>JASKUP010000067.1:3808072-5077430 GCA_030448955.1 Trichopoda pennipes
AAATTTCTCTTAAAAATAATACAATAATAATAAACATTTAATATGTAATTATATATAATAGAAATCATTATTATTATTTAACTGAATATAATAAAATCATTTAATTTGCACCTTTTTTTTCCTTTATTTATTTATTTTTAAATGTTTATGGTATCATTCCAGACTTAAAGTACTATGTTTTCGTTAGTTTAACAAGGGAGCAAATTCACTTTTGATACTTTAGCGAAAATGGATAGTCGATGAAATGTACGATTCATCAAAAGTCTAATAAATGTCATTATAGAAAAAAGACAAAATCACCAAACCCTGTTAATTTCTAAAAACGTCAATAACGATTACTCTTTGTATCTGGCAGCTTTGCATATAAAACAATATAAAATCGCTATATAAATATATAATACTGGGCCAATAATAATAAAAATCGCATTAACAAAATGTTTATACCACTAGAATTCCCTATCAATATTTATTCTAAAATTATTTCACTATTTCAGCACTGTAAACTTTGTATTTTGAAATATTATTCTATTTCACAATAGAGGTGATAATATAGTGATATAATAAATATACGCATGCATATACGATATGAATTTCGGGAATAGACGAAATAAGTGAGTTTTATCTTTTGTAAATTAAAGGAAAAAATACATGTATGTCAACATGCATACCTAGGTTAAGAATTAATTGCTGCGGAATATATATTCGTTGTTTAAAAGGATTTTTTTTTATATTTAAAAACGTTTAAAAAATAGTTTACTCTTTTTAGAAACAAATTTGTCGTCCTGAAAAGGACGGTTTGATTATTTTGTTTTTTTATTCTATACACTACGTACACATAACATAGGCCTGTTTGCTGTTGTTGACACCCAAAGTAATAATTTAAGCTTTCTTTTCTGTTTTCTTGGGCAAAAGTACAGCCTGAATATTTGGTAAAACACCACCTTGAGCTATTGTTACACCTGACAATAATTTATTTAACTCTTCGTCATTACGTATAGCCAACTGCAGATGACGAGGAATAATTCTTGTCTTTTTGTTATCACGAGCAGCATTTCCAGCCAATTCCAGTACTTCGGCAGCCAAATATTCCATAACAGCAGCTAAATATACGGGAGCGCCAGCACCAACACGTTCAGCGTAATTGCCTTTTCGCAACAAACGATGAATACGTCCCACTGGAAATTGTAATCCCGCACGGGTTGAACGAGACTTTGCCTTGCTCTTAACTTTGCCACCTTTACCACGACCAGACATTTTTCACTGTTCTTTACAAAAGAAAAAAAAACACTTTACTATAGCACTAGATACACACGACTGTTTAAAGATTTTTTCTTTCACTCGCTATTTATACCTTTTTCAACAAATGTTTCATAAACAGGGGTTAATCAAACAATGAGCAAATAAGTAGATAGAAAACTGTATGAAAAACGTATATATAGCACACATATCGCCGCAAAAATTCAAATCGTAAACGCCCGTCAAAGTGTTTGTGCTGTAAAAAAATATTGTAAAAAGGTTTTTAATTTAATTGCGAAAATGCCTCCTAAAGCCAGTGGTAAAGCAACTAAGAAAGCTGGCAAAGCGCAGAAAAATATTACCAAAAGTGATAAAAATCGTAAACGCAAGCGTAAGGAAAGTTATGCCATCTACATTTACAAAGTATTGAAGCAAGTACACCCGGATACTGGTATTTCATCAAAGGCCATGAGCATCATGAACAGTTTTGTTAATGATATTTTTGAACGTATTGCTGCTGAAGCATCTCGCTTGGCTCAATACAACAAACGCCAAACCATCACCAGTCGTGAAATTCAAACTGCTGTTCGTCTATTATTGCCTGGGGAATTAGCCAAGCACGCTGTCAGCGAAGGTACAAAGGCTGTTACAAAATATACTAGCTCCAAATAAATAATCAATCACCGCCAACATCCATCTTATCCTTTTCATCTCTTTAACTATATATACATAAAACGGCCCTTTTAAGGGCCACAAAAATTATTTTAAAAGAGTTTAAATATTTATTAAACAACAACTATTTTAGTTTACCTTTAAAACTATTCTGTTGCATTTTAATACAAAAATTTCAAAATCATCATCGTCTTCATGATATTTCGAAACAAAAATTCTAATCAATTACATATTGGTTTATGATTTTTGATAGCGATTTACTTCATGTTTAATTAACAACAACTTCACTTCTAAATAAATATTTATAATTAAAAAGTTAGTATTCATCATGACAAACTATCTTTTACAAAAATCATATATTGAAATTATTATTATTTTATTTTTTTATAAAAGCAATTTTATTTCGTGCTTGATTCCTTTAAATAAATATTTCATGATATTCTCACAAAATATTTATTACAAATATTTTTATTAAAAAATAAACATCTTATGATATTCTCATAAAAATAAAAATTTTTGTAATAAATATTTTGTGAGAATATCATGAAATATTTATTTAAAGGAATCAAGCACGAAATAAAATTGCTTATATTGAAAATGATTCCGAATAATTATAAATTACTTATTTTTTTTTTTTTTTTAATTAATTTCCTGAAGAAGGAAAGCGAAATATTGAATATATAGCGTTGAATTTATTTAAAAAAGACCAATATTAGGATTAATACTTATTTATTTAATTATTACAAAATTAATTAGTTATTATTTTACTGATAAAATTTGAAGGATTTAAAAGTTGTTTTCTTAAAATTGTTTTGTTTTATTGATTAATTAAATTTAAATCATTGAAGACTTCTTTTTTAATCAAGACAAAATTTAAAAAAATAAAACTTTCGTGATTATTATTTTATGGATGATACCTTAATGTTAGTTGTAGCCATTTTTTTTTTCAGCAGCGAAGGTTCTTAAAATAAAAAAACAAAAAAATTGTAAAGTACTTAAAATGGCAACATTGCGCTTTTTTATAACATAAAATCTAAGAAGCAAAAAATTAATATTGTTAAATTGCATCTTTTGATTTTAAAATTATGAAATTTTGTAAATAAAAATTTTTGTATGATCAAAAAATTTAAATCTCTTTCTCTAAAAGTATTTGTGGCCCTGAAAAGGACCGATTGTTTGTTGTTATATAAATGATAATTGATATTAAAATATATTATAGATTTTTAAGCACGCTCTCCACGAATACGCCTGGCCAATTGAATGTCTTTAGGCATAATTGTAACACGTTTAGCATGAATGGCACACAAATTAGTATCCTCAAAAAGACCAACCAAATAAGCTTCGCTCGCTTCTTGCAGAGCCATGACAGCCGAGCTCTGAAAACGCAAATCAGTTTTGAAATCTTGAGCTATTTCACGAACTAAACGTTGGAATGGCAATTTGCGAATTAACAGTTCAGTACTCTTTTGATAACGACGAATTTCACGCAAAGCCACAGTACCGGGACGGAAACGATGTGGCTTCTTTACACCGCCAGTAGCTGGTGCACTTTTTCGTGCAGCTTTTGTAGCCAATTGTTTACGTGGCGCTTTGCCACCAGTAGATTTACGGGCAGTTTGTTTAGTACGGGCCATTTTTATTACTCAGCACACTTTTTTCAATTTGAAGTCACTATTCAACACTATTGTTATTAGTTAGATAAACACTAAAGCACAGTCAACACAGGAATTGTGCCTTTTTCCCCAAAATGGCAAGCTTATATAGAAAATCGTACCATTTCAAGTGTGTATATGGTTGCTTTTAATGAGATGAATATAATGTGATGTGTGTGGAGATGTATGTGTGAGATGTATGTGCCTCTGTTTGTGTAGGGTGGTTGTTTTAATTTTTAATCTTTTTTAGTATAGCATACTTAGTCAATAAACAGAAGAAGTACCAAATTATATTTCTTACTCTCTTTAATATTAATTGAAATGTGTATAAATACCAGTTGTCTTCAGTACCAAAATCATTAGTTCTTGTGAAACGTTTGCGGTTGTGCTTAAGTGAAAAATAATATTAAAAGTTATAGAAGATGACTGGTCGTGGCAAAGGTGGTAAAGGCTTGGGAAAAGGTGGCGCCAAACGTCATCGAAAAGTATTGCGTGATAATATCCAAGGCATTACAAAGCCAGCTATTCGACGTTTGGCCCGTCGTGGTGGTGTAAAACGTATTTCTGGTTTAATATACGAAGAAACTCGTGGTGTCTTAAAGGTATTTTTGGAAAATGTTATTCGTGATGCCGTCACCTATACTGAACATGCCAAGAGAAAAACCGTTACGGCTATGGATGTTGTCTATGCCTTAAAACGACAAGGCCGTACTCTGTATGGTTTCGGCGGTTAAATATTAAAAATCCTTTTAAAATACAAACAAACATTGAATTTCTACTTACAAAAATCAAACCCAATCGGCCCTTTTCAGGGCCACAAAAAGTATTTCACAAGAGATTTTATTATTTTCAAATTATATTAACTAATTTATTTTCCTTAGCCTTGATTACTTTAAATAACCAATAAAATGTTGAATTCTTTTCTACTTCGATATGTATTATCAATTTTATAATTACAAATTAAAAACCTTCAAAGAAGTACATCATTTAACTTTGACCATCATTGCTACATTCACATGTACATAAATAGACTAAAACAAAGGTTTGCCTATTGCGTTCTACAATAAAACGTACGTGATTTTGTGAAAAAGCCTTAATCATTTTTGTAAATAAAAAAAGACAACTAAATGATTAATTACGTAAAGAAAAAAATTTTTATTTAAATTATTTTGAATTTGTTTTTTCTGGCTACCACCTAATTTTATTTTATTTTTTTCAAAATCTGCTTAAACCATTGTTATATAAAACTTGAAGTTTTTACATATGGAAAATGCATTTTTTGAGTTTGCAAAAACTTTTTCTATCGTTTATCAACACTGATTCGCGGCTTAGCTGAAATGATTAGGGTGGCCAAAACGAATTCGAACAATACAATTAATTAAATCGTTTAATAATACATATATTATACAAAAATCGTCAAAATAAACACAGGAAAGTAGAAATTGTAGCAAATGAAATCCAGTGCTTTATAAAATTCCTCACTAAACCTAAACAATGTCAGGTTTTTTTTAATTCTTTGTTTCCCCTTACAAAAACAAACCCAATCGGTACTTTGCAGGATCACAAAAAATATTTCACAAGAGATTTTATTATTATTTTCAAATAGTATAAAACGAAATTATTTTCCTTTGTTGATTGGTTTAATAAACAATAAGACGTTGAATTTTTATACTTCCATAAAAACTGTTGGAATTTATTAATATATTATTATTATTTTTAACATATTTATAAAGAAAATTTGTAAATAAAAAGACTGCTGAGTAACTAATTAGGTAAAGACAAATTCCAGCATCTGTTATTAAACATTTTTTACTTTTTGCACAAGTTTTCTAATTTTTTCAAAGTCTACTAGAACAATTGTTACATAGTTCTTCTTGAAATTTTTCAATATGTCTTTTCCTTGTGTATTCCTTTTGTAGCGTTTTCTGAAGTCTTCAATAACTTTTCTATCGTTTTCCAACACGGATTATATTCAGCAAAACAAAATGGTTTCCGGCTTACCTGAAATGTCTAGGATAGCCAGATCTAATTAAATAAATCGTTTAATTATATATAATAAATCGTCAAAATAAATACAACAAAAGGAAAACCGAAATTGAAAAGATGCTTTAATTGCAACAAAATATTTCCAGTGATTTAAAGATAATTGTAACAAAAATTATAATTAAAGCAATTTTCCGCTACTTGATACCGCAAACATAAACAATTTTGAATAACAAAAAATAACGTTTAAAAAAAACTCATTGTGTAATTTTGCTCATTTTCGGTGACAGCTGTAATAAATATTTCTAATTGTGTGTAACACTTAAAAATTGTATGACATTATAAAGAAGAAAAAAATCTTGATATTTTAATATAAAGTTTCTGTAAATTGTTTCCTTAATAACATCACATGTGTCTGTATACCATATTCAAAATAAATTTTATAATAAAATAGTAAAATCATTATTTGGAATAATTTTTAAGTTAATCTACGTTAATTTTGCTAGATTCTACTGATAAACTATACAAACTGTAGCGAAATGGCCATATGGTTATGCTTTTCCTATAGTAATGTTATTAAATTTTTGAATAACAAATATTTTATGAGAATACCTACCATAAAATATTGAGTTTTAAAGAAATCTAGCCGTAGATTAAATTTCATTGGGTATGATTTTAAGCCATCCTGCATCAAATTTAGTTCGTAAGCAGACCGTTTACGGCTATGTGCCCATCTTCCGTGTTCTTTTTTTCTATACTCTAGATTAAATTTCTCTTAAAAATAATACAATAATAATAAACATTTAATATGTAATTATATATAATAGAAATCATTATTATTATTTAACTGAATATAATAAAATCATTTAATTTGCACCTTTTTTTTCCTTTATTTATTTATTTTTAAATGTTTATGGTATCATTCCAGACTTAAAGTACTATGTTTTCGTTAGTTTAACAAGGGAGCAAATTCACTTTTGATACTTTAGCGAAAATGGATAGTCGATGAAATGTACGATTCATCAAAAGTCTAATAAATGTCATTATAGAAAAAAGACAAAATCACCAAACCCTGTTAATTTCTAAAAACGTCAATAACGATTACTCTTTGTATCTGGCAGCTTTGCATATAAAACAATATAAAATCGCTATATAAATATATAATACTGGGCCAATAATAATAAAAATCGCATTAACAAAATGTTTATACCACTAGAATTCCCTATCAATATTTATTCTAAAATTATTTCACTATTTCAGCACTGTAAACTTTGTATTTTGAAATATTATTCTATTTCACAATAGAGGTGATAATATAGTGATATAATAAATATACGCATGCATATACGATATGAATTTCGGGAATAGACGAAATAAGTGAGTTTTATCTTTTGTAAATTAAAGGAAAAAATACATGTATGTCAACATGCATACCTAGGTTAAGAATTAATTGCTGCGGAATATATATTCGTTGTTTAAAAGGATTTTTTTTTATATTTAAAAACGTTTAAAAAATAGTTTACTCTTTTTAGAAACAAATTTGTCGTCCTGAAAAGGACGGTTTGATTATTTTGTTTTTTTATTCTATACACTACGTACACATAACATAGGCCTGTTTGCTGTTGTTGACACCCAAAGTAATAATTTAAGCTTTCTTTTCTGTTTTCTTGGGCAAAAGTACAGCCTGAATATTTGGTAAAACACCACCTTGAGCTATTGTTACACCTGACAATAATTTATTTAACTCTTCGTCATTACGTATAGCCAACTGCAGATGACGAGGAATAATTCTTGTCTTTTTGTTATCACGAGCAGCATTTCCAGCCAATTCCAGTACTTCGGCAGCCAAATATTCCATAACAGCAGCTAAATATACGGGAGCGCCAGCACCAACACGTTCAGCGTAATTGCCTTTTCGCAACAAACGATGAATACGTCCCACTGGAAATTGTAATCCCGCACGGGTTGAACGAGACTTTGCCTTGCTCTTAACTTTGCCACCTTTACCACGACCAGACATTTTTCACTGTTCTTTACAAAAGAAAAAAAAACACTTTACTATAGCACTAGATACACACGACTGTTTAAAGATTTTTTCTTTCACTCGCTATTTATACCTTTTTCAACAAATGTTTCATAAACAGGGGTTAATCAAACAATGAGCAAATAAGTAGATAGAAAACTGTATGAAAAACGTATATATAGCACACATATCGCCGCAAAAATTCAAATCGTAAACGCCCGTCAAAGTGTTTGTGCTGTAAAAAAATATTGTAAAAAGGTTTTTAATTTAATTGCGAAAATGCCTCCTAAAGCCAGTGGTAAAGCAACTAAGAAAGCTGGCAAAGCGCAGAAAAATATTACCAAAAGTGATAAAAATCGTAAACGCAAGCGTAAGGAAAGTTATGCCATCTACATTTACAAAGTATTGAAGCAAGTACACCCGGATACTGGTATTTCATCAAAGGCCATGAGCATCATGAACAGTTTTGTTAATGATATTTTTGAACGTATTGCTGCTGAAGCATCTCGCTTGGCTCAATACAACAAACGCCAAACCATCACCAGTCGTGAAATTCAAACTGCTGTTCGTCTATTATTGCCTGGGGAATTAGCCAAGCACGCTGTCAGCGAAGGTACAAAGGCTGTTACAAAATATACTAGCTCCAAATAAATAATCAATCACCGCCAACATCCATCTTATCCTTTTCATCTCTTTAACTATATATACATAAAACGGCCCTTTTAAGGGCCACAAAAATTATTTTAAAAGAGTTTAAATATTTATTAAACAACAACTATTTTAGTTTACCTTTAAAACTATTCTGTTGCATTTTAATACAAAAATTTCAAAATCATCATCGTCTTCATGATATTTCGAAACAAAAATTCTAATCAATTACATATTGGTTTATGATTTTTGATAGCGATTTACTTCATGTTTAATTAACAACAACTTCACTTCTAAATAAATATTTATAATTAAAAAGTTAGTATTCATCATGACAAACTATCTTTTACAAAAATCATATATTGAAATTATTATTATTTTTTTTTTATAAAAGCAATTTTATTTCGTGCTTGATTCCTTTAAATAAATATTTCATGATATTCTCACAAAATATTTATTACAAATATTTTTATTAAAAAATAAACATCTTATGATATTCTCATAAAAATAAAAATTTTTGTAATAAATATTTTGTGAGAATATCATGAAATATTTATTTAAAGGAATCAAGCACGAAATAAAATTGCTTATATTGAAAATGATTCCGAATAATTATAAATTACTTATTTTTTTTTTTTTTTTAATTAATTTCCTGAAGAAGGAAAGCGAAATATTGAATATATAGCGTTGAATTTATTTAAAAAAGACCAATATTAGGATTAATACTTATTTATTTAATTATTACAAAATTAATTAGTTATTATTTTACTGATAAAATTTGAAGGATTTAAAAGTTGTTTTCTTAAAATTGTTTTGTTTTATTGATTAATTAAATTTAAATCATTGAAGACTTCTTTTTTAATCAAGACAAAATTTAAAAAAATAAAACTTTCGTGATTATTATTTTATGGATGATACCTTAATGTTAGTTGTAGCCATTTTTTTTTTCAGCAGCGAAGGTTCTTAAAATAAAAAAACAAAAAAATTGTAAAGTACTTAAAATGGCAACATTGCGCTTTTTTATAACATAAAATCTAAGAAGCAAAAAATTAATATTGTTAAATTGCATCTTTTGATTTTAAAATTATGAAATTTTGTAAATAAAAATTTTTGTATGATCAAAAAATTTAAATCTCTTTCTCTAAAAGTATTTGTGGCCCTGAAAAGGACCGATTGTTTGTTGTTATATAAATGATAATTGATATTAAAATATATTATAGATTTTTAAGCACGCTCTCCACGAATACGCCTGGCCAATTGAATGTCTTTAGGCATAATTGTAACACGTTTAGCATGAATGGCACACAAATTAGTATCCTCAAAAAGACCAACCAAATAAGCTTCGCTCGCTTCTTGCAGAGCCATGACAGCCGAGCTCTGAAAACGCAAATCAGTTTTGAAATCTTGAGCTATTTCACGAACTAAACGTTGGAATGGCAATTTGCGAATTAACAGTTCAGTACTCTTTTGATAACGACGAATTTCACGCAAAGCCACAGTACCGGGACGGAAACGATGTGGCTTCTTTACACCGCCAGTAGCTGGTGCACTTTTTCGTGCAGCTTTTGTAGCCAATTGTTTACGTGGCGCTTTGCCACCAGTAGATTTACGGGCAGTTTGTTTAGTACGGGCCATTTTTATTACTCAGCACACTTTTTTCAATTTGAAGTCACTATTCAACACTATTGTTATTAGTTAGATAAACACTAAAGCACAGTCAACACAGGAATTGTGCCTTTTTCCCCAAAATGGCAAGCTTATATAGAAAATCGTACCATTTCAAGTGTGTATATGGTTGCTTTTAATGAGATGAATATAATGTGATGTGTGTGGAGATGTATGTGTGAGATGTATGTGCCTCTGTTTGTGTAGGGTGGTTGTTTTAATTTTTAATCTTTTTTAGTATAGCATACTTAGTCAATAAACAGAAGAAGTACCAAATTATATTTCTTACTCTCTTTAATATTAATTGAAATGTGTATAAATACCAGTTGTCTTCAGTACCAAAATCATTAGTTCTTGTGAAACGTTTGCGGTTGTGCTTAAGTGAAAAATAATATTAAAAGTTATAGAAGATGACTGGTCGTGGCAAAGGTGGTAAAGGCTTGGGAAAAGGTGGCGCCAAACGTCATCGAAAAGTATTGCGTGATAATATCCAAGGCATTACAAAGCCAGCTATTCGACGTTTGGCCCGTCGTGGTGGTGTAAAACGTATTTCTGGTTTAATATACGAAGAAACTCGTGGTGTCTTAAAGGTATTTTTGGAAAATGTTATTCGTGATGCCGTCACCTATACTGAACATGCCAAGAGAAAAACCGTTACGGCTATGGATGTTGTCTATGCCTTAAAACGACAAGGCCGTACTCTGTATGGTTTCGGCGGTTAAATATTAAAAATCCTTTTAAAATACAAACAAACATTGAATTTCTACTTACAAAAATCAAACCCAATCGGCCCTTTTCAGGGCCACAAAAAGTATTTCACAAGAGATTTTATTATTTTCAAATTATATTAACTAATTTATTTTCCTTAGCCTTGATTACTTTAAATAACCAATAAAATGTTGAATTCTTTTCTACTTCGATATGTATTATCAATTTTATAATTACAAATTAAAAACCTTCAAAGAAGTACATCATTTAACTTTGACCATCATTGCTACATTCACATGTACATAAATAGACTAAAACAAAGGTTTGCCTATTGCGTTCTACAATAAAACGTACGTGATTTTGTGAAAAAGCCTTAATCATTTTTGTAAATAAAAAAAGACAACTAAATGATTAATTACGTAAAGAAAAAAATTTTTATTTAAATTATTTTGAATTTGTTTTTTCTGGCTACCACCTAATTTTATTTTATTTTTTTCAAAATCTGCTTAAACCATTGTTATATAAAACTTGAAGTTTTTACATATGGAAAATGCATTTTTTGAGTTTGCAAAAACTTTTTCTATCGTTTATCAACACTGATTCGCGGCTTAGCTGAAATGATTAGGGTGGCCAAAACGAATTCGAACAATACAATTAATTAAATCGTTTAATAATACATATATTATACAAAAATCGTCAAAATAAACACAGGAAAGTAGAAATTGTAGCAAATGAAATCCAGTGCTTTATAAAATTCCTCACTAAACCTAAACAATGTCAGGTTTTTTTTAATTCTTTGTTTCCCCTTACAAAAACAAACCCAATCGGTACTTTGCAGGATCACAAAAAATATTTCACAAGAGATTTTATTATTATTTTCAAATAGTATAAAACGAAATTATTTTCCTTTGTTGATTGGTTTAATAAACAATAAGACGTTGAATTTTTATACTTCCATAAAAACTGTTGGAATTTATTAATATATTATTATTATTTTTAACATATTTATAAAGAAAATTTGTAAATAAAAAGACTGCTGAGTAACTAATTAGGTAAAGACAAATTCCAGCATCTGTTATTAAACATTTTTTACTTTTTGCACAAGTTTTCTAATTTTTTCAAAGTCTACTAGAACAATTGTTACATAGTTCTTCTTGAAATTTTTAAATATGTCTTTTCCTTGTGTATTCCTTTTGTAGCGTTTTCTGAAGTCTTCAATAACTTTTCTATCGTTTTCCAACACGGATTATATTCAGCAAAACAAAATGGTTTCCGGCTTACCTGAAATGTCTAGGATAGCCAGATCTAATTAAATAAATCGTTTAATTATATATAATAAATCGTCAAAATAAATACAACAAAAGGAAAACCGAAATTGAAAAGATGCTTTAATTGCAACAAAATATTTCCAGTGATTTAAAGATAATTGTAACAAAAATTATAATTAAAGCAATTTTCCGCTACTTGATACCGCAAACATAAACAATTTTGAATAACAAAAAATAACGTTTAAAAAAAACTCATTGTGTAATTTTGCTCATTTTCGGTGACAGCTGTAATAAATATTTCTAATTGTGTGTAACACTTAAAAATTGTATGACATTATAAAGAAGAAAAAAATCTTGATATTTTAATATAAAGTTTCTGTAAATTGTTTCCTTAATAACATCACATGTGTCTGTATACCATATTCAAAATAAATTTTATAATAAAATAGTAAAATCATTATTTGGAATAATTTTTAAGTTAATCTACGTTAATTTTGCTAGATTCTACTGATAAACTATACAAACTGTAGCGAAATGGCCATATGGTTATGCTTTTCCTATAGTAATGTTATTAAATTTTTGAATAACAAATATTTTATGAGAATACCTACCATAAAATATTGAGTTTTAAAGAAATCTAGCCGTAGATTAAATTTCATTGGGTATGATTTTAAGCCATCCTGCATCAAATTTAGTTCGTAAGCAGACCGTTTACGGCTATGTGCCCATCTTCCGTGTTCTTTTTTTCTATACTCTAGATTAAATTTCTCTTAAAAATAATACAATAATAATAAACATTTAATATGTAATTATATATAATAGAAATCATTATTATTATTTAACTGAATATAATAAAATCATTTAATTTTGCAATTTTCTCTTTCAAATGAACTATACACATTTTGCGCCTTTTTTTTCCTTTATTTATTTATTTTTAAATGTTTCTGGTATCATTCCAGACTTAAAGTACTATGTTTTCGTTAGTTTAACAAGGGAGCAAATTCACTTTTGATACTTTAGCGAAAATGGATAGTCGATGAAATGTACGATTCATCAAAAGTCTAATAAATGTCATTATAGAAAAAAGACAAAATCACCAAACCCTGTTAATTTCTAAAAACGTCAATAACGATTACTCTTTGTATCTGGCAGCTTTGCATATAAAACAATATAAAATCGCTATATAAATATATAATACTGGGCCAATAATAATAAGGTCGTGTTTGTGCAGTCAACCAGAAAACACGTGTTTTTATAGAGCGGAACAAAAATTATTAAACATTGAAGTTTTGTTTCAATCGTTCTATTTTTTGACTCTTATTACATTTTTTGAGAAGCCTATAGAAGGCAAACAAGTGTTTTTTTTACGAGTGCTGTAGAATAAAATTTATATATATATATATATTTTTTTAATAAATCTTTGTGCCGATTGGCCCTTTGGGCGTTAACAAGAATGGACTTGTCAGTTATGAACGAGCAGGAAGAGCATACCTCCGGCAAGAAGAGGAAAATTCCAGACAGGAATTCAACTTCCGATGACAAGTTGGATTTTGACGCATTAGTCCAGCTTAATGCGAAACTGATGGAAAAGCTGGATGATGCGGGGCGAAAGATTGGCTTACTCGTCCATGAGAACGAGTCTCTAAAGAAGAAATTGGAATGCGTCATCAATATGCATTCTGTTGATGCCAATAGTATTGAGTCGCTTGAGTTGGTCGAGGAGTCCCAAGCGGCTTTTGCAACACCGGCGCCAAGTGAAGAAGAGCAGAAAAGAAGAGAAAAGAGTGCAGTAGCAGGCAAGAAGGCAGCAGCAGGCAAGAGGGCAGCTATGCGGCCACAGCAGGCAAGTAGCAAAGCTCAAGTAGAAAAGAAGGTGAGCAATTCTGTTCCGGTGCTGACGACTTATGACATTAATGTAAAAAATATTGTAGGTCAAATTGACAAACTGTTAGGTCACAAGAATTATAGTGTTAAGGTTTTAGGAAAGAACGTAGCAAATATAGAGGTCTGCATTCTTGAGGATTTTCTGAAGGTCAAGGTCTTTTTGGAAGCGGAGAAAGTTAAATTTTATACTTATACTCCTAAGAGTTTACGTCCGTATACGTTGGTGATAGAGGGCCTTCCCGACTCTTTTGAGCCGGAGGAGATTACTGAGTATTTTGGCAGTCTTCAAATTAATTGCAGGATCATTGGTTTAGTTCGATTAGGAGGTGATAAATGGGTTGTCAGATTGACAAGAGACTCGGACATAGATAAATTTTACGCGGTCCGATATGTCCTCCGTTGTAAGATAAGCATCAGAAAATTTAGACGGACAGGTATTACACAGTGCTTCAACTGCCAGCGGTATGGGCACGTTTCCTCTAACTGCCGTATGCCTTATAGGTGTGTTAAGTGTGCGGGGTCTCATGGTCCTGGAAAGTGTGAAGTTCCTCCTCGAGACCAGAATGTGCAGGAAACTTTGATTACCAATCCAGTTACTGGTCAGGTGTCAAAGCGAATAGGGCTTCCTGTTAAGTGCTGTAATTGTGGTAGTGAGGGCCATGCGGCTAGCTCGCGGGAGTGCCCGCGAAGGCTAGAACTGCTTCGTAGAAAAGAGGAGAGGAAGCTATCCAGGGCTGGGCCTCCTACACGTGTTCCATACGCTATTAGGAGCGGTGTTAAATCAGGAGTTAGTTATGCCGCTGCGGCTGGAGCAGCATTGACTCGTGACCTTCCAGCGGCTGTACCGACATCCAACACTATTGGACAGCGACAATCGGACAGATCGGAAATTTCTATGGAAGTGGCTATGGCTCAATTTGACATGATGGACAAAGACTGTAAGCGTTTGTTTGGCGGCGGACTTTTAAATTGTTTGGACAAAATTGGTGGATTTGGACTTAAATATCGCAATTTGGACAACGACGAGGACAGATCCCGAGCGTTGCTTGGCATGCTTTTGACCCTTAGACATGGATAATTTATTTAAAATTATTTTTATTAATGTCAACTCAATTGTCTCAAGACATAAGAGACACTATTTGAGTTTGTTCCTGACGCGACATAAACCTGACGTACTCCTTATGGTTGAACACCATTTAAGTGCTCGCCATATATTTGACACGACTGGATACAGAACTTTTAGACATGACCGCCAGAACGGAAGAGGGGGAGGCACAGCTGTCCTCGTTAGGGATGAGTTGCACTGCGAGGAGATCGTACTACGCAGTGGATCTGTTGAGAATACGGCGGTCCGTATTCGAAGGCAGGCCAATGTGGATTTGATTGCCATTGCAATGTACCTTAAACCCAGTGAGACTTTCACTGCGGAATGCTTTGATGAAATGCAGCCACTGGTACGTAATTGTAGTGTGGTCATTGGTGCTGACCTCAATGCAAAGCATCCTTACTGGGGGGATCGACTTACGAACGCGAGTGGGCGTAACCTCCGAGAATTTCTTCTCTCAAGCCCTGATGTTGAAATTCGGCAAACTGACGGGCCAACCAGAATAAATGACGTGTCCTCTTCCTTCATTGACTTTTTTCTCACATCAGTAGACATCACTACAGAAAGTACGAACTACCTAAGGACATTGGACTATGAATCGGATCACAAGGCTGTAGTGATAGAATTCTTCACGAGTGACTTTCTGGTGCGAGAACGGTCCACCAGGTTTGACTTTGACCATATGAACAGACGCAGTTTTACGCGCAGACTGTCTTTAAATCTTGATACGTGTGGACTACCTTTGGACAGAAACGTGACTGAGACCGAAATTGATGAATGTGTTGCCGCGATGGAAAGAGCCTTCCAAGATGCTATGGAATATTCCATACCGAAAGTCTCCACGGGAGGCAGAGGGTTGCGGAAGCTGCCTCGACACATTCTTCATTTCATCGACCGGAAAAAGCGACTAAGGCGGGTATCACATAGGTGTGAGGACCCTGGTAGACGGAATATTTTGAAAGCGGAAATTAGAAATTTGGACAGAATAATACAGGGGGCCATAGCTGCTTTTGAACGTGACCACTGGACAAATTTTCTTAGAAAAATTCGACTTAACGACAGGACTTTTCGGAATGTAAAGTCGACTGTTGGACTCAACAAACGACCCGTAATTCGAAACTTGGTGGATGCAAATGGCGCTGTTGTTTCTGATAGTGCTGGAGTGGCTAACCTGTTAGCAACCTGTTTCTTTCAGGTTGGTCCTTCTGGTCCAAGTGCACATTTGGATCCATTTGGTGCGAATGTGCGGGCAGTTGTGTCGACTTTAGACAGGACGTCACCTTTGACTTTTTTTGGTAGGACTTTTACGGCGGACGGTAGCTTAATTGATCCAGACACAAGCGAAGACAATATAGAGTTCATTAACTCTACATCTGTGGGCAATGCGTTGAGGCGTAGACCAAATAAAAGATCTTGTGGTATGGACGGGATTTCTGATGTTGTTTTGAAAAGAACCAATGTTATAGCTTGGAGATTTCTAGCAATAGTTTTCAATCATTGCTATAATATTGGCTATTTTCCAAAATCGTGGAAATCGGCCCTCGTCGTTCCGGTACTGAAACCCAGATCGGATCCTATGGTATGTGGAAGCTATAGACCCATTTCCCTTCTATCTGCTTTTGGAAAGTTGTTTGAATTCATTCTTCTGGCAAAGATAAATGACGTTCTAATTGACAAGGACATTTTAAAAGACTTCCAATTTGGATTTAGAACTGGACTTTCGACAACGCATGCGCTGACGGTTCTAACGGACTTCATTGCCAGGGGGCTGAATAGAAGATGCCCAACAATAGCTGTAAGTCTGGACTTTGCCAAGGCGTTCGACACGGTTTGGCATGACGGGCTTATATTCAAGATGATGAATATGGGATTTGGTGTAGGCCTTTGCCGCATAGTGGACAACTTTTTAGAAAACCGATCATTCCGAGTGCGCGTGGGAGATGTACGGTCGGGCGAGGGTTCGATTTCTGCTGGAGTGCCACAGGGCTCGTTGCTGGGGCCTGTGCTTTACAATATCTTTGTCTCTGACATTCCACAACCGCCACGGGAGAATCTTTTAATTGTGTATGCCGATGATATCCTCATTGCCTCTTCAGGTGCTAGAGCAAGAGCCACTAATGACCGACTGAATTACTATTTGACGATACTGACGGACTATTTTACAAAATGGGGTCTAACTTTAAACGTTGCGAAAACCGTGGCCGTTATGTTTAAGGGAAGGCGGAAATATATTTACCCAAATTGTAGATCGTACAGACCTTGTTTAACTCTCGGACAAGAACAGATTGCGACTTCGGACAGGATTAAATACCTGGGTGTCACCCTTCATGAAAACTTCGAAAGTTATCGGCACATTGACGATATTTTGCAGCGAAGCAAGAGAATTTACTCAGCGTACCAGGGAGCCCTTAAACGTAGAGGGGGTCTTGATAAGAGGGTGCGTCTTCTTGTGTATCGCCAAATTATTCGCCCTGTCATCTCCTACGCCTTTCCGGCTTGGTTTGGGATTTCTTCTCACCAGATGGAGAGACTTAGGAGATGGGAGAGACGGGTTTTGGTTGCTTGTCTTGGACTGAGACCTTATAGAGGACCAAGTGGCGAGTTCCGCAGGCCATCATGTAGATCAATCTACAATGCAATTGATTTTGCGCGGGTGGATGTCTATATGATGGAAATGGCTGTGAAGTTCCTGGAAGGCGCACGTTCTTTAGGAAACTCCCTGGTTGCGGGGTGCTTTTCCGCGTCGCGTGATTTGGAGGCTGTTCGGATGTCCCGGTATCTCTGCCCGATGGACTTGTTAACTTTAAAAGAGGCTGGAATTCTTTACGAGGAGGCAGACCTCTTATTTTATCATAGAAGGCTGCGTTCTTTAAGCATTCAGAACACGGTGTATAATACCGCCCAATAGTTAATTTAAGTATAATTTTCTCAATTGTGAATTCATTCTTGTTTTGTTTACTTTGAATTTGTTATTATTGTTTTTTTTTTTTTTTTTTTTTTTTTTTTTTTTGTTATTTCTTGTTTTTTACATTGTTCTTGTTTTGTTTTTGTTATTTCTTGTTTTCTATTGTTCTTGTTTTGTTTTTAGTTATAAGTTATTAGTGTTAAGTGTTTCTTATTTTTAAGTAGATTCTAAGAGCGTTCCTTTTTTTTATTCCTTTTTTTTGGAAATTAGTTTATAATTTTTAATAAGTTTTTTGCAAGAGATGACCACAAAAATGTGTCAACTGTGTTAATAATAAGGAAGTCTTTGGAAAATAATTTTTTTTATGTAAAGAATAATTTGTAAAATTTTGTAATATTTTTGTTAATTTTTAATAATCTTTTGTAAAAGTTTTGGAAAATAAATTAACCTTTGAAATCTGAAATCTGAAATCCAATAATAATAAAAATCGCATTAACAAAATGTTTATACCACTAGAATTCCCTATCAATATTTATTCTAAAATTATTTCACTATTTCAGCACTGTAAACTTTGTATTTTGAAATATTATTCTATTTCACAATAGAGGTGATAATATAGTGATATAATAAATATACGCATGCATATACGATATGAATTTCGGGAATAGACGAAATAAGTGAGTTTTATCTTTTGTAAATTAAAGGAAAAAATACATGTATGTCAACATGCATACCTAGGTTAAGAATTAATTGCTGCGGAATATATATTCGTTGTTTAAAAGGATTTTTTTTTATATTTAAAAACGTTTAAAAAATAGTTTACTCTTTTTAGAAACAAATTTGTCGTCCTGAAAAGGACGGTTTGATTATTTTGTTTTTTTATTCTATACACTACGTACACATAACATAGGCCTGTTTGCTGTTGTTGACACCCAAAGTAATAATTTAAGCTTTCTTTTCTGTTTTCTTGGGCAAAAGTACAGCCTGAATATTTGGTAAAACACCACCTTGAGCTATTGTTACACCTGACAATAATTTATTTAACTCTTCGTCATTACGTATAGCCAACTGCAGATGACGAGGAATAATTCTTGTCTTTTTGTTATCACGAGCAGCATTTCCAGCCAATTCCAGTACTTCGGCAGCCAAATATTCCATAACAGCAGCTAAATATACGGGAGCGCCAGCACCAACACGTTCAGCGTAATTGCCTTTTCGCAACAAACGATGAATACGTCCCACTGGAAATTGTAATCCCGCACGGGTTGAACGAGACTTTGCCTTGCTCTTAACTTTGCCACCTTTACCACGACCAGACATTTTTCACTGTTCTTTACAAAAGAAAAAAAAACACTTTACTATAGCACTAGATACACACGACTGTTTAAAGATTTTTTCTTTCACTCGCTATTTATACCTTTTTCAGCAAATGTTTCATAAACAGGGGTTAATCAAACAATGAGCAAATAAGTAGATAGAAAACTTTATGAAAAACGTATATATAGCACACATATCGCCGCAAAAATTCAAATCGTAAACGCCCGTCAAAGTGTTTGTGCTGTAAAAAAATATTGTAAAAAGGTTTTTAATTTAATTGCGAAAATGCCTCCTAAAGCCAGTGGTAAAGCAACTAAGAAAGCTGGCAAAGCGCAGAAAAATATTACCAAAAGTGATAAAAATCGTAAACGCAAGCGTAAGGAAAGTTATGCCATCTACATTTACAAAGTATTGAAGCAAGTACACCCGGATACTGGTATTTCATCAAAGGCCATGAGCATCATGAACAGTTTTGTTAATGATATTTTTGAACGTATTGCTGCTGAAGCATCTCGCTTGGCTCAATACAACAAACGCCAAACCATCACCAGTCGTGAAATTCAAACTGCTGTTCGTCTATTATTGCCTGGGGAATTAGCCAAGCACGCTGTCAGCGAAGGTACAAAGGCTGTTACAAAATATACTAGCTCCAAATAAATAATCAATCACCGCCAACATCCATCTTATCCTTTTCCTCTCTTTAACTATATATACATAAAACGGCCCTTTTAAGGGCCACAAAAATTATTTTAAAAGAGTTTAAATATTTATTAAACAACAACTATTTTAGTTTACCTTTAAAACTATTCTATTGCATTTTAATACAAAAATTTCAAAATCATCATCGTCTTCATGATATTTCGAAACAAAAATTCTAATCAATTACATATTGGTTTATGATTTTTGATAGCGATTTACTTCATGTTTAATTAACAACAACTTCACTTCTAAATAAATATTTATAATTAAAAAGTTAGTATTCATCATGACAAACTATCTTTTACAAAAATCATATATTGAAATTATTATTATTTTATTTTTTTATAAAAGCAATTTTATTTCGTGCTTGATTCCTTTAAATAAATATTTCATGATATTCTCACAAAATATTTATTACAAATATTTTTATTAAAAAATAAACATCTTATGATATTCTCATAAAAATAAAAATTTTTGTAATAAATATTTTGTGAGAATATCATGAAATATTTATTTAAAGGAATCAAGCACGAAATAAAATTGCTTATATTGAAAATGATTCCGAATAATTATAAATTACTTATTCTTTTTTTTTTTTTAAATTAATTTCCTGAAGAAGCTTTCCAAAGGAAAGCGAAATATTGAATATATAGCGTTGAATTTATTTAAAAAAGACCAATATTAGGATTAATACTTATTTATTTAATTATTACAAAATTAATTAGTTATTATTTTACTGATAAAATTTGAAGGATTTAAAAGTTGTTTTCTTAAAATTGTTTTGTTTTATTGATTAATTAAATTTAAATCATTGAAGACTTCTTTTTTAATCAAGACAAAATTTAAAAAAATAAAACTTTCGTGATTATTATTTTATGGATGATACCTTAATGTTAGTTGTAGCCATTTTTTTTTCAGCAGCGAAGGTTCTTAAAATAAAAAAACAAAAAAATTGTAAAGTACTTAAAATGGCAACATTGCGCTTTTTTATAACATAAAATCTAAGAAGCAAAAAATTAATATTGTTAAATTGCATCTTTTGATTTTAAAATTATGAAATTTTGTAAATAAAAATTTTTGTATGATCAAAAAATTTAAATCTCTTTCTTTAAAAGTATTTGTGGCCCTGAAAAGGACCGATTGTTTGTTGTTATATAAATGATAATTGATATTAAAATATATTATAGATTTTTAAGCACGCTCTCCACGAATACGCCTGGCCAATTGAATGTCTTTAGGCATAATTGTAACACGTTTAGCATGAATGGCACACAAATTAGTATCCTCAAAAAGACCAACCAAATAAGCTTCGCTCGCTTCTTGCAGAGCCATGACAGCCGAGCTCTGAAAACGCAAATCAGTTTTGAAATCTTGAGCTATTTCACGAACTAAACGTTGGAATGGCAATTTGCGAATTAACAGTTCAGTACTCTTTTGATAACGACGAATTTCACGCAAAGCCACAGTACCGGGACGGAAACGATGTGGCTTCTTTACACCGCCAGTAGCTGGTGCACTTTTTCGTGCAGCTTTTGTAGCCAATTGTTTACGTGGCGCTTTGCCACCAGTAGATTTACGGGCAGTTTGTTTAGTACGGGCCATTTTTATTACTCAGCACACTTTTTTCAATTTGAAGTCACTATTCAACACTATTGTTATTAGTTAGATAAACACTAAAGCACAGTCAACACAGGAATTGTGCCTTTTTCCCCAAAATGGCAAGCTTATATAGAAAATCGTACCATTTTAAGTGTGTATATGGTTGCTTTTAATGAGATGAATATAATGTAATGTGTGTGGAGATGTATGTGTGAGATGTATGTGCCTCTGTTTGTGTAGGGTGGTTGTTTTAATTTTTAATCTTTTTTAGTATAGCATACTTAGTCAATAAACAGAAGAAGTACCAAATTATATTTCTTACTCTCTTTAATATTAATTGAAATGTGTATAAATACCAGTTGTCTTCAGTACCAAAATCATTAGTTCTTGTGAAACGTTTGCGGTTGTGCTTAAGTGAAAAATAATATTAAAAGTTATAGAAGATGACTGGTCGTGGCAAAGGTGGTAAAGGCTTGGGAAAAGGTGGCGCCAAACGTCATCGAAAAGTATTGCGTGATAATATCCAAGGCATTACAAAGCCAGCTATTCGACGTTTGGCCCGTCGTGGTGGTGTAAAACGTATTTCTGGTTTAATATACGAAGAAACTCGTGGTGTCTTAAAGGTATTTTTGGAAAATGTTATTCGTGATGCCGTCACCTATACTGAACATGCCAAGAGAAAAACCGTTACGGCTATGGATGTTGTCTATGCCTTAAAACGACAAGGCCGTACTCTGTATGGTTTCGGCGGTTAAATATTAAAAATCCTTTTAAAATACAAACAAACATTGAATTTCTACTTACAAAAATCAAACCCAATCGGCCCTTTTCAGGGCCACAAAAAGTATTTCACAAGAGATTTTATTATTTTCAAATTATATTAACTAATTTATTTTCCTTAGCCTTGATTACTTTAAATAACCAATAAAATGTTGAATTCTTTTCTACTTCGATATGTATTATCAATTTTATAATTACAAATTAAAAACCTTCAAAGAAGTACATCATTTAACTTTGACCATCATTGCTACATTCACATGTACATAAATAGACTAAAACAAAGGTTTGCCTATTGCGTTCTACAATAAAACGTACGTGATTTTGTGAAAAAGCCTTAATCATTTTTGTAAATAAAAAAAGACAACTAAATGATTAATTACGTAAAGAAAAAAATTTTTATTTAAATTATTTTGAATTTGTTTTTTCTGGCTACCACCTAATTTTATTTTATTTTTTTCAAAATCTGCTTAAACCATTGTTATATAAAACTTGAAGTTTTTACATATGGAAAATGCATTTTTTGAGTTTGCAAAAACTTTTTCTATCGTTTATCAACACTGATTCGCGGCTTAGCTGAAATGATTAGGGTGGCCAAAACGAATTCGAACAATACAATTAATTAAATCGTTTAATAATACATATATTATACAAAAATCGTCAAAATAAACACAGGAAAGTAGAAATTGTAGCAAATGAAATCCAGTGCTTTATAAAATTCCTCACTAAACCTAAACAATGTCAGGTTTTTTTTAATTCTTTGTTTCCCCTTACAAAAACAAACCCAATCGGTACTTTGCAGGATCACAAAAAATATTTCACAAGAGATTTTATTATTATTTTCAAATAGTATAAAACGAAATTATTTTCCTTTGTTGATTGGTTTAATAAACAATAAGACGTTGAATTTTTATACTTCCATAAAAACTGTTGGAATTTATTAATATATTATTATTATTTTTAACATATTTATAAAGAAAATTTGTAAATAAAAAGACTACTGAATAACTAATTAGGTAAAGAAAAATTCCAGCATCTGTTATTAAATATTTTTTACTTTTTGCACAAGTTTTCTAATTTTTTCAAAGTCTACTAGAAAAATTGTTACATAGTTCTTCTTGAAATTTTTAAATATGTCTTTTCCTTGTGTATTCCTTTTGTAGCGTTTTCTGAAGTCTTCAATAACTTTTCTATCGTTTTCCAACACGGATTATATTCAGCAAAACAAAATGGTTTCCGGCTTACCTGAAATGTCTAGAATAGCCAGATCTAATTAAATAAATCGTTTAATTATATATAATAAATCGTCAAAATAAATACAACAAAAGGAAAACCGAAATTGAAAAGATGCTTTAATTGCAACAAAATATTTCCAGTGATTTAAAGATAATTGTAACAAAAATTATAATTAAAGCAATTTTCCGCTACTTGATACCGCAAACATAAACAATTTTGAATAACAAAAAATAACGTTTAAAAAAAACTCATTGTGTAATTTTGCTCATTTTCGGTGACAGCTGTAATAAATATTTCTAATTGTGTGTAACACTTAAAAATTGTATGACATTATAAAGAAGAAAAAAATCTTGATATTTTAATATAAAGTTTCTGTAAATTGTTTCCTTAATAACATCACATGTGTCTGTATACCATATTCAAAATAAATTTTATAATAAAATAGTAAAATCATTATTTGGAATAATTTTTAAGTTAATCTACGTTAATTTTGCTAGATTCTACTGATAAACTATACAAACTGTAGCGAAATGGCCATATGGTTATGCTTTTCCTATAGTAATGTTATTAAATTTTTGAATAACAAATATTTTATGAGAATACCTACCATAAAATATTGAGTTTTAAAGAAATCTAGCCGTAGATTAAATTTCATTGGGTATGATTTTAAGCCATCCTGCATCAAATTTAGTTCGTAAGCAGACCGTTTACGGCTATGTGCCCATCTTCCGTGTTCTTTTTTTCTATACTCTAGATTAAATTTCTCTTAAAAATAATACAATAATAATAAACATTTAATATGTAATTATATATAATAGAAATCATTATTATTATTTAACTGAATATAATAAAATCATTTAATTTTGCAATTTTCTCTTTCAAATGAACTATACACATTTTGCGCCTTTTTTTTCCTTTATTTATTTATTTTTAAATGTTTCTGGTATCATTCCAGACTTAAAGTACTATGTTTTCGTTAGTTTAACAAGGGAGCAAATTCACTTTTGATACTTTAGCGAAAATGGATAGTCGATGAAATGTACGATTCATCAAAAGTCTAATAAATGTCATTATAGAAAAAAGACAAAATCACCAAACCCTGTTAATTTCTAAAAACGTCAATAACGATTACTCTTTGTATCTGGCAGCTTTGCATATAAAACAATATAAAATCGCTATATAAATATATAATACTGGGCCAATAATAATAAGGTCGTGTTTGTGCAGTCAACCAGAAAACACGTGTTTTTATAGAGCGGAACAAAAATTATTAAACATTGAAGTTTTGTTTCAATCGTTCTATTTTTTGACTCTTATTACATTTTTTGAGAAGCCTATAGAAGGCAAACAAGTGTTTTTTTTACGAGTGCTGTAGAATAAAATTTATATATATATATATATTTTTTTAATAAATCTTTGTGCCGATTGGCCCTTTGGGCGTTAACAAGAATGGACTTGTCAGTTATGAACGAGCAGGAAGAGCATACCTCCGGCAAGAAGAGGAAAATTCCAGACAGGAATTCAACTTCCGATGACAAGTTGGATTTTGACGCATTAGTCCAGCTTAATGCGAAACTGATGGAAAAGCTGGATGATGCGGGGCGAAAGATTGGCTTACTCGTCCATGAGAACGAGTCTCTAAAGAAGAAATTGGAATGCGTCATCAATATGCATTCTGTTGATGCCAATAGTATTGAGTCGCTTGAGTTGGTCGAGGAGTCCCAAGCGGCTTTTGCAACACCGGCGCCAAGTGAAGAAGAGCAGAAAAGAAGAGAAAAGAGTGCAGTAGCAGGCAAGAAGGCAGCAGCAGGCAAGAGGGCAGCTATGCGGCCACAGCAGGCAAGTAGCAAAGCTCAAGTAGAAAAGAAGGTGAGCAATTCTGTTCCGGTGCTGACGACTTATGACATTAATGTAAAAAATATTGTAGGTCAAATTGACAAACTGTTAGGTCACAAGAATTATAGTGTTAAGGTTTTAGGAAAGAACGTAGCAAATATAGAGGTCTGCATTCTTGAGGATTTTCTGAAGGTCAAGGTCTTTTTGGAAGCGGAGAAAGTTAAATTTTATACTTATACTCCTAAGAGTTTACGTCCGTATACGTTGGTGATAGAGGGCCTTCCCGACTCTTTTGAGCCGGAGGAGATTACTGAGTATTTTGGCAGTCTTCAAATTAATTGCAGGATCATTGGTTTAGTTCGATTAGGAGGTGATAAATGGGTTGTCAGATTGACAAGAGACTCGGACATAGATAAATTTTACGCGGTCCGATATGTCCTCCGTTGTAAGATAAGCATCAGAAAATTTAGACGGACAGGTATTACACAGTGCTTCAACTGCCAGCGGTATGGGCACGTTTCCTCTAACTGCCGTATGCCTTATAGGTGTGTTAAGTGTGCGGGGTCTCATGGTCCTGGAAAGTGTGAAGTTCCTCCTCGAGACCAGAATGTGCAGGAAACTTTGATTACCAATCCAGTTACTGGTCAGGTGTCAAAGCGAATAGGGCTTCCTGTTAAGTGCTGTAATTGTGGTAGTGAGGGCCATGCGGCTAGCTCGCGGGAGTGCCCGCGAAGGCTAGAACTGCTTCGTAGAAAAGAGGAGAGGAAGCTATCCAGGGCTGGGCCTCCTACACGTGTTCCATACGCTATTAGGAGCGGTGTTAAATCAGGAGTTAGTTATGCCGCTGCGGCTGGAGCAGCATTGACTCGTGACCTTCCAGCGGCTGTACCGACATCCAACACTATTGGACAGCGACAATCGGACAGATCGGAAATTTCTATGGAAGTGGCTATGGCTCAATTTGACATGATGGACAAAGACTGTAAGCGTTTGTTTGGCGGCGGACTTTTAAATTGTTTGGACAAAATTGGTGGATTTGGACTTAAATATCGCAATTTGGACAACGACGAGGACAGATCCCGAGCGTTGCTTGGCATGCTTTTGACCCTTAGACATGGATAATTTATTTAAAATTATTTTTATTAATGTCAACTCAATTGTCTCAAGACATAAGAGACACTATTTGAGTTTGTTCCTGACGCGACATAAACCTGACGTACTCCTTATGGTTGAACACCATTTAAGTGCTCGCCATATATTTGACACGACTGGATACAGAACTTTTAGACATGACCGCCAGAACGGAAGAGGGGGAGGCACAGCTGTCCTCGTTAGGGATGAGTTGCACTGCGAGGAGATCGTACTACGCAGTGGATCTGTTGAGAATACGGCGGTCCGTATTCGAAGGCAGGCCAATGTGGATTTGATTGCCATTGCAATGTACCTTAAACCCAGTGAGACTTTCACTGCGGAATGCTTTGATGAAATGCAGCCACTGGTACGTAATTGTAGTGTGGTCATTGGTGCTGACCTCAATGCAAAGCATCCTTACTGGGGGGATCGACTTACGAACGCGAGTGGGCGTAACCTCCGAGAATTTCTTCTCTCAAGCCCTGATGTTGAAATTCGGCAAACTGACGGGCCAACCAGAATAAATGACGTGTCCTCTTCCTTCATTGACTTTTTTCTCACATCAGTAGACATCACTACAGAAAGTACGAACTACCTAAGGACATTGGACTATGAATCGGATCACAAGGCTGTAGTGATAGAATTCTTCACGAGTGACTTTCTGGTGCGAGAACGGTCCACCAGGTTTGACTTTGACCATATGAACAGACGCAGTTTTACGCGCAGACTGTCTTTAAATCTTGATACGTGTGGACTACCTTTGGACAGAAACGTGACTGAGACCGAAATTGATGAATGTGTTGCCGCGATGGAAAGAGCCTTCCAAGATGCTATGGAATATTCCATACCGAAAGTCTCCACGGGAGGCAGAGGGTTGCGGAAGCTGCCTCGACACATTCTTCATTTCATCGACCGGAAAAAGCGACTAAGGCGGGTATCACATAGGTGTGAGGACCCTGGTAGACGGAATATTTTGAAAGCGGAAATTAGAAATTTGGACAGAATAATACAGGGGGCCATAGCTGCTTTTGAACGTGACCACTGGACAAATTTTCTTAGAAAAATTCGACTTAACGACAGGACTTTTCGGAATGTAAAGTCGACTGTTGGACTCAACAAACGACCCGTAATTCGAAACTTGGTGGATGCAAATGGCGCTGTTGTTTCTGATAGTGCTGGAGTGGCTAACCTGTTAGCAACCTGTTTCTTTCAGGTTGGTCCTTCTGGTCCAAGTGCACATTTGGATCCATTTGGTGCGAATGTGCGGGCAGTTGTGTCGACTTTAGACAGGACGTCACCTTTGACTTTTTTTGGTAGGACTTTTACGGCGGACGGTAGCTTAATTGATCCAGACACAAGCGAAGACAATATAGAGTTCATTAACTCTACATCTGTGGGCAATGCGTTGAGGCGTAGACCAAATAAAAGATCTTGTGGTATGGACGGGATTTCTGATGTTGTTTTGAAAAGAACCAATGTTATAGCTTGGAGATTTCTAGCAATAGTTTTCAATCATTGCTATAATATTGGCTATTTTCCAAAATCGTGGAAATCGGCCCTCGTCGTTCCGGTACTGAAACCCAGATCGGATCCTATGGTATGTGGAAGCTATAGACCCATTTCCCTTCTATCTGCTTTTGGAAAGTTGTTTGAATTCATTCTTCTGGCAAAGATAAATGACGTTCTAATTGACAAGGACATTTTAAAAGACTTCCAATTTGGATTTAGAACTGGACTTTCGACAACGCATGCGCTGACGGTTCTAACGGACTTCATTGCCAGGGGGCTGAATAGAAGATGCCCAACAATAGCTGTAAGTCTGGACTTTGCCAAGGCGTTCGACACGGTTTGGCATGACGGGCTTATATTCAAGATGATGAATATGGGATTTGGTGTAGGCCTTTGCCGCATAGTGGACAACTTTTTAGAAAACCGATCATTCCGAGTGCGCGTGGGAGATGTACGGTCGGGCGAGGGTTCGATTTCTGCTGGAGTGCCACAGGGCTCGTTGCTGGGGCCTGTGCTTTACAATATCTTTGTCTCTGACATTCCACAACCGCCACGGGAGAATCTTTTAATTGTGTATGCCGATGATATCCTCATTGCCTCTTCAGGTGCTAGAGCAAGAGCCACTAATGACCGACTGAATTACTATTTGACGATACTGACGGACTATTTTACAAAATGGGGTCTAACTTTAAACGTTGCGAAAACCGTGGCCGTTATGTTTAAGGGAAGGCGGAAATATATTTACCCAAATTGTAGATCGTACAGACCTTGTTTAACTCTCGGACAAGAACAGATTGCGACTTCGGACAGGATTAAATACCTGGGTGTCACCCTTCATGAAAACTTCGAAAGTTATCGGCACATTGACGATATTTTGCAGCGAAGCAAGAGAATTTACTCAGCGTACCAGGGAGCCCTTAAACGTAGAGGGGGTCTTGATAAGAGGGTGCGTCTTCTTGTGTATCGCCAAATTATTCGCCCTGTCATCTCCTACGCCTTTCCGGCTTGGTTTGGGATTTCTTCTCACCAGATGGAGAGACTTAGGAGATGGGAGAGACGGGTTTTGGTTGCTTGTCTTGGACTGAGACCTTATAGAGGACCAAGTGGCGAGTTCCGCAGGCCATCATGTAGATCAATCTACAATGCAATTGATTTTGCGCGGGTGGATGTCTATATGATGGAAATGGCTGTGAAGTTCCTGGAAGGCGCACGTTCTTTAGGAAACTCCCTGGTTGCGGGGTGCTTTTCCGCGTCGCGTGATTTGGAGGCTGTTCGGATGTCCCGGTATCTCTGCCCGATGGACTTGTTAACTTTAAAAGAGGCTGGAATTCTTTACGAGGAGGCAGACCTCTTATTTTATCATAGAAGGCTGCGTTCTTTAAGCATTCAGAACACGGTGTATAATACCGCCCAATAGTTAATTTAAGTATAATTTTCTCAATTGTGAATTCATTCTTGTTTTGTTTACTTTGAATTTGTTATTATTGTTTTTTTTTTTTTTTTTTTTTTTTTTTTTTTTTTGTTATTTCTTGTTTTTTACATTGTTCTTGTTTTGTTTTTGTTATTTCTTGTTTTCTATTGTTCTTGTTTTGTTTTTAGTTATAAGTTATTAGTGTTAAGTGTTTCTTATTTTTAAGTAGATTCTAAGAGCGTTCCTTTTTTTTATTCCTTTTTTTTGGAAATTAGTTTATAATTTTTAATAAGTTTTTTGCAAGAGATGACCACAAAAATGTGTCAACTGTGTTAATAATAAGGAAGTCTTTGGAAAATAATTTTTTTTATGTAAAGAATAATTTGTAAAATTTTGTAATATTTTTGTTAATTTTTAATAATCTTTTGTAAAAGTTTTGGAAAATAAATTAACCTTTGAAATCTGAAATCTGAAAGTACCAAAATCATTAGTTCTTGTGAAACGTTTGCGGTTGTGCTTAAGTGAAAAATAATATTAAAAGTTATAGAAGATGACTGGTCGTGGCAAAGGTGGTAAAGGCTTGGGAAAAGGTGGCGCCAAACGTCATCGAAAAGTATTGCGTGATAATATCCAAGGCATTACAAAGCCAGCTATTCGACGTTTGGCCCGTCGTGGTGGTGTAAAACGTATTTCTGGTTTAATATACGAAGAAACTCGTGGTGTCTTAAAGGTATTTTTGGAAAATGTTATTCGTGATGCCGTCACCTATACTGAACATGCTAAGAGAAAAACCGTTACGGCTATGGATGTTGTCTATGCCTTAAAACGACAAGGCCGTACTCTGTATGGTTTCGGCGGTTAAATATTAAAAATCCTTTTAAAATACAAACAAACATTGAATTTCTACTTACAAAAATCAAACCCAATCGGCCCTTTTCAGGGCCACAAAAAGTATTTCACAAGAGATTTTATTATTTTCAAATTATATTAACTAATTTATTTTCCTTAGTCTTGATTACTTTAAATAACCAATAAAATGTTGAATTCTTTTCTACTTCGATATGTATTATCAATTTTATAATTACAAATTAAAAACCTTCAAAGAAGTACATCATTTAACTTTGACCATCATAAAGCATCATTGCTACATTCACATGTACATAAATAGACTAAAACAAAGGTTTGCCTATTGCGTTCTACAATAAAACATACGTGATTTTGTGAAAAAGCCTTAATTATTTTTGTAAATAAAAAAAGGCAACTAAATGATTAATTACGTAAAGAAAAAAATTTTTATTTAAATTATTTTGAATTTGTTTTTTCTGGCTACCACCTAATTTTATTTTATTTTTTTCAAAATCTGCTTAAACCATTGTTATATAAAACTTGAAGTTTTTACATATGGAAAATGCATTTTCTGAGTTTGCAATAACTTTTTCTATCGTTTACCAACACTGATTCGCGGCTTAGCTGAAATGATTAGGGTGGCCAAAACGAATTCGAACAATACAATTAATTAAATCGTTTAATAATATTTTATACAAAAATCGTCAAAATAAACACAGGAAAGTAGAAATTGTAGCAAATGAAATCCAGTGCTTTATAAAATTCCTCACTAAACCTAAACAATGTCAGGTTTTTTTTTTAATTCTTTGTTTCCCCTTACAAAAACAAACCCAATCGGTACTTTGCAGGATCACAAAAAATATTTCACAAGAGATTTTTTTATTATTTTCAAATAGTATAAAACGAAATTATTTTCCTTTGTTGATTGGTTTAATAAACAATAAGACGTTGAATTTTTATACTTCCATAAAAACTGTTGGAATTTATTAATATATTATTATTACTTTTAACATATTTATAAAGAAAATTTGTAAATAAAAAAGACTGCTGAATAACTAATTAGGTAAAGAAAAATTCCAGCATCTGTTATTAAACATTTTTTACTTTTTGCACAAGTTTTCTAATTTTTTCAAAGTCTACTAGAACAATTGTTACATAGTTCTTCTTGAAATTTTTAAATATGTCTTTTCCTTGTGTATTCCTTTTGTAGCGTTTTCTGAAGTCTTCAATAACTTTTCTATCGTTTTCCAACACGGATTATATTCAGCAAAACAAAATGGTTTCCGGCTTACCTGAAATGTCTAGGATAGCCAGATGGAATTCGAAAAATCTAATTAAATAAATCGTTTAATTATATTTTACAAAAATCGTCAAAATAAACACAGGAAAGTAGAAATTGTAGCAAATGAAATCCAGTGCTTTATAAAATTCCTCACTAAACCTAAACAATCAGGCCTGTTCTGAAAATCACATTTCATGAAAGTGATTTGAAAGCACAAGAAATGTGTTCTGTGCACAAATTTATGTGCTTTTAAAACGTTCACGTTTGCCACTTGCAATTTGAAATCACTAGGGTAATTTTGCTACTATCACAATGAAAACTGTAAAATAAATTACTGAAATAATTCAACCAATATGTTTTCTTATTAATTTTGTTACATAATTAATTTTTATTGAAAACAAACACTTTAAAATTTAGAAAATTGTAAGGGCACCTTTTTTACTGAACATTTTTTATTTGCTTTTGTGTTTTCAATTTTTGTGTTTGTCAGGTAAATCAGCTGTTTTCTTGTGCTTTCAGGAAAGTAAAATCACATCGAAAACTACAAAAACAGTGTGATTTACAGAACAGCATAAAAACACAAGTGTGATTTTAAAACCACATGTGATTTGAAAGTATGTGATTTCAAGAACATGCCTGAATGTCAGGTTTTTTTTTAATTCTTTGTTTCCCCTTACAAAAACAAACCCAATCGGTACTTTGCAGGATCACAAAAAATATTTCACAAGAGATTTTTTTATTATTTTCAAATAGTATAAAACGAAATTATTTTCCTTTGTTGATTGGTTTAATACACAATAAGACGTTGAATTTTTATACTTCCATAAAAACTGTTGGAATTTATTAATATATTATTATTATTTTTAACATATTTATAAAGAAAATTTGTAAATAAAAAAGACTGCTGAATAACTAATTAGGTAAAGAAAAATTCCAGCATCTGTTATTAAACATTTTTTACTTTTTGCACAAGTTTTCTAATTTTTTCAAGTCTACTAGAACAATTGTTACATAGTTCTTCTTGAAATTTTTAAATATGTCTTTTCCTTGTGTATTCCTTTTGTAGCGTTTTCTGAAGTCTTCAATAACTTTTCTATCGTTTTCCAACACGGATTATATTCAGCAAAACAAAATGGTTTCCGGCTTACCTGAAATGTCTAGGATAGCCAGATGGAATTCGAAAAATCTAATTAAATAAATCGTTTAATTATATTTTACAAAAATCGTCAAAATAAACACAGGAAAGTAGAAATTGTAGCAAATGAAATCCAGTGCTTTATAAAATTCCTCACTAAACCTAAACAATCAGGCCTGTTCTGAAAATCACATTTCATGAAAGTGATTTGAAAGCACAAGAAATGTGTTCTGTGCACAAATTTATGTGCTTTTAAAACGTTCACGTTTGCCACTTGCAATTTGAAATCACTAGGGTAATTTTGCTACTATCACAATGAAAACTGTAAAATAAATTACTGAAATAATTCAACCAATATGTTTTCTTATTAATTTTGTTACATAATTAATTTTTATTGAAAACAAACACTTTAAAATTTAGAAAATTGTAAGGGCACCTTTTTTACTGAACATTTTTTATTTGCTTTTGTGTTTTCAATTTTTGTGTTTGTCAGGTAAATCAGCTGTTTTCTTGTGCTTTCAGGAAAGTAAAATCACATCGAAAACTACAAAAACAGTGTGATTTACAGAACAGCATAAAAACACAAGTGTGATTTTAAAACCACATGTGATTTGAAAGTATGTGATTTCAAGAACATGCCTGAATGTCAGGTTTTTTTTTAATTCTTTGTTTCCCCTTACAAAAACAAACCCAATCGGTACTTTGCAGGATCACAAAAAATATTTCACAAGAGATTTTTTTATTATTTTCAAATAGTATAAAACGAAATTATTTTCCTTTGTTGATTGGTTTAATACACAATAAGACGTTGAATTTTTATACTTCCATAAAAACTGTTGGAATTTATTAATATATTATTATTATTTTTAACATATTTATAAAGAAAATTTGTAAATAAAAAAGACTGCTGAATAACTAATTAGGTAAAGAAAAATTCCAGCATCTGTTATTAAACATTTTTTACTTTTTGCACAAGTTTTCTCATTTTTTCAAGTCTACTAGAACAATTGTTACATAGTTCTTCTTGAAATTTTTAAATATGTCTTTTCCTTGTGTATTCCTTTTGTAGCGTTTTCTGAAGTCTTCAATAACTTTTCTATCGTTTTCCAACACGGATTATATTCAGCAAAACAAAATGGTTTCCGGCTTACCTGAAATGTCTAGGATAGCCAGATGGAATTCGAAAAATCTAATTAAATAAATCGTTTAATTATATTTTACAAAAATCGTCAAAATAAACACAGGAAAGTAGAAATTGTAGCAAATGAAATCCAGTGCTTTATAAAATTCCTCACTAAACCTAAACAATGTCAGGTTTTTTTTTAAATTCTTTGTTTCCCCTTACAAAAACAAACCCAATCGGTACTTTGCAGGATCACAAAAAATATTTCACAAGAGATTTTATTATTATTTTCAAATAGTATAAAACGAAATTATTTTCCTTTGTTGATTGGTTTAATAAACAATAAGACGTTGAATTTTTATACTTCCATAAAAACTGTTGGAATTTATTAATATATTATTATTATTTTTAACATATTTATAAAGAAAATTTGTAAATAAAAAAGACTGCTGAATAACTAATTAGGTAAAGAAAAATTCCAGCATCTGTTATTAAACATTTTTTACTTTTTGCACAAGTTTTCTAATTTTTTCAAAGTCTACTAGAACAATTGTTACATAGTTCTTCTTGAAATTTTTAAATATGTCTTTTCCTTGTGTATTCCTTTTGTAGCGTTTTCTGAAGTCTTCAATAACTTTTCTATCGTTTTCCAACACGGATTATATTCAGCAAAACAAAATGGTTTCCGGCTTACCTGAAATGTCTAGGATAGCCAGATGGAATTCGAAAAATCTAATTAAATAAATCGTTTAATTATATTTTACAAAAATCGTCAAAATAAACACAGGAAAGTAGAAATTGTAGCAAATGAAATCCAGTGCTTTATAAAATTCCTCACTAAACCTAAACAATGTCAGGTTTTTTTTAATTCTTTGTTTCCCCTTACAAAAACAAACCCAATCGGTACTTTGCAGGATCACAAAAAATATTTCACAAGAGATTTTTTTATTATTTTCAAATAGTATAAAACGAAATTATTTTCCTTTGTTGATTGGTTTAATAAACAATAAGACGTTGAATTTTTATACTTCCATAAAAACTGTTGGAATTTATTAATATATTATTATTATTTTTAACATATTTATAAAGAAAATTTGTAAATAAAAAGACTGCTGAGTAACTAATTAGGTAAAGACAAATTCCAGCATCTGTTATTAAACATTTTTTACTTTTTGCACAAGTTTTCTAATTTTTTCAAAGTCTACTAGAACAATTGTTACATAGTTCTTCTTGAAATTTTTAAATATGTCTTTTCCTTGTGTATTCCTTTTGTAGCGTTTTCTGAAGTCTTCAATAACTTTTCTATCGTTTTCCAACACGGATTATATTCAGCAAAACAAAATGGTTTCCGGCTTACCTGAAATGTCTAGGATAGCCAGATGGAATTCGAAAAATCTAATTAAATAAATCGTTTAATTATATTTTACAAAAATCGTCAAAATAAACACAGGAAAGTAGAAATTGTAGCAAATGAAATCCAGTGCTTTATAAAATTCCTCACTAAACCTAAACAATCAGGCCTGTTCTGAAAATCACATTTCATGAAAGTGATTTGAAAGCACAAGAAATGTGTTCTGTGCACAAATTTATGTGCTTTTAAAACGTTCACGTTTGCCACTTGCAATTTGAAATCACTAGGGTAATTTTGCTACTATCACAATGAAAACTGTAAAATAAATTACTGAAATAATTCAACCAATATGTTTTCTTATTAATTTTGTTACATAATTAATTTTTATTGAAAACAAACACTTTAAAATTTAGAAAATTGTAAGGGCACCTTTTTTACTGAACATTTTTTATTTGCTTTTGTGTTTTCAATTTTTGTGTTTGTCAGGTAAATCAGCTGTTTTCTTGTGCTTTCAGGAAAGTAAAATCACATCGAAAACTACAAAAACAGTGTGATTTACAGAACAGCATAAAAACACAAGTGTGATTTTAAAACCACATGTGATTTGAAAGTATGTGATTTCAAGAACATGCCTGAATGTCAGGTTTTTTTTTAATTCTTTGTTTCCCCTTACAAAAACAAACCCAATCGGTACTTTGCAGGATCACAAAAAATATTTCACAAGAGATTTTTTTATTATTTTCAAATAGTATAAAACGAAATTATTTTCCTTTGTTGATTGGTTTAATACACAATAAGACGTTGAATTTTTATACTTCCATAAAAACTGTTGGAATTTATTAATATATTATTATTATTTTTAACATATTTATAAAGAAAATTTGTAAATAAAAAAGACTGCTGAATAACTAATTAGGTAAAGAAAAATTCCAGCATCTGTTATTAAACATTTTTTACTTTTTGCACAAGTTTTCTAATTTTTTCAAGTCTACTAGAACAATTGTTACATAGTTCTTCTTGAAATTTTTAAATATGTCTTTTCCTTGTGTATTCCTTTTGTAGCGTTTTCTGAAGTCTTCAATAACTTTTCTATCGTTTTCCAACACGGATTATATTCAGCAAAACAAAATGGTTTCCGGCTTACCTGAAATGTCTAGGATAGCCAGATGGAATTCGAAAAATCTAATTAAATAAATCGTTTAATTATATTTTACAAAAATCGTCAAAATAAACACAGGAAAGTAGAAATTGTAGCAAATGAAATCCAGTGCTTTATAAAATTCCTCACTAAACCTAAACAATCAGGCCTGTTCTGAAAATCACATTTCATGAAAGTGATTTGAAAGCACAAGAAATGTGTTCTGTGCACAAATTTATGTGCTTTTAAAACGTTCACGTTTGCCACTTGCAATTTGAAATCACTAGGGTAATTTTGCTACTATCACAATGAAAACTGTAAAATAAATTACTGAAATAATTCAACCAATATGTTTTCTTATTAATTTTGTTACATAATTAATTTTTATTGAAAACAAACACTTTAAAATTTAGAAAATTGTAAGGGCACCTTTTTTACTGAACATTTTTTATTTGCTTTTGTGTTTTCAATTTTTGTGTTTGTCAGGTAAATCAGCTGTTTTCTTGTGCTTTCAGGAAAGTAAAATCACATCGAAAACTACAAAAACAGTGTGATTTACAGAACAGCATAAAAACACAAGTGTGATTTTAAAACCACATGTGATTTGAAAGTATGTGATTTCAAGAACATGCCTGAATGTCAGGTTTTTTTTTAATTCTTTGTTTCCCCTTACAAAAACAAACCCAATCGGTACTTTGCAGGATCACAAAAAATATTTCACAAGAGATTTTTTTATTATTTTCAAATAGTATAAAACGAAATTATTTTCCTTTGTTGATTGGTTTAATACACAATAAGACGTTGAATTTTTATACTTCCATAAAAACTGTTGGAATTTATTAATATATTATTATTATTTTTAACATATTTATAAAGAAAATTTGTAAATAAAAAAGACTGCTGAATAACTAATTAGGTAAAGAAAAATTCCAGCATCTGTTATTAAACATTTTTTACTTTTTGCACAAGTTTTCTAATTTTTTCAAGTCTACTAGAACAATTGTTACATAGTTCTTCTTGAAATTTTTAAATATGTCTTTTCCTTGTGTATTCCTTTTGTAGCGTTTTCTGAAGTCTTCAATAACTTTTCTATCGTTTTCCAACACGGATTATATTCAGCAAAACAAAATGGTTTCCGGCTTACCTGAAATGTCTAGGATAGCCAGATGGAATTCGAAAAATCTAATTAAATAAATCGTTTAATTATATTTTACAAAAATCGTCAAAATAAACACAGGAAAGTAGAAATTGTAGCAAATGAAATCCAGTGCTTTATAAAATTCCTCACTAAACCTAAACAATGTCAGGTTTTTTTTTAAATTCTTTGTTTCCCCTTACAAAAACAAACCCAATCGGTACTTTGCAGGATCACAAAAAATATTTCACAAGAGATTTTATTATTATTTTCAAATAGTATAAAACGAAATTATTTTCCTTTGTTGATTGGTTTAATAAACAATAAGACGTTGAATTTTTATACTTCCATAAAAACTGTTGGAATTTATTAATATATTATTATTATTTTTAACATATTTATAAAGAAAATTTGTAAATAAAAAAGACTGCTGAATAACTAATTAGGTAAAGAAAAATTCCAGCATCTGTTATTAAACATTTTTTACTTTTTGCACAAGTTTTCTAATTTTTTCAAAGTCTACTAGAACAATTGTTACATAGTTCTTCTTGAAATTTTTAAATATGTCTTTTCCTTGTGTATTCCTTTTGTAGCGTTTTCTGAAGTCTTCAATAACTTTTCTATCGTTTTCCAACACGGATTATATTCAGCAAAACAAAATGGTTTCCGGCTTACCTGAAATGTCTAGGATAGCCAGATGGAATTCGAAAAATCTAATTAAATAAATCGTTTAATTATATTTTACAAAAATCGTCAAAATAAACACAGGAAAGTAGAAATTGTAGCAAATGAAATCCAGTGCTTTATAAAATTCCTCACTAAACCTAAACAATGTCAGGTTTTTTTTAATTCTTTGTTTCCCCTTACAAAAACAAACCCAATCGGTACTTTGCAGGATCACAAAAAATATTTCACAAGAGATTTTTTTATTATTTTCAAATAGTATAAAACGAAATTATTTTCCTTTGTTGATTGGTTTAATAAACAATAAGACGTTGAATTTTTATACTTCCATAAAAACTGTTGGAATTTATTAATATATTATTATTATTTTTAACATATTTATAAAGAAAATTTGTAAATAAAAAGACTGCTGAGTAACTAATTAGGTAAAGACAAATTCCAGCATCTGTTATTAAACATTTTTTACTTTTTGCACAAGTTTTCTAATTTTTTCAAAGTCTACTAGAACAATTGTTACATAGTTCTTCTTGAAATTTTTAAATATGTCTTTTCCTTGTGTATTCCTTTTGTAGCGTTTTCTGAAGTCTTCAATAACTTTTCTATCGTTTTCCAACACGGATTATATTCAGCAAAACAAAATGGTTTCCGGCTTACCTGAAATGTCTAGGATAGCCAGATCTAATTAAATAAATCGTTTAATTATATATAATAAATCGTCAAAATAAATACAACAAAAGGAAAACCGAAATTGAAAAGATGCTTTAATTGCAACAAAATATTTCCAGTGATTTAAAGATAATTGTAACAAAAATTATAATTAAAGCAATTTTCCGCTACTTGATACCGCAAACATAAACAATTTTGAATAACAAAAAATAACGTTTAAAAAAACTCATTGTGTAATTTTGCTCATTTTCGGTGACAGCTGTAATAAATATTTCTAATTGTGTGTAACACTTAAAAATTGTATGACATTATAAAGAAGAAAAAAATCTTGATATTTTAATATAAAGTTTGTGTAAATTGTTTCCTTAATAACATCACATGTGTCTGTATACCATATTCAAAATAAATTTTATAATAAAATAGTAAAATCATTATTTGGAATAATTTTTAAGTTAATCTACGTTAATTTTGCTAGATTCTACTGATAAACTATACAAACTGTAGCGAAATGGCCATATGGTTATGCTTTTCCTATAGTAATGTTATTAAATTTTTGAATAACAAATATTTTATGAGAATACCTACCATAAAATATTGAGTTTTAAAGAAATCTAGCCGTAGATTAAATTTAATTGGGTATGATTTTAAGCCATCCTGCATCAAATTTAGTTCGTAAGCAGACCGTTTACGGCTATGTGCCCATCTTCCGTGTTCTTTTTTTCTATACTCTAGATTAAATTTCTCTTAAAAATAATACAATAATAATAAACATTTAATATGTAATTATATATAATAGAAATCATTATTATTATTTAACTGAATATAATAAAATCATTTAATTTTGCAATTTTCTCTTTCAAATGAACTATACACATTTTGCGCCTTTTTTTTCCTTTATTTATTTATTTTTAAATGTTTCTGGTATCATTCCAGACTTAAAGTACTATGTTTTCGTTAGTTTAACAAGGGAGCAAATTCACTTTTGATACTTTAGCGAAAATGGATAGTCGATGAAATGTACGATTCATCAAAAGTCTAATAAATGTCATTATAGAAAAAAGACAAAATCACCAAACCCTGTTAATTTCTAAAAACGTCAATAACGATTACTCTTTGTATCTGGGAGCTTTGCATATAAAACAATATAAAATCGCTATATAAATATATAATACTGGGCCAATAATAATAAAAATCGCATTAACAAAATGTTTATACCACTAGAATTCCCTATCAATATTTATTCTAAAATTATTTCACTATTTCAGCACTGTAAACTTTGTATTTTGAAATATTATTCTATTTCACAATAGAGGTGATAATATAGTGATATAATAAATATACGCATGCATATACGATATGAATTTCGGGAATAGACGAAATAAGTGAGTTTTATCTTTTGTAAATTAAAGGAAAAAATACATGTATGTCAACATGCATACCTAGGTTAAGAATTAATTGCTGCGGAATATATATTCGTTGTTTAAAAGGATTTTTTTTTATATTTAAAAACGTTTAAAAAATAGTTTACTCTTTTTAGAAACAAATTTGTCGTCCTGAAAAGGACGGTTTGATTATTTTGTTTTTTTATTCTATACACTACGTACACATAACATAGGCCTGTTTGCTGTTGTTGACACCCAAAGTAATAATTTAAGCTTTCTTTTCTGTTTTCTTGGGCAAAAGTACAGCCTGAATATTTGGTAAAACACCACCTTGAGCTATTGTTACACCTGACAATAATTTATTTAACTCTTCGTCATTACGTATAGCCAACTGCAGATGACGAGGAATAATTCTTGTCTTTTTGTTATCACGAGCAGCATTTCCAGCCAATTCCAGTACTTCGGCAGCCAAATATTCCATAACAGCAGCTAAATATACGGGAGCGCCAGCACCAACACGTTCAGCGTAATTGCCTTTTCGCAACAAACGATGAATACGTCCCACTGGAAATTGTAATCCCGCACGGGTTGAACGAGACTTTGCCTTGCTCTTAACTTTGCCACCTTTACCACGACCAGACATTTTTCACTGTTCTTTACAAAAGAAAAAAAACACTTTACTATAGCACTAGATACACACGACTGTTTAAAGATTTTTTCTCACTCGCTATTTATACCTTTTTCAACAAATGTTTCATAAACAGGGGTTAATCAAACAATGAGCAAATAAGTAGATAGAAAACTGTATGAAAAACGTATATATAGCACACATATCGCCGCAAAAATTCAATTCGTAAACGCCCATCAAAGTGTTTGTGCTGTAAAAAAATATTGTAATAAGGTTTTTAATTTAATTGCGGAAATGCCTCCTAAAGCCAGTGGTAAAGCAACTAAGAAAGCTGGCAAAGCGCAGAAAAATATTACCAAAAGTGATAAAAATCGTAAACGCAAGCGTAAGGAAAGTTATGCCATCTACATTTACAAAGTATTGAAGCAAGTACACCCGGATACTGGTATTTCATCAAAGGCCATGAGCATCATGAACAGTTTTGTTAATGATATTTTTGAACGTATTGCTGCTGAAGCATCTCGCTTGGCTCAATACAACAAACGCCAAACCATCACCAGTCGTGAAATTCAAACTGCTGTTCGTCTATTATTGCCTGGGGAATTAGCCAAGCACGCTGTCAGCGAAGGTACAAAGGCTGTTACAAAATATACTAGCTCCAAATAAATAATCAATCACCGCCAACATCCATCTTATCCTTTTCATCTCTTTAACTATATATACATAAAACGGCCCTTTTAAGGGCCACAAAAATTATTTTAAAAGAGTTTAAATATTTATTAAACAACAACTATTTTAGTTTACCTTTAAAACTATTCTATTGCATTTTAATACAAAAATTTCAAAATCATCATCGTCTTCATGATATTTCGAAACAAAAATTCTAATCAATTACATATTGGTTTATGATTTTTGATAGCGATTTACTTCATGTTTAATTAACAACAACTTCCTTCTAAATAAATATTTATAATTAAAAAGTTAGTATTCATCATGACAAACTATCTTTTACAAAAATCATATATTGAAATTATTATTATTTTTTTTTTTTATAAAAGCAATTTTATTTCGTGCTTGATTCCTTTAAATAAATATTTCATGATATTCTCACAAAATATTTATTACAAATATTTTTATTAAAAAATAAACATCTTATGATATTCTCATAAAAATAAAAATTTTTGTAATAAATATTTTGTGAGAATATCATGAAATATTTATTTAAAGGAATCAAGCACGAAATAAAATTGCTTATATTGAAAATGATTCCGAATAATTATAAATTACTTATTCTTTTTTTTTTTAATTAATTTCCTGAAGAAGCTTTCCAAAGGAAAGCGAAATATTGAATATATAGCGTTGAATTTATTTAAAAAAGACCAATATTAGGATTAATACTTATTTATTTAATTATTACAAAATTAATTAGTTATTATTTTACTGATAAAATTTGAAGGATTTAAAAGTTGTTTTCTTAAAATTGTTTTGTTTTATTGATTAATTAAATTTAAATCATTGAAGACTTCTTTTTTAATCAAGACAAAATTTAAAAAAATAAAACTTTCGTGATTATTATTTTATGGATGATACCTTAATGTTAGTTGTAGCCATTTTTTTTTCAGCAGCGAAGGTTCTTAAAATAAAAAAACAAAAAAATTGTAAAGTACTTAAAATGGCAACATTGCGCTTTTTTATAACATAAAATCTAAGAAGCAAAAAATTAATATTGTTAAATTGCATCTTTTGATTTTAAAATTATGAAATTTTGTAAATAAAAATTTTTGTATGATCAAAAAATTTAAATCTCTTTCTCTAAAAGTATTTGTGGCCCTGAAAAGGACCGATTGTTTGTTGTTATATAAATGATGATTGATATTAAAATATATTATAGATTTTTAAGCACGCTCTCCACGAATACGCCTGGCCAATTGAATGTCTTTAGGCATAATTGTAACACGTTTAGCATGAATGGCACACAAATTAGTATCCTCAAAAAGACCAACCAAATAAGCTTCGCTCGCTTCTTGCAGAGCCATGACAGCCGAGCTCTGAAAACGCAAATCAGTTTTGAAATCTTGAGCTATTTCACGAACTAAACGTTGGAATGGCAATTTGCGAATTAACAGTTCAGTACTCTTTTGATAACGACGAATTTCACGCAAAGCCACAGTACCGGGACGGAAACGATGTGGCTTCTTTACACCGCCAGTAGCTGGTGCACTTTTTCGTGCAGCTTTTGTAGCCAATTGTTTACGTGGCGCTTTGCCACCAGTAGATTTACGGGCAGTTTGTTTAGTACGGGCCATTTTTATTACTCAGCACACTTTTTTCAATTTGAAGTCACTATTCAACACTATTGTTATTAGTTAGATAAACACTAAAGCACAGTCAACACAGGAATTGTGCCTTTTTCCCCAAAATGGCAAGCTTATATAGAAAATCGTACCATTTTAAGTGTGTATATGGTTGCTTTTAATGAGATGAATATAATGTAATGTGTGTGGAGATGTATGTGTGAGATGTATGTGCCTCTGTTTGTGTAGGGTGGTTGTTTTAATTTTTAATCTTTTTTAGTATAGCATACTTAGTCAATAAACAGAAGAAGTACCAAATTATATTTCTTACTCTCTTTAATATTAATTGAAATGTGTATAAATACCAGTTGTCTTCAGTACCAAAATCATTAGTTCTTGTGAAACGTTTGCGGTTGTGCTTAAGTGAAAAATAATATTAAAAGTTATAGAAGATGACTGGTCGTGGCAAAGGTGGTAAAGGCTTGGGAAAAGGTGGCGCCAAACGTCATCGAAAAGTATTGCGTGATAATATCCAAGGCATTACAAAGCCAGCTATTCGACGTTTGGCCCGTCGTGGTGGTGTAAAACGTATTTCTGGTTTAATATACGAAGAAACTCGTGGTGTCTTAAAGGTATTTTTGGAAAATGTTATTCGTGATGCCGTCACCTATACTGAACATGCCAAGAGAAAAACCGTTACGGCTATGGATGTTGTCTATGCCTTAAAACGACAAGGCCGTACTCTGTATGGTTTCGGCGGTTAAATATTAAAAATCCTTTTAAAATACAAACAAACATTGAATTTCTACTTACAAAAATCAAACCCAATCGGCCCTTTTCAGGGCCACAAAAAGTATTTCACAAGAGATTTTATTATTTTCAAATTATATTAACTAATTTATTTTCCTTAGTCTTGATTACTTTAAATAACCAATAAAATGTTGAATTCTTTTCTACTTCGATATGTATTATCAATTTTATAATTACAAATTAAAAACCTTCAAAGAAGTACATCATTTAACTTTGACCATCATAAAGCATCATTGCTACATTCACATGTACATAAATAGACTAAAACAAAGGTTTGCCTATTGCGTTCTACAATAAAACGTACGTGATTTTGTGAAAAAGCCTTAATTATTTTTGTAAATAAAAAAAGGCAACTAAATGATTAATTACGTAAAGAAAAAAATTTTTATTTAAATTATTTTGAATTTGTTTTTTCTGGCTACCACCTAATTTTATTTTATTTTTTTCAAAATCTGCTTAAACCATTGTTATATAAAACTTGAAGTTTTTACATATGGAAAATGCATTTTCTGAGTTTGCAATAACTTTTTCTATCGTTTACCAACACTGATTCGCGGCTTAGCTGAAATGATTAGGGTGGCCAAAACGAATTCGAACAATACAATTAATTAAATCGTTTAATAATATTTTATACAAAAATCGTCAAAATAAACACAGGAAAGTAGAAATTGTAGCAAATGAAATCCAGTGCTTTATAAAATTCCTCACTAAACCTAAACAATGTCAGGTTTTTTTTTTAATTCTTTGTTTCCCCTTACAAAAACAAACCCAATCGGTACTTTGCAGGATCACAAAAAATATTTCACAAGAGATTTTTTTATTATTTTCAAATAGTATAAAACGAAATTATTTTCCTTTGTTGATTGGTTTAATAAACAATAAGACGTTGAATTTTTATACTTCCATAAAAACTGTTGGAATTTATTAATATATTATTATTACTTTTAACATATTTATAAAGAAAATTTGTAAATAAAAAAGACTGCTGAATAACTAATTAGGTAAAGAAAAATTCCAGCATCTGTTATTAAACATTTTTTACTTTTTGCACAAGTTTTCTAATTTTTTCAAAGTCTACTAGAACAATTGTTACATAGTTCTTCTTGAAATTTTTAAATATGTCTTTTCCTTGTGTATTCCTTTTGTAGCGTTTTCTGAAGTCTTCAATAACTTTTCTATCGTTTTCCAACACGGATTATATTCAGCAAAACAAAATGGTTTCCGGCTTACCTGAAATGTCTAGGATAGCCAGATGGAATTCGAAAAATCTAATTAAATAAATCGTTTAATTATATTTTACAAAAATCGTCAAAATAAACACAGGAAAGTAGAAATTGTAGCAAATGAAATCCAGTGCTTTATAAAATTCCTCACTAAACCTAAACAATCAGGCCTGTTCTAAAAATCACATTTCATGAAAGTGATTTGAAAGCACAAGAAATGTGTTCTGTGCACAAATTTATGTGCTTTTAAAACGTTCACGTTTGCCACTTGCAATTTGAAATCACTAGGGTAATTTTGCTACTATCACAATGAAAACTGTAAAATAAATTACTGAAATAATTCAACCAATATGTTTTCTTATTAATTTTGTTACATAATTAATTTTTATTGAAAACAAACACTTTAAAATTTAGAAAATTGTAAGGGCACCTTTTTTACTGAACATTTTTTATTTGCTTTTGTGTTTTCAATTTTTGTGTTTGTCAGGTAAATCAGCTGTTTTCTTGTGCTTTCAGGAAAGTAAAATCACATCGAAAACTACAAAAACAGTGTGATTTACAGAACAGCATAAAAACACAAGTGTGATTTTAAAACCACATGTGATTTGAAAGTATGTGATTTCAAGAACATGCCTGAATGTCAGGTTTTTTTTTAATTCTTTGTTTCCCCTTACAAAAACAAACCCAATCGGTACTTTGCAGGATCACAAAAAATATTTCACAAGAGATTTTTTTATTATTTTCAAATAGTATAAAACGAAATTATTTTCCTTTGTTGATTGGTTTAATACACAATAAGACGTTGAATTTTTATACTTCCATAAAAACTGTTGGAATTTATTAATATATTATTATTATTTTTAACATATTTATAAAGAAAATTTGTAAATAAAAAAGACTGCTGAATAACTAATTAGGTAAAGAAAAATTCCAGCATCTGTTATTAAACATTTTTTACTTTTTGCACAAGTTTTCTAATTTTTTCAAGTCTACTAGAACAATTGTTACATAGTTCTTCTTGAAATTTTTAAATATGTCTTTTCCTTGTGTATTCCTTTTGTAGCGTTTTCTGAAGTCTTCAATAACTTTTCTATCGTTTTCCAACACGGATTATATTCAGCAAAACAAAATGGTTTCCGGCTTACCTGAAATGTCTAGGATAGCCAGATGGAATTCGAAAAATCTAATTAAATAAATCGTTTAATTATATTTTACAAAAATCGTCAAAATAAACACAGGAAAGTAGAAATTGTAGCAAATGAAATCCAGTGCTTTATAAAATTCCTCACTAAACCTAAACAATGTCAGGTTTTTTTTTAAATTCTTTGTTTCCCCTTACAAAAACAAACCCAATCGGTACTTTGCAGGATCACAAAAAATATTTCACAAGAGATTTTATTATTATTTTCAAATAGTATAAAACGAAATTATTTTCCTTTGTTGATTGGTTTAATAAACAATAAGACGTTGAATTTTTATACTTCCATAAAAACTGTTGGAATTTATTAATATATTATTATTATTTTTAACATATTTATAAAGAAAATTTGTAAATAAAAAAGACTGCTGAATAACTAATTAGGTAAAGAAAAATTCCAGCATCTGTTATTAAACATTTTTTACTTTTTGCACAAGTTTTCTAATTTTTTCAAAGTCTACTAGAACAATTGTTACATAGTTCTTCTTGAAATTTTTAAATATGTCTTTTCCTTGTGTATTCCTTTTGTAGCGTTTTCTGAAGTCTTCAATAACTTTTCTATCGTTTTCCAACACGGATTATATTCAGCAAAACAAAATGGTTTCCGGCTTACCTGAAATGTCTAGGATAGCCAGATGGAATTCGAAAAATCTAATTAAATAAATCGTTTAATTATATTTTACAAAAATCGTCAAAATAAACACAGGAAAGTAGAAATTGTAGCAAATGAAATCCAGTGCTTTATAAAATTCCTCACTAAACCTAAACAATGTCAGGTTTTTTTTTTAAATTCTTTGTTTCCCCTTACAAAAACAAACCCAATCGGTACTTTGCAGGATCACAAAAAATATTTCACAAGAGATTTTATTATTATTTTCAAATAGTATAAAACGAAATTATTTTCCTTTGTTGATTGGTTTAATAAACAATAAGACGTTGAATTTTTATACTTCCATAAAAACTGTTGGAATTTATTAATATATTATTATTATTTTTAACATATTTATAAAGAAAATTTGTAAATAAAAAAGACTGCTGAATAACTAATTAGGTAAAGAAAAATTCCAGCATCTGTTATTAAACATTTTTTACTTTTTGCACAAGTTTTCTAATTTTTTCAAAGTCTACTAGAACAATTGTTACATAGTTCTTCTTGAAATTTTTAAATATGTCTTTTCCTTGTGTATTCCTTTTGTAGCGTTTTCTGAAGTCTTCAATAACTTTTCTATCGTTTTCCAACACGGATTATATTCAGCAAAACAAAATGGTTTCCGGCTTACCTGAAATGTCTAGGATAGCCAGATGGAATTCGAAAAATCTAATTAAATAAATCGTTTAATTATATTTTACAAAAATCGTCAAAATAAACACAGGAAAGTAGAAATTGTAGCAAATGAAATCCAGTGCTTTATAAAATTCCTCACTAAACCTAAACAATGTCAGGTTTTTTTTTAAATTCTTTGTTTCCCCTTACAAAAACAAACCCAATCGGTACTTTGCAGGATCACAAAAAATATTTCACAAGAGATTTTATTATTATTTTCAAATAGTATAAAACCAAATTATTTTCCTTTGTTGATTGGTTTAATAAACAATAAGACGTTGAATTTTTATACTTCCATAAAAACTGTTGGAATTTATTAATATATTATTATTATTTTTAACATATTTATAAAGAAAATTTGTAAATAAAAAAGACTGCTGAATAACTAATTAGGTAAAGAAAAATTCCAGCATCTGTTATTAAACATTTTTTACTTTTTGCACAAGTTTTCTAATTTTTTCAAAGTCTACTAGAACAATTGTTACATAGTTCTTCTTGAAATTTTTAAATATGTCTTTTCCTTGTGTATTCCTTTTGTAGCGTTTTCTGAAGTCTTCAATAACTTTTCTATCGTTTTCCAACACGGATTATATTCAGCAAAACAAAATGGTTTCCGGCTTACCTGAAATGTCTAGGATAGCCAGATCTAATTAAATAAATCGTTTAATTATATATAATAAAATCGTCAAAATAAATACAACAAAAGGAAAACCGAAATTGAAAAGATGCTTTAATTGCAACAAAATATTTCCAGTGATTTAAAGATAATTGTAACAAAAATTATAATTAAAGCAATTTTCCGCTACTTGATACCGCAAACATAAACAATTTTGAATAACAAAAAATAACGTTTAAAAAAACTCATTGTGTAATTTTGCTCATTTTCGGTGACAGCTGTAATAAATATTTCTAATTGTGTGTAACACTTAAAAATTGTATGACATTATAAAGAAGAAAAAAATCTTGATATTTTAATATAAAGTTTCTGTAAATTGTTTCCTTAATAACATCACATGTGTCTGTATACCATATTCAAAATAAATTTTATAATAAAATAGTAAAATCATTATTTGGAATAATTTTTAAGTTAATCTACTTTAATTTTGCTAGATTCTATTGATAAACTATACAAACTGTAGCGAAATGGCCATATGGTTATGCTTTTCCTATAGTAATGTTATTAAATTTTTGAATAACAAATATTTTATGAGAATACCTACCACAAAATATTGAGTTTTAAAGAAATCTAGCCGTAGATTAAATTTAATTGGGTATGATTTTAAGCCATCCTGCATCAAATTTGGTTCGTAAGCAGACCGTTTACGGCTATGTGCCCATCTTCCGTGTTCTTTTTTTCTATACTCTAGATTAAATTTCTCTTAAAAATAATACAATAATAATAAACATTTAATATGTAATTATATATAATAGAAATCATTATTATTATTTAACTGAATATAATAAAATCATTTAATTTGCACCTTTTTTTCCTTTATTTATTTATTTTTAAATGTTTATGGTATCATTCCAGACTTAAAGTACTATGTTTTCGTTAGTTTAACAAGGGAGCAAATTCACTTTTGATACTTTAGCGAAAATGGATAGTCGATGAAATGTACGATTCATCAAAAGTCTAATAAATGTCATTATAGAAAAAAGACAAAATCACCAAACCCTGTTAATTTCTAAAAACGTCAATAACGATTACTCTTTGTATCTGGCAGCTTTGCATATAAAACAATATAAAATCGCTATATAAATATATAATACTGGGCCAATAATAATAAAAATCGCATTAACAAAATGTTTATACCACTAGAATTCCCTATCAATATTTATTCTAAAATTATTTCACTATTTCAGCACTGTAAACTTTGTATTTTGAAATATTATTCTATTTCACAATAGAGGTGATAATATAGTGATATAATAAATATACGCATGCATATACGATATGAATTTCGGGAATAGACGAAATAAGTGAGTTTTATCTTTTGTAAATTAAAGGAAAAAATACATGTATGTCAACATGCATACCTAGGTTAAGAATTAATTGCTGCGGAATATATATTCGTTGTTTAAAAGGATTTTTTTTTATATTTAAAAACGTTTAAAAAATAGTTTACTCTTTTTAGAAACAAATTTGTCGTCCTGAAAAGGACGGTTTGATTATTTTGTTTTTTTATTCTATACACTACGTACACATAACATAGGCCTGTTTGCTGTTGTTGACACCCAAAGTAATAATTTAAGCTTTCTTTTCTGTTTTCTTGGGCAAAAGTACAGCCTGAATATTTGGTAAAACACCACCTTGAGCTATTGTTACACCTGACAATAATTTATTTAACTCTTCGTCATTACGTATAGCCAACTGCAGATGACGAGGAATAATTCTTGTCTTTTTGTTATCACGAGCAGCATTTCCAGCCAATTCCAGTACTTCGGCAGCCAAATATTCCATAACAGCAGCTAAATATACGGGAGCGCCAGCACCAACACGTTCAGCGTAATTGCCTTTTCGCAACAAACGATGAATACGTCCCACTGGAAATTGTAATCCCGCACGGGTTGAACGAGACTTTGCCTTGCTCTTAACTTTGCCACCTTTACCACGACCAGACATTTTTCACTGTTCTTTACAAAAGAAAAAAAAACACTTTACTATAGCACTAGATACACACGACTGTTTAAAGATTTTTCAATTCAATTCAATTCAATTCATTTATTTTCCAAAACGTTATAAAAAAAACAGTAACTTAAACTAACAATATACTCAAAAAATTTCTTACATACTAAAGTATTTTCCAAGAACTACATCTCTCTATCAAATAATAAATTTTGTACATTTGTTTATACAGCGCTTTAAAATAATTAAAAGGATAAAACAATTATAAAGGAATTCCCCAAAAAACGGAAAAAAGGGAGGCAACTAAATTAAATAAAAAGGATGTTAAACTTAAAACTAACTACGAACTAAAAAACAAAACGAAATAACACAAAACAGAACAAATAATTAAAAATAAAATAAGTTATTGAGCAGTATTATAAACAGTGTCAACAATATTCAAAGTGTTAATTCTCCTATGATAAAATAGAAGGTCTGCACCCTCATAAAGAAGTCCAGCTCCACCTAGGGTCAACAAGTCCACCGGAGAAAGGTACTTTACTATTTGAATGGCCTCCAAACTTATAGACCTTGAAAAACAATCTCTTACCAAGGCGTTTTCCACGGAACGTGCACCTTCCAGAAACTTAATAGCCCTTCCGACCATAAAAGCATCTAGCCGTTCAAAATCAATAGCGCGGTATATAGAACTACAAGAGGGCCTACGGAACTCTCCGTTGCGCCCTATATATGGTCTTAACCCGAGGCACGCAACTAAGATCCGTCTCTCCCATCTCCTAAGTCTCTCCATCTGGGCAGAAGAAATTCCAAACCAAGCCGGAAAAGCATAGGAGATAAGAGGACGTACGATCTGACGGTACACCAAAAGGCGTACTTTTTTATCGAGTCCACCTCTGCGTCTTAACACGCCTTGATACGCGCAATAAGCCCTCTTGGTGCTCTCAAGCACATTGTCGATGTGCCCATACGACTCAAAATTTTCATGGAAAGTGACGCCAAGGTACTTTAGCCAGTTTGATGTCCTAATAGTGTCTGCTCCAATGCTCAAGCACGGTCTAAAAGATCTGCAATTCGGGTATAAAAATTTACGCTTTCCTTTAAACATCATAGCGACAGTCTTATGAATATTTAGGATGAGGCCCCACCTTTTAAAGTAGTCCGTTAGTGTTGTCATGTATTGATTGACTCGGTCGTTAACAGTTCTTGCCCTAGCTCCTGAAGAAGCAATAAGGATGTCATCAGCATAGATCAACAAGAGATCTCCCTGTGGGGGCGGAGGTATATCTGACATGAAAATATTGTATAAAACCGGTCCCAGCAATGATCCCTGTGGCACTCCCGCAAAAATCGAACCCTCATGTGAGAGGACATCTCCAATACGAACCCTAAAAGAGCGGTCCCTTAGAAAGCTATCAATCATACGGCAGATACCCGAGCCAAATCCCATACTCACCAGCTTATAAATGAGGCCACCGTGCCAAACGGTATCAAAGGCTTTGGCAAAATCCAAACTTACTGCTATAGTAGGGCATCTCTTATTCAGACCCCTGGCAACATAGTCCGTGAGTACAACAAGTGCGTGTGTCGTCGAAAGTCTGCTTCTAAATCCGAATTGAAAATCTTTTAAAATGTCACTGTCAGTAATAACGTCATTAATTTTTGCCAGGAGAAAGCATTCAAATAGCTTTGAAAAGGCCGGTAATAGGGATATAGGTCTATAGCTTCCACTCTCATGAGGATCCGATTTTGGTTTAAGTATCGGAACCACAAGGGCAGCCTTCCAAGCTCTCGGGAAATATCCAATATTCAGGCAATGGTTAAATACAATGGCCAAGAAACGCCAGGCCACACTGTTCGTCTTCTTCAAAACAAAATCAGATATACCATCCATACCACTAGACCTCTTATTTGCTCTGCGCTTTAAGTCATTACCTACTGCCACTTCATCGGTAAAGCCAAGCCTGCTAATATGTCTACTAGAGCCAACAATTTTACCGTCAGCTGTCAAGGTTCTTCCAAAAGTCGTCAAAGGCGTCGTTCTGTCCAAAGCAGATACTGCATCTCGAACCCTCGCACTGAAAGGATCATCACGTGCGTTATGACCAGAGGTTACCTGGAAAAATCGATTGGCCAGCAAATTAGATATACCAGTCTTATCAGAAATGATTGAGCCATCAGCATCAACCAAACTTTGAATTGAGGGACGAGAACTTAAACCTGCAGCCACCTTAACTTTTCTAAATGTCTTGTCATTTAGTCGTACGTTTTGCAAAAAGTGTGTCCAATGGTCGCGTTCAAAATTGGCTATGGCACCCTGTATTATTCGGTCAAGGTTTCGCAAGTCCGCTTTCAAAATGTTACGTCTACCTGGGTCTTCACATCTATGTAGCGTTCGTCTCAGTCGTTTCTTCTCGTCAATGAAATGTATTATCGTCGCCGGAAGCTTTAGCAAGCCTCTGCTCCTTGCCAAGAATTTAGGAATGGAATATTCCATAGCATTTTCAAAAGCTCTCTCCATCTCCTTTACGCAGTCGTCAATCTCTGTCTCAGTCACGTTTCTATCGATCGGAAGTCCACAAGTGGCAAGATTCGTCGACAGTCTTTGCAAAAATCTCCGTCTGTTTAACCTGTCTAAGTCGTACCTAGTAGTTCGTTCATTTGTCAAGCAGGGATTCGTTGAAATGATCATTTCAACTGCTTTGTGGTCAGATTCATAGTCCAGAGTCCTAAGTCGGTCCGCAGTTGTAGTAGTTATGTCCACAGTCGCCAGAAAAAAGTCAATGTATGAAGAAACGTGGGTATTAATCCTACTTGGTCCATCAGTCTGTCGCACTTCTAAATCCGGGTTTGATAGCAAGAAATCTCGAAGGTTTCGTCCACTCACATTCGTATACAGATCTCCCCAATACGGATGCCTTGCATTGAGATCAGCCCCTATCAAAACGCTGCAATTTCTTGCAAGCCGCTGCACTACATCAAAATCTGATGCAGCAAAGGGAGATTGAGGTCTAAGGTACATGGAGATAACAATTAAGTCAGGGGCACTTGATCTCCGAATGCGTACAGCTGCATTCTCAATACACCCCGTATTAAGAATTATCTCTTCACAACGCAGGGCATCCCTAATGAGGACAGCTGCACCGCCTCCACGTCCACCTTGTCGGTCACGTCTAAAAATTTTATACCCTGCTATATCCAGTTTGTGTCGAGCACTAAGACTGTGCTCCGCCACCAGCAGTACATCCGGTCTATGTCTACTTAAAAACAAGCTTAAGTAATGTCTTCTATGTCTCGATACAATGGAATTTACGTTTATAAATATTATTTTAAGTGAACTATCCATCCTGTCGCAAAGTCAGTAAGAGCCCAAGCAGAGCTCGGGATCTGTCCTCGTCACTGTCCAACTCACGGTACTTAGCCGCAAAACCACCAATTTTGCCCATACAATTCAGCAGACCTCCGCCGAAGAAACGCTGGCAGTCCTTGTCCATACGGTCAAACTGTGCAATTGCAGTCGCAAGGGTGATATCGGATTTGACCGAAACTGTCCTAGGCGAGGCCCCAAGCGCCTCCCGAATTGTCTTACTAGTGGTTGCAGCCGCTGCAGCATATGAAAGTCCTGCCTTAACTTTACTACTTCGCTCAGGAATAACTGACCCTTTTTCACCTCGGGAGACCTTTTTCGATTCCATCTTACGGATGAGATCAATTCTCCTCGGACACAATTTCGAGCAGGCCACATGGCCATCAGTACCACAGACAACACATCTAACTGGTAATCCAACTCTTCGCGGTTTAAAGATTTTTTCTTTCACTCGCTATTTATACCTTTTTCAACAAATGTTTCATAAACAGGGGTTAATCAAACAATGAGCAAATAAGTAGATAGAAAACTGTATGAAAAACGTATATATAGCACACATATCGCCGCAAAAATTCAAATCGTAAACGCCCGTCAAAGTGTTTGTGCTGTAAAAAAATATTGTAAAAAGGTCTTTAATTTAATTGCGAAAATGCCTCCTAAAGCCAGTGGTAAAGCAACTAAGAAAGCTGGCAAAGCGCAGAAAAATATTACCAAAAGTGATAAAAATCGTAAACGCAAGCGTAAGGAAAGTTATGCCATCTACATTTACAAAGTATTGAAGCAAGTACACCCGGATACTGGTATTTCATCAAAGGCCATGAGCATCATGAACAGTTTTGTTAATGATATTTTTGAACGTATTGCTGCTGAAGCATCTCGCTTGGCTCAATACAACAAACGCCAAACCATCACCAGTCGTGAAATTCAAACTGCTGTTCGTCTATTATTGCCTGGGGAATTAGCCAAGCACGCTGTCAGCGAAGGTACAAAGGCTGTTACAAAATATACTAGCTCCAAATAAATAATCAATCACCGCCAACATCCATCTTATCCTTTTCATCTCTTTAACTATATATACATAAAACGGCCCTTTTAAGGGCCACAAAAATTATTTTAAAAGAGTTTAAATATTTATTAAACAACAACTATTTTAGTTTACCTTTAAAACTATTCTGTTGCATTTTAATACAAAAATTTCAAAATCATCATCGTCTTCATGATATTTCGAAACAAAAATTCTAATCAATTACATATTGGTTTATGATTTTTGATAGCGATTTACTTCATGTTTAATTAACAACAACTTCACTTCTAAATAAATATTTATAATTAAAAAGTTAGTATTCATCATGACAAACTATCTTTTACAAAAATCATATATTGAAATTATTATTATTTTTTTTTTTTATAAAAGCAATTTTATTTCGTGCTTGATTCCTTTAAATAAATATTTCATGATATTCTCACAAAATATTTATTACAAATATTTTTATTAAAAAATAAACATCTTATGATATTCTCATAAAAATAAAAATTTTTGTAATAAATATTTTGTGAGAATATCATGAAATATTTATTTAAAGGAATCAAGCACGAAATAAAATTGCTTATATTGAAAATGATTCCGAATAATTATAAATTACTTATTCTTTTTTTTTTTTAAATTAATTTCCTGAAGAAGCTTTCCAAAGGAAAGCGAAATATTGAATATATAGCGTTGAATTTATTTAAAAAAGACCAATATTAGGATTAATACTTATTTATTTAATTATTACAAAATTAATTAGTTATTATTTTACTGATAAAATTTGAAGGATTTAAAAGTTGTTTTCTTAAAATTGTTTTGTTTTATTGATTAATTAAATTTAAATCATTGAAGACTTCTTTTTTAATCAAGACAAAATTTAAAAAAATAAAACTTTCGTGATTATTATTTTATGGATGATACCTTAATGTTAGTTGTAGCCATTTTTTTTTCAGCAGCGAAGGTTCTTAAAATAAAAAAACAAAAAAATTGTAAAGTACTTAAAATGGCAACATTGCGCTTTTTTATAACATAAAATCTAAGAAGCAAAAAATTAATATTGTTAAATTGCATCTTTTGATTTTAAAATTATGAAATTTTGTAAATAAAAATTTTTGTATGATCAAAAAATTTAAATCTCTTTCTCTAAAAGTATTTGTGGCCCTGAAAAGGACCGATTGTTTGTTGTTATATAAATGATGATTGATATTAAAATATATTATAGATTTTTAAGCACGCTCTCCACGAATACGCCTGGCCAATTGAATGTCTTTAGGCATAATTGTAACACGTTTAGCATGAATGGCACACAAATTAGTATCCTCAAAAAGACCAACCAAATAAGCTTCGCTCGCTTCTTGCAGAGCCATGACAGCCGAGCTCTGAAAACGCAAATCAGTTTTGAAATCTTGAGCTATTTCACGAACTAAACGTTGGAATGGCAATTTGCGAATTAACAGTTCAGTACTCTTTTGATAACGACGAATTTCACGCAAAGCCACAGTACCGGGACGGAAACGATGTGGCTTCTTTACACCGCCAGTAGCTGGTGCACTTTTTCGTGCAGCTTTTGTAGCCAATTGTTTACGTGGCGCTTTGCCACCAGTAGATTTACGGGCAGTTTGTTTAGTACGGGCCATTTTTATTACTCAGCACACTTTTTTCAATTTGAAGTCACTATTCAACACTATTGTTATTAGTTAGATAAACACTAAAGCACAGTCAACACAGGAATTGTGCCTTTTTCCCCAAAATGGCAAGCTTATATAGAAAATCGTACCATTTTAAGTGTGTATATGGTTGCTTTTAATGAGATGAATATAATGTGATGTGTGTGGAGATGTATGTGTGAGATGTATGTGCCTCTGTTTGTGTAGGGTGGTTGTTTTAATTTTTAATCTTTTTTAGTATAGCATACTTAGTCAATAAACAGAAGAAGTACCAAATTATATTTCTTACTCTCTTTAATATTAATTGAAATGTGTATAAATACCAGTTGTCTTCAGTACCAAAATCATTAGTTCTTGTGAAACGTTTGCGGTTGTGCTTAAGTGAAAAATAATATTAAAAGTTATAGAAGATGACTGGTCGTGGCAAAGGTGGTAAAGGCTTGGGAAAAGGTGGCGCCAAACGTCATCGAAAAGTATTGCGTGATAATATCCAAGGCATTACAAAGCCAGCTATTCGACGTTTGGCCCGTCGTGGTGGTGTAAAACGTATTTCTGGTTTAATATACGAAGAAACTCGTGGTGTCTTAAAGGTATTTTTGGAAAATGTTATTCGTGATGCCGTCACCTATACTGAACATGCCAAGAGAAAAACCGTTACGGCTATGGATGTTGTCTATGCCTTAAAACGACAAGGCCGTACTCTGTATGGTTTCGGCGGTTAAATATTAAAAATCCTTTTAAAATACAAACAAACATTGAATTTCTACTTACAAAAATCAAACCCAATCGGCCCTTTTCAGGGCCACAAAAAGTATTTCACAAGAGATTTTATTATTTTCAAATTATATTAACTAATTTATTTTCCTTAGTCTTGATTACTTTAAATAACCAATAAAATGTTGAATTCTTTTCTACTTCGATATGTATTATCAATTTTATAATTACAAATTAAAAACCTTCAAAGAAGTACATCATTTAACTTTGACCATCATAAAGCATCATTGCTACATTCACATGTACATAAATAGACTAAAACAAAGGTTTGCCTATTGCGTTCTACAATAAAACGTACGTGATTTTGTGAAAAAGCCTTAATTATTTTTGTAAATAAAAAAAGGCAACTAAATGATTAATTACGTAAAGAAAAAAATTTTTATTTAAATTATTTTGAATTTGTTTTTTCTGGCTACCACCTAATTTTATTTTATTTTTTTCAAAATCTGCTTAAACCATTGTTATATAAAACTTGAAGTTTTTACATATGGAAAATGCATTTTCTGAGTTTGCAATAACTTTTTCTATCGTTTACCAACACTGATTCGCGGCTTAGCTGAAATGATTAGGGTGGCCAAAACGAATTCGAACAATACAATTAATTAAATCGTTTAATAATATTTTATACAAAAATCGTCAAAATAAACACAGGAAAGTAGAAATTGTAGCAAATGAAATCCAGTGCTTTATAAAATTCCTCACTAAACCTAAACAATGTCAGGTTTTTTTTTTAATTCTTTGTTTCCCCTTACAAAAACAAACCCAATCGGTACTTTGCAGGATCACAAAAAATATTTCACAAGAGATTTTTTTATTATTTTCAAATAGTATAAAACGAAATTATTTTCCTTTGTTGATTGGTTTAATAAACAATAAGACGTTGAATTTTTATACTTCCATAAAAACTGTTGGAATTTATTAATATATTATTATTACTTTTAACATATTTATAAAGAAAATTTGTAAATAAAAAAGACTGCTGAATAACTAATTAGGTAAAGAAAAATTCCAGCATCTGTTATTAAACATTTTTTACTTTTTGCACAAGTTTTCTAATTTTTTCAAAGTCTACTAGAACAATTGTTACATAGTTCTTCTTGAAATTTTTAAATATGTCTTTTCCTTGTGTATTCCTTTTGTAGCGTTTTCTGAAGTCTTCAATAACTTTTCTATCGTTTTCCAACACGGATTATATTCAGCAAAACAAAATGGTTTCCGGCTTACCTGAAATGTCTAGGATAGCCAGATGGAATTCGAAAAATCTAATTAAATAAATCGTTTAATTATATTTTACAAAAATCGTCAAAATAAACACAGGAAAGTAGAAATTGTAGCAAATGAAATCCAGTGCTTTATAAAATTCCTCACTAAACCTAAACAATCAGGCCTGTTCTGAAAATCACATTTCATGAAAGTGATTTGAAAGCACAAGAAATGTGTTCTGTGCACAAATTTATGTGCTTTTAAAACGTTCACGTTTGCCACTTGCAATTTGAAATCACTAGGGTAATTTTGCTACTATCACAATGAAAACTGTAAAATAAATTACTGAAATAATTCAACCAATATGTTTTCTTATTAATTTTGTTACATAATTAATTTTTATTGAAAACAAACACTTTAAAATTTAGAAAATTGTAAGGGCACCTTTTTTACTGAACATTTTTTATTTGCTTTTGTGTTTTCAATTTTTGTGTTTGTCAGGTAAATCAGCTGTTTTCTTGTGCTTTCAGGAAAGTAAAATCACATCGAAAACTACAAAAACAGTGTGATTTACAGAACAGCATAAAAACACAAGTGTGATTTTAAAACCACATGTGATTTGAAAGTATGTGATTTCAAGAACATGCCTGAATGTCAGGTTTTTTTTTAATTCTTTGTTTCCCCTTACAAAAACAAACCCAATCGGTACTTTGCAGGATCACAAAAAATATTTCACAAGAGATTTTTTTATTATTTTCAAATAGTATAAAACGAAATTATTTTCCTTTGTTGATTGGTTTAATACACAATAAGACGTTGAATTTTTATACTTCCATAAAAACTGTTGGAATTTATTAATATATTATTATTATTTTTAACATATTTATAAAGAAAATTTGTAAATAAAAAAGACTGCTGAATAACTAATTAGGTAAAGAAAAATTCCAGCATCTGTTATTAAACATTTTTTACTTTTTGCACAAGTTTTCTAATTTTTTCAAGTCTACTAGAACAATTGTTACATAGTTCTTCTTGAAATTTTTAAATATGTCTTTTCCTTGTGTATTCCTTTTGTAGCGTTTTCTGAAGTCTTCAATAACTTTTCTATCGTTTTCCAACACGGATTATATTCAGCAAAACAAAATGGTTTCCGGCTTACCTGAAATGTCTAGGATAGCCAGATGGAATTCGAAAAATCTAATTAAATAAATCGTTTAATTATATTTTACAAAAATCGTCAAAATAAACACAGGAAAGTAGAAATTGTAGCAAATGAAATCCAGTGCTTTATAAAATTCCTCACTAAACCTAAACAATGTCAGGTTTTTTTTTAAATTCTTTGTTTCCCCTTACAAAAACAAACCCAATCGGTACTTTGCAGGATCACAAAAAATATTTCACAAGAGATTTTATTATTATTTTCAAATAGTATAAAACGAAATTATTTTCCTTTGTTGATTGGTTTAATAAACAATAAGACGTTGAATTTTTATACTTCCATAAAAACTGTTGGAATTTATTAATATATTATTATTATTTTTAACATATTTATAAAGAAAATTTGTAAATAAAAAAGACTGCTGAATAACTAATTAGGTAAAGAAAAATTCCAGCATCTGTTATTAAACATTTTTTACTTTTTGCACAAGTTTTCTAATTTTTTCAAAGTCTACTAGAACAATTGTTACATAGTTCTTCTTGAAATTTTTAAATATGTCTTTTCCTTGTGTATTCCTTTTGTAGCGTTTTCTGAAGTCTTCAATAACTTTTCTATCGTTTTCCAACACGGATTATATTCAGCAAAACAAAATGGTTTCCGGCTTACCTGAAATGTCTAGGATAGCCAGATGGAATTCGAAAAATCTAATTAAATAAATCGTTTAATTATATTTTACAAAAATCGTCAAAATAAACACAGGAAAGTAGAAATTGTAGCAAATGAAATCCAGTGCTTTATAAAATTCCTCACTAAACCTAAACAATGTCAGGTTTTTTTTTTAAATTCTTTGTTTCCCCTTACAAAAACAAACCCAATCGGTACTTTGCAGGATCACAAAAAATATTTCACAAGAGATTTTATTATTATTTTCAAATAGTATAAAACGAAATTATTTTCCTTTGTTGATTGGTTTAATAAACAATAAGACGTTGAATTTTTATACTTCCATAAAAACTGTTGGAATTTATTAATATATTATTATTATTTTTAACATATTTATAAAGAAAATTTGTAAATAAAAAAGACTGCTGAATAACTAATTAGGTAAAGAAAAATTCCAGCATCTGTTATTAAACATTTTTTACTTTTTGCACAAGTTTTCTAATTTTTTCAAAGTCTACTAGAACAATTGTTACATAGTTCTTCTTGAAATTTTTAAATATGTCTTTTCCTTGTGTATTCCTTTTGTAGCGTTTTCTGAAGTCTTCAATAACTTTTCTATCGTTTTCCAACACGGATTATATTCAGCAAAACAAAATGGTTTCCGGCTTACCTGAAATGTCTAGGATAGCCAGATGGAATTCGAAAAATCTAATTAAATAAATCGTTTAATTATATTTTACAAAAATCGTCAAAATAAACACAGGAAAGTAGAAATTGTAGCAAATGAAATCCAGTGCTTTATAAAATTCCTCACTAAACCTAAACAATGTCAGGTTTTTTTTTAAATTCTTTGTTTCCCCTTACAAAAACAAACCCAATCGGTACTTTGCAGGATCACAAAAAATATTTCACAAGAGATTTTATTATTATTTTCAAATAGTATAAAACCAAATTATTTTCCTTTGTTGATTGGTTTAATAAACAATAAGACGTTGAATTTTTATACTTCCATAAAAACTGTTGGAATTTATTAATATATTATTATTATTTTTAACATATTTATAAAGAAAATTTGTAAATAAAAAAGACTGCTGAATAACTAATTAGGTAAAGAAAAATTCCAGCATCTGTTATTAAACATTTTTTACTTTTTGCACAAGTTTTCTAATTTTTTCAAAGTCTACTAGAACAATTGTTACATAGTTCTTCTTGAAATTTTTAAATATGTCTTTTCCTTGTGTATTCCTTTTGTAGCGTTTTCTGAAGTCTTCAATAACTTTTCTATCGTTTTCCAACACGGATTATATTCAGCAAAACAAAATGGTTTCCGGCTTACCTGAAATGTCTAGGATAGCCAGATCTAATTAAATAAATCGTTTAATTATATATAATAAAATCGTCAAAATAAATACAACAAAAGGAAAACCGAAATTGAAAAGATGCTTTAATTGCAACAAAATATTTCCAGTGATTTAAAGATAATTGTAACAAAAATTATAATTAAAGCAATTTTCCGCTACTTGATACCGCAAACATAAACAATTTTGAATAACAAAAAATAACGTTTAAAAAAACTCATTGTGTAATTTTGCTCATTTTCGGTGACAGCTGTAATAAATATTTCTAATTGTGTGTAACACTTAAAAATTGTATGACATTATAAAGAAGAAAAAAATCTTGATATTTTAATATAAAGTTTCTGTAAATTGTTTCCTTAATAACATCACATGTGTCTGTATACCATATTCAAAATAAATTTTATAATAAAATAGTAAAATCATTATTTGGAATAATTTTTAAGTTAATCTACTTTAATTTTGCTAGATTCTATTGATAAACTATACAAACTGTAGCGAAATGGCCATATGGTTATGCTTTTCCTATAGTAATGTTATTAAATTTTTGAATAACAAATATTTTATGAGAATACCTACCACAAAATATTGAGTTTTAAAGAAATCTAGCCGTAGATTAAATTTAATTGGGTATGATTTTAAGCCATCCTGCATCAAATTTGGTTCGTAAGCAGACCGTTTACGGCTATGTGCCCATCTTCCGTGTTCTTTTTTTCTATACTCTAGATTAAATTTCTCTTAAAAATAATACAATAATAATAAACATTTAATATGTAATTATATATAATAGAAATCATTATTATTATTTAACTGAATATAATAAAATCATTTAATTTGCACCTTTTTTTCCTTTATTTATTTATTTTTAAATGTTTATGGTATCATTCCAGACTTAAAGTACTATGTTTTCGTTAGTTTAACAAGGGAGCAAATTCACTTTTGATACTTTAGCGAAAATGGATAGTCGATGAAATGTACGATTCATCAAAAGTCTAATAAATGTCATTATAGAAAAAAGACAAAATCACCAAACCCTGTTAATTTCTAAAAACGTCAATAACGATTACTCTTTGTATCTGGCAGCTTTGCATATAAAACAATATAAAATCGCTATATAAATATATAATACTGGGCCAATAATAATAAAAATCGCATTAACAAAATGTTTATACCACTAGAATTCCCTATCAATATTTATTCTAAAATTATTTCACTATTTCAGCACTGTAAACTTTGTATTTTGAAATATTATTCTATTTCACAATAGAGGTGATAATATAGTGATATAATAAATATACGCATGCATATACGATATGAATTTCGGGAATAGACGAAATAAGTGAGTTTTATCTTTTGTAAATTAAAGGAAAAAATACATGTATGTCAACATGCATACCTAGGTTAAGAATTAATTGCTGCGGAATATATATTCGTTGTTTAAAAGGATTTTTTTTTATATTTAAAAACGTTTAAAAAATAGTTTACTCTTTTTAGAAACAAATTTGTCGTCCTGAAAAGGACGGTTTGATTATTTTGTTTTTTTATTCTATACACTACGTACACATAACATAGGCCTGTTTGCTGTTGTTGACACCCAAAGTAATAATTTAAGCTTTCTTTTCTGTTTTCTTGGGCAAAAGTACAGCCTGAATATTTGGTAAAACACCACCTTGAGCTATTGTTACACCTGACAATAATTTATTTAACTCTTCGTCATTACGTATAGCCAACTGCAGATGACGAGGAATAATTCTTGTCTTTTTGTTATCACGAGCAGCATTTCCAGCCAATTCCAGTACTTCGGCAGCCAAATATTCCATAACAGCAGCTAAATATACGGGAGCGCCAGCACCAACACGTTCAGCGTAATTGCCTTTTCGCAACAAACGATGAATACGTCCCACTGGAAATTGTAATCCCGCACGGGTTGAACGAGACTTTGCCTTGCTCTTAACTTTGCCACCTTTACCACGACCAGACATTTTTCACTGTTCTTTACAAAAGAAAAAAAAACACTTTACTATAGCACTAGATACACACGACTGTTTAAAGATTTTTCAATTCAATTCAATTCAATTCATTTATTTTCCAAAACGTTATAAAAAAAACAGTAACTTAAACTAACAATATACTCAAAAAATTTCTTACATACTAAAGTATTTTCCAAGAACTACATCTCTCTATCAAATAATAAATTTTGTACATTTGTTTATACAGCGCTTTAAAATAATTAAAAGGATAAAACAATTATAAAGGAATTCCCCAAAAAACGGAAAAAAGGGAGGCAACTAAATTAAATAAAAAGGATGTTAAACTTAAAACTAACTACGAACTAAAAAACAAAACGAAATAACACAAAACAGAACAAATAATTAAAAATAAAATAAGTTATTGAGCAGTATTATAAACAGTGTCAACAATATTCAAAGTGTTAATTCTCCTATGATAAAATAGAAGGTCTGCACCCTCATAAAGAAGTCCAGCTCCACCTAGGGTCAACAAGTCCACCGGAGAAAGGTACTTTACTATTTGAATGGCCTCCAAACTTATAGACCTTGAAAAACAATCTCTTACCAAGGCGTTTTCCACGGAACGTGCACCTTCCAGAAACTTAATAGCCCTTCCGACCATAAAAGCATCTAGCCGTTCAAAATCAATAGCGCGGTATATAGAACTACAAGAGGGCCTACGGAACTCTCCGTTGCGCCCTATATATGGTCTTAACCCGAGGCACGCAACTAAGATCCGTCTCTCCCATCTCCTAAGTCTCTCCATCTGGGCAGAAGAAATTCCAAACCAAGCCGGAAAAGCATAGGAGATAAGAGGACGTACGATCTGACGGTACACCAAAAGGCGTACTTTTTTATCGAGTCCACCTCTGCGTCTTAACACGCCTTGATACGCGCAATAAGCCCTCTTGGTGCTCTCAAGCACATTGTCGATGTGCCCATACGACTCAAAATTTTCATGGAAAGTGACGCCAAGGTACTTTAGCCAGTTTGATGTCCTAATAGTGTCTGCTCCAATGCTCAAGCACGGTCTAAAAGATCTGCAATTCGGGTATAAAAATTTACGCTTTCCTTTAAACATCATAGCGACAGTCTTATGAATATTTAGGATGAGGCCCCACCTTTTAAAGTAGTCCGTTAGTGTTGTCATGTATTGATTGACTCGGTCGTTAACAGTTCTTGCCCTAGCTCCTGAAGAAGCAATAAGGATGTCATCAGCATAGATCAACAAGAGATCTCCCTGTGGGGGCGGAGGTATATCTGACATGAAAATATTGTATAAAACCGGTCCCAGCAATGATCCCTGTGGCACTCCCGCAAAAATCGAACCCTCATGTGAGAGGACATCTCCAATACGAACCCTAAAAGAGCGGTCCCTTAGAAAGCTATCAATCATACGGCAGATACCCGAGCCAAATCCCATACTCACCAGCTTATAAATGAGGCCACCGTGCCAAACGGTATCAAAGGCTTTGGCAAAATCCAAACTTACTGCTATAGTAGGGCATCTCTTATTCAGACCCCTGGCAACATAGTCCGTGAGTACAACAAGTGCGTGTGTCGTCGAAAGTCTGCTTCTAAATCCGAATTGAAAATCTTTTAAAATGTCACTGTCAGTAATAACGTCATTAATTTTTGCCAGGAGAAAGCATTCAAATAGCTTTGAAAAGGCCGGTAATAGGGATATAGGTCTATAGCTTCCACTCTCATGAGGATCCGATTTTGGTTTAAGTATCGGAACCACAAGGGCAGCCTTCCAAGCTCTCGGGAAATATCCAATATTCAGGCAATGGTTAAATACAATGGCCAAGAAACGCCAGGCCACACTGTTCGTCTTCTTCAAAACAAAATCAGATATACCATCCATACCACTAGACCTCTTATTTGCTCTGCGCTTTAAGTCATTACCTACTGCCACTTCATCGGTAAAGCCAAGCCTGCTAATATGTCTACTAGAGCCAACAATTTTACCGTCAGCTGTCAAGGTTCTTCCAAAAGTCGTCAAAGGCGTCGTTCTGTCCAAAGCAGATACTGCATCTCGAACCCTCGCACTGAAAGGATCATCACGTGCGTTATGACCAGAGGTTACCTGGAAAAATCGATTGGCCAGCAAATTAGATATACCAGTCTTATCAGAAATGATTGAGCCATCAGCATCAACCAAACTTTGAATTGAGGGACGAGAACTTAAACCTGCAGCCACCTTAACTTTTCTAAATGTCTTGTCATTTAGTCGTACGTTTTGCAAAAAGTGTGTCCAATGGTCGCGTTCAAAATTGGCTATGGCACCCTGTATTATTCGGTCAAGGTTTCGCAAGTCCGCTTTCAAAATGTTACGTCTACCTGGGTCTTCACATCTATGTAGCGTTCGTCTCAGTCGTTTCTTCTCGTCAATGAAATGTATTATCGTCGCCGGAAGCTTTAGCAAGCCTCTGCTCCTTGCCAAGAATTTAGGAATGGAATATTCCATAGCATTTTCAAAAGCTCTCTCCATCTCCTTTACGCAGTCGTCAATCTCTGTCTCAGTCACGTTTCTATCGATCGGAAGTCCACAAGTGGCAAGATTCGTCGACAGTCTTTGCAAAAATCTCCGTCTGTTTAACCTGTCTAAGTCGTACCTAGTAGTTCGTTCATTTGTCAAGCAGGGATTCGTTGAAATGATCATTTCAACTGCTTTGTGGTCAGATTCATAGTCCAGAGTCCTAAGTCGGTCCGCAGTTGTAGTAGTTATGTCCACAGTCGCCAGAAAAAAGTCAATGTATGAAGAAACGTGGGTATTAATCCTACTTGGTCCATCAGTCTGTCGCACTTCTAAATCCGGGTTTGATAGCAAGAAATCTCGAAGGTTTCGTCCACTCACATTCGTATACAGATCTCCCCAATACGGATGCCTTGCATTGAGATCAGCCCCTATCAAAACGCTGCAATTTCTTGCAAGCCGCTGCACTACATCAAAATCTGATGCAGCAAAGGGAGATTGAGGTCTAAGGTACATGGAGATAACAATTAAGTCAGGGGCACTTGATCTCCGAATGCGTACAGCTGCATTCTCAATACACCCCGTATTAAGAATTATCTCTTCACAACGCAGGGCATCCCTAATGAGGACAGCTGCACCGCCTCCACGTCCACCTTGTCGGTCACGTCTAAAAATTTTATACCCTGCTATATCCAGTTTGTGTCGAGCACTAAGACTGTGCTCCGCCACCAGCAGTACATCCGGTCTATGTCTACTTAAAAACAAGCTTAAGTAATGTCTTCTATGTCTCGATACAATGGAATTTACGTTTATAAATATTATTTTAAGTGAACTATCCATCCTGTCGCAAAGTCAGTAAGAGCCCAAGCAGAGCTCGGGATCTGTCCTCGTCACTGTCCAACTCACGGTACTTAGCCGCAAAACCACCAATTTTGCCCATACAATTCAGCAGACCTCCGCCGAAGAAACGCTGGCAGTCCTTGTCCATACGGTCAAACTGTGCAATTGCAGTCGCAAGGGTGATATCGGATTTGACCGAAACTGTCCTAGGCGAGGCCCCAAGCGCCTCCCGAATTGTCTTACTAGTGGTTGCAGCCGCTGCAGCATATGAAAGTCCTGCCTTAACTTTACTACTTCGCTCAGGAATAACTGACCCTTTTTCACCTCGGGAGACCTTTTTCGATTCCATCTTACGGATGAGATCAATTCTCCTCGGACACAATTTCGAGCAGGCCACATGGCCATCAGTACCACAGACAACACATCTAACTGGTAATCCAACTCTTCGCGGTTTAAAGATTTTTTCTTTCACTCGCTATTTATACCTTTTTCAACAAATGTTTCATAAACAGGGGTTAATCAAACAATGAGCAAATAAGTAGATAGAAAACTGTATGAAAAACGTATATATAGCACACATATCGCCGCAAAAATTCAAATCGTAAACGCCCGTCAAAGTGTTTGTGCTGTAAAAAAATATTGTAAAAAGGTCTTTAATTTAATTGCGAAAATGCCTCCTAAAGCCAGTGGTAAAGCAACTAAGAAAGCTGGCAAAGCGCAGAAAAATATTACCAAAAGTGATAAAAATCGTAAACGCAAGCGTAAGGAAAGTTATGCCATCTACATTTACAAAGTATTGAAGCAAGTACACCCGGATACTGGTATTTCATCAAAGGCCATGAGCATCATGAACAGTTTTGTTAATGATATTTTTGAACGTATTGCTGCTGAAGCATCTCGCTTGGCTCAATACAACAAACGCCAAACCATCACCAGTCGTGAAATTCAAACTGCTGTTCGTCTATTATTGCCTGGGGAATTAGCCAAGCACGCTGTCAGCGAAGGTACAAAGGCTGTTACAAAATATACTAGCTCCAAATAAATAATCAATCACCGCCAACATCCATCTTATCCTTTTCATCTCTTTAACTATATATACATAAAACGGCCCTTTTAAGGGCCACAAAAATTATTTTAAAAGAGTTTAAATATTTATTAAACAACAACTATTTTAGTTTACCTTTAAAACTATTCTGTTGCATTTTAATACAAAAATTTCAAAATCATCATCGTCTTCATGATATTTCGAAACAAAAATTCTAATCAATTACATATTGGTTTATGATTTTTGATAGCGATTTACTTCATGTTTAATTAACAACAACTTCACTTCTAAATAAATATTTATAATTAAAAAGTTAGTATTCATCATGACAAACTATCTTTTACAAAAATCATATATTGAAATTATTATTATTTTTTTTTTTATAAAAGCAATTTTATTTCGTGCTTGATTCCTTTAAATAAATATTTCATGATATTCTCACAAAATATTTATTACAAATATTTTTATTAAAAAATAAACATCTTATGATATTCTCATAAAAATAAAAATTTTTGTAATAAATATTTTGTGAGAATATCATGAAATATTTATTTAAAGGAATCAAGCACGAAATAAAATTGCTTATATTGAAAATGATTCCGAATAATTATAAATTACTTATTTTTTTTTTTTTTTTAATTAATTTCCTGAAGAAGGAAAGCGAAATATTGAATATATAGCGTTGAATTTATTTAAAAAAGACCAATATTAGGATTAATACTTATTTATTTAATTATTACAAAATTAATTAGTTATTATTTTACTGATAAAATTTGAAGGATTTAAAAGTTGTTTTCTTAAAATTGTTTTGTTTTATTGATTAATTAAATTTAAATCATTGAAGACTTCTTTTTTAATCAAGACAAAATTTAAAAAAATAAAACTTTCGTGATTATTATTTTATGGATGATACCTTAATGTTAGTTGTAGCCATTTTTTTTTTCAGCAGCGAAGGTTCTTAAAATAAAAAAACAAAAAAATTGTAAAGTACTTAAAATGGCAACATTGCGCTTTTTTATAACATAAAATCTAAGAAGCAAAAAATTAATATTGTTAAATTGCATCTTTTGATTTTAAAATTATGAAATTTTGTAAATAAAAATTTTTGTATGATCAAAAAATTTAAATCTCTTTCTCTAAAAGTATTTGTGGCCCTGAAAAGGACCGATTGTTTGTTGTTATATAAATGATAATTGATATTAAAATATATTATAGATTTTTAAGCACGCTCTCCACGAATACGCCTGGCCAATTGAATGTCTTTAGGCATAATTGTAACACGTTTAGCATGAATGGCACACAAATTAGTATCCTCAAAAAGACCAACCAAATAAGCTTCGCTCGCTTCTTGCAGAGCCATGACAGCCGAGCTCTGAAAACGCAAATCAGTTTTGAAATCTTGAGCTATTTCACGAACTAAACGTTGGAATGGCAATTTGCGAATTAACAGTTCAGTACTCTTTTGATAACGACGAATTTCACGCAAAGCCACAGTACCGGGACGGAAACGATGTGGCTTCTTTACACCGCCAGTAGCTGGTGCACTTTTTCGTGCAGCTTTTGTAGCCAATTGTTTACGTGGCGCTTTGCCACCAGTAGATTTACGGGCAGTTTGTTTAGTACGGGCCATTTTTATTACTCAGCACACTTTTTTCAATTTGAAGTCACTATTCAACACTATTGTTATTAGTTAGATAAACACTAAAGCACAGTCAACACAGGAATTGTGCCTTTTTCCCCAAAATGGCAAGCTTATATAGAAAATCGTACCATTTCAAGTGTGTATATGGTTGCTTTTAATGAGATGAATATAATGTGATGTGTGTGGAGATGTATGTGTGAGATGTATGTGCCTCTGTTTGTGTAGGGTGGTTGTTTTAATTTTTAATCTTTTTTAGTATAGCATACTTAGTCAATAAACAGAAGAAGTACCAAATTATATTTCTTACTCTCTTTAATATTAATTGAAATGTGTATAAATACCAGTTGTCTTCAGTACCAAAATCATTAGTTCTTGTGAAACGTTTGCGGTTGTGCTTAAGTGAAAAATAATATTAAAAGTTATAGAAGATGACTGGTCGTGGCAAAGGTGGTAAAGGCTTGGGAAAAGGTGGCGCCAAACGTCATCGAAAAGTATTGCGTGATAATATCCAAGGCATTACAAAGCCAGCTATTCGACGTTTGGCCCGTCGTGGTGGTGTAAAACGTATTTCTGGTTTAATATACGAAGAAACTCGTGGTGTCTTAAAGGTATTTTTGGAAAATGTTATTCGTGATGCCGTCACCTATACTGAACATGCCAAGAGAAAAACCGTTACGGCTATGGATGTTGTCTATGCCTTAAAACGACAAGGCCGTACTCTGTATGGTTTCGGCGGTTAAATATTAAAAATCCTTTTAAAATACAAACAAACATTGAATTTCTACTTACAAAAATCAAACCCAATCGGCCCTTTTCAGGGCCACAAAAAGTATTTCACAAGAGATTTTATTATTTTCAAATTATATTAACTAATTTATTTTCCTTAGCCTTGATTACTTTAAATAACCAATAAAATGTTGAATTCTTTTCTACTTCGATATGTATTATCAATTTTATAATTACAAATTAAAAACCTTCAAAGAAGTACATCATTTAACTTTGACCATCATTGCTACATTCACATGTACATAAATAGACTAAAACAAAGGTTTGCCTATTGCGTTCTACAATAAAACGTACGTGATTTTGTGAAAAAGCCTTAATCATTTTTGTAAATAAAAAAAGACAACTAAATGATTAATTACGTAAAGAAAAAAATTTTTATTTAAATTATTTTGAATTTGTTTTTTCTGGCTACCACCTAATTTTATTTTATTTTTTTCAAAATCTGCTTAAACCATTGTTATATAAAACTTGAAGTTTTTACATATGGAAAATGCATTTTTTGAGTTTGCAAAAACTTTTTCTATCGTTTATCAACACTGATTCGCGGCTTAGCTGAAATGATTAGGGTGGCCAAAACGAATTCGAACAATACAATTAATTAAATCGTTTAATAATACATATATTATACAAAAATCGTCAAAATAAACACAGGAAAGTAGAAATTGTAGCAAATGAAATCCAGTGCTTTATAAAATTCCTCACTAAACCTAAACAATGTCAGGTTTTTTTTAATTCTTTGTTTCCCCTTACAAAAACAAACCCAATCGGTACTTTGCAGGATCACAAAAAATATTTCACAAGAGATTTTATTATTATTTTCAAATAGTATAAAACGAAATTATTTTCCTTTGTTGATTGGTTTAATAAACAATAAGACGTTGAATTTTTATACTTCCATAAAAACTGTTGGAATTTATTAATATATTATTATTATTTTTAACATATTTATAAAGAAAATTTGTAAATAAAAAGACTACTGAATAACTAATTAGGTAAAGAAAAATTCCAGCATCTGTTATTAAATATTTTTTACTTTTTGCACAAGTTTTCTAATTTTTTCAAAGTCTACTAGAAAAATTGTTACATAGTTCTTCTTGAAATTTTTAAATATGTCTTTTCCTTGTGTATTCCTTTTGTAGCGTTTTCTGAAGTCTTCAATAACTTTTCTATCGTTTTCCAACACGGATTATATTCAGCAAAACAAAATGGTTTCCGGCTTACCTGAAATGTCTAGAATAGCCAGATCTAATTAAATAAATCGTTTAATTATATATAATAAATCGTCAAAATAAATACAACAAAAGGAAAACCGAAATTGAAAAGATGCTTTAATTGCAACAAAATATTTCCAGTGATTTAAAGATAATTGTAACAAAAATTATAATTAAAGCAATTTTCCGCTACTTGATACCGCAAACATAAACAATTTTGAATAACAAAAAATAACGTTTAAAAAAAACTGATTGTGTAATTTTGCTCATTTTCGGTGACAGCTGTAATAAATATTTCTAATTGTGTGTAACACTTAAAAATTGTATGACATTATAAAGAAGAAAAAAATCTTGATATTTTAATATAAAGTTTGTGTTAATTGTTTCCTTAATAACATCACATGTGTCTGTATACCATATTCAAAATAAATTTTATAATAAAATAGTAAAATCATTATTTGGAATAATTTTTAAGTTAATCTACGTTAATTTTGCTAGATTCTACTGATAAACTATACAAACTGTAGCGAAATGGCCATATGGTTATGCTTTTCCTATAGTAATGTTATTAAATTTTTGAATAACAAATATTTTATGAGAATACCTACCATAAAATATTGAGTTTTAAAGAAATCTAGCCGTAGATTAAATTTCATTGGGTATGATTTTAAGCCATCCTGCATCAAATTTAGTTCGTAAGCAGACCGTTTACGGCTATGTGCCCATCTTCCGTGTTCTTTTTTTCTATACTCTAGATTAAATTTCTCTTAAAAATAATACAATAATAATAAACATTTAATATGTAATTATATATAATAGAAATCATTATTATTATTTAACTGAATATAATAAAATCATTTAATTTTGCAATTTTCTCTTTCAAATGAACTATACACATTTTGCGCCTTTTTTTTCCTTTATTTATTTATTTTTAAATGTTTCTGGTATCATTCCAGACTTAAAGTACTATGTTTTCGTTAGTTTAACAAGGGAGCAAATTCACTTTTGATACTTTAGCGAAAATGGATAGTCGATGAAATGTACGATTCATCAAAAGTCTAATAAATGTCATTATAGAAAAAAGACAAAATCACCAAACCCTGTTAATTTCTAAAAACGTCAATAACGATTACTCTTTGTATCTGGCAGCTTTGCATATAAAACAATATAAAATCGCTATATAAATATATAATACTGGGCCAATAATAATAAAAATCGCATTAACAAAATGTTTATACCACTAGAATTCCCTATCAATATTTATTCTAAAATTATTTCACTATTTCAGCACTGTAAACTTTGTATTTTGAAATATTATTCTATTTCACAATAGAGGTGATAATATAGTGATATAATAAATATACGCATGCATATACGATATGAATTTCGGGAATAGACGAAATAAGTGAGTTTTATCTTTTGTAAATTAAAGGAAAAAATACATGTATGTCAACATGCATACCTAGGTTAAGAATTAATTGCTGCGGAATATATATTCGTTGTTTAAAAGGATTTTTTTTTATATTTAAAAACGTTTAAAAAATAGTTTACTCTTTTTAGAAACAAATTTGTCGTCCTGAAAAGGACGGTTTGATTATTTTGTTTTTTTATTCTATACACTACGTACACATAACATAGGCCTGTTTGCTGTTGACACCCAAAGTAATAATTTAAGCTTTCTTTTCTGTTTTCTTGGGCAAAAGTACAGCCTGAATATTTGGTAAAACACCACCTTGAGCTATTGTTACACCTGACAATAATTTATTTAACTCTTCGTCATTACGTATAGCCAACTGCAGATGACGAGGAATAATTCTTGTCTTTTTGTTATCACGAGCAGCATTTCCAGCCAATTCCAGTACTTCGGCAGCCAAATATTCCATAACAGCAGCTAAATATACGGGAGCGCCAGCACCAACACGTTCAGCGTAATTGCCTTTTCGCAACAAACGATGAATACGTCCCACTGGAAATTGTAATCCCGCACGGGTTGAACGAGACTTTGCCTTGCTCTTAACTTTGCCACCTTTACCACGACCAGACATTTTTCACTGTTCTTTACAAAAGAAAAAAAAACACTTTACTATAGCACTAGATACACACGACTGTTTAAAGATTTTTTCTTTCACTCGCTATTTATACCTTTTTCAGCAAATGTTTCATAAACAGGGGTTAATCAAACAATGAGCAAATAAGTAGATAGATAACTGTATGAAAAACGTATATATAGCACACATATCGCCGCAAAAATTCAAATCGTAAACGCCCGTCAAAGTGTTTGTGCTGTAAAAAAATATTGTAAAAAGGTTTTTAATTTAATTGCGAAAATGCCTCCTAAAGCCAGTGGTAAAGCAACTAAGAAAGCTGGCAAAGCGCAGAAAAATATTACCAAGTGATAAAAATCGTAAACGCAAGCGTAAGGAAAGTTATGCCATCTACATTTACAAAGTATTGAAGCAAGTACACCCGGATACTGGTATTTCATCAAAGGCCATGAGCATCATGAACAGTTTTGTTAATGATATTTTTGAACGTATTGCTGCTGAAGCATCTCGCTTGGCTCAATACAACAAACGCCAAACCATCACCAGTCGTGAAATTCAAACTGCTGTTCGTCTATTATTGCCTGGGGAATTAGCCAAGCACGCTGTCAGCGAAGGTACAAAGGCTGTTACAAAATATACTAGCTCCAAATAAATAATCAATCACCGCCAACATCCATCTTATCCTTTTCCTCTCTTTAACTATATATACATAAAACGGCCCTTTTAAGGGCCACAAAAATTATTTTAAAAGAGTTTAAATATTTATTAAACAACAACTATTTTAGTTTACCTTTAAAACTATTCTATTGCATTTTAATACAAAAATTTCAAAATCATCATCGTCTTCATGATATTTCGAAACAAAAATTCTAATCAATTACATATTGGTTTATGATTTTTGATAGCGATTTACTTCATGTTTAATTAACAACAACTTCACTTCTAAATAAATATTTATAATTAAAAAGTTAGTATTCATCATGACAAACTATCTTTTACAAAAATCATATATTGAAATTATTATTATTTTTTTTTTTTATAAAAGCAATTTTATTTCGTGCTTGATTCCTTTAAATAAATATTTCATGATATTCTCACAAAATATTTATTACAAATATTTTTATTAAAAAATAAACATCTTATGATATTCTCATAAAAATAAAAATTTTTGTAATAAATATTTTGTGAGAATATCATGAAATATTTATTTAAAGGAATCAAGCACGAAATAAAATTGCTTATATTGAAAATGATTCCGAATAATTATAAATTACTTATTCTTTTTTTTTTTTAAATTAATTTCCTGAAGAAGCTTTCCAAAGGAAAGCGAAATATTGAATATATAGCGTTGAATTTATTTAAAAAAGACCAATATTAGGATTAATACTTATTTATTTAATTATTACAAAATTAATTAGTTATTATTTTACTGATAAAATTTGAAGGATTTAAAAGTTGTTTTCTTAAAATTGTTTTGTTTTATTGATTAATTAAATTTAAATCATTGAAGACTTCTTTTTTAATCAAGACAAAATTTAAAAAAATAAAACTTTCGTGATTATTATTTTATGGATGATACCTTAATGTTAGTTGTAGCCATTTTTTTTTCAGCAGCGAAGGTTCTTAAAATAAAAAAACAAAAAAATTGTAAAGTACTTAAAATGGCAACATTGCGCTTTTTTATAACATAAAATCTAAGAAGCAAAAAATTAATATTGTTAAATTGCATCTTTTGATTTTAAAATTATGAAATTTTGTAAATAAAAATTTTTGTATGATCAAAAAATTTAAATCTCTTTCTTTAAAAGTATTTGTGGCCCTGAAAAGGACCGATTGTTTGTTGTTATATAAATGATAATTGATATTAAAATATATTATAGATTTTTAAGCACGCTCTCCACGAATACGCCTGGCCAATTGAATGTCTTTAGGCATAATTGTAACACGTTTAGCATGAATGGCACACAAATTAGTATCCTCAAAAAGACCAACCAAATAAGCTTCGCTCGCTTCTTGCAGAGCCATGACAGCCGAGCTCTGAAAACGCAAATCAGTTTTGAAATCTTGAGCTATTTCACGAACTAAACGTTGGAATGGCAATTTGCGAATTAACAGTTCAGTACTCTTTTGATAACGACGAATTTCACGCAAAGCCACAGTACCGGGACGGAAACGATGTGGCTTCTTTACACCGCTAGTAGCTGGTGCACTTTTTCGTGCAGCTTTTGTAGCCAATTGTTTACGTGGCGCTTTGCCACCAGTAGATTTACGGGCAGTTTGTTTAGTACGGGCCATTTTTATTACTCAGCACACTTTTTTCAATTTGAAGTCACTATTCAACACTATTGTTATTAGTTAGATAAACACTAAAGCACAGTCAACACAGGAATTGTGCCTTTTTCCCCAAAATGGCAAGCTTATATAGAAAATCGTACCATTTTAAGTGTGTATATGGTTGCTTTTAATGAGATGAATATAATGTAATGTGTGTGGAGATGTATGTGTGAGATGTATGTGCCTCTGTTTGTGTAGGGTGGTTGTTTTAATTTTTAATCTTTTTTAGTATAGCATACTTAGTCAATAAACAGAAGAAGTACCAAATTATATTTCTTACTCTCTTTAATATTAATTGAAATGTGTATAAATACCAGTTGTCTTCAGTACCAAAATCATTAGTTCTTGTGAAACGTTTGCGGTTGTGCTTAAGTGAAAAATAATATTAAAAGTTATAGAAGATGACTGGTCGTGGCAAAGGTGGTAAAGGCTTGGGAAAAGGTGGCGCCAAACGTCATCGAAAAGTATTGCGTGATAATATCCAAGGCATTACAAAGCCAGCTATTCGACGTTTGGCCCGTCGTGGTGGTGTAAAACGTATTTCTGGTTTAATATACGAAGAAACTCGTGGTGTCTTAAAGGTATTTTTGGAAAATGTTATTCGTGATGCCGTCACCTATACTGAACATGCTAAGAGAAAAACCGTTACGGCTATGGATGTTGTCTATGCCTTAAAACGACAAGGCCGTACTCTGTATGGTTTCGGCGGTTAAATATTAAAAATCCTTTTAAAATACAAACAAACATTGAATTTCTACTTACAAAAATCAAACCCAATCGGCCCTTTTCAGGGCCACAAAAAGTATTTCACAAGAGATTTTATTATTTTCAAATTATATTAACTAATTTATTTTCCTTAGCCTTGATTACTTTAAATAACCAATAAAATGTTGAATTCTTTTCTACTTCGATATGTATTATCAATTTTATAATTACAAATTAAAAACCTTCAAAGAAGTACATCATTTAACTTTGACCATCATTGCTACATTCACATGTACATAAATAGACTAAAACAAAGGTTTGCCTATTGCGTTCTACAATAAAACGTACGTGATTTTGTGAAAAAGCCTTAATCATTTTTGTAAATAAAAAAAGACAACTAAATGATTAATTACGTAAAGAAAAAAATTTTTATTTAAATTATTTTGAATTTGTTTTTTCTGGCTACCACCTAATTTTATTTTATTTTTTTCAAAATCTGCTTAAACCATTGTTATATAAAACTTGAAGTTTTTACATATGGAAAATGCATTTTTTGAGTTTGCAATAACTTTTTCTATCGTTTACCAACACTGATTCGCGGCTTAGCTGAAATGATTAGGGTGGCCAAAACGAATTCGAACAATACAATTAATTAAATCGTTTAATAATACATATATTATACAAAAATCGTCAAAATAAACACAGGAAAGTAGAAATTGTAGCAAATGAAATCCAGTGCTTTATAAAATTCCTCACTAAACCTAAACAATGTCAGGTTTTTTTTAATTCTTTGTTTCCCCTTACAAAAACAAACCCAATCGGTACTTTGCAGGATCACAAAAAATATTTCACAAGAGATTTTATTATTATTTTCAAATAGTATAAAACGAAATTATTTTCCTTTGTTGATTGGTTTAATAAACAATAAGACGTTGAATTTTTATACTTCCATAAAAACTGTTGGAATTTATTAATATATTATTATTATTTTTAACATATTTATAAAGAAAATTTGTAAATAAAAAGACTACTGAATAACTAATTAGGTAAAGAAAAATTCCAGCATCTGTTATTAAATATTTTTTACTTTTTGCACAAGTTTTCTAATTTTTTCAAAGTCTACTAGAAAAATTGTTACATAGTTCTTCTTGAAATTTTTAAATATGTCTTTTCCTTGTGTATTCCTTTTGTAGCGTTTTCTGAAGTCTTCAATAACTTTTCTATCGTTTTCCAACACGGATTATATTCAGCAAAACAAAATGGTTTCCGGCTTACCTGAAATGTCTAGAATAGCCAGATCTAATTAAATAAATCGTTTAATTATATATAATAAATCGTCAAAATAAATACAACAAAAGGAAAACCGAAATTGAAAAGATGCTTTAATTGCAACAAAATATTTCCAGTGATTTAAAGATAATTGTAACAAAAATTATAATTAAAGCAATTTTCCGCTACTTGATACCGCAAACATAAACAATTTTGAATAACAAAAAATAACGTTTAAAAAAAACTGATTGTGTAATTTTGCTCATTTTCGGTGACAGCTGTAATAAATATTTCTAATTGTGTGTAACACTTAAAAATTGTATGACATTATAAAGAAGAAAAAAATCTTGATATTTTAATATAAAGTTTGTGTTAATTGTTTCCTTAATAACATCACATGTGTCTGTATACCATATTCAAAATAAATTTTATAATAAAATAGTAAAATCATTATTTGGAATAATTTTTAAGTTAATCTACGTTAATTTTGCTAGATTCTACTGATAAACTATACAAACTGTAGCGAAATGGCCATATGGTTATGCTTTTCCTATAGTAATGTTATTAAATTTTTGAATAACAAATATTTTATGAGAATACCTACCATAAAATATTGAGTTTTAAAGAAATCTAGCCGTAGATTAAATTTCATTGGGTATGATTTTAAGCCATCCTGCATCAAATTTAGTTCGTAAGCAGACCGTTTACGGCTATGTGCCCATCTTCCGTGTTCTTTTTTTCTATACTCTAGATTAAATTTCTCTTAAAAATAATACAATAATAATAAACATTTAATATGTAATTATATATAATAGAAATCATTATTATTATTTAACTGAATATAATAAAATCATTTAATTTTGCAATTTTCTCTTTCAAATGAACTATACACATTTTGCGCCTTTTTTTTCCTTTATTTATTTATTTTTAAATGTTTCTGGTATCATTCCAGACTTAAAGTACTATGTTTTCGTTAGTTTAACAAGGGAGCAAATTCACTTTTGATACTTTAGCGAAAATGGATAGTCGATGAAATGTACGATTCATCAAAAGTCTAATAAATGTCATTATAGAAAAAAGACAAAATCACCAAACCCTGTTAATTTCTAAAAACGTCAATAACGATTACTCTTTGTATCTGGCAGCTTTGCATATAAAACAATATAAAATCGCTATATAAATATATAATACTGGGCCAATAATAATAAAAATCGCATTAACAAAATGTTTATACCACTAGAATTCCCTATCAATATTTATTCTAAAATTATTTCACTATTTCAGCACTGTAAACTTTGTATTTTGAAATATTATTCTATTTCACAATAGAGGTGATAATATAGTGATATAATAAATATACGCATGCATATACGATATGAATTTCGGGAATAGACGAAATAAGTGAGTTTTATCTTTTGTAAATTAAAGGAAAAAATACATGTATGTCAACATGCATACCTAGGTTAAGAATTAATTGCTGCGGAATATATATTCGTTGTTTAAAAGGATTTTTTTTTATATTTAAAAACGTTTAAAAAATAGTTTACTCTTTTTAGAAACAAATTTGTCGTCCTGAAAAGGACGGTTTGATTATTTTGTTTTTTTATTCTATACACTACGTACACATAACATAGGCCTGTTTGCTGTTGTTGACACCCAAAGTAATAATTTAAGCTTTCTTTTCTGTTTTCTTGGGCAAAAGTACAGCCTGAATATTTGGTAAAACACCACCTTGAGCTATTGTTACACCTGACAATAATTTATTTAACTCTTCGTCATTACGTATAGCCAACTGCAGATGACGAGGAATAATTCTTGTCTTTTTGTTATCACGAGCAGCATTTCCAGCCAATTCCAGTACTTCGGCAGCCAAATATTCCATAACAGCAGCTAAATATACGGGAGCGCCAGCACCAACACGTTCAGCGTAATTGCCTTTTCGCAACAAACGATGAATACGTCCCACTGGAAATTGTAATCCCGCACGGGTTGAACGAGACTTTGCCTTGCTCTTAACTTTGCCACCTTTACCACGACCAGACATTTTTCACTGTTCTTTACAAAAGAAAAAAAAACACTTTACTATAGCACTAGATACACACGACTGTTTAAAGATTTTTTCTTTCACTCGCTATTTATACCTTTTTCAGCAAATGTTTCATAAACAGGGGTTAATCAAACAATGAGCAAATAAGTAGATAGATAACTGTATGAAAAACGTATATATAGCACACATATCGCCGCAAAAATTCAAGGGAAGTGAAGAGGTCGTGTTTGTGCAGTCGACTAGATAGCACGTGTTTTCATAGAACGGAACAAAAGTATTGTGTATTCAAGTTTGTTGTAATCGTTCTATTTTTTGACTCAATTACGATTTTTTGAGAATCGCCTATAAGGCACGCAAGTGTTTTTTTTTTAACGAGCTTTTTTGGATATTTTATTATTGACTTTGTTGGCCCGGAGGGCTTGTAGTGATGAGTACCTCATCGAAAATTGATGACGAGGATGATTCGACCTCTGTCAAGAAAAGAAAGATGTTGTCCGATGGTCCTGTTAAGGAAGGAAAGGACAGTTTGGAGGAAATTTTGAGGCTGAACTCTATACTAATGACAAAATTGGATGATGCTGGCCGGAAAATTGGCATGCTGGTACACGAGAATGATTTGCTGAAGAAGAAGTTGAATGCATTTCTTCAGGACAGTGATAGCTTGCTATCAATAGATGTGCAAGATAATGTGGAGACTGTCGCAACAATTGCAAGAAAGGATGTTTCAGAGCGGAAAGAGAGCATTCAAAAGGTGGTTGCTGCCAAAAGTGGGGCGAAACAAGTTCAAAATCAAGGTGTTTCCTCAAGACCCACGGAGCCTGGAGCGAAAGAGGTGGGTAAGAAGAAGAATTCTAAGTCCATTCCGGTTATTACAACCCATAACATTAATGTGAAAAGTGTGATTGATAGAATTGATAGGTCTCTTGGACATAAAAATTTTAATGTAAGGGTGCTAGGGAAGAATGTAGCGAATATAGAGGTGTGCGTTCTCGAGGATTATCAAAAGGTAAGGGTGTTGCTTGAGGAGTTAAAGGTGCATTATTATACCTATACTCCAAAAAGCCTCCGCCCTTACACGGTGGTTATCGAGGGTCTTCCGGACTCTTTTGAAGGTCAGGAGATATTGGAGTATTTGAATAGTCTTCAAATTAGTTCGAGCGTCATAGGCTTAAGTCGATTGGGGGGTGATAAGTGGGTTCTTAGGTTGAAAAGAGACTCGGACATTGAGAAATTTTACGCTATCCGGTATATCTTGAGATGCCGAGTTAACATTAGAAAGTTTAGACGTACTGGCATTACACAGTGTTTCAATTGCCAGCGGTACGGACATGTTTCTACGAACTGCCGAATGCCCTATAGATGTGTTAAATGTGGAGGATCTCATGGTCCGGGTAAATGCGAGGTGCCTCCTCGCGGAGAGAATGTTGCGGAGACCCTTATAACTGATCCTGTAACTGGGCAGGTCTCGAGAAGGCTGGGGCTGCCTGTAAGGTGCGTGATTTGTGGAGTAGAGGGGCATGCGGCTAGCTCGAGAGAGTGTCCCCGTAGGCTTGAGCTACTTCGTAGGCTTGAAGCAAAGAAGATGCCAAGCGCAGGCCCGATTTCTCGAGTTCCTGGTCAGGGAGGGATAAGAAAAGGGGTTTCGTATGCTGCAGCAGCTGGTGCTGCCCAGGTTCCAGAATTTCCTAAAACTCAATCTTTAGGGCAGAAAAGGTGTGACAGGACAGAGGTATCGTTAGGAGCTGCCATGGCCCAGTATGATGTAATTGACAAGGACTGTAAGCGCTTCTTTGGCGGCGGACTTTTAAATTGTCTGAGCAAAATCGGTGGATTTGCGGTGAAATACCAACAGTTGGACAACGACGAGGACAGATCCCGAGCGTTGCTTGGCATGCTTTTGACCCTTAAACATGGATAACTTATTCAAAATTATTTTCATTAATGTCAACTCGATTGTCTCGAGATGCAAGAGACACTATCTGAGTTTGTTCCTGACGCGACATAAACCTGACGTACTCCTTATGGTTGAACACCATTTAAGTGCTCGCCATATTTTTGACATGACTGGGTACAGGACTTTTAGACGTGACCGCCGGAACGGAAGAGGGGGGGGCACAGCTATCCTCGTTAGGGATGATTTGCAGTGCGAGGAGATCGTACTACACAGTGGATCTGTTGAGAATACGGCGGTCCGTATTCGAAGGCAGGCCAGTGTGGATTTGATTGCCATTGCAATGTACCTTAAACCCAGTGAGACTTTCACTGCGGAATGCTTTGATGAAATGCAGCCACTGGTACGTAATTGTAGTGTGGTCATTGGTGCTGACCTCAATGCAAAGCATCCCTACTGGGGGGATCGACTTACAAACGCGAGTGGGCGTAACCTCCGGGAATTGCTCCTCTCAAGCCCTGATGTTGAAATTCGGCAAACTGACGGGCCGACCAGAATAAATGACGTGTCCTCTTCCTTCATTGACTTTTTTCTCACATCAGTAGACATCACTACAGAAAGTACGAACTACCTAAGGACATTGGACTATGAATCGGATCACAAGGCTGTAGTGATAGAATTCTTCACGAGTGACTTTCTGGTGCGAGAACGGTCCACCAGGTTTGACTTTGACCATATGAACAGACGCAGTTTTACGCGGAGACTGTCTTTAAATCTAAATACGTGTGGACTACCTTTGGACAGAAACGTGACTGAGACGGAAATTGATGAATGTGTTGGCGCGATGGAAAGAGCTTTCCAAGATGCTATGGAATTTTCCATACCGAAAGTCTCCACGGGAGGCAGAGGGTTGCGGAAGCTGCCTCGGCACATTCTTCATTTCATCGACCAAAAAAAGCGACTAAGGCGGGTAGCACATAGGTGTGAGGACCCTGGTAGACGGAATATTTTGAAAGCGGAAATTAGAAATTTGGACAGAATAATACAGGGGGCCATAGCTGCTTTTGAACGTGACCACTGGACAAATTTTCTTAAAAAAATTCGACTCAACGACAGGACGTTTCGAGATGTAAAGTCGGCCGTTGGACTCAACAAACGACCCGCAATTCGAAACTTGGTGGATGCAAATGGCGCTATTGTTTCTGATAGTGCTGGAGTGGCTAACATGTTGGCAACCCGTTTCTTTCAGGTTGGTCTTTCTGGTCCAAGTGCACATTTGGATTCATTTGGTGCGAATGTGCGGGCAGTTGTGTCGACTTTAGACAGGACGACACCTCTGACGTTTTTTGGCAGGAATTTTACGGCGGACGGTAGCTTAATTGGTGCAAGCACAAGCGAAGACAGTATAGGGTTCATTAACTCTACATCTGTGGGCAATGCGTTGAGGCGTAGGCCAAATAAAAGATTATAAAAGATTATAAAGAAGAAAAAAATCTTGATATTTTAATATAAAGTTTGTGTTAATTGTTTCCTTAATAACATCACATGTGTCTGTATACCATATTCAAAATAAATTTTATAATAAAATAGTAAAATCATTATTTGGAATAATTTTTAAGTTAATCTACGTTAATTTTGCTAGATTCTACTGATAAACTATACAAACTGTAGCGAAATGGCCATATGGTTATGCTTTTCCTATAGTAATGTTATTAAATTTTTGAATAACAAATATTTTATGAGAATACCTACCATAAAATATTGAGTTTTAAAGAAATCTAGCCGTAGATTAAATTTCATTGGGTATGATTTTAAGCCATCCTGCATCAAATTTAGTTCGTAAGCAGACCGTTTACGGCTATGTGCCCATCTTCCGTGTTCTTTTTTTCTATACTCTAGATTAAATTTCTCTTAAAAATAATACAATAATAATAAACATTTAATATGTAATTATATATAATAGAAATCATTATTATTATTTAACTGAATATAATAAAATCATTTAATTTTGCAATTTTCTCTTTCAAATGAACTATACACATTTTGCGCCTTTTTTTTCCTTTATTTATTTATTTTTAAATGTTTCTGGTATCATTCCAGACTTAAAGTACTATGTTTTCGTTAGTTTAACAAGGGAGCAAATTCACTTTTGATACTTTAGCGAAAATGGATAGTCGATGAAATGTACGATTCATCAAAAGTCTAATAAATGTCATTATAGAAAAAAGACAAAATCACCAAACCCTGTTAATTTCTAAAAACGTCAATAACGATTACTCTTTGTATCTGGCAGCTTTGCATATAAAACAATATAAAATCGCTATATAAATATATAATACTGGGCCAATAATAATAAAAATCGCATTAACAAAATGTTTATACCACTAGAATTCCCTATCAATATTTATTCTAAAATTATTTCACTATTTCAGCACTGTAAACTTTGTATTTTGAAATATTATTCTATTTCACAATAGAGGTGATAATATAGTGATATAATAAATATACGCATGCATATACGATATGAATTTCGGGAATAGACGAAATAAGTGAGTTTTATCTTTTGTAAATTAAAGGAAAAAATACATGTATGTCAACATGCATACCTAGGTTAAGAATTAATTGCTGCGGAATATATATTCGTTGTTTAAAAGGATTTTTTTTTATATTTAAAAACGTTTAAAAAATAGTTTACTCTTTTTAGAAACAAATTTGTCGTCCTGAAAAGGACGGTTTGATTATTTTGTTTTTTTATTCTATACACTACGTACACATAACATAGGCCTGTTTGCTGTTGTTGACACCCAAAGTAATAATTTAAGCTTTCTTTTCTGTTTTCTTGGGCAAAAGTACAGCCTGAATATTTGGTAAAACACCACCTTGAGCTATTGTTACACCTGACAATAATTTATTTAACTCTTCGTCATTACGTATAGCCAACTGCAGATGACGAGGAATAATTCTTGTCTTTTTGTTATCACGAGCAGCATTTCCAGCCAATTCCAGTACTTCGGCAGCCAAATATTCCATAACAGCAGCTAAATATACGGGAGCGCCAGCACCAACACGTTCAGCGTAATTGCCTTTTCGCAACAAACGATGAATACGTCCCACTGGAAATTGTAATCCCGCACGGGTTGAACGAGACTTTGCCTTGCTCTTAACTTTGCCACCTTTACCACGACCAGACATTTTTCACTGTTCTTTACAAAAGAAAAAAAAACACTTTACTATAGCACTAGATACACACGACTGTTTAAAGATTTTTTCTTTCACTCGCTATTTATACCTTTTTCAGCAAATGTTTCATAAACAGGGGTTAATCAAACAATGAGCAAATAAGTAGATAGATAACTGTATGAAAAACGTATATATAGCACACATATCGCCGCAAAAATTCAAGGGAAGTGAAGAGGTCGTGTTTGTGCAGTCGACTAGATAGCACGTGTTTTCATAGAACGGAACAAAAGTATTGTGTATTCAAGTTTGTTGTAATCGTTCTATTTTTTGACTCAATTACGATTTTTTGAGAATCGCCTATAAGGCACGCAAGTGTTTTTTTTTTTAACGAGCTTTTTTGGATATTTTATTATTGACTTTGTTGGCCCGGAGGGCTTGTAGTGATGAGTACCTCATCGAAAATTGATGACGAGGATGATTCGACCTCTGTCAAGAAAAGAAAGATGTTGTCCGATGGTCCTGTTAAGGAAGGAAAGGACAGTTTGGAGGAAATTTTGAGGCTGAACTCTATACTAATGACAAAATTGGATGATGCTGGCCGGAAAATTGGCATGCTGGTACACGAGAATGATTTGCTGAAGAAGAAGTTGAATGCATTTCTTCAGGACAGTGATAGCTTGCTATCAATAGATGTGCAAGATAATGTGGAGACTGTCGCAACAATTGCAAGAAAGGATGTTTCAGAGCGGAAAGAGAGCATTCAAAAGGTGGTTGCTGCCAAAAGTGGGGCGAAACAAGTTCAAAATCAAGGTGTTTCCTCAAGACCCACGGAGCCTGGAGCGAAAGAGGTGGGTAAGAAGAAGAATTCTAAGTCCATTCCGGTTATTACAACCCATAACATTAATGTGAAAAGTGTGATTGATAGAATTGATAGGTCTCTTGGACATAAAAATTTTAATGTAAGGGTGCTAGGGAAGAATGTAGCGAATATAGAGGTGTGCGTTCTCGAGGATTATCAAAAGGTAAGGGTGTTGCTTGAGGAGTTAAAGGTGCATTATTATACCTATACTCCAAAAAGCCTCCGCCCTTACACGGTGGTTATCGAGGGTCTTCCGGACTCTTTTGAAGGTCAGGAGATATTGGAGTATTTGAATAGTCTTCAAATTAGTTCGAGCGTCATAGGCTTAAGTCGATTGGGGGGTGATAAGTGGGTTCTTAGGTTGAAAAGAGACTCGGACATTGAGAAATTTTACGCTATCCGGTATATCTTGAGATGCCGAGTTAACATTAGAAAGTTTAGACGTACTGGCATTACACAGTGTTTCAATTGCCAGCGGTACGGACATGTTTCTACGAACTGCCGAATGCCCTATAGATGTGTTAAATGTGGAGGATCTCATGGTCCGGGTAAATGCGAGGTGCCTCCTCGCGGAGAGAATGTTGCGGAGACCCTTATAACTGATCCTGTAACTGGGCAGGTCTCGAGAAGGCTGGGGCTGCCTGTAAGGTGCGTGATTTGTGGAGTAGAGGGGCATGCGGCTAGCTCGAGAGAGTGTCCCCGTAGGCTTGAGCTACTTCGTAGGCTTGAAGCAAAGAAGATGCCAAGCGCAGGCCCGATTTCTCGAGTTCCTGGTCAGGGAGGGATAAGAAAAGGGGTTTCGTATGCTGCAGCAGCTGGTGCTGCCCAGGTTCCAGAATTTCCTAAAACTCAATCTTTAGGGCAGAAAAGGTGTGACAGGACAGAGGTATCGTTAGGAGCTGCCATGGCCCAGTATGATGTAATTGACAAGGACTGTAAGCGCTTCTTTGGCGGCGGACTTTTAAATTGTCTGAGCAAAATCGGTGGATTTGCGGTGAAATACCAACAGTTGGACAACGACGAGGACAGATCCCGAGCGTTGCTTGGCATGCTTTTGACCCTTAAACATGGATAACTTATTCAAAATTATTTTCATTAATGTCAACTCGATTGTCTCGAGATGCAAGAGACACTATCTGAGTTTGTTCCTGACGCGACATAAACCTGACGTACTCCTTATGGTTGAACACCATTTAAGTGCTCGCCATATTTTTGACATGACTGGGTACAGGACTTTTAGACGTGACCGCCGGAACGGAAGAGGGGGGGGCACAGCTGTCCTCGTTAGGGATGATTTGCAGTGCGAGGAGATCGTACTACACAGTGGATCTGTTGAGAATACGGCGGTCCGTATTCGAAGGCAGGCCAGTGTGGATTTGATTGCCATTGCAATGTACCTTAAACCCAGTGAGACTTTCACTGCGGAATGCTTTGATGAAATGCAGCCACTGGTACGTAATTGTAGTGTGGTCATTGGTGCTGACCTCAATGCAAAGCATCCCTACTGGGGGGATCGACTTACAAACGCGAGTGGGCGTAACCTCCGGGAATTGCTCCTCTCAAGCCCTGATGTTGAAATTCGGCAAACTGACGGGCCGACCAGAATAAATGACGTGTCCTCTTCCTTCATTGACTTTTTTCTCACATCAGTAGACATCACTACAGAAAGTACGAACTACCTAAGGACATTGGACTATGAATCGGATCACAAGGCTGTAGTGATAGAATTCTTCACGAGTGACTTTCTGGTGCGAGAACGGTCCACCAGGTTTGACTTTGACCATATGAACAGACGCAGTTTTACGCGGAGACTGTCTTTAAATCTAAATACGTGTGGACTACCTTTGGACAGAAACGTGACTGAGACGGAAATTGATGAATGTGTTGGCGCGATGGAAAGAGCTTTCCAAGATGCTATGGAATTTTCCATACCGAAAGTCTCCACGGGAGGCAGAGGGTTGCGGAAGCTGCCTCGGCACATTCTTCATTTCATCGACCAAAAAAAGCGACTAAGGCGGGTAGCACATAGGTGTGAGGACCCTGGTAGACGGAATATTTTGAAAGCGGAAATTAGAAATTTGGACAGAATAATACAGGGGGCCATAGCTGCTTTTGAACGTGACCACTGGACAAATTTTCTTAAAAAAATTCGACTCAACGACAGGACGTTTCGAGATGTAAAGTCGGCCGTTGGACTCAACAAACGACCCGCAATTCGAAACTTGGTGGATGCAAATGGCGCTATTGTTTCTGATAGTGCTGGAGTGGCTAACATGTTGGCAACCCGTTTCTTTCAGGTTGGTCTTTCTGGTCCAAGTGCACATTTGGATTCATTTGGTGCGAATGTGCGGGCAGTTGTGTCGACTTTAGACAGGACGACACCTCTGACGTTTTTTGGCAGGAATTTTACGGCGGACGGTAGCTTAATTGGTGCAAGCACAAGCGAAGACAGTATAGGGTTCATTAACTCTACATCTGTGGGCAATGCGTTGAGGCGTAGGCCAAATAAAAGATCGTGTGGTATGGACGGGATTTCTGATGTTGTTTTGAAAAGAACCAATGTTATGGCATGGAGATTTCTAGCAATAGTTTTCAATCATTGCTATAATATTGGCTATTTTCCAAAATCGTGGAAATCGGCCCTCGTCGTTCCGGTGCTGAAACCCAGATCGGATCCTATGGTATGTGGAAGCTATAGACCCATTTCTCTTCTATCTGCTTTTGGAAAGTTGTTTGAATTCATTCTTCTGGCAAAGATAAATGACGTTATAATTGACAAGGACATTTTAAAAGACTTCCAATTTGGATTTAGGACTGGACTTTCGACAACGCATGCGCTGACGGTGCTAACGGACTTCATTGCCAGGGGACTGAATAGAAAATGCCCAACAATAGCTGTAAGTCTGGACTTTGCCAAGGCGTTCGACACGGTTTGGCATGACGGGCTTATATTCAAGATGATGGATATGGGATTTGGTGTGGGCCTTTGCCGCATAGTGGACAACTTTTTAGGAAACCGATCATTTCGAGTACGCGTGGGTGATGTTCGGTCGGACGAGGGTTTGATTTCTGCTGGAGTGCCACAGGGCTCGTTACTGGGGCCTGTGCTTTACAATATCTTTGTCTCTGACATACCACAACCGCCACGGGAGAATCTTTTAATTGTATATGCCGATGATATCCTCATTGCCTCTTCAGGTGCTAGAGCAAGAACCACTAATGACCGACTAAATTACTATTTGACGATACTGACGGACTATTTTACAAAATGGGGTCTAACTTTAAACATTGCGAAAACCGTGGCCGTAATGTTTAAGGGAAGGCGGAAATATATTTACCCAAATTGTAGATCGTACAGACCTTGTTTGACTCTCGGACGAGAACAGATTGCGACTTCGGACAGGCTTAAATACCTGGGTGTCACCCTTCATGAAAACTTTGAAAGTTATCGGCACATTGACGATATTTTGCAGCGAAGCAAGAGAATTTACTCCGCGTACCAGGGAGCCCTTAAACGTAGAGGGGGTCTTGATAAGAGGGTGCGTCTTCTTGTGTATCGCCAAATTATCCGCCCTGTCATCTCCTACGCCTTTCCGGCTTGGTTTGGGATTTCTTCTCATCAGATGGAGAGACTTAGGAGATGGGAGAGACGGGTTTTGGTTGCTTGCCTTGGACTGAGGCCTTATAGAGGACCAAGTGGCGAGTTCCGCAGGCCATCATGTAGTTCAATCTACAACGCAATTGATTTTGCGCGGGTGGATGTCTATATGATGGAAATGGCTGTGAAGTTCCTGGAGGGCGCACGTTCTTTAGGTAACTCCCTGGTTGCGGGGTGCTTTTCTGCGTCGCGTGATTTGGAGACTGTTCGGATGTCCCGGTATCTCTGTCCAATGGACTTATTAACTTTGAAAGAGGCTGGAATTCTTTACGAGGATGCAGACCTCTTATTTTATCATAGAAGGCTACGTTCTCTAAGCACTCAGAATACTGTATATAATACCGCTCAATAGTTATAGTTTTGTTAATTGTGAATTCATTATTTTTCTTTACTTTGAATTTGTTGTTATTGTCTTTTTTTTGTTATTCCTTGTTTTTTTATTATTTCTTGTGTTTCTATTGTTCTTGTTTTGTTTGTTTTGTTTAGTTATAAGTTTTTAGTTTTAAGTTATTAGTTTTAAGTGTTTCTTATTTTTAAGTAGATTCTAAGATCGTTCCTTTTTTTTTATTCCTTTTTTGGGAAATCAATTCACAATTTTTAATTATTTTTTGCGAGAGATGACCAAGAAAATATGTCAATTTTGTTTAGAATAAGGAAGTCTTTGGAATATAATTTTTTATGTAAAGAATATTTTGTTAAATTTTTGTAGTATTTTTGTTAATTTTTTAATACCCTTTTGTAAAATTTTTTGGAAAATAAATTAACCTCTGAAATCTGAAATCTGAAATCCGCAAAAATTCAAATCGTAAACGCCCGTCAAAGTGTTTGTGCTGTAAAAAAATATTGTAAAAAGGTTTTTAATTTAATTGCGAAAATGCCTCCTAAAGCCAGTGGTAAAGCAACTAAGAAAGCTGGCAAAGCGCAGAAAAATATTACCAAAAGTGATAAAAATCGTAAACGCAAGCGTAAGGAAAGTTATGCCATCTACATTTACAAAGTATTGAAGCAAGTACACCCGGATACTGGTATTTCATCAAAGGCCATGAGCATCATGAACAGTTTTGTTAATGATATTTTTGAACGTATTGCTGCTGAAGCATCTCGCTTGGCTCAATACAACAAACGCCAAACCATCACCAGTCGTGAAATTCAAACTGCTGTTCGTCTATTATTGCCTGGGGAATTAGCCAAGCACGCTGTCAGCGAAGGTACAAAGGCTGTTACAAAATATACTAGCTCCAAATAAATAATCAATCACCGCCAACATCCATCTTATCCTTTTCCTCTCCTTAACTATATATACATAAAACGGCCCTTTTAAGGGCCACAAAAATTATTTTAAAAGAGTTTAAATATTTATTAAACAACAACTATTTTAGTTTACCTTTAAAACTATTCTATTGCATTTTAATACAAAAATTTCAAAATCATCATCGTCTTCATGATATTTCGAAACAAAAATTCTAATCAATTACATATTGGTTTATGATTTTTGATAGCGATTTACTTCATGTTTAATTAACAACAACTTCACTTCTAAATAAATATTTATAATTAAAAAGTTAGTATTCATCATGACAAACTATCTTTTACAAAAATCATATATTGAAATTATTATTATTTTTTTTTTTATAAAAGCAATTTTATTTCGTGCTTGATTCCTTTAAATAAATATTTCATGATATTCTCACAAAATATTTATTACAAATATTTTTATTAAAAAATAAACATCTTATGATATTCTCATAAAAATAAAAATTTTTGTAATAAATATTTTGTGAGAATATCATGAAATATTTATTTAAAGGAATCAAGCACGAAATAAAATTGCTTATATTGAAAATGATTCCGAATAATTATAAATTACTTATTTTTTTTTTTTTTTAATTAATTTCCTGAAGAAGGAAAGCGAAATATTGAATATATAGCGTTGAATTTATTTAAAAAAGACCAATATTAGGATTAATACTTATTTATTTAATTATTACAAAATTAATTAGTTATTATTTTACTGATAAAATTTGAAGGATTTAAAAGTTGTTTTCTTAAAATTGTTTTGTTTTATTGATTAATTAAATTTAAATCATTGAAGACTTCTTTTTTAATCAAGACAAAATTTAAAAAAATAAAACTTTCGTGATTATTATTTTATGGATGATACCTTAATGTTAGTTGTAGCCATTTTTTTTTTCAGCAGCGAAGGTTCTTAAAATAAAAAAACAAAAAAATTGTAAAGTACTTAAAATGGCAACATTGCGCTTTTTTATAACATAAAATCTAAGAAGCAAAAAATTAATATTGTTAAATTGCATCTTTTGATTTTAAAATTATGAAATTTTGTAAATAAAAATTTTTGTATGATCAAAAAATTTAAATCTCTTTCTTTAAAAGTATTTGTGGCCCTGAAAAGGACCGATTGTTTGTTGTTATATAAATGATAATTGATATTAAAATATATTATAGATTTTTAAGCACGCTCTCCACGAATACGCCTGGCCAATTGAATGTCTTTAGGCATAATTGTAACACGTTTAGCATGAATGGCACACAAATTAGTATCCTCAAAAAGACCAACCAAATAAGCTTCGCTCGCTTCTTGCAGAGCCATGACAGCCGAGCTCTGAAAACGCAAATCAGTTTTGAAATCTTGAGCTATTTCACGAACTAAACGTTGGAATGGCAATTTGCGAATTAACAGTTCAGTACTCTTTTGATAACGACGAATTTCACGCAAAGCCACAGTACCGGGACGGAAACGATGTGGCTTCTTTACACCGCCAGTAGCTGGTGCACTTTTTCGTGCAGCTTTTGTAGCCAATTGTTTACGTGGCGCTTTGCCACCAGTAGATTTACGGGCAGTTTGTTTAGTACGGGCCATTTTTATTACTCAGCACACTTTTTTCAATTTGAAGTCACTATTCAACACTATTGTTATTAGTTAGATAAACACTAAAGCACAGTCAACACAGGAATTGTGCCTTTTTCCCCAAAATGGCAAGCTTATATAGAAAATCGTACCATTTTAAGTGTGTATATGGTTGCTTTTAATGAGATGAATATAATGTAATGTGTGTGGAGATGTATGTGTGAGATGTATGTGCCTCTGTTTGTGTAGGGTGGTTGTTTTAATTTTTAATCTTTTTTAGTATAGCATACTTAGTCAATAAACAGAAGAAGTACCAAATTATATTTCTTACTCTCTTTAATATTAATTGAAATGTGTATAAATACCAGTTGTCTTCAGTACCAAAATCATTAGTTCTTGTGAAACGTTTGCGGTTGTGCTTAAGTGAAAAATAATATTAAAAGTTATAGAAGATGACTGGTCGTGGCAAAGGTGGTAAAGGCTTGGGAAAAGGTGGCGCCAAACGTCATCGAAAAGTATTGCGTGATAATATCCAAGGCATTACAAAGCCAGCTATTCGACGTTTGGCCCGTCGTGGTGGTGTAAAACGTATTTCTGGTTTAATATACGAAGAAACTCGTGGTGTCTTAAAGGTATTTTTGGAAAATGTTATTCGTGATGCCGTCACCTATACTGAACATGCCAAGAGAAAAACCGTTACGGCTATGGATGTTGTCTATGCCTTAAAACGACAAGGCCGTACTCTGTATGGTTTCGGCGGTTAAATATTAAAAATCCTTTTAAAATACAAACAAACATTGAATTTCTACTTACAAAAATCAAACCCAATCGGCCCTTTTCAGGGCCACAAAAAGTATTTCACAAGAGATTTTATTATTTTCAAATTATATTAACTAATTTATTTTCCTTAGCCTTGATTACTTTAAATAACCAATAAAATGTTGAATTCTTTTCTACTTCGATATGTATTATCAATTTTATAATTACAAATTAAAAACCTTCAAAGAAGTACATCATTTAACTTTGACCATCATTGCTACATTCACATGTACATAAATAGACTAAAACAAAGGTTTGCCTATTGCGTTCTACAATAAAACGTACGTGATTTTGTGAAAAAGCCTTAATCATTTTTGTAAATAAAAAAAGACAACTAAATGATTAATTACGTAAAGAAAAAAATTTTTATTTAAATTATTTTGAATTTGTTTTTTCTGGCTACCACCTAATTTTATTTTATTTTTTTCAAAATCTGCTTAAACCATTGTTATATAAAACTTGAAGTTTTTACATATGGAAAATGCATTTTTTGAGTTTGCAAAAACTTTTTCTATCGTTTATCAACACTGATTCGCGGCTTAGCTGAAATGATTAGGGTGGCCAAAACGAATTCGAACAATACAATTAATTAAATCGTTTAATAATACATATATTATACAAAAATCGTCAAAATAAACACAGGAAAGTAGAAATTGTAGCAAATGAAATCCAGTGCTTTATAAAATTCCTCACTAAACCTAAACAATGTCAGGTTTTTTTTAATTCTTTGTTTCCCCTTACAAAAACAAACCCAATCGGTACTTTGCAGGATCACAAAAAATATTTCACAAGAGATTTTATTATTATTTTCAAATAGTATAAAACGAAATTATTTTCCTTTGTTGATTGGTTTAATAAACAATAAGACGTTGAATTTTTATACTTCCATAAAAACTGTTGGAATTTATTAATATATTATTATTATTTTTAACATATTTATAAAGAAAATTTGTAAATAAAAAGACTACTGAATAACTAATTAGGTAAAGAAAAATTCCAGCATCTGTTATTAAATATTTTTTACTTTTTGCACAAGTTTTCTAATTTTTTCAAAGTCTACTAGAAAAATTGTTACATAGTTCTTCTTGAAATTTTTAAATATGTCTTTTCCTTGTGTATTCCTTTTGTAGCGTTTTCTGAAGTCTTCAATAACTTTTCTATCGTTTTCCAACACGGATTATATTCAGCAAAACAAAATGGTTTCCGGCTTACCTGAAATGTCTAGAATAGCCAGATCTAATTAAATAAATCGTTTAATTATATATAATAAATCGTCAAAATAAATACAACAAAAGGAAAACCGAAATTGAAAAGATGCTTTAATTGCAACAAAATATTTCCAGTGATTTAAAGATAATTGTAACAAAAATTATAATTAAAGCAATTTTCCGCTACTTGATACCGCAAACATAAACAATTTTGAATAACAAAAAATAACGTTTAAAAAAAAACTGATTGTGTAATTTTGCTCATTTTCGGTGACAGCTGTAATAAATATTTCTAATTGTGTGTAACACTTAAAAATTGTATGACATTATAAAGAAGAAAAAAATCTTGATATTTTAATATAAAGTTTGTGTTAATTGTTTCCTTAATAACATCACATGTGTCTGTATACCATATTCAAAATAAATTTTATAATAAAATAGTAAAATCATTATTTGGAATAATTTTTAAGTTAATCTACGTTAATTTTGCTAGATTCTACTGATAAACTATACAAACTGTAGCGAAATGGCCATATGGTTATGCTTTTCCTATAGTAATGTTATTAAATTTTTGAATAACAAATATTTTATGAGAATACCTACCATAAAATATTGAGTTTTAAAGAAATCTAGCCGTAGATTAAATTTAATTGGGTATGATTTTAAGCCATCCTGCATCAAATTTAGTTCGTAAGCAGACCGTTTACGGCTATGTGCCCATCTTCCGTGTTCTTTTTTTCTATACTCTAGATTAAATTTCTCTTAAAAATAATACAATAATAATAAACATTTAATATGTAATTATATATAATAGAAATCATTATTATTATTTAACTGAATATAATAAAATCATTTAATTTTGCAATTTTCTCTTTCAAATGAACTATACACATTTTGCGCCTTTTTTTCCTTTATTTATTTATTTTTAAATGTTTCTGGTATCATTCCAGACTTAAAGTACTATGTTTTCGTTAGTTTAACAAGGGAGCAAATTCACTTTTGATACTTTAGCGAAAATGGATAGTCGATGAAATGTACGATTCATCAAAAGTCTAATAAATGTCATTATAGAAAAAAGACAAAATCACCAAACCCTGTTAATTTCTAAAAACGTCAATAACGATTACTCTTTGTATCTGGCAGCTTTGCATATAAAACAATATAAAATCGCTATATAAATATATAATACTGGGCCAATAATAATAAAAATCGCATTAACAAAATGTTTATACCACTAGAATTCCCTATCAATATTTATTCTAAAATTATTTCACTATTTCAGCACTGTAAACTTTGTATTTTGAAATATTATTCTATTTCACAATAGAGGTGATAATATAGTGATATAATAAATATACGCATGCATATACGATATGAATTTCGGGAATAGACGAAATAAGTGAGTTTTATCTTTTGTAAATTAAAGGAAAAAATACATGTATGTCAACATGCATACCTAGGTTAAGAATTAATTGCTGCGGAATATATATTCGTTGTTTAAAAGGATTTTTTTTTATATTTAAAAACGTTTAAAAAATAGTTTACTCTTTTTAGAAACAAATTTGTCGTCCTGAAAAGGACGGTTTGATTATTTTGTTTTTTTATTCTATACACTACGTACACATAACATAGGCCTGTTTGTTGTTGTTGACACCCAAAGTAATAATTTAAGCTTTCTTTTCTGTTTTCTTGGGCAAAAGTACAGCCTGAATATTTGGTAAAACACCACCTTGAGCTATTGTTACACCTGACAATAATTTATTTAACTCTTCGTCATTACGTATAGCCAACTGCAGATGACGAGGAATAATTCTTGTCTTTTTGTTATCACGAGCAGCATTTCCAGCCAATTCCAGTACTTCGGCAGCCAAATATTCCATAACAGCAGCTAAATATACGGGAGCGCCAGCACCAACACGTTCAGCGTAATTGCCTTTTCGCAACAAACGATGAATACGTCCCACTGGAAATTGTAATCCCGCACGGGTTGAACGAGACTTTGCCTTGCTCTTAACTTTGCCACCTTTACCACGACCAGACATTTTTCACTGTTCTTTACAAAAGAAAAAAAAACACTTTACTATAGCACTAGATACACACGACTGTTTAAAGATTTTTTCTTTCACTCGCTATTTATACCTTTTTCAGCAAATGTTTCATAAACAGGGGTTAATCAAACAATGAGCAAATAAGTAGATAGAAAACTGTATGAAAAACGTATATATAGCACACATATCGCCGCAAAAATTCAAATCGTAAACGCCCGTCAAAGTGTTTGTGCTGTAAAAAAATATTGTAAAAAGGTTTTTAATTTAATTGCGAAAATGCCTCCTAAAGCCAGTGGTAAAGCAACTAAGAAAGCTGGCAAAGCGCAGAAAAATATTACCAAAAGTGATAAAAATCGTAAACGCAAGCGTAAGGAAAGTTATGCCATCTACATTTACAAAGTATTGAAGCAAGTACACCCGGATACTGGTATTTCATCAAAGGCCATGAGCATCATGAACAGTTTTGTTAATGATATTTTTGAACGTATTGCTGCTGAAGCATCTCGCTTGGCTCAATACAACAAACGCCAAACCATCACCAGTCGTGAAATTCAAACTGCTGTTCGTCTATTATTGCCTGGGGAATTAGCCAAGCACGCTGTCAGCGAAGGTACAAAGGCTGTTACAAAATATACTAGCTCCAAATAAATAATCAATCACCGCCAACATCCATCTTATCCTTTTCATCTCTTTAACTATATATACATAAAACGGCCCTTTTAAGGGCCACAAAAATTATTTTAAAAGAGTTTAAATATTTATTAAACAACAACTATTTTAGTTTACCTTTAAAACTATTCTATTGCATTTTAATACAAAAATTTCAAAATCATCATCGTCTTCATGATATTTCGAAACAAAAATTCTAATCAATTACATATTGGTTTATGATTTTTGATAGCGATTTACTTCATGTTTAATTAACAACAACTTCACTTCTAAATAAATATTTATAATTAAAAAGTTAGTATTCATCATGACAAACTATCTTTTACAAAAATCATATATTGAAATTATTATTATTTTTTTTTTTTATAAAAGCAATTTTATTTCGTGCTTGATTCCTTTAAATAAATATTTCATGATATTCTCACAAAATATTTATTACAAATATTTTTATTAAAAAATAAACATCTTATGATATTCTCATAAAAATAAAAATTTTTGTAATAAATATTTTGTGAGAATAATTTATTTAAAAAAGACCAATATTAGGATTAATACTTATTTATTTAATTATTACAAAATTAATTAGTTATTATTTTACTGATAAAATTTGAAGGATTTAAAAGTTGTTTTCTTAAAATTGTTTTGTTTTATTGATTAATTAAATTTAAATCATTGAAGACTTCTTTTTTAATCAAGACAAAATTTAAAAAAATAAAACTTTCGTGATTATTATTTTAGTTGTAGCCATTTTTTTTTCAGCAGCGAAGGTTCTTAAAATAAAAAAACAAAAAAATTGTAAAGTACTTAAAATGGCAACATTGCGCTTTTTTATAACATAAAATCTAAGAAGCAAAAAATTAATATTGTTAAATTGCATCTTTTGATTTTAAAATTATGAAATTTTGTAAATAAAAATTTTTGTATGATCAAAAAATTTAAATCTCTTTTTCTAAAAGTATTTGTGGCCCTGAAAAGGACCGATTGTTTGTTGTTATATAAATGATAATTGATATTAAAATATATTATAGATTTTTAAGCACGCTCTCCACGAATACGCCTGGCCAATTGAATGTCTTTAGGCATAATTGTAACACGTTTAGCATGAATGGCACACAAATTAGTATCCTCAAAAAGACCAACCAAATAAGCTTCGCTCGCTTCTTGCAGAGCCATGACAGCCGAGCTCTGAAAACGCAAATCAGTTTTGAAATCTTGAGCTATTTCACGAACTAAACGTTGGAATGGCAATTTGCGAATTAACAGTTCAGTACTCTTTTGATAACGACGAATTTCACGCAAAGCCACAGTACCGGGACGGAAACGATGTGGCTTCTTTACACCGCCAGTAGCTGGTGCACTTTTTCGTGCAGCTTTTGTAGCCAATTGTTTACGTGGCGCTTTGCCACCAGTAGATTTACGGGCAGTTTGTTTAGTACGGGCCATTTTTATTACTCAGCACACTTTTTTCAATTTGAAGTCACTATTCAACACTATTGTTATTAGTTAGATAAACACTAAAGCACAGTCAACACAGGAATTGTGCCTTTTTCCCCAAAATGGCAAGCTTATATAGAAAATCGTACCATTTCAAGTGTGTATATGGTTGCTTTTAATGAGATGAATATAATGTGATGTGTGTGGAGATGTATGTGTGAGATGTATGTGCCTCTGTTTGTGTAGGGTGGTTGTTTTAATTTTTAATCTTTTTTAGTATAGCATACTTAGTCAATAAACAGAAGAAGTACCAAATTATATTTCTTACTCTCTTTAATATTAATTGAAATGTGTATAAATACCAGTTGTCTTCAGTACCAAAATCATTAGTTCTTGTGAAACGTTTGCGGTTGTGCTTAAGTGAAAAATAATATTAAAAGTTATAGAAGATGACTGGTCGTGGCAAAGGTGGTAAAGGCTTGGGAAAAGGTGGCGCCAAACGTCATCGAAAAGTATTGCGTGATAATATCCAAGGCATTACAAAGCCAGCTATTCGACGTTTGGCCCGTCGTGGTGGTGTAAAACGTATTTCTGGTTTAATATACGAAGAAACTCGTGGTGTCTTAAAGGTATTTTTGGAAAATGTTATTCGTGATGCCGTCACCTATACTGAACATGCCAAGAGAAAAACCGTTACGGCTATGGATGTTGTCTATGCCTTAAAACGACAAGGCCGTACTCTGTATGGTTTCGGCGGTTAAATATTAAAAATCCTTTTAAAATACAAACAAACATTGAATTTCTACTTACAAAAATCAAACCCAATCGGCCCTTTTCAGGGCCACAAAAAGTATTTCACAAGAGATTTTATTATTTTCAAATTATATTAACTAATTTATTTTCCTTAGCCTTGATTACTTTAAATAACCAATAAAATGTTGAATTCTTTTCTACTTCGATATGTATTATCAATTTTATAATTACAAATTAAAAACCTTCAAAGAAGTACATCATTTAACTTTGACCATCATTGCTACATTCACATGTACATAAATAGACTAAAACAAAGGTTTGCCTATTGCGTTCTACAATAAAACGTACGTGATTTTGTGAAAAAGCCTTAATCATTTTTGTAAATAAAAAAAGACAACTAAATGATTAATTACGTAAAGAAAAAAATTTTTATTTAAATTATTTTGAATTTGTTTTTTCTGGCTACCACCTAATTTTATTTTATTTTTTTCAAAATCTGCTTAAACCATTGTTATATAAAACTTGAAGTTTTTACATATGGAAAATGCATTTTTTGAGTTTGCAAAAACTTTTTCTATCGTTTATCAACACTGATTCGCGGCTTAGCTGAAATGATTAGGGTGGCCAAAACGAATTCGAACAATACAATTAATTAAATCGTTTAATAATACATATATTATACAAAAATCGTCAAAATAAACACAGGAAAGTAGAAATTGTAGCAAATGAAATCCAGTGCTTTATAAAATTCCTCACTAAACCTAAACAATGTCAGGTTTTTTTTAATTCTTTGTTTCCCCTTACAAAAACAAACCCAATCGGTACTTTGCAGGATCACAAAAAATATTTCACAAGAGATTTTATTATTATTTTCAAATAGTATAAAACGAAATTATTTTCCTTTGTTGATTGGTTTAATAAACAATAAGACGTTGAATTTTTATACTTCCATAAAAACTGTTGGAATTTATTAATATATTATTATTATTTTTAACATATTTATAAAGAAAATTTGTAAATAAAAAGACTACTGAATAACTAATTAGGTAAAGAAAAATTCCAGCATCTGTTATTAAATATTTTTTACTTTTTGCACAAGTTTTCTAATTTTTTCAAAGTCTACTAGAAAAATTGTTACATAGTTCTTCTTGAAATTTTTAAATATGTCTTTTCCTTGTGTATTCCTTTTGTAGCGTTTTCTGAAGTCTTCAATAACTTTTCTATCGTTTTCCAACACGGATTATATTCAGCAAAACAAAATGGTTTCCGGCTTACCTGAAATGTCTAGAATAGCCAGATCTAATTAAATAAATCGTTTAATTATATATAATAAATCGTCAAAATAAATACAACAAAAGGAAAACCGAAATTGAAAAGATGCTTTAATTGCAACAAAATATTTCCAGTGATTTAAAGATAATTGTAACAAAAATTATAATTAAAGCAATTTTCCGCTACTTGATACCGCAAACATAAACAATTTTGAATAACAAAAAATAACGTTTAAAAAAAACTGATTGTGTAATTTTGCTCATTTTCGGTGACAGCTGTAATAAATATTTCTAATTGTGTGTAACACTTAAAAATTGTATGACATTATAAAGAAGAAAAAAATCTTGATATTTTAATATAAAGTTTGTGTTAATTGTTTCCTTAATAACATCACATGTGTCTGTATACCATATTCAAAATAAATTTTATAATAAAATAGTAAAATCATTATTTGGAATAATTTTTAAGTTAATCTACGTTAATTTTGCTAGATTCTACTGATAAACTATACAAACTGTAGCGAAATGGCCATATGGTTATGCTTTTCCTATAGTAATGTTATTAAATTTTTGAATAACAAATATTTTATGAGAATACCTACCATAAAATATTGAGTTTTAAAGAAATCTAGCCGTAGATTAAATTTAATTGGGTATGATTTTAAGCCATCCTGCATCAAATTTAGTTCGTAAGCAGACCGTTTACGGCTATGTGCCCATCTTCCGTGTTCTTTTTTTCTATACTCTAGATTAAATTTCTCTTAAAAATAATACAATAATAATAAACATTTAATATGTAATTATATATAATAGAAATCATTATTATTATTTAACTGAATATAATAAAATCATTTAATTTTGCAATTTTCTCTTTCAAATGAACTATACACATTTTGCGCCTTTTTTTTCCTTTATTTATTTATTTTAAATGTTTCTGGTATCATTCGAGACTTAAAGTACTATGTTTTCGTTAGTTTAACAAGGGAGCAAATTCACTTTTGATACTTTAGCGAAAATGGATAGTCGATGAAATGTACGATTCATCAAAAGTCTAATAAATGTCATTATAGAAAATAGACAAAATCACCAAACCCTGTTAATTTCTAAAAACGTCAATAACGATTACTCTTTGTATCTGGCAGCTTTGCATATAAAACAATATAAAATCGCTATATAAATATATAATACTGGGCCAATAATAATAAAAATCGCATTAACAAAATGTTTATACCACTAGAATTCCCTATCAATATTTATTCTAAAATTATTTCACTATTTCAGCACTGTAAACTTTGTATTTTGAAATATTATTCTATTTCACAATAGAGGTGATAATATAGTGATATAATAAATATACGCATGCATATACGATATGAATTTCGGGAATAGACGAAATAAGTGAGTTTTATCTTTTGTAAATTAAAGGAAAAAATACATGTATGTCCACATGCATACCTAGGTTAAGAATTAATTGCTGCGGAATATATATTCGTTGTTTAAAAGGATTTGTGTTTTATATTTAAAAATGTTTAAAAAATAGTTTACTCTTTTTAGAAACAAATTTGTCGTCCTGAAAAGGACGGTTTGATTATTTTGTTTTTGTTTTATTCTATACACTACGTACACATAACATAGGCCTGTTTGTTGTTGTTGACACCCAAAGTAATAATTTAAGCTTTCTTTTCTGTTTTCTTGGGCAAAAGTACAGCCTGAATATTTGGTAAAACACCACCTTGAGCTATTGTTACACCTGACAATAATTTATTTAACTCTTCGTCATTACGTATAGCCAACTGCAGATGACGAGGAATAATTCTTGTCTTTTTGTTATCACGAGCAGCATTTCCAGCCAATTCCAGTACTTCGGCAGCCAAATATTCCATAACAGCAGCTAAATATACGGGAGCGCCAGCACCAACACGTTCAGCGTAATTGCCTTTTCGCAACAAACGATGAATACGTCCCACTGGAAATTGTAATCCCGCACGGGTTGAACGAGACTTTGCCTTGCTCTTAACTTTGCCACCTTTACCACGACCAGACATTTTTCACTGTTCTTTACAAAAGAAAAAAAAAACCACTTTACTATAGCACTAGATACACACGACTGTTTAAAGATTTTTTCTTTCACTCGCTATTTATACCTTTTTCAACAAATGTTTCATAAACAGGGGTTAATCAAACAATGAGCGAATAAGTAGATAGATAACTGTATGAAAAACGTATATATAGCACACATATCGCCGCAAAAATTCAAATCGTAAACGCCCGTCAAAGTGTTTGTGCTGTAAAAAAATATTGTAAAAAGGTTTTTAATTTAATTGCGAAAATGCCTCCTAAAGCCAGTGGTAAAGCAACTAAGAAAGCTGGCAAAGCGCAGAAAAATATTACCAAAAGTGATAAAAATCGTAAACGCAAGCGTAAGGAAAGTTATGCCATCTACATTTACAAAGTATTGAAGCAAGTACACCCGGATACTGGTATTTCATCAAAGGCCATGAGCATCATGAACAGTTTTGTTAATGATATTTTTGAACGTATTGCTGCTGAAGCATCTCGCTTGGCTCAATACAACAAACGCCAAACCATCACCAGTCGTGAAATTCAAACTGCTGTTCGTCTATTATTGCCTGGGGAATTAGCCAAGCACGCTGTCAGCGAAGGTACAAAGGCTGTTACAAAATATACTAGCTCCAAATAAATAATCAATCACCGCCAACATCCATCTTATCCTTTTCATCTCTTTAACTATATATACATAAAACGGCCCTTTTAAGGGCCACAAAAATTATTTTAAAAGAGTTTAAATATTTATTAAACAACAACTATTTTAGTTTACCTTTAAAACTATTCTATTGCATTTTAATACAAAAATTTCAAAATCATCATCGTCTTCATGATATTTCGAAACAAAAATTCTAATCAATTACATATTGGTTTATGATTTTTGATAGCGATTTACTTCATGTTTAATTAACAACAACTTCACTTCTAAATAAATATTTATAATTAAAAAGTTAGTATTCATCATGACAAACTATCTTTTACAAAAATCATATATTGAAATTATTATTATTTTTTTTTTTTTATAAAAGCAATTTTATTTCGTGCTTGATTCCTTTAAATAAATATTTCATGATATTCTCACAAAATATTTATTACAAATATTTTTATTAAAAAATAAACATCTTATGATATTCTCATAAAAATAAAAATTTTTGTAATAAATATTTTGTGAGAATAATTTATTTAAAAAAGACCAATATTAGGATTAATACTTATTTATTTAATTATTACAAAATTAATTAGTTATTATTTTACTGATAAAATTTGAAGGATTTAAAAGTTGTTTTCTTAAAATTGTTTTGTTTTATTGATTAATTAAATTTAAATCATTGAAGACTTCTTTTTTAATCAAGACAAAATTTAAAAAAATAAAACTTTCGTGATTATTATTTTAGTTGTAGCCATTTTTTTTTTCAGCAGCGAAGGTTCTTAAAATAAAAAAACAAAAAAATTGTAAAGTACTTAAAATGGCAACATTGCGCTTTTTTATAACATAAAATCTAAGAAGCAAAAAATTAATATTGTTAAATTGCATCTTTTGATTTTAAAATTATGAAATTTTGTAAATAAAAATTTTTGTATGATCAAAAAATTTAAATCTCTTTCTCTAAAAGTATTTGTGGCCCTGAAAAGGACCGATTGTTTGTTGTTATATAAATGATGATTGATATTAAAATATATTATAGATTTTTAAGCACGCTCTCCACGAATACGCCTGGCCAATTGAATGTCTTTAGGCATAATTGTAACACGTTTAGCATGAATGGCACACAAATTAGTATCCTCAAAAAGACCAACCAAATAAGCTTCGCTCGCTTCTTGCAGAGCCATGACAGCCGAGCTCTGAAAACGCAAATCAGTTTTGAAATCTTGAGCTATTTCACGAACTAAACGTTGGAATGGCAATTTGCGAATTAACAGTTCAGTACTCTTTTGATAACGACGAATTTCACGCAAAGCCACAGTACCGGGACGGAAACGATGTGGCTTCTTTACACCGCCAGTAGCTGGTGCACTTTTTCGTGCAGCTTTTGTAGCCAATTGTTTACGTGGCGCTTTGCCACCAGTAGATTTACGGGCAGTTTGTTTAGTACGGGCCATTTTTATTACTCAGCACACTTTTTTCAATTTGAAGTCACTATTCAACACTATTGTTATTAGTTAGATAAACACTAAAGCACAGTCAACACAGGAATTGTGCCTTTTTCCCCAAAATGGCAAGCTTATATAGAAAATCGTACCATTTCAAGTGTGTATATGGTTGCTTTTAATGAGATGAATATAATGTGATGTGTGTGGAGATGTATGTGTGAGATGTATGTGCCTCTGTTTGTGTAGGGTGGTTGTTTTAATTTTTAATCTTTTTTAGTATAGCATACTTAGTCAATAAACAGAAGAAGTACCAAATTATATTTCTTACTCTCTTTAATATTAATTGAAATGTGTATAAATACCAGTTGTCTTCAGTACCAAAATCATTAGTTCTTGTGAAACGTTTGCGGTTGTGCTTAAGTGAAAAATAATATTAAAAGTTATAGAAGATGACTGGTCGTGGCAAAGGTGGTAAAGGCTTGGGAAAAGGTGGCGCCAAACGTCATCGAAAAGTATTGCGTGATAATATCCAAGGCATTACAAAGCCAGCTATTCGACGTTTGGCCCGTCGTGGTGGTGTAAAACGTATTTCTGGTTTAATATACGAAGAAACTCGTGGTGTCTTAAAGGTATTTTTGGAAAATGTTATTCGTGATGCCGTCACCTATACTGAACATGCCAAGAGAAAAACCGTTACGGCTATGGATGTTGTCTATGCCTTAAAACGACAAGGCCGTACTCTGTATGGTTTCGGCGGTTAAATATTAAAAATCCTTTTAAAATACAAACAAACATTGAATTTCTACTTACAAAAATCAAACCCAATCGGCCCTTTTCAGGGCCACAAAAAGTATTTCACAAGAGATTTTATTATTTTCAAATTATATTAACTAATTTATTTTCCTTAGCCTTGATTACTTTAAATAACCAATAAAATGTTGAATTCTTTTCTACTTCGATATGTATTATCAATTTTATAATTACAAATTAAAAACCTTCAAAGAAGTACATCATTTAACTTTGACCATCATTGCTACATTCACATGTACATAAATAGACTAAAACAAAGGTTTGCCTATTGCGTTCTACAATAAAACGTACGTGATTTTGTGAAAAAGCCTTAATCATTTTTGTAAATAAAAAAAGACAACTAAATGATTAATTACGTAAAGAAAAAAATTTTTATTTAAATTATTTTGAATTTGTTTTTTCTGGCTACCACCTAATTTTATTTTATTTTTTTCAAAATCTGCTTAAACCATTGTTATATAAAACTTGAAGTTTTTACATATGGAAAATGCATTTTTTGAGTTTGCAAAAACTTTTTCTATCGTTTATCAACACTGATTCGCGGCTTAGCTGAAATGATTAGGGTGGCCAAAACGAATTCGAACAATACAATTAATTAAATCGTTTAATAATACATATATTATACAAAAATCGTCAAAATAAACACAGGAAAGTAGAAATTGTAGCAAATGAAATCCAGTGCTTTATAAAATTCCTCACTAAACCTAAACAATGTCAGGTTTTTTTTAATTCTTTGTTTCCCCTTACAAAAACAAACCCAATCGGTACTTTGCAGGATCACAAAAAATATTTCACAAGAGATTTTATTATTATTTTCAAATAGTATAAAACGAAATTATTTTCCTTTGTTGATTGGTTTAATAAACAATAAGACGTTGAATTTTTATACTTCCATAAAAACTGTTGGAATTTATTAATATATTATTATTATTTTTAACATATTTATAAAGAAAATTTGTAAATAAAAAGACTACTGAATAACTAATTAGGTAAAGAAAAATTCCAGCATCTGTTATTAAATATTTTTTACTTTTTGCACAAGTTTTCTAATTTTTTCAAAGTCTACTAGAAAAATTGTTACATAGTTCTTCTTGAAATTTTTAAATATGTCTTTTCCTTGTGTATTCCTTTTGTAGCGTTTTCTGAAGTCTTCAATAACTTTTCTATCGTTTTCCAACACGGATTATATTCAGCAAAACAAAATGGTTTCCGGCTTACCTGAAATGTCTAGAATAGCCAGATCTAATTAAATAAATCGTTTAATTATATATAATAAATCGTCAAAATAAATACAACAAAAGGAAAACCGAAATTGAAAAGATGCTTTAATTGCAACAAAATATTTCCAGTGATTTAAAGATAATTGTAACAAAAATTATAATTAAAGCAATTTTCCGCTACTTGATACCGCAAACATAAACAATTTTGAATAACAAAAAATAACGTTTAAAAAAAAACTGATTGTGTAATTTTGCTCATTTTCGGTGACAGCTGTAATAAATATTTCTAATTGTGTGTAACACTTAAAAATTGTATGACATTATAAAGAAGAAAAAAATCTTGATATTTTAATATAAAGTTTGTGTTAATTGTTTCCTTAATAACATCACATGTGTCTGTATACCATATTCAAAATAAATTTTATAATAAAATAGTAAAATCATTATTTGGAATAATTTTTAAGTTAATCTACGTTAATTTTGCTAGATTCTACTGATAAACTATACAAACTGTAGCGAAATGGCCATATGGTTATGCTTTTCCTATAGTAATGTTATTAAATTTTTGAATAACAAATATTTTATGAGAATACCTACCATAAAATATTGAGTTTTAAAGAAATCTAGCCGTAGATTAAATTTAATTGGGTATGATTTTAAGCCATCCTGCATCAAATTTAGTTCGTAAGCAGACCGTTTACGGCTATGTGCCCATCTTCCGTGTTCTTTTTTTCTATACTCTAGATTAAATTTCTCTTAAAAATAATACAATAATAATAAACATTTAATATGTAATTATATATAATAGAAATCATTATTATTATTTAACTGAATATAATAAAATCATTTAATTTTGCAATTTTCTCTTTCAAATGAACTATACACATTTTGCGCCTTTTTTTCCTTTATTTATTTATTTTTAAATGTTTCTGGTATCATTCCAGACTTAAAGTACTATGTTTTCGTTAGTTTAACAAGGGAGCAAATTCACTTTTGATACTTTAGCGAAAATGGATAGTCGATGAAATGTACGATTCATCAAAAGTCTAATAAATGTCATTATAGAAAAAAGACAAAATCACCAAACCCTGTTAATTTCTAAAAACGTCAATAACGATTACTCTTTGTATCTGGCAGCTTTGCATATAAAACAATATAAAATCGCTATATAAATATATAATACTGGGCCAATAATAATAAAAATCGCATTAACAAAATGTTTATACCACTAGAATTCCCTATCAATATTTATTCTAAAATTATTTCACTATTTCAGCACTGTAAACTTTGTATTTTGAAATATTATTCTATTTCACAATAGAGGTGATAATATAGTGATATAATAAATATACGCATGCATATACGATATGAATTTCGGGAATAGACGAAATAAGTGAGTTTTATCTTTTGTAAATTAAAGGAAAAAATACATGTATGTCAACATGCATACCTAGGTTAAGAATTAATTGCTGCGGAATATATATTCGTTGTTTAAAAGGATTTTTTTTTATATTTAAAAACGTTTAAAAAATAGTTTACTCTTTTTAGAAACAAATTTGTCGTCCTGAAAAGGACGGTTTGATTATTTTGTTTTTTTATTCTATACACTACGTACACATAACATAGGCCTGTTTGTTGTTGTTGACACCCAAAGTAATAATTTAAGCTTTCTTTTCTGTTTTCTTGGGCAAAAGTACAGCCTGAATATTTGGTAAAACACCACCTTGAGCTATTGTTACACCTGACAATAATTTATTTAACTCTTCGTCATTACGTATAGCCAACTGCAGATGACGAGGAATAATTCTTGTCTTTTTGTTATCACGAGCAGCATTTCCAGCCAATTCCAGTACTTCGGCAGCCAAATATTCCATAACAGCAGCTAAATATACGGGAGCGCCAGCACCAACACGTTCAGCGTAATTGCCTTTTCGCAACAAACGATGAATACGTCCCACTGGAAATTGTAATCCCGCACGGGTTGAACGAGACTTTGCCTTGCTCTTAACTTTGCCACCTTTACCACGACCAGACATTTTTCACTGTTCTTTACAAAAGAAAAAAAAACACTTTACTATAGCACTAGATACACACGACTGTTTAAAGATTTTTTCTTTCACTCGCTATTTATACCTTTTTCAGCAAATGTTTCATAAACAGGGGTTAATCAAACAATGAGCAAATAAGTAGATAGAAAACTGTATGAAAAACGTATATATAGCACACATATCGCCGCAAAAATTCAAATCGTAAACGCCCGTCAAAGTGTTTGTGCTGTAAAAAAATATTGTAAAAAGGTTTTTAATTTAATTGCGAAAATGCCTCCTAAAGCCAGTGGTAAAGCAACTAAGAAAGCTGGCAAAGCGCAGAAAAATATTACCAAAAGTGATAAAAATCGTAAACGCAAGCGTAAGGAAAGTTATGCCATCTACATTTACAAAGTATTGAAGCAAGTACACCCGGATACTGGTATTTCATCAAAGGCCATGAGCATCATGAACAGTTTTGTTAATGATATTTTTGAACGTATTGCTGCTGAAGCATCTCGCTTGGCTCAATACAACAAACGCCAAACCATCACCAGTCGTGAAATTCAAACTGCTGTTCGTCTATTATTGCCTGGGGAATTAGCCAAGCACGCTGTCAGCGAAGGTACAAAGGCTGTTACAAAATATACTAGCTCCAAATAAATAATCAATCACCGCCAACATCCATCTTATCCTTTTCATCTCTTTAACTATATATACATAAAACGGCCCTTTTAAGGGCCACAAAAATTATTTTAAAAGAGTTTAAATATTTATTAAACAACAACTATTTTAGTTTACCTTTAAAACTATTCTATTGCATTTTAATACAAAAATTTCAAAATCATCATCGTCTTCATGATATTTCGAAACAAAAATTCTAATCAATTACATATTGGTTTATGATTTTTGATAGCGATTTACTTCATGTTTAATTAACAACAACTTCACTTCTAAATAAATATTTATAATTAAAAAGTTAGTATTCATCATGACAAACTATCTTTTACAAAAATCATATATTGAAATTATTATTATTTTTTTTTTTTATAAAAGCAATTTTATTTCGTGCTTGATTCCTTTAAATAAATATTTCATGATATTCTCACAAAATATTTATTACAAATATTTTTATTAAAAAATAAACATCTTATGATATTCTCATAAAAATAAAAATTTTTGTAATAAATATTTTGTGAGAATATCATGAAATATTTATTTAAAGGAATCAAGCACGAAATAAAATTGCTTATATTGAAAATGATTCCGAATAATTATAAATTACTTATTTTTTTTTTTTTTTTAATTAATTTCCTGAAGAAGGAAAGCGAAATATTGAATATATAGCGTTGAATTTATTTAAAAAAGACCAATATTAGGATTAATACTTATTTATTTAATTATTACAAAATTAATTAGTTATTATTTTACTGATAAAATTTGAAGGATTTAAAAGTTGTTTTCTTAAAATTGTTTTGTTTTATTGATTAATTAAATTTAAATCATTGAAGACTTCTTTTTTAATCAAGACAAAATTTAAAAAAATAAAACTTTCGTGATTATTATTTTATGGATGATACCTTAATGTTAGTTGTAGCCATTTTTTTTTTCAGCAGCGAAGGTTCTTAAAATAAAAAAACAAAAAAATTGTAAAGTACTTAAAATGGCAACATTGCGCTTTTTTATAACATAAAATCTAAGAAGCAAAAAATTAATATTGTTAAATTGCATCTTTTGATTTTAAAATTATGAAATTTTGTAAATAAAAATTTTTGTATGATCAAAAAATTTAAATCTCTTTCTCTAAAAGTATTTGTGGCCCTGAAAAGGACCGATTGTTTGTTGTTATATAAATGATGATTGATATTAAAATATATTATAGATTTTTAAGCACGCTCTCCACGAATACGCCTGGCCAATTGAATGTCTTTAGGCATAATTGTAACACGTTTAGCATGAATGGCACACAAATTAGTATCCTCAAAAAGACCAACCAAATAAGCTTCGCTCGCTTCTTGCAGAGCCATGACAGCCGAGCTCTGAAAACGCAAATCAGTTTTGAAATCTTGAGCTATTTCACGAACTAAACGTTGGAATGGCAATTTGCGAATTAACAGTTCAGTACTCTTTTGATAACGACGAATTTCACGCAAAGCCACAGTACCGGGACGGAAACGATGTGGCTTCTTTACACCGCCAGTAGCTGGTGCACTTTTTCGTGCAGCTTTTGTAGCCAATTGTTTACGTGGCGCTTTGCCACCAGTAGATTTACGGGCAGTTTGTTTAGTACGGGCCATTTTTATTACTCAGCACACTTTTTTCAATTTGAAGTCACTATTCAACACTATTGTTATTAGTTAGATAAACACTAAAGCACAGTCAACACAGGAATTGTGCCTTTTTCCCCAAAATGGCAAGCTTATATAGAAAATCGTACCATTTTAAGTGTGTATATGGTTGCTTTTAATGAGATGAATATAATGTAATGTGTGTGGAGATGTATGTGCCTCTGTTTGTGTAGGGTGGTTGTTTTAATTTTTAATCTTTTTTAGTATAGCATACTTAGTCAATAAACAGAAGAAGTACCAAATTATATTTCTTACTCTCTTTAATATTAATTGAAATGTGTATAAATACCAGTTGTCTTCAGTACCAAAATCATTGATCATACAAAACAAAACATTCATTGAGTGAACAGCAAACAGTGCACACATTGTAGCTGCAATAAAACAAAAACGGAAAAAAAAAATAATAAATACAGTGATAATATTAAGGGTTGTAAAATATTCCCTGTTTAAAACAGTAACTAGCAACCACATAGCACTACTGCGGACGCGTGTATTTAAAAATACAGGTAGAAGCCGTTTAAAATGGCGGAAAAAAACCTGGCTGCACAGAAAAGAGCAAGAGAGGCTGGCGAAATTTCATCCGATGATGAGGTGCGTCGTATAATGTCTTCAAAAGATAAGACAATTGGGGAGCTCATTCTGAGGGTCAATGCACTCATACGGGAGAACGAGCGGCTTACGAAAATCGTAGAGGAGGGAATCATCAGGAATGCCCCAACTACTAACAAAATAGATACCAGCGAGGAAGATGCTTCTTTTATAGAAGTCGTGTCGTCCCAAAAACAAAAAAAGATCAAAAAGAAGAGAAAGGTGACCGTGGTGTCAACATCCCATGCAAACGCTGCGATAGACACGAATGTTATGGAAGGTAAAATGGAGAGTAGCATAGAGGACCCCAGCTCTGTACCACAAATTGACAACGCTGCCAACAAGATAGCCGATACACCTGTGGAAAAAGGGGTTCGTAAATCAGGACAAGCCGGCAACAGAAGGTCAGGCGATAATGTAAGTAAGAATATTCCTGTTATCACCACGTATAACATTAATATTAAGAGTATAACTAATATAATAGATAAGGCCTTGAAACATACTAATTATAATATTAAAATTATGGGCAAAAATGCCACAAATATAGAGGTTTGCACTCTCGAGGACTTCGAGAGGCTGAAAATATTGCTGAAGGAACAGGGGGTACACTACTACACCTACACGCCAAAGTGCTTAAGACCATTTTCGGTCCTCATAGAGGGCCTATCTCGAACTTACACTGCTGACGATGTAGTCGAATATCTAAACGGACTACGGATTAAGATGAACATATTAGGACTTGTTGACTTAGGAAATGACAGGTGGCTTTTGCGGCTATCGCCTGATTCCGATATATCGGCCTTCTATGCGGTACGGTACATTCTCCGCTGCCGCGTCAGTATGAGGAAATTTAGGAGAAAGGGAGCTATAACCCAATGCTTCAACTGCCAGCGATTTGGGCATACGTCATCAAACTGCCAGATGCCACACCGTTGTGTCAAATGCGGCCTATCCCACGGTCCCGGGAAATGTAGTATTCCTGCAAAGGAGGAAAACGTCATGGAAACTTTGGTTACGGATCCTATAACCGGACAGATAAGTAGGAGGGTGGGGCTTCCGGTAAGATGTGTAAACCTAAGGGACGCAATGGCCCAATTTACTACGATCGATGCCGATTGCAAACGCTTCTTTGGCGGAGGCCTGTTGAGTTGCATGGACAAAATTGGTGGTTTTGCGCGTGAATATGGTACTATTAGAGATGATGAGAGTAAGTCTCGGGCCTTGCTTGGGATGCTTATGAGTTTACGACACAATGACTAGGACAATAAAGGTAATTTTTATAAATGTAAATTCTATCGTATCTAGACATAGAAGACACTACTTGGGACTTTTCTTACAGAGACATAGACCTGACGTTCTGCTCGTTGCCGAGCATAAGCTGAATCCTCGCCATAGATTTGACATTGGGGGGTATACGACATTTAGACAAAACCGACACTCTGGTCAAGGCGGAGGAACTGCTGTTCTTGTTAGAGATAGCCTATCTTGCGAAAGAGTGGTTATTAATACTGGATCCATAGAGAGCACGGCTGTACGCATTCACAGGATAAATGATAGTTCTATAACTGTAGTGGCGATGTATCGCAGACCAACTGAGACAATGTCTGCCGCGGACATTAGCACTATTGCCGATATGGCCAACATTGGAGCGGTAATAGTTGGGGCGGATCTAAACTCCAGACATCCTTATTGGGGAGATACCACTGTCTGCACAAATGGCAGGATTCTTCATGATGTACTATTGGCGAATCCAAATCTTGAGATTCATCCAACTGATGGCCCGACTAGAACTACCGCGGTTTCTTCTTCATACATAGATGTAATGATGACCTCTATTGGGATGGCCCCAATGGTAACTGGAAATGGACTCAAAACTCTGGATTTTGAATCTGACCACAGAGCAGTGGAGGCCGTGTTCTGCACTGGAGACTGTGCAGGGAGAATTCGCCCAACTAGGTTTGATTTTGACAAAATGGACAGGAATCGGTTTAACATGATTTTGTCCCGTGAACTGGCTGGTTGTACGCTGCCTGTGAATGTGAATGTGACCTCTGGCCAAATTGACGAATGTGTGGAGTCCATGAGTTGTGCTTTTCGTAGTGCTATGGAACTTTCTACTCCTAGGATTTTAGTTGGAAATAGGGGCTTATTAAGACTCCCACCTAACATACTGCGTTTCATAGCTGAGAAAAAGAGATTGCGTCGGATACTGCACAGATGTGAGGACCCAGGACGACGTTCTCTTCTAAAAGCAGATGTGAAAAACCTTGATCGGATTATACAAGGAGCCGTTGCGGTTCTCGAACAAGAACACTGGGCTATGACCTTAGGTAATATAAAGCTGAACGATAGGACGTACAGATCTATTAAATCTGCGGCTGGTCTGAATAGAAATGTTGGGATCAGTGACTTGGTCAATATGGATGGCTCATTGGTGTCTGAGGACATAGGAAAGGCGAATCTGCTGGCGGATCATTTCTGTGGCATACACCAATGTGGACAGGTATCGAATATTGACCCTTTTACGACAACTGTAGCGAACAGGATTTCCACCTTACATGACAGAACGCCTATGTTGGCATTTGGCGGGACTACTACTGCTGACGGCAACGGCATGCATGGCCATGGGCTAGTTACAGCGGGGACTATTGGCAATACTTTGAGGAGAAGGCCAAACAAGAAATCGACTAGTTTGGATGAAATTCCCGACTTGGTATTGAGAAGAACTCGCTGGGACACATGGAGATTTCTAGCAATATTGATGAACCATTGCATGAACTTGGGATACTTTCCGAGAGCATGGAAGGGGGCACTTATAGTCCCAATATTGAAGCCCAGATCAGATCCAAGGTGGACCGACAACTACAGACCGATCTCTCTCCTATCGCCCTTTGGCAAACTACTAGAATTCCTTATACTTTCAAGGATCAGGGACAGAATAACTGACCGTAATATTCTTCCAGACTGCCAATTTGGCTTTAAAAGGGGACACTCAACCTCGCACGCATTAATGGTCTTTTCGGACTATGTCTCAAGGGGACTGAATAGGAGATATCCTACAATTGCGGTGAGCCTGGATTTCTCCAGGGCCTTTGATACCGCCTGGCAGGATGGCATTATTTTTAAGATGATGGACATGGGCTTCGAAAGTAGTCTATGCAAAATCATCTCCAATTTTCTATCTGATAGAACATTTCAAGTTAGAGTGGGTAACTCCCGATCTAGCGGCAGATGTGTGGGTGCTGGTGTTCCACAGGGATCATTACTTGGTCCAGTACTCTACAATATTTTCATGGCTGACATACCTAAACCTTCTAACGGAGACCTTCTACTGACATATGCAGATGATATTCTCATTGCATCCACTGGGCCTCTCGCCCGAAACGTAAACAGAAGGGTCAATGACTATTTAGCTCAACTGGAGCAATATTTCTCTAAATGGCGGCTTCGCCTGAACATGAACAAAACTGAGGCCATTATGATTAAGGGCAGACGAAAGAACTTGTACCCCAACAGCAGGAGTTTTATACCATCCCTGAGTATAGGTCATGAAATGATCAAGGTTTCCGACAGGATGAAATATCTTGGAGTAATTTTCCATGAGAACTTCGAATTCTATAGACATATTGACTATATTCTGGAACGCGCTAAACGGGCATATTCCTCCTATCGCAGTATTCTGGGATATAGGAGGGGACTCGATAGGAAAATTAGGTTTCTAGTCTATCGCCAGATAATTCGGCCAATTATGTCCTACGCCTTTCCGGTCTGGTCGGGGATCTCCTCTGCACAGATGGAGAGGTTGAGAATCTGGGAGAGGAGGATCCTGGTCGCTTGTCTTGGCTTAAGACCTAGACAGGGACCTGACGGAATCTATCGCAGGCCATCTTGTAGGTCGATATATGGAGCAATAGGCTTTGATAGAATCGATGCTCATATGATGGCATCGTGTCTGAAATTTATCGGGAGAGCCCGTTTCCTGGAAAATAGACTCGTTGGACAGTGTTTTCAAGAAGCTAACAGTTTAGATAACATTCGGGTTTCAAAGTATGTATCACCAGTAGACCTACTTACCTTACATGGAGCTGGCCTCCTTTACGAGAATGCAAACCTCTTATATTATCATAGGAGAATTAACTCAATGAATATAGGTAACACGGTGTATAACACCGCTCAATAGGCCATAGGCCTAATAGATTATTAAGTTTCTACTGTATATATTTTCTTCCTCTTCCTTTTCTTTTGTAAATAATCCCTTCTATTATTTTAAGATTATTCTAAGATCTAGTATTAAGTACAAATGCCTCCCTTTTTAAATTTTTTATGGGAAATTATTGACTGAAGTTGTTTAGTATAAAATTAAGCTTAAATATCCTGTAAGCAGACATTCTGTGGGCACTTAAATAAAATAAAACATGACAAGTCCTTGAAAAATACAATAGTATGTAAGGAAAAATTATCTAATCAAAATTAGTTTTAAGTGAACATGTAAATATAGAATTTTGACAATAAATAAATAAAGTACCAAAGTACCAAAATCATTAGTTCTTGTGAAACGTTTGCGGTTGTGCTTAAGTGAAAAATAATATTAAAAGTTATAGAAGATGACTGGTCGTGGCAAAGGTGGTAAAGGCTTGGGAAAAGGTGGCGCCAAACGTCATCGAAAAGTATTGCGTGATAATATCCAAGGCATTACAAAGCCAGCTATTCGACGTTTGGCCCGTCGTGGTGGTGTAAAACGTATTTCTGGTTTAATATACGAAGAAACTCGTGGTGTCTTAAAGGTATTTTTGGAAAATGTTATTCGTGATGCCGTCACCTATACTGAACATGCCAAGAGAAAAACCGTTACGGCTATGGATGTTGTCTATGCCTTAAAACGACAAGGCCGTACTCTGTATGGTTTCGGCGGTTAAATATTAAAAATCCTTTTAAAATACAAACAAACATTGAATTTCTACTTACAAAAATCAAACCCAATCGGTCCTTTTCAGGGCCACAAAAAGTATTTCACAAGAGATTTTATTATTTTCAAATTATATTAACTAATTTATTTTCCTTAGTCTTGATTACTTTAAATAACCAATAAAATGTTGAATTCTTTTCTACTTCGATATGTATTATCAATTTTATAATTACAAATTAAAAACCTTCAAAGAAGTACATCATTTAACTTTGACCATCATAAAGCATCATTGCTACATTCACATGTACATAAATAGACTAAAACAAAGGTTTGCCTATTGCGTTCTACAATAAAACGTACGTGATTTTGTGAAAAAGCCTTAATTATTTTTGTAAATAAAAAAAGGCAACTAAATGATTAATTACGTAAAGAAAAAAAATTTTATTTTAATTATTTTGAATTTGTTTTTTCTGGCTACCACCTAATTTTATTTTATTTTTTTCAAAATCTGCTTAAACCATTGTTATATAAAACTTGAAGTTTTTACATATGGAAAATGCATTTTTTGAGTTTGCAATAACTTTTTCTATCGTTTACCAACACTGATTCGTGGCTTAGCTGAAATGATTAGGGTGGCCAAAACGAATTCGAACAATACAATTAATTAAATCGTTTAATAATACATATATTATACAAAAATCGTCAAAATAAACACAGGAAAGTAGAAATTGTAGCAAATGAAATCCAGTGCTTTATAAAATTCCTCACTAAACCTAAACAATGTCAGGTTTTTTTTTTTAATTCTTTGTTTCCCCTTACAAAAACAAACCCAATCGGTACTTTGCAGGATCACAAAAAATATTTCACAAGAGATTTTATTATTATTTTCAAATAGTATAAAACCAAATTATTTTCCTTTGTTGATTGGTTTAATAAACAATAAGACGTTGAATTTTTATACTTCCATAAAAACTGTTGGAATTTATTAATATATTACTATTATTTTTAACATATTTATAAAGAAAATTTGTAAATAAAAAGACTGCTGAATAACTAATTAGGTAAAGAAAAATTCCAGCATCTGTTATTAAACATTTTTTACTTTTTGCACAAGTTTTCTAATTTTTTCAAAGTCTACTAGAACAATTGTTACATAGTTCTTCTTGAAATTTTTAAATATGTATGTCTTTTCCTTGTGTATTCCTTTTGTAGCGTTTTCTGAAGTCTTCAATAACTTTTCTATCGTTTTCCAACACGGATTATATTCAGCAAAACAAAATGGTTTCCGGCTTACCTGAAATGTCTAGGATAGCCAGATTTAATTAAATAAATCGTTTAATTATATATAATAAATCGTCAAAATAAATACAACAAAAGGAAAACCGAAATTGAAAAGATGCTTTAATTGCAACAAAATATTTCCAGTGATTTAAAGATAATTGTAACAAAAATTATAATTAAAGCAATTTTCCGCTACTTGATACCGCAAACATAAACAATTTTGAATAACAAAAAATAACGTTTAAAAAAAACTCATTGTGTAATTTTGCTCATTTTCGGTGACAGCTGTAATAAATATTTCTAATTGTGTGTAACACTTAAAAATTGTATGACATTATAAAGAAGAAAAAAATCTTGATATTTTAATATAAAGTTTGTGTAAATTGTTTCCTTAATAACATCACATGTGTCTGTATACCATATTCAAAATAAATTTTATAATAAAATAGTAAAATCATTATTTGGAATAATTTTTAAGTTAATCTACGTTAATTTTGCTATATTCTACTGATAAACTATACAAACAGTAGCGAAATGGCCATATGGTTATGCTTTTCCTATAGTAAAAAAATTCGAAAATCGATGCCATTCAGGAAAGCTCTAGAGCCAACGGAGAAAAACTCGTTAGTGAGGTAAACAAGAAATTTCAGAAATATTTGGCAAACGAGTGGAAAAGTGTTCCCCTTGCAAAACGAAATGAGGTCAAAGAACTGATTAACGAAATGGAGCGGAACCGACGGATTGAGCCATCTTCGAGTCCATGGAGCTCGCCGATAGTGCTAGTAAAGAAGAAATATGGCAGCACCAGATTTTGCGTCGACTATAGAAAACGTAATGATGTCACTAAGAAAGACAGTTATCCGCTACCAAGAATTGACGACACCTTAGACACGTTGTCCGAAACAAAATGGTTCTCTACCTTAGACTTGCAGAGTGGTTACTGGCAAGTTGAGATAGCCGATAAAGACAAGGATAAAACGGCCTTTAGCGAAAGCAATGGGTTGTGGCAGTTTAAAGTGATGCCGTTTGCCCTCTGCAATGCTCCAGCTACTTTTGAGTGCTTAATGGAACGTGTGCTCAAGGAGCTTAACTGGAAGACCTGTTTAGTGTATCTGGATGATATAATCGTGATGGGAAAGACCTTTGATGAACACCTCAAAACCCTGGATGGATTTCTTAAGCGTATAGCGGCCGCAGGACTTAAATTAAGTGTTAAGAAATGTGCGCTATTTCAAAAAGAGGTTAAATACTTGGGGCATTGTGTAACAGCAGAGGGCGTATCAACTGACGATGATAAAATATTGGCAGTAAAGAATTGGTCTCGTCCACAAAATCTTCATGAGCTACATACATACACACATACTACAGGGGATTTGTGCCGAACTTTGCTCAAGTGGCTGTCAGCTTGCATGAGTTGTCCCGAAAATCGCAACCATACCACTGGAGTGGGGCTACTGAAGAGGCGTTTCAAAGGCTAAAGGAGCTTTTGTGTATAGCACCAGTCCTCGCCTATCCGATAGCTGGACATGAATTTATATTGGATACAGACGCAAGCGGCTACGGAATAGGAGGAGTGCTTTCTCAGGCGATTAATTGGACGGAAAAAGTTATTGGTTACTATAGCAGAGTATTGTCTAAGCCCGAAAAAAATTATTGCGTAACACGACGTGAGCTTTTAGCCGTACTGAAGTGTGCTAAACATTACCACAAATACTTTTACGGCCAACACTTTACCATAAGAACGGATCACTCCGCATTACGGTGGTTGCTGCAGTTTAAAAATCCCGAAGGGCAGCTTGCACGGTGGATTGAACGTTGCAGAGCTATGACTTCAGCATTGTGCACAGGAAAGGCAGAAAACACAATAATGCAGATGCCCTTACAAGACGCCCATACAACGTAGAATGCAGGCACTGTACAAAAGTCGAGGAAAAGGAGTCCATCATTGATGTGAGGCGAATCCAAATTGGCACAGGAGAAGACTGGTCTGATGCCCAAAAGGAGGATCCCATTTTGTCAAAAATTATATCGGCCAAGCTAGAGAACATAAGACCGGACCGTAACGAAATATCGGCAGAAAGCCCGCTGGCTTTAATCGTCGTGCCAAGTTCCCGGATAAAAGATGTAATGCAGCAGTTTCATAATGGTCCCAGCGGCGGCCATCTGGGTGTAACAAAAACACTGGAAAAGATAAAACAGCGATTTTACTGTGTAGGGTGCCCACAATCTGTAGCCGAATCGATAGCTAATTGCGAGCAGTGCATTGCAGCCAAGGGTCCAACAAAAAAAGTCGTGGCAAGCTACAACAGTACAACGCCGGCGCCCCTTTTGAGCGGATAGCAATGGATATCGCAGGCCCATTCCCTGTCAGTAATGCTGGAAATCGGTATCTGCTAGTAGTAATGGATTATTTCAGCAAATGGCCCGAAGCGTATCCCATTCCAAACCAAGAGTCCAAAACGGTTGTAGATGCATTTGTGAACAACTGGGTGTGTCGATACGGTGTTCCAACAGAACTTCATTCCGATCAGGGATGAAATTTTGTGTCGGCCACATTCAAGGAAATGTGCGATATTTATGGGATCAAAAAGACGAGAACGACACCACTGCATCCGCAGTCAGATGGCATGGTAGAAAGATTCAACCGCACCCTGGAAGAATATCTCAGAAAAGTAGTCAGTACACACCAAAAGGATTGGGACGAGCATGTACCAAAGTTTCTTCTAGCATACCGATCAGCTATCCACGATTTAACATCATGTAGTCCAGCAAAAGTCGTGTTTGGGAGAGAGCTAAAACTACCAGCCGACTTAGAATTTGGCGTTAAACCGATTCCTGCACACGACGATAATGAAAATGTTCCTCAGATACAAGAAGACCTGCACGAGCTCCATGAGTTTCTCCGCAATCGCATCAAAATGTCCAGCGACAAAATGAAAGCCAGATATGATCGAGCAACAAATACGGAAGGATTTACAGAAGGACAACTGGTTCAACTATACAAGCCACAACGGAAAAAAGGACGGTTTCCCAAACTGCAAACTCACTGGGAAGGAACATATAGCAGTTAGAAGAGACAAATTTGAATTTCTTTCATTGTCATGGCGGGAAAATTCAGAATTGACTTCTGCAACATTCGTGGGCTGAGAGCGAATTTTTTGTCTGTATATGCTCACATTTGTCTCCATAGGCCATATTTTAGCCTTTTGTGAGACTCAGGTGTCCGAGGACGCTGATCCCCAAAGTTTTCAGTTACCTGGGTATCACCTACTATCACTATTTAATTTACACCGGGGTCTTGCAATTTGTATTCGCAATGAAGTTGTGTACCAATGCCAGCAATCATTGGGCATGAATGATCCTGAATTTAGCTGTCTCTGGGTTAAATTCAGAATCAGGACACACCCCTTGCATTTCGGGTTTCTTTATAGAAGTCCAAATACCGGAAAGGATAAAACCCTAGCGGGCTTCGATTTTCTTTCCGACTCCATAGCGAAGATTCTAGATAGTTGCCCGAACAGTGATTTCAATGTTCGCAACTGTTCTTGGCTTCACCATTCAGACCATACAACTACAGAGGGCCAGTATGCTGAGTTATTTGCCGCGCACAAATACCTTGCGCAATTTGTGAATGAGCCAACACACATTCCATGTGTTGATGGGCAACATAGCAATACACTCGACCTTTTTCTTACTTCACAACCCCAAAAGTATGAAGTTAATGTTTGTGCACCTCTCGGCAACTCCGATCACTGTACCATATCCGCCTCCTTTTCATATTCAAAGCTTCACGATGTTTCGAAATCAGCTACCAAACGTCTAAAATATATCTATGAGAAGGCTCGTTGGGCTGAGCTTAACGAATTTTTTAGGCAATTTAATTGGAAACTATGTTTCTTGGATAATAATGTCAATGCCATGGCGGAAATGGTTGTAAACATGATTTTGTTTGGAATGAAAACCTTTATTCCATCCAAAACAATTTCGATTAAAACCAGATCAAAGTCTTGGTTTAATCAGACGTGCAAAAATGCAGTCAGATCAAGAGAGGAAGCATTCAATATCTGGCGTAGAAATAAAAACGCAGATACTGATTTGCTACGCAAAAGGGAGAGATCTTCGTGTGCCAAAGTACTAAGGCGCGAAAAGCATCTGTACGATAAGCGCCTTCGTGCTAAAGTTCTTGCTACTTCTAGGGGTAGTAAGAACTTTTGGTCATTTGTTAAAAGAATACGTGATAATGCTAGTTCTTCAATTCCGACTCTTTTTAAAAATGATCAAATATTCACTGACCCGGTTGATAAAGCTAACCTTTTAGCTGGTATATTTGCAAATAATTCTTTTTTGCCGGAAAGCAGTCAACCACCGCCAGATATCGACAGAGTATCAGTTACTATGCCGAGGATATTTTTTCGAGCTCGAGCGGTTAAAAGGGTTCTTACAGATCTCAAGATAAACAAGTCTCCTGGGCCTGATGGGATACCAGCACTGGTCTTGAAGCAGTGCTCGTCGACGCTAGCGCGTCTATTAGAAGCCCTTTTCAGCTCATTGTACCATGTCGGAGAATTTCCAAAGTGCTGGAAAGTTGCTAATGTAACGCCTATCCCCAAAAAGGGGGAGGCTAACAACCCTGATAATTACCGCCCAATCGCAATTTGTTCTGCACTTTCTAAGGTATTTGAAAGTATGATTAATTTCCATCTAGTGAGATACCTGGAGTCCAACAGCTTGCTTAGTGACCGACAATATGGTTTTCGTCGGGGGCGCTCTACGGGTGACTTGTTAGCATTCGGAACAATGGTGTAACTCCATACATCATTTTGGAGAAAGCAAGGTGGTGGCTCTAGATATTTCCAAATCATTTGATAGAGTGTGGCACGATGCACTTCTTTCAAAACTTGTTGCTTTTGGTGTCGGTGATAATTTTTCAAGATTTATATCGAGTTTTCTCAGAAATCGCACCATACGAGTTGTTATAGATGGGATTTTATCAGACGAGTTCATGATGAATTCAGGGGTACCGCAAGGCTCCGTTCTTTCTCCTACCTTATTCCTTATCTTTCTAAATGACCTTCTTTGTCGAACTTTCAACCCAATATATTCTTTTGCAGATGACAGCGCCATTTGTCACTCATATTCATTTGATAATAGACCAGGCCATTTGGAGGTTACTTCCAAAAGGCAAAACATAAATGATACGCTTAATCACGATCTTGTGACAATCTTGGAATGGGGTCGTGTGAATAGAGTAGAATTCAATGCTCGTAAGACACAATGTTGCATGCTTACGCATAGATCTTCGTTTGGTAGTGATGCTGCATCTGTTACTATGGGTGATATAGGTACTACGGAATCGGAAGCTCTTGATGTTCTCGGTATGAAAATTCAGTGTGATGTTCGTTGGACTAAACACATTTTTCAGGTTTCTAAAGAAGCTTTCAAGTGCCTCGGTTTTCTAAAGCAGTGTAGAAGATACTTCACCCCATCCGATCTCCGTACTATCTATACCACCTACATCCGTCCGAAAATGAAATACAACTCTCATGTATGGGCCGGTGCTCCAAAGTCTATATTGGGGTTACTCGACCGCGTACAGGAGAGGGCCAAGAGGCTCATTGCTGACAGTAGGGTATCCAACTCTATTGATTCTCTAGAGCATCGACGCAATGTGGGATGCATTTCACTGTTCTATCGTTACTACAATGGTAAGTGCTACGTAGAAGTTTATACACACACACAGCTATAATTTGATATGCTATTTACTAACTGCCTGGTATGCAAGAAAAAAAATACAATTGTTTACCATCTGCGTAGTTTTCTAAGTGCGGTTTTACACACATCAACTTTTGTTGCTCAACTTTGGTTTTTTCCATTAGAAGGAAAGAGAAGGTATAAAAATTGAAAATGTTTCTATTTCACTGCAGTACGGAGCTGCTTGTACTCGGAAATTTCGTTTTGTGTGTTAATTCGCAATCATACAGATAGTTGTATTTTTTGCATTTTTGACATTCTTCTTTATTCTCTGTTTCATTGTTAAAAAGAAATGTTTAAATTTCGTTATAAAATTGCCGTAGGTAGGGATGCTCATTATGAATAAACTTGATTTCTGTAGTAATAAATATTTTCTTTACATATACATATATTCTTTTAAGCTAAGAAAATTCCCATAGATAATAAGAATGTAATTAGTGAATAGAAATGCATTAAGTAACGATTAATGAGAAATGTGTGTTTAAAGATAAAAAGGGTGTAAGGATCATAAAATATTGCAAACAACCATAAAACCATTAAACATATGTTTAAGAACATTAGGATAAGGAAATCATTATATGTTATTATGTTAGTATTTAAGAGAGACATTTTGGAAAAGTAGTTACTAATAAGTAGTAAGGACGTATGTATGCTGTTGTATCCCTTTAAACCAAAAGAAGATAAAAAACTAATTCCGGTTATTTAAAATTTTAAAAATTTTTGTTAAATATTAATTCAAATAAAATGGCTTTTAAATGGAGCCATGAAATTATTAAAAAATTAATAGTTTATGTGGAACTTGTATGAAATAAAACCATAAATAAAATAAAACGTCAAAAAGTACGAATTTTGAGACCAAGCACAACATGAAAATTGTTTACACAAATTGCTGTGTGTAAACATTACGTCAACTTTATGAGAAGCAATGAGCAACAAAAGTTGATGTGTGTAAAACCGCACTAAGAAACCCTTTTTTTACAAAAGCAACAACAAATGTATTGAAATAAATCCCAAGCAGAAACCTTCTCAGCATAAAAACAACTATACACACAGACATACAGGCGCCTATACAATTAATAAACAACTTACAAAAACAAAACGCGATCCAAAGGGAGTAGAAGATTCTTAAATCTTCTAGATTCTAATTGGACAAGTATAAATAGGGGAAGCGTCTCAGTAGATAATCAATCAGTAAATTAAACCTCAGCGAGTGAAGAGGTTCATTTTTAAGTAAATTGTTTTGTGGTGTAGGTGAAGTAAATAAAATTGTTATAAATTTAAAAACTGGTGTTAATTATTTTGCAATAAAGAACTCACAACAAAACGTTTATAAAAGGTATAAACGTAACAATATATTAAATTGCATCTCATGTTTTCACTGAGTGAGAGAAACATCGACTCATTAAATTACTTGATTTTTAACAAATTTTTGCATTCGTTTATGAAACAAATTGTTAAAGCCGCAAATAATACTTAAACACTTCACTTTTGCTTAAATATGCACGTTTTGGTTTTTATTTAATATTAAGTTGTTGTACGATTGTATACATATTTGCCCTTTTAAATGATTTTCTAAAATTTTAAGCTACCGTTATTCAGCAATATACACAAACAATGAGATTTAATGCAAAGTGAATAATAAATATTATGTGTGAATTCGATTAATATTATTCAAACCAAACACATAAATTTGGTCTGTATTAATCTTTTTGTTCGTCCCTTTAAGCACTTGAAACTTAAAGGGTGTTCAATACAAATAATTTAGACAATAGAATCCTGTTCGACTACTGTAAGGATAGGAGTGCAGGATCAATTCCCAGTGTATTGTTGTGTGAGGTGTTGTGTTGGTTCAGTATGATACTAAGCACTGCTGCCGCTATAGTCCAGCATTAATATGCCGATTTTCATGTGATCAGTATTTTACTAAGCACTGCTGCCGATATGAATAACAAGTCTTTCTGGTTACCTTGTGATTGTCATTAATTTTTTATTTTTCCTCCTTCTTATATACTAAATTAAATACTAAATTAAATTTTCCTCCTTCTTATATACTAAATTTTGTTAATAATAATTTTTATTGCAATTTGATATGTCAACAAAAAAATGAAATTGCAACTATAATTCATAAGCAAAATTAGTTAAATGGTTATTGAACCAAAATATGAAATTAAGCAAAAGTAAACGGTTAATGAACTAAAATAATAATAATTCCATCGTAATTTGATATAATCCATAAACTAAGATAAGAAATCCAGCAAAAAGTAAACGGTTAATGAACTTAAATAAGAACGATAATAATTTCAACGGAATTTCATAAACAAAAATTATTTAAATGGTTTAAAGTAAAAATTGAGTAAGCAAAATTATATTTTTCCGTTTAATAAGGTTAAAAAACTAAAAATGCTATTGATAGTGTTTTCTTTTGTTTTATATATTTTTTATGTTTAGTATGTTTGTCTATATATGTGTATGTGTGTTCAAACATTCTCCCCCGCGTTGGACAGTCGTTCAACAAGAGTGTATGTCCTCAACATCAGCATTGAATTCAGGCCTCCTTCTAGGCGTTGGTACAGGTGTGGGATTTGTATGAAGTTCTATGTCTGGTCCATCCGAATGTCCCAACGTGGATGTTTTCATTCCCCGAAGTTTTATTACTGCTATGACCAATGTGATGATACTCAGGACGAATGCAAGATACCCGATTGTATAAGAGTGTGTTTGATGACTATTAAATTTGTTAGGGAGCTCCATAATCTCATTCTCCCGTAGGGTTTTCTGTAAGGACACCAATTGCTGCAAATTCGTTTCATATAACGCTTCAACATTGCTGGAATTTGATTGGGTATTAGACGACAAGGAAATAAGAGGTTGTATCAGTGACATGTTAGTATCAAGGCTTGTGTATGAAGATCGTACTACAGCTGATAAGGTTTGTTTACCGTTTATTGTGACATAGTCGTGTCGTAATATGCATTCTGGTTCTAGAGTAAGTAATCCTGAACCTTTTATTTCGATTGGAATTATTTCCTTATTACATACTGCGGTGGCCTGTGAAGGAGATATAGTTGCATAGATCCATTGATTTCTTTTGTTTAGTGAAATCCATTCGGAGTGAACCTCTTCAATGTTGCATGTGAGTGCAGTTTTGTTGTTAAATAATTGAATGTCGCATGAACACATTTCAGATTCGTAGGTGTAACGAATTTGAATGTTTGTGCAAAGAAAGATATCTGAAGTCATTACCTCACATGTGCTCAATTTAAGAGCCGACAGAACTATGAACTGCTTTCGATCAGTGTTGATTCCCAGAATGTTGGTGCATGGTTTAATTGATACCAATGAATTGTTGACAGCATTTGGAACAGGAGTTATATAAAATAATTTAAATTCTTCATGATCGATCAGTGGAAGCGTGACCTTGAAGATAGCATGTTGATGAGTCAGACTGCCCTTTAGTTTCATGAGCTTATATAGACTGAGTAGATCATTCCCAGATGTGACTGGAAGTCTAAGTGACAGAGGCAAATGATCCTTTATTTGACTGAGTGCATTTTCTAGCTGCTGTGGGGATAGAAGTAGTGGATTGATTTTCCCGTGGTGAGTGTCGATGAGAGTGTCAAGAATTGACGATTGTATTTTGAATAAGTTGTTTGCCATTAAGTTCAATTCCAAAATTGCAGATGTAAACAATTACGACAGTTGTAATTGAACTAGTGTATTGTTTATTTGGTTTATTGAATCTGCGTAAATATTTATCTCCCTTTTTATCTGGTCGAATTTGTTCATTGTTATGGGTTGGTTTTGCTTTATGATGTTAATAGTTGAGTCCACAACTGATGTTTGGTTTTTTAGTAATTTTAGTAAGTACGACTCATTTTCTTGAACCTTGATTACTGTATTTGACATCTGTTTAGCATATTCAGAGTCCAATACACCAAATAACGAATTTGCTATGTTTCCAACGATGTCTACAGCTCCTCTTTTGCTTCTTATAAGTCGATATTCTAGCTGTAGGTCAATTTCCATATTTCTAAAATGGCTTAACATCTTAAAACATACTGTACTTGGTCTCATCAATTCACAAAGGGATTGCAAGTCTTCTGTGTTTTTGAGGAATGTAGATGTTTCATCCCAGTAGGGGGTTAGGTCGTAATAAACGACGATATCCATTGACCATGCCAAACTGTTCAATGTTGAGACCCAATCCTTTTTTAAATCTCTCATTTGTAATAGGAATTCCAAACACCAATTGAAACATAAGCAACAAGGCTAGCAAAGTTAAGCTGAGGTGAGGTTTTGTATACTTTGGTCGTTTGATTTTGGGTTCGTCATCGGCCTCTGGAACGTCTTCTTCAGTTACTTCAGGCTTATTACTTGTAGTTTCGGATGATTTTGGATCCATAGATAAGAGTGCCAATCTGTGTATTGGACTTTTGAACAGACCACTGGATGTTCTAACTTCTGCAACCCTCACGATTCCATCTTCACCAGGATACGTTTGAGTAATTCTGGCTAGTGGCCATTTCATTACAGGTACGTTATCTTCTTTTACTATTACCATGTCCCCGATTCTAACATTAGTGCATGATTTTTTCCATTTATGTCGTTGCTGTAATTCATTTAAATACTCGGACGACCATCGTTTCCAAAATTGCTGCTTCAGGTGAGACAGTAGCTTCCAATGTGCCAGATTTGAAACGTTGCTGGTTGTTGCCTTACTGTCTATCTGTGAGGTAAGAGCTTCCCCTATAAGGAAGTGGCCAGGAGTCAATGCTTGAAGGTCGTTTGGGTTTTCAGACATTGGAGTGAGTGGGCGAGAGTTAAGTATCGCTTCTATTTCAATTATTATTGTATTTAATTCTTCGTGCGTTACACATGCTGTAGAAATGCTACGAAGTAGTAAATGTTTTGCTGATTTTACTGCAGCTTCCCAAAGTCCTCCAAAATGGGGTGCTCTCGGTGGGATAAAATGAAAATGTATTCCATTTTTGCTAGCAGTAGAGGCAATTAATTCCTGTCCCCCTTTTGAATATAGGGTATCTTTTAGTTCTGATAGCTGATTTTTAGCCCCTATAAAATTGGTTGCATTGTCCGAATAAATATTCTGGCAGTGACCGCAGCGACTGACGAAACGCTTTAATGCACCAATAAAAGCTTCAGTGGTAAGATCGGAAACTAATTCCATATGTACCGCCTTTGTGGAAAAGTAACAAAATATGGCTATATAGGCCTTTGTTGGTTTTTTACCACGGATCTTGTAATGGATTGAAAACGGTCCGCAATAGTCAACTCCAGTATTGATGAAGGGACGGACTGGAGTGACACGAGCTTGTGGCAAATTCTCCATTAGCTGTTTGCATAGCTTTGGTTGCATCTTAGCAAATCTCATGCAATGTTGAACGATGGATCGTGCCAATATTTTTCCTCTTATAGGCCAAAATCGTTGTCGTATTATATTTAATAATGCTTGTGGCCCACAATGATTATTTTCTATGTGATTCATTTCAAACAGCAGCTTAATGAGGGGATCATTGTATGGTAGCAACATCGGATGTTTCGCGTCGTATGAAAGGTTGGAGGCTTCTAATCGTCCACCAACTCTAAGGATGCCTTCCTTGTCGAGAAAGGGTGTAAGACTAATAATGGCACTCTTTTTATCAATTTCAGCATACTTTTTAAGTTGTTTAATTTCTGAGGAAAAATCAATGCCTTGAATAAATTTAATGATTATAAATAATGAGTCATCTAGCTCGATTGGAGTCAATGTTCTCTGTGTTGAACGTTCATTTTTCTTTAGTTTTGCGTTTTTTGTGAATCTAAGGATATAACCCAGAATTCTCTGCAATCTCCTGAAGGAATTTCCATGTTGAATTTTATATACAAAATCCTCAGATGGCACGGTACTAATTACAAGCGTCTTATTTTTCTTCTGTTCGATGTCACATATTATACGTCGAGTAAATTTAGCTGGCCACATTTCTTCTTTTCCATGTAGAAATAGTGGCCCATGGAACCATAAGCTGCATTCACGAAGTTTTTGCGCTGATGTACCTCTGGAAATTATGTCGGCTGGATTTTTTTGTGATGGAACGTGCCGCCATTGATCGGTTATCGTTAGTGACTGAATTGTGGCTACACGATTGGCTACAAAGGTGTTGTATAGAGTTGATTGCGTGTTTATCCAAGACAATACAATTTCGGAGTCAGTCCATAAGTAAATTGACTGATTTGTGATCTGTAAGTCTGTCTTAATTCTTTGTGATAATTGAGCAGCTATGACTGCTGCACACAGCTCAAGACGAGGAAGAGTTTGTTGTTTCAGTGGAGCGACTCTGCTTTTTGCACAGAGCAACTGTACAATAATTCGTCCATCCTTTAGCGTAGCACGAAGGTACGCCGCTGCGCCAAATGCCTTTTCGGAAACGTCCGCAAATACATGAAGTTGAGAGGAGGTTGAGAGTTCTCCCTTGTAAATGTGGCGTGGGATTTCCAGATTATTTAAATTATCAAAGTCAGTTCTGAATGAATTCCAAACATCTTTGAGACCTTCTGGAAGAGGTTCGTCCCACTCCATCTTTTGTTGCCATAAATGTTGAATAAAGATTTTTGCTCTGACAACAAATGGTGCCAATAGTCCAATAGGATCGAAGACCCTTGCGAGGTCCGAAGTCGCAGTGCGTTTTGTAACTGCTTGATTTTGAGTTAAGTTGGCTTTAATCCTCAGATGATCTGATTTCGGATGCCATGAGAGTCCCAATGTTTTTATTGTTTCGCAGTTGTTGTTGCTGAAATCAAGGTTTACCTCCTGATCGCCTAGTGGAATTTTCTTCAGCAATAGTGGATGGTTTGCACACCATTTTTTTAACTGAAGACCGTGAGTTTTTAGTATTGTTATGAGCTCTTCCTGAATTTTAATAGCAGTACTAAGATGGTCTGAACCATGCGAGGTATGGTGCTGCTCTTGTCCCATATGTTACTGTATTTAATTTGAAGTAACTTATGGGAAGTTTTGGGTCATCCCTCCAAATAATAAGTTGGTATTGATGATCATTAGAGTTCACTAATATCTGTCTGTACATTTTCTCGATGTCGGTTGTAAAGAGAAATCTTTTCAGTCGAAAACGAAGCAATATGGAAAATAGCTCACTCTGCACCGTTGGGCCAGCGTACATTAAATCGTTCAAGGAGTAACCAGATGATGTTTTTGCCGATGCGTCGAATACAACTCCTAATTTCGTTGTAGTACTATCTGGTTTTAGGACACAGTGATGATGAATGAAATATCTAGGATGTTTGATGGCATCGATGTTTACCTTTTGCATGTGTCCAAGTTCCTCATATTCCCTCATAAATTGCACATATTGGGATTGGATCTGTTTGTTCTTAGAGAGTCGCCGCTCCAGTGCCAAAAATCTGTTGTAAGCGGCTGTGTGAGTCCCCTAATACTGAAGGGTTTTCTCTAAATGGAATGCGAACTACAAAGCGACCTTCCTGATTAATATGCACATGCTGATTAAAATGTAGTTCACACAACTGGTCTGCAGGTGAAAGTAATTTTTTATCAGTTTGAACTTCATCTAACTTCCAGAGTTGTTCTATGGTCTCCTCCAACGAAGCGGTGCGGTTGAATATTGCGCATGTTAACTCACGGTTCTTTTGAAGACTTGGAGAGTTTTTTATTGTACCACCCACAATCCAACCAAGAACTGTATTCTTTAATGTGGGTAGATTGTTCCTTAATCGTATGGTTCCACCTTGCATAATTCTATAAAAGAATTCTGCTCCCAGAAGAACATCTATATTTTCCTGTTTGTGAAATTGTGGATCTGCCAATGGGATATTGCTTGGAATATTCCATGTAGATATGTCAATATGTTGATCTGGTTGTGGAGGTACAATGCTTGGAAGAACATATGCTTCAAAGTTTGTTGTAAAACTAGAATCCTTGGACATCATTTTAAGATTCACACGATAATGAGATCTTTTTTGTGTTTTACCAATACCATCAATGCAAAGTGACGCTTTTATTGGAGAAATTGATAGGTTTTGAATAACACGTTTCGAAACCAGATTTACTTGTGATCCGGAATCAAGTATGGATCTAAATTCGCCTGACGAGCCATTAGGAGCAATGATGATTACTTTTGCTGTTGCCAAAAGTACATAGTCCTGGCGGCCGCCGGATGGATTGGTAGCTGCTGATGATATTGCCGCTGTATTACTCAAGGAGGTAGATAGCGATTTCGGATGTACCTTATTATTAGTTCTGGTATTGCCAGAACTTTTCTTTTCTAGGTGAAGTAAAGTGTTGTGTTTCTTCTCACATTTTCTGCAACTACTTGCAGTACAGGTTTTCGAACCGTGATCAATTCCGAAGCAATTTACACATAAACCTTGACGTTTTACCCAGCGTAATCGTTCTACATCTGATAGTTGCAAAAAGTTGCTGCACTGATATAGTTTGTGGTCACCGTTATTGCACAATCTGCATGTGCTATTGTTTGTTTTATTGGAAGTTATGACTGTTGATACTCCTTCATGTGTCGGTTTTTCCTTTGGAACAACTGCCTCTAAGGATTGGAACTGAAATTCCAAGAATGATAAAAATTCAGTGATGACTGGCACATCTCTTGGATTAGTTAATGACTGCATATATCTGACGTGAATGTTCTTGTCGAGTTTTTTAATTAGTAACTGTATTAGAATTGCATCCCAAGATGATGTCTGAATTTCCAAATTATTAAGTGCAAGCAAGCACTCCTTTGTGGTATCATGAAACAGCTTGATCGATGATGCAGTTGACGTTACAGAAGGCTGGTTTAGTATTTTGTCTACTAGATTGGCTACCAGAATTCTTTTGTTGTTGTAACGATCCTTCAACGTTTCCCAAGCTGCATTATAATTTGTTTCAGATAAGGAGAATTGACTAATTAAATGTTCAGCTTCTCCCAACAAATTGTTCTTTAAGTACCACATCTTCTGAATGGGGGGAATTGGTTGCTTATCCACCATTTCAAAAAATAAGTCATGAAACTGTCGCCATTTGAGGTAGTCACCATCAAATGGGTATAGTCAATTTTGGTAGATGTACTGTGCCAGTATTTATAGCAACAGGCATTATCTCTCTATGTTGGTTATGGGCAATGTTTTGTTTTAATTTGTCAGCTGCAACGGAAAGATTGACTAAACTTATATTCATCAAGTCCTGTACTTTGTCATATTCTTCCTGTTTTAGGCCGACTGCAACTGGGTTGGCTAATTGCTCATGAGCCTCATCGTGTAGTGTCTCAATCTGAGCCCATAGCCTGTTGATTGTGTTAATATTTAACTCGTAATATTATAAGGGATTATCGTCTGTCCTAATTAATCCTTCTAAGAGCAGTCTTAGAGCTAATAAACGGGCGTCTAACCTTCTTATAATACTGCTTGAGGATTCAACATTTTGTGCTGTATTATGCTGTGGATTTAATTGTTCGGATATGACAACTTCAGGATTATCGTTGGCTGGTTCTGATGTCTGTCTTCTGATTGCTGGTAATGGCTTGATGCTAAGCTTGCTGATCTGAGACGTAAGATACTCAATTGTCTCATTGTACCTTTCGCCTATGGACCTGTACAGGTCTTGTACAATATATGGATCGTTGGCTGATAGAGTATTGTCTCTTCTAATCGCGTTTTCTGTTCTATCAAATGCTTGCCACAATTCCAATAGTTCTTCATTTTTACCTTTGTAGAAGTCTAGCGTTCGCCGATCATATGGGGCCTTTTTGATGTTTGCAATGAGTTTTTCTATTTCAGTTGCCCTCACTTGCTGCTGAGACATGAGGCTTTCTAAGTTAGCCATGTTATATTGTCCCCTTATGAGTTACCGATTGAAGAAAAGCAGACAATGGGTGTTTCTCTATTAGTCGTCCTGCGATATTTTGGAGAAATGCGAAAATATTTGACTATAACTGCTGTGTTTATAGCCTTTAGCTCCAGCACATTGGTAACACTTTCGCCGTGTGTTGAATTGTTGTCTAAGGACTGGCTGTCCTTAAAATCTTCTGCGTGGACCGTTGTCCCTGTTGATTTGTAGAGATGACTTCACCAAAATGTTGTTGATGACTTAAAGGACTGTTGTCCTTGTGGATTGCCGTGTTCAAAAACTAGTGGTCACCAAAAATGTTGAATTGATGACTTAAAAGGACTGTTGTCCTTGGCTGCAAATGTGTAAAGATGACTTGAAGGACTCAAAATGTACTTGATGACTTCAAAGGACTGTTGTCCTTGTAGATTTCCGTGTTCAAAACTAGGGGTCACCAAAATGTTGAATTGATGACTTAAAGGACCCAAAATGTTGTGTTGTCCTGACTTCGGCTGCGTTCAAAGCCACCAAATTTGTGTATTGATGGTTTACTGGAACTGTTGTCCTAGCTTAAACAAAACTCTGCTGAAGCAAAACACTGCTGATGTCCTGCCTTCGGTTGCGTTTTCTGAGTGCCTAACCACTGGTGGGTGCAAACTCAAAACTAGGGGTCACCAAAAATGTGTGAATTCGATTAATATTATTCAAACCAAACACATAAATTTGGTCTGTATTAATCTTTTTGTTCGTCCCTTTAAGCACTTGAAACTTAAAGGGTGTTCAATACAAATAATTTAGACAATAGAATCCTGTTCGACTACTGTAAGGATAGGAGTGCAGGATCAATTCCCAGTGTATTGTTGTGTGAGGTGTTGTGTTGGTTCAGTATGATACTAAGCACTGCTGCCGCTATAGTCCAGCATCAATATGCCGATTTTCATGTGATCAGTATTTTACTAAGCACTGCTGCCGATATGAATAACAAGTCTTTCTGGTTACCTTGTGATTGTCATTAATTTTTTATTTTTCCTCCTTCTTATATACTATTTTAACAAAGTACTTAAGCTAAATTTTGTTAATAATAATTTTTATTGCAATTTGATATGTCAACAAAAAAATGAAATTGCAACTATAATTCATAAGCAAAATTAGTTAAATGGTTATTGAACCAAAATATGAAATTAAGCAAAAGTAAACGGTTAATGAACTAAAATAATAATAATTCCATCGTAATTTGATATAATCCATAAACTAAAATAAGAAATCCAGCAAAAAGTAAACGGTTAATGAACTTAAATAAGAACGATAATAATTTCAACGGAATTTCATAAACAAAAATTATTTAAATGGTTTAAAGTAAAAATTGAGTAAGCAAAATTATATTTTTCCGTTTAATAAGGTTAAAAAACTAAAAATGCTATTGATAGTGTTTTCTTTTGTTTTATACATTTTTTTTGTTTAGTATGTTTGTCTATATATGTGTATGTGTGTTCAAACATATTTTGAAGTTAAAAAATGATAACGGTAGAAAGAGAAAACAAAAGTAATTTGTATGTTTTGATATGCATATAATGATAAAAAGAAAATACAGTGGCGGGGGTAACACAAATGTTAAGCAAATTATGCTAAGACCCCTTTCACACAGACAAATTTTACTTTGCAAAGTTTTGATTTTATGTGAGAGCGAGGGAGAAAGCATGATAGATAGTACAGACTTTGATATACTCGCAAAGTTGCTATGTTTTTCTTTCGTCGCTTATACACAGTTGTACTTATACACAGATTGCATAAAGCACCAAGTGACTAAAACAAAATTTGTAAAAGAAAGCTTTTTGTGTTTGAACACCAAAGAAAGTTTAAAAGAAAATTAAAAAAACTTTGTCAAAGTAAAATTTGTCTGTGTGAAAGGGGTCTAATTGGTGTCATAGACACGCATATTTGAATAGGCATTGATTATCCAGACTTACCAACACTAACCAGTAATAACAACAACAATACACAAAAAAACGTGTTAATCAAGTCTACAGACACAAATAAAAATTTGTCAACTCTAAGCCCATTCGCAATCAAAAAGGGACGGTAGTTTACTCATTCTTGCTCGCAACGCACGTGCTGCGGAAAAATTTCTTAGGACAAAATCTTTAGCAAATTTGTGCCAAATTTCATGTAAGTTGCATGACACCCTTAATTCCGTTAAAGGTGTCATATATGCACCTTGTCTAATACACGTTGCAGAAAACGAAATCATTCAGGAAATGAAAGACCAGAGTCTCATAGACGTTTACAAATTCACTAGGCCCAGCGAAAACGGAAAGTCCCGGACACCAAACGGCAAGATAATACTAGATAATACAAGGTCTTTACCACCTATCCACAACAGTCGACGTTGCATGGTATAAATGCAAAGTTGAGCATTATATTCCCAATCCGATGAGGTGCAAAAACTGCCAATTAGTTGGCCACACCAAAAATAGGGGTAGAGGAAATACAACTTGCCCTGACTGCAGTTTACCACCACATTCACCAGAAAACTGTACTAGGATATTTTGCATTAATTGTTCTGGTGAACACTCTTCAGCAGACAATAAATGCCCACGTTTCCTACAAATGAAAGAGATTTTGAAAATCAAAACAAAAAATTACTGTACTATAACCGAAGCTCGCCGTAAATACAAGGAAAGCAATCCTGCCCAAACTTCCGCCCAAAGTTCTTTCGCAGCAGTAACCGCCAATCCTGTTGAAAACCGAAAAGAAGTACCGTTACAATCCATAGCGACAACACAATCCACTAACACTATTCATCAACCCATAGCAAAAACAAACCAACCCGCATCAAACAAGATCACATGCCCAAACACTACAGCAAACTTTACATCAGCACATAACGATACTAACCCAACAACGATTAAACCAAATGATAAAACTTCATCACCAAAAGCAAAAACAAACAACAAAATAAATACACAAAAACCCTCGAAGTCAGACTACGAAATCACATTTATGCCTACCCCTCAACCAATCGATACTCCCATGAATGATAATGTTGCAACACTGAGCGGCGAAGAGTCAACTAAACGCTTCTAAACAAAAAACCATATGTCTACAAAAACAACAAGCCATCAACCTTTCCAATCGAACACGATCAGGATTTCCCGGTCTCCCCAATCACACACTTAACGCAAACTTTATTGAAACAAAACGATTATTACGTATCATTGAGTGACGATGAGTCGTTCAACAATGCGAAAATGGACCAAGAAACTACTTAACAAAAATAAACAACATAACTTCATATACTTACCACAAACAAGTAGTTTGTCTGGGGCGACTCGGACAGCATGTATTACGCATGCTGACTCGGGGCGTTTTCCCGCTGGTTGGGTCATCAGATAGGCCCCTAGCTCAGGAGCATATAGTCAATTACAATACCAAATCAACACTAACAATCAATATTATTCATTATCATGGACTTAGTGCTATTGCAGTGGGATAGACACGGATACTCCAATAACTATCCTGAGCTTTACTTACTCTTAAGAGATCTTAACCCCTCCGTTATCTGCCTACAAGAAACACATTGTGCTTACAATTTCACACCTTATCCTCCAAAAAATACACGGCTTACTTCAAAAACTCACCACAAAATACCACTGCGAAGCAAGGCACGGGAATACTAATAAAATCCGACATTCCCCATAAACAAATCGACATAAACTCTGAATATCAAATCGTTGCCGTCGAAATAAATTTCAACATGAAGGTGACAATCTTATCAGTATATATCCCACCAACTCAGAATATTTCTGTTCGTGACTTATCCAATGTGATTTCCTCCTTTAAAACCCCTCTGCTGGTCGTTGGTGACTTCAACGGCTGGAACACGATTTGGGGTTCTACATCTAATAATAATAGAGGAGTTCAGGCGGAAAGTATAATTAACCGGTACTGGATTATACTTGCTGAATGATGGGTGCCCTACTCATTTTTCAACTCATCGTACTTTTTCCCACTTGGATGTCTCATTTTGTTCGCTAAATATATACTCCCACTGACCACCTGGAGTACTCTTAGTAACCTGCACGGGAGCGACCGCTATCCTATTAAAATTTCTATAAAATTTTCTGGCAAACACAACTCCGCATTAAGAAGAAAAAAATTTTTAATTGAACACACTCAACTACACCCGTAAAGCAGAAGCAGAATTGATCAATCGGACTCTTGCACCATCTAGCAACAAAGATGCTACTACAATAACCAAAGCCATACGTACGGCAGCAAATCATTGCATACCTCAAACGAAGGGCTGCTCAAAGAAAAATGTTCCCACGGTCCCTTGGTGGAATCCAACTTTGCAAGGCCTGCGTACAATAAAAATGGATAAATGGAGAAATTTCAGACGGAATCCCACCCAAGACAACCTCTTAGCCTACAAAAAACAAAATGCAAAGTTCAGATATGAAGCGAAAAGAGCAAAACACATATGCTTTGAAAAGTTCACCCAAACGATCAGCCGTGACACGTCCATCACAAACATCTGGAACAAAATAAGGAAAATATCTGGAAGATACAACACGACCACCATAAAGGCGATCAGCACACATAGCGACACTCTAACGGATCCAGTTCAAATAGCAAACCACTTTGGACGCGAATGGGCTTACAACGCATCTGACGAAAACTTTTCTGACTCTTTTAAAACGGCAAAGTATACACCGACTGCTACTGTACAAAAAACACAGACAAATACGCTAACTTTGTGGAAGAACCAATCACCATGCTTGAACTTACTAACTGTTTACGCAAAGTCAAAGGCACTTCTCCTGGGTTCGACCGCGTTACCTACGAAATGATAAAAAATCTCTCACACCTTTGCAAAACCAAATTAATAAACGTTTACAACACAATTTTCACCAGCGGCACTATACCTCATATGTGGAAACTCGCTATTATAGTCCCTCTACCTAAGAACAAAAATGCAATCTCAGTGCCAGACTACCGTCCGATATCCCTTTTGCCATGTCTGTCTAAAATTTTAGAACGCATCATTGCCACACGACTATCCTGGCTCTTAGAGAAAAAAAAAGACTTATAGCAACCGAGGAAGTAGCCTTCAAAGCAAACAAAGGCTGTGATGATGCCCTAATGCACATAGACTATTACATAACCAAATCTCTATCCGCAAATAACCATCTTGTCAATCGACTTCGAGAAGGCATTTGACCGAATCGGTCCCCACGTCATTCTTCGCAACTTAAACGCCTGGAACGTTGGCCTAAAAATGTTCAACTTTGTAAAATCGTTTTTGTCAAACAGCCAGTTCAAGGTAATGATAAACGGGTACACCTCTAATTCATACATCCTTGAAAACGGCATACCTCAAGGTTCCCCAATATCTGTTGTTCTGTTCCAAACCGCATTCAACGAAATAAGTAAAATCATTCACAAATATTCTGCCGTCGATCACTGTCTTTATGCAGATGATTTGTACCTTCTCTGCAAAAGAAATGACAATAAAGAGGCAACAGAACTCCTGGAAAAAGTATTAGGTGACATTGATATGTGGTCTAGTTACTCAGGCGCTAAAATATCAATTAACAAAACAAAAACAGCACATATGCAGGAAAAAACTATGCGACTTCGATTCGCACAGTATTTCACTCAACAACCAACAGATAGAAAACGTTAAAAAGTTAAGAATCCTTGGACTAACTTTCTCGTCTAATTACACTTAGAAAGATCATTTACTGAACCTGAAAAACTCGCTTGCACCAAGAGTCAACATAATCAAATTCTTAGCAAGTAAAAGTCTAGTACATGTAAATACGCTTTCTTATCTGACTAAATCATTGGTACTCAGCAAAATAGACTACGGGTTTTTTATCTATGGAAAAAGTAGTAAGACAAACATCAACATTATTAAACCCATTTACCGCCAGGCTGTCAGAGCATCGGCTTATGCTTTCAGAACAACACCAATCAACTACATACTCGAAGAGACTAACCTCCCATCTATCGCGAACAGGATAATTCAGTCCAAAGCCAGAATTCTACCGAAATTGCTTTACAGCTGCCACTTAATCATAGACCTAGACATAAAATCCGCCATAAACTCGAAACGCACAAAGCGATTTAAAGCAGCAATATCTGAATCACTAGCACTGGCTAAGGAATTGAACATACCGCTAACCCCTAAGTCAAAGCACACAAACAACGCTCAATGGAAATTTAACACATCCTGCTTAGACCTACACTCACCAGCTTTGCGAAAAAAAGACATGAAAAACCAGGGATGGAGTTTTTTATATACAGATGGCACCAAATCAAAAGACCACTGCCCAGCGTACGCGGTAGTAGACGGAACAGGTAAAAATGTCACCCTTGGAGTACTGGACGAACATGGGTCTATATTCACAGCCGAAGCCTGCGCAATTTTGCAGGCGATTCTCTTTGCATTGAAAAATAAGAAGAAAACTGTCATATTTACAGACAGCCTCTCAGTTCTCAGGCCATACGACAAAATTTGAGGATAATATCACAAATTAGATATGCACTCATGGGCAATGAGAACAAGGTCAAATTGCCCTGGATACCTAGCCACACTAGTATATGTATCTGGCAATGAAGCCGCTGACACCGCCGCTAAATATGCATCTTACGCGCCAATAATAACTGACGGAACAACCGAGAAAATCGACATCCGTCGTCATATCGAGTGCTACATCAAATTAAAGCTTAAAAATCTCCCTATTAACCACCACCACTATTCAACAATAAATCCCCACCATAACCCACCAACCTATCCAACCAATACATCGAAGAGTAAGATTAGAACATTCTCCAGACTACACTTAGGACACACCATCTTTTTGCACGAATGTCTGCTCGGCAAACATACTCAGCCCGAATGTAACGAAGGCAATTGTCTTTTAACCATCAAGAACCACCAACATCAATAAAATTTGCGACATTATTGGACAACAAAACTGAAAATTTCGTAATCCACTATTTAGGATATAAACTAAAATGGGCAATTGTCCTCACGGATCTCTTCATTTACACATTTATGTTCTTAAGTTAACCACAATTTTATAGATATTTTTTAAATAGAGCTGATGGCCTTTGCTGCCAATGCTCACTTTTTTATATAAAATCCCAGAATTCATTCTGCCGATTAACTAAACAAATAAATAAATAAAATATTATTAATTATAACTTATCATCTCTAATATTCTTGAGCTTCCATCACTAAATAATTGCAACGTGGCAACACCGTTACATTTTACTTATTCCTTTTTTCACTGAAACGTGCATTGCACATTCGATTGTCTGATGCAATTTAGAAAGAGGTCAATAAAATAAATTACAAATTAAACGCTATATTATTAATTATTTTAATAAAATGCCGGCTGAAAAAATGGCTAATTTGACGTTGGGTAAGCATGAGATTAAATGTGTACCTTGTTGAGGTGGCATCGTATGACACATCTATAATATGAATATACATATTTATGTATAAATTTATCTACATATGTACATGCGTACATAAAAATCCTACATTTGAAAAATCTATTTCTATTTAGGAGTGATATACACTTCAGAAAAGACGGGCAGCGACGAAAATGGTGATGGGTCTGAACTGAAGCCCTACAAAACGATTTTGCAAGCCATGAGACATGCTGGCAAAGAACCTTTTCCTATGATCTATGTCGATAGTAAAGATCCCGAAGCAGCTGAAAAATACGAAGCTGCTGCCAAATCACAACTTAAGAAAATTCAAAAGATTTGGATGCGAGAAAGCTACAAAAATGTCGATAAAGAAAAGCGTGAAACTGAAGATGCTGAGAAGCGTAAGCAAAATTTGGAAGAGGCCAAAAAGATTTTAATCTCTGAAGATCCCAGTTGGCCGGTCGCCGTGAAAATTCGCATTTTTGAAGGTGCAGAGAATCGTCATAAACGTGTTAAAATTTATGGCTGGGTGCATCGTTTAAGACGCCAAGGCAAAGGATTGATTTTTATTACATTGCGTGATGGTACTGGATTTTTGCAATGTGTGTTGAATGATCGTTTGTGTCAGACATATGATGCCTTAACCCTGTCTACTGAAAGTTCAGTACAATTGTATGGAACGCTTAAACCCGTACCAGAGGGTAAATCCGTAAGTTGCGTCTTAATAACAAACTGTCTAAAACTAAATAAAATTATATTTTTAGGGTCCAGGTGGCCATGAACTGCATGTAGATTATTGGAAATTAATTGGTTTGGCTCCGGCTGGAGGTGCTGAAAGTATTCTTAATGAAGAGGCTCATCCCGATGTTCAATTAGATAATCGTCATATTATGATAAGAGGTGAAAATACTTCGAAAATTTTAAAAATGCGTTCCGTTGTAATGCAAGCATTTCGTTCCCATTATTTTGATCGGGGTTATTGTGAAGTAACTCCGCCAACACTGGTTCAAACTCAAGTAGAAGGTGGATCTACTCTGTTTAAGTTACAATATTTTAGGTAATACAAGAGTAAAATTTTATTTTAAGCTGGTAATCCTTGCTAAAATATATATTAGTGAATGTTAATCATAACCTTTATTTATATTAATTACAGTGAAGAGGCCTATCTCACGCAAAGTTCTCAATTATATTTGGAGACATGTTTGCCTGCTTTAGGTGATGTGTTTTGTATTGCTCAAAGCTATCGGGCCGAACAGAGTCGAACTAGACGCCATTTGGCTGAGTATACACACATCGAAGCTGAATGTCCCTTTATAACATTTGAAGATTTGTTAGATCGTCTAGAAGATCTTGTGTGTGATGTGGTTGATCGAGTATTAAAGTCTCCTTGGGGGCATTTAGTTCACGAATTAAATCCGGAATTTCAAGCTCCCAAAAAACCATTTAAACGCCTGAACTATACAGATGCTATTAAGTGGCTGAAAGAAAACAACGTTACTAAGGAAGATGGTACTTTTTATGAATTTGGTGAAGTAAGAATTGTTTAAATGTTGTTTACACGTAAGCATTTCAAATACATATTTTTTATTTTTTTAAGGATATACCCGAGGCTCCTGAGCGGAAAATGACGGATACAATCAATGAGCCGATTATGTTGTGCCGTTTTCCTAAAAACATAAAATCATTCTATATGTCAACTTGCCGCGAAGATAGCGAACTGACAGAGAGCGTTGATGTTTTATTGCCAAATGTTGGTGAAATTGTTGGCGGCTCTATGAGGATTTACGATAATGAAGAATTACTCAAAGGTTATGAACGCGAAGGAATTGATCCTAAACCCTACTACTGGTATACAGATCAGCGTATATATGGCGCCCAGCCACATGGCGGTTATGGCTTGGGTTTAGAACGTTTTCTTTGTTGGTTGCTTAACCGTTATCATATTCGCGAGGTATGTTTGTATCCACGTTTCTTAGACAGATGCAAACCTTAAGCAAATTATTCTTTGGAATGTAATTTTAGTTTAAAAAGCATTTAAAATGTTTGCTTAAGAAGAATATTTATTATTATTGTTGTAATGAACAAAATATAATTAAACATTAAATAAAATCAGCTTAACTTATACGCTGTTTCGGAGTTTTATATATTTTCATCGGCTTCTAGCTGCATATCGTCTAAAATTTCGCCAAGTTGTTCGTCATTCATCATACTATCGTCAATTTCATCATATTCTTCTTCCGCATCTTCGTTTTCCTACAAATGAACAATTTTGAATGAATAAGTGAACCAATTTCTTAAACACGTACCTCGTTGTCATATGAATCGACTTCTGCATGAATTTGCTCTTTGCGATAATGATTTTTGAGTAGTTCTTTAATTGAATTGCTAACAATCTGACGAACTTGATTATCAAAGCCTTGAGGTAACCAACCGGTGCGTTCGTTACATATTACACCTGCCATGGGCGAAGGAATTTTTTCCAGCATTTCTTGTATTTTTGTAATACGTATGTCACAGTACTAAATGAAAAGTTCTTAATTGAGGGATTTTTTCAATATTTTTATTACTCGTATTAAGCTTTACCCTCATCATACACTGTCTGGATCTTGGCAATTTATGTTCATCAAAGTAGGGATAATTTATATCCTGAACTAAAGCATTTATTTCATATGGATTTTCTTGTAATTTTTTCATTGTTGTTTTACGATCTGAAACCTTCAAAACTTTACAAATTAATTCAGTTATATTAAATTAAAACAGAAGCATACAAATTCTGATAATCCCGATCTAAATCTCAAACGAAAATCAAATGTTTGATAAAAGCGGGAATTAAAATCTTTGCGGGGATCATAGCCATAGCGCACATACATAGTACGCCAAGGTCCTGTAGTAAAGTAATACGCTAACGAAGGCGTGATGCACTTAAGTTTATCGTGCGTCACACCAGACTCATATATCAATGCAATGCGAGTCCAAACGGGACACTCTTCGAAAAGCTTAAGGTAAAAGTATAATAAACTTGATGAAAAATTAATTATCTTAACATAGTTTTTGAATAATAAATATACTTTTTGAATTTTTTGCAACTGCTCATCGGAAACATATTTCACTTTCATTTTCTTTAAAATTTGCGGATCTGGTCTTGTAGGAAACGAATCAGTCATATTAAATGATACCATATCACGGCTTTCATTACTGGACTTATTTAGCACACCTAAGGTTTCATGTTGACCATCTTCTTTGGAAAAATCTCCTCGAAATATTGCCGTATGTACGACATCTGAACGGGCAAAAGATGTTGGAATAGCCAATAATTGCACATTCTGCCGACTAAAATAATATAGTACACAGACACTACAATACATTCCGCATTTAGGAAATGTTGAAATGAAAACATATTTACTTGAAATAGTCAAAATCTATTACTGATTTCGGTACAACTGTATCCAGCATATTTTTTAAATTGCCTTCAGACGAACTTGTGTCCACAACCAAAGGTAAATATTGAAAATCACATAGGGCTAAAAGAATATAGAAAAAAATATATGATTGGTTAAACACAGCTTTTATCAAACATAGTCATATCATAACTTTTCTATAAGTTTCCTGCATACTAATTTAGTATTAGTTATTCTGCATGGAATTGGACATGCCGGTGACTATGTTCCTTAGTTAAAAATAATTTATTTTTGACGACACCTTGTTTATTAACCCTTATTAACGTAAAATTAATATTTCACCTTTTATAGTTTCAAATCAGATGAAATATAAAGCCCACTCCCCCTTTTTTATAGCTAAAAAAACAGCATTTATTTTTTATCCTAGATTTACATAGATCACTTAAATATCGTTTACTAAAGACTTAAATTTTTGTTAACTGCGTAATTTTAATTTTCAATGTGCCGCTAACGCTATCTGTGCGCATCTAACAACATTCCATATTTTTTTTACCAGTTCTATACTTACACTGAAATGTAATGCTTTTATTTATGAAGCCCATAATTTTAACTATATATTGTGGCTGCTTATTGGGATCTCTTTTGGATTTTCGCACCTTAATTGATAACAAAAGACCAGCACGTTTACTACTATCACCGTTTAAAGGTTTATTGAATGGATTATCCGGATGATAACGTAATTCTAAACGTTTGGATTCGCCTCCCAATGCCTAAAAATTCAACTTATTTGGATTAGTTACTTTTGTCTAAGTTCAAACTTACTCTTGATATTTTCGTTATTCCACCCAGTGTGCTAATCATTCTGTCAGTGTTTTTAACCATTCCTGGGTATTCTATCAGTTCATATTCAGTATTTGTGCTAAAGTTTATTTGCACCGACATTTTAGATAATTTTAATATTTTCTATGATTTTAATACCTTAAATGTTTATTTTAGAGATGAGTTTTTATACAGTATGTGTTGAAATTAAAATATCGATAAAATTAAAATTAATGTAGTCAACTGAACGATTTTTTACTGTCTGCAGAATGTTTATTTTTGCGATAAAAATACGTTTAAATTTACGGGAGCTCATACGGAGTAACAAGTAGCTGCAGCGCCATTGTTTCTAAAGCTGGAAGTCCATACCACGCGTTCTACGCGTACATGCTTTATACGCGTCTGTCAAAAAAGTAGGATCAGTGTAATTGTATGTGACAAGTTACGCAGCACATCGCATAGAATGCTTATGACGCATAGAACGCATGAAGTAGGTTTACTTTCTACTTTTCTACGCGTCGCAAGCGCTATGAAAAAATGTCAGCTGTTTTTGACGTTATATCATTTCTGTTATTTTAATTTTTCAAACGTTGCTGCAAAAATGCCACTCACTTCCCTTTCCAAAAACAAGGGACGTACCCAGAAGCGTCTTCTTTTTGCTTGAAGTTTTTCATAGGTCCTCATTACACAAAATATCATATGCACAAATTCAATAAATTCTATAAATTCTTGAAAAATTTCAATTTCAGTTTTCATTTTTGCAAAATTTTTTTTATTAGATAAAATTATTTACACCACAGCTGATCATAACAAAAAACTTGGCGCATAAAAAGCGTTGCATGTAACTTGAAGTTTGAAAAGCGTAGAATGCGTAAAAAGTATCAAACGCATACAAAGCGTGGCGCGTAGAACGCGTGGTATGGACTTTCAGCTTAATAGCCTGTTTCCACAACAATTTGAAACTCGTGTTTTGCTCTCTGAAGCAAGTTTATGAATCATGCTGTTTACACGACATATTTATCTGCTTCGATTTGACAGTTGTTATTAAACAAATAGCGATAGCATTAAGTATAATTTTTTTCCTATCCATTTTTTTTTTAATTTTATAAAATTATTGTAAAATTCACTACCACACCCACAAAACAAGTATATTTTTAAAGTTTTCACTTTTAACTTTGTTTTGCTTGTAATTTTTGAGCCAGTTCACATTGGATTAGTTGTGCTGGCAGTTTGATGGCATTTTCGGTGAGGGGGGTAGTTTTTGGTTGAAACAATTTTTCTATCAGCTTCAACGCCGCACAACGAAAACAAAACTAATACACATGCATTTATGAAAACACAGGTCTTGTGTGTTTTTTTTGCAGAGCGATTTTTAGTCTTCAGTTGGCTATTGTAGTGTAAATATGAATATAAATTCAAAAGTAGATAAATAGATTTTATGCTATTTATTTTTTATTATTGAATTCAAGTTTTTGTTATAATATTTTTATATTTTACAGAAAATTAAATATGTGTTAATCTTTTAAACGTCTTTTTAATTAAATTTTAACGATATACATATTTTTTCAATATTTCGCTTTCCTATGGAAAGATTCGTCAGGAAAAATTAATTTTTAATAACAAAAGTTATTAACAAATTGGAAAAATTCTTTTTTATTTAATTAAAATAAAAAAGGTCGATTAAGTATAAAAATAATTTTACATAAAATACAATTAGAAACAAACATTTCATCATCACTTACAGCCATATTTATTTTGTAATGCGTATACCACAAACTAACGCGTATACTGTGGTGTATACCGAACGAAAAACAAACATGAAATGAATAAAACACACTAATACACACAAAGATGTGTATACGTATAGAATTTTGTGCTAAAATAATTAGTCTAGTGTGTTTTGGAAAGAACTAAAGTTGTGCGAAACAAATATTAATCCAATGTGAACTGGCCCTTTCTTTGTTTACAAAAATGTTTAATTTTGATAACTAGTGCAGATAAACTTATAATAAAAATTAGAGAAGAGAGGATTTTCCCTTGATTCGCAGCTAGATTCAATATGAATCTACAAGCCATAGATAATTAATCTCAAAATTTTGTATGACGAAGCAGGTTGTTTCGCTTATGATTGGGGTGTGAAGCAAGAATAGAGGGCGAAGCAGGTGCCGTGGAAACAAGCTATAAAAAGCAAATACATTAATGATGAAACCAGCACGAAATCATAGAAGCTGACTGTATAAGCTTTATTGGCAAATCGCCTTTAAAAAACTCGGTTCTCTTGTCGTACGATAAGCTCAATAATGCCTTGGATTAAGAGAATTATTTCGATAAAATTTATTATGACATAATTAGAAAAATAACGATTCATGAATTTATTTTTAAATAATTATTTTTTATTACAGGTGGTTTAATCAAATACATTTAAGAGTTCAAAAGGTGAATTAAAATAACAAATTACAACCAAAAAGAATGTAAAGTCAAATGATTTCATGTTTAACGCTTTGTTACATAACATTAAAAAGAGGTGTATAATTTTGTAAGCGTAGTATCATCTATATATGAATAATTATCCTATATTTTTTACAGTGGTGCTTTTATAAATAAAAATTGGATGTAGTCTATTATTATATAAAATACCTCTCTTATTTGTTTACGGCTAGTTTTTGACTTACATCTAGTTTTGTCTAACTTTTTATTACGACAAAACTATTAAAATTAAAGTATGTAAAGTATAAAACTTGTCAATAAATAATATATAATAAATAATTTGTTATAACCACATGATAAAACTGTGCCATTTATACTTTAGCACAAGTTAAAAATAAATGACCCTTAAATACAAAATCAAAATCAAAAGCCGAAATTTTAAAAGGAAACGGATTGCTAATTTTATTGAACCAGTTTTTTTATATTAAAAATATTTATAATAACTATAGTTATTTGACCTTTTTAATATTTTATTATTAATTAATTATTTAAGTACTAGGTCTTTTTTATAAAAACAAATTCAGTTAATCTTTATTTTTTATATTATTTCTCGATATTTCGCCAAACCATTAGTTGGCATCTTCAAGATAAACAAAAAGTATATAAACAATTCATCAAATTAATCAATAATTCAAAAATTGTTGACAAACAAATTCTTTTGATTATTTTGAATTTGTTCGTCAACAATTTTTTCATGGTTCATGGCCGAAATATCGAGAAATAATATAAAAAATAAAGATTAACTGAATTTTTTATAAAAAAGACCTGTCTAGGAATATAAAAATTTTGGAATTTCAATCAGAACCTATTCTATTTACTAGTTAAATGTGAAGTTCTATTCTATTTTATTGAATCAATAAAATATTTTTACGACTCTGCCGATTTTTTTAAAACATGACGATTTTGTCCTGATTTTATTGATATGGCAGCTATCCAGATATTTGTTATTGTATAAAAACATGCCGGCATTATTGTTGGTTTTGTTTTGCTAAGGAATTTTCTTATTAACGCCATAAATTCCAAATCGAGTTAATACGTACTTAGAGATGAGCGCTTTCAGACTTTATTCTAAATTGACGAAAGAAATTTATCCAAATAGTAAAGTGAAAATATTTCGCAAAGGCAATTCACCAATAAACGTTAAAAAGAAAGATAAACTTACGGAAAACACCAAAACAAAAATACAAAATAGCCAACACGATGTCGGCAATAACAAAGAAACATCTTCATTAAACTTGGCAAATATTGAACAGAAGTCCCACGAAGTAAATGAGATAAAAACTTTTAAAAATATTGAAAAGTGTAAGGGAATTAGTGAATATACTGAAAATATGGTGAATATTCAAATGATCTCAAATAGTCTTTATAAGCAACTATTTCCACAAAATTCCCGCTTTTCCAGTAAAATTAATGAAAATGAATCTTTAAAGATAAAACAAGAATTAGAACGTCATGGTCTTGATATTAGTAGCAAGGAAAAATTGACAAATGTTAATTTGATTTTGCCTCCTTTAAAAGGTAAAAATATTGAGGAACACTTTATGGAAATAGGAAAGGAACAGGTTAGGCCTTACAAAGCTTTAATTTTACCATTGGTACAACTGAAATCATTACCAAGCAAACCAAACAATTGGTCGACTCAAAAAGGTTGGACAGTATATGATCCGGGAAGCGGAGAAGCTACAGCCATAGAATATCCACAGGAAAATGGTTTAATATTCGATGTGGAAGTTTGTATGAATGATGGCGCCATGGCAACACTAGCAACCGCTGTTGGCTGTGAATGTTGGTACTCTTGGGTAAGCTCTCGTTTGGCTGCTGAATCTTCCGAAATGAAAGTAAAACAACAAATGCCTCATTATTCGTCAACCGATCTTATTCCATTGGGCGAAGAGGGTGAAAAAATTGTTATAGGTCATAACGTTTCATATGATCGAGCTAGATTAAAAGAGCCGTATTTACTGCATGATACAAAAGTTCGTTTCTTGGACACCATGTCCATACATGTGTGTGTAAGTGGTGTCACCAGCTATCAGCGTGCCTTAATGAAATCAAAAAAAGATCCTGCTCCAGAAGACTTGGAATGGTTAAGTCAAAGTTCCTTGAATAGTTTAAGTGAAGTACACCGTTTGTATTGTGGTGGATCTGTCATTAGCAAAGATGAACGCAGTATATTTACGGAGGGGACATTACAAGATGTTCGTCAAGATTTTCAGGCATTGATGAATTATTGTTCTAATGATGTCACCGCTACGCACAGAGTTTTGCAAAAGCTTTGGCCGCTATTCGAAGAACGATTTCCACATCCTGTTACTTTAGCAGGAATGTTAGAAATGGGTTCGGCTTATTTGCCGATTAATAAAAATTGGCTTCGCTATATAAACGAATCTGATCTAACTTATGAAGAACTAAGTATCGAGGCTAAATATCATTTGTCTAGAAGAGCTGACGAAGCCTGTAGGCTTCTGATAAATGAAGAATATAAACAACATTTATGGTTATGGGATGAAGACTGGTCAACGCAGGAACTGAAGCTTAAAAGTAGTAAAAGTAAATCGGCTAGCAAATTTAAAGAAAAAATTTCAAACATTTTTGAAGACTCTGCTCTTTCTAGTGAGGAGAAACGATTATATAAGAAATTCCAATACTTATATGACTTAAAAGAACAGTTGCCCGCTCGACGACCTTTATTGCCCGGCTATCCGGCATGGTACCGCAAGTTATGTCAAAAACCGCCGAAAGATGACACTACTGACTGGACCCCAGGTCTTTCTGAAATGAGCACTGGTATGCAAATTGCTCCTAAATTACTTTCACTTTGTTGGGAAGGATTTCCATTGCACTACATCAGAGAACATGGTTGGGGTTTTCTAGTGCCGTTTAACACAAAGGCAGCCGAAGACGATAGACCTAATCGAATACCTATAGAAAAGTTAGTGGCGCAATGTCCAATACCGGATTATGCTCAATTGTATGCTTCGCAAATAGAAAGTGATTACGCTTTGGATCGATTACAGAAGGAACTGGATAGTAAGTTGGGTAAAAAAGAATACTATAATAAAGTTAGTAAAAAGAATAAGACAGAAGGCATTTATAAAGGATCTGGAGTTTGGTGTAATAAAATTTTAGACAACTGCTGTTTTTTCCTTAAACTTCCGCACAAGAACGGGAAGTCATTAAGGGTTGGGAACCCCCTATCAAGAGATTTTCTGAACAAGTTTTCAGAAAATGTTCTAAGTAGTGGAGAGTCAGAGAGTAACATTGCCAGAAGAGTTATTGAGATTGCTCGCATGATGTCCTACTGGCGTAATAATAGAGACCGTATTATCGGCCAACTAGTTGTGTGGTTAACTAAAGAGGAGTTACCGGAAAATTTAAAAAATCAAAACTATGAATATGGTGCTATATGCCCACAAGTAGTAACTTGTGGGACATTAACACGTAGGGCTATGGAACCTACTTGGATGACAGCATCGAATTCTCAAAAGGAACGCATTGGATCAGAGCTTAGAGCAATGGTTCAAGCACCTCCCCATTATCGTATTGTGGGGGCAGATGTTGATTCTCAAGAGCTATGGATAGCTTCTGTATTGGGAGATGCCTATGCTTACGGTGTACATGGTGCTACTCCTCTAGGTTGGATGACTTTGAGTGGTACAAAATCGAATGGCACTGATATGCATTCTGTAACAGCAAAAGCAGTTGGTATTTCCAGAGATCATGCCAAGGTAATCAATTATGCTCGAATTTATGGGGCTGGTCAAAATTTTGCCCAAGGTTTGCTTCAGCAATTCAATCCCACATTTTCTGATTCAGAAGCACACTCTAAGGCTATAAAAATGTTTGCTATAACTAAAGGCAAAAGGGTTTACAAATTAAAAGAGGAATTTCGTGAGGAGTATGCAAACAAAAAGCAAGTATTTTATGCAACAATTATAAATTTCATAATAAGCAATTTTATTTTTCGTGCTTGATTCCTTTAAATAAATATTTCATGATATTCTCACGAAATATTTATTACAAAATTTTTTATTAAAAAATAAACATTTTATGATATTCTCATAAAACATTTATTCCAATAAAAATAAAAAAATGTTTGAAATGTATTACTGCGGGGGAGAGCACATCTATATTGCAGTTTCACTATTGCTCAAGTAGCTCATCAGTGAATTTTACCCCATAGAAAAACCTAAAAGTTTTATATCCAAAGCCAAACTGATTCTATGAGAATTTTTCATAAAATCAACATAGCATAGACAGCAAGACTCAAAACCACTTCTACACAAACACAGCAAAACATTTTAAACAACAAAAAACATTGTTTATTTTCAATCATTTCTACATAAGGGTTTCCGTTGGAAACCATTCATATGTAATTTTAAAATTTCAGAAAATAAAAAATATTACTCTTCCCCGTAGTAATACATTTCAAATATTTTTTATTTTTATTGCAATAAATGTTTTATGAGAATATCATAAAATGTTTATTTTTTAATAAAAATTTTATATTTATTTAAAGGAATCAAGCACGAAAAATAAAATTGCTTATATTGAAAATGATTCCGAATAATTGTTGTTTTTAAATTTCATAATATTAATTTTTAATTATAACTTTAGTTATTCGGGTTATGAAGCGTTAAAGTTAGCATCTGCCAACAATAAATCTGTTAGTGAAATGTTCCAAAGACCTCGTTGGGAGGGTGGTACTGAGAGTGCTATGTTTAATTGTCTGGAAGATATTGCAACAAGGGAGGAACCCGTTACACCATTTTTAGGCTGCCATCTTAGTCGTGCCTTAAACAGCCAAAACGCAGATGATACAAATCGCTTTTTACCCACCCGTATCAATTGGGTCGTACAAAGTGGTGCAGTAGATTTTCTTCATCTTATGTTAGTATCGATGCGATGGCTTCTAGGTGAAAAAGCTCGCTTTTGTCTTAGTTTTCATGATGAACTAAGATATTTAGTGGAAGAAAAATATGCGTATCAAGCCGCTTTAGCAATGCATGTAACTAATTTGCTAACACGTTCCTTCTGTTCCTCACGTTTGGGCCTATACGATTTACCGATGTCGGTAGCATTTTTCTCATCGGTTGAGATTGACAGTGTGTTGCGCAAAGAATGTACCATGGACTGTAAGACACCCTCAAACCCTCATGGCTTGCAATTAGGTTACGGTATACCACCAGGGGAAAGTTTAAGCATTTACGAAACTCTGAAAAAGGCAAATGGCGGCGACTTAAGCAAATGGACGTGGATAAAATAATTTTTTTTAGATAAACTTAAGTTAAAATTATTCGGTATGATCTAAAGAATTGTGCAAAGAAGTATTTTTGTTAAAACTTTAAATATACTTTTGCATTAAAAAAAATTAATTTGGCAAAATTCATTTTTATTATAATTTTTCAATTTTTTTTATGAGGAAAGAATTTTTCTTTTCCAATTTCCCAATTTTAGCCGATGATTATTAAAGAAAATAGGAAAATATTCAGTAGAATACAATGTTACATTTTCTGTATTGTGAGGGATAATATATGAAGAAATGTTTAAAACATGTTAAGAACATGTGTATCTACATTCTCCCTGCTATTCTTCTCGTTAGAATTACGACGATCACGAAGATTACCTAGATAAGGGTATAAAAACCATTTTTTACCATATAGAGAAAACTTAGCTGACAAAATGATTACCACATGCTCCTTCATATATTGTCACAAATGAACCCCAATAAACTACAAATAGTGAATACAAAATCAACGGTTAAAAAGAATGTTTTCATTTAGGTGTTTTAAACTCAGTTAAAAATACAAAAGGATTTAATAGTAATACAGGCTAAGCCGTACATCGATTGTTGCGTAATTTCTGGTGAAGGCAATAAGACTTCATAAAAATTTGCTGCTATTATGCAAGTAGGGAAGTTTGGAAGACTAGAAAACAAAGCATTTCATAGAATGTAATTGCTCCCAAACTGATTAAGAATTGTCACAACTTGAATGGCTGTCATATTATAGTTCATTTGAAATCTGTACTGACTGGCACTCGCTAGCTGAAGCATTTTCTTTTCATGCTTCTCAAAAAATTGTTTGTATTTTCTCGCAGTATCCCTCTGATTTTTTTATCAGCTTCATTACGAACATGGCTTGCTTTCCAGCCACTCACAATCGGCTTTCTCTTCGAAACGCTTCATGCGCAAGTTTTTTACGCTTTCCACACGCCCAGCTTGATTTCATTGTACACTTATCCATCTCAAAAAACGTACAAATATAATTAAATGACATTTTTTAAAAACTGTACGAAATCTAGATTTACTTCTGAAATAATTAAAAAAAGAATTCCGGCTCTAAAAGCATCAAAGTTTTGGTTCATACACCTCTTCTGTATCAACTCCAATCAGCTTCCAATTTAAAGGTATTCTTTTATGTATAGCGATCTTAACGTGTGTACTTTTTAATATCTTCCACAGTTACGTTGGTATTAAAATTAAACTTTTTGCATATTTCAACAAGTAAGTTTGGACGTTTTCTTTGATCTACATACACATGTATGTATGTATGTAAGTATGTACATACGAAGAGTTGTTACCATCGTGTAGATTTTTGTGCTCTTAATTTTTTAATCAAGAGATCCAATACATCCTTGTCCCCCATTATAAAATCCTTGTAATATTTTACGAGTTATTTTTATTTATGAAAATAGCAACGCAAATAAATAAATATTAATTATAAAAATGCGTAAGATGAGGAAAGAAGTAAAGCAAAAATAAAACATAAATTTATATCTTTTTATCCTGCATATAGAACTGTTGTGCATTTTTGGATAACATTTGGCATATCATATATATAAATAATGAATAATAGTGCACCCAAAATCAATCCTTAGGGAACAGCAAAGTCATTTCCTAAGGTACTCGACTTTATACCATTCACTTATGTCGTTTGTTGCCTGTTTGTCAAGTATGACTTAAACCACTCTAGTTCAACATTTTGTATACCATACATATAAAGTTTTTTGATCAAAATATGTCTCTATTGTCTCAAAAGCCCGTTTGAAGTCTAGAAATATAGCCATAATTTCCTTGCTTCTGCCAACATATTTCCACGAATTTATTAAATTATTAACTGCTGTTTTACATGAATATTTTTAACGATATCCTGTTTGATATTTGTATATTAACGAATTTTTTCAAAATAACTTTCTAATCGATTCTTAACAACTTGTTCTAATACTTTTTTAAATGTTTTTAAAGTATTTATTGGTCTGAATTCTTTACATTTGCTTGTTTTTACTACTTTTTGGGCAGGTGACACCATAGACTCCTATATATGTACATGTTATTCAGCTATTTTTATCTATTCACAATATGCACGTTGGTATTATTTTATTTTGTTTCAAAGAAAATATTTATAAAAAGAATAAAAATATTTAATTGCTACATTAACAGAATTTTAAGATTGTTTAATAAATAATTTTTATATAGATTTTGTTGAAATTGTTTTAATCTGTCTAAATAAATTGTTATATTCTACACAAATAATTCATCGTTGAATTTTTAAATCTGCATCTCAATTCCAAAATTTGAGGTATTAAAAACATTTAATTACGATGAAAATTTGTTGTGTTATAGCCAATGTTGTCCAACGGTTCAAATACAATATGAAGTAATACTTTTCATAAACTTAAAAAGATATTTTCTATAAAAATCTATGGTAGGATACCTGATAGGCGATTTAAAATCAGATTTGTGTTCTCTGAAATAATTTCAGTTTTATATTGTTTTTATAAGCATATACTGAAACCCAGGTAACCTAATACTAAGTTCACACCTAGCGTGTTTAACATCTCAATTTGAGGTGTTTTACCATACATTGACGTGTTTTTTAAACATCTCAAATGAGTTGTTTTTGATTTAAACATGTCGTTAAACACGTAAATTCCAAATACAACTCGGAATTTTTTTTAATTTTGGGATGTGCTAAGTGCGTTTTTGCCCCTTTATGCTAGTAGGTAGTGTAATTAACTAATTTGTCTGGGGTTTGGGTTTGATTCCAAATTAAAATGGATGTTTTCACTACAAAAACTCATTTTTAAGGTAAAAAAAGTAGATAAAATGTCAGCCTTAAACATCTCAATTATTGTGTGAACGGCTGTGTTTAAATTTTAAAACATTTTGCTTAAACACGTTCAAAAATACAAGTGTGAACTTACTATAAATGAATTTGTGTAGAAGTTCTACATAAATAAGAGAGGAGATAATTATGATTTTATGTAAAAGTTCTAAAAACCGTTGCTCTGCAACTTTTCTTCTCCATTTGCACAGAAGTCAAAATTTGGTGTATTTCTGCCAAAAGGTAGCCTGTGCTAAATATAAGCTTTAAAGTAATTTTCAAAATTAAGAACGTCGTTTTAACAAATAATAGTTAATTAATAATTATCACCTTGTGTAGCTACGCCTTGTGTAATGGCATTTGACATTTGTTTTCCTCTCCTTCCTTTGACATTATTGAAAAACAAGAACACTTTTTATTTACTTTATACTTTGTTATTTACCTATTAAAATTAGCTATAAACATAAGATAGTACGGCATTACAGATCTTCCAGCGGTTGTTGCTTTATTTCTGGAGACGGTATTAAATATGAAGTGCCAGCTTCAAACGAATTTGCTGCTATTAGACGAACAGGACAAATTAAATTGTTGGAGGAGGAGGCATTTCTATCCATTGAGTCAGATTGCTGGCAACATTCTGATGATAATGAGGAATATTTTGGTTGCTCTTCCGATAAATAACTGTCACAGCTTGATTTAGTGTCAGAGTGAAAGCCACTCGAAATATGTTGTGACTGATACTCGCTAGTTGAAGCATCTTCTATTGAAGCCTCACGCAAAATTGTTTGTATTTTCCAGGCAGTATCTCTTTGAATTTTTTTATTTTTAATTAACTTCATTTCGAACACGACTTGCTTGCCAAGCCAGTCGTAGTCGGTTTTCTCTTCTAAACGCTTTATAAGTAAGCTTTTAATGTTATCTATACGGTGATCAATTTTCAGCGTTTTTTTCTGAAAAACAAAAAAGTATATGTACAATGGCTTTATCAGCTCAGTTTGTAAATTTGTAGATATTGTAAACAATTATGTATGCAAATGGCAATTTTTCTAGTTGTCGGGAAAATTCCCGACAATCCCATACTTATATACGAACCAACATAATCAGTTGTTTGCTATATTTGATGAAAGTTGTAGATTTATAAAGATACCTATATTTGTTTTGTTTACGTAATACCTAGATATATTTTGTTGTAATCCTATCTTGTATATTGCATGTACATACTTACAATATAAGATGCAACATGATGTAATAATTATTCTGAACTTACTCTTTTGCTACTTTGACGATGTGTTTCTGGCTCATTGTTAGTCTCAACGACTTCGTCCATCTTGCTTTCATCACACTTATCCTTCTTAATAAATTATAAAAATACATTTTATCATAGGTAGTTCTTTTTTATAGAACTGGGTTAAATCCATACTTACATTACCTTTAGTTACCAAAGATTTTCTTCTAGCACAATGGGGCTTTAAAAATTCCAACTTATTAAAACACCATAGTTTTGGTTCATACACATCTACTGCACCAACCTCATTCTGCTCCTTATTTGCAATTTCCCGGGATTCTTTTACGTACTGTGTTCTTAAAGTGTGTATTTTCTTTTTTATATCTTCCACAGTAATATCGTTTTTAAGTTCTTTAAGTTTTTTGCATATTTCAAAAAGTGAGTTTGAACGCTTAACCCGATCTAAATACATAGGGTTACTAACATCATATAAATTTTCATGCTCTTGATATTTTATAATTAAGAGGTCTACTACGTCTTTGTCCCACATAGTTTTTGTAGTTTTTCACGCAAGCAATGTGGAAAACTTATAAAATTGGTGTCTTTCTACTACACAAGCTTGTCAACAAACTAATTTACATGGTGATTCTTTCATACCTGATTTAAAAATCACGAAAGAAAAGCCAAGGAGGTAGAGAAGTTGCGATTTGCGTTTTAATCTCAATAGCTGTTTTTTTTATTTTATTTAGCGATGATAAAATATTAAATCTTGTCTAAATTTAAAGTTTCATCAGTCCAGTAAAAAAAAATATTTGTAGACATACTGTACATGTGTACGTATTTTTATTTGCTGTTCTATTTTTTTATATTAATTTGAGAAATGCGTTAAAGAATTATTTTGTTAGAGCAAACTGAAAGTACCAACTTACACTATGCCATTTTTCATGAAAGTAGTTGCATGAAATTTTTGTTTAAAACAAGAGGCGTAGTTACGAAGGAGGGGTAAGCAAAATGGAATGGTTTAATTTTGTGGGGATGTTTTTTTTTTACTTTGAGTACGTTCATTAAGTTTTGTTGTTTGTGTAATTTGAAATAACATAAACACATAACATAATAAGGAATATTAAAAGCGAAATGCACAAACTACCATGGCTTTAAAATTTCATCGTTACAGCGGACGACAAAACTGGTTGTAACCTTAAAACAGAATTGAACTGTTAACTTAAACAATGAAATTTTCATTGAAACTAGTTGCATGAAATTTCATTTCGTATTCATGTACTTCATAACACAGTCTGTGCTTTATAGTACACTATGAAGTTAGTAGAAGCAAGTGGTCGTGGCTTAAATTTTGCTAAGATATTAGGTTCGATCCCGTACTCAATTTTGGGGTCTCGCGGGATCCCAATTATACCGAAAACTGTTCCCGTACTGCAGAACTGAGTAATTTTGAGAGAATAACATTCTTGTTCTTGCACAAAACAGCCCAAACTTTTTCTTTGTGTAGATTGGTAAAATTGTTTACAATCAGCTGTTTTTAAAAAACAAACAAAACATTTGCTTAACAAAAGTTGAGAACAGATTCAATTAAGAAAAAAATATTAATAATTTAAACCAACATGTTCAAAACTGATGTAAATACTTTCGTACATACATATGCATATACAAAATTTAGTTTTTTTCTATATAGTTAATTTGTATGTATATTTCTCAGAGAGTAATAATAGCAGCAAATCTTTGACGTTTTATTTTGGGATAAAATTTTAGTTTTAAGTGTTCCCGTACTTTTAGGATTTCTATCAATGATTGAGAGTAATTTTAGCTTTCTGTCATTTTACGAAAGTTTACCCAAAAAGTACGGGATCGTACTTATTTTGACACTTGCTTTGCATATATTTCGTTGTTCGGGAATGTCAATAAAAGTTTATATACCCATTTTAAAAGCGCACAAACAGTTACAATACCAAATATACATATTAGAACAATATTTTTATATCATCCAATTGTTGCATAAAATAAAAACGACCGATGATATTCGATACAACTTTAAACAGGGGAAATAAGAATAAGATAAATAATTATCAAAGGTGTTGTAACTGAAGTATAACTTCTTACTTGCTTTCTCTTGGTTTACAAAATTATTATTGCGGATTTCAACTGGCAAATTCTGTACCGGTGTTTTTAAATTACTTTTGCTGGCATAATTTTAATAGGTGGTAGATTTTTTTCTCCTTTAAATGCGCGGTGGAGTAAAGGCATTTTCTTTTAAACATGTTAAAAACATCATTAGTGATAAAGTTTACCGCTGTTTGTAACTTATAAAGCTTTTTATTTATATTACATTAAACATATTAAACGTTACTTATTTATTTTTGTGTTTCCAATCATCATCAATTTTTAAAACAAAGTTTTACAAATTTACTCGAAAAGAGAATTGATAAAATGATATAAATCTGATCATAGATTTAGAGTTATTTTTGTTGTGAGTAAGAAGCAAAAACAAAACGGATTAATTTTCGTCCTAAAAATCAAGAAACCGACTTGACATTATATATTTTTCATTTTATTACTTGTGTAGTTACGCCCCTCAACTTACTAACGTTTGACAGTTATTTTTCTTTTTTCTACATTCTGACTGATGACGTTTTTTCTCACTCTTCTCTCCCAATATAGTGATAAAATTGTTTCACAACTTGTAATTTTTACTTAATAAAAACGATACATAAGTTATATATATATATATTTTTTAATTTAATTATATTAATTACAAGCAAAATGATTTTCTATTCGTAGTTAAGAGAATGAGGGAAATATAATATATTTTTTTTAACCGTAAACAGCAAAAGAATAGAAAAAATATACAAAACATTATTGTGGTTTCTGAGTGTGTGTTGTGTTGTGCCATTCTATTGACACATCAATCCAAACGACGACGAAAACCCAATTTTTCCATTAAATTTCACATGTAAAGACCTTGATGCATAATGCAAAGTTTTTCCACGAAAACTAAAGAAATGTTTATAGTGCGTGCTTTAGAGAAAATCCTTGCTGATAAGGATATTAAACGTTCCCAAAATTCACAATTAAAGAAATCATGCGACACAGCTTTAGAACAAATCAAAGCTGAATTAATTAATGCTGGTCAAATAGCAGAAGGTAACGAGCTCCCCTGTGCCGCATTGCCACTGCCGAAGAATGATGCAGCCAGTATTATCAACGCAGAGACGTATTTTCTGCCATTTGAATTAGCTTGTAAAAGTCGATCACCACGTATTGTGGTGACAGCTTTGGATTGTTTAGAGAAGTTGATAGCATATGGCCATCTAACGGGCGCAATTCAGGATTCATCCAGTCCGGGACACTTATTAATTGATCGAATTGTTAATACTATTTGCGGTTGTTTTAATGGACCTCAAACAGACGAGTGCGTTCAATTACAAATTATTAAAGCTCTGCTTACTGTGGTCACTTCCCAACATGTTGAAATTCATGAAGGTACGGTCCTTCAAGCAGTACGTACTTGCTATGACATCTATTTGTCTAGTAAAAATTTGGTCAACCAAACAACGGCTTGTGCTACTCTAACTCAAATGTTAGACGTTATATTTTCCCGTATGGAAAATCAAGTGTATGAAGTTGCTGTAAGTGCTGTCAATAATGGCAACCATGATGCAAACACTTCACAAGCATCTGAAGCAAGTGTTAGTGTGAAAAGCGTTGGTGGCTATGATGAGGAAACACCTGAGTTTGTTGCAGCTACGTTAGTGGAGGAGATATTAAATGGTGAGTTTGTATGTCAGTTCTTTGGTATATACATACATACATGCATGTTTATTTCTTTTAAATGCTTATTATTTTTTTTAAATTTAATATGTTATTTACTTATATACTAACAAGTTCTTTGGACTTAAATAATAATATAGCAAAGAATTTCAATTGTTATTCTTAAGGTAGGATAAAGTTGATTAATATTTGTGCTTTAGTAGCATAAGATGCATCCTCTTTGGTACTTCTTTGTTCCTCCTGAAGCAACAAATCGTTTTCTTAAAACAATTATTAATAGGTAGATATTAAGAGTAATAATTTTGGTATTAAGTTGTTTGGATTTGGGTACAGATTAGAACATACAGCCAGCAAAGACGGAAAACAACGACGGCAGTAATAATTTTCTTGAGTAAATAAAATAATTTTAAAATATTTTATACACGAAATTGTTTGCTGTATTGTTATTTAGACCCTAATGTATAATAATTTCATAAGATGTTTCCAAAAACTTTTTTTGAACGTTTTCAAACATTTTTATTTAAAAAGGATTATTTTCAAATAATTTCATTTCTTTCACATTCCTGACTGCCGTAACGTTTCCACTTAACTGCTGTTAAATTATTAATATAATTTGTTTATAATTTCTTTAATACACAATGTTTTAACAAAACTATTATTTTATTTATTTCAGCCGCTATTACCGAAGTACTCAAAGAATCTTCACCGGAAATTGTTATCACTGACGAAGAACAAACAGCTGCTTACAGCAACAACAATAATAATAATACAAGCACTAACAATATATCAACAACAGGTTCTGGCAACTCGGAAGAAAGTGTTGAAATACATAGCGAAAATGACGCTGTTGTAACGGCTAAATTTACACATGTCTTACAAAAGGATGCCTTCTTAGTATTTCGAGCATTGTGTAAATTATCAATGAAGCCTTTACCAGACGGACATCCAGATCCAAAATCGCATGAGCTAAGATCTAAAGTCTTATCTTTACGTCTGTTGCTATCGATCTTACAAAATGCTGGTCCAGTTTTTCGTTCCAACGAAATGTTTATAATGGCCATTAAGCAATATCTATGTGTGGCTTTGTCCAAAAATGGTGTTAGTTTGGTGCCGGAAGTATTTGAGTTGTCGCTGTCAATATTTGTGGCATTGCTGTCCAATTTTAAAATACATTTAAAGAAGCAAATTGAGGTGTTTTTTAAAGAAATTTTCTTGAATATTTTGGAGGCTACTTCCAGTTCATTTGAACATAAATGGATGGTTATACAGGCATTGACACGTATTTGTGCCGATGCTCAATCGGTGGTGGATATTTATGTTAATTACGATTGTGATTTTCAAGCAGCAAATCTATTTGAACGTTTGGTAAATGACTTATCAAAAATTGCTCAAGGCAGACAAGCTCTAGAATTGGGTGCTAATCCTATGGAAGAGAAATCTATGCGTATTAGAGGCTTGGAATGTTTAGTTTCCATACTGAAGTGTATGGTAGAATGGAGTCAAGATTTATATGTCAATCCAAATATGCCTTCACTTAGTGCTCATGAAGGTACAGCACCAGCTCAAACTCAAGCTCCAGCTCATAATCGATCTGGCAATTCGAGTGATTTGCAATCACCCACAGATAATGCGGATGCTATATCCCAAACCAATACTATTGGCATACGTTCCATACATGGTGGCTCCAGTCACAGTCTGAATTCATATAACAGTGTTAAAAATACAGAAGTTCTTGATTTGCCTGAAGCTTTGGAGGAAAGAAAAATGCGCAAAGAGGTGATGGAAGCTGGCATTGAAATATTCAATCGTAAACCAAAAAAGGGTGTACAATTTCTGCAAGAGAAGCAATTACTAGGATCTACGCCCAAGGACATAGCCAAATGGTTACATGAGGATGAACGTTTAGACAAAACTGTTATAGGCAATTATATTGGCGAGAATGATGATCATTCGAAAGAGGTTATGTGTGCTTATATAGATGCTTTTGAGTTTCACAATCTTGAAGTGGTTTCCGCGCTACGTATGTTGTTGGAGGAATTCCGTTTGCCTGGTGAAGCCCAAAAAATCGATCGTCTTATGGAGAAATTTGCCAGTCGTTATTGCGAATGTAATCCTAATAATCCTTTATTTCAAAGTGCCGACACTGTTTATGTTTTGGCCTTTTCAATTATAATGCTGACTACAGATCTACATTCGCCGCAAGTAAAAAATAAAATGACTAAAGAACAATATATTAAACTGAATCAAGGTGTAAGTGATAGTAGAGATGATCTGCCTGTGGAATATTTGTCATCCATATATGACGAAATTGCTGGACATGAAATAAAGATGAAAAATACGGTGGTTAATAAACCGGGAAAACAGATAATTGCGAATGAGAAACGACGTAAACTTTTGTGGAATATGGAAATGGAGGCAATATCGACAGCGGCAAAAAACCTTATGGAGTCTGTGTCGCATGTTAAGTCACCATTTACATCCGCCAAACACTTAGAACATGTACGTCCCATGTTCAAAATGGCCTGGACTCCTTTTTTGGCTGCATTTTCGGTAGGTCTGCAGGATTGTGATGATCCCGAAATTGCTTGTTTGTGTTTGGATGGTATACGATGTGCCATACGAATTGCTTGCATTTTCCACATGACCCTTGAACGTGATGCTTATGTACAGGCCTTGGCCCGGTTCACGTTACTTACCGCTAATTCGCCCATCAATGAAATGAAAGCGAAAAATATTGACACAATCAAAACTCTTATAATGGTTGCCCACACTGATGGCAATTATTTGGGATCGAGTTGGCTGGATATTGTCAAATGTATAAGTCAATTAGAATTGGCTCAATTAATTGGCACTGGGGTTCGTCCGAAATTTTTATCCGGAGCACAGACTACTCTTAAAGACTCGTTAAATCCCAGTGTAAAAGAGCATATTGGACAGACCAGTAGTCAAAGTGTAGTAGTGGCAGTGGATCGTATTTTTACAGGTTCTATACGTTTAGATGGTGATGCTATTGTAGATTTTGTAAAGGCTTTATGTCAGGTAAGAAATGAAAAAATGTTTGAATTAAGTTTATTTTGTTTTATTTCAACAAATATTTTTGCCTTCAAATTAAAATGAAAGGTCTCAATAGAAGAGTTACATAATTCCCAGCCACGCATGTTTTCGCTTCAGAAAATCGTGGAAATTTCCTACTATAATATGGAACGCATACGCTTGCAATGGTCTCGTATATGGCAAGTTTTAGGTGAACATTTTAATACGGTCGGTTGTAATGCCAACGAAGAAATTTCGTTCTTCGCTTTGGATTCGTTGCGTCAGCTGTCAATGAAATTTATAGAAAAGGGTGAATTTGCCAATTTTCGTTTTCAAAAGGATTTCTTAAGGCCATTCGAACATATAATGAAAAAGAATCAATCACCCGCCATTAGAGATATGGTTGTGCGTTGCGTAGCCCAAATGGTTAATTCACAAGCACGTAATATAAAGTCTGGTTGGAAAAATATATTTTCCATATTTCATTTGGCGGCGGGTGATCATGAGGAAGGCATTGTTGAGTTGGCTTTCCAAACGACAGGCAAGATTATAGGAGAGTTATATCAAAAGCAATTCGCTATTATGGTAGACTCCTTTCAGGATGCAGTTAAATGTTTATCGGAATTTGCTTGTAATGCCCGCTTCCCTGACACGAGTATGGAGGCTATTCGTTTAGTAAGGACATGTGCCTTATGTGTACATGAATCACCACAGTTATTTGCCGATCATGCTGGCATGGAAAATGATATTTCGGTGGCAGAAGAAGACCGCGTTTGGGTTAGAGGGTGGTTTCCCATGTTGTTTTCACTATCCTGCGTAGTGAATCGTTGTAAATTGGATGTGCGTACTCGAGGGTTAACAGTTCTATTTGAGATTGTCAAAACTCATGGTGATAGCTTCAAACCAAATTGGTGGAAAGATCTTTTTAATGTGATTTTTCGTATTTTTGACAACATGAAACTACCGGAACATGTAACAGAAAAATCGGAATGGATGACAACAACCTGCAATCATGCTTTATATGCCATCATTGATGTATTCACACAATACTTTGATGTCTTGGGTCATCTTTTGTTGGAAGACCTTTTTGCTCAGCTGCATTGGTGTGTTCAGCAAAATAACGAACAATTGGCCAGATCTGGAACAAATTGCTTAGAAAATTTAGTGATATCGAATGGTTTTAAATTTAATGAGGCTACATGGGATAAGACTTGTCAATGTATTTTGGATATATTTAATGCAACATTGCCCGGCGAATTGCTAACATGGCGACCCAATCTCCAGCAGCAACAACAAATGCAGTTACACCAACAACAACAACAGAACCTGCCGCACCACAGTCAAGCACAATATGCTCAACACCAAAATCATCAAGCAGCAGCTTATAATAATACCCATGCGCCCCACTTACGTAAAGGTTCTAACACAAGAGCGAACGATACACTTAATCGTTCTTATTCGCAACATTCCGTTTACAGTAATTTAGTAAGTTTTGACGACGATCGTACCAATCAAAATTACCATCATTATCAGTCGCAATATCAACAACATCAGCATACTACTACCCCCCAACATCCAATTGTTCCACAAAATCCAGCTTTATTTGAAAGTCTTAATATCAAATGTGTTGTACAGCTAGAATTAATACAAACTGTAGATAATATAATATTTTTCCCAGCAACTTCCCGAAAAGAAGATGCTGAAACATTGGCGCAGGCCGCCGCTGATTTAACTGGAAATATTACAACGCATCCCATGTTAGATTTTCAACGTGAAGAACAAGGCATGTATAGCTATTTACGTACTCGACAATTACTCACCTTGGCCGATTGTTTATTGCAATCGCATCGATTTGCCAAGCGCTTCAATGCTGATCAAGATCAACGTAACATTTTGTGGCGTGCTGGTTTTAAGGGATCGATTAAGCCAAATTTACTAAAACAAGAAACCGCCTCCTTGGCTTGTGTGCTAAGAATTTTTTTGAAAATGTACGGCGATGAGAATAGACGCAGTGATTGGCCAGGTATTGAACAGGAGTTGGTACAAGTATGTAAAGAAGCATTATCTTATTTCCTAAGTTTACAAAATGAAGCTCATCGTGAGGCCTGGACATCGTTGCTATTGCTGATCTTGACAAGATTACTCAAAATGTCCGATGCAAGGGTAAGTTATAACAAAGTCTTTCAATATTTTTGCATTTTGATTTTAAAGAGTTATTCGTTATTTTTTTTTTAATTATGAATAGCAAAGACCTGGAATTAGTTTGACATTAGTGAAGGAATTGAGTAGCGTCTCGGTGCGATTTTTTGAACGGCTTGCCGCTTAAAATCAATTGTAAATTGTTATTGTGACCCATGGCAACATTCTATGACTATTTTTTATGTCAAATTGTGTGGGGAGCCTTGGTTTCGGAAATTATACCAAATTTATTTTCAGTTTTTATTATGCATAAGGTCAAAGACTAAGGAAGGAAGTATCTCCGTTTTCTACGTCTCTCTTTCCTACTTTACACGATCTGCATCGTATGCAGTTTAAATCAAATGTTGTTGATAGATTCTGCATATACTGTCTACAATGAATATATTCGATGAACACCTATTTATTAGAAGAACGCCTACCTACTATTTTCTGTCTTCTAATTAATTGCCCTTCTACTTCTACTACTACTACTCTCTCTTTCTCTAGTAGAGAATCTCAACGCCTGTTTTATATCTCCGGACCCAATTGGGCCGATTTTTCTTTACTGCCCTCCAACTGCTTGATAAATTAATCTAACCGATAAAGATCTTCAACGTTCTGGCACACAGAATTATAAAATTTCAGAACTTTGTCTTACAGTTGGCTATACGGATCAAAAATGACATGGTGATACGTTTAAACCAAGGTCAGGCAGAAAATTGTAAGATTAGGATAGGAAAGTTAGATATAGAAACTAGGCACTTTCTTGTGGAGGCCTAGGGATCTTAGTTGATTGTCTATTTCCCCAAGGTGTCCCCGGCACATATTTTGTGAATATACTACGAAATTGTTTGTTATTGGAACAACAGTTTTTCAGATTTGAGATGATTTAATGTATGAGCCCGATATAAACTCTTCCGTGCGCACGTGATAAAACAGCCTTGAGCAGTCTGCATATAAGTCTACTTCAAGAATTGGATGATTTTCTTTTTTATACATCTCTGCTGTTGACCTCCAACAAAGTATCATAATCTTTGCCGTTTTTATTTTTAATTTTTCTAGTCCCAACAAGCCAGGAATGCCATATTGCAAGTCTTATAAAATGTATTTTTGAAATGGAATTAAACAACGATGAATTTTTTAAATTGACTTGAAATTTACTTTTTTTTTGAAATATAATCTTCCGGCATTATAATTTAACTGACTTGTGGCATATGGTCGCCACGACTGCCTCGGAGATTGTATAATCTGATTTTCGTTGATTTTCCAACATTGGTAGCCGTATATTGGCAATACCGAGGAGAATCTTATCCTGCAAGTGGTCAATCATTTCGGTCTTTGCGGCGTAGACTAACGATTTCACATATCGCTACTGAAAATAGTCTAGCAATGTTAAATCGTAAGATCTTGGAGGCCAATTCATGGATCCTAAACGTGAAACTATGCAGTTAATAAACGTTTCCTTCAAGAAATCAATTGTAGCACGAGCTGTGTGACATGTTGCGCCGTCTTGTTGAAATTACAGCTCTTGCAAGTCATGGTTGTTCGCCATTGACTGTAACATTCTGACCAACATCGTTTTCAAAGAAGGTACGGAAGTATAGAGAAAAAAGAATACTGAAGATGGCACATAGCCGAAACCGGTATGTTTACAAACTAAATCTGACGCGGGATAACGTAAAATCATACCCAATTCTATCAAACCCCGTCGGACAATATACGCACATGTCAAGTACGGACCAATGGTTTCACCAGTCCATAAAGTATGCCAAACAGTTTCTTGATGTAACCATGTTTGAACCTCACTTGAGGATTACTATTGCTTCAAATACGGTAGTTTTGTTTATTGACGTATCCATTCAAACAAAAGGGAGCTTTATCGCTAAAAAAATATTCAGTTATGAAAACCGAGATCATCGGCCCAATTTGCACAAGTTGGAAGCATTGTTCAGACGTCAGTCTATTCATGTTGATAGGTCCAATAAAACTAAACATAAATTACTTACCAGCTCTTAAAATGGCCCCTAGTTAAAAAAGTGTTGCATAGTTAAAGTTCTTTATCTCTATAAAAACACCCGATGTAAGGGTGTTGTAAAACTGTTCCTCTTTTCGTGCATTTATTGCAAATAATTTCTAGTCATAACATGGATGATAGTTTCCTAACTAGCACATATGTATACCTAGCTGTATAAGCCATAACCAGACGGTGGATTATACCATTGTGCATGAAATGTCATCCTCGCCCTAGAAGGCCTTCAGATACGTATAACCTCCAGTTACTCCTAGTGGCAACTTCAAAAGCCCGGAGAAGGCCGCAGCCTTTACTCCTTTCTGAAGAGTTGGAGACTTTTGAAGTCCTGGTCCAGAACACATGAGGCTTAATAAAATTTAAGAAAAGAACATACCGCAATCATGCTCACTGGACCTGAACCGTTCACTGTGTTCATTGTGAATGATCCGACCCACACAACTGAAACGAGGGCCTCGAAACCACAACCACCACGATACTTCAAGGGCCAACCTCAATAATCAGTCAGAACAGCTAAAAGGCTAAAAAAACAAATAGCTTAACTCTGAGTCCCGTGGAAATATAGGGGAATTGTCCAGTTGACTCCTGCTAGCCTTGAAGGGGACTGGGCTCCCTGTTACCCCCGTTGACACATGTAAGAAGGTGAGATTCCTTCAAAACATCAATGTGCCCCCGGGGCCCTAACTAGCATGATCGTTAATTGCTCTATAATATTTTTACTTCTCATTATACCAGTAATGTACCCGAATTTTAAACCAACATATGTATGTTTTCGCCTTGTTAGCTCTTAATTCCAAGAAGCGCATTCATTACAATCTCCGGTCAATGACAATGCGTTAAAATTAGAATCCAATTTCGGATTAAAACCTCTCTGTTGAACGGATTGCTCTACATGGATGGTTTAGAATCCTTCCCCTCAAAAGAATGACAACATCACTTGCATAGCATAATATAACATAATTGTGGTCCTATTTTGACGATTTTTTTATGATGGAGTAAATATATCTAAAACAGATGCACAATTGTGAATAGAATCCATAATATATTTTTTATATGCACTCAATTAACAGTGTTATTATTATTATTATTATTTATATTTTGCCATTTCTTTTAAATTGCAGTTTGCTACACACATCTCGAATTATTATGCTTTATTATGTGAAATAATGTGTTTCGATTTGAAGCCCGAATTACGAAGTGTCCTTAGGCGTGTATTTTTACGTATTGGTCCAGTGTTTAATATATTAAATATAAAATAGTGTTACTGATACAATAAATATTACAAACCATTTCATTAAAAAATTCAAAATCCATTTTCGAGACGTTTACGCAAAAATACCATTCAGATAATAACAATTGTTTTTAAACAAATAAATTATTATTATTATACAATTCATATAGTATATATACAGAAATACATATATTTATTTATTCATTATAAAACTATAATAATAATAACACAATTTAAATAATTATGTAAATTGATTTTAATTTATCTTTAAATACATTTAACGGCATTGCGATAAATTCGTGTATGAAAATTTTTATTTCATTTTAAGTTAATAAATCTATTGTTTTTATTATATTTTCTTCTTTTTTTGTTTTTTGATTAAGAATATAGAATCAAGTTATTAAAGAAATTATATTTTTGTTTTTAAATTAGTTTACTTTTTTATTCGAAAGAAACGATTTTGCTAGTGTAAACAATCTGATTTTTTTGATAAAATTGATTTTGATTAAAACAAAAATTTGCTTAAATCTTGAGGTTAATTTCTTGGCAAATTAATTTTACCAGGCGAGATTAGTTATACAACCTATTATTATTATTTTTTTTTTACAAACAATGCATACGGCGACATTAATAAAGTTCTATTCTAAAATAGTGTATAAAAAAATGTTTAAACATTGTGGTAATTTGGTAAAAAGAGGCTCTGAATTCGGGCGATTAGTTTTACCTAGAATTTAAATTGCCTTGAATACAAGCATATCGTGAAAAGTGCAATATAAAGGCGAATTGAGCATAGCATAAAGCAGTGCCAAAACTTTGTTAATGTTCTTGTTAAATAAAGCATACATATGTATGTATTTATGTATGTACATATATTTTGGTGTTTTAAGGAAAATTGATTTTTTCTTCATAATTTTTTGAAGGCAAATATACATATGTACATACATACAAATGTACATATGTATGTATATAAATATTTTTTAATCCTTAATAAATATCTTTTTTTCTTTTTAACGATCTTTTTTGATATATCGTTTAAAAAAACCTATAAAAAATATTTTTTACCTTATTATTTTTCATTCGCCCTGTAAAAAACAAACAGACAAAAAAAAACATTTCAAAAAATCGGGAGAAAAAAACAAACCATGGCAAAATCATGAACCATCATGCCAAATTCATTAAATTTCGCCGTTGCTCGAGTTGTTAAACTTCATATGTATATGTATAAAATTTATGACACAGTTTTTTTTGCGCTGCATACCGTTATATTTACATATCCGTATCAACTATGTGCAAACAATATTACAACAAAAACAGGCATTTTGCGGGTTATTAGAATTTACATTTGGTAAAAGCAACAGATTTTAAATCAGGAATGGAAAAGTAGCTTCAATAAAGCTAATTTTGCTAAATTATACTTAAAAAGTACAACAAATTGCAAACAGAAATTCCTTTTGAAAATTAAATGCAATTTGAATATAAAAGAGACATATAAAATTTCTTAAACAAAAGTTTAAAAGCAAAATCAACATACACTTGACCGCATAAGTATGCGTACAAGAATATTAGTTAAAAAGAAGCGTTAGTATTTTATTTAAAACAAAAGATATTTAATTTATTATTTTTCCTTTGTAACACTAATATAGTTAAGATTAAAAATTAGTATTTATGATAATATTTAATATTTTTTTTTTGTCATTTTATTTATTTACAATCTATTTTTACAATAATGACTAAATTTGATCAAATACATACAATAATATGAAAAAAAAAGAGAAACATAACATATGCTATAAGCTTCAGCAAGCTTAATAGCTTAAACAAATATTGAGTTCTAATATTAATTTGGATTAATTAAAAAAATATATAAGTTTATTTTCTATAAGGTAAATCTAGTACATGAAATCTATTCAGTCTTCTTACTTCTTCTGTTTCATCTAAAAGAGCAATTGCTAAAATGTTGATATGATTACTTAATCGATTCAAGTACGCATGACTAAATCTATTTATTTCATCTCTAATTAAAGGGATTTTGAGGTCTTTGTGAATTTCTTTATTCGTTACAAACCAGGGAGCATTGACTAACGTTCTTAGTGTCTTAGATTGGTATTTTTGTAAAATCTCCACATTTGAATTACTTGCAGTTCCCCAGAGTTGGATACCATATGTCTATACCGGCTTTAGTATTGCCTTGTAAACTCTTATCTTATTTTCTAGACTTAGCTCCAAGTAGTCAGTACAGTTTTTTCGTTTTTATGTTTAGTTGTTGTATATTGTTAATTAAAAAAGACCATTGAAAAAAATAACAGATATTTATTTAACTAGTTTTTTTGTGTATTCACAACTTATATTATTCCATTCGTGGACCAGCACATCTTTGAGCATTTCTTTTGATGATATTATGTGGGTTCTAATTTTTCTCTCCAATAAATCCCATAAATGCTCGATGGGGTTTAAGTCTGGGGACTGTGGTGGGGGTTTCAGTTGAGTTTTTACATTGTATAATAGCCAAAGCCTTGTATTATGTGCGGTATGCTTAGGATCATTATCCTGTTGAAAGATATAATCGTCAGCAATACCTAATTTTTCTACACTTTTTGGAAGATTTCTTCTTAGGATTTTGCAAATAGGCCAAATTATCCATTGTTGATGAAATAATCTCTAAGTTACCGATACCCTTGCTGTTTATACATCCCCATACCATAACCCCACCACTACCATGCTTTACTGTTGGTTTTACATTTTTTGGGTTTAGAGCTGTGCATGGTTTTCTCTAAACTAGTTGACGACCTTTTGTGCCAAAAATACAAAATTTACTTTCGTCTGCAAACAGAACTTTTTCCCAGAACTCTTTGCAAAGGCTACACGCTTCTGTCCGTTTACTAATGATACAAGAAGCTTTCTCCGCGCAACGTGGCTGCGATATTTGCCCTTTTTGAACTCTTCGCACAGTATCCAAAGAAATAGCCTTTTTAAAGTGTGTCTATAAATTCTCAGCTGTTATTCTGGGGTCAGCTTCTACAGACTGCACTACAGATCTCTTTTCACGATCAGTAAGCTTTGGTGGGCTCCCTTTACGAGACTTAGCAACAAGAACTCCAATTTTTTGAAGTTGTTAACAACCCTCTGAATAGAGGAGTGTGATCTTTCAACAGTTGTGCCAATATTCCGTAAGGTTTTCCCCTGTTTCCATAGGTGCGCTATAATTTTCCTTTCCGCAATATTAATTTCTTTTACTTTTGCCATTATTGAAAATTTTTACAAAAAAAAAACCCAACTAAATTATTTGCTTTACACTACTTTTACTTAAAAAGACTGGCTGAATTAAGTCTGCTATGATTTTTCTGCAAACTACAGTTACAAAGTTACAGTTGTTTTTTTTTTGTACGCATACTTTTGCGTATTAAAAAAATTGACTTTGTTTAATTTTTGAATTGCCATTTTTTTTTTTATTAAATATTAAACATTATTATAAATCCTAATTTTTAATCTTAACTACATATATTACTGTTATATAGGAAAAATATGAAAAAAATGAAATATCTTTTGTTTTAAATAAAATATTAAGGTTTATTTTTAACTAATACTCTTGAACGTATATTTGTGCGGTCAAGTGTATGTAAGTATGTACAACAAAAAAAAATGGAGTTCGACATTCATTTGAATTAAGTCGATATTATTATCGTCTGTAATAGTTTAGCTTACCGCATATTAAACACATATGTATGTACATATATGCAAAGCGAATTCATTGTTTTTTGCTGAAATATGTGTTGATTAAAATATAAAGAAAAACTATGTAATTCAAAACATACATGCATATGTACTATGTAATGTAATGTAAATTTTAAAGTAATTAAAAAAAGAACTAAAATGCTCGTCTGTAAGTTATGTGCGGAGAAAAAACTTCATCAGCTGCTTTAAAATGTTAAGACGAATTGAATTTGTTTACAAAAGACGTCAAAAATAAATTAATTGTGGAGAAAATGTTCATAAGTTCTTTATGAGGATATTTTAAATAATTTGAAGTAAACACCTAGCGCAACCACATTTAATGGAATTGCACTAAATTTTTGTTTCATATGTAGCTTATGCGGTTTGCGATATTTTTAAAATTATATCTTAAATATACTTAAACCATATCTTCTACTGCTCGAAAATTTTTGTTATAATTAAACTTAAAGTACATAGAGCAAAAAACGATCATCTTGTCTGTTCATATTAGTTTTACTTAATATTGAATTTGCTTATCAAGGCCTATCAATGAGATTATTTACACGAGATTAGTTGTGATGGCAGCTTGTAGGCAATTTCGGTGAAGACAGTAGTTTTTGGTTGGCACAATTTTTCAACCAGCTTCAACCCCGCATTAGCAGAACAAAACTAATACACATGCAGTTATGAAAACACAGGTCTTGTGTTTTACTTTTTAGTCTTCAGTTGTAGTGTAAAATATTTGATTATTACAGTAGACTCGCGGTAACGTGAACTATTAAAACCTGAGCGTGTTCACGTTTGCGAAGTTGTTTATGTTTACGAAGGTGTAATTTTTTACATCTTAAAATAAAATGGCATATGTATTTAACTCAAATTCATATATTTTTTTATGAATTCATTTTCATTAATTCATATTCATATTTTATTTTGTTAAGAAAAACAGCTGAACACCACCTCTTCTCGGAGACGTTGAAAATGTTGATTGCTTCACTAGGTTTTACTTTGTTCCGTGCTGTTTCCAGAATACTATCATCGCTTTCATTTTCATCACTGTTCAAGATTTCGTTCGTTTCAGTTACGTTTTGAAGATCTGCAGTCCATTCACTGATATCAGAAAATGAAAAACTAACCTGCGAAGACACAATTTAAGTTAAGCGAATTTTACTAGACATGTGAAAATGTTCTAACATCTGGATTAATTGCATTAAAAAGTTCTATTGCGGGTTCTTATTGGGTGTTATTTGGTGCACAAATTCTTTCTCTCAAAATAGCTAATGAAAATATCCTCTTCAACGTCTTCTTCATTTCCTATAGACGCTAAAATGTTCGTCCAGCAATTCCATATTGTTTTCTTTTCAACAGAGTCCCTTAACTTTAATTTCTTTAGAGCTTCAATAACTTCATTTCCTGTATCTACAATTGATGCCAAGAAACTGTTTCTATAGAAAAGCTTTGTAATTATTATGGCATTCCATATCCATTGGCTGTATGAGTCGCGTGACGTTTGGTGGCATGAAAATTACATTTATGAACCCGTCGTCTGATCTCAATTCATTTTCTGGAGGATGAGATGGAGCGTTATCTATCAAGAGCAAAGCTTTATTGGGGAACCCTTGCTCTTTAAAAAACTTATTTGTTTTTCACGACACACTTTATACATATTAAACTTAAAACAAAATAAGCAAATCATCAGCGCCCGGTACACAAAATGCCAGAATATATTCATAAGCATTCATTTACGGGAATTCTCGGCTTTTAAAAAAGTAGTAATTGCTTAAAAATGTTCAAAAGAAAATAACGTTCTTTATGTTGCATGAATTATACATTTGTTCACGTTACAGGGCTTTCTTACTGTGTTCACGTTACAGAGTCGTCAGGGTAACAAAAATTACGTTCATGCTAGCCGGTGTTTACGTAAGGCGGTGTTTTTGTCATCGCGAGTCTACTGTATTGTTATTCCACCTTTTTTTTTCTTAAATATAAGTATTAATCTTAAAATTGGTCTTTTTAAATAAATTTATCACATATATTTTCAATATTTCGCTTTCCTTTCGAAAGCTTCTTCAGGAAATTAATTTTTTTATACAAAAATTATTAACAAATTTTAAGATTAATACTTATACATGTATGTAGTGTAAAATAAAGAAAAAAAAAACATTAACACACACATAGCTGTGTATACAATTTTGTGCTAGATTAATTAGTCGCGTGTGTTTTGGAAACAACAAAAGTTGTGCAAATAAGGCCAATCAGCAGCTAACGTCAAGGGCTCTTTGGCTTTCATTTTAAATGTCAATTACCATATATAAGAATTCTTTTTTTATATTTACGTGTACAGGCGGTTATCGGCGAATACTAATAAATTATTTTTCACCATGGTATCTATTTTGCTTATGCAAGCAAATTGAAAGAAATTTGTCTTGCTGCACCAGTTGTCTTGCTGCCTTCGTAAATTTGGAATTGAATTCTGAATTTAATAAAACTTTGTTTGGAATTTTAAGTTATATTGTCTCTAGATTTTGTATAATTTCTAAACGAAATTAACATGTGTTTAACACATATTAACACAACATTTATGCAAACATTTCACTCGTTTTAAACGACGTTGTTGCATTTAGTTTCTCAGCTTTTCCACTGCAACATAAACCTGCTATAAAATTTTAATTAATGACTATTTTTTTCACTTGACAAGGCGGTTGACATCAGCTGTTGTGTGTTCGCAAGGTTTATTTAAAGATAAGTCAGGCATGGTGTAACATGTCGTGTAAACTCAGAATACTTTGAAACCGTATATTGTCGTTTTCAAAAACTTCAAAGCTTTAAATTGTTTTTAACTTTTAGCTTTTAATATTTATTTATTTCTTTTATTCATTTCTTTTATTTATTTTTATTTATTTATTTAAATAAGAAAAGGGTTTATAAAAAATATTGTTATTTAATAAATTATAATTATTTAATGAAATTCTTGCAATTAAGACAGTTGCAAATAATTAAATCACTTTGCAGTAAGGTAGTTTTATTATCCGAAAGCTATTTTTGAAATATCTTTTTAAAGGCATATAAATATTTTCTGCTAACATTTATAAAATTAATTTAATAATTAAGGAAAATTATAGTAAAATATTGATTGCTTTAAAAATTAAAAAAAAAATAAGACCACATAATGACCAACTTAAAAATGGTTTTGATTATTTGCTTAAGTTAAATTAATAAGGCGCGTTATCTCCTTATAATAAAAGTATTTTAATATATTTATTTCAAGTCAAAGCAAATTAATAATTTATTCAGTTTAGCCAGGCGAATTGGACAGCAAAATTATATGTTCTATTGTTTGTGTAAATTCGCTCTCTGTTAAAAAAAATGCAAAAAAATATTTTTTATTTTTCTTTTATTAGTTTTGTTTGTTGTTTTTGTTATTATTTTGTTTAATATTTAACTTCTCGAGCAGCAAAAGTTTTAAATGCAAAAATTTTGTTCATTGAACAAATGCTTGCTTGTATCACCACGTTTTCTGGTGTTTTTCAACTGGATTTTTTTTCAAAATCAATTTAGCGAATTAATTACTAGGTGATAGTTAAGGCAAATTCATATCATTTCGCCGTTGCCCGGAATATAAGATCCAGAATATAAAACACTTCATACAGATTTTTTTTAAATATGGAGTTTGACATTCTGACCAAAGGCAAGAGTGAATGATTTCGCCTTGGCCATCACCATGTTGTTAATAAGCCTTAATTTTGCTTTAATTTTTAATAATTTTTATAGTTTTTTAAACGATCTTTTTTTATTTATCTTTAATAAATATCTTTTTTCTTTTTAACGATCTTTTTTATATATTTTTTTCTTCTCGATATTTCCTTTGAAAAGCTTCTTCAGGAAAAAATTTTTATTTTTGAAAACAAAAAATAAAAAAAAAACAAAAAATTATTAGTTATTATTATTATTATGTTAATAATTTTTTGTTTTCAAAAATAAAAATTTTTTCCTGAAGAAGCTTTCCAAAGGAAAGCGAAATATCGAGAAGAACAAAATATATGTTTAAAAAAGATCGTTAAAAAGAAAAAAGATATTTATTTAATTTTTAATAAAAAAGATCAATCAAGTGTCTAATAAATTTGTACACAATAAAATAAAAAAAAACAATAAATTTTATCACTTTTTATAACTTTTTGATCTCAATTCGCCTTGTTATGCTTCCATTTTTGATACAAATTTTTAGATCGCTTAAATAAACATTTTTGTTAACTACTTGGGGCCTAATTTTAAAGCAAATTTACGCCTTCTGTCTTTAAATTGTTTATTATAAAATTGAGCCCCCAGTACACATTTCTTGTTTAATAACTTGAGAATTTTAAAATGCCCCACTGTGCTACAGATCGCAACTATAAAGTAAAATGACGACAAACACTAACGATATGGGACAGGAACAAAACTATTTTTAAGGATTTCATAAACAAAAAATATATAAAAAAATGATTTTAATTTATTTATTTATTTGTTTTAGTAAAAACATGAAAATATATTGAAAAATTTTAAAATTATTTTAAATGAGTTTGGCGTAAATGAAAATTTTGAGATAACTGTAATAAACGCATACATATAGGATGTTGCCTAAGGATATTATTTATTTAATTTATAAAAAATTATTTTTAAAAATTTCAAATGTTTCATTAATTTTAAATTTAACTTAAATGTTTTTAATTCCTCCTCTTAACTTAAATCAATTTTTTTTTTGTTGTGAAATTATTAAAAAATTTGATACGAAAAAAAATATTTTTTTCAAATAAAAAAAAAAAAATTAAAATCTGTATAAAACTAATTAATTCACCTTCGTATATAAACAAAAAATTTACATAATTTAATAAATAACTTATAATGTGTGATTTTGTGTGACTTGTTAATATTAAATTTGTTTGTTATTTTTTAAGTTTATTTTATTTCTTAAGAATTCACAACACCAAAAATAATGAAAAATATGGTATACACCAGCCCATAGTGTTGTTATAAACTTTTGTGTGGTGGAATTCAATGAGAGTCTAATAAAGTTATTTCTTATACTAAACAATAACAAAAACAATATAATAAAAAAAAAATTTATTTAATAAATTTACAAGCATATTTAAAAAAATAATACATATAGCAATAGAATAATAAAAGTATGAATAATAAAACAAAATTTAAATATAAAAATTAAATTAGTTATAAAATAAAAATGTATATTATTATGTAGTAAAAGTAAAATTTATTTAAATAAAACTTAATATTCTTACAATAAAACTATTTTAAAAACAACCAAAAAGATAAGTGATTTAAGTAATTCAGTTTAATTTAATCTAGGTTAATTGTGCTAAATATGAGAATATCATATCATCGGATAATTCAGTTCCATTTACGTTAACGCTAGTTTTTAAAATACTCTTAAGAATAGTTTGTTCTCGAATTTACCAGGTGCTCATCGGAAAGGTAAATATTAGTCTTGGAAGTGCATATTTGGCAGTCGTGAAGTAGAAATTTATTTTAGAAAACTATTCTTTACTCGTTAAAACATTTTATCAAAACCAATCATCGATTACTGTGACGATGAGAGAGTTACGTAATTCTTATAGTGAATGATTTCAAAGAAAGAGGGTCTGTAGATGATGGGCCCAAGCATGAACCATAACGTACTGCAAGAACAGCTGAAAATCGGCTGCTGCTCAAGAAAATGTTCAAAACAATTTATCAACCACAATTTGATGCCATGCACACCAGCTTGGCCCTCAAAGAACAATTTTGGGCACAATTTTGCACAAGGATTTGCATTTGTTTCCCTATAAGATTCAGTTGACACAAGAGCTTCTTCTACAAGACCATTTACGCCGCCGTACATATGCTAATAGGATGTTACAAATCGCCCATCACAAGTCTGATGTTCATGAAAAAATCATAATGAGTGACGAGGCACATTTTCATTTGAATGGATATGTGAACCAACAGAATAGTCAGTTCTGGAGAATGGGAAAAGCTCAAATTATTCAACAGTCACCTTTGCAATCCTTTAAAAGCGACAGTCTGGTGTGCAATTTGGTCAGGAGGAATCATTGGACTTTACTTCTTTGAAAATGAAAACGGCATAATGGTAACTGTGAATGGGGAGCGATATCGTGATACGATTAAAAACTTTTTAATGCCACAACTGCCTGCTTTGGACTCGATTAACATGTGATATCAACAAGATGGTGCGACTTCGTATTGTAATGGTATAATGATGGTATGGTTCCTATAGCCCTTTCTATATTTCAACAATTGTAAAGGGTGTCAGCTAGTTAATGGGCGTTCAAAAGAACTGCCAGAATTTGAAACTTTAATAAATGAGAACTAGGCAGAAGTTGTCGGTTTAGGTTCAGTTAAAGTCTAATTTATTTTCATTTGCATGCTACCTATATACTACTTATGAATATTTATTTTACAATCTAGAATTGAGCACGGACTACAAGAGAATTACTAAGAGATCTCTTTCCACAACATGTTATTTCAAATAATGGTGAGGTTGATTTTCCTCCACGGGATATCTGCAAGATTTATGCAATAAACCAGAAACGCTTAAGCCAACTCAAAAGAAGTATTCGTGATGAAATTAATGAAATACCGCGTGAAATGTATGAGATGTAATTAAAAATATGCTCAAAAGGGCTCGCATTTGTGAGCCTAACAGAGTCAGACATTTATCTGTTATTTTATTCCATACATAATTTCCGACATTAAATAAAACATTTATCAGTATAAGAGCCATTCTTTTTTAATTTAATTATAAACCAACAAAGCAGTATACCTTCCCGGCGGACATCATGTATATTAGAAATATTGGACATCCATCGTGTAAGTGAGAACTGATCTATTCGACATCGTACTCATGGTTAATTTGAAATTGTATGAAGTAACTAACTCCTCTTCAATTAAAGCTACATTATGATCAAGTAAGTTCAAAATAGTATTTAATATCAAGTAAATCCAGATTTTTCCAGCAATTTTGAAAATGTCTATTTTAATTCTTAAAATTAAAATTCTCGTAAAATTCTCTTCGGCTTTAAGGTAAATGAAGCCTTGAAATATAACAAGAATTACAAGAATTGCAAAATAATAATGGAAAAGTGAGGAACATATTGGATAAAAATAAAATTCTGTCCGTTGTCTGGTTTCTGTAACTCAAGAGAAAACTTTTTTACACGCTATTATTATAGTGGTTTTCTTTTATCCCATTTACATTAAGAAAAGAAACAACTAGATTTTTAAAAATGTCCCTAAATAATTTAAAAATTAATTTCGTGTGTTATATGCTTATTTACTCCTATCTAAATTAGGTACTACATAGAAGATAATTTGATTTTAGATGCCTGAAAGTATGCTTGGATTTACTTTTTACTCATAGTGGCTAGAGCTGCCATATAAGAAGAATTATTTCCAATCTATGATTGAGTTGTATTTAAAAAAAGGCATAAAAATATTGTTGAAAAAGTTTTTTTTTCTAAAACAAAATAAAGCAAAAAATTTAGATTAAGACGATTAAAATTATTATTGTATTACGAAGAGAAAAGTTCGGCAATTATGAATGAAAATATCCACCTCGACGACGTTGACATATGTTGATTTTTCATCAAAGTTTTTAATCACTTTTTGGCAAAATGTCGCTGTTATTTCCTTAATCACACCACGAATTTTGAGCTTTAATGCTAAAATCATTGGCTCCGTATAGACTCTGTACTTAACATAGTCCCACAAAAAATAACCCAGTGCGGCTAAATCATACTATCTGACTGATGCGAAAAGGAAATTTTGTTTGCAATAAATTTATCGTTTCATTGGCTATGTGACATGTGGCGCCGTCCTGTAGAAACCACTTGTTAGTGATATCAAAGTCGTCAATAATAAGCCAAAATTAAGTTGTTAGAATCCGTTACCGCATTTCCAGCCTTATCTTCGAAAAGAAAAAGGTTCAATAATGCCTTCAGACCACAACAATCGCTTTAGGCTTTTCAAAAGCCCAAATGTGTCAATTTTGCTTGTTGACACACCCTGACAAGTGAAAATACGCTTCGCCTAAAAAAAATTATTTTTTCAGAAAAACCAGCCGGTTGTTCCTAAATGAATTGAGCGAGGCCGGCTTTAATTCCTGCAATAGCCGGCTTTAATTCCTGCAATAGCTGAACTTTGTAAGACTTCAAAGTCCAATCCTCACGCAAAATTCGCCATGTAGTGGTTTTGGCCCCCCCTCCCCGGGGCACATTTATCGGTCTTTATAGAATACTTGACTATCTAGACCTGTGCAACTGGGGGGGGGGGTATAAGGGAGCCCAGTCCCCTGAAGTCAGCAGGGGTATAACTGGAAACTCCAAGTTATTTCCACGGGAATCAGTGAGCTCACAGAGTTCCGCTATTTGTCTCTTTACACATTTAGCTGTTCTCTGGCTGATTATTGAGGTTGGCCCCTATATGGGAGTATCGTGGTGGTTGTGGTTTCGCGGCCCCATAACAGGCAGGTCAGTTTTTATATGGTGGCCAGGATCATCTCGCCAATAATAACACCTACAGGTGAATGATCCAGATCCAGTGAGTATGCTAGACATATTATCTGGACAGGAGTTAGATGGTCTCCATCTAAAACAAGGAGTGGTGGTTTGCAGACCTGCTCTGGAATCATCAAAGTTGCAACTAGCAAAGACCTGTTGATAGAATTAGTCTTCGGCTTCCTAGGGCGTGAATGACGTTGCTTTTCATTCCCAGTGGTATGACCACCATCTTATTAAGGATAACTGCCAGGCGCAGATGTAAATTTTATCACGTAATGTAGTGGTTTTGGATAACCCCAATTGTTGAGACAAATTTGAATCTGCTTCAGCACTGTGGCTAACGGCTTCAATGTTTTCAGATGAACGACCCAGTCGAGCACACGTTAGTGTTCGAACATTTTGTATCGAGCCTGTCGACTCAAATTTAACGATCAAATTCAAAAGGTCGATTGTGTTGTACGAAAATATCACGATGGTGTTGCCACAATTGAAAAACAAACTTCTTGTTGAAAAAATTCGATATTATAAAGGGTGTTTTTTATACAGGTATACATTTTTGAAATGGAATAATGCAAAGATGTATTTTACAAATTGAAATCAAATTTACTTTCTTCGAAAGATATTATTCTAGCATTATAATTTAAATGATTGCTGGCATATGGACTAATCTGGAAGTAAAATTTTCGACGAATTTTTCCAACATTTATGACCGTACCTATATCGACAATAAGGCGGTGAATGTTGTCCTCCAAGTGGTCGTTAAATCGCTTGACCTTGGAGGCTCTTTCAAGGATTCGATATGTGAAAATATGCAGTTACTAAATGCTTCCTTTCATAAATAAAATGTGGCATGAGCTGCATGATATGTTGCGTCGTCTTATTAAAAGCACAGCTACTGCACATCGTAGTTGTTAAATTGATGCACGAAAAAATCAGTAGTCATGGCTCTATAGCGATTACCATTGACTGCAACGTTCTGACCAACATCGTTTTTAAAGCAGTACGGACCACTGATGCTATCAGCCTATAAAGCCACCAAACAGTTTGTCTTTATGGATATAACAGTGTCTCAACATACACTTGGAATTATCCTCACTCCAAAAACGACCATTTTTTTATAGGATTATCCCGACCATGTCGGAACTAACCTTTTGGGTAAAAAAAATTGACATTAAAAAAAAACAAAACAAATATTTCTAAGATGTGTCATCTATAGCATTGAGGATTAAAGCTGCGGTATCCCTCTTTTTTAATCGGCTATGTCCACTATAATCCAGGTTATTGCGAGCAAGGGGATTAGGATGGTCTTCAAGCTTCATTAAGTACTTGCCTGCGTATTTGATGATTTCTGTAGTCACCAGCGGTATGTCTAAATCACAATGTATGTTCGAATTTCTGATGTACCATGGAGCGGAAGTTATTAACCGTAAAATTTTATTCTGTCCACGTTGAATTCTATCCACATTTGAAGCTGAGGCAGTGCCCCAAAGTTGGATTACGTAAGACCATAATGGTTTCAAAATACTCTTGTAAATTAGAAGTTTACAATCTAGGCTAAGTTTCGAGTTCCTGCCAATGAGCCAATGTAATTGTGTTAGCTTAAGTTTCATTTGTGTTAGCTTTGAGTCAATATGATGTTTCCATGTAAGGCGACGATCAAGATGTATACCAAGATATCTCACATAACTATGGTGAGGAACAATGTGATTATTGATTCGAACGGGTGAACAATTATCTCTTCGCAGGGTGAAGGTCACATGAATGCACTTTTGAACGTTCACTTTAATTCTCCATAATTTTAACCACAACTCCAACTGAGTTCTATGTTGCTGAAGATTTATGGAGGCTTGATAGGAGTTTTCGTGCGAACTTAGACACGCTGTATCACCAGCAAACGTAGGAGTGTGGACAGTTTCACTTACAGGCATATTGCAGGTATATATCAATTATAAAACTGGTCCAAGAATGCTTCCTTGTAGTACGCCTGAGGAAATTGTAGCTTTTCAGTAGGTTGCTTATATTACAAGGCAAGTGAGCGGTCAGTTTCAGAAATAGACCTTCATGCCAAACTTTGTCAAAAGCCTGAGAAACATCAATAAAAAAAGCTGAACAATACTTCTTCTCTTCAAAAGTCCTTCTTATCACCTGAACCAATCTATGGGTTTGCTCAATTGTGCTATGTCTACTTCTAAAACCAAATTGATGGTCTGGGATACACCCACTATTCCTTAGCATTGGAGACAATTTATTCATAAGCAACTTTTCAAAAACCTTTGAAATAGTCGGTAATAGGCTTATGGGCCTATATCCGAAAATCTCTCAAAAAATTTCAAAAATTAATAGTATTTGTGCGATCAGAGTTGCATATTTTTTGTGAGTCTGTTTGGCAATTAAACACACCTTTTCTTGCGATATTTCTAAAGACCATGACTGGCTATTTAACGCAGTCGAACAATTTATTTACCAAAATATTTCAAGGAATTTTATACTGCTTAGAAAAAAGCAGAGAAAACTGTGTAATATTGTCACAGAAGAAAAATGTTACATAAAATGCAACTCTGAGTGTACAGAAAATATTATTTTATCCGACGATTCTGCTACACATTTTCTTTTAATAGAAACTATTTTACTTCTTGGAAAAGTATGACATTTTTGGCAAATTCAACAACTACATCTCAAAGTGGATCATATGACTTTAAGTAGGAGAGAATCCTGTCGGATATTCTGATAAATAAATCATAAGATCTTTGCTGTGGCAAACTTATTAATTAAATAAAATTATTTTTTAATCAAATTGATGTCGAAACAATTACTAGCGATACTTTGGCAGAAATGAAACTTATCAAAGTCATAAGAAAGCAAAAATAAATGAGCAACCAAATTTTGTTCCACGACAGCGATAATTTTTGAAAATTTTATTTAAATTTAAATATATTGACACGATTTTTATTTTTATTGTATTTTTTCAATTTATTTGTCATCTTTTGATAAAGAACATTTGAACAAATATTGATAATTTAAATTAAGACAAATGACTATTTGACAATTTAACTTGCGAGTTAGACAGTAAAGCAAAATGTGAAAAGAGAATATGAAAATGAATGAAAAAAAGTGAACAACAATTAACTGATAAAATTGAAAATATTTGCACAAGTTATAAAATTAAAAATTAGCGTCAGTTAGCGTATTGAAATTAAATTGACAAATTATAATTATGATTGCAATAACAAGTTTAATTAAATTGAAAATTAATAGTGGAAACGACAACTGAAAATGTTCAAGTGCGAATGACTTGGGAAAATATAAAGTACTCAATTTTGCTAGCGCAAAGCTGTGACAAGAAAGGTAGTTGAAATATTCTTCGACACACTAAGACCCCTAAGTTCACTGTGTGATCCTTATTTATACAGAGTCCGCATCACAGTTCTTATCTGCGCTTTGCAATTTATCCATTTTCGATAATTGTAATGTCAAAAAGATATTTGATAAAAAGTGGTCACCTTTCGGGCAAATGAAAAGGAAAATTTGTCCCTTCTCCTCTTCCCACTTCTTCAGTATACACGGCCACGAATGCCGCCTATTCCATCTCAAACATAAATCACAGATGACAGCACTACATGTCATTCATATTTATTTAGTAAAAGACGGAACCAGTTGGAGATGGCGTCCAAAAGGTAAAACACGAATGACACGCTCAATCATGATCTCGCAACAATCTGCAAATGGGATCGTGTAATAGAATCGATTTTAATGGCCGTAAGATTCTATATTGTATGCCCACGCATAGATTTGTTTTCGGAAATGATTCTGCATGTGTTATTATGGGTGATATAGGTATTAATCGGCAGCTCTTGATATTCTTGGCATGAAAATCCAGTGTAACACACATTTTTCAGGTTTCTAAAGATGCTTTCTAAGAAGGTTTCTACACAAGAAGTGCCTCGGTTTTCTAAAACGGTGTAAAAAATGCTTCAATCCATTCGATTTTCGTACTATTTATACCACTTATATCCAAAAATGTAATACAAATCTCTTGTACGGGCCGACGTCCCAAAGTCTATTTTGGAGTGGTTTGACCGCGTAAAAGAGAGGGCCAGGAGGCTTATTGGGAACAGTAGGGTATTCAACTTTATTAATTTTCTAGAGCATTGACGCAATGTGGGATGTATTTCACTGTTTCATCATTAATGCAATTGTAAATGCTCGCATATTTTTGCGTTTAACTCGATTTTTGTTGACAGCGCATCCATTTGTGGTTGATTGGCCAGTGAATCGCATTACGTATTACAGGGAAATTTCGTTTTTTATCAGAAGAGTCCGTTTGTGAAATAAACTCCCTCCAGAGGTCTTTTCTGTCACTTTCAATCTAGGAAAGTTCAAATCGAATATCCACAAACACTGCTCTCTTTTTCCTCCTTCCTATAACATAATTTCCCAGTTCTGGCGCAATACATTGCATGTGTAGGGGTCATTCCCTGAATGCTGGTCCAAAGAAAAAGCAAAAAAAAAAAATACTCTGCATCCAATAATAGTTGATAGTTTCCCCCCGGGGGCACATGATAGTCTTTATGGATCCTACAACAACCATCTAGACTTGTGTATTGTGGGGTAAAAGGGAGCCCAGTCCCCTTCAAGGCTAGTAGGAGTCAACTGGACAATCCACTATATTTCTACGGGAATCAGTGAGCCCCAGAGTTCCGCTATTTGTCTCTTTAGGCATTTAGCTGTTGTCTGACTGATTATTGAGGTAGACCCTTAGGGAGTATCGTGGTGGCTGTGTGTTTCGAGGCCCTCGTTTGAGTTTGTAAGTCGGATCATTCACAATGAACACAATGAATGGTCCAGGTCCAGTAAGTATGAATGCCGTCGTGTTCTTAATTATATTAAGCTTCATGCGTTCTGCACTAGGAGTTGGATAGTCTTCAACTCTTCAGCAAGGAGTGAAGGCTGCGGCCTACTCCGGGCTTTCGAAGTTGCAACTAGGAGTGACCGGAGAATATACGTATCCGAAGGTCTTCTAGGACATACCATCCACAGTGGTTCGACCATCATCTGATTATGGTTCACTGCCGGTGCAGATGTAAATCTTATCACATGAATAGTGGACAGTTAGAATATTGGCATACCCAAAACCGGTAAAACTCGTAAGGATCATCTGCTTCTTGCTATATTTCTTATATTCAAAGTATCTAATAAATTATGCAGTGATGGTTGTAATTATCTGATGTATCTGTGAGATTTATTAGAGCTTTTATACTTAAGTCTTTAATTTGATCTTCCATTTCCTAAAGCAGCTGGCGTTTTGATGACGGAAGTCATATACAATTTTCTAATAGGCACGGGTAGATTTGCAAGAGTGACTAAATCAAATCGCATAGGAGAAGTTAAAGACACGAATTGGATATGAAAAATGATCATCTCAGCTTTGATGGTATCAATTTTTTAACATCACCTAATTTACGCAGGCTACAGCTTAACCATTTTATAAAACTGCTGATTTCGACACAGAAGGCAAGGAGAGGCCTGGTCAGCTGAAACAATTTTAAGATGAAGAACCTGAAGTATTACTCGACGAAGTAAGAGCTTGTATTAACATTGGAAGTCACACAACAACCCAAAGACATTAAATGGCAGTTTTGCATGTCGAAAATGATGTTGCATTATATTGCTACTGCTTATGAAAAATGGATACATAAGGTTAACCGCAAGCGCAATATAGCATGTGTAAAACCCGGCCAATCAGCCAAATCAAAGCCGAAAGCAAATATCCATGCCGCCAAGGTAATGCTTGGTGTTTGATGATATCAGAAGGATGTTTTGCATTGTGAACTGGTGAAATCAGGTTAAATGATCACAGGGCAACTGTATTGTTATGTTTATACCTTTTATAAACGCTTTGTTTAGAGCGCTTCATTGCAAAATAAATAACTCCAGATTTTAGAGTTTTTAAATTAATTACAAATTTATATACTTTAACTACAAACAAAGTTGACACCACGGAACAATTTACTTAAGATGCACGTCTTTACTTTACGAGGTTTAGTTTTACTCAGGCGCTGCCTTTTTATATTATTCCACTAGAAGTCTAGAAAAATTAAGAATCTTCTACTCCCTTTGTATCACATTTTGTTGTATGTTGTCCATTCTATGTATAGGCGTCTGTATGTCTGTGTGTATTTTTGTTTTTGTTTTTATGCTGATAAAGTTTCTTCCTGGAATTTATTTTTAAATGTTTGTTGTTGTCTTGCGTACATAAGATTTCTCAGAAAACCACCCAGTTAGTAAACAGCATATCAAATAGTTGTTGTTTGCGTGTATAAAATTCCTACGCAGTTTGTAACTAGAAATTTGTTGTTGTCTTATGTGCATAACAACATAGCCAGTAGTTTACTTTAATGCTTAATAATTTTGGTTTGTGAACAAACCGGTTTCGGCCGTTTGCCATCTTCAGTGTTCTCTTTGAACTCTTAATTATTTTCTTTTAAAACTTACGCAAGACACATCCGTAACAGTACGAAGAACAACTGATTCGTTTGAAGAGAGCAAATCAACGAAAAGTAACTAGAATATACAACTAGATATGAAGTCATAATCTTTCATCATGTTGTAAGATCGGTATAAAACTGTTTGGAAAACGGTGGATGGAAAGTGTTGGCTCACCCGTCTTATAGCCCGAAACTTATCTCTTCTGATTACCAGCTGTTCCGATCGATGCAGAGCGCCTTTACTGGAATAAATTTCACTTCAAAAGCAGGGTATCAGATATTAGCTTGATTCCTTCTTTAGCGGAATCCATATGCTATCAGAAAGATAGGAAAAAGTAGTGGCTAACGATATATAATATTTGGAATAACGTATTACAAATTTTTTTTATTATAATAAATCCATTTTTGGAGCTAAAAAATCCACAATGTTAACTTGTATACCGCAATATAATTGTTCGTTTGACAGTTAATCTATTTTTCTAAATAGGGTGTCCACCGGTAAAATATTCGATAAACCAACGTGTTTTAATCGCTAAAACATTTTATCAAAATAAATCATCGATTACTGTGACGATGAAAAAGTTACGTGAAATTTTTGGGAGAAACAATATACCAAAAAAACGCACTATTTATCGGGTAGTGAATGATTTCGAAGAAAGTAGTCTGCAGGTAATAGGCTTACGCATGGACCACAACGTACTGCTAGATCGACTGAAAACATTACTGCTGCTCAAGAAAGTGTTCAAAACATCTATCAATCTCAATTTGACGCCGCATTCAGGAGCTTTGTCTTCAAAGAACAACTTTGGTCACAAATTTGCGCAAGGAATGCATTTGTTTTCATATAAGATTTAATTAACACAAGAGCTTCTTCCACAACACCATTTACGCCGCCGTACATATGCTAATAGGATGTTACAGCTCGCACATGACAACCCCGATTTTCATGAAAAAATTATAATGAGCAACGAGGCACATTTTCATATGAATGAATATTTAAATAAACAGAATAGTCGGTTCTGGGGAATGGTAAGCCCTCAAATTATTCAACAGTCATCTTTGCATCCATTAAAAGTGACAGTCTTGTGTGCAATTTAGTCCGGAAGAATCGTTGAACCTTACTTCTTTCAAAATAAAAACAGCGTAACGGTAACTGTGAATGGGAAGCGATATCGTGATATGATTGAAAACTTTTTAACGTTACAACTGCACGCTTTGGGCTTCGTTAACATGTGGTATCAACATATAGCCAGAATTATAATGGAATTACTGCGAGACCTTTTTCCACAACAAGTTATTTCAGGAAATGGTGATGTTGATTGGCCTCCACGATCGCCTGATTTGATTGCTTCAAGCTTTTTCTTTTTGTGGGGATATCTGAAAAGCAAGGTTTATGCAAAGAAACAAAATAACGCTTGAGAAACTCAACAAACAAAATATTCGTGATGAAATTAATGAAATACCGCGTGAAATGTGTGAGAATGAAGTGAAAAATGTGCTCAAAAGGGCTCGCATGTGTGAGGCTAACAGAGACGGACATTTATCTGATATTGTATTTCATACATAATTGCGGACATTAAATAAAACATTTATCAAACAAAATAGTGTATCTTCCCGGCGGATACCCTGTACATAAAAAGTTCACTAAAGTACGATAAAAAAAAAGATCAGTATATTATTTTAGTACTTATGTGCATCTGCCATCGTTGTGCATGGTATTTTGTGTGCGTACACATACACAAACGCCAAAAAAAAATTTTGTGCATTTTGTGTTTCTGTACTGATCTCAAAAACTACTAACGTAGCGTACTTTAGTATTTTTAAAGTTTTATTTTAATCTGATATATGAGTCAATGCAGTTATTAACCTTTTACAAAAAAAACGCTATGCCGGATTTTAACACATCCTTCCTTCATTCAAATAAATTTAAATATTCTGTAACAATCCGGAGTACAAATACAACTTCTTTCGAATTACTAAAATAAAAATTTTAAATAAAAAATTCTTAGTAAGAGATTAAGACCTTCGATCCTGATTTAAAAGTTCCCATATTTAATCTGACAAATTTTTAAAAAACATATTATGTATAGTCGCACAGAGGGGTATTTGGCCAATCTAAGCGGCCAAAATTCGAATTTTCAAAACTCACTTTTTCTTTAACTACCCACCGTAGGGTGAAGAGAATAGAATGCTGGACTAGATTCCGTTATTTTTTAATTCGTTTTTGCTTTCGTTTACTCTCGCCACGCAGTCAAAGTTTCGTGTTGCTAAGTGGGCATATGCTTTTTTTCTGTGTTTGAGACAAGTCAACGTGAAAAAAATTGAGTAAAAGCGTGTTTTTAGTTTATGAATTTTATTAAAATGGATAATTGTAATGCAGGTAAATATGATATAATTCACATAGTTCAATAAGAATATAATATATTCTGGTACCGGCAGAGCTACATTGAAAATGATGGTATTTTTGTTAATTTTAATTAATTAAAAAAATTAACTATAGTCATAAAGTTGTATAACACCACTAAACGCAACTGAGATTCTCGCTCGGGTGTATTAATTGATATTTCATGGTTTGAAAAAAAAAATTGGCTGCGGATATGTGCGGATGACTATTTTATGGCCCCTTGAAGTATGCTACTGGTGAAAAATGTACCAAAAATTCTGATGCTTTACTGCACATGCTGCTTTATTGGACACTTCTTTTACACACTTAATTTTTAAATTTAGCAATTACAGAATTTTTTGTTTCCAAATCTAGGTTCTTCAAAGGTCAAATTCTTAGTTCGTGAAGACGTTTTACGAATTTCCGAAATCTGCAATATTTCATCAATAATTGCTAATATAGCTGCTGCCGAAAAACATGAAATGCAATCCGGAAATTATTCTAAAGAAGATATAAGCTCGCTCACATTCGGACTTTCGACTCTCCACGCTCGGATACGATTATTTGTCCTATACGTCCTACAAACTACCTCTTAAAAAATGGCAACCAAGAACAGAAAAGGATAAAGATAAAGAAAACGTTTTACGAATTTCCGAAATCTGCAATATTTCATCAATAATTGCTAATATAGCTGCTGCCGAAAAACATGAAATGCAATCCGGAAATTATTTTAAAGAAGATATAAGCACGCTCACATTCGGACTTTCGACTCTCCACGCTCGGATACGATTATTTGTCCTATATGTCCTACAAACTACCTCTTAAAAAATGGCAACCAAGAACAGAAAAGGATAAAGATATAGTAAAAACCCGAAAAATAAAAATCCAGCAAGAAATCAAAAGCAAAATGGGCCTGATTGTGGATGTCCTTAAACCTGGTTTCGGAAACAGTAATGACGGTAACACAAGCAGACGCTTTTTTCCGATTCCAATTTGGCAGCAGAAATTACAGGAGTTGATCGAAACTTAATTTTTCGCTTGAAAGTTATATTGGAAGTAATATCCAGTTGCCATAAAATAGACACTGAACAGTTTCACACCTATACAACAGATACAGCGAAGATGTATGTTAAGTTGTACACCTGGTACCCAATGTCTCCAACAATGCACAAGATACTTGTTCATGGCCAAATTGTTATCGAAAGCGCTTTGTTGCCTATAGGACAGCTATCGGAAGAAGCAGCAGAAGCAAGAAATAAGCACTTTCGGCAATATCGTGAAAACTACGCCCGAAAATTTTCGAGAGAGTCCTGCAATAGAGATATAATTAATAGATTATTGCTAAGTTCAGATCCTCTTTTAACGGGACTAAGACCAAAGCCGAAAATAACACAAAATCCTTTCTCAAAGGAATGCTTAGAAATGCTTGTCCCAACCGAAGACAACATTTATGAATTTAATAAAAAAGATATTTTCAGCTCAGGCAATGAAGAAATGGCCGATTGATTTTTTTATATCATATTTTTATCTTTTCAATAAAAACAGAATTGTTTGTTAATTTTCCATACTGCACGACTTAGAGTTTCCGTCTTAATACCCTACGTCTTTTTGCTTGTTTATATAAATTTGCACTTTTAAATGCCACAACATGTCGTTTCTAAATATTTTGCATACAAAATTCAATCAAAATAATTTTGGCCGCCTAGATTGGCCAAATACCCCTCTGTGAGTCGTTCCATTTCCACCAGTAGTGAAGGGTATTGCTTGTTTATTTGTTGTTTTTAGAAATATTTCAACTGGTTAACTTAATTAATCTTTAATTTTAATTTAATTTTGTAAACTGAAAATTGAACAAATTGAAATTCCCTTGTTTTGTTGAAAATCTGTAATTTTATTAAAGTGTGGCGTTAGTGACACAAATCTATACTATTAAAAATTTCTTATCATAAATAAAACTTTAATAAATACTAATTCACTTTTACAATTACAGGGACAGTTTAAAGAGTTTTCATTTTAAAACTCTTTCTTATTATAAGTTTTTGATAATTAATGCATTAAAAAGCACTTAAAAAAGTTAAATGTACTTAGGACCACCTTAATTTTTGAATTATTATCTAATTTAATGTTTAGCAACATGCAAAGGAAAACACAAGCAATAAATTAAATTAACAAGTGTTGCTACATTGTTGCTCAACATTTTATAAACAAAAGGTATTTATTTGTGTATTTATTTATTTATAACTGAGCTAAGCGGTATCAAAATTCAAAAACAATTTAGAAAAAAATGCACTCAATGTGTAAATTGTATGCATGTTTGCATTATGCAGGTTCTCTTCTCTGCAAGACTATTTTTTTTAAAGAAAATGTAAGAAAAGAGAATTTTAATTTAATGGCGGTTAGTATTTTTCAACACAAAACAAAAGTATGTACGAAACGCCGAGAATAATTTGCACCTTAAGCCAAGTTTAAAAGTGGAAAATTTTCCAAAAATAACAAACACACACACACACACGCACACATACTACCTTCATGCATGTATGTACATGTGTGTGAATAAGCCCCTGTTAACCTGTCCTACGCTTCGAACGCTTCTTTCCTTTTTTATAGATTTTTTTAATTGTCACCTTTTTGTTATTGTCTGATATTTGAATTATGTTAAACGTCGATACAAGCTATTAATGTTTGACCCGAACGCTTGTCTCTCTTTACAAACAATAAACCAGACTGGACACATCGCGCTTAAAGGCAAACATACAAATGAAGAATTACGGAAAACAACCACAACAAATACTACGCACATACATATTATATGCAGCAACAACAAACCGAGCTGGTTTGCATATACGTGTCAGTGTTGCCGTTTTATGTTTAAAATTTGTTCTTTTTATAAAATAAGGAGATCTTGTGAGCCGAAGTTATTTATATTTTTGTAATTTCTTAATAAAAGGTATTTTTTATAGAGGTATAGAATTGAAATAAAACAAAGTTGATCATGAAATATGCTGTATTTAAAAGATATATCTCCTGGCATTATAATTTGAATACGACTTTTAGCAATAACGCGACGAATGTTGTCCTTCAAGTAGTTAATCGTTTCGGGAGTAGTTTAGCAACTATTAGATAATTAGTCTAGCGGCATTAAGTGGCACTATTTGGGAGGTCAATTCACGAATCCGAACCGTGAAACTATGCGATTACCAAACGTTTCCTTCAGTAAATCAATTCTGACGGGTCATGTTGCGTTGCTTTGCTAACACCACAGATCTTGCACATCATAGTTGTGCAATTGAGGAACAAAAAATTCGATCATCATGACTTTATAGCGGTTACCATTGACTTGAACTTACGGACCAATGATTCTACCAGCTAATTAATTTCACTAAATTAACAGTTTTTCAAAAAGCAGCGGTGTCTTAACGTACACCCCCCAGGGGCACCCCTGAAGTCAGACAGGGAGACAACTGGAAGCTCCACTTTATTTCCACGGGGATCAGTGAACCCGCAGAGTTCATTATTTGTCTCTTTAGACTTATAATAGTTCTCTGACTGATCATTGAGGATGGCCCCTATATGGGAGTATCGTGCTGGTTGTGGTTTTGCGGCCCCATAAGGGAATTATGAAATTTATGGTGGTCAGGATCATCTCACTGATAATGATACGCAAAGTGAATGATCCAGTCCAGTGAGGATGCTAGACATGTGTTCTGGACAGGAGTTAGAAAGTCTCCAACTCTTCAGCAAGGAGTGATGATTTGCAGCCCTGCTCTGGAATCATCGAAGTTGCAACTAGAAAGTTCTGTTGCATAGAATTATAGCTTCGGCTATCTAGGACGCATGTATGACGTTTCAAATTATACAATAGTGGTTTGTCCACCATCTGATTAAGGCGACATGGCCAGGTGCGGATGTAAAACAAATCACACTCTCTGTCTCAACGTACAAACCCCGGTGGCACATTGATGTGTTTTGACGGAATCTCACCATCATTACATGTATCAACGGGGTTAAAAGGGAGCAGGAGCCAACTGGACAGTTCCACTTTATTTCCACAGGAATCAGTAAAGCCCCAGAGTTCAGCTTTTTGGCTCTTTAGTCTTTTAGCTGTTCTCTGACTGATTATTGAGTTGTGTGGATCGGATCATTCACAATGTACAGAATGAATGGTTCAGGTGTAGTGAGCATGATTGCTGTTGTGTGCTTAAATTTTATCAAGCTGCATACGTTCTAGACCAGGAGTTGGATAGTCTCCAACTCTTCAGCAAGGAGTTAGGGATGCGGCCTGCTCTGAGCTCTTGAAGTTGCAACTAGAAGTGACTGGAGGATATACGTATCTGAGGGCTTCCTAGGGCTAGGGATGATGCTACATTTCATCCACAGTGGTATGATCCACCGCCTGGTTATGGCTTACACAGCTAGGTACTGACGTAAATCTTATCGCGCATGTCTCAACGTACACTTGAGGGTTATTACTCCAAATTCGACAGTTTTATTTAATAGCGGACGTATTTTTTTGAAAAAAAGTTAACTTCAATGACAATCTTGTTTTAAGCGTAATTTTGACAGTTAAAATTGTCAAATTGTCAGGCGTCAGTTTATTTACATTGAAATACCAAACCAAACTAAATAAAGAGTTTTTTAACCAGAAGTTTGTTTTTTAAAACAAAATAAAACAAAAAATTTAGTTCAAGACGATTAAAATTTGTATTGTATTACGCAGAGAAAAGTTCGGCAATTATGAGTGAAAAATGATATCTGGCAAATGTCCACCACGACCACGCTGACAGATGTCCACTCTTTCATCAAAGTTTTTAATCACTTTTTGGCAAAATGGCGAGACTATTTCGTTAACCTCATCACGGATTTTGAGTTTTAAGGCTGAAATTGATTTGACTGTCTCCCTGTAGACTCTGTCCTTAGTATAGCCCCATGAAAAATAATCCAGTGGTGTGACACTTAACTGCTGATTGTCGTGAAATTAATTAATTAATTGTTTCATTGGCTGTGTGACATGTGAAACCGTCCTGTTGAAACCACATGTCAGTGATATCCATGTCGTTAATAATAGGCCAAAATTGAGTTGTTAGAAGCTCGCGGTAACGTGATCCAAATCGTTACCGCATTTCCAGCCTCATCTTCGAAAAAAGGAACGCTTCCAGACCACATAGCACAACGTGACACCTTGAGCCAAAGGCTTCTCAATAATTGCTCTAAGATTTTGCTTGTTGCATACCCAGACAAGTGAAAATGGGCTTCGCCTGAAGAAATAATTTTTTCAGAAAAACCAACCAGTTATTTCTGAACGAATTATCTATGGCGATGTGAATGGTCGGTCGGCTTTAATTTCCGCACTAGTTGAACCTTGTAAGGCTTCAAAGTCAAATCCTTACGCAAACTTCGCCATGTGGTGGTTTTGGCAAACCCCCAATTGAGAATTGACAAATTTGGATCTGCTTCAACACTATAGTTCACGGCTGCGATGTTTTCAGTTGAATTACCCTATCGAACACGCGTTGGTGTTCGCACATTTTGTATCGAGTTTGTCGACACAAATTTAACGACCAAATTCTTAACAGCGGTTTCAGAAGGACGATTTTGTTGTCCGAAAATATCACGAATTTTACGAAATGTAACTTTAACAGAATCACAATTTTTGTAGTGGATGTTAATTATTTTAATGCGATTTTCGTGCGAAATTGAATTAATTGTAACTATTGCCAATGCATCTACTAATGAATACGTCAAAAAACTAAATTTCAAAACTATCATGTTGTCGGTGTTGCCACAATTGAAATTAAATAATTTTAGATCTGACAAAATGACCACCAGTTAAAAAAATGTTGCCAAGTTAAAGTTCTATACCCCTATAAAAACGCCCGATAATATGTAAGCAACTAAAGATATCTGAATATTTAAAATGTTTTTGGACACAAAATTTCATATTCCAAAAATTTTTAAAGTATAAATTTTTATTTTAAGTTGATTTTTGTCTCTATATACGTTCCTCTAAAACGCACACTTCTCCAGCGATGCGCTAATAAAATTAGCCAAAACTGTCCGCCAATAATTGAAAATACAAAATATTAAAATTTTATCGCAAATAATGAAGTTTTCGAAGTAAAAAAATTTATGGTTATTTTACGAGAGGAAAATGACTTTTTGCATTTTCTGCCTCTTAATTAAAATGGCAGCACTGCTCGTGTCAACAGGTAACTATCCAGTGACTCCTCTTTAAATTTAAATATGTTGCGTCATTTAGTTTGTGTTTGACAGCCGGTGGCAGCAAAATTCCTCTCGTTTTTAGATGGAAATGGAAATTTGTTTACTTTCCGCTGTGTTGTAGCGAACTCGCATTTCGTCCATGGTTAAGAAAACACGCAAAACCTCTTCCATGTTACGGGATTCAATTACAACACATATAGGTGAGATTTTCAAAAAAATGGACCCGCCCTCGTATTTCCTCGAAACTATTGATGCTGAGATAAAATCAAATTTTAGCAAATAATTTTGCAATAAAAAAAAACTGATGCTTTCACAAAATATCGAAGGTTAACTAACCATATGTGGAAATTTCATGAAACAACGAATTTTAAGAATTTCTTGTTCAGCGAATAATGATATTTCTTGAAAAATTGCAACTGGAAAATTTCATCAAAACAAGAGATTTTTGCATATTTCACTGAAATATCGAAAATGCACAAAATAACCGGGACTTTATAAGCAATTCGAAATCTCAATAAAATCAAACTGAGACATCACAAAATCACAACTAGGCCAAATAATTGGATATTGATATATCGGAATAGATATCTCATTTTTCTATTAAAAAAAACTTTGCTAAATTGTGATATTAAGGTGAAATAAGTTTTTAGGTGAAATATATTTTGTAAACTATTCTCATTATTGCATGTATGTAAATGTGAATGTTTTACAAAAAATATTTTACTGTTTTCACTTAAAATTCACTATTTAACAAAGATATATATACGAATTAACCCAATAAATCGAAATTTTCCAAAAAAAATTTACGATACATTTTCTAGAACCGATGACATTTTAGTTTTAGCAACAGAAAAGTATTAAAATTTTCTTACATCGTTGTGAAATTGTTAATTTTTTTTTTTTATTTGTGTACGGTTCTTCGTCGACCCTCGTCAAATTTGGTTTGTGAACATTAAAAAAAATATACGCACATATTGTTAAATTTTTTTATCACTGTTAATTAGACCGTTCCTAAGTCAAGAAGGTTACTTTTTGCTTATATTTGCTTCATTTTCATTTTATTAAGGCAGGGCTTAATAACTGCAATGGTACTATGCAGTTATTGTGTTAGTACTTGATCTACCCTTGGATGCTCAAATATTTCTTATTCGCTAGTAAACTTTCTGTGGCATTTCTTTCTCCGTATGCGTGAAGCTTGTTGACGACAGAGCTATATTAGAGCTATCGACGGCGAAACTGTGCACCCTTGTTGCCATGATTAAGAGACACTGTGGACTCGTAGTCTATATCGAAAATGGGACTCTATTATTGCACAAACTGTTAAGATCAGAGAAAAGAGAAGACAATAATCAGCCTTCTGAGTTTGTGATTGGCTATTGATCTTCTGAGGCATTCCTTTCTCGCCTTTCATAAAGCATGTTGTTCTGTGAGCGAGATATGGTAAAATTGTCCCGGTTAAATTGGTCTAGGTGAATTCGTCTAATACAGCTATCGATAGTAAAACTGTGGGACCTAGTGGCTTATTATTACGAGACACTGCGTATTCGGAGTCCATGTCGGGAGAATGAGACTCTTTTACTACAAGAACGGTTAAGATGAGAAAAAGAAGGAGATAATAACCAGCCTTCTCTGCTCAGCGCTAGCTCGTTACGCGGCGTCTACAATTGCTCAGAGAGCGGCATTTTGCTAGCTTGTTTGAAATTACAGAAAGGAGAGGTTAAATTTTTTTATACAAGTAGTGTATGGTTGATTCCTCTTTTGTTATATGCTGCTGCACTGCGTACAGTATTTCAGTTTTTTTCAATCTTACGCCTTCTTTTTTCCCTCTTCTTCTCTCTCCTTACTCCCTCTTTCTTTCGCTTCTCTTCTCTTACTTACTCTCTCTCTCTCTCTCTGTTTCTCTCTACCGAAATTCGTAGAGTATTTCAGCCTTTTTTCAATCTTCCCCTTTTATCCTCTTTTCTTACAACCCCTTTCTTTCGCTTTTTTTTTTCTTACTAAGTTTCTCCTCTCTCTTTCCCTTTTCACCTTTTCTTCTTTTCTCTTACTGCCTCTTTCTGCGGCGTTTCTTCTCTTACTTACTCTCTGTCGATCTCTCTTTTTGTATTAAATTTCTTCTACAAGTGTCCCAAGCAAGGCAGCCATTTTATTATTTGTTAAATCTTTTTTTATTATTGAAAAATCTGGGCAAATCTTTGTATTTTTCGATTTGTTTTATTTTTTTTTTTGTTGACGATAAATAAATAAATTGTAATGGAGAAACTGTAAGCAGGAAATAGCGAGTTTTATTCTCATGTGACAGATTTTTCGGACAAATGAATTGAGTCATTATAAAAGATTCTAAAATTGTAAAGAAATGTATTTTTCCTGTGCGTACAAAGCACAAAACTAATTTTTTAGAATAAAAACGAGATGGATCATATGAGAAACGGAAACTAAAGGGAGAATACTGGGCTTAACTATAGCGTTTCAAATGGATCTCTTTTACATCTTTTTTGACATACTCACACTTACACGAAGAAAGTCAAATTAAAATATTGTGTTGAAAGGTCCAGCGATTTAGCCATTATTAAACCCTAATTTAATTTAATCATCTAAAAAGTTAGCAAACTTGGTCACAAAAGGATTGCTAAACGGACCAAAGTGAGTAGAATAATATTAACAACTACTTGGATTAAACGCTTAGACTTTTTTATTTATAAAAGCAGCTAATTTGCTATTATACTGAGTATGCGCTGGGAACGTATACTACATTGTTTTGCCGCTATTTTCGTAAACATTAGTCTTGACAGTTTATATTTCGCAGTCGTGAAGTAGACATTTGGCAAATTTATTATGGAAAAATATTCGATTAACCAACGTGTTTTAATCGTTAAAATATTTTATCAAAATCACCACCGTACATATGCTACAGCTCGTCCATGGCAATCCCGATTTTCATCAAAAAATCATAATGAGTGATGAGGCATATTTTCATTTGAATAAACAGATTAGTCGGTTCTGGGGAATGGGAAATCTTCAAATTATTTAACAGTCACCTTTTCATCAATTAAAAGTGACAGTCTGGTGTGAAATTTGGTCAGGAGGAATCATTGGACCTTACTTCTTTCAAAATGAAAACAGCATAACGGTAACTGCGAATGCGAAGCGAATGAATGAAAACTTTTTAACGCCACAGCTTAATGTTTTGGGCTTGATTAACATGTGCTATCAACAAGACGGTGCCACATCGCATACAGCCAGAATGACAATGGAATTAATGCGAGACCTCTTTCCGCAACAAGTAATTTTAAGAAATGGTGATGTTGATTGGTCTCCACGGTCGCCTGCTCTGGAAATTTTTTTATGTTGGGATATATGAAAAGTAAAGTTTATGCAAACAAAACAGAAATGCTTGAGCAACTCAAACAAAATATTCGTGATGAAATTAAAGAAATACCGCGTAAAAATTTTGAAAATGTGATGGAAAATGTGTTCAAAAGGCCTCGCATTTATGAGGCTAACAGAGGCAGACATTTATCTAATATTGTATTTCATACATAATAGCCGTCATTAAATGAATCATTTATCAATATAAGAGCCATTCTCTTTCATTTAATCAAAAATTATAAACAAAGTAGTATACCCTCCCGGCGGACACCCTGTATTTCTAATAAAAAAAGTTTGTTATTGTATAGTTTTATAACTTTAACGCTTAATTTTCTACTTTTAAAATAAATAAAATGGTCCATAATTATAATCATAAAAAAATATACTTCACAAGCTCTTAAGTATAGATTTGATAAAAGTGTATTTTTTTGTCAATTACAGACAAGTAACGCTATAAATATACACATGCAAATAAATAATTATTTTCAAGTTGTATACTCGCATACGTATCGTTTTATTTACAAAAATGGCGAAAAGAAATATTGAAAAGTCTTGCAAGTTGCTTCAATGTTAACACAGTTAAATGAAAGAAACTATTCAAAGTGGCGGCGAAACATCAGCTTCAAAAATTATTTCATTTTTAGTTAACAAAAACAAAGAAAGAACTAGAAATGGGGGAGGAGGCAATAGCTTTATAGACTTTGCTTTCAGATACATTTTTTAAGCCCAACGAAAGCGACGAAACCGCTAAAAGTTTGTTAACTTTATGATTTTATGACACCCAAGTTTTATACTCTATTGTCGCCATTTTGTGCTTATTTCGCACATTTTATTTATTTATAATCTTGATGTAGATTTATAATTTTGGATAAAATTGTGGACAAAAATTATGATTATAATTTTTTTAAATCGAGAGTTAAGACCCAAAGTGATTCTATCTCGTTTTGTGGATATTTGAAGAAAACAATTTGTATATTTTTTTAAATAAATAAAATAATACCTTAATCCAATTTAATTTATTAAAATTTTTTATTTAGCAACACTGTTTATCTTTTTTTAAATTTAACTTCCTGCAAGTGTCAAAAGACAGCAACATGCTTATAAAATTTTTCGCAAATTAAGCTAGGATATCGAACAACATGAATATGTTATCTAAAAATAGCCGTTGTGTTTTTAACTTGCATTTTCAAGTGTAAACGCTAGATAGAGGTTTACATTTGCAAATTAAGCGCTTTTGTTGTAAAAGTGTCACAAAATTAAAATTTTTAATTAAAAAATTTACTATTAACTATTTACTATACTATATTATCAATCATAATTTTTCTATAGAAAATGGGTTTCGCATATAATTTTTGTATAAAAAGATATCATCGGCTATAATTTTTGTATAAACAAATTTTATGTCATAATACTTTCCATAAAAAGATTTTAGAAATCAAAATTTTTCCATAAAAGATTTCATCAATCATGATTTTTTTATAAAAGACTTCTTCAGTCATCTTTTTGCTGCAGAAAAAAACTTTAATTTTTTGTGTAAGCTAAATTTATGTCATAATTTTTCCATAAAAAAATTTCAGAAGTCATAATTTTTCCATAAAAATTTTCATCAATCATGATTTTTTTATAAACAGACATCTTCAGTTATATTTTTGCTGCAGAAAAAAACCTTCATTTTTGTATAAACAAATTTTGTGTCATCATTTTTCATAAAAAGATTTCAGAAGTCATAATTTTTCCATAAAAATTTTCGCCAATCATAATTTTTTTATAAAAAGACTTCTTTAGTCATATTTTTGTTGCAGAAAAAAACTTTCATTTTTGCATAAGCAAATTTTATGTATATAATTTTTCCGGAAAAAGATTTCAGAAGTCATATTTTTGTTGCAGAAAAAAACCCTCATTTTTGTATAAACAAATTTTGTGTCGTAATAATTTCCATAAAAAGGTTTCAGAAGTCATAATTTTTCCATAAAAATTTTCGTCAATCATAATTTTTTTATAAAAAGACTTTTTCAGTCATATTTTTGCTGCAGAAAAAAACTTTCATTTTTGCATAAGCAAATTTTATATCATAATTTTTCTAGAAAAAGATTTCAGAAGTCATAATTTTTCCATAAAAATTTTCGTCAATCATAATTTTTTTATAAAAAGACTTCTTCAGTCATATTTTTGCTGCAGAAAAAACTTTAATTTTTGTATAAACAAATTTTATGTCATAATAATTTCCATAAAAAGGTTTCAGAAGTCATAATTTTTCCATAAAAGATTTCATTAGTTATAATTTTTTTTATATTTTATCATTCCTAATTTTTTTTACAAAATCAATCAATCAATAATTCTTAAATTTTTTTTTAAAGAATTTCTAAAAAAAATTCGTTAGCCATGCAGAAAATGTTTTCATCAGTCATAATTATTCTAAAAAACAGAGATTATCAGTCATAGTATTTGTAACAAATGTTTTTTAGTTATAAAGAATTTTTAGTTATAATAAAATTTTAAGAAAGAAAAAAATTTGTTTATTAAGTTATAACTTTACTATAGTAAATATGCATCACACATAATTTTTCTATAAAATATATCATCCTAATGATTTTTATATAAAAAAATTTCATCGGTCATAATTTTTCTACAAATATTCATCAAGTATAATTTTTCCAATTTTTATAATTTATAAAAACTTTCATCAACCAATATTTTTCTATAAAAAAATAATTTTTCTATAAAAAAAAATTTCATCAGTCATAATGTTTCCTTAGAAAATATGCATAAGTCATTAATCTTCTACAAACACATTTCATCAGTTATAATTTTTCTATAAAATAAATTCAATCGGTCGTAATTTTTCTATGCAAAGATTCGATCCGCCATAGTTTTTGTATAAAAAAATTTCATTAGTTATAATTTTGTTGTAGAAAATAAAGTATAAACGCTTGTTTATTGTGAATCCTTATACATAGAGAAGTCGAGTCTGTTGATATCCGTCCATCCAATTATTGGTGTTGGTGTTAAAATAGAGTTTGCCGTCCCAGACGACTCTCAAATATTATCAAAATCATCAAACCATCAATTTGTAAGATATAATTTCGAGATTAAAATATAGCAAATTTGACAAATTTTATAATAAAATCTGATCAAAAGGACGAGCGCATTTTATATCTAAAATTATTCTCAATATTGTTGCTTTTTTTTTGACATTATTATTATCTTCTGCTTTGTTTTATTGCAAATCAAATTTTACTAAAATAACTCTCGATTAGTTAGTTTTACGCTAAACTATCGGAATTTCACCAAAATATTAGAAAACAATAGATATTTAAAAAAAAATAAGTCCATTAAAATTTAATTAAAATCCTTAAAAAAATGAAAATTATTTAAAAACAAAAGAAAATAAAAATTATTAATTATACAAAAGATCGTGAAGAAATTCAAGTTTCACTTAAAAATCGAAAATTACGTACTATAACTAAATCATCATGCTGCGTTAAAAATTAATACACAGAGAAAAAAATCGAGATTACCAAAATACTGGAATTTAATTAAATAATTGGTTTTTGGAAAATGTTCACTAAACTTTTTACCAAAATAGAGGGATAGAATTGCAGTTGAAAATGAAATTAAAAAATTGAAATAAAAGCTCTGAAAATGATTAATAATTTAATAGTTCATGAAAAAGTCTATCTTTCTTTTACTTCACGCCATCTGACCTTCGTACTATTTATACCACCTATATCCTTCTAAAGATGGAATACAACTCTAATGTATGGGCCGGCGCCCCAAAGTCTATTTTGAAGTTGCTCCACCGCGTACAAAAGACGGCCAAGAGGCTCATTATGGTAGGATATCGAATTCTAGTGATTCCCTAGAGCATAGACGCAATGTAGATTGTATTTCACTGTTTTATCATTACTACATTGGTAAGTGGTCTAACGAAATCAGGGAAATTTTTCTCAAAACTTTTTGTTTTTTTGTTAGAAAAGCGAAGTAGCACTTCAGTCAGCAATGCCTATTTAGTCAAGTACCGTGCTATATTCTTTAGGAAAGGGACAGAGAAGAGATGAAACAGGTGGTGATAGTAGAAGGATAGTCGGAAATTAACTGTCGTATAAAAGACAGCACAGCGATCAGTGACTTCATCGCCTTCATCGCTGAGCAGCCCCACCGACAGTCAATTTTTATTTTTGTAGTGAAATAAAACCAAGGTTTTCGTTGGGAATCGAACCCACAACCCCCACACTGAAAACCTACTGCACTACAGGGCCACCTTGTACGTTTTTGCATTTAACTCGATTTTTGTTGAGAGCGCATCTATTTGTAATCGATTGGCCAGTGAATCACACTACGCATTACAGGAAGAATTCATTTTCTCAGCAGAAGAGTTCGTATGTTGAATAAACTCCCTACAGGGGTCTTTCTAGACACTTTCAATGTTCGGAAATTCAAATCGAATTTCCGTACAGTTTTAGTACAATGCAGGTCCGAACGAAAAAAAAACCAAGTCCCTCCTAAAAATACATTTTCCCCATGAGAATTACGTGAAATTAAATTATTAACCAAAAACGCATAAGAAAATATTTCTAGAAAACCAATTAACCGGAACTTCACTAAACAATCATAATTTCATTATTTAGGAAAATATTATTTATTTCATTATAATTAAAAAAAATATCTTAATTTTGCAGAAAATAACAATTTTAATAAAAACAAAAAAATCACTGAAAAATGAAATTTCACAAGCAAAAAACGAATAATTGTAAAGAAATCATAGTCGATTGAAGTCGCATTTTCCAGTGAACACATTGCAAACAAATTTAATCGTGCATTTAATACCTCTTTTGAAATAAGGTTTTTTCCGGGTTCGATTCCGCGCTCCGGCAAAGCGGATTTTATATTTTTACATACGTCATAAAATTTTTCATTTTTAATTAAATTAAATTTAATTATAATGTAATTATGCAAACAAAATAATTATAATCGAATATATACTATTGTGAAATCGGGAATCGGAAAATTATAATGAAATATCTTTCGTCATCAAAATCGGCGAGACGAAATTGTGCTACAGTTTTTTTTTGTTGTATTTTAATTAATATTTGCCAACACATAAATTTAAAACAGCTTTAGATTCCTACTTTATTTCCGTACTAATAGTTTTGTATAGCAGACCAAAAGTACCTTTAAGAAAAATCTATATATAATAAAATGCCAGGTGGCTTTCATTCTATCTATATGGGTACATACGACCTTAACAGCAGAATTATCTAAACCCAAACACTGACCTACCAATACAAATTAGAACATGGCTTGAAAGTGATGTCTTCACATCGAAAGCGCTCGTCGTTCATACCGAAAAAAACAGCCAGAAAGGACAGGAAATAATGACAACAGAATCTTCATATACTTTAGAAGATTCTTTAAAATATTTTTGTTGAGCTACAATGTTTTTTGTTGTTGATTATTTCATAATATTGCGATAATTATAAAGTTTTGAGTAGTGTAAGAGTTAAAAACAATACTGCGGCAACTCTGATACATATGGTCATATTATGAATGTACAATACACTTATGTATGGAGGGATGTGTTCGTAAAACTTTTCACTCACTCGCGCCTAAAACTGTTTTATTTTTATTTTTTGTTGTTGTTGCTGTATTTTTTGTTTGTTTTTGTTTTTGTTCTGTAACGAGCGATATAGACAACTTTCAGTCTTCATTAAGCAGACTAACAGTCAACAACGTTTCAAAAAAACTGTTTTACTTTAAAAAGCTTTTAACGGTAAATTTTTTAAAGCAGAGTATAACGGTAGTTTTTTTCATAGCGATCTTAAATTGAGGATCTTTTTCAAGCGGTTTTTTTTAATATTATTTAATCGTGTTTTTTTTCTGTTTCTAACACCAACCAACAACAATCACACTAAAATGAGCTCTCATCGTTGGGGTTACACTAAAGAAAATGGTAAGAGAATTATTTTCTTTGCTTATTTAAGTGAAGTTTGACTACATAGAGTATTTAGCTAGAGACAGCGTTGCCAGCAACTTTTTTTTTTAAACTTACAATTAAATTTCCTTATAGTAGTTATACTTTAAAAATTTCTTTAAATTTATTTTTAAGTATTCCGTAATATGATTTGAAGTGTTTCGCTTTTTTTATTATTGTTTCATTAAAATAAATTAATTAAAAATCAAAGCAAATGAAAATAAAGTTTTAAAAGCATTTTTTACGAGTTCACATTAAATGTGGTTATAAAAAATATACGCAAGCGACAATTTTTTTTTAAATAAAAAATATATATTTTCTTTGTTCAAATATATTGTTAAAAATATATGCTAAATATCTTTGAGACACAAAGATTTTTAAATTTGATATTAGGGAATTATTGAATTTTTTTTTTCAAATAAAAAATTTAAAAGTTTGAGGATTTAAATAATTTTTGCTATTTTTGAACTTTTGAAAATTTAAAGAAATATATTGCATTTAAACACAATAATACATAAATATCGGTGAACCGGTTATTCAGCAGGCTTAAATTTAATTAACATAAGTTTCCGTGTTTTAAATTTAATTTCATACTTAAAAAAATAATATAAATAAAAGAAAAATTGACGAAGGTAAAAATGGCAGTAAGTAAGACGGTGACTGTAATTAATTAGTGAAGAAAAAATTTGCCTGAGCAAACCAAGTGATTTCAGCAATTCTAATATTGCTTCGCCTTTATGTAACTTCTCACAAAACATGGTTTTACAACCAGAAATAAATTAAATAACACAGAACCCGTGATGATGCAGAATTCGCTCAGAGGGAAAAAATTACAGTAAACCTTCTAAATCAACTGCCACGAACAAGGACAAACAAAACAGAAAAGAATGTTATTCACCATGGCTGGTCAGCTTAAACCAAGAAATAAATAAGGCCATCATATGCGAATTGAAATAACATGCTAATATTGCTGTATACAGTGATCTCGCAGAAACGTGAACTAATTTTTACCGAGGGTGTTCACGTTTTCGATTTTGTTCACGTTTTAGATTGCATTTTTTCTATAACATATTTTAGTTTATTTTTATCTTTTATTTAATTTAAAATAAAGTACGTTATTTTTCACCTATGAGACATGTTTTGATTCTACTTTTTGTAAGTTCCTGCGATATTTTAATATATGTACTATGCTACTATGGGTTGCAAAAGGGTTTCTAAGATACTAATTTCTAAATTAGTACAGAGATCTTTTCATTTTTGGAAGCTCCGAAGAATGCAATGTTTTCCGTTTTCCAGGACCCGAAAATGTATTATTAACACATTTCGAAATTGCATCTTTTTTGTTTTTTATTGAACAAATCGTCGATTTGACGACATTATACCTTTTCAACAAACCTTTCTATAAAAGCTCTAAAATATCTGACTTTTCTTGAAGAGTTAATACTTTTGGTTTTTTATTAGACATATTTTCAAAAAAATATTTTTAGAGATCACTTGTTTATATTCTTTATATGCATAGTCAGCACAGAGAGATGCTTCCAGTAAAACTGCCGCGATAATACCAAAACTACTTATCCTGCAACAGAAGTTGTTTACAACAAACAAACTACGAGACTCTTCTGCAGGGAATCCCAAAATTTTTAAATAAGCTTACAAAATTGAATATTAACGTTCGATAAAAAGTTCACGTTTTAGAGCCTTCAAGCCTTTGTTCACGTTTTAGAGTAATCAATGTAAGAAAAAAAAATGTTCATGTTACTGTATGTTCACGTTTCTGCGAGTTAGCTGTATTTAAATTTAATTTCTTTATTTTTTTTTTTTGTTTTGGTTGTGGAAAATTTGAAATGTTCGCCTGCTACGATTTCAAAGATAAGAGAAATATAGGCTAAAATCAAGTCTTCTATGGAGACACTCTTATATTTTTAATTTTCAATTCAATAATTATTATTACAGACTTTGCATACTAACTGCAAATTTTAACTATAAATTATAGAAAGTCAAAAACTATTTCTATGGAATATCCTCCAAGTTTTGTTCTTACTGTGGTAATGGACTGGTAATGGAGTGTAAGTTTTAAGCTCTGCCCACTACAGTTTAAAAGATGTGGTTATATACATATATGGAAATTATTTTTCCATTGGTTCACTCTTTCTTTTTTTTACACTTGGTCTACAGCGAAAGCATTTTGAAAATTACACCTGCAGTAGCCTACAATTTGAAATTTAATTTTGAACTTTTTTTTTAGTAATTAATTTAAAGCACTAGGTCAATTTTAATAAAAAATGTTAGAAAAAACTTTTATTTTTTATTAATTTTTCGATATTTCGCCACACCGTTGGTTGGCATCATCAGGAAAAACAAAAATAATAATAAACCAACGAAACCTATTAAATGTCAAGTAGCGTCCCTGAGCCTTCGCCATTTTTTATTCTGAATTTGTACTTTTTCGAGTTGGCTCACACGCGGTGTTTACAAGACAATTACACAACTAATTAAAACTTGTCCTAGTGGTTTTCATACCAAAAAGTATGTTACCTTTTTATAATTTTTTCTTATATTCCTAATCATTTTGTTTTTCTTAGGAATTTTAATTTAAATACGCTTTGTGAATAAATTAATTGTTTTTTGAAACAAGGTGGTATTTTTATTCAAGATTGTGAAAATCGCTAGCTGATGATGCCAACCAACGGTGTGGCGAAATATCGAAAAATTAATAAAAAATAAAAGTTTTTCTAACATTTTTTATTAAAATTGACCTAGTGCTCTAAATTAATTACTAAAAAATATTAAAAAAGGTGAAAAAAATTATAACTATTATTTTGAACTTTTTGTTATATGAAGCAAATAATTTCAAGTACTTGTCCTTCAGAACCTTGTGACCATAATATACAACTTCTGTAAAAAAATTTAAGTCTCTAACTGTTACGGCTCCAGGGATAAAGGTCTGTAGCAAGAGCAATATGGTTAAACTTCTTTTATTCTCCGTATGGTATGCAGCCCTAGAAATAATGTACGGGCTTTAGTTGATAAAAAATAGTAACCTGCATAAGTCTTTACTCTACTCCCTTATTTTTCTTGTCTCACGTTAAGTTCTACAGGATGCTCCTTAACGGAATGATAGATATCAACTTTAGTGTATTTTCTCGGATTTTATTCGTATGTTTTTCGTATACAGCACTTTTAATAACGCTTAATTTTGTCAAAATATTTTTCTCACGATCTCATAGATCTTATGATTTTTACAGTGCCTAATGGCAGAGTACTCTCTCTCTCTCTCTCTATTTTGAATTCCTTACTGAGCCCGAAATATTATGTTTATTTAATCCGTATTTAACATTGCTAAATGAGCGAAGAATAGCACCGCCTAGCTGTCAACAATTCTTATACTCATAAAAATATAATAAGAAAATCGTAAAAGCTCTGTGGCAAAATTTAGCTGTTTGAAAAATCAAATTTTTTAAGTTATTTTTGATATAATTACTTTTGTTGTCATTGAAAAAGTAATAACAATTTAGCAATTTTTAATATTTCACTACATAAAATAAGTGACATTTCAGTGCTAATGTTCTGCTTAAAGTTCTAATTTAAGTTGGCTTGTTTGAAGGTATTAAACGTCGTGTAATTTCCAAACAGTTTGTGAAATTATTAAACATTAAATTTTATTTTTACCGTGCATCTTTTGTTCATGGAAAATTTTAGCTTTCAATTTTGTTCACTGGGAATACCATTTTCGTCGTTTGTTCTTGGATGATTTATTTTTTCGAGCTGTAGTTACATTTCGCAATGCTTCTCCATTAATTTAAATTTGGTTTTGAAAGAATCTTAGTCAAAAAAAAAAAAACAATTGAGTGTAAATAATAAATAAGCTGATTTTAGAAAGTTTTAATGCTTCGATATCTTATTTTTACGATAACTTTAAAAAAAAATCACGATTGTTTATTACTAAATCATAATTCTGGCAACGCTGCTTGAGGGTGATTCACAGGGTGTCCAGAATTTGTTCAACTTGAATCCAGTTACTGGAAGTTTTCATTCCCAAAAATTCTGAGTAGCCAGCATATTTTGTTGCCACACATCCCCCTTTTAAAATAATTTTATTTTAGAATTCCGAAAGTCTGTAATAGTTTTCGTTTTGTTTTTTATTTACATTCGTTTCTCGTCTCGTCTTCAACTGGTTTTGATCCAGCACCATCTTGATAAGTGCTAACAGTTGTTCAAAAATTTGCTTAAAATATTTTTTTGGATTGTAAGAACGCTACGTTAGCATTATTTTAATTTGTTTTTAACATTTGTGAACAGGTACACAAAACGGAATAAAGAAGGAAAGGATAGACACAGTATTTCATTTACTAGCGAAACAAATCCAAACAACTTAATACCAAAAGAAAATAAAATTCAAAACGGCTGAGCGCAAACTCTACGATAACGTATCTTAAACACTAAAGATCATCAAGAGTGTTCTTAAGATCAGTACTAAAATACTAAAATAAAACTAAAGTACACTGAAAAAAAGATCGGTACGCTATCACAGTGTTTCTGCCCATCAGTTGTCAATCATTGCGTACGGTATTTTTTATTTCGTACACATACACAACGGGAGAGAAATATTTTGTGGATTTAAATTTGTTTCTATAGAATTTGTTTGACTACTGATCTTAGAAATTTCAGGAAAGGACACTTAAGTAGAGTTTCTTAGTTTCTTCTTCTTACGGCTTTTAAAATCTATTAAAATAAATTTTTTTTTTTAATATTTTAACACAGTGTGCTCATGTAGAAACACCTAGAATAAATTGTTGTTTTGGAAACAAATAATTTTTAGTAAGCGAAGCCTATGTTGATCGGGAGAGGAGAAAACCCTTGCTGCCGATAGAAGAATGTTTATTTGGGAAATCTTTATTAAGCTTAAAATTGCATTGTAACTAAAAATAGAATTTCACAAGCCCTAGATAACGTTTTTTTTTGTGGCACTGCCAAATTACATAATTTATTTGGTAAACTGGTTACCTGGTTTTTCATTATTTTATTAAAATTAATTTGAATAGGCCTTTTAATGACCTTTGCAATGATACTCATATAGTCCTATTCTGCCATATAATACTCGATATATGCCATATTATATGTAGAAACCCTGGAACTCAGTATTTGCCGCCAACTCTTTACTTTACATTTTTTGCTTAAAATGTATTTCACACGCGCCAGGGATGTCGTCTTCTTTTTTAGCGCTGTCGCTTAACTAAATTCGTTCTAATCCGCAAAATGTTTAAAATTTCCCAATAAAAATCTCCAATCCCACAATATAGTCTGTATAACATTTTGTTAAAATTAAAATAACTACTTTGACAACACTGTTGATTAAAGTTTTAATTCTTATTTCGCTCACTCTCTCTTTCTCTCTTTCTCTATCTTTCTGTCAGTTAAAGAATATATCTCTGTTTATAAATTTATATTTGTAAATTCTTCTTCTTGTTTATATATTTTTTTATTATTAATTTTTGCATTTAAACACGTTCATATTTTTGTTTTTGCACAAGTAATAATTTCAACTCGTGCCCGTTTTACTTTAATTGCTGGCTAATTTTTAGTTTAAAGATCGATTATAGTTGGCATTAAGTCTCGTGATCGCAAATTTTTGTTTGTGCCTGAATGATTTTTGTAGTAAACAAGTTTGCCAATACTCATACTGTTGGATGTCAAGTTTACTTTTTATGTTTCTTTTTTTCACAAAAGTGCAATTTCACTTCCCGAATGTTAAGCGTAACTGTGCGCTTAAAATCCAGATGCATCAAGAACATTTTGAGCAGCTTTTAATCAAAATGTTAAAAGTATGGATGAGCGCACGGCTCAAGTTTTTGACAAGAGATGCATCTATATACAGGGTGTTTTTTGCATAGAGGTATACAACTTTTAAGTGGAATAAAAAAAAATTGTGAAAATTTTTAAATTGACATGAAAGTTACTTTATACGAAAAATACTCTTCTGGCATTATAATTTAAATATGGCTTCTAGAATATGACCGCCACGGCTGGCTTGGACATATGTAGTCTAATCTAGAGTTCTAATTTTCTGTGACTTTTTTTAAACATTTGTGGTCGTATATTAGCAATAATGCGAAGAATGTTGTCCTTAAGTGGTTAAATCAATTGTGGCATAAGCTCTGCGACATGTTGAGCCATCTTGTTGAAACCACAGCTCCTGCACATCATGGTGCTTTAATTGTTAAACGAAAAAGTCTGCAATCATGGCTCTATAGCGGTCACCATTGACTGTAATTATGAACAGCATCGTTTTTAAAGAAGTACGGACCAATGATTCCACCAACCCATGAAGCTGCTTAATCTGTCAGTTTTTCTTAATGTAACGGTGTCTTAGCATACACGTTTATTGATGTATCGATGCAAATATGAGTAAACTAAACAAAATTCGCTTATGGAAATCGGAATCAACGGCAATCATGTTTGGGAAGCATTGTTCTGGACGTTAGTATATCCTAACTAAACTAAAGCTAAATGGCGAAATGACCGCTATAAAAATCATCCTTATTACCGATTAAGCGTTACGGTGCTCGTGATTGTATATTCTTTGTGGTCACTTAACATTAAAATCTTTGGTCTTAAACATGCTGCTGTAATAACTCGAATGTTTTATACGTGTGTGATAGTTGGCACTGTTCAATAACTGCGGCATATTAAAATTCGCACCAGACATGCGAATGGATCGCATGTGAATTTCCTGTCTATTTACTAAGGCATTTAGATTATATTGAGTTATATCGATTAAGATCCAATACATTTACTTCACTTTACTCCCTTACATTGCGTTTACACATGAAATTATTTCCTGTATCCACAATGGCAACCTTAAGTGTAATGGACAAGTTGCGTGAGAATTTCTGGATTGTTTTTTGGTTAAAGTCAATAGTTGCAAATTTCTTTTATAATTTCTTCATATGCCTAGCAGCAGCCTGATATTGGAAGAGACGTAGTACCCTCGACATCCAACATGTGACTTATATACATACATTGCTACCAAGGCGTATATGCACCTAGTGTACGTGTAGTGGGTGGACGCTTTTTCCTACACCCAGTGGTGAGACCACCATCAGATTAGGCCACATGGCTCGGTGCTGATGTAAATCCTATCCACTGATCGTTACCACATTTTCAGCCTCATTTTCGAAAAAAAACACATTGAGCATGCAAAGGCTTGTCAATAATCGCTCTAGGATTTTCAGACGCCCAAATGCGGCAATTTTGCCGACCGACCAGGCTTCAATTCCTGCACCAGTTAAACCTTGTAAGGCTTCACAGTCAAATCCTTATGCGAAATTCGCCATGTGGTGGTTTTGGATCACCCCAATTGTTTGAAACATCGAGGATTTGACAAAATTTGAGTCTGCTTCAATACTGTGGCTGACGGCTGCAGTTGAATGACCCAGTCGAACACGCATTGCTGCTCGCACATTCTGTATCGGGCCTATCGACGCAAATTTAATGACCAAATTTTTAATAGCGTTCTCAGAAGGACGATTATGTTGTGGGAAAATATCACGAATTTCACGAAATGTAACTTTAACCGAATCACCATTTTCATAGTGGATTTTAATTATTTGAATGCGACTTTCGTGCAAAATCGATTTAATTGTAACAATTGCCAATATATCTACTACGAATATGTCAAAAAACTAAGTGTCAAATTTATCATGTTGCTGGTGTTGCCACAATTGTAAAACAAAGTTCTTGTTGAAAAACGCGTTGGATAAACGATTTAACGAAAGCAAATGAACTGTTTCCACATATCTGAGTCGTTGCCATTTATTTTAGATTCTACACAATGTAGGAGATTAAAAAATCACTGTTGTAAGCAAAATCGGCTTAAAGTACCGGCCAAGTTTTAAATGAACTTTTCTTTGTTAACTGAAAACAGCTAACAAAAATATTCGTTATTGTTCGATAAAATATTGTTTTTTATTTGTAATTTGCTTGTTTTGCAATTTTTAAAGTGTTCTGAATTTTTCTGAAAGAAAACTGGTTTTTAAACTTTAAGTTTAGTCAGTAATTATTATATTTAAAATGTTATTATTTATTTATGTTATTCTTTAAAAGTGAGATCAATAAAAAAAAGGAATTTAAAGTTTAAACTTTCTACAGCAGGAAGCAAAATACGTGTAAAAGTTTTGCTTTCAAAAAATGACAAATATGCGTTTTAAATCAATAAGAAAAATATTTTTTATTAAAATGTTTAAATTTAACTTTGATTTATTTATAAAATTGGCTTAAACTTAACTGAGTGTGTGCAGGAAAAGAGAAACACATTTCTTTGTTTGCAAATTAATTAATACTTTAATCAAAATGAATGATAAAAATTATCATATCAATCATTCAATTGCTGAATGTTGCTGAAAGCTTTTAATGCAAAAATAAATTATTTGTTGTTTTATTTGTAATTATTTTATTATTTATTTTATTTAGTAGAAGTAGTAGTATTAGTAATAGTAGTAGTAGTAGTAGCGATAGTAGTAGTTGTATATTGTTAATATTAACGCTTCCTTGAAGATCAAGCTTTTGCTTTTTTTAGCAATTTTACGAATGTTTTCATATTTCGTGTCGACAGGGTATGTTTTTTAGAGGTATAGAACTTTAAATTCGATTAAAACAGAGATGAATCTTTTTTAATTGACATAAACTTGACTTGATTAAAAAGATAATCTTGTGGCATTATAATTTAAATATGACTTCTGGCATATGACTGACACGGCTGCTTTCAACTCAACCACAACTCATGCACATTGTTGCTGTTTATTTGACGAACGAAAAAGTTCAGTTGTGCTGATAATCCTCAAGTATATGTTGAGACACATTTATATCCAAGAAAACGGACTATATAAGCTTTTGGGAATGTTACAATTAGTGATGGCCGCTATATAGTGATAATAACAGACTTTTTTGTATATCAATTGAACAACCATGATGTGCAGTAGCTATGGTTTCAATAAGACGGGTAGTAGGTCACACAGCTCGTGTCACATTTGATTTATTGAAGGAAATGTTTGCCAACCGCAGACTTTTATTTTTCATACGATTCGTGTGGTAATATGTGAAGCCACTCGTCTAGGGCGATAAACCCCAAACGATTAACCAGATGGAGGACAACATTCGCCGCATTATTGCCGATGCATGGGCACAAATGGTGGAAACACTCATCGAAAATTGAATGCCCCGATTAGAAGGCGCCTGATCCAGCCGTAGCGACCATATGCCAGAAGTTATATTTTAGATATAATGCCAAAGGACTATCTTTCGAATGAAAGATGAAAGAGAATGGATCTTATATTGATAAATGTTTTATTTAATGTCGGCAATTATGTCTGGAATACAATAACAGATAAATGTCCGCCCTGTTAGCCTCACAAATGCGATCCCTTTTGAGCACATTTTTGATTACATTCTTATACATTTCACGCGGTATTTCATTAATTTCATCACGAATATTTTGTTTGAGTTGCTCAAGCGTTTCTGGTTTGTTGGCATAAACCCTGATTTTCAATCCCCACAAAAAAGAAGTCTGGTGCAGTCAAATCATGCGACCGCGAAGGCTAATCAATATTACAATTTCTTGAAATAACTTGTTGTGGATAGGAGTCTCGCAGTACTTCAATTGTAATCCTGGCTGTATGCGATCTGGTACCGTCTTGTTGATACCACTTGTTAGTCACGCCCAAAGCGTGCAGCTGTGGCGTTAAAAAATTTTCACTCATATTACGATATCGCTCTCCATTCATCGTTACCTTTACGCCATTTTCATTTTTAAAGAAGTAAGGTCCAATGATTCCTCTTGACCAAATTGCACACCACTGTCTGACTGTCACTTTTAATGGATGCAAAAGTGACCGTTGAATAATTTGAGGCTTTCCCATTCCTCAGAACCGACTATCTGCTTATTCACATATTCATCCAAATCAAAATATACCACGCCATGCAAATCCTTGTGCAAAGTTGTTCTAGAGCATGACGTTGAATTGATGTTGATGGATTGTTTTGAACTTTCTCATCGTCACAGTAATCGATGATTGATTTTGATAAAATGTTGTAACGATTAAAACACGTTGGTTTATCGAATATTTTTCCATAACAAATTTTTCACGACTGCCAAATATAAATTGTCTAGACTAATGTTTACCAAAATGGCCGCAAAATAAGTAGTATACCTAACCGACGGACACTCTGTATTTGTACTAACCTTTATTTTAGTACACAGTATACACACATAAACAGTTTACTAAAACACGCCAAACAAAAGATCAGCACGTTATTTTAGTGTTTGCGTTCATCAGCCAATAATCGCTGTGTACGGTATTTTGTTTGCATACATATACACAAACACTAAAAACAAAATAAACAAACTTGCGTTTTTTGAACAGTAAGTACGCTATGATAGCATAGTGTTGCATTTTCGAACACTGCTTTAAACAACGGCTTATTAAATAGTTTTTTTGTTTTCTGTCAACAGTAACACGATGACTTTGTGGGTTCATTTCTGTTTGTCACTGTTAACATGAACAGTTTTTTTTATAAAGTTTTTGTATCACATGAATCGTTTTTGGGATTCACAAAATAAATTAATTGTAACCAGACAACTTTGACGTAAAGACTCCGAAAGAGTAATGCAAAACGAAAGGGGAGTGTTTTTGACATTTTTAATGATCATTAAATATTCCGTTTAAAAATAAAGGAAAAAAATTATTAAGATAAAAGTATTTTTTTTTTAATTAAATATTGGAAAAATAATGATATTTTGTTTTGCAACGAAAGTTGTTTTTTCTTTCGGTTTAAAATGATTTATTTTAGGTTTTTTGCCATTGAAAAAAATTCTTAATTTTAGAAAGTGATAAGACGTTAGACATTTTTAAAATATTCATAGACACATAAAACGTAAAAATTGAAACTATCAACTCAGCAGTGTAGTAAAGTATTATTAGAAAGCTTTAATACCGTAAATAAATCCAATTACTGAAACAAATAAGTATTACGATGTTGCCAGATTTTTTTCCCAATGAAACAAATTTAGACGTTTTACTCGCTTATATAAACATTTTAGTCACATAGACAAAGTGACTAAAAATAAGTTTTACCAAAATATGCGCCCTTTTAGGGCTTCTAACAAAAACCAACAAAAACTTTGATTGCAGCGATGAAATATATAACATTTTGCAGTGTACACACTGCAGATGCTATTAGGAAATTTATGATCCAAAAATGAAAAATCCTTTCCCTCTATTATTTTTTTTCTTTATTTTTATTTACTAATAATTTAAGAACATTATATTTACAAATAATATTTCGTAGTCTCAGCGTCACTAGGACCTTCTTGAGACATACTTCGGCAACTTTGTTATATCAAAGATACAATATTCCATAATTATTTAATAGAAAATTCAATATTAATAATAAATATAAATTTAAAGGAGAATTAATAAAAATGATGTATTTTATGTATTTCAAAACATCATCATTTTTTGAAATAACTTGTTGTGGAAACAGATCTCTCAGTAATTCTATTGTAATCCTGGCTGTATGCGATGTGGCATCGTCTTGTAGATACCACATCTTATGCAAGCCCAAAACATGCAGTTGTGGGGTTAAAAAGTTTTCAGTCATATCACGATATCGCTCCCCATTCTCATACCTATCGTTACCCTACATCGTTTTCATTTTCAAAGAAGTAAGGTCCAATGATTCCTCCTTGTACACCAGACTGTCACTTTTAATGAATACAAAGGTGACCGTTGAATAATTTGAGGGTCTGCGAGACCTCTTCCACAACAAGTTATTTCAAGAAATGGTGATGTTGATTGGCCTCCACGGTCGCCTGACTTGACTGCTTCGGAATTCTGTTTGTGGGCATATCTGAAAAGCAAGGTTTATGCAAACAAACCAGAAACGGTTGATTAACTTAAACAAAATGTTCGTGCTGAAATTAATGAAATATCGCGTGAGAATGTAATGAAGAATGTGCTCAAAATGTTTCGCATTTGTGAAGCTAACAGAGGCGGGCATTTATCTGATATTGTATTCCATACATAATTGCTGACATTAAATAAAACATTTATCAATATGAGATCCATTCTCTTTAATTTAATCACAAATTATAAACAAACAAACAAACCTTCCCGGCGGACAACCTGTACATGGGAATAAACACTTGCGGGGATTTGTGATATCAACTTAATTGATCAAGAAAATTTTACTGCTCGGGACTTTTTTTGTGGGGATATCTGAAAAAATACCGCGTGAAATGTGTGAAAATGTAATGAAAAATGTGCTCAAAAGGGTTCGCATTTGTGAGGCTAACAGAGACGGACATATATTTCATATTGTATTCCATACATAATTGCTGACATTAAATAAAACATTTATCAATATAAGATCCATTCTCTTTCATTTAATCAAAAATTATAATCAAACAAAGTAATATACCTTCCCGCCGGACACCTTATATATATTAGGCACTGCAATGAACCTAAATTTATTAATTTTATCATTGTGAGTTTGCTTAGCGCTCAGAATAATCTTATATATTTTGAGTGCTCCCGGATAAATTGCATGATAAATTTTTTGAAGGAAAAAGTTTCGTTGACATTTGCATCTAAACATGTTGTGAATTCCACTCTGTTTTCAAGTTCCCAAAGCAATTTGTATGGTTTTTTAGGAACATTTTAAATTACTCTCGTTAAATATTTGGCAACCACAAGAAATATTGTTTTCGAATTACTTTTAACTTTTCCGGTTTTGTCACGCTAAATTTAATTAAATATAATTCATGTAAAAACTTTTGTTTTTTAGCGCTTTCCATAAATGCAAGTCTCTTGGTCTTATGTAACTAAGTAACTTTCATCTTATTATATTACGAAGCCTTAACGTTTCTTACCTGCGGCTGGTTCTGACACAGGCCAGACAAGTGTTGCAATCTTTATTTGCACAATTTTAATAAAAGTCTTTAAGGTTTTTTACGTTAAGTTCAATAAACTGCAAGAAATTTTTTTTATAAATATTATAAATAAAAATCAGCAACAAAAGTTTTGTTGAATATAAAATTTACAATAAATTTGCATTATGTATAAAGGGTGGACTTTCAAGTGTTTGGCTTTAAAATAAAATATGTTGAAAAAAGAAATGAAATTGGTGTAATTTTTTAAATTATTATTTATTTTAACTATGAATCAGAAATCCTGAACTAGATTCAAGGTGTTTTGGCGGAAAGGATAAATTATTGAAGCATCAGCATTTTTTTGGGCATACAGTAACGCTTTGCCTAAACCACAAGTCAAGAAGCTTCGGAATAGTGAATAATAATGCTCATTAGATTATATTTTGATTTTAGCTGAACATGTTGTTCCCTAAAGTTTAAGATCGGCTCAACAATGCCAGGCCAGTTGATTCTGTTTCACGGACTTTCTTTATAAGATTGTCAATTACGGTGAATTATTTTTGATTAAACAGATGAAAGATTTTGAAAAAAATTTAATAAAACATAAGATTGTTTCAACAAAAAAAGAAATTCTACATCGTGATGAACATTTAGAAAACTCTTTACAAAAATCTTAAAAAAATGAAAGGACACACACACTTGCATATATTTTCTTACAGTGCATCCAACAAATTGAATGTATTTTTTGTTTGTTTGAAACACGTGTTTCATTTAATGCATTTCCTGTAAATCGATAATAACATTTTAAAAGAATAGCATAAATAAACAAACAAAATCGTGTAAATAAAATTAATTTTCAAAAACGAAGTGCGTTTAATTCACCACTTAATTAAAAAAGTAATAAAATTTAAGAAATTAAAAAGAAAAAACAATAACGCAGATTTAAAATAAAAAAACGAACTTAAAAGTATCAGGTGTTTTATAGGGTCCGCCAAATAACTTTTTCTTTTTGTTTTAAATGCTATAAACAAAACTACACAGCTTTGGCACGTAGCGCCGTCCTCTTGAAACCAAATGTTGCCAATATTCTTCTTCAATTTTTGTGAACAAAAATTCGTTTAACATGGCCCGATAACGATCGCCATTGACTGTAACGGCCACTCCTAAAAAATGGCCCAATTATGCCTCTGGACTAAAATCCGCACCAAACAGTGACTCGTTTTGGATGCGTCGGCTTTTAAATGTATGCGTGCGGGTTTTCTGTGCCCCAAATGTGACAATTTTGCTTGTCTACATATCCGTCAAGATCAGAATGAACTTCATCTGAAAAGATAATTTTTTTTGCAAAATCGGCATCTTCTGTAAGTCGATCGCATGCCCATTTAGCGAAGCGTTGTTCAAGCGTATACACAATAATATTCGTTGAACGGAAGGATAAAACTAATTATCTATTAAATCAGACATGAGCTAAGTGTTGCCATTCACGAAATAAGCACTAGCTGAGAAAAAAAAACGCTAGATTACGGACCCTATATTTATATGGTGGTATAGAACATTAAGTTGGCAACACTTTTTTTAAGTGGCGGACATTTTGCCTGCTGTTAAGTGGTCTGGCATTTCAACATGAAAACACTGACGTTCGAACAAAGTAGAAATTGAGCCCAAAACAAGATAGCCATTGATACCGATTTTCATTTTGTTTAGAGTTGAAGCTCACTTCACACAGCGTGTGCCGTGGTTTTTTTAAAGAAAACGTTTGGTTACCACATAACTTCACGTTTCGGATTTAGAAATTTGCCTCCATTATCGCACGATTTAATGCCGCTAGAACATTTTCTAGGGGGATATGTGAAGTGGTTAGTCTACGCCGATAAGCCCAAAACGTGCTATATAAAAAACAGTCTTTTAAAGAGCTGATTATCATCTTGTGTCTTAAAACTTTTAATTTGTAGGATTCCGCCTTTAATGTGTAAAAATATAGCCCAAGTGTTTTCGTTAGAGGGTTTGTCAATCTTTCACAGTTCTCTGTCCCTGGTACCGTGAAGATAAATTTTAAAATTTTTAGCTTCGGCACAAACCATTTTATTTTAGAGATCTGTTAAATTGATAACAGAGCATTGTTAAAATAATAAAAATTCAGGTAATGCATATGAAATAAGTAAAGATGATAAAAATAAAATGAATTGGAAATGCTCTTCTAAGCTTCTCCGATTTGGTACGGGTCCTTTTGTTGGTCTTTTTAATGGCAACATTCGAACAATGGCAAAACTAACATGAATGGGATTTGCTTGTCAGGAGCTCTTATATTAGTTCCGCACACTTGGAAACTTTAACGCTTTAATTTGAGATTTTCTGGCGGATGGCACTATTTCAGCGAAAGATGGCAAAACCAAAATGAGTGGTATTTGTGCGCTATAAAATTAAAAAATTACAAAAGGTATTTGAGAAAAATCCAAAGTGGTTTTTCTGCGCTGCAAGCAACAAGTTAAACGAAAAAGACGAATATCCCTTAAACTTTAAAACATAATGCTTAGCAAGGTTTTTTAGAGCTTAACAAAAGCTAAGTTATGCTTTAAAATCCTTAAAATTCGCCGAAAAATGTACCAATATACCCGATGTGTACATCGTGAAACTACAAAATTTTTTGCCACTTTTCTTTCCAAATCGATAATTTTTATTTAAACCGCTCTATATAAGTTAGTTGATAACACTGTTAAGCAAATGCACTTTACTTGTACTCTGTTTCTCTCTCTCTCTCTCTGTCTCGCCTTTGTTCGAGGTTTGGATAATGCTGTTATAACACTTGCAATTGCGGTTTCTATATGTAGGCGATTTAAAACGTCTAAATGGTTTTAATTTAAAAATATCTGACTTCCTGCGATAGCGTTTTAGCATTTTAACTTGAATTTATGATTCATTAGTTTGTTACATTTTTCCTATAAATATTTTTTCTGTCGTTTAAGGCTTTTGAACGTATTTTCGTTACAATATTTTTCCCTTAAGAAAAATGTTGCATTTTTAATTAAGCTTTTAGCTGTGCTGATTCAAAAAACTTGATATACTTTTCACACATGGAAAGAAATACTATATTTTGTTACGTTTATACCATTTATAAACATTTTGTTATTGCTGAGTTCTTTAATGCAAAATAAATAACACCAGATTTTAGAGTTTTAAAATTCATTACAAGTTTAATTACTTTAACTATACACACAAAGTTAGATTTGTACGTTGGCAGAAGTCTTTACTTCGCGAGGTTTAGGTTTCCACTCAGAAGCTGTCTTTTACATTTGTCCACTAGAAGTCTAGAAAAATTAAGAATTTTGTACTCCCTTTATATCAGGTTTTGTTCATTTAGACTGGTGTCTTGCGGGGTAAAAGGGAACCCAGGCCCCTTAAATGCTAGTAGGAGTCATCTGGACAATCCACATATTTCCACGGGAATCAGTACGCTCGCAGAGTACACTATTTGTCTCTTTAGACAATTAGATGTTCTCTGACTGATTATTGAGGTTGGTCCCTATATGGGAGTATCGTGGTGGTTGTGGTTTCGAGACCCTCGTGAGAGTTTGTGGGTCGGATCATTCAAAATGAACACAATAAATGGTTCAGGTCCAGTGAGTATGAATGCTGTCGTGTTCTTAATTATATTTAGCTTCATGCGTTCTGGACCAGGAGTTGGAAAGTCTCCAACTCTTTAGCAAGGAGTGAAGGCTGCGGCCTACTTCGGGCTTTCGAAATTGCTACCAAGAGTGACCGGAGGATATACATATTCGATGGCCTCCTGGAGCGTGGTTGATGTCCAATCAACCAAGTGGTTTGACCACCATCTGATGATGACTATATAGTCGGTGCAGATGGAAATCAAATCACGCACTGATCTTTATTATTATGAATTAAAGCAAAATTAAGGCTTATTAATATCATGGTGATGGCCAAGGCAAATCATTCAAGTGGTTTAACCACCATCTGATTATGACTACCTAGTCGGTGCAGATGTAAATCAAATCACATCACGTTTTGTTGTTGTTATGTTATTCATTCAAAATAAAAGCGCCTGTTGGTCTGTCTGTATTTTTGTTTTTGTTTTTATGCTGATAAATTTTCTTCCTGGAATTTATTTTAAGATATTTGTTGTTGTTTCGCGTACATAAGATTTCTCAGAAAACCACGCAGTTAGTAAACAGCATACCCATTTGTTGTTGTGTTGCGTGTACAAAATTTCTACGCAGTTTGTAACTAGAAAGTTGTTATTGTCTTGCGTGCATAAGTTTTCTTAGCAAACCACACAGTTAGTAAACAGCATACCCAGTTCTTTACTTTATTACTTACTTATTTTCTTTTAAAACTTAAGCAAGACGCAACCGTAACAATATTATGGCAAACAGAGAAAATATTTATTTATTGTAATACTTTTGGTGCAGGGTGTGGTGTAACTACTGGTTTTCATCTCATGTGCAAATTAATAATATTTTTTCTGACTAAATGATCAAAATATTTGTGCCATTTCTCACGAATCGCTTACCTTTCAAATAATTTTTTGCAATTGTTTTTATTGTAAAAACTTTTCTTATATAAAATATATACATATTTAATATTAAGTTAATTGAAGTGTTGTTTTAAAATGCGTGTGTTTTTATAGAGGTATAAAACTTTGAAATGGAATAAAACAAAGTTGAATTTTTTAAATGGACATGAAATTTTCTTTATTCGAAAGATAAATTTCAGACATTATAATTTAAATATGACTTTTGGCATATGATCGCCATGGTTGGCTCGCACGATGACTTTTTCCAACATTTTTGGCCATATATCGGCAATAACTCGTCGAGTATTGTCCTCCAAGTGTTCAATCGCTGAATTAATTGGTTTGGGCCTACTTTTTACAAATTGAAAGCTAAATTAAGCTGAACACAAGTCACTTGACAGCTGATAAAATGGCTGCCAGTTAGAAAAGAGTTGACAACTTAAAAGTCTATACGTCTATAAGAACACCCTAACATTTGTAATAAAGTGATTAGTAAAAAGTTCGATGATTTTACCAAATACAGTTCTAGATTAATACGATAATTAACTGCTACTTCCTATGGATCTTGATGAATTTTTCCAACATTTATCGGGTTTGTCGTCGTAGACTGGCGACTTTACACATCTTCACAGAAATAGTCCAACGGCTTTAAATCGCACAATCTTCAATTCATGGTTCCGAAACGTGGAACTGTACTTCGTGGTCGTTCAATTGATGAATGAAAAGTTCAATAACTGTGACTCTATAGCACTCAACACTAACCTTCTGTAACCTTCTGATCAGCATCGTTTGAAATAAGTACGTACGAATGGATTCACCAGTCCATAAGGCGCATCAAAAAGTACATCCACCTGAGGATTATCATCACTTTAAATACAATATTTTTGTTTATTCACATTCAAACAAAAATGAGTTTCATCGTGAAACAAAATTCGGTTATGAAAATCGGGATAATCGGCAATCTTGTTTTGGGTCTGTCAAAATGTGTCACAGTTAAAAAAGTGTTGCCAACTTAAAGTTCATTCTATTCAGGAAATGCTAAACCAAACTAAACATAAATCATTCGATAGCTGACAAAATGGCCGTCAGTTAAAAAAGTATTGCCAGCTTAATACTTTATACCTCTATAAAAACACCCTTTATAATACACAAATTAATTAATTAATGCGGCTTAAATTAATTTTTTTTGTAGTAATTTTTTTAACGAAGAATTAGTTGATAATTATACCCTAACCATCACAATCTTTTATCGCTCAATAATAATTTTACTTCTTTGAACCATACCTGCAATGTACCGCAATTTAAACTCACATATGCGTTGCTAGCTCTTCCTTCGAAGAAGCGCTTTCATTGCAGTCTCCAATCAATTGGAATACTTTAGAATTGAGTTTCGGGAATTTGCCTCATTCTCATAATTTTCTTAATTTTGGATTTAGACCTTTCTGTTGCACGACTTTCTTTAGATGGATGGTTTCGAATGCTTCTCCTCAAAAGTATGATACCATCGTCCTAATAGTAAATTGACGAACAACTCGTAACATAACATTGTGGTTCCATTTTTACAATTTTTTTGCGATGGATTTTGGGCAATTACACAGTTGTCATGGGCGAGATGTAACATCCTATTAGTGTATGCACGGTGGCGTAAATGCTCTTATGTCAACTGAATCTTGTATGGAAACAAATTCAAATCCTTGTGGCTAAAGTTGTTCTTTGAAGACCAATCTCCTGAGTACGGTGTCCAATTGAGGTTGATGGATTATTTTGAACACTTTCTTGAGCATTTTTTCAGCCGATCTTGCGGTACGTTGTCGTCCATGGTTGGGCCTATCACCTATAGACCTTCTTTCTTTAAAATCATTTACTACACGATAAAAAGTGCGTTTTATTCGCACGTTGTTTCTTCCAAAATTTTCACGCAACTTTCTCATCGTCACAGTAATCGATGACTGATTTTGATCAAATATTTTAGCGATTAAAACACGATGATTTATCGAATATTTTTCCGTAATAAATTTGCCAAATATGAACTGTCAACACTAATGTTTACCAAAATGGCGGCAAAACAAAGTAGTACGTATACCTTCACGACGAAGACCTTGTATGTCTATCCATTCAAACAAAAGTGAACTTCATTGCTAAACGAAATTCGTTTAAGAAAATCGCGATTAATAGCATTTTTGTTTTGAGTCGAATTTTGCACAATTTGGAAGCGTTTTTTAATCGTCAGTCTATTTATGTTGAAAAGCCGAACCACTTAACAGCTGACTAAATGATCAGGTAAAAAAGTTTGCTCATTTAAAGTTCTATACCTCTATAAAAACACGCGCACTAAAATTATACAAATTATACAAATTTAATACTAAATTCATTGAAATGCTTTTAAAAATATATAAACAATTTTAACTGTCATTAAATAATTTAATGTTTTCAACTTAAAAGTGGTAATTAGCGTTAAATGTTATTAATTGCGATTACTTTTACTTATTCGCGTACAGTTGGAAAACTAATTAAGAAATACAAATGTTGGCACGCTATATTATAGAGCTATTTATTATCGAGCTTTTCTTTTGTTTTTGTTTTTTTTTGTTGAACGTGATTTGTAGAAAATGATTTTTTTAAGATCGTAAAACTTAGAAAATTATTCAGAAAAACTTTTAAAAGTTGTTTTTTTTTCTTAAGAAATAACAAATCGCCGCTATTTTTTAAAGCTGTTTAGAGTATATTAGTTAACATGGGGTTTTCATTGTATCGGATTTTTCAAACAAGTTGTTTGTTGTCTAATTGTGGCAACGCCAGTAACATGATAGTTTTGACATTTAGTTTTGTGACGTATTGCTAGAATGAATACGATTTCGCACGAAAATCGCATTAAAATAATTAAAATTCACTATGAAAATGGTGGTTCTATTAAAGTTACATTTCGTAAAATTCGTGATAATTTCCGACAACATAATCGTCCTTCTGTGACCACTGCGGCTCGATACAAAATGTGGGAACACCAATGCGTGTTTAACCGGCTCATATGACTTAAAACAGCGCAGCCCTTAGCCACAGTGTTAAAGCAGATCGAAATTTCTCAATTCCTCTACGTTCTCAACAATTGGTGTTAACCAAAATCATCACATGGCGAATTTTGCGTAAGGATTTGACTTTGAAGCCTTACAAGGTTCAACTGGTGCAGGAATTAAAGCCGACCGACCATTCACATCGCCGTAGATTCGCCTAATTCATTCAGGAACAACCGGCTGGGTTTTCTGCAAAAATATTTTTTCCAGAGGAAGCCCGTTTTCAATTGCATGGGTGTCTTAACAAGCATAATTGCCGCATTTGTGCTCCTGAAAATCCTAGAATGATTATTGAGAAGCCTTTGCATGCTTAACGTATCACTGTATGTTCAATGTGCGCTATATGGTCTGGAGGCTGTGTGTGATGAGGCTGGAAATGCAGTAACGGTAAATGGATCACTCTATCGGAAAATGCTAACAACTGAATTTTAGCATATTATTGATGACGTATGAAACGATGACCAATGAAACGATCAATTTATTGCAAACAAAATGTCCCGATCGCATAATTTCACGATAATCAGCAGTTAAGTGGTCAACTAGATCGTGTGATTTAACGCCACTGGATTATTTTTTGTGGGGCTATGCTAAGGACAGTGTCTATGCGAATCGATTTCAGCCTTAAAACTCAAAATCCGTGATGTGATAAAAGAATCGACATTTGGTTTTAAATTGAAATGCTTCGAAAACTGAAATATTTATAAAAAATTATATTTTATCCTAACAACAACAACAATTGAAATTCTTAGATACTTAAAAGTCCCAAAACCGAAAATATAAAAACCAAACGAATAATAATTTAAAAAAAAATTTATAAAAAAATTAACGAAGCCATAATTTTGATGGTTTTTTTTTTAAATTATGTTTTATTTAATAACCAAAAGCGGTCATGAAGCGGGACAGTGGCAGGGCAGATTATGCTGTGGTGGTTTTCAATGAACACAACGTGATCTTTTAATCAATATCGCAGCTTTCACATTTGGTGGCTGGAAAATCACCAGCTATTCTGGCACTGAAAAATTTCGTAAAAAATTGGCAGTTCTCAATTATGGCAAAGGTATCCTATGTTGGACTGTTATACAATTCCTGTACTTGTCCAAAAACTTGATTGATTATGAAAAGTTCTCGTATTCCTAATTACAAAATTTGTCGATTAAGAAGATGATGTCTACAATTTGCCCAATTGAAGGTAGATGCATGCAAGGAATGCTGATGAAGGGTATAGCCGCCCAGAAACGTTGCATCGCATTCTACTGGTGTCTAATTTTTCATATTTTCTTTGAAAAAAAAAAAAAATAAATGTTGAAAGCATTAACTTAAGCCACATTAATGAATTAATATGTGTGTTATAAAGGGTGCTTTTATAGGGGTAGAAGATATTAAGCTGGCAATACTTTTTCAACTGGCGGCCATTTTGTCAGCGGTCGAGTGACTTATGTTTAGTTTGGTTTAGCCTTTCATGAATAGCATGAACTTTAAGTTGGCAACACTTTTTTAACTGGCGGCCATTTTGACAACAAGAAATTTATGTTTAGTTTTATTTGGCATATCAACATAAACTGATAACTGAAACACCCTTTCAAATTGTTCAAATTGTATCCAAAACCAGGATACTATTGATCCCAATTTTCGAATTTTATTTAGCGATTAAGCGCACTTTATTCGAATGGATATGCCACTAAACAAAACTACTTATTTGGAGTGATGATAATTCTCAGGTGTATGCAGAGACTCTACTACATTTAGAAAATCTAACTGTTTGGTGTACTTTATAGGCTGGTGGAATTATTGGCCCCTACTTCTGTAGAAATGATGCTGATGAGAAGGTTTCAGTCAATGATGATGGCTACAGAGGCACGATTACTGACTCTTTCGTAAGGCGTCGCAACATGTCACACTGCACGTGCTACAGTTCATTTATTGAAGGGAATGTTTAGTAATCGCATAGTTTCGCGATACGGATCTGTATATTTACATCCAAGACAGACCGATTTAAATAGACTATTTTCTGGAGGGATATCTGAGGTTGGTCGTCTACGCCGATAAACCCCAAACGGTTGTCTACTGGGACAACAATATTCGCCGCGTTTTTCCGATGCCCACAACAATTGACTGAAACGATTGACCACTGGAAGGACAACATTCGCCACGTATTGCCGTTAAATAATCACAAATTTTTGAAAAGGACATCAGGAATTGAATCGCCATGTTACGTTACGTCCTAGGCCAGAAGTAAAATATAAATTATAATGCCAGAAGATTCTTTCATGCCAGTTTAAATTGCATGTCACTTCACAAAAATCATTTTTATTTTATTCCATTTCTAAATTATACAGGGTGTCCGCCGAGAATGTGTATACCTTCCGCATTTTTCATTTCATTCTCACACATTTCACACGGTATTCCATTAATTTCATCAGGAATTATTTGTTTGAGTTGCTCAAGTGTTTCTGGTTTAATATTGCCATTTTCCGTCCTAATTAGCTGGTTTGTATTCGATGGCGAGCGCTTTCGATGCGAATGCATCATTCTCAAGCCGCGGTTTAGTTTGTACTGGTGAGTCAGTGTTGGCGTTTAGGTAGTTCTGTTATTAGGTGCGTATATATTCAGGTAAGCAGAATACCAGCCACCTGGCATTTGTGTGCAAAGTGAATTTATCGATACCTCCGTCTTTTACTATTACGTAAGTACGTGTGTCCGTCTGAGGGTGTTTTTCGTTTGCCCGTTTGCATGAGTAGTTTCAATGGTGTGAAAATTGTGTCTGAGGTGGTGTTTACCTGTTCGTTTATAATGTCGTTGTTGAATGTTTTTGTCTTGTAGATTTCCATATTTTCAAGAATGTCTAGTCTTCGTCCTTTTTTGCTAAGATTTAATAAGGTCATACATTCATCTATTTCCCTTGGTGTGTGTCCGTGAGTGTCAATTAGTAATGCAAAGTTTGAATCTTCTCCTTTCCGTTTGTATGAGCGTATGTGTTCTGTAAACCTTGTTTTTAGTGTTCGTCCAGTTTGCCCTATATAGGTTCGTTTGCAGGTACAGGTAAGTCTGTATACCCCGCTGAAATTACATTTGTCAGTTGTTTCTGTCGTTGTTCTGAGATAGTGTCTGAGGGTGCTTCCACTTTTTAATGCTGTGAGTATTCCTTCTTTGTGAAAAAGGTTAGTTAGTCTGTATATTTCTGGTCCTGTGTAAGTAAAGGTGTGCCGTCGTGTTGTATCGGCTGTCTCCTTGTCTTCTCTATTTCTGTTGTTAGTGTTTCTGGTTTGTTTGCATAAAGCTTGCTCTTCAGATATATCCAGAAAAAGAAGTCCGATGGGGTCAAATCAGGCGACCGTGGAGGCCAATCAACATCACCATTTCTCGAAATAACTTGTTGTAAAAAGATGTCTCCCAGTAATTCCATCGTATTCATGTGGAAGCGTCTTGTTAATCAAGCCCAAAGCATACAGTTGTGGCGTTAAAAAGTTTTAAATCATATCACGATATCGCTTCCGATTCACAGTTACCGTTACGCTGTTTTAATTTTCAAAGAAGTAAGATCCAATGATTCCTCCCGACCAATTTGCACACCAGACTGTCACTTTTAATGGATGCAAAGGTGAATTTTGAATAATTTGAGAGTTTCCCATTCCCCAGAACCATTTTTTCTGTTGATTTACATATCCATTCAAATGAAAATGTGCCTCGTAACTCATTATGATTTTTTCATAAAAGTCGGGATTGTCATGACCGATGTGTAACATTCAATTGGGATATGTATAGCGGCGTAAATGATCTGTCAACTGAATCTTATATGGAAACAAATGCAAATCCTTGTACAAAATTGTGGCCAAAGTTGTTCTTTGAAGACCAAGTTCCAGAGCACGGCGCCGAACTTAGATTGATGGATGGTTTTGAACACTTTCTTCGAAATCATTTCTTACACGATTAATAATGCTTTTTGTTGGCACGTTGTCTCTCCCAAAAATTTCATGTAACTGTCCCATCGTCAAAGTAATCGATGATTGATTTTTTTAAAATGTTTTAACGATTAAAACACGTTGGTTTATCGAATATTTTTTCATAATAAATTTGCCACGTGTCTACCTCACGACTGCCAAATGTGAACTGTCAGGACTGATGTTTACCAAAATTGTGGAAAAACAAAGTAGTATACTTTACCGGCGGACACCCTGTACATCTTTTTAAAAAAACACCCTATAATATCAAAAACTTTAATAATTTTAAAAATTAAAAATCTTTTCGTACATCAATATCACACATTAATACGAAGACATCATTTTGAATGTGCTGCCGTTAATAACCATTATTAAAGTATGCATGTCCGTCGCAACTTTTATACAAGACTCGTGACTTTCCCTTTTACCAAATGATTCCAATTTTCTAATCAAAGAAGCATAAGCATTTCAAAAAATATTCATGTATTTGAATGTACAAAATTATGTATGTATGTATGTATGTGTGTATGTACGTGTATATAATCTGGGTACCCACATTTATTCGAACACTTCTCACATAATCACTTTTCCAAATGTGTTTTAGAGGAAATTTCACTTAAATATTTATGAAATGACATTTATCAGATTAAAAAACTCAATTAGAAAAAATCAAATCGTATGTGTGTATGTAAATTAAAATAACAGTGCGACGATTGATTCATTAAAATGACAACTGTTTTTTAACAAACCATACAACAATAAATACAACAACAACAAAAAACAAAAGAAACAAAAAACTTGCTAAAACCCGTTCAACTTCGCTACCATGCCAATTGGAAATTTGGAAAGCTGAGTGTACTACAGCCCTCTCTCTGTTTTTAAGTAAATATTTGTTTTGTGTGGGAGGTATACGCTACATAAAGGGTGGTTTTTGTAGAGGTATAGATCTTTAAACTGAAATAGCAGAAAGATGAATTTTTTAAATTGAGATGAAATTATCTTTATCCGAAAGGTAATCTTCTGACATCGTATTTCAAATATGAGTTCTGGCATATGACCGCCACGACTGACTCGGAGGTACTTTAATCTGGAGGCCCGATATTCAATGTCTGTTTTTCAACATTTGTGGCCATATTTTGGCAATAACGTGGCGAATGTTATTTTCCAAGTGGTCAATTCTTTCGGTCAATTATCACAATTTGGAAGTCAAACCAAACAAAAAAGTTAAAAAAGTGTTGTCAACTTAAAGCCCCCCCGGGGGCACATTTATGGTCTTCAGAGTACGTAACAGCTATCTAGATCTGTGCAACTGGGGGTATAAAGGGAGCCCAGTCCCCTGAAGACAGGGAGGGAGTCAACTGGAAGCTCCACTTTATTTCTACGGGGATCAGTGAACCCGCAGAGTTCATTATTTGTCTCTTTAGACATTTAATAGTTCTCTGACTGATCATTGAGGTTGGCGGTTGTGGTTTTGCGGCCCCATAACAGTATAATGGTTATTATGGTGGCCAGGATCATCTCACTGATAATGGCACACAAAGTGTTCTGGACGGGAGTTGAAAGTCTCCAACTCTTTAGCAAAGTGTGATGGTTTGCAGCCCTGCCCTGGAATCATTAAACTTGCAACTAGGTGGTTATGTTGCTTAGAATTATGTCTTCGGCTTCCTAGAACGCCTGTATGACGTTCCAAATTATACAATAGTGGTTTGTCCACCATCTGATTAAGGCTACATAGCCAGGTGCGGATGTAAAACAAATCACACTCTGTCAACTTAAAGCCCCCCCCGGGCCCATTATAAGTCTTTATGGATCACACAACCATCCAGACTTGTGTCTTGCGGGGGTAAAAGGGAGCCCAGTCCCCTTCAAGGCTAGCAGGAGCCAACTGGACAATCCACTATATTGTCTCTTTAGCATTTAACTGTTCTCTGACTGATTATTGAGGTAGGCCCCCTGGGGATTTTCGTGGTGGCTGTGTGTTTCGAGGCCCTCGTTTGAGTTTGTGGGTCGGATCATTCACAATGAACACAATGAATGGTCCAGGTCCATGTCCAGTGAGTATGAACGCCGTCGTGTTCTTAATTATATTAAACTTCATGCGTTCTGGACCAGGAATTGTATGGTCTCAAACTCTTCAACAAGGAGTGAAGGCTGTGGCCTGCTTCGGGCTTTTGAAGTTGCACCTAGGAGTGACCGGAGGATTTACGTATCCGAAGGTCTTCTAGGGCGAGGATGACGCTACATATCATCCACAGTGGTAATGATCCACCATCTGATAATGGCCCACACGGCTAGGAGCAGATGTAAATCATATCAGGCATGTCAACTTAAGGTTATATACCTCTATAAAACACTCAATACTTTTGTAATAAAGTTATTTGTAATTGTGTAATTAGGATATTCTATCAAATATATCTCTAGAAGAATACGATAGTTATCTGTTATTTCATATGGTTCGTATCACACCTTTTATTCCAATCCAGCCAGCTTTGGTGCAGCTACATATAAAGCGTTGCTTATAGACTATATGAAGATTCTACCATTAAAAGTTTTAACAGCTAAACGTAAATCAGCATTTACTTTATATGAGAGGTGCGGTGCCCATTACTTCAATTTTATAGAATTTTAGGTTTTTGACTTACTATTGTGTTAAAGTGGTTCATAGAATCTTTAAGGATGCTATTTAATATTGTCTATTAATTTTTATGGATAGCATCATGATCAACGTTCTAATTTAGCTCAATTTTGATGCAGTTACGTGTCATGTGTTTTTTTAACGCGATAGAAATTATGAAAGGTTCCAATGAACTTTCATACTGTATTCACTTTTTGTCGTTTATGGTCACTATGCTTTGGTAAATCATCATGGATAAACTGACGCTTAAACAGTGCTACTGAATAAACCAGATTTAATTTGTAAATGCAGTTAGAAACTGATCTAATGTTTTATGGCATAATTATTTTAGCCAATGAGCTTTTTTTTGCCTTAACGTTTTTGTGAATAAACAAAGCTAACGCATATAAAGAGAAAACATTGCATAATTAATTTCTGTAAAGAAAGACTGTAAAGAATCAATTTTATCCAGAATTGTTCAATGTTTGATGAAGCATATTCTTTCGCAGATGACAGCACTATTTGTCATTCGTATTCAGTTAGTAGTAGACCGGACCAGTTGGAGGTGAGTTCCAAAAGGCAGAACATAAATAATGTACTCAATCACGTTCTCGCAACAATCTCAGAATGGGTAAATAGAGTTGATTTTAATGCCCGTAAGACACAATGTTGCATGCCTACGTATAGATCTGTGTTCAGAAATGGTCCTGCATCTGTTACTATGGGTGATAAAGGTATTACCGAATTGGAAGCTTTTGATGTTCTTAGCATGAAATTCAATGTGATGTTCGATGGACTAAAACCCATTTTTAGGTTTCCAAAGAAGCCTTGAAGTGCGTCGGTTTTCTAAAACGGTGTAAGAGATACTTCACTCCATCCGATCCCCGTACTATTTATACCACCTATATATTTTCTTTCTTTTTTTTTTAAGAGAAGTAGCACTTCAGGCAACAATGCCTATTTAGTCACAACCGTGCTACATGCTTTGGGAAAGGGATAGAGAAGAAATAAGACAGTTGGTGAAAGTAGAAGGAGAGTTACATAGCCTTCAAGCTCTTATTTTTGTAGTAAAAATAACCACCCCTAGATTGGTAGGCTAAGTACACTATCTACCGGGGCCAATGTTATCAGAAATTAATTGTCGTATAAGGCAGCACAGCGACCAAAGACTATGCCTTTATCACTGAGCAGCCTCACCGACAGTCAATTTTTATTTTTTTGTAGTAAAAACAGTCAAGGTCTTTGTTGGGAATCGAACCCACAACCCCCAGACTGGTAAGCTAGTACACTACCTACTAGCCCACAGGGCCACCTATATTTATAAAGAGAAGTAGCACTTTAGGCAACAATGCCTATTTAGTCATGTACCGTGTGCTACATTCTTTTAGGAAAGGGATAGAGAAGAGATGAAACAGGTGGTGAAAGTAGATGGATAGTCGGAAATTAACTGCCGTATAAAGACAGCACAGCGACCAGTGACTATGCCTTCATCGCTGAGCAGCCCCACCGACAGTCAATTATTAATTTTTTAGTGAAAAATACCAAGGTCTTCGTTGGGAATCGAACCTACAACCCCTATACTGACAAGCTAGTACACTACCTACTAGCCTACAGGGGCACCCTGTTGCTTGACCGCATACAGGGGAGGGTCAAGAGGCTCATTGGGGACAATAGGGTATCCAGTTCTATTGATTCTCTGGAGCATCACTATTTTATGGTAAGTGCTTTAACGAAATTAGGGAACTTGTTCCCGTTACTGGTCCGCTTTTGCGTTTAACTTGATTTTCATTGAGAGCTCATGTACTTGTGGTTGATTGGCCAGTAAATCGCACTACGCATTACAGGGAAAAATCGTTTTTTAGCAGAACAGTCTGTATGTGGCATAAACTCCGACCAGAAGTCTTTCCTGTCATGTGGTAAAATCGGTTTAGAGGAATATTCAAATTGAATGTCCACAAACACTACTCCCTCTTTCCTCCTCCCAATAACCTGATTTCTTAGTTCTGCCACAATGCATTGCATGTGTAGGGATCATCCCTGAGCGCTGGTCCGGAAGAAAAAAAGTTAACATGCTGGTGACAACACTTGACTTTATTTCTTTAAAAATGAAATCGCCACGTTATGGTCGACAAAGTTCGTTATTACACCATGATCAATAGTTTTTGTTTAAAAATATATAATCCGGTCGAGATACGATTTTAAAAGTATTAAAGTTTAAATTTTTGTGTTATTTTGTGTTGTATCCGTCTGAGCGGGTCAATAAGTCTGTAACCCGTTTCGTAACCGTGGATGAAACGAGGATACACTACACCAAATCAAACAGCAATACGTCTTCTGAACACGCGCTGTAGTCGGCTATTAACGGCAAGAGTCAATTGGCAGAGTCGTATTAACAAGAGCAGCTTTGCCATTTGCAATTAAAATATTCATAGACATTTTTAGAGACACCCTCATGGCAATAATTTCGAAAAGATCAGTTTAACAGCGTAGACTACACTTTCAAATAAAGAAACAAACGATCAAACAAATATTCTTTCATAAACATATTCATCCATAAAAATGTATATGCAAGTACACACGTTTATAAACAATCAGAAACAGCATTATCTAACACAACAAACAACAACAAGAACAACAACAACAAGTGTAGATTATCTAACTGTAATATAAAATGATCGTACGTACAATTTTGAAATGTTCAATTAATAAATTGCCTATTAAATGTTTATATTCTTTTATTATTTGCTTGCTAGGCTTTCCCAAAGAAAACAGTCATAATAAAGAGAATAATTTTGTATAATTTTTCTATTGTTTAAAGTGTATAAAATAAAGACAATAACAAGCAAAAACAATACAGTAATCCCTTGATTTACCTCGTCAAATGTTTTGTAGCTCTTAAATTTGATTTGCGTCGTCTTCATTCGATTTGCATCGTACTATTTTTGTGCCTTCAAAATTCGATTTGCGTCGCCACAGTTGCTCACAACTTATTAGCAAAAACCGGTGAATCCCTGTGTTAAAATCGTTTTAAGGTAGTTAGGATGACTTTTATTTGGGTACGGTTTTCCGTCGATCCTCGTCAAATTTGGTTTGTGGCTGTTTGCCATCTTCAGTGTTCTTTTCGTACTAGTTGCGTTCTATTGTCAGTTGTGTTTATATAGTTCGTGTCACCCTTCGTGTTATTGCGTTCGTCACTTTCTGTCTTTTTTGCCTGCATATCTCTCTCCTTTTTCGTTTGTCTCTTTTTACCTAATTTGTCGCTCCCTTTTTCATTCGTCTTTTTTTCTAGCTAAATCCTTTTACGATCATGCTTGTTGTCCGTTTTTGTTCATGTGTGAACCTATTGGGTTTTTTTTTCTTTTTGTGTGACATAATAATCCGTTATTGTACTTGTACGTTTATGATGTTCTTTTTTGCCTTGGTCTTGTGCACCTGCGTAACGTTTTTGTGTTGGTGTAGTGTTCGTTTTCCTGTAAAAATGTTTCAACGGTTCAAATATTGTGTCCGAAGCAGTGTTTATTTGTTCATTTATTATTCGTCTGTCAAATGTTTTTTGTTTGTATATTTCCATGTTTTCTAATACATTTAGTCTCCTTCCTTTGTGCTGTGTATGAAGCAGTTTAACCGTTGTCTTTATATGTCCTGGTGTACATTTGTTGTTAAATATATGGTCCGCAAAGTTTGATTCTGGAGTTGATTTTGGTTCTCGTAGTTTTTTGTTATAGTCTCTAATGTGTTCCCTAAATCTGGTCTTAATTTTTCGTCCTGTTTGCCCGATGTAGCTATAATGGCATGTACAAGTTAATTTGTACACTCCTTGTTTGTCTAGTATATTTGCCTCGGTTGTTTTATTCCGTAGTATTCTGCCTAGGTTGTTTCTTGTTCTGAATGCGGTATTGATGTTGTGTTTTCCAAAGAATTTCGCCAGTTTGTACGTTGATTTTCCTATATACGTTAATGCAGCCCATTTTTTCCTTTCATTTTCCTGTTCTTTGTTCGTTCTCATTTGTTTTTTGATGTTATCTACAAGGCTCTTTTTGTATCCGTTGTTTTCCGCTATGGTGTATATTGTTTCCATTTCCTTCATATTTAGGATGAGTTAGTTTTTCTACTGTCACTACTACTTCTATTGTTATTCAATATGCATACATGCATACATTATTGTTTTGTTAGTCGAAGGCAACGGACTGTAATATGAGCTGGAAGCAAACGTCTGATAAAGTATCTGCTTCTCCAGTAAAAAGAAAACGAAATATAATTTCAATAAAAACTAAATTGGAAGTTATTCGCCGTTATGACAAGGGAGAAAAGGCGTTTGTCATTGGCACCACGATGGGGCTGCCGCCAACGACAGTGAGAACAATTATAAAAAATGCGGTTGAAATTCGTGCCAGTGCAACAGCGGCTGGGGCTTGTTATTTTGAAACTACCACTAAAAGAAGACCAGTTATAATGGAAAAAATGGGAAACGTGTTGATATTTTGGATAAAGGACTTAAGCGAAAAAAATATTCTTGTAACTACGTTAGTTATTCAAAGAAAAGCGATAAGTTTAGTTAACGATCTAAAATCTGAATGTGAGCATAATGAATACCTAGCTGATTGTTTTAATGCCAGTGGGGGATGACTAGAAAACTTTAAAAGAAGAGTTCAACTTCATAATATAAAAGTTGCTGGAGAATCTGCAAGTGCAGACAGTGGAGCATGTAAAAGTTTTAAAGACAAATTAAAACAAATAATTGATGAAGGGGGCTATACCCCGCAGCAAGTATTTAATGCCGATGAGACTGGACTATTCTGGAAGCGTATGCCGGGAAGAACTTTTATATCAAAGGAAGAAAAAGTATGTAAAAGTTTTAAAGAAAAATTAAAACAAATAATTAATGAAGAAGGCTATACCCCGCAGCAAGTATTTAATGCCGATGAGACTGGACTATTCTGGAAGCGTATGCCGGGAAGAACTTTTATATCAAAGGAAGAAAAATTAGCAGCTGGACTAAAGATTTCGAAAAATCGACTTACGCTTTTACTGGGCAGTAATGCAGCAGGAGACTTCAAGCTTTAGCCACAACTAGTATATAACGTGTGATTAGATTTACATCCGCGCCTGGCCATGAAGCCTTAATCAGATGGTGGATCAAATCACTGCATAATTTGGAACGTCATGCTCGTCCTAGAAAGCCGAAGCTATAATTCTATGCAACAGAACTTTCTAGTTGCAACTTCGATGATTCCAAAGCAGGGCTGAAAATCATCACTCCTTGCTTAAGAGTTGGAGACTTTCCAACTCCTGTCCAGAACACATTTCTAGCATGCTCGCTGGACTGGATCATTCACCTAGCGTGTCATTAACGGCGAAATGATCCTGGCCACCATATTAATCAAAAGACCTGATATGGGGCCGCGAAACCACAACCACCACGATACTCCCATAAAGGGCGAACCTCAATAATCAATCAGAGAACAGTTAAATATCTAAATAGACAAATAACGAACTCTGCGGCTTACTGATTCCCGTGGAAATAAAGTGGAGTTTCCAGTTGTACCCCTGCTGACTTCAGGGGACTGGGCTCCCTTTTTCCCTAGTTGTACTGTGTCTAGATAGTCGAAGTTCTATAAAGACCATATTTATGTGCCCCCGGGGGGAACTACTACTAGTATATAAGTCTGAAACACCAAGGGCTATGAAGAACGTTTGTAAAGAAAATCTTCCCGTAATTTGAAAGTCTAACAAAAAAGCTTGGATGACCACTAAACTCTTTAACAATTGGTTTACGACATATTTTTGCCCTGAGGTTAAGAAGTATTGTGAAACAAATAATTTGCTCCGGGCCATGCCATAAATTTTAAAAGCACAAATGATAACATAAAAATCGTCTTTTTACCTCCAAATACTAGGGCCCTTATTCAGCCTATGGACCAGGGCGTTATTGCAGCATTCAAAAAATACTACTTACGAAATACTACAATTGACGAACAATTAGACCAAAATGAGAAAAACAAGATTGTCAGACAGTTTTGGAAGGAATATGATGTTATGCAAGCAGTGAAGAGCATAAAAAAAGCTGGGAAGAGGTTTCTGTATCAACATTGAAAAAAGCGTGGAGGAATTTATGGCCTGCATGCACAACCGTAATAAATGATGAAAGTCTTAACTACATCAATACTAAAATTGTAAACTTGGCCCATGAAATAGGTTTTTCTAATATTAAAGAATTCGACCGTTTTGATCCTTTAAACTTGGAGGATGAACCACTTACTAATGCGAAGCTACTTGCATTAACGAATTCCTTAAATCAACGTGCAACGGAAGAAAGGACTTCAAATATTGAAATTTCTGCAGACGATTCCCAAATTCCATTGGCAAAACTTTCAGAGGCCTTAAACTACATTAATAAGGCTACAACAATTTTTGAAATATTTGACAAGAACGAAGAGAGAGTTGATTTGACAAAGAGATCAATTAATTCCAGCATTGCCTACTACCGGGATCTGTATGAATAGAAAAAGTTAACGTTACCTCAAACACGGATTGATACCTTCTTTAAGCCCATTTCATCGCATATGCCTGTCTCAAACGAGAGAAATTGTTCTGAAGATGATGACAGCGAAATATTTATTTCTGAAATACATACTAACTGATTCTAATGATTAATATGCATATCGTATACATTAATTTCTGCTCATGCTTTCATTAAATTTATGCAGTATGTATACTTGTACTAAGTTTCTTATGTATATTAAACTACATATAGAATTTTTTTAATTTGCTTATGAAGTAAGTTTTTATTAAAGCACTTTTCGATACATATGCACATATTGAATTTTTCTTTTTTATATTTTATGAAAGCTGTTTCTTGGTACTGAATTGTTCAATTAAAATTTAATTTACGTTTTTAATAAAATAAACATACCTTTTAAACAATTAAATTCGTTTTACGTCGCTTCGTTTTACGTCGCCAATTTTCGGAACCAATCGCGTCGTAAATCGAGGGACTACTGTAGATTAAAACACACACCAGAGATGGCAAATTGGATAAAATTGTACTTTAAATTATTTGGTATATGCTCGTTAATTCTGCCAGTTTTACATTCCTATTTAAGAGGAAGAGACCCAGTTAGACCTGTTCGATAATAGAATTGATCTCTATGCCATGTTACGAAACACTTAAGGATATTTGTTATTATAAAAACTCTAATCAAATCACTAAAAAAGCACTTTCACGAGCGGCCATCTATTAATATGACTTCTGACATATGACTGTCACGGCAGAGTAGGACGTAATATATTATGGAGTTTTGATTTTCAACAACTTTTTTCAACATTTGTGTCTATATATCGAAAATAACGCGTCGAATGTTGACCCCCAAGTGGTCAATCGTTTTTCGGGTTTATCAGCATAGACTAGCGACTTCACACATCTCCATAGAAAATAGTCCAGCGGTGTATAACCATATAATCTTCAATTCACGGGTCCCAGACGCAAAACTATCGGGGTTACTAAACATTTCCCTTAATAAGTCAATTGTGGCATGAGCTGTGTGACATTTTGTGCCGTTTTATTGAAACCAAACTTCCTGCACATCATGGTTGTTCAATTGATTTACGAAAACTTCTACTTCTGGATATAACGGTATCTCCGCAAACGCTTGAGAATTATCATCACCCCAAATATGGCGGTTTTGGTTATTTATGTATCCATTGAAACAAGATTTGGCTTCGCCGCTAATCAAAATTCGCTTACAAAATCGGGATCGGGTATTTCGAGCAGAACCACTATTTTGAAAATAAATTTACACAATTTGGAAGCGTTGATCAGACGTCATTCTATTCACGTTGAAATGCCAAACCAAACTAAGCATAAAACACTTTTTATATTTTGAAAATATAAAAAAATAATTCCTGAAGAAGCTTTCCAAAGGAAAGCAAAATATTGAGAGAAAAAAGAAAAATAAATCGTTATAATTTAAAGGACCGAGTAAAAAGATTAAAATTTAATAGAAATTATAAAAAAGGTCGAATAAAACTGAAAATAATTTAAATAGTTTAAAATTGTGTTAAATTTTTGTTGAAATAAATAGAAAACATATTAAAATTTAATTGTGGATTTTATTTTGTCTTGAATGTTTTGTATAAGCAAACTCAATCAGTTCACTTCAGTAAATGCTTGCGAGTTGAAATCGCGTTTAGCGTTTGTCAGAACACCTATTTTGTGTTTTCAAAACGCAAGATATTATTTGCGTTTTTCAGAACACCAATTTTAAGCGTTTTACGTTTTTGAGAACATGCCCGAATAATAGTTGAAATAATAATAATCACAATGATAATGATGGTGATGGTGACGATGATGATGAAACAAATAATACTAACTACAATAATGAAAAATAATCCTTTTACAAAAATGACAAAATATTATAATTAACCAAAAATGAAATAAAATTGAGTAATAATTCGAAATAACAAATTTTATATTCTTATTCAAAAACATTCAAAACTATTCTATATTTTTCGTAAAATAATTTCTTGCATTCAGACAACGCATTTGATACAAACTTTATAATTTTCGGATACATTCCATCTTCCACTTTCAATATTCTAACGAGGCATTCTCTTCCTAGTGATTGTATTTATTCGTAACAACTCATTTTACAGTTAAAAAGGTTTCTGGCAATTACACCACTACAACTGGAAACCAATTTACAGCATCAGTGACCCTTTTTGATTTAGAAAAATTTTAAACTAAGACTTATGACAGCTTCAGTGGAATACTCCAGTTATATAGTTGTCTCCGTATACCTCTCTAGGTTTTTTGTTCACATAAAATTAAAAGATAACTCCTTTTGCACATTTACGGTTAAAATGTTTAGTAATTAATATTGCCATTTTCCGTCCTAACTGGCTGATTTGTATTCGATGGCGAGCGCTTTCGATGCGAATGCATCATTTTCAAGCCACGGTTTAGTTTGTACTGGTGAGTCAGTGTTGGCGTTCAGGCAGTTCTGTTATTAGGTTCATATATATTCAGGTAAGCAGAATACCAGCCACCTGGCATTTGTATGCAAAGTGAACGTAACGATACCTCCGTCTTTTACTATTATGTAGGTACGTGTGTCCGTCTGAGGGTGTTTTTCGTTTGCCCGTTTGCATGAGTAGTTTCAATGGTGTGAAAATTGTGTCTAAAGTCGTGTTTACCTGTTCGTTTATAATGTCGTTGTTGAATGTTTTTGTTTTGTAGATTTCCAAGAATGTCTAGTCTTCGTCCTTTTTTGCTAGGATGTAATAATGTCATACATTCATCTATTTCCCTTGGTGTGTGTCCGTGAGTGTCAAGGTGTAATGCATCTATATAGGTTTGTTTGCAGGTACAGGTAAGTCTGTATACCCCGCTGGAATTAAATTTGTCAGTTGTTTCTGTCGTTGCTCTGAGATAGTGTCTGAGAGTGTTTCCACTTTTTAATGCTGTGAGTATTCCTTCTTTTTGAAAAAGGTTAGTTAGTCTGTATATTTCTGGTCCTGTGTAAGTAAAGGTGTGCCGTCGTGTTGTATCGGCTGTCTCCTTGTCTTCTCTATTTCTGTTCTTAGTGTTGTATTGTCTAAGTAGTTTGTCGATGGTAGTGGTTTTGTAGCCATTATTCATAGCTATGGCGTAGATTGTGTCAAGTTCCCTCCTGTACTTATCTGGAGTAAGTGGAATTATCCCAAGCCTGTGTATCATATGTCTAAACGCTGCTAGTTTGTGCTGGGTAGGATGGTTTGAGGTGTTGTGGATGGTAGTGTCCGTTGTTGTTGGTTTTCTATAGATGTCAAATGTTAAATAGTCAGTTCCTCGTGTTATAGTGATGTCAAGATAATGTAAATTTCTGTCTTGTTCTTTTTCCATTGTGTATGTAATCTTATCATGAATTGTGCTTAAGTTTTCTAGAATTTGTTCGCCGTTTAGTAATTGTTTGTTTAGCTTTTTTGACACCTTTAAACAAGTTAAGTCTAAATTATTTTTGCTGAATTTTCAGTTTTCAATACAAGAAAGCGAAAAACAAACTAAGGAAAAGGAAGAAGTCGCCTTTTTCAATTATATCTCTACCGTTAATTAAACAATTTTACTGATATTTAATAGTAAAATTGTCTAAGCGGTTTTCAGAAATGTCATCTTAACGCAAACATGGACAGTTGGCCATCGCTTATTCGATTTTTTTATGAATAAGGATCCAGAATATATAATTTTATTTCTCCCCCGGGGGCACATTGATATGGCTTGATGGAATCTCACTATCATTACATGTGTTACCGGGGGTAAAAGGGAGTCTAGTCTTCTAAAGACTAGCAGAAGCCAACTGGATAACTCCACGTTATTTCCACGGGATTCAGCAAAGCACCAGAGTTTAGCTTTTTGGTTTTTTAGCCTCTTAGCTGTTCTCTGACTGATTATTGAGGTTGGTCCTTCGAGAGTATCGTGGTGGTTGTGGTTTCGAGGTCCTCGTTTAAGTTGTGTGGGTTGGATCATCCACAATGAACACAATGAATGGTCCAGATCCAGTGAGCATGATTGCGGCTGTGTTCTTAAATTTTAATAAGCTTCATGCGTTCAGGACCAGGAGTTGGATAGTCTCCAACTCTTCAGCACGTAGTCAGGGCGTTGGTCTGCTCCGAGCTCTTGAAGTTGCAACTAGAAGTGACTGGAGGATAGACATATCCGAAGGCTTCCTAAAGCGAGGATGACGCTACATACACAGTGGTATAATCCACCGTCAGGTTATGGCTTACACAGCTAGGTACTGACGTTATTCTTATCACGCATACTTTTATATAGGATGAAGGGTATATAAATTTAAAATAGAAAAACCAAAAAACTGAAATTTCACGTACATACAGATGTACGAACAATAAATTATATTAAAACCGCCACCAAATTTATAGCAAAACTTTGTAAAACTTTGTTTTCTACAAGAAAAATAAAAAAAAGTGCGTGCAGATGGTGGTTAAAACAACTTAAAAAATTGGTTTAACATCTCTGTAAGGAAAAAATATATTTAATCATGTTATTACAGAAACAACTGTTTCAATATGTTGAGCAACTTTGTTTATATACTAAATGGAAACCCAGAAAGTGCAAACATATTTTGTTGCTCTTAAAGCACTCATTCACATTCAATGCGAAAAATTGGCTTTTAAACGAATTTGCTTTTTGTTTTGTGGCTGAAATCAAATTTTAATCTTGTGGAAATACTTGTGTTCTCTCTTTTTCGTTTTAAAATCAATATTTGTATGTTAATGAAAAAATTAAATTCAAGGTAAACATTTTAGAAGAACTTACGTTACCTTAAATTTCTTATAGGGTGTTTTTTAAGCACAAGGTTTATTAAGGAACAAAATTTTAAAACTATAACATTTAAAACGATTAATACTGATTTCAGATTCCAGAATAGTTATACACATGTTGTTTAAAGTATTTTTACTAATTGTTATAGGAGAAAAATTAGGTTATTTGTGTAAAAACATTTTTCCATCTTTTTGGAAATTTTTATTTTAATTAAAATTTTATTATTTAAAATTTAAAAGTTTTAAGAAACTTAACACTAGAAACTCCACAACAACTCTGATTGCATTTGATAGCACTTTTTTAACTGGCTGCCATTTTGTTAGCTCTTTTAGTTTGGTTTCGCATTTCAATATGAATAGAGTGATGCCTGAAAAACGCTTGCAACTTGTGCAAGTTGGGCCCAAAACAAGATTGCCGTTCATAGGCGAATTTTATTTAACAATTTAACAAGTTCGCATTTGTTTGAATGGATGCATTCAATAAACAAATGTGCCGTATTTGCAGTGATGATAATCCTCAAGGGTCGCCCGGGGGCACATTTATCGGTCTTTATAGAATACTTGACTATCTAGACCTGTGCAACTGGGGGTATAAGGGAGCCCAGTCCCGTAAAGGCAAGCAGGGTGTCAACTGGAAGCTTCAAGTTATTTCCACAGGAATCAGTAAGCCCCAGAGTTCCGCATTGTCTCTTTAGACCTTTAGCTGTTCTCTGACTGATTATTGAGGTTGGCCCTTCGGGAGTATCGTGGTGGTTGTGGTTTTGCGGCGCCCGCATGAATTGAACCAGTGGGCCAGAATCATCTCGCCATTAATAACACCCACAGGTGAATGATGCAGATCCAGTGAGCATGCTAGTCATGTGTTCTGGACCAGGAGTTGGATAATCTGCAGCTCTTCAGCAAGTGATTTGCAACCCTGCTTTAGAACCGCGGAAATTGCAACTAGGAAAGGCCTGTTGCTAGAATTAGCCCTTGGTTTTCTAGGGCGTGAATTGCGTTGGTTTTCATTCCCAGTGATTTGACCACCATCTGATTAAGGCTTACGGCCAGGTGCAGATGTAAATCTTATCACGAAATCCTCAAAGGTATATTGAGACATCGTTACATTCAGAAAAACTAACTGTTTGGTAGGCTTTATGGGCTGGTAGAATGATCAGAATGTTAGAGTCAATGATGACTGCTACAGAGCCATGAGTATTGACTTTTTCTTTCATCAATCGAATAACGATGATAGGAGCTATGGTTTCAAAAAGACGGCACAACATGTCACACAGCTCTTGCTATAATTGATTTATTGAATAAAACATTTGTTAACCTCCTTTTCGGATGGGTGAATCGATATCCAAGATCTTGCGATTTGATGAGTCTAATTCCGAAACGCAACATTCGCTGCGTTATTACCGATACTCGTCCAAAGTCCAAAGCGTTAAAAAAAGTCAATGAAAATTTAATCGACAGATCCGCGGTGGTAAGAAGTCATATTTAAATTATATTGCCACAAGATTATCTTTCGGGTAAAGTAAGTTTCATGTTAATTTCAAAAATTAAATTCAAAATTCTATGCCTCTACAAAAACACCCTTTACAACAAATTGTGAATTAAATAATTGAGTTATTTATCAATTGGAGTAAATTTTTTAAGTGGACGTAGTCACTTGCAACCAGAAGGAAGAATATTAGCTAGAATATTAAATCTGAATATATTTGGTCATGGAGTACAATAAAGAGTTCGAAGGTATATGTTGTCAAAATATTTTAAGAGTATAGCAGCAGGACCGTACACCACACTCCTTGCTGGAGTGTTGGACACTATCCACTATTGTGATGCTACATTCGTAACATCGGATATTGGATGATACACTTCCCTACGCGTCTCACCAATAACCAAACACAGGGACATAGCTTTGCGCGCAACTGATTCCCGTGGTCAACTGGTCGGACTTTGCGAGGCCATTTTATTCCTCTTCCAGTTTGTGGTTCTGCCAGCACAGGCGACTGGTACCGCCTTTTACCCCGCAAACACGTCAAAATGGAGAAGAGATTCATTTTGACCGCGTGCCTCCGGTAGGGAGGCTCTCTGCATTTTAAGCCTGTAAACAAAAAAGTTTACCATATCCAGTGCGTTTGCCGATGACTTGGAACGTCTGCGGCTGCATAAGAAATTAATGGGGGGCAATGGCAACAATGCTCGATGTTTTCAAATAGGCATGTTAAATTACCCTTAATCATCTGGAATATGAAATTAAATAATTTTTAAGCGTTCATCGGTTAAAGTCCTCGCATTTAAAAATTAAAACAAACAGTTTATTAGACATGGGGAACTAAAGCCGTTTAAAATCAAACTGCAAATCTGGAGGAATCATAGGAATGCGTGGTATCATCACATCCTCGCCCTTATATTTTCCTTTTAAAATTTTTGCTTCAATCACATTTTTCATGACTTTTTTGACTACTAAACGTGTCCCATTGCAAAGTCGTGGCTGGTAGATATTTCTAAGCAAAATAATTGGTATACCAACTTTCACTTGTAGGCGGTGGTGCGGCAGTCCAGGTAACTCAAGCGAATTTTAAAATGTGACTGGATAATTTACTATATCGTCTTGGATGGTAGCAGAGTCAACCGATTTGTAGGTAAAAATGTCCCCGGGAATTTCATTCAAAATTGTCACATTGATATCCGAAACATCTGCATATCTCGCAGCTAAGATAGTTTTTTCCCCCAACCAATCATGGTTTCTAAAATTTTGTGCAATACCGGGAAATACGTTTGTGACCAATTTTTGTTTTGTGCAAAGTGGCAAAAATTATCTGAGCGCGTAATCATTTTTGTGGTTGGGTCAATTGGAATTGTGTCATTCCCAATATCTAACCATTGCTTTGAAAAACGTTCGGCTGATGGATCATTTTGCACAAAGTGCAACAGAATATGGAAAACAAAATTCTCGATTTGTTTGCACATCCACTTGCTATGAACATGAGCATATTTCGATTTGTATTGCCGTCGCATTCTATGCAAGCATACACACACACACAGCAATGTGCAAACGAAAACACACATTTCATTTGATACAAAACATTGAGTCGAAGTATGCAATAGAAAAAAGTTTTGATATTTTTGAAAAATTTGTTTCAAACACGCACTTTGGACGCACTATTGTGCGTAAAGGCTCGAAACAAAGATACAAACCAGCGAACGACCATTACGAAGGTACTGTGATAATTTGGTGGAAAATCGACGCCGCATCTCGTCAAACACTGGCAACCAACGGACACCTATTTTGGGCTTAATTTTTATATATTTATAGATATATTAGCACGTATAAATACGAATACATATGTAAGTCTACATTACACAAAAATCTAAGTATAATAATCTTACATTTTCTTATTTTTAAATTATATGATTTTATTCTCTTTATTTACAATGGAACGGCATTGTATAACCTCACTTATTTGCCTCGCCTTTACAAATTGCAATCTACTGTAGATAGCGGTAAATATTTACCTTTAGATTTCAGATTGCGGCCTTCTTTTTACCCATTAATTCAATAATTAAATAAATAATTATTACAAAATTCCCTGTTCATGCTTTTAAAATTGCATGACTTTACAAGAGTGTAAACTTGCTATTGAAATGAAAAATTATTTCCGGTTTTTATTGATAGCTGAACAAAATTATAGGTTTACAGTATGGCTTTACTTACTATATTTAACCTAAGGTCAGCTAGTGGTAAATGTTCCCATTAAAAGTTCCATATGATATTTAAGTTGATATTAGATTGTGTAATCCCACGCCCCCCCGGGGGCACATTTATGGTCTTTACGGTGCGTAACAGCTGTCTAGATCTCTGCAACTGGAGGAAAAAGGGAGCCCAGTCCCCTGAAGGCAGACAGGGAGTCAACTGGAAACTCCACTTTATTTCCACGGGGATCAGTGAGCCCCAGAGTTCATTATTTGTCTCTTTAGACTTATAATAGTTCTCTGGCTGATCATTGAGGTTGGCCCCTATATGGGAGAATCGTGGTGGTTGTGGTTTTGCGGCCCCATAACAGGTTTGTTTATTATGGTGGCCAGGATCATTTCGCTGATAATGACACGCATGGTGAATGATCCAGTCCAGTGAGCATGCTTGACATGTGTTCTGGACAGGAGTTGGAAAGTCTCCAACTCTTTAGCAAGGTGTGATGATTTGCAAACCTGTACTGAAATCATTGAAGTTGCAACTAGGTGGTTCTGTTGCATAGAATTATGGCTTCGGCTATCTAGGACGCATGTATGACGTTCCAAATTATACAATAGTGGTTTGTCCACCATCTGATTAAGACTAACAGTCAGGCGCGGATGTAAAACAAATCACACTCTGTGTAATCCCACGGTGCTCTTACAATGGATGATATACAACATGTCTATCAACGCTCTTGGAGTGCATAACAATATCCCGAGTTGCAACTTTAAGACATTAGCAACCAAGGCCGTTTGTCCACTTCTTGCTTAAAGGCCAGACTACTTAAACTCTCGCCGCACCAGTGGCGTCATTCTGTTAAGAATAAACCAATCCATCCCTCGTTTACCCCTACTCATGCAATGTATTATACAAGAATTAGGAAATTAGGACATGGAAAGGAGAAAAGAGAGAGTATTGTTTGTGGACATACGATTTGAATTTTTCTACATTGAAAAATGACAGAAAAGTTCTCTGGAGGGAGTTTATTCCACATACAGACTGTTCTGCTAAAAAACAAATTCTTCCTGTAATCCGTAATGCGATTCACTGGCCAATCGACTGCAAATGGATGCGCTCTCAACGAAAATCGATTTCGTTAGAGCACTTACCATTGTAGAACCGAAAAAACAGTGAAATACAATCTACATTGCGTCAATGCTCTAAAGAATCAATAGAGTTGGATACTCTATCGTTCCCAATGAACCATTTGGCACTCTCCTATACGCGGTTGAGCAATATATAGACTTTGAGCGCCGACCCATAAATGAGAGCTGTATTCCATCTTTGGACGGATATAGGTCGTATAAATAGTACGAAGATCGGATTGAGTAAAGTATCTCTTACATCACTTTATAAAACCGAGACACTTGAAAGCTTCTTTAGAAACCTGAAAAATGTGTTTAGTCCATCGAACATCCACTGAATTTTCATGCCAATAACATCAAGAGCTTCCGATTCCATAATACTTATATCACCCATAGTAACAGGTGTAGCACTATTTCTGAAAAGAGATCGCAGATCCTCGATTTGGATTTAAATCAGTACAGAGACTTTAATTTCGTAGTACTAATGATTGTCACCAATCGGACTTCAAAGACCCTCTTTTAGTTTCAGGCTCCTGCTAGCCTAGACGACTGGTGTCACCTCCTATCTCCATAAGCGATAACGTTAAGTTGGTGAAGTTCACATTAACTCTATGGGTAAAGGTTAGCAATTGAAGTTGGCGACCGGATAATATAAAAAGAAACGTTATACAGCTTTAGATAAGTACTTCTATGTACCATTTTAGCTTGTTCTTAAGAAACTGACTACTGCCATTTTAATATAAAATCCATCTTGTGACAGAACTTTGCAAAGTTTAACTAATTTTTTTTTACCTCTGAAAGTTTTCCATTTTATTAGTTGGCCTCAGCGTTCCTTTGATCCTCGCATTTTAGAATTTTTATTTATTAGGAATCTTTAGGTGATTAGGCAGGAAGGCAAATTTTATAGCCAACTAGCAAACCCGGCGAACTCCGTTTCGCGGCGGCCGATTTTAGCACGTCGTCCTATCGGCATTTTGGACTATGAACAGACGTGAATTTAACCTGAAATGCACGATACACATAATTTGCACAGTTCAACTTACCACCTTAAGGACAAATGCCTGCTGTTGAAGTTGAATAAAAATTTGCATAATACGCGTGATTGATTTAACCTCAATTTCACGTGCACATGAGTAGTTAAATAATATATCACGCACCAGCGCTATCTACTTAAAATGAAACATACTTATTTTCGTGAGAGACACTCACACACCACGTAGTGGTGCCGTTTTAGTACATGTTATGTAAAAAATGATTAACAAAATTATTGCGATATGCCTTTCTTGCACTCAGGATCAGCTAATCACTGCCAGGCAAAAATAATTACCCAGCTTGGTGACAGCAACTACCCAGCTATTCCAAGATGTCCCCTGTCACGTTTATAAATTTATTAACTCAATCGTTAGTAGACCTGCTCAAACATTATTTAAAGCTTCGCCGTCTCCTACTTAGACTGGGTTAGTTTTGACAACTTTGTAATCTTTCAATCTGTTTGTTAGTTCCTCTAATGTGTCTGCAGCTCTTTAAGAAAGTTTATAAATTTCGCTAATATCTTTCCACTTGTAGATAAATTGCCCATCCATCCTTAACTCTCGGTTACGTTCTGTCGGCCGACGTTTACAGTCAGTCATGCAGTTAACATTTTTAATCATAGAATGTGGCTACTAGTGAAAAAGCTCCTCCTCGCAATATATATCCGATTACCTGATATTATTATTATTACTATTACGCTTTCGATGTTGATAATAATTTCTTTCCTTGTCTCCATTTAGAAAAATAAATAAAAAATTTATAGTTTGTGCACCAAATTTTTAATAAAATATTTGTTTTTTAAAACAAATACTACTTCTTCTTCCTAAGTAATTTGATGTTAAATAATAAGTTTAAAAAGGGTGTGCCAAAACACATGTAGGATTTAAAGTAAATTTAAATGCTTTACCGAAGTGTTTCTGATTTATTTATCCAACTAAAAACTGAAATGGAATTATTTACGTCGATGCTTTTGTCTTTCTTATAATCATGACTCTCCGTCGTGGGCCTTGATTTTGATAGAGGTTTTTCAGTTTAAATAGCATTCGTTGACGATAAAATATTGTAGGATAATACCGGCGAAAGAGGTGGCTGCGCGATGTAGTAACATATCGCACATTACACAACTTTGAAAGGCCCCCAAGCAAACAGGATAAAATAAATGTTTATCGCTTCAAATATCTGCTTAACCATTTCTTCCGCATTTGTGTCCAAATGACACAAATTCCAAAGCAAAGTTCTGTCAGCTGCGGCCTGTTTTGTAAAGAAAAGCTAAAATAGTGCACAAATGTACTTATGTAAAGCTGTACAACGTATCTGCTGCTACTATCATATCACCGACCTCACCCGCTTCCCACACAGAGTTAATAACCTTCCCCACCATAACGTTATCGCCTATGGAAATGTGAGGCAATACCAGTCGCCTAGGCTAGCAGAGGCCTGAAACTGGAAGAGAGTGTTTGAAGTCCGACCAGTGACTTAATTACTGGTACAACGAAACTACGATCTCTGTACTGATTATTAATGAGGACCTTTAGGGATTAATGTGGTGGGTGTGTTTTAAACCTAAAGCGAGAAAGGGGTTGATTTATTTTCCATGTGCTGTTGAATCTTTAACAGAATGCTGCCAATAGTTCGGTAAAAGTTAAGGTAGCCCGGCTTTCAAGCAAGAACTGGGCGAATGGCCATGCTTTTTGCTTTGGTCTTGAAGTTGCAACTGGGGTATGGTTATGCACCCGAAGAACGTCGAGATTTGAGAAAATTTCTCATTGTACCTTGTGTCGCCCCCCAGGGGCATATAAATATGGTCTTTATAGAGTATTCCACTATCTAGACTCAGTGCAACTGGGGAAAAAGGGAGCCCAGTCCCCTGAAGTCAGACAGGGAGACAACTGGAAGCTCCATTTTATTTCCGCGGGAATCAGTGAACCCGCAGAGTTCATTATTTGTCTCTTTGGACATTTAATAGTTCTCTGACTGATCATTGAGGATGGCTCCTATATGGGAGTATCGTGTTGGTTGTGGTTTTGCGGCCCCATAGGGGTTTATGAAAATTATGGTGGCCAGGATCATTTCACTGATAATGACACGCAAAGTGAATGATCCAGTCCAGTGAGCATGCTTGACATGTGTTTTGGACAGGAGTTAGAAAGTCCCAAACTCTTTAGCAAGGTGTGATGGTTTGCAGACCTGTCCTGGAATCATTCAAGTTGCAACTAGGTGGTTCTCTTGCTTAGAATTATGTCTTCGACTATCTAGGAGGCATGTATGACGTTCCAAATTATACTATAGTGGTTTGTCCACCATCTGATTAAGGCTACATAGCCAGGTGCGGATGTAAAACAAATCACACTCTGTACCTTGTGTCGTTGTACCATTGCCTCTCAACTTAATACGACCATCTTAAAAGAGAATTTCCTTAAGGCAAAGAAAAATTATATTCTGAAAATTGTAAAGTCTCTTTACGGTTAACTCTTTAAGTTAACTTAATACACCGACCAAGTGGAGTCAATAACTAGAGTATACATTATTATTATGAGATAATTTTCTTTTGTCAAAGAAGGGTAAATGTCAAAATTGCTTCTTATATTGTAGTACCTATAACCATAAATTCGATTTGACTCCAAACATATTGTTACGTTTACACCTTTATAAACGTTATGTTATGAGTTATTTATTGCAAAATAAATAACTTCAGGTTTAGAGTTTTTAAGATAATTAAAAAGTTATTTACTTTAACTACAAACAAAGTTGACACTAAAAAACAATTTACTTAAGATGCACGTCTTTATTTCACGAGGTTTATTTTTCAACTAACTAACTATCCACTAAGATGCTGCCTTTTTATATATGTCCACTAGAAGTCTAGAAAAATTAAGAATCTTCTGTATGTCTGTATGCATTTTTGTTGTTGCTTTTATGCTGATAAAGTTTCTTCCTGTACGAAAAGAACACTGAAGAGGGTAAACAGCCGAAACCGGTTTGTTCACAAACCAAATTTGACGAGGGTCGCCGGAAAACCGTACCCAAATAAAAGTTTCTTCCTGGAATTTATTCTATGATTTTTTAAGTTGTTGTTGTCTTGCGTACATAAGTTTTCTTAGAAAACTACGCAGTTAGTAAACAATGTACACAGCAGTTTATTTTATTGCTTAATTATTTTATTTTAAATCTTAAGCAAGACACATCCGTAATAATATTTTCCACAAATTTTGTTATAAGATAAAGATACATTACAATAATAACGAGCGTTTGATTGTCATAGTGCGCCATCTTTTGCAAACTTTCAATTGTCAGGTCCTAATTTAAATTCTTTTTTTTTGTAGAAATGGTAAATGTTGAAACACCCTTTGCAATTGAAAAAATAAATACTGAGAGTGTTCACCAGTAAATAAAGAAATAAAGTATTTCAACACATGAAACGCAATACGTTGATGGGTGGGGGAGGTTGTGAAGTAAACAAACACTAAATTATTATTAATTTTCGTTTATGTTGAAAACACTTTGATCAAACACTTCGCACTCAAAACAAATATTCGCTATTCCAACAAATAAATATTTAAAAAAAAATAATATTTTGAAAATAATAATTTAAAAATTTAAATATAATAAAAAAAATTATTGTTCTAACGAAAAACAGGTCAACACATCTACACACGTACATACATCATACATATGGAAAAAATAATTATGCGCATATTTTTTTAAATTCTGTAAAATAAATTGTTAAAAAAATTTTGAAATTGTGTGTAGTGAAATTGCAGAGTTGCACCGATAGGAAAAGATCTGAGAAGATGGATCAACGCAATAGGGCTAGAAATTCGTGCGCCTCAGACATGTAAAATTGAATGAGGCCTTGCCTTTTTGTTTTTCAGTAACTTAAATTTCTTTACAGTTTAAAAGCCATTGATAGGGCCTTAACGAATCAATAATTTTATTCCATAATTATAGAAGGCACCATTATGGAAATGATTATTGCATAACAAATTAAGTTTGAATATATTTCCAAAATACATTTTTACTGCCCCACTATATTCGGCAAAAAACGATATAAGTTGTTACAAAGGGTTTTTCAACAGGAAGTTTGTTTTCTAACATAAAATAAAACAAAAAATTTGGATTCAAATTATTATTGCATCACGAAGAGAAAATTATGAATGACAAATGATATGACATCACGGATTTTGAGTTATAAGGCTGAAATCGTTTCGATTGGCTCCGTATAGAGTATGTCCTTAAATAGCCCCACAAAAAATAATCCAGGAATGTTAAATCACATGATCTGGCTGGCCATTTAACTATTGATTGTCGTGAAACTATGTGATCGGGAACAACGTCTGATTAGATTTACATCTGCGCCTGGCCATGAAGCCTTAATCAGATGGTGGATTGAACCACTGCATAATTTGGAACGTCATGCTCGTCCTAGGAAGCCGATGCCATAATTCTATGCAACAGAAATTTCTAGTTGCAACTTCGATGATTCCAGAGCAGGGCTGCAAATCATCACTCCTTGCTTAAGAGTTGGAGACTTTCCAACTCCTGTCCAGAACACATATCTAGCATGCTCACTGGATCTGAGAACATTTCACCAGGTAGGTGTTATTAAAGCTGAAATGAACTCGGCCCCCATAGATCCATAGACTGATAAGGGGCCGCGAAACCACAACCACCATGATACTCCCATATAGGAGCCAACCTCAATAATTAGTCAGAGAAGAGTTAAATGTCTAAAGAGACAAATAACGGAAGTCTGCGGCTTACTGATTCCCGTGGAAATAAAGTGGAGTTTCCAGTTGTACCCCTGCTGACTTCAGGGGACTGGGCTCCCTTTTTCCCCCAGTTTCACAGGTGTACATAGTAGCTCTCTATTAAGACCATATATGTGCCCCCGGGAGGTTATGTGATCGGGAAATTTGGTTTGCAATAAATTGATCGCTTCATTGGCTGTATGACATGTGGCACTGTCCTGTTGAAACCATATGTTAGTGATATCCACGCCGTCAATGATAAGCCAAAATTGAGTTGTTAGCATCTAGCGATAGCCTGATTCCTTGACTGTTATTGCATTCAGCCTCATCTTCGAAAAAAAAACGGTCCAATCACGCCTCCAGACCACGTAGCGCACCATACAGTGACACGTTGAGCATGCAAAGGATTTTCAATAATCGCTCTAGGATTTTCAAAAGCCCAAATACGGCAATTTTGCATGTTGACATTGTTGACCCTGACAAGTGAAAATAGGCTTCAGAAAAACCAGCCGGTTGTTCCTTAATGAATTATGCGAATCTACGGCTGGCCTTTTATCTGCTGATGCGATCGGGAAATTTGGTTTGCAATAAAATGATCGTTTCATTGGCTGTGTGACATGTGGCTCCGTCCTGTTGAAACCACATGTCAGTGATATCTACATCGTCAATAATAGGCCAAAATTCAGTTGTTTGCATTTCGCGATAGACTGATCCATTGACCGTTACCACATTTCCAGACTCATCATTCTAGAATTTTCAGGAGCACAAATGCGGCAATACAATGGGCTTCGTCTGAAAAAATTATTTTGCAGAAAAACCAGCCGGTTGTTCCTGAATAAATTATGCGAATCTACGGCGATATCAATGATCAGTCGGCTTTAATTCCTGCACCAGTTGAACCTTTTAAGGCTTCAAAGTCAAATCCTTACGCAAAATTCGACATGTGGTGCTTTTGGATAAGTCCAATTATTGAGAACGTCGAGAAATTGAAAAATTTGGATCTGCTTCAACACTGTTGTTGGCTCACGGCTGCGATGTTTTTAGTTGAGCAACCCGATTGATGTTCGCTCATTTTTGTATCGAGCCTGTTGACTCATATTTAATAACCAAATATTTAATAGCGTTTTTAGAAGGACGATTATGCTGTCCGAAAATATCACGAATTTTACGAAATATAACTTTAACCGAATCACTATTTTCATAGTGGATTTTAATTATTTTAATGCGATTTTCGTGCGCAATTGAATTCATTGTAACAATTGCCAATGCATCTACTATGAAAACGTCAAAAAATTAAATGTCAAAACTATCATGTTGTCGGTGTTGCCACAATTGAAAAAAAAACTTCTTGTATATAAAGGCCATTTTGATAGAGGTATAGAATTTTGAAATGGAATAAAATAGAGATCATTTTATTTTTAAATTGGCATGAAATCTAATTTATTCCAAGGATCTCTATGGTTAGCTTGGACGTAGCCTAATCTGAAAGTCTAATGATTTTGTTTAACATATAGAGTCGTATATCGATAATAATGCTGTGAATGTTGCCCTCCAAGTGGTCAATCGCTTCGGGCTGATCGACATAAATTAGTGACTTCACACATACCCAGAGAAAATTGTCTAGCGGTGTTAAATCATGCGATCAGGGAGGCTAATTAACGGGTCCGTAAAGTAAAACTATGCGGTTACTAAACGTTTCCTTCCATAAATCAATTGTGACACGAGCTGTTGGACATGCTGCGCCGTCTTGTTGAAATCACAGCTCATAGCTGTTTACTTGATGAATGAAAAAGTTAGAAATCATGGCTCTATAGCGGTTACCATTGATTTGAACGTTCAGACTAGCATTGTATTTAAAGGATGAATGATACCACCAGCCCATAAAGCACACCAAATAGTTACTTATTCGGATGCATCAATCTTGCAGCAGGAAGCATAAATAAGTCATGAAGTTTCTTTATCTCATCTTGAAAAAAAGGAGAAATATCTGAATATTTTGAAGCTTTATTTTCCGTTAAAATTAGGAAAGTCTTTTTAGCAACTTTCCTTTTCGGCCTAAAAAATCTAGTGATTTCTTTTTTAATTAGCAACAGTGTTTACTGTTGGCAACAATTGCAAAGCAAATAAGAACATGTAATTGCACAATTGGAAAAGTTGTAAAGCAACATGCTGCTGTTAACACAAACATGAAGCTATAAACATTTCTCAACTATTCAGCAAATGGAGAGAGAACATTATCAGCAACAGCAAGTGAAGAGAGAACACCATCAGCAACATTGAATTTTATTTATTTCATACGCACTTTAGTTTTAATGCAGACTTTTTAAAATTTGTTTATTAAATTATTTTATTGTTATTGATTTATAAAATTTAGGGTGAGTTTATGACGCTTTGAATTTTAATTAATTTATTTTAATTTAATTATATTTATATATCTAATTGTTTTAACATCGTTTGCTCTAACCTAAAAGGTTTCAAGTCATGTGTTTCTTCAAGTTAAAGTCAAAGTTAAACTCGTTTTAATTTGTGTGAATTTGTTTGTTTTCCTTATCACATGAATACGCGAGTTTTATGAATTTGTCACTTATTATAACTGCAGCACGTGATTCATTTTACTGGCATCTACCAGATCAGTATTTTTTTTTCTTTAAATATTTGCCAAAGAAAGCAAACAACTTGTTGTTGACTTTTGTACTCAAGTTTGTTTGCTTTTATTATTTTTTACGTCTGTTGATATTTTAATGTTGTCGTAGCTTTTTGTTCACCGGTCTCGTTTGCTTTTTGTTTTCTTTATTTTTTATAATTAAAAATTTCAAACTTCCTAAATATATTCATAGAGATAAGACTTAAAATTTGAAGTGTGTACATACATTAGAGTGATAAATATCTAGACATAACTATTTAAAAAAAAAAACATAAAAAACCACAAGGTGTTGTATTCAGCGTTGCCAAAATGATGATTTTATCATATTTTTGATAGTTTTTGAACTAAAATATGATTTGATGATTTTCTTTCTTAAATTATGATTTCTGATTTAAAAATTTTAAATTTTTTTTATTTCATTGTTAAGTTTTATATCAGCCTGTTGTTGAAAAATTTTAGTTAGTTAACGACAAAAACAAGTTTATCAGGTGAGGAGGAAATTTTTTGTACAATATGCTATTCGATTCTTGGCAGAGCGGATCTTGTAAAACACCAATCAACCCAAAAGCACATAAGCAGAGCGAATTGTATAAGTTGCAGCCAAACAAAAATTGAATCACAATTTGAAGGTAAAACTGCTGAGATGAGGAGTGTAAAAAACTTAGAACTCCAATTAAGTGCGTTTATTGCAGAACACAGCCTTACATTTTTGTGTACGGATCACTTAACTTTATTTCTAAAATCCTCCATTTCTGATTCAAAAATAACACCTAATCTTGTATGTGGCAGAACAAAAACTATGTGCCTTATTAAAACCGTTTTAGGCCGGACCCAATTTTAATTCGTTTGCAATATACTGAATCAGTAGAAATTCTCCTTATGTGTAGATGAGTCTACTGACATAAGCAATAAAAAATCGTTTTGTTTAGTAATCCGGGAACTATAAATTATAGAGTACAAGACTTATTTTCTGGCTTAATTGAAGTGGAGAGTGGTGAAGCTTTAACAATATTTATTTGTATAAAAAGTTATTTTCAAAAACACAAAATACTGTACAAAGAAAATTTAATATGATTTGGAGCAGATGGTGCTCCAAATAGGACAGGCAAAAATCATTCCGTTGCCCGATTATTTAAGAATGAAATTCCTAATTTATTTGTTGTCAAATATATTTGTTATTCAATTGCGCTTTGCTCTTCTTATGCTTATCTTAAGCTTCCACCTGAAGTAGATAATTACACAGCGAATAGTCCAAAACGTAATTAAAATTTGCAATGCTTTTGGAATACAAACCAAAAATATTTTTGCACCCCTCACAGGTGGTTATCATTAGAGTCTGTTGTTGTACGGGTTCTCGAGTAATATGAACGATTAACCATTTTTTAAAGTATTTACAATATGGAGGTAAATAACGTTAACAAAATTTTTCAAAGCTCATCCTATGAAATTTTATACAATTTTATAAAAACAGAATTTGTGACATGAGTCTCAATAACGACCTTGATTTTGAAAACAAAAGTCTATTTCTACATAACGAAGAAGTCTACCTGGGTGTTTTTGTTAAATAAAAGATTTCTAGCTCAAAGCTAACTGCAAATGATTAAAAATAACTCATGCTGACAACATTCCAGCTTTTCCGGTGCTGTCAAAATTTGTTTAAAACTTAATATGCCTTTCCATTTCTTCAGCAAATGTCGAACGAATATTCTCAACCGTCAATTTAAACAAAACTTAATATAGAAATAGATTAGACAACAGCACTCTCGAAGGTATCTTATATGCAAAAGATTACTTAGCAATAAGAAACTGTTCCTGCTATAATTTAAAAATAGACCAAGAAATCATTAAAAATATGAAACCCTGTATACATTATAGTAATAGTTCTTCATCAAACTTTTTCATAGGACATAAGCTTTTTTATCTAAATTTTTTTTAAGCTTTCTTAAATAAGTAAATATTTATATATATAAATGCACACCGTTATTGTTCTAATGAAATCAGTTGAGTGTTTTTCTAAGTTTTCCATTTGCTGGTTGGTGAATGTGTGATTAAAAATTTAAGTTTGCTTATTTTCACTGATTTTGTTGGATCAATGACGACAAAGCCAGCGAAATTATGGTTTGTCACCATATAAACATAAGTACACGTTTAGCCATAAATTCTTTAAACAATAATAATTTAAATACATATGTTAATATATATTAATTGTAATTTTTAAATAAAATGTTGTATTAAAAAAATGATGATTTTTTTTCCATAAAATATGATCTTTTTTTCGACATATGATGATTTTTTTTCTCAAAGCTACTGGCAACGCTGGTTGTATTGTTGTATTATTTACAATCGTATCATACGCAACAGTAGTTATTTTTGTAAATCTTGCAAGTTTCAATGTTATTCAATTTAAAGCAAAATAAATAAAATATCAAGAATTAAGTGATTTAAGTGTTAAGCAAGTCGTAGTTCTTAAATAAGGCGAATACATCGTCCCAACCCAATAGAAGATGAATTTGTAGGCTTCAAATAAAATTTATTTAGTATTTTCACATTTTTATTGAAATAGCTGATCATCATCATTCGATGATTCCAGAGCAGGGCTGCAAATCATCACTCCTTGCTTAAGAGTTAGAGACTTTCCAACTCCTGTCCAGAACACATGTCTAGCATGCTCACTGGATCTGGGAACATTTCACCAGGTAGGTGTTATTAAAGGTGAAATGATCCCGGCCACCATAGAACCATAGACTGATGTGGGGCCGCGAAAACATAACCACCACGATACTCCCATAAAGGGCCAACCTCAGCCAGAGAACAGTTAAGTGTCTAAAGAAACAAATAACGGAACTCTGATTCCCGTGGAAATAAAGTGGAGTTCCCAGTTGTACCCCTGCTGACTTCAAGGGACTAAGCTCCCTTTTTCCCCCAGTTGCACAGGTATAAGTTGTTGCTATCTCCAAAGACCATATATATGTGCCTCCGGGGGTCCGATCTTCGTACTATTTATACCACCTATATCCATCTAAAAGTGGAATACAACTCTCATATATGGGTCAATGCCCCAAAGTCTATTTGAGTGTTGTTCGACTGCGTACAAGAAAGGGCCAAGAGGCTAATTGGGGCGCATTTGCATAAGGATTTAACCTTAAAGTCTTACAAGGTTCAACTGGTGCAGGAACTAAAGCCGACGAAGCCTATTTTCACTTGTTGGGGTATGTCAACAAGCAAAATTGCCGCATCCGGGCTTTTGAAAATCCTAGGTGCCCCTGTAGGCTAGTAGGTAGTGTACTAGCTTGTAAGTATGGGGGTTGTGGGTTTGATTCCCAATGAAGACCTTGGTTGAAGGCATAGTCACTGGTCGCTATGGTGTCTTATATATGGCAGTTAATCTCCCACTATCCTTCTACTTTCACCAACTGTTTTATCTATTCTCTATCCCTTTCCTAAAGAATGTAGCACGGTACTTGACTAAATAGGCATTGTTGCCTGAAGTGCTACTTGTCCTTAAAAAGAAAAAAAAATCCTAGAGCGATTATTGAGAAGCCTGTGAATGCTCAACGTGTCACTGTATGTTGCGCTATCAATGGGGATGTCGATATCACTGACATGTGGTTTCAACAGGACGGTGCCACAGGTCATACAGCCAATGAAGCGATCAATTTATTGCAAACCAAATTTCCCGATCACATAATTTCGCAACAATCAATAGTTAAATGGCCAGCCAGATCGTGTGATTTAACACCACTGTATTAGTTTTTGTAGGGCTACGTTAAGGACAGAGTACATAGGGAGCCCATAGGGGGCTACGTTAAGAGCAGAGTCCATAGGGAGCCAATCGAATCGATTTCAGCCTTAAAACTCAAAATCTGTTATGTGAGTAACAAAATAGGAGAGAGATTCTGGCAAAAACTGATTAAAAACTTTGATAAAAGAATCGACATCTGTCAGCATGGTCGTGGTGAACATTTGCCAGATATCATTTTTCATTCATAATTGTCGAACTTTTCTCTTCGTAATACATTACAAATTTGAATCATCTTGATCTAAATGATTTGTTTTAGAAAACAAAGTTCTTACTGAAAACCCCTTTATAAGAGAAGTATATTGATATTGAATGCCGGTTACTTAATCAAACCAATCACTGTAGTGATCAGTAATTTCTCAGTTTTCTCATCTCTAACACAAACACATATTCTTACTCATTACAATTGCCGCAGCAGCTCTAAAATTTCGTAAAATTATATAAATTGAAGATCTAAAATAAAAGAAATTATTCATTTTGCCTAAAATGAAATACAATGAACGAAGGCAAAAAACACTTTTCCATAAGCGACAATAAATCTCATAAATTTTCATTTATTTTTTATTTTTATTTTTTTTTTCTTATTCTCAACATCCTAAATGACTATAAAATTGTCGTTAAATCTTTAATAAATATATTTGTTATTCTCAAGGCATACAAAGATAATAGCTACACGATCATAAATGTGTAAATCAATTAGTCAGTCATAACCATACGCATTCAATTTGATTTAAAGAAATTTTATAGAAAATTGCAAACATGTCATGCTATCAATTATGGCGAAAAATAAAAACAACAAAAAAGAAATAAAAAGATTTGCAATAAAATTTTGAAAACAAAAGCTAAAACAATAATTGTAAATAAATAAATAAATGAAAAAAGTTATCATGAGTTATGAGCCTTCGATTCTACCATATTGACATTTTAATACCCCGCCTTGTGGTAGTAATTTAATAAAGTTTTCAAAGCAAAGCTGGCCAATTTTAAATCACAGCACAGCAAGTAGATAAAAGAACTCACATGACTTAATTAATTCGGATTGATAAAGAAAAGGGTATTTGACATACGATTTATTTATAGCTAAAAAAATATATAAATTATACTTAACAAAATTATAAAACAAATAACTGTTATCAATCTCTTTCAATATATAGAGTTTGGGCAAATTATATTTATTTAACCATTTATACAATAGAAACAACAATAACAACAAATAAATATACTGTTGTCATTTGTTTTTCCTCTCTGCTGGCTGTTGTTCGCCGCTTCATTGCCGATATACGATCATAAATGTTGCAAAAAGTCGTCAAAACTTGGACTTGCAAATAGACTACGCCATATTTAAATTATAACGCCATAAAGTAAATTTTATGTCAATTTAAAAACTTCATTTTTGTTTTATTCCATTTTAAAGTTTTATACCTTTTTATAAAAAGCAAGCTTTGGTTATGCAACTCTGGTTTAATAAACTGCTTACAAGCTTTGATAATTTCATACAAAACTTTTAAAGTTCTCCTAGAAAAATACATTTTTGTTTTTACAAATTCAAAAATGGCTTCTGACAAGTGGCCGGCACTTCTAGTTTGGACGTAGTCTTATCTGGAATCCACAACGGTTGCAAAAAGTCATCAATTTTTGTAACATTTGCGATCGTATATAGGCAATAAAGCGGCGAATGTTGTCCTCGAAGTGGCCTATCGTTCCGCGCTTTTCGGTGCAGATTAACGACTTTACATATCCCAATAGGAAATAGTTTAGCCCTATTAAATCGCACGATATTGAAGGCAAATTCACGGGTTCGAAACGTGAAACTATGCGGTTACCAAACATTTCCTTTAATAAATCAATTATAGCACGTGCAGTTGAAACCACAGCTCCTGCACATCATGGTTTTCCAAATGATTTTTTTTTTTTTGAAAAGGAAAATAGCACTTCAGGCAACAATGCCTATTTAGTCACAACCGTGCTACATTCTTTAGGAAAGGGATAGAGAAGAAATATTACAGATGGTGAAAATAGACGGATAGGATAGCCTTCAAGCTCTTATTTTTTTGTAATGAAAACAACCACCCCTAGATTGGTAGGCTAAGTATACTACCTTGTAGACTACCGGGGCAGCTTTCATTTCTAGAAGGCCCATGTTATCGGAAATTGACTGTGGTATAAGATAGCACAGCGACCAGTGACTCTGCCTTTATCAATGAGCAGCCCTACAGATAGTCAATTTTTATATTTTGTAGTGAAAACAGCCAAGGGTTTGTTGGGAATCGAACCCACAACCCCCAGACTGATAAGCTAGTACACTACACACTAGCCTACAGGGGCACCTATTGATGATGATGAACGAAAAAGTCGGTTATCATGGCTCGATAATCGTTACCCTTGAGCGAAACGTTCTGACCAGTATCAATGATCGCATCAGGCCATAAAGCTTAACAAACAGTCATTTTTGCTGGATGTAACGATGTCCCAACATAGACTTGAGGATTATCATCACTAGAACTATGCCAGTATTGTTTATTGATGTACGAATTGTTTTTTTTTTGTTTAAGAGAAGTAGCCCTTCAGGCGACAATGCCTATTTAGTCAAGTACCGTGCTAAATTCTTTTTTTGGGAAAGGGATAGAAAAGAGACGTATATAAGACAGCACAGCGACCAGTGACTATGCCTTCATCGCTGAGTAGCCCCACCGACAGTCAATTTTTATTTTTGTAGTGAAAAAACCAAGGTCTTCGTTGGGAATCGAACCCACACCAACATACTGACAAGCTAGTACACTACCTACTAGCCTACAGGGCCACCTAAACAAAACATTTAAACAAAAAAGATCTTTATCGCTAAACAAAATTCGCTTATGAAAATCGGTATCAACGGCAATCTTGTTTTTGCCCCAATTTTCACAATTTGGATACGTGGTTCAGGCCTCAGTTTATTCATGTTAAGTTGCCAAACCAAACTTTACATAAACCACTTGACAGCCGACAAAATGGACGCCAAATAAAAAATATTTACCATCTTAAAGTTGTATACCTCCACAAAAAACACCCGATATAAATACACATAATTTCTTACGCAGTTACTATATGAAACCTGTTACAATTTTAATAATAATGAGTCACTGGGTTACAAGAAACATAAAAAATGTGTTTTTAATGTAATAATATTTCAGAAAAATTAATATCAAAAGGAGTTAAATAATATAAGCAATTTTATTTCGTGGTATTTACATTAGGGTGGTTTCACTACATCTCCACTTTTCGCAAGAATGTTCATATAACGGTAGTTTTATGGACATTCTTTTACAAGTTTTGTATTATGTATTAAATTATTTAATCTTAATTTTATTTTATTTTAGAAAAAATGGCAGCATACGGGGAAGGAAAGGAAAAAGGATGATAATTTTTTCATAAATAGGATTAAACTTTTTATTATTAGATTTAACGTATATTTTTCATTTACATTTATTATTCCTGATTAATATCAAATTCTATAAAAAATTTAATAAATATGTTAATTTTTTTATAGCTATGAATATTTTAATTTAACAAATCAAATTTTATAACATGGACAGGGATAAATCTAATAACTTATTACTACGGGATCATACATAGGAAAGGCACAACATATGGCAAATGATGTTAATAATAGAAAGTATCAAAGAGATGAACGGATAAGCCCAATATATATATTGACGTCAGGAAGCACAACAAATATAATTGTTAGTGACTTATTTACTAATGGGAAGATTGACTTAGGACAATTTGTTCCCTAGGCTAGGAAAAATGGCCGGTAAATTTTTTTATATGGAAAGAGAAAATTTTAGAATTTGTCTCATTTAATGAATTTTAATAGAAAAGGGCAATGAATATTTTAGTAGTAGCGCTACTATTTAGAGTAACCTAGATATTGGAAAAATATGCTAGGAAAGATACTAAGACCATATAGAGAACAATGGAACAATACCACGATGACCCTGCAGAAGGTGGACATTCAGGTGTTTCTGAACTCTAGATAAGATCAGGGAATATTATTATTATTGACATTATTATTAGAAGAACATCACTAGGGATGTAGCCATATATGTTAGATCATGGCAGACGTGTCAAAGATCGACATACACACGCTATGTAAATGCCCGTTGAAGGCCATTTATCATTTGCATGTATGTAAAGTATAACAACAACAAACATAAGTGCATTGCTAGTGCATTGCACTTGAGAAATTTGATTTAAACTTTTTAGTTTGTTGTGTTAGGTATTTACATTAGGGTGGTTCCACTACAATTCCTTTAAATAAATATTTCATGATATTCTCACAAAATATTTATTACAAAAATTTTTATTAAAAAATAAACATCTTATGATATTCTCATAAAACATTTATTCAAATAAAAATTAAAATAAAAAAAAAAATATTTGAAATGTATTGTAATGGGGGAGAGCACATCCATATTGCAATTTCACTATTGCTCAAGTAGCTCATCAGTGAATTTTACCCCAATATTGTATAGAAAAACCTATCCAATGCCAAACTGATTCTATGAGAATTTTTCATAAAATCAACATAGCATAGACAGCAAGACTCAAAGACATTGCATGTGCCCGTTGCTTTTTTAGAATTTTGTAAAATTATTTACAAATATTTTTTATTTTCTGGAATTTTCACATTACATATGAATGGTTTCCAATGGAAACCCTTATGTTGAAATGATTGAAAATAAGCAATGTTTTTTGTTGTTTTGAAATGTTTTGTAGTGTTTGTATGGAAGTGTCTTTGAGTCTTGCTGTCTATGCTATGTTGATTTTATGAAAAATTCTCATAGAATCAGTTTGGCTTTGGATATAAGACTCTTGGGTTATATGGATGTGCTCTCCCCCATTACAATACATTTCTCATATTTTTTTTTTATTTTTTTATTTTTATTTTAATTTTTATTTGAATAAATGTTTTATGAGAATATCATCAGATGTTTATTTTTTAATAAAAATTTTTATAATAAATATTTTGTGAGAATATCATGAAATATTTATTTAAAGGAATCAAGCACGAAATAAAATTGCTTATATTAAAAACGATTCCGAAGAATTATGAATAAGGAATTAAATAATAAAATATTAAAAGAAAATAAAAAATTAAATTCAAGTAATTAAAAGTTTTAAAATGAAATATTGTTTTATAGCGTAGACAGACGACAGAGTTAATCTGCATTAAAAACTTACTAATCCGGATTAAAATTTTACTCCGACAGACGAGCGTTTGTAGATTAGGCAAACAGCTGTTTGTTTTTTTTTTACTTATTTTTGTTTGCATTTACATATATCGAGTTCAAATGGATAGAAGGCAGAAAATAAGATTAGCAGCTATGCTGTTCGTAAAAAATCATAATCTATTTGAAAGAAAGCTGAAAATACTTTTCCTTAAACCACTCCAGAATGTGAAAATTGTTGAAACACAAGCAGTACGTGTTGCAACAAATTGGAATCGCAGTTGGACACTCTGTGGAAAGTAGTAGGTTCAATATTAATTCATTATGGTGAATATAATTTACATGCTTTTTTCTAAAGAATCAGCCTTTTTTGGGAGTGGGACGTGCTTATGATGGACGACAATGCATTTAAAGAACACTTTCGTGTGAACAGATGGGATTACCAGAAGTTATGTGGAAAAGTTCGAAATATTGAGAGAGTAGACACACGCTTTGTATTTCAGTCGAGAAGAGGGTGACAATAGCATTGTTCGCTGAATATTGGTGGCTGACTGTTGGTAGTTTATTTGGTGTGGGATTTCTGCCACGCGATATGTAATAATCTCGCTACGTATATTAATTCATATCCCCCACATCCACAAGAAATAAAGCGCATTGTTAATGGGTTTGAACGCCTCGGGTTTCCGCAATGCTTTGGTGCTGTTGATGGATGTCATATAGAAATTCAACCGAGAAAAGAGGATGCAATAGATTACTGCAATTATAAAGGCTGGTATTCAGTGGTTTTATTAGCAAGTTCAAGAGATCTTAAAATTGGAAAAATGCATTCACATTTTAATATTTCTTTTCTGTTAAAAAAGGTAAAAAAGCTTACCTTGAAGTTGAATCCATTTTTTTGTGTTTTTAATTGTAAACAACTTATCAACAGCTGACTGATTGTTGACAGTGCTGCCAAATTGAAATAGCTAAATCCAGTATAAATTCTGTTTAGTTTTGAGGATTAACTTAACTGGATTAGGAGAGATAGTCCACGAGTTAATTCGAATTAAGGCTGTTAATCCGGAATAATAGCTTGTTTCCACGGCACCTGCTTCACTCTCTATTCTTGCTTCACACCCCAATCATAAGCGAATCAACCTGCTTCGCCATACAAAATTTTGAGAACGAAGCTGGTAGATTCATATTGAATCTAGCTGCGAATCAAGGAAAAATCCCCTCTTCTCTAATTTTTATCGTAAGTTTATCTGCACTAGTTATCAAAATTAAACATTTTTGTAAACAAATAAAAATTACAAACAAAAGAAAGTTAAAAGTAAAAACTTAAAAAATATAATTGTATTGTGGGTGTGTTAATTAATTTTAATTTTATAAAATTAAAAAAAAATGGATAGGAAAAAAATTATACTTAATGCTATTGCGGCAAGAAGGATATCTTCTGTTGTTTTTCAACTGTTGTTTTTTTTCAACATATTTTTTTCTGTTTAATAACAACTGTCAAATCGATGCAGATAAATGAGTCGTGTAAACAGCATGATTCATAAACTTGCTTCAGAGAGCGAAACACGAGTTTCAAATTGTCGTGGAAACAGGCTATAACTCTGTGGTCTGTCTACGCTATTACGCATTTGTTACAAGCGATTAGTTTTCTAGGGCTTATTAATACTCTGTTAGGTACCAAATTTTGCAACAATTTTGTTTATTCGAATGCCTCACCAAATAAGTGCAATTATTCATAATATAACGCAGTTAAAAAAAACTGTTGCCAGAAACATTTTATTATTAATAAACATGAAGGCAAGAACATTTTGTGTCTTTTCATAAAGAGTACAAACTTCGAAAAGGTTATTTTTTAATTTCTTTCCACAAATTATGGGGCTTTGATTTAGGCTAGTCCACCTGCTGGAGAGTCATGTGTAACAGGGTAAAATTTTAACTTCAGTGGACCATAAGCAGTTGGTTAGAAGCATATTAAATAAATGCATTTAAGGCGTAGTAATACTGACATGGGTGTATTGATATATTGGCACTGTGAGATACGAAGCTTTGAAAGCATTGCAAAAAAAAATTTTGGCTCCATATTATGGGCTAAAACCCACAATATTTTTAGTGGGTATTACAGCGAGGGCGATATTTTACGCAACAGTTGGATTTTAACATCGTGAAAAGATAACACAATTCAAAGTGAGGTTCAAATAAATTTTAAGAACACTTTAAGCAGGCGGGCGAACCCTGGCGGTACTTAAATCCCATCTAAGTAATTCTTGCTGGATAAATGGATTGAAGATGGGAACTATTCATAGTTAAGACATTTAAAACAAACATGAAAACCGAAGAATATGATGTTTTCAGGTTAAGGATCATAGTCAATACCATATTGGAAGTGGGTACTGTGATTTTCATTCTAATCAAAATGCTAAAATGTACACGAGTTTTTATGATAAAAAAGTAAACTGACAATAATCAATCAACGATCAGAAATCACAATGCAGATTAACTGACTAATTGTCGGCGAACTCACTCAGGAACAAAGAAGAGTTGCATGGAATGGAGGTGTATAAAATATACTCTTTGCCTTAATCACCTTTTTTTAAAAGTAGCAGCATTATCTACCGCCAATTTTTAACGCTGTAATCTCATACTTAAATAATATCGTCAACATTGTGTTTTTAACAGTAATGCTAACTTACCCTGATTAACATAACGCATGAAAGCTATAAAATAGAAAAAAATCGCTTGTTTGAAGTTTGACCTAAAAAAACTAAATGGTCAATACTTGTCAACAAATCTGTGGCAACTTCAGTCTAAAGCTTAATATTTAGTTCAAATGTCCGAAAATAGTTTAGGAACTTGTCTTCTTGTGTTTGTAAAATTCAATGTAGCGAAGTATTCACTCACTTTTCATACATGTATGAATATGTACATTTCATTTTTTAGCCGCTTCTTCTCATACATGTGTGAAAGACTACAAATTATTTTGTGTTTTCTCATTTGTGAATGCGACGATTTATTTTTTTTTTCTTTCTATCCATAAGTGAAAAAATGAGAAACACACAAGTGTTCATTTTTGAATATTTACAATTTTGATAATTTTTCATAAATGAAAAGGTCTTAAAAATATGCGCGTTAAGCATTCGCGTACATAAACGCACATATTTGATAATGCGCAATTGTCGGCGTATACAGAAAAAAAAAAATGTTTTTTTTTATTTCTTTTAGAATATATTGCAATATTGTATTTTGAGTTAATTTGTACCCATGTGTTTTTACTACATTTTACGGTAAACTGCGATCGTAGGTAGAAAATTTTTTCACGTTCATTTATGAGAAATTTTATAAAATTTCAACGTTCATAAATGAACATGTACATTTATGAAAAATAACATTAATGAGAAGTAGCTAATTTATCATTTATCACATATGAATAAGACTAATAATTCTTGTTGTTCGCATTCATGTATGAAAATAACCAGAACATTTTTTGTTGTTCGATTATGAGTCTGAAAAATAAATATAAAATTTTAGATTTCTCATTTATGAAAAATATCATGAATGTTGATTTTCGAATGTTCATAAATGAAAAATTCTGAACCCTGGTAAAATTTGATAATCAATTGGTAGCCGCAGTGCTATGGTTAACCAAAAAATGTTTGTTTTTATTATCTCGAAACATGTCTGCTATTTTTTACGATTCCACGTTAAATAAGTGCAGTTTATATTGTTTCGCAGTTGTTGCCAGAAACATTTTGCTGTAAATAAAACATGGCGCCAGCAACATTTCCTAACTTTTCAAAAAATATAAAGAACTTTTTCAGCAACATTATTTTTTTTTTTTTGGGTTTTGAGAGTGTTTCCCAGGAAATGCTAAACAGAATAACTTGCTTCAAGCGGTGTTAAATTGGTGTTAAAAAAATTTCGATTGCTAGGCGTTGATTGTGATAAAATTTAAACTTGTTTCCAAAAAGTCGATACAAAATCTTAAATTTAAAGACACCTTCTACTAAGTTTGGTGTAGAGAAATGCTTTTTTAAAAAATGTTTATTTTAATGTAACAAATAATATAATTTTTTCTTTTCTTTTTTAGGACCCGACAAGTGGTTTATTGAGTTTCCCGAAGCTACTGGTACTCGCCAATCACCTGTTGACATTAATACAGAAATCTGTACAAAAGGTAGCGACTTAAAAGTGGCTCCATTAAAATGGAAATATGTTGCAGAACACACTAAGAGTTTGGTTAATCCTGGCTATTGTTGGCGTGTAGATGTTGATGGTAACGAATCTGAGCTAACTGGTGGTCCCTTGGGTGACAATATTTACAAATTAGAACAATTCCATTGCCATTGGGGTTGTACTGATTCGAAGGGCTCCGAACATACAGTTGATGGTGTTGCTTATGCTGGTGAATTGCATTTGGTTCATTGGAATACCACCAAATATGCTAGTTTTAAGGAAGCTGCTGCCGCACCAGACGGTTTGGCTGTATTGGGTGTTTTCCTAAAGGTACTTGCATTCAATATTTAGTTTTTCTTTTAATAAATCATTGTTTGCTTTTCAACTTTTAGCCTGGCTTACACCATGACGAATTCGATAAAATTACTAGTCTTTTGAAATTTATAAAACACAAGGGTGATCGCATTACTTTGCCGCACGGCTGCAATCCTGCTAAGCTTTTACCCAGCACTACTACCTATTGGACTTATGAAGGTTCCTTAACTACACCACCCTGTTCAGAGTGTGTAATTTGGTTGGTGTTCAAAACACCAATACAAGTATCACATGATCAATTAGAAGCCATGCGTGATTTAAACTGTTACGATGTTAAGGAGGAATGTCCTTCCAATGAATTGAATGGCAAAGTAATTAACAACTTTCGCCCTCCATTGCCATTAGGTAATCGTGAATTGCGTGAGTGTGGCGAGCATTAAATGAAATTCAAGTAAGAAAGAGAGAGAGAGAGATATGACAAAGATTGAGTGATATTATGAAGTTTAAAGTATTTTTATGAATAATTAATTATTCATAACATTTTCCTTTTTTGTTATAATTTTTCACTTTTTTTTGCTTGTTTTGTTTATGTTTTTTTTCCTTTTTAAATGCACTTTATTGTAAAAGTTATTTAGTTATTAAATTTAAAATTTAATAAAATATTGTTAAACAAGCTTTGTGAAAATAAGAAATTAATTATATTAATTTAATATAATTTTTCTAATTTTTCAAATTATTTATATTTATTTTAATTTTGAAATCTGGAAGAAACTTTTAGTAAATAATTTTGGTGAGCATTTGAGTTGTGTATCAGAGAACTTCAAAATCACGATTTTTCTTGATTTTATTCAGCACAAAAATTTTTGTTCATTTTAAAGAATAAAGAAAAATTCAATGATGATCAAATTCTGATCATGAATAGAATTAACAAAAGCATTTTATGAACAAGTTCGCACAGGCAAGAGAAAAGCTTGCAGTAAATTCATTGCATTCAAACGTTCTTATTCTCATTAATACATACAACATGTTTGAACTGACCGTCTGTGAACAAATGAATGAACAAATTCATACACTATGATTTTTTGCTCTTTTTACTTCAATTTTATTCAAAATTGTGTGTTGAGTGGAAAAGGCAAGTACACGCGTTGACATGTTTGATTCTACCTATGATAAAAATAAGGCAGTGTTCAAACTGCAAGTTGTTCGGTTGCCTTAAAACGAACAACAAAAGAGAGTGTGTGGGCAAGTTTGATTACTTGCCAATAAAAGACAAGATTTTTGTGCCTTTGTTATTGTTGAACGGTTTTTTAATCAACAAGCGAAGTTCTCTGTTGTGTATGGAATTCGTCTAACCAAATTAATATTTTTCATATTGGTAATAATAAGTATTCTTTGGTTAAATTGACTCAACCCGAGGTACTCGAAAATAGATGCAAAAAATGCTGGTCACAGCTGTAACCATACAGAAATATGCTGCATCATTTCCTTAAAAAAAAAATGTTGGCAAAAAATTTTTTAATAATTTTGGTTTCTTAGTAAAAACTTAAAAATTAATCAAATGAACTCATTCATTTCATTCATTCATTTGTTATAATTTAATTATTTTAAAAATCAGTACCAAAAATCGTACACATGGTAATATAACGGGCAAAACTTGTATCCATCTACGAAATGATTATGTATAGGTTTTTTTTTCAACTGTGGCAACACCAACAACATGATAGTTTTGACATTTAGTTTTTTGCCGTATTCAGTGATGCATTGTCAATTGTTACAATGAATTAAATTTCGCACGAAAATCGCATTAAAATAATTAAAATCCTCTATAAAAATGGTGGTTCGGTTAAAGTTACATTTCGTAAAATTCGTGATGTTTTCGAACAACATAATTGTGCTTCTGAGACTGCTATTAAGTTCGATACAAAATGTAGAAACACCAACGAGTATTCGACCGGGTCGTTCAATTGAAAACATTGCAGCCGTGAGCCACAGTGTTGAAGCAAATACAAATTTGTCAATTCCTCGATGTTCTCAACAATTGGGGTTTTCCAAAACCACCACATTGCGTATTTTGCGTAAGGATTTACCTTTGAAGTCTTACAAGATTCAACTGGTGGAGGAATTGGAGCCGACCAATCATTCACATCGCCGTAGATTTGCTCCATTCATTCAGAAACAACCAGCTGGTTTTTCTGAAAAAATATTTTTTCAGACGAAGCCCAGTTCACTTGTCAAGGTATGTCAATAAGCAAAATTGCCGCGTTTGGGCTTCTGGAAATCCTAAAGCGATTATTAAGAAGCCTTTGCATGCTCAACGTATCACTGTGGGTGTGATATGTATTTTGGAGGTATGATTGGGCCGTTTTCTTTTTCGAAAGTCAGGCTGGAAATGCGGTAAAGATTAATGGATCACGCTATCGTGAGGTGCTAAGAACTCAATTTTGGTCTGTTTTTGACGACATGGATATCACTGACATGTGGTTTCAACAGAACGGTGCCACATGCCACTCAAGCAATGAAACGATCAATTTATTGCAAACCAAATTTTCCGATCGCATAATTTCTTGACAATCAGCAGTTAAGTGGCCAGCTAAATCGTGTGATTTAATACCCACCACTGGATTGTGGAGCTATGTTAAGGACAGAGTCCACTGGAAGCCAAACGAATCGATTTCATCCCTAAAACTCAAAAGCCGTTATGTGATTAATGAAATAGGACCGCGATTCTGCTAAAAAGTAATAAAAAAACTTTGATAAAATAATCCACATCTGCCAGCATGGTCGTGGTGGACATTTGCCAGATATCATTTTTTATCCATAATTGTCGAACTTTTTTCTTCGTAATACAATAGAAATTTGAATCATCTTAATTCAGAATTTTTTGTTTTAGAAAACAAACTTCTTGTTAAAATTTCTTTATATTATTTTAAAGCAAAGGAGTACCCCAAAGCGATATAAATATGTTTCGAAAGAGTAAGAGAAAAAATGCATTTTGTCTAAAATTATTGGGCCAATTTTTACTAACTTTTCAACATCTCTTCTGTTAGTTAAATGACAATAACCAGCTAATATTACTGGATTAAACAAAAGTACCTTTTTCCATTCGTTTTTTTTATAATAATACTATTTTGCATAAAGGGCAATTTTAAAAAAATTTTTTTGTTACGTTTATATCTTTTATAAACGTTTTATTGTGAGTTTTTTTTTTTTTGAAACACCAGTTTTTAGAGTTTTTAAATTAATTACAAATTTATTTACTTTAACTACACAAAGTTGACACTATAGAACAATTTACAGAACGTCTTTACTTTACGAGGTTTATTTTTTACTAACTGACTATCCACTCAGACGCTGCCCTTTTATTTTTTTTTTTTTGTTAACGTTTATTTAAACAATTTCTTATGTTATATTTTAACTATAATAAACAAAAAGTACATATAACTTAGATAATAGCACTGTCCCAAGAACGGGATCTCCAGTATATTAATTATGTTGTAACTATTATTTTGATAATACATATACATATATTTATTTATATTATAATACGTATAAATAAGTAATTTATTCATCGGAATCATTTTCAATCTAAGTAATTTTATTATTTGTGCTTGATTCCTTTAAATAAATATTTCATAATATTCTCACGAAATATTTATTACAAAAATTTTTATTAAAAAATAAACATTTTATGATATTCTCATAAAACATTTATTTCAATAAAAATAAAAAATATTTGAAATGTATTACTGCGGGGGAGAGCATATCCATATTGCAATTTCACTTTCGCTCACAAAGCTCATCAGTGAATTTTACCCCAATATTGTATAGAAAAACCTAAAAGTCTTATATCTAAAGCCAAACTGATTCCATGAGAATTTTTCCATAAAATCAACATAGCATAGACAGCAAGACTCAAAAACACTTCTATAAAAACACAGCAAAACATTTCAAAACAACAAAAAACATTGTTTATTTTCAATCATTTCTACATAAGGGTTGCCATTGGAAACCATTCATATGTAATTTGAAAATTCAGAAAATAAAAAATATTTGTAAATAATTTTACAAAATTTCTAAGAAAGCAACGGGCAGATGCAATGGAAATAAGTAATTTATTCATCGGAATCATTTTCAATCTAAGTAATTTAATTATTTGTGCTGTCTATGCTATGTTGATTTTATGGAAAAATTCTCATGGAATCAGTTTGGCTTTAGATATAAGACTTTTAGGTTTTTCTATACAATATTGGGGTAAAATTCACTGATGAGCTTTGTGAGCGAAAGTGAAATTGCAATATGGATATGCTCTCCCCCGCAGTAATACATTTCAAATATTTTTTATTTTTATTGAAATAAATGTTTTATGAGAATATCATAAAATGTTTATTTTTTAATAAAAATTTTTGTAATAAGTATTTCGTGAGAATATCATGAAATATTTATTTAAAGGAATCAAGCACAAATAATAAAATTACTTAATACGTATAAATTTTATAAAGTATTAATGTAAGAAAAAAAAATGGGGAAAAAAACTTAACTTTTATATCGCAAAGGTTAAAAGAAAGGTCAAGGGATAAAAAAAGAAAAAAGAAACACAAAAAAACCTGCCCTTTTATATTTGTACATTAAAAGTCTAGAAAATTTAAGAATCTTCTACTCCCTTTGTATCACATTTTGTTGCTATGTCATTCAGTCAATATATAAGCGCCTGTTCGTCTGTGTGTATTTTTGTTTTTGTTTTTATACTGATAAAGTTTCTTCTTGGAATTTATTTTAAGATAGTTTTTGTTGCCTTGTGTTGATAAGTTTTCTTAGAAAACTAGGCAGATGGTAAACAGCATACAGATTTGTTGTTGTCTTGCGCGTATAAAATTTCTACGCAGTTAGTAAAAAGAAATTTGTTGTTGCCTTGCATGCCACGCAGTTAGTAAACAGCATATCAAATTGTTTTTGTTTGCGTGTATAAAATTTCTACGTAGTTGGTAACTAGAAATTTTGTTGTTGTGCATAAGTTTTCTTAGCAAGCCATGCAGTTAGTAAACAACATACCCAGTAGTTCGCTTTATTGCTTAATTCATTTCTTTTGAAACGTAAGCAAGACACATCCGTAACAATACGAATATAAACTTTTTAAATTCACATAAAATTTACTTTATTCGAAAGAAAATCTTCTGGCTTTGTAAATTAAATAAAACATCTGGCAAGGCTGGCTCGTACATAGTCTAATCTGGAGGTACAATTTTCGATGATTTTTGCAACATTTGTAGGCATAGCGACTTCACATAGTCTCAGAAAAATAGTCTAGCATGGAAGCAAATTTACAGGTCCGAAACGTGAAATTATGCGTGAAATCAATTATGGCGCAAGCTGTATTACCTGTGGTGAATGTTGTTCTCCAAGTGGTCATTCGTTTCGAGCTTTTCGGCATAGACTAGATTTCATACTTCCTCACAGATAATAGTCTAGCGGCTTTAAATCTCCCAATATTGAAGGTCAACTCACGGTTCCGAAGCGCAAAAGTATGCGATATGTTTATTTCAATAAATTAATTGTGACACGAGCTGTATGACATGCTGCTTCCTCTTGTTGACACCACAGCTCCTATACATCATTGCTGTTGAATTTGTGAAAGAAAAAAATCAATAATCACAGCTCTAAATGACCATTGATTGTAAAATTTTAACCAGCATTGTTTTTAAAGAAATAGGGACAAATGATTCTACCAGCCCATAAAACATACCAAATAGTGAGTTTCTCTGGATGTTGCGGTATCTTAACATACACTAAATGTGTCAGTTTTTTTTATTGAGGTATTCATTCAAATAAATGTAAGTTTTACCGCTGGACAAAATTCCCTTTTGAAATTCGGGGTCAACGGCAGTCTTGTTTTGTGTCCGTTCACCACGTCTACGCCTTGCTAGGTGCACGAGTTGGATTTTGTAAGTACGCAACGCAAAATATCTTTAAAAAAATCTTCTATAAAGTGGCTGGACACATATCCCATTCCTGTACACGGATAGACTGATTCGGTTCTTGCTCTAGACCATGATGGCAGCAACGACTTCTTCTTCTACATCTTAGTGGATGTTGTCAGAAAACGAAAACGTTCCACACTGAATCGAATTAATTGCACTGATGGACGATTATGTTAGAAGCAAAATGTATGTAGCGGCCGTTAGGCATTTTGAAACATCTTATGATATTCTCATAAAACATTTATTCCAATAAAAATAAAAAATACTTGAAATGTATTACTGCGGGGGAGAGCACATCCATATTCACTATTGCCCAAGTAGCTCATCAGTGAGTTTTACCCCAATATTGTATAGAAAATCCTAAGAATGGTTTCCAAAGGAAACCCTTATGTAGAAATGATTGAAAATAAACAATGTTTTTTGTTGTTTTGAAATGTTTTGTAGTGTTTGCATGGAAGTGTCTTTGAGTCTTGCTGTCTATGCTATGTTGACTTTATGAAAAATTCTGATAGAATCAGTTTTGCTTTGGATAGGTTTTTCTATACAATATTGGGGTAAAATTCACTGATGAGCTACTTGAGCAATAGTGAAATTGCAATATGGATGTGCTCTCCCCCGCAGTAATACATTTCAAATATTTTTTATTTTTATTGGAATAAATGTTTTATGAGAATATCATAAGATGTTTATTTTTTAATAAAAATTTTTGTAATAAATATTTTGTGAGAATATCATGAAATATTTATTTAATCAATCACGAAATAAAATTGCTTTTATAATCTTCTATATATAAAAATCTATTTTCTTTGGTGTTCGTTAATAAAAAATCGCATTTTTGTGTCCTTAATAATGAAAGTTCTTTCAACGTACGAATAAGTCATATTACTATTTTAAAATTGTAGCCGCAATTTTATTTTTATATAAAAAATAAAATTTTATTTTTATATAAAAATAAAATTATTTTATTAATGAAATTCTAAAGTAAATTGTGCTTTTCAAAAAAATTTCTTAACGAAAGTTTAAAAATACAACAACAGAAGAATAAAAATAAAATGAAAATATAAATAAATCAGTTCATTTCGTTTCTTATCAGTTGAGCAATAAAAATATTATTGCAATAAAATAAATATTTATTTAAAAGAAAGTAATAAAGTATTTTTAATTATTTTATTAGCGTGGGTAGCTTGAAAATTTATTAAAAAGCATTTAAAGTGTCTGCCATTAAGTCTAGAATTCTATTCAATATTTCATGCGAACTACTGCCAAGCTTCGTATAGGCAAAAAATCCGCGAAGTAGAGGTTAAACTCACACACATGAAAAGTTCTATATTGAGTCACCTTTTAATTTTTATCTCCTTAAAAAAATTTTTATAAAAAATGATCAGCATTTTTCTTATTATTTACAAAAACACGACAATATACATCAAAATGACCTAGCTGTTGGAACACCCTATTTTCATATTTTTATACTTGCCCTTAAGCAGACATAACACATATTTTCTGCAAATTGCAAGCATGCATAGGGATGCAACATCGTTCTTTAAAATATCGATGTTTTAAAATATCGATGTTTCTATTGAAAACATCGATGTTAAAAAACATCGGTAATAGCAACGATACATCGATGTTTTTCCGATGTTTTAATTTTCTTATCATTCAATGATTAAATATAAAGTCAGAAGCATTTTAACTCACAAATTCACCACATTTAAACTAAAATACAAAATATATTCATCAAAATTTTATGTATTTTAATTAGTGTCTAACAAAGTATATTTATATCAAGTATAATAAGTATTGTACAAAAACTAAAATTTGTTTTAAATTAATTTCTCTTCTGTTATTGAATTAAATTATGCAGTTTGTAGTTTTCTGTATATGTATGTATGAAAATCGTTGATTTCGTACCAACGATTTTTATCCCCTGTCAGTGGAGAGTAGACATCTATGTGTTTATCTATGCCTTGGTTTCTAATAACTTTGATATAGAATTAAGGAGAAGAAGTTTTGACAATCTAGCACCCAGAAGTCTGTTTCTGTCCTAAGTAATGGTTGCTCCAGCTTCCGAAAACAAACGCTCACTTGGCACAGACGTGGCAACCATGGGGAGATATTCTATCGCAATCTTTGAAAGTTTGGGAAACAGAGATTTCATATCTTCCCAAATCTCAATAGCGTCACTTTTTAATGGTGTAACAGGAGATGACAGGTACATCTGTACTTCCGTTTCACTAATAGTGTCTGTAACAGCTTTCGATGATTTATTTTTCGTATTTTTTTGTGTCAACTGTTTATGGTATTTCCAAATATCAAATTTCGAATTATCTTAATCACCATCGGATGTGTCATTATTAGATGTTGTAGATGAGCGTGAAGTATGCTCGCGAATTTATTTGTTTAAATAAGTGATTACTTTTCCTTTGGCAACAGAATTTTTTAAGTGCATAAACTTAAATCTGGGGTCAAGAGTAGTAGAGATTGCAAGAATTGGCGAATGTTCTATATTATCGAACCGCTTTGCTTATTGTATTTTTATTTCTTTTTTTAATTTCCAAACCATTTCATTTTTAGCTTGCGTATTTTCTACTACTTCCCGGACGCAGCTAATTAGTGGGATGACTTTGCTTGCCGTTACGTAACTATCTCCAGAAATTTCTGTTGTTAATTTTTCAAACGGGCACAACAATTCTACCATTTCTTCTATGCAGTCTATTTCAGTGTTTAAAATTTTGGGGGAGCTTCCGGTCGAGTCAGCAGTATTGTTCCTACAATGGGGAACAATTCTATGAACCGTTGAAAATACATTGTCATAATTTACACGGTTGCATCTGCGAACATAATGCAATGTCTTACTGCAAAGCAACATGCGTTTAGAAAGTCAGCCAATCTTCTACTCCCTTTGTGTGCATTTTGTGGTTGTTTGTTGTTTATTCGATGTATAGGCGCCTGTATGTCTGTGTGTATAGTTGTTTTTGTTTTTATGCTGATAAGGTTTCTGCTTGGGCTTTATTTCAATACATTTATTGTTGCTTTTGTAAAAAAAGGGTTTCTTAGAAAACTACGCAGATGGTAAACAGCATGTATATTTGTTGTTGTAAAATTAGTTTTTGTCTTGTGCTTTTGGATGGTAAACAGCATACATGTATGTTTTTTCTTTTTTTGCATGCCAGGCAGTTAGTAAACAGCATATCAAATTGTAGCTGTGTGTGTATAAACTTCTACGCAGTTTGTAACCAGTAGTTCGCTTTATTGCTTAATTATTTTATTTTAAAACTTCGTAACAATATTTTTAGGTATATTCTAAATGTCTGCTTACTATAGCTGAAAAACTCCCATTACTCTAGGGGCACCCTATATATTAAAGTTTGTTTTTAAGTTGTAGCATTTGTTCTTACAGCAGACATAAAAATATGTAAAGTGTCTGCCAAAAGCGTTTTTAAAAACAAGGCTGAGTAATTATATGTAACATTACCATTGAGACACCCTTTAATTTAAAGTTTACTTTTGTTATATTTATTGTATTTATTGTGAATATAGCTTTGCAGGCATTGTGGAAATTCTACGTGCTTGTCTATGACAGTTCTAGAAATATTTAGATATTTTAAAAATATCTCGTCACTTACGGAACACTGTTTAATTTTTAAAGGATCCGCCAAATAACTTTAACTATAAGGAAAACTACTGAATATTTTCTCAAATTTCTTTTTTTATTTGAAAGTGCAATCCTTTCGGTTAATAATGGAAAACAATTTCATTCAAATGGCTGCCTCGGCTGGCCATGTGGTAGCCTACAGGATCGCTTCAATTTTTAAGCACATTATCGATTGTGTGCAGCTGTATTTCACCAATGGCTTCACGAATATTGTCCTTTAAAGCGTCGGCGTTCAACTTATCTTTGACGGCACCCCACAAATAATAGTCGAACGGTGTCAAGTCGTAGCTCCGAGCTGGCCAAACGACATCAGCTCTGCGGCTGATAATGCGATCTTCAAAAATGGGGCATCAACACATTCGGCTGTGTGGTACGTAGCGCCATCCTGTTGAAACCAAATGTTGCCAATATCCTCCTCTTCAATTTTTGTGAACAAAAATTTATTTAACATGGCCCGATAACAATCACTTCTTGCTCAATTTCTAAGAAAAATGGCGCAATTATGCCTCTGGACCAAATCCGCACCAATCAGTGACTTGTTTTGGGTGCGTCGGCTTTTCAATGTATGCGTGCGGGTTTTCTGTGCCCCGAATGTGACAATTTTGCTTGTTTACATACCCGCCAAAATTAAAATGAGCGGCATCTTCTGTAAGTCGATCGCAGGCCCACTTAACGAAGCGAAAACGCATTGGATGGTCACTTGGCTTCAACTTCTGAACCAATTGGACTTTGTACGGCGTCATACCAAGGTCTTTATGCAAAATTCGTCTTAATTATGTCTCTAAAATGTTCAATTGTTAAAAACGACTGTGAATTGATGTTGATGGCGCTGCACGCACACTTTCTGCCACAGCAGCAATATTCTCGGGCGTTCGCACTGTTTTTGGCTTTTCACGTTTTGGTTTATCGATGAGGATGCCAGTTTCTTTCAGTTTTTTCACAAGATAACGAGCATACGGAGCTGATGGTGCTTCTCTTCATCCGAAATACGTACGCAATTTCGCACACATTCTGCAACATTACCATGACTTTCAAAGTAATGTCGCAATATTTCCCAGCGTTGTTCGTTAAGCGGAAGGATAAAACTAATTATATGTCAAATCAAACATGAGTTACCATTCACGAAATAAGCACCAGTTGAAAAAAAATGGCGGACTCTTTAATTTAATTTCTCTTTTACTTTTATAGCAGCTATAGTAAGAAATAAAACTCCTTTAAGAATTTCAAGAATGTTTCTGTTCTAGAAATTGAGGTTTGTGACAGATGGAAAGACATAGCGGCGAAAACATTAGGGTAACGTTTTACCGCTGTATGCATATAAACTTAAAGCAGGTTTAACTGCCGTTGTTAAGCACAATTTCCTAAAGTTGTATTCAAAAAACGCTTTTACCTTAAAATACCTTTGTTAACTTTAAAGTAGGAAAAACCTACGTTAAACCTACAATAAATTGACAGTTCAATTTTCTTATTGAAAGTTCAAAAACAAAACAAATTGTGTTTAAAATAAACTGAGCCGTTTATTTTAAAAGTGGCATAAGTTACTTTGTTATTGTCATCTTTTTATTTTAAATTAGTTTATAAAACATATTAATTTTTAGCCATTTTAACTAGTCTGTATTTAGTTTTCTTTCTGAAACGGATTTTTCTAATGATTGTGTTGAAATAAAATCTTTTTTCTCCATGTTGTGTACTGTGAAGGATTATTTCGACAGGGGACTATTACTACTATTACTATTTTGTCCTTTACATAAGTCACTATGTGCAATAATATGCACATAGTGACATTCTTCTGTTGAGACATTCTTAGATATTTTATACAACACGAAGAATAAAAAAATAACAAAATAATGCTAATTATGTGTAGTATATTAGATATCACTATAATATAGTTCAGTAAACTGCACTATTCTTTCGAACTAATAAAAATAAGTCCAATAATCGCAACACTACTTCACACACACTTATTACATGTTTCCATTTCTTTCACACCAAGCACCGTAATTAATTTCCTAAGGAAAAGCGTGTCGTTACAAACTATGCAGTTACAAACGTCTCCTTCAATAAATAAATTATGCCATTAGCTGTGCGACATGTTCCGTTGTCTTGTTGAAACCACAACTCCTGCATATCATGGTTGTACGATTGAGGAACGACAAAGTTAGAAATCATGAGTCTATAGCTGTCTGTAATATTCTGACCAGCATCGTTTTTAAACATGTACGGACTAACGATTCTAGCAGCATATTAAACGGTTAAATTTTCTAGATGATACGGTTTCTCAACACACTTTTGAGAATTATGATCACGACGTATCCATTCAAATAAATGTCAGCTTCATCGCCAAACATAATGTATGTATTTTGTAGACCGAGAGGTCCGGTTAAGCCTCTGAATCACTTTCTGGCTTGGGATTGTGAACTGAAACTGTTCACATGAATTAGGAATTCTTAATAAGTGTGAGTCATGAATACGCATATATTAAGTCCCTGTCCGTTGTATATACTGCCCGTCGCTCCTACCAATTGAATTATTTAGTAAGGTCTTTGGACGTGATCGCCTCGTGTGTTACAGATGTTTCGAAAAATCGGGATCAGGTATTTCAAACCGAACCATGATTTTCAAACTAAATTAGCAAAATTTGGAAGCATTGGTTAGGCGTCTGTCTATTCATGGTGAAATAAACAAACCAAGTTAAACGTAAATCACTTGAATGCTGACAAAATGGCCACTTACCCACTTAATATTCTATAGATCTAGAAAAAGCAACCTTTAATTCAAATTGTTATGTATTCGAGTCTTATCTTATCGTCTTATGTATTCGAGTTAGGGCCTTCTGCATGATTTAAAACACAGAAATATTATATGTAACGGTAACTTTTGTTTGTTCTATTAACGTATGCATACCCAACATTTTAGTGGAGCAGATGAAAGCTTATTCAGCTTTGCTGTTCTTATCTCGGACACTGTAATTAATTTTTTTTTTGCTATTGACAATTACAGGGCTGCCAGATATTATTTTTGTAACACTATTTTCAGCTAATAGTAAGTTCACACTTGTGTTTTTGAACGTGTTTAAGCAAAATGTTTTAAAATTTAAACACAGCCGTTCACACTATAGTTGAGATGTTTAAGGCTGACATTTTATCTACTTTTTTTACCTTCAAAATGAGTTTTTGTAGTGAAAACACCCATTTTAGTTTGGAATCAAACCCAAACCCCAGACAAATTAGTTAATTACACTACCTACTAGCATATAGGGGCAAAAACGCACTTAGCACATCCCAAAATTAAATGAAATTCCGAGTTGTATTTGGAATTTACGTGTTTAACGACGTGTTTAAATCAAAAACAACTCATTTGAGATGTTTAACAAAACACGTCAATGTATGGTAAAACACCTCAAATTCGCCGTGTTTAATGCTTAAACACGATTGAGATGTTAAACACGCTAGGTGTGAACTTAGTATAAGATGTGTTTCTGTTTATCTATAATATAAAAATCGGGTTTTCCTTCCTGACGCTATAACTTCAGAACGCACGAACCGATTTCCACGGTTTTAATTTCGTTGGAAAGGTCTCGAGCTCCGTGAGGTTTATAGCAAAGTAGGTGATCCGAAATTCTGCTTATTTATTTTAGCTTTCAGTTTAATTTTTATATAAAAATCAATTTTTTGTAGGTTATCACAAATTAAGCTTATTCTTGCGAAATTCCTCTTATTTACGGAGATACAGCCATTATAAGTTTTTAGTGAAATCTTCTTAAAAATAAGACGTGCTTTCTTTCCTGACGCTATAACTCCAGAACGCAGGAACCGATTTCCACGGTTTAAATTCGTTGGAAAGGTCTCGAGCTCCGTGAGGTTTATAGCAAAGTAGGTGATCCGAAATTAAGCTTATTTTTAATAAATTCTTCTTATTCACGGATATACAGCCGTTATAAGTTTTCAGTATAATTTTTATATTAAAATCGATTTTTTGTAGGTGATCACAAATTAGGCTTATTCTTGCGAAATTTCTCTTATTTACGAAAATATTTTCATACAAAAATCGATTTTTTGTAGGTGATCTAAAAATTATGCTTATTTTTACGAAATTCCTCTTATTTACGGAGATACAGCCATTATAAGTTTTTAGTGAAATCTTCTAAAAAATAAGACGTGTTTTCTTTCCTGACGCTATAACTCCAGAACGCACGAATCGATTTCTACGGTTTTGGAAAGGTGTCCAAACTAGCTTTGGACACACATTTATACCATCTGGCAGCACCACAATTTAGTACTGGCAAGTAAATGATAAGGGAAATTTATTCCGTAAAAAAGGAAAATGGCAGAATAAGTTTCCATTTTTATTTCAATTGGTTGCCGAATCTTCTAGAGTAACGTGGTTTAAAGAATAAGAAACATGCGTAACTTAAATTTACCAAAAAAAAAAATTACTTACAAAAAATTAACCTAAACTGAACGCTTAAAATAACTTACTTGATTTACTTACCTTAAAACTTTTAATTAATCAACCTGAACACTTTACGTAAAGGAATATTAAATGTAAACGCATACATACCCAATTGAATTATAAATCCATTGATCAACCGAAAAATAAAGAAGAAATTTATATCTAAACCTGCTGGTCATTTATTTAAAATCATCGAGGAAAAAGGTGAGAATTAAGGTTTCCACATATTCCACAACAAGGAAAAGAAATTAATCACAAATATTATTCCAACTTCCCCAATTATAATTGCTCTAACTGAGCAATTGTAAATACAGAAATCTCCCTTACAGATTGGCCCCAGCTGAAAGTGAAGTTCCCAACTCTGCCTACTCTAGAGCGCGGGAGTAATTATTAATACAACTAAAGTGGCGTATTCAAGGTTTTGGGCTCCGTGAGGTTTATAGCAAAGAAAATTCAGGAAAAATTTCAAGACAAAAGCAGGAAAACAAAAAAATTCATTTTTCCCATACAGCGCCATCTGTGATACATAGCACCAATACGTGCTGTGTGTGGTATCCCTCACGAAGCGAAGCCATCTGGTTCGAAATAAATAAAACAATTTGAATTTTAGTTTTATTAAAAAACAAAATAATTTTATTGTGATGGAAATAGAAATACTTACAATATTTATAATTATGTATTTATTTTATTATTATTTTTTTTTATTTTATATATTTTTTTTTGTTAAGACTTTTTTAAGATCTTGATTTTTTAATCTTTTTAATATTTTTTCTTATGTTTTTTTTTTGGAAAATTGTGGCCCCTAAGCATTAAAAAAGACTTTTTAGTTTTATTTTTCTCATGTGGGTTTTCTGTTTTCTCTTTTCTTTTCTGTTCTGTTTTATTTTCTTTTCTTTTGTTTAATATCAAAATTCAATATATTGTAAAGATGTTTTGTTTTATATTTTTGTTAGATGGCAAATACAATTAGTAATAATAATTTTAATAATACATAATAATAATAATAATGATGATGTATAAATAATACATAATAATTAATCATAATAATAATAATATTTTTTTTATTTAGGTGAATTGTTTTTTAAGGTATAAAAAATATGTTTATATGATTTTTTTTATTATTTATTTATTTGTTTTTTTTTCCAATAATATTTTTTTTATAATAATATTCAATAATAACATTCACATTAATGTTGTGTTTAATTAAATTTTTTTTTATTATTTATTTATTAATTTTTATTTTTTATAATAAAAATAATATAATTATAATAATAATAATAATGATGATAAAAATTCTATACACAATGACTAAATGCAAAATGTGTTTTTTTTAATCATAATTTAATAATTGCTCTTCTTGTGTTAGTTTTATTTATTTATTATTTAATTTTATTTTATTATTTTTTTTAACCATAAACATTTAAAAATATTCATGTTTTATCTAAGTTCACATACATTGAATTAATTGTTATTAATTTAACATTAATTTGATTTATAATTAAATCTTGGTTTTTGCTTTTTTTTCAATATAATTTTTATTTATTAATACTTTTCTTTTTAATAATTAAACCTTTAAGGGACTAAAGTAGTGGCTTTTAGAAATGTCGTTTCAAAAAGTTAAAAAATTTTTCACATTTATTTGTTTAGGGCTTTTATTCATTCATTTTCTTTACATAAAATAGCTTAACTATTTTATTTAGTTTAATTTAATTTTTATTGTTTTTTTTGTTTTTTGTTTATTTTTAATTAAAGGGTGTTTGTGTGAAAAGAAATAAGATGCGCTTCAAAGTGTTAAGGTAACTTTTAAATTTTATTTAGTCCACAACTACAGTACAATTTTATGTAATATAATTTTGGAAATTCCACACAAAATTTAAAAATTTTTTTTGTTTATGCTACAACAGAGATGGGAGTGTCATTAGTTTCCACTTACAACATGTATATATTGTTAAGAAGATGCTTAGTTTACGTTATAAAAACATAATTATCATTAAAAAAAGTGTGGCCGATTCACTTATTGCGATTTTTTTACCTTGTAGAGGATAAGATAATGAGTGACATTGTCAAAAATTAATGTTATAATGAATTTAATACAATCACAGTTTTTTTTCAACTTCAAAAGGGACTTTAAATATTTCGTTTTTTTAATAGCAAACAAGACTCTTCACTACACCCTACGGTGTTTAATTTTTAGAAATAATGTTTTAAAACCATTTTATTTCAAATTGAAATGTATGTTTTCATATTATAATTTATAAATTATATTATGCTATAATTTATAATTATATAGTTACGAAGATGTTTAGTTTAAAATCTAAAAAGATAATTATCACTAAAAAAAGTAAAGTGAAATGACGTATTGGGTTTGTTAACGAAATAAAAAGTTTCTAAGTTTCTAAATCTTATGAACACAGTACAATAAAAACATGCTACATTCAAATTTAATGAACTAAGACTCAGTGTAGGTAGTGATAACTACGGCATCTGTAGTAAAGGCAATGCATTAGAGTTTACTGGTAAATTGTACGAACGTTCAAAACAGCATATAAAGCCTCCCTCTCCTATGAGCAAAAAGCCGTCTTATTGTGAATGTGATCAAGTAGAACGCAACAGTTGATACAGCAGGGGGTAAAGTTACCATTGTGCATTTTTGTGTATAAACATGAATGGAAAATAATCGTCTAAATAAATTGCGTTATTTTATTTAAGACTCTAAACAATAAATAAAATGTTTATTAAAGGAATAAACGCAACAATATCTACATTTGCACGTTCACAAAACTTTTTCTCAAAAGAAACTCGTGGCAGGTTCACGTAAATATAATACCATTTTATTTAAATCACGTCTCACTTAATTAAAAATAATTAAAAGCCATAAACCTTTAAAATTCTTCTTTCAAGTACAAATGATTTTTTGTACTCACGCTTAGGGGCCTGTTGAAGTGACTAAAAATGTAAAACTACTGTCTGTTACTGTTAAGACGTGATTAACGTTAACCCATTTGATATAAATATGACAAGTGATAACTTTTTCTTTTATTGCTGCTCGTGTTTGAAGAGCATTTTAGTATTAAAAAGAGGGCATGTTTAAATAATAGTGGAGTAGTTAATTGGCCTGCCGGCAAAACGCCATAACTAAATCACTGTGTAGGAGTGCACAAATTACATTTCTTCTGACTCAGCAAAGTGGTTCTATGTTTGCACTAGAGAATGTGGTGACTATAACTGTAATTGTTCAACATATGTTAATGTCTTCTTTTTTATGAAAAATAGCAGTAGCTTCAGGCAACAATGCCTATTTAGTCAAGTACCTTGCTACATTCTTTAGGAAAGGGATAGAAAAGAGATGAAACTGGTGGTGAAAGTAGGATAGTCGGAAATTAACTGCCGTATAAGACAACACAGCGACCAGTGACTATGCCTTCATCGCTGAGCAGCCCCACCGACAGTCAATTTTTATTTTTGTAGTGAAAAAATCCAAGGTCTTCGTTGAGAATCGAACCCACAACCCCAATACTGACAAGCTAGTACACTACCTACTAGCCTACAGGGGCACCTTAGAAACTGTGTGGGACCAATAGTACTTTCCCAAGATAAGTTTTTTAAATTTTCGAAATAAAGTCAAACGTTGATTTCAACGTCAATTTAATTGGAAGTGACTTAAATTGTGAGAAGTGAATGAAAGTGAAAAGTTTATTAACTGACATTAGACACAAATTAAATAGTTATGTTTCGCTTAATAAAAACTGTAGCCCAAAATGTTCCTTCAATTCAAAAAAAGAAAGAGACCTCTGGTGTAACAAATGAATTTAGAGAAAGTTTTGTATTTAAAGCACCAGCTGGTCAGTTGAAATAGATAATTGGAATAGTGAATGGTATTATTTAACAGAAAATTTTTATTTATATAGCAGATAAAATTGTTAAGTTGAGGATAAACCAAATGCTTATTTAAAATTAGTGTATACGCTCCGCTATCTGCAGCAGTTATTTAATTTGAGGGCAGCTCTGAAAATCACAATTATTTTGTTTTGTTTTTGTTAAACAAATATAATTATTGATTTAACAAATATTGATTGTTTTCAATAATGTTTAACGCTCTCTATTATCATTAATCTTTTAAAAAATTTTAAAATTGTTATTTTTTATTATAAAACAAAGTAACCTTATCATAATGATGCGCATGTGATTTAACTGAAAATTTAGAAATTTATTTTTTTTTAAAAGGTGGGGTTTTTAGTTTTTTTTTTAATTTTTGTTTTTTATTTAAATTTAAAAATTAAAACATTTTCAGTATATAGTTTTTGCTTTTTGAGTGTGTTTTTTTTGTTTTTGTTTATTAAATGTATAAAAATAATTAACTGTTTTAACAAAAAACATAAAAGGTTAAAGATTTTTATTTGTTTATTAAAAGTTTTTTTTATGATAACACCCTGTATTACTACGCAATTATTGCAATTTAAATAATTTTAACTATAACAAATAAACTTGAAAAATTAAATATTTTTTAAAAATATTATTAATAATAATAATTAATTAAAAATTAATTTAGACTTTAAAAGAAATGACTAGTTTTGTTATTTTTTTATGGATTTAATTTTGGTTTTTGTTTTCTTGTTTGTTTTTAATAATATAATAAAATATAATAAAAATGTTAAGTAATTTTGTTTAATAAAATTTTACAAAAATTTAAAAAAAATGTATGACGTTGATAATATAATTTTTTAAAAACATTAAAAAAAATTTTATAAAAAATTTTATTAAAAGTCAAATATTAAAAATATTAAAATATTTTTGCAAATAAAATTTAGTTTTATTCCTTAAACAGTTAGTGGCTTGGAATTTAGTTACTCTTTAAGTTAAGGTAGTATGACAGGTCCTGGCTCTATGATAGCTAAGTTATACTATAGCTTTATGGATAAAATGTTTTGTTTTTTTTTTCTTTTTGATATATAACTTTTATCTTTTTATATATTTTTTAATGTTTTCATGAATTTAGACTATTTCTTTTAAACATTTTTTTCTAAGACAAAGTTTCTGGGAAGAGAGAAAACTTTAAAATGTTTATAGTTTTTTTAAGAACACAAATAAACAAAAGCATACAGTAAAAACTCTTGGAAAAGAAAGTTAGTGTAAATAAAATAATCTTGTTTTTATATATTGAGGTTATGACAAATAAATAAATAAAGAAAGTGAACATTTAAAACTACAAGAAATAATAAAGGAATATATAAAAAATTTACAAAAAAAAATTTAAATACAAAAATAAATAAAAAATAAAGAAAAAATAAATCTATTTAATTAAGGTAAAAAATAAAAAATAAATGAATTTGATATTTAATAGTAAATTTAAGCAATTTAATTTAGTTTTAAGAGATACAAATATGGCAGCATTTTGTAAGTTCATTAAAAATTTATATTATTTTAAATAAATTTAAGCAATTTTAACCTGTGCTTGATTCCTTCAAATAAATATTTCATGATATTCTCACAAAATATTTATTAGAAAATAAACATTTTATGATATTCTCATAAAACATTTATTCAACTACAAATTTTGAAATGTATTACTGCGGGGCAGAGCACAGATTTAAATTGCTTAAATTAAAAATGATTCCGATTAATTAAGAATTACTTATTTTAAATAAATTCTAATTCAAATAAAAATTATTTTTCAAAATTGTTAAGAAAACTTTAATTGATCTGCTGTGTATTTTTGCAATCTTCCATGTAGCAAAGTTAGCAGACTCTTTTCCAATTAAAAGATTCAAATATTTAATTTCCAAAAATTCCTAAAAATCTGGATTTAATCCCCAAAAACCAGCCTCAACAGAGTACTATTCTTACTTATATTTCAGCATTTTAATAATTTATTTTAATATTAAATAATATTTTGTTTTAAATATTTAAATTTGCTCTCTTAATATTTCCTCTCGTAAGTAAAATTTTGTTCTTTATTGTGGTGTTAATTGTCTTCATTGGAGAAAAAGAAGAAAACTTTCTACACCAGCATTATGTAGGTCTTGATTAAACGGCACCTTGATGTATGTAATCATTGAGGTAAAAAATATTCATTGTTTCGAATGAAAATATTAAAAATATAATAAAAACAAGATTCGTTTTTATTTTTCCTTTTTTTTCGCCATCATAACATAAATCCATTAAATCTAAAGGCAAATCGCGATATTTTTTTGTTGCCATACCAAAAAGCTTGTAGATAAATAAAATTAAATTCAAATTGCCATAATATTAAAAATTATTGCAAATACAAATTTCTGAAAAATTGCTAAAACATTAAAAAAATATCTCACAAAATCCCAATCCCACAAAAAGTTTATTTATGCCTATTTTAAAACAAAAATCTCAATTTTGAGAAAAAAATCCGATTGGTAAGAGGATTCACAAGCTTCACATGTTATGAGATCGCTGTTAACATATGGAAATCATAAAATATAAAGTTTATGATGTTTACAATGTTAAGTTAATAGCAAGAGCTAAATATAAGGATGAGCTATAAAGCCTCAGTTTAGCAATTATACGGAATTAAGGTGGACGTCAAGAAGTATCTCAGTTAAGCAATTATGCGGAATCATGCTAAGAATGGTAAAGATAAAAACATGTGATTACACAAGACTGCCTAAATATCAAAACAAGTAGGATCCCAGTATGAATGCCCAAGTATATCATACAAATATATTAAAATCTCTTGAGCTTTTTTAAAAGAATTTAGTGCTCATTAATTATTTGTGCTATTTTCTTGCAAAAAACGTTATGCTTCAATGAAATTGAACACAACGTACTTTAAGTTTACAGCAGGACCTTAATATAAGAACGCCCAGAAGTACCTTAGTCTAGCCATTATACTGAGTTAAGTTACGTTGTGTGACCACAGCAGGGCCTAATCAGATGGACGTCATGTGAAATATCTGAGTATATTAATTATGCGGAATCATGCTAAGAATGATAAAGGTTAAAATATCTGAGCGCACAAGACATTGATGTTGAGTCAGGAGTTTGCGTAACTATTATAACAAGTAAGATCAGAGTATGAATGCCTAAATAAATCATAAGAATATTTTAAAATTTTTCGAGTTTATTTAAGGGAATTTAGTGCCTACTAATTATTTGTGCTATTATCTTTGCAAAGGAATAAAGAAATATAGCAAGTTTTATGCTGTTCACAATCCTATAAGACGATATAAACATTTCATTTTTCTGTAGAGTAGTTTTTAATGTTGTATGGTAAGACAACGAATTAGGCTACAATGATGATATATATGCCGGCATTAAAAGTCTCTAAATATCTTAGATCAATTACAGCTTTTTAGCTGATGGTGGCTGAGTTACAAATCTATTTCACTGGGCGGCACAGCAGTGCACATGCTTATCATATTCGATAACTTTCCTAGATTTAAAGCGAAAAGCCTAAAGTCTCGTTATCTCCTGTGCTGCAATTTTTACCTTCATAAATATTCTTTGCAATTTATAAATGCACTTCGTTCTCTTTTTATGCGGTTTTTTATATGCGGTTTTAGAGTTATGCGGTGCAATAAAGAAAAATGTTATTCCAATTTCGAAAATTTAATTTTTATGGTGATTCACTTTTTCTGTAAACGAATAAGATGAAACGAATGTTAAAAAAAAGGAAAAAAACCAGAGTAGCGACGTGTTCACTCACTGTTCATACATGTATGAATATGTACATGTCATTTTTTAGCCGCTTCTTCTCATACATGTGTGAGAGACTACAAATTATTTTGAGTTTTCTCATTTGTTAATTCCACGATTTATTTTTTTCTTTCTATCCATAAGTGAAAAAATGAGAAACACACAAGTGTTCATTTTTGAATATTTACAATTTTGATAATTTTTCATAAATGAAAAGGTCGTAAAAATATGTGCGTTAAGCATTCGCGTACATAAACGCACATATTTGATAATGTGCAATTGTCGGCGTATGTAGAAAAAAAATGTTTTTTTTTTATTTCTTTTAGAATATATTGCAAAATTGTATTTTGAGTTAATATGTACCCATGTGTTTTTACTATATTTTACGGTAAACTGCGATCGTAGGTAGGACATTTTTTCACGTTCATGTATGAGAAATTTTATAAAATTTCAACGTTCATAAATGAACATATACATTTATGAAAAAGAACATTAATGAGAAGAAGCTAATTTATCATTCATCACATATGAATAAGACTAATAATTCTTGTTGTTCGCATTCATGTATGAAAATAACCAGAACATTTTTTGTTGTTCGTTTATGAGTGTGAAAAATAAATATTAAATTTTAGATTTCTCATTTATGAAAAATATCATGAATATTGATTTTTGAATGTTCATAAATGAAAAATTCTGAACCCTGGAAAAAACTTAAATACACTGCCCGTACATTGGATGGCAAACAAGAAGGCCTGGATAATAACGGCTATTCTCACTGAATGGTTCAATAAATGCTTCATACCCGATGTAGAAAATTATATGGAAGAGATGGATCTCGAATTTAAGATCTTATTAATTCTTGACAATGCACCAGGTCATCCAAACTTAGAACATCCAAATATAAAGGTAGTTTTTTTCCCTCCAAACAGAAGGAGCCTAGTTCAACCATTAGATCAGAGAATTATTTCAACATTTAAAAAATATTATGTAAAATTCACTTTCCAATTCATTTTCGATAAACTGGAAACTGATACAATAACAGCTACTGAAGTATGGAAACAATTTAATATGTGGAACTGTGTAAATCATGTTGTGTTAGCAATTGCCCAGATAAAATCACTAATATGCATGTTGGAAAGCTGCTTGGCCTGAATGGGTATCAAAAAGAAATGAATCAAATAGAGCAACAATAGTAACATCAGATATTATTTCAATTGCTAAGGAAATATGTGGGGAAGGTTTTGATGATTTTGGCGAGCATGATATAGACGAATTACTTGTGGACGAAACCCTAAATGATGATGATATTTTGAAAAGTATGGCAGATACTACTAAAGATTTTGAAACTGTAGATAGCGAACCGGAAGAAGCTGTTACTCCACTGAACGAAAATTTACTTCGGGAAGGCTTTCAACTTTCCGGTAAATTGAAAAAATTTTTTATACAAAATGATAATGATGTAGAACGCGCCTTAAAATTCCAACGTGATCTGAAATTTTGTATGTCTGGCTACAGAGAACTCTATAAAGAACTAATTAAGCCATCACAGCGTTTGATTACTGACTACCTTGTTAAAGAAAAAAAAATCATTGAAGTTCCTGAAGAAGCATTACCATGTAGATGTGATCACGTAATTTTATCTTCAAGTGATGAAAGTGATCTTGCACCAATCCACAAACAGGTTCGCACATTGTCAGACAGCAAATAATGATGAAAACATTCTTAATATGATTTTAAATGATGTTTTGTTTATGTTTTTTTTATATATTAAGTTTAATTTATTAAAATATGATGAAAAAAAATTTCATTCTTATTATTTATGAATCTTTTTTTATACGATTTCTGGTGCATTTTAAAATATTATTTAGGTTTTATGCGATTTCTTTAATATATGGAACGTGTACATCATTTTGTATGTGTATTTTTTGTGTATGTTTTTTTGTGCGATTTTTTTTATATACGGATTTCCCTGGAACGCATCTACCGCATAAAAAAAGAACGAAGTGTAATCAATAATTTATTGAACTTGGGAAATATTAAAGCAAAAAATTAAAGAGCTCTTCTAATTAGGGTCGGCTTCAAAGCAGGTCAAAGCTTATGTATACTGTAAGCTATTGCATCTTTCCTGAATTTTGAATTTTTCTTGATTTCAATAGGGCATTCAAAGGACTCGTCTTTTAAAAAGAGTGTAAACGAAATTTTGGTATACCCACCTCTGTCTTTTTTATGGAAATATTGTTAAAAATTTTGATCGTTTTACAATTTTATTTTAAAATAAACTGAAACGGTATACCCATCCTTTCCCAACCTAAATACCTTGGACTTTTGCATGGCATCCATATTGACGGCAAGCTTAGTGCGGACGTTCCATCGACGTGAGAAAATCCACCACACAGAACCCCCATCCTCAGACCATTCCACAATCCGACCTCATATAAGCATGATTATCCCCCCGGGGGCACATGATAGTCTTTTTGGAACTTACTATTCCATTTAGACTGGTGTCTTGCGGGGTAAAAGGGAGCCCAGGACCCTCAAAGGCTAGTAGGAGTCACCTGGGCAATCCACATATTTCCACGGGAATCAGTACGCTCGCAGAGTTCACTATTTGTCTCTTGAGACAATTAGCTGTTCTTTGACTGGTAATTGAGGTTGGCCCCTATATGGGAGTATCGTGGTGGTTGTGGTTTCGAGACCCTCGTGAGAGTTTGTGGGTCAGATCATTCAAAATGAATGGTTCAGATCCAGTGAGTATGAATGCCGTCGTGTTCTTAATTATATTAAGCTTCATGCGTTCTAGACCAGGAGTTGGAAAGTCTCCATCTCTTTAGCAAGGAGTGAAGGCTGCGGCCTACTTCAGGCTTTCTAAATTGCTACTAGGAGTGACCGGAGGATATACGTATTCGATGGCCGCCTAGGGCGTGAATGACGTTTGCAAATCATTCAAGTGGTTTGACCACCATCTGATTATGACTACCTGGTCGGTGCAGATGTAAATCAAATCACATCAATAAGAATGATTACAGAAGATGCCAACCTCCCAGTGCCCGAAAAGTTTATATTTATCAAGAATTTATTGCATTTTTGCGCATAACAGCACTTTTACAGAATTAAAAAAAAACAGAAGTATACTTTCAGGATGTACCTGTGCTAAATACTGCAACATTTTCAACAGCTTGTTAACTACTTAAAATTTAAGCATTTTTAATACTTTTCACTTTATAATTTCGGCTAATTCAACTATAAATTTATTTAAAACTTAATAAACAAAAAATTAAAAAAGATTAAAGGGTTTTTTTATAATTAATCATCAAAATCATTGATTTAAATAAGTTTAGATTTAGTATATCTTTGGGTGGAAAAAATCCTTAGGCTAAACAGCTCTTTATATTTAAGTTTTATCGTTATCTAACTTAACCAAAAATTTATTTAAAGAGAATTAAAAAGCAACAATTAATTTGTTAGTAATTATTCATGCAAAGCCTACTGTTAGTAAGACTAAAATTAAATATGACATATTTTTTTTAATGATAATCATAAATAGAAATACGCGATATTAAAAATATCAATATAAATTCATGTTAATAGATAATAAAAGATATCGTTTAACGTAGATAGTAGGTATAGTAAAAATAAAACCAAATTCAAAATAAAAAAATAATCAACGTCATACATTTTTTTTAGTAAGTAAACAATAACAGAGTTACCATATTTTTTATGTTTACACAATAATTTAAAAATGGAAAAAAGCAATAGAAATTAGATTGAAATTATTTTATTTAAATTTTATAAATAATACAAATTTTTCTAAGTGTATATATACCCAGCAAAAAAAAGGGAAGTTGGCAGAACTGCTACAACTGCAGCTCCACTAAGTTTAAAAGAGATTATCAAAGAGAGAAATTTTGATTAAACTGCTGACTTGTAAGCAGTTTTGTAATAAAAATATTTAAAAAAAAAACACTTTCAAATCAGCAGTAAAATTTTTAATAATAAAATTAGTTCAAAATTTTTACGCTGCAGTTACACAAAATGTTAATTATTTAATTGTTAAATTGTTATAAAAAAATTATATATATATATATATGTATATACATATGTATATATATATATATATATATGTCTGTATGTATACTTAAGAAAAAAGTTTAAAATTACTAAGCGGTGGCGATTTGTTCATTTATTTGTTAATTAATTATATTTATAATTTTATATCAGCTTATAAAATATAAATAAAGTTATTAAATTTTTTTCTTGTTATATTATTTAATTAGTTTTGTTGTTAAGTTTTTTTTAAGAGGTTTACACATTTTATTCAATATTCAATAATTACAACTACTAAATAAAAAAATAATAATTTTGTTTATTTAATAATAAAAATGCAAATGCGAAGTGTATATTAATGTATAATAATTATAATAAGTATGATATTTATTTATTTTTTTTTTTTGTAATATTTTTTATTTTTTATTTTTGTAATATAATATAAAAGCCAACAACAACAGTAATTCAATATATTTTTAAGTATTTTTTTTTATTAGTTTTTTATTATAATTTTTTTTCTCAAGAATACTACAAGTTTCATATAAAAATATTTTTAAGTTTTGTGTTTTTTTTTTAGTTATTTAAAAACTTTAGAATAATAATAATAAGAAAATAGCAAAATTAAAAATTTAAATAAAAACAAAGAATTTCAATATTTGTAAAGGATTTTTAGAAATTGTCTTAAACAAAAGTTAAAGAGCCAAAATAATAAAAATAAATAATAAAGTCTCACATTAATTACTCAGTTGTTGTGTAGGTGTGTGTGTGTGTATATCATATGTGTGTAGTTTGCTGTGTTTGTGTTAAAGGGTTAATGTATTTGATTCGTTATTTTTTTTTATTTTTTTATTGAGTAGATATTCTTAATATCATTAAAGAAGACATTTTGTTTTTTTACCCTTTACCGTATAAAGTTATTTGGTTTGGTTTGGTTGATTTAAGCAGTTAAAAATTGTGTTTTGTTTTTTATATATTTTTTTCCGGATGTATAAAAAATTTTAAATTACAGAAAAAAAAAGAATTTATTTTTACTTCATTTTACGATTTTTCGAATTTGAAAAATTCCCTAAACGAGTCTCAATGTTCACAAGATGTTTTTTTTTTGTTTGTTTTTTTTTTTTTGTTTTTTAATAAAGAGTTAAATTAAAATTGTAAGTTTAATAAAGTTTTTAATAATTGTTTGTTTGTTTGTTGTAAAAGTTTTGTTGTTTTTCTATTTAAGCAGTCTAGATGTTTACATTTGTTGTAAATAAAAAGTTTTTTTTTTTTAATAAAAAATTTTGAAAAATTTTTAATAAAAACTTTTGAAAAATTTTTATCTAAAAAAATTCAAAACAACAATAAAAAAATAAATAAAGTATTCGAATACAAACGAAAGCAACAAAATTGTAGTGATTACTTAACGATCAAACTTTCTTAAATTTAAATTGAGAACTGGCATTATTTGAGTTGCCATTGATATATGAATCTTTTTTGTTTTAATTTTAATCTTTGTAACTCTTCCATCCATATTTTTTGAAAAAAACACTATAGCAGTTGACATCCATAATCCTTGAATAATTAATCAAACTTGGGTGATATAAAAGCCAAGAGGCGAATAAATAGGATTTTATTACAAACTGTTAAGGAACTTTTCGAAACATGAATCGGCTGAAATGCCTTTAAAGCCTAATGCTCTAAGCTAACTTCTTTTTACCATATAAAGATTAATACAAATCTCGAGGCATCGCTAAACATTAATGCTATTGTGTATTAATACAAATACATTTTTTTTTAATTTCAAAAGGGCATAATAGCAACTAACAACTTCACCACATCCAATGCTGCACTATTTTTTATAAATAATGTTTCGAAACCATTTGCTATGATATTGAAATTTTAAATTTAAAAGTTTATGTCAAAAATGTTGAATTGTTATTTTAATATTTTTCCCAAAAAATTATTTCTATACTATAATTTATAAGCATACTTTCAGGCTGCCCTATACTGATGCCTAGCTTAAATTGCAAAAAATTAATTATCACTAAAAAAAAACAATGAGTAAAGTGAAATGACCTATGGTGTCTGTTAACAAATTTAGAAGTTTCTAAGAAATCTTAAAAACAACAACAACATGCTACATTTAAATTCCATTAACTAAGATTAATAATCTTCAACACTTACACTGAATACTAATAACTACGATTGCTGTAGTAAATGGCTAAATTAGAGTTTTCTAGTAAATTCTAGCACCGCTCAAAAGAGTATATAAAAGTTTCCTTTCTTGTGGGCAAAAATCAGTTTTATTTTGAACGTGATTTAATCAAGACAGAAGATAACATTCGTCGAAGTCATAAAGCTACCATTGTCTATTTTTGTATATACTTTCTTTGGAATAGGAACAGATTCAATAAAAAAAATTAATCAGTAGCATTTTGTAGCAAGGAAGAATGGGGGGAAACCATAAACTTAACAGTTTAATACCATTCACTTCTCTCGAAATCCCATACGATTTTTAAATTAAACCCCAATGAAAAGTACAATATCAAATAGACCTAAAACTGTATTACGTATGTGCAATTCTTTATATTTTTAAATCAACCCTACTCCCGTCGGATAAGAAACTCCGGCCTTATTAAAACTGCAGAAATGGGTAGATTCAAGGTTGAATAAATTAAATATGTATCAGTGAACTTGAAAATCACGATTTTTCTTGATTTTATTCAGCACAAAAAATTTTGTTCATTTTAAAGAATAAAGAAAAATTCAATGATGATTAAAAATCATATTCATTCTGCTGTACACATCAAATTCTGATCATGAATAGAAATAACAAAAGCATTTTATGAACAAGTTCGCACAGGCAAGACAAAAGCTTGCAGTAAATTCATTGCAACAAAACGTTCTTATTCTCATTAATTCATACAACATGTTTGAACCGACCGTCTGTGTGCCTTGAGCAATATGATATACCAACAATGCAAAGAACATGTCTTTTGTGGTTTAAATTCATGCTATTCCTGCTAGCAGTGCAGCAGCAGAAAGAGCATTTTTATTGGCTGGAAATGTTATTACAGAAAAGAGGAACCGTCTAGGACCAAAATCTGTAAATAGCTTACTATCCCTTCATTCATATTTTAAAAATTTTGAAGCTTAGTAAATATTAGATTACCTTATTATCAATTAAAATAAAAAGAATAAAATTTTTAAGTTGTTACATTACTTATATGAATTAATAGTTAAAAAAAGTAATAATTTTAATAAATTGTTGAGTTTTTATTTAAAATAATTCTACTGTTTTTTATTTATTGTTCTGTTTTTGTATGATGATGAACATCAAAAACAACTCTAAATTAAAATAAACAAAAACTTGCCGTTGATAGGAATGAACAAATTCATACACAATGATTTCTTGCCTTAAAATGAACAACAAAAGAGAGTGTGTGGACAAATTTGAACATTTGCAAATAAAAGACAAGAAATTTGTGCCTTTGTTATTGTTGAACGGTTTATTAGTCCCAATTTACATTGGACGACTTTTGTCGCTGCCATTCTTAGTTTGTTGTAGTAAATAATGTGTGTAAAGAGAAAAGGGGAAAAGAGAAACTCTACCACTATTCTCTTTACACACATTATTTACAACAACAAGCTAAGAATTGCAGCGACAAAAGTCGTCCAATGTAAATTGGGACTTAATCAACAAGTGAAGTTCTCTGATACGTATGCATAACCTTTTGAATATGTATTGTTTTTCTGTATTGTTTGTCCTCTGGAACGTATGTATCGTGTAAAAAAAGGATTGGGTGTATTTTATTTGACTACAGACGACACAAAAGTTAATACACCCGATTGAATTCGCTGAAGTGGTAAAAATTTTTTAAATTTTTATATATAGACCTTGTGCTTTAGGAAATTATTTATAAAATAGTAATGTTATTTTGGAATTTTTAAAGTTTGCAATAACTCTCAGTTTGTTGCTTATTTATTATACATTGTCGAAATGGAATTTTACACAAGCATGACACAAGCATTTTCCAGGGATAATTGTCTCACCAAAAATAAAAATAACTAAATAGGATTTATTATAACCATTTTGATTAAAAAAATCCCCACTTTGAGGACAAATTTCTTAATTGGACAATATTGTTTTATATTAATACGAAAAATTGAAAGTTAATACATATTATCCAAACACAATGTTGAATAGAACATGTAAGAACAGACAACTGTACTATTCAAGGCGAGTTCGTATAATTTTTTACTTTTGCAAAATCCATTACAGTTACAATACAAAAAGAAGTCCTTTTCCCATTGACCAATACCGGATACACACGTATAATCAATAAATCTGATTTCTATGTAAGAGAATGGATTGCAGTTTTAAGGCGAATTCATAACACGTGACTGCATTGGCTACAGACAGCATTTTACTTTTGCAAAATCTGAAACGTATGTACCATGTAAAAACAGGATTGGGTGTATTTTATTTGACTGCCAAAAATACAAAAGTTTATACAGCAGACTACCTCCATTGAAGCGATAAAGTTATTATTGGGAATTTTTGTGTACAAACACGAATAGTATATAATCGTCTAAATAAATCATGCAATTAAATTTAAAACTGTTACAAATTTTGTGCAATTATATGTGTCACCCTTTATAAAAATATAATTTTGTAAAAAGTTTTTATTGTAAATAGAAAGTTTGATAGTACTGACCATAAAAAGTTCATTAATGGCAGGGCATCACTAACAGAAGTTCATTGAGGATTAATCAATAGAATAGTTAAAATTTTTAGATTTAAAATAATTAAAAATATTTTAAATAACTAATTTTATATTTAAATAAAATTTTAAATTCAATTAAAAAAAATTTAGGGAATTTTTTGTTGTTTTAAATGAAAAAAAAAAAAATAATAAAAATGTAGTAAAATCGTTTAAGCAGAAATTGTTCAATATAAAAATAGTGTTTTGTTTTTTTTTTAAGTATTCTTTTGCGTTTTTTACAATACAAATATATAGGCAACATTTAAATTTACAAATACATATTTAATTATTTTTTTTCCTGGTAATTTTCTTTGTTACGAAATATTACGTGTTTTTTTTTTGTTTTTATTTTTTTTAATATAATTATTATTAATATATATTTGTTTTGGTATTTAAAAATCAGTCAAGAGTAGTGAATTATATATATATACATCTATATATATATTTAAAGTTATATTTATATATATATATATGTATATATATATTAATGTATATAAGTGGTGTTAGATGTTGAATTACGGTGATGGTAAAGTCTGGTTTTAAGTTTAAAATAATGAATTTAAATATTATTTTAATTTTTTATTATAATTCACATTTATATATAAAGATTTTTATAGTTTCAAACTACACAACATACTAAAAAGGATTTCAACAACGTTTTTCTTTTTGTTTTTCGCTTAATTTTTATTTTAATTTTCAATTTATTTAAGGGTCTTTTTGTAGTTTTTCCTAAAAACAATTTATTAATTAATTTTTAGAAATATGAGTGATTGATTAATTATTTTAATATGATAATGAAAATATATATATATATATATCTATATATATATATATATATATATATATATATATGCCTGTTTGTGTGTGTGTGATGACTTTATGTAAGATGAGTGATTAATGAGTTTGTTAAGATTTGTTAGAAGAGAATATGAAATTGGAAAATTGTTTTGTAGAATTTTTTTTGGAAATTTTAAATTGATTTTAATTGCGCAAGATTAATAAAAATAACACTCTACTTGAACAACAATTATTGAATTATTCTTAGTTATTTTTTTTCTTTTTGTTTTTTGTTATTAAAAAATAAAACCTTTTTTTAAACTTTTCTCTAATTATAAAATTGTTTGGTTTTTGTTTTCTTAAGCATTCGTTTGTTTAAAAAAGATTAGCTTCTTCCCTTTTTATTATTATATTTATACTTAATATTTTACTTTTATTTATTTTTTTTTTGTTTTAAAATTCCTCAACACATTTTTTTGCAATAATATGTTTTTTTGTCTTAATTTTTCAAATATTTTGACGGATTTTGCGTTTTATATTAACTTTTTAAGGTTAATTATTTTATTTCGGTTAAAAAATTGTTAGGTGTTTGTTAGTGTAAAATATATGTATAAGTATTATTTATTGTATATATGTTAATGTTTATTAAGTATGTATGTATGTATATATGATTGTGTACATAACATGTAAAATACATACATAAAATACCTACAAAAAACATACTACCAATTAGCTTAAATATAATTATTATATTATTGTATTTAATTAAATACTTATCATAAACGTTAAGCTAGTAATACTTAAAAGTTTTTGTTTTAATTAATTTTATAAATTCCTAATAATAACTTTAAATGGTTGGCTGTGTTAGTAAATAAGAAAAACGTCAAAACATAACTAAAATAGCTTTTTCTAAATTTTTTTATTTAATGCATTTAGTTTAAAAATTAATATATAAAAATATTTAAAAGTTTAAATTTAAAGTGTATAAATTTTGAAATTATTTTATTTAGTCAACCTTCAAAAATACATTCTCTTAATTGCAAATGTAATGTTAATTTAAAAAAGATCATCTTTTAACTCTCTTTTTATAAGAGTAAAAAACACAAAAGTGAGAGCAATTAAATCTTATAGAGTAAAGAATAGATAACAGGTAATTACCGTTATGTAGAAAGTACTAAAAAAATTCAGTGATTAATTAATTAATGGAAATAATTAAAGAAATAATAAAGCACTAATTAAAGGAAATTGTATGAATAAAAGCTTAAATTTTAATATTTCCACGACATGAAATTATTGTTCTTCAAAATGCTCTTTTTATTTTCCCCTTTCTGACCATAAATATAATCTGCAAGTAATCAATACAAAAAAATGTTTATACATTTTCTTATCCTGAAAATGCCACTCCAATGGTGTGGCGAAATATTATTTTTTTTAATTTTTATATAAAGATCTTTGTGCTTGAGGAAATTTTTAATAAAATAATACTGTTATTTTGGAATTTTTAAAGTCTGTAATAACTCTTATTTTGGTATTAAGTTGTTTGGAATTGTTCCGCCAGTAACTTCTTTCGGCGAAAGGCGTTTTTACTGTCTAAAACGTGACTTGATAATGATGTTACAGCATCGAAAGCGCTTACCGAACAGCCAGTATCGATGTTTTTCGCCGGAAGGAATGAAAGACAATAACTCTCATTTTGTTGCTTATTTACCTGAATTATCGAAAAAGGAAAATTTACACAAGCATTTCTCAAGCTTAATTACTTCACCAAAAACAAAATCATTAAACAGAATTTGTCATAACCAATGTTAAAAAAAAATTACCACTTTGAGGACAAATTTCTTAATCGGACAATATTATTAACAAACACAATGTTGAATAGAACAAATAATAAAAGATAACTTGCACAATTTAAGGCAAATTCATAATAGGCGACTGCATTAACTACATACAAAAATTTTTATTTTGCAGAATCCATGACAGTTACAATACAAAAAGAAGTCCTTTTCCTTTTGGACAAAACCGGATACACACATATAATCAATAAATCTGATTTTTATGGAGGAGAATGGATTGTAGTTTTAAGGCGGACTGCATTTTTCTTTTGCAAAATCCACGACAGTTACAATACAAAAATAAGTCCTTTTCCCTTTGGCTAATACTGGATACACGATATAATCAGTAAATCTAATTTGTATGTAAGAGAATGGTTTGCAGTTTTAAGGCGAATTCGTGATAGGCGACTGCATTTTACTTTTGCAAAATCCATGACAGTTACAATACAAAAAGAAGTCCTTTTCCATTTGGCCAATACCGGTAAATCTGATTTTTATGTAAGAGAATGGATTGTACTTTTAAGGCCAACTATTTAAGGCGAATTCATAATAAGTGACTTCATTAGCTACAGACAGCATTTTACTTTTGCAAAAGCTAAACAAAAATCCTTTTACCATACCAAATACCGGCCAATACCGGGGTCAGCAAATCTAATTTTTATGCAAAAGAATGGATTGCAGTTTCATGTAATTTCACTTCTCAGACTTTCCTTGAGGTTTGTAAAGCAGCCACAATTAATCACACACAATCATTTGTAGATCATATGAAATAGTGCCTACAACTGGGTTCAATTTTTGTGATCACATGTGAGAGAGTGGGGGACAGAACGACGTAACTGATGTGTAAAAATTAATCTCAATTTCAAATAAATAAGAACATGTTCTCATAATTATCTGGCGAGCATTCAAAACTCCTAAAAAAGTGAATTCAAATAAAAGGTTTGATTATTTTTCACTATAATTATTTTTATAAATTTTGTAATTTATAATTATTCGGAATCTTTTTTTTTTTAAAGGAATCAAGCACGAAATAAAATTGCACTTATATAAATTTTTTCATAACAAAAGCTTAACGAAAAATAATAGAGCTTTTTTGCAGTTATGAAATGAAATTGTGAAGAAATTGTTTGGAAAACATCACTCCTGAAAAGGTTATGATCAGAAAACGTAATTTTTAAGAAGTACTTTTAAAAAATTTTTTTATTAAAAAATATTTATTATTTGTTGAAAAACCTTTTTTAATTTTAGAAAATTTTGCATTTTTCTTAATGTTTCTTTTTGGCATTTTTAAAAACGTTATTTTTAATACACGCTCTTCAAGCAAAGTATTTTTTTAAGGAATATTTTATCACAAAGTACTTTTTTAAATTAAGTTCCAATTTACATTGGACGATTTTTGTCGCTGCAATTCTTAATTTGTGGTTGTAAATAATGTGTGTAAAGTGAATAGTGGTAGAATTCCTCTCTTCCCCTATTCTCTTTACACATAATTTTTTACAACAACAAACTAAGAATTGCAGCGACAAAAATCGTCCAATGTAAATTGGGACTTATGAAAGCAAAACGTAATTTAAAACATATCACTCTTTAAAAAACAGATTTTAAAATTATAATCTCTTGAGCTGTAGGCACCTTAGGACCATAGCGCACCCTAAATACAAAAGTTTACAACTCAAAATACTAAAATTTTTAGGAAAGACAAAAAGCTGTTTAGTTCGTCGTGCAGAAGCAACACACTTAACACCCAAAAAATACATAACTGTATTTTTTTCAGTTAAAGAAGATAGTGATGTAAAAGAAATGTTGCAGTGTTTAGAGATGTGTACTCTGAATTAATTTATGGAAAATTTTGAGTTGTGACACTTTTCTATTGACGGTGCGATTTTGTTACGAAGAGGCTTTGTTAAAGTTTTGTTATTCGCGATTGCTTTCATCATAATCTTTCTGTAAAGAATACTCATCATTTTAATTTTGTAATTCTGAACGTTTGGCATTTAATTCATCCTCTTGTACATTAATTGTATCCTCTTGTTTCTGACATTCTTCACGGATTTTTAATCCTTATCGTCAAAATCAGCAAAACCAGGATTTGACAAAGAATCACAAGGTTTTCTTTCCCTTGCCATTGGGTGCCTATAATTTTTGGGGTGATGCTGGGCGGTAAATAAGAGCTTGGCGATTCAGGTCCAGTTTCTAGTTATAGTAATAGAAATTTGCATATTGGTGTTGCCTCAAAATGGCTCATTTTCAGAACTATTTTTTGTGAAGCCATTATTTCTATTTAAATCTCTGTTATTAATATGAAATTTTTTTTCTTGTGGTATCTTAATTACTTTTCTAATGCTTTGCATGTTTCCTTAAAATCTATATCGATTTTCAATCGATTCATTCTGAAACTAACTCAGCACTTTTTGAATCCATGGCACCTTGTTTCATTAATAAAGCATGAGTCATTTGAAGTTGGGCCTCCATTAGCTGTTTAATCATGAAACAAATCAAACTTATTTGTAGTTGTGTATTTTGTAAATGGTTTATGGTTTAACTGTGTATATTATAAAAAAAAGACACAATAGATCATTTCGTTTAATTTTTTTTGTTGGATAATTTTTCTTTTAAAACTTAAACAAAGCATCTTCATAATAATGTAATAAAAATGGTTCTTAACAAAATTTTTAGCATAATTTTAAACTGTTTGAAACTGTGTTTTGAACGTCTAAATTATACTTTTCTTAGTTAACAAATTGATAAAATTTAAGGTGATATAATTTTTTTTAAGAAAATTGAGCACCACACAGATTTAAATGTTAAAAATTTTAAACGTTTAAAAATGTCCTAAATAAAGTACTTTTTTCATTTAAAAACCTAAGAATAATTTTAAGCAAATATTTCTTCATTTTATGGCATGAAGCGCCCAAAAAAGATGATTTTTTTAAATTTTAAACAAATTACTCTTCAAAAAAAAAAATTAATTTTAAAAATTCTATTTCTAAAAGTACCACGCATGTACATTGGTACTATTTAAAAAATGTACTTTAATTTTAATTTAACATTCACATTCGCAAACCTCATTTAAGGTGTTTCTTTTGGTATTTCTCATTTTTTTAAAAGGACTTTTTTGAAATTTTATCTTTTTAAAGGTTGAAAATGTTATAATTTTGGGTGTTTATTTTGGTGTGTGTTTTTCTTTTCTTTTTTTTTTAACAACATTTATCAAAAATATAAACTACATTTTGTTTTGGTAACATTATTCCATGCGAATTTATTATTTTTGTTTGTTTTATGTTTTCTCTTGTTGCATAATTTTTCTTACTTTAAAAAAAAAAAATAAAAAAAAAAACTAAACAAAATCTTGTATTTAGTGCTTTTAAAACATTTTCTTTTTCCAACAAACATTTTTATTCAACCGTTGTAACTTTCTTTAATTTAAAATCTTTTAGATATTTTTCGTTTTTAGAACACTTTTTTTTATCAAACATGTAGAGTAAATATTGAAAATAAAAACTTGAGAACAGTTAAAAATTTAAATATATTTAGTTTTAATATTTTGTTTTTTTTTTTTATTTTAAAATTGTATAGATACTTTTTTAATTTAATAGTTTAGATAAATATTTAAATCTTTCACTTTTGTTTTGAGTTTTGTCTATTTATTACAGTAACATTTCTCAGAGCCTAACAATTAAAAAAGTTGTATTTTGAAAACATGATGTGGTGGTAAGGATTAGATTAAATTGAGTTGTATTTTGTATTTACTTTATTTTTTAATTTGTTTTAATTTTAATATACAAAAACAGTTGGAAACAAATCGCAGTACTGAAGAATTTAAATTCTAATTTTGAGTTCGCAGGACCATAAGTTTTTTTATATATTTTAGACAAAAGTAAAGCTCGCTATACCAAAGCAAATAAGTCATATTAACGCCTAACCCTCTTCAGCCATAGTTATCTCTGGAACAAGCTAAACCATATAATAAATATAGATTTTATACTGGATCAATAAGTCCATGGCATTTCGAATTTAGCTAGTAGTTATATGAAACGTAAGACTATTCCCATTAAGTAACAACTGTTAATAGATTACTGTCAAATATTGAGCAAGTGTCGTCATTTACTTTACGTTTAACAGCTGTTCAAAACATACAACCGAATGCATTTTTCTAAAAATGGAAAAAAGTGAGTTTCCAGTGCTCAACATACAACCGAATTTATTTTTCTAAAAATGGAAAAAAGTAAGTTTCGAGTGCTCATTAAACATTATTTTTTGCGCAAAAAAAACCATCAATCAAGCCAAGAAAAAGCTCGATAAATACTATGGGGACTGTGCACCATCGATTTCAGTGGTAAAAAAAGTGATTTACTGACTTTCGTTGTGGTTGCACAAGTAGGCCAGTACAGCCGAAAATATCGAAAAAATCCCCGATATAATATTGGCTGGCCAAGGAATAAAACTGCGTGAGATTGTTGATGCCACAGGTATTTCATATGACAGTGTGGTTTCGATTTTAAATGATCAGCTGGATTTAAGAAAGTTGTCTGCAAGATGGATGCCGTGTTTGCTGTCAATAACACACGGGTGCACACGTGTGCAGTCTTAATGGTAAAAATCAATGGATTAGACTACGAATTGGTAACTCTTCCGCCATATTCTTCGGATTTAGCTCCTAGTGACTACTTCCTATTTCTAAACCTTTAAAACTGGCTCGGTGAAAAGAGATTTAGCTCCAAATATCTATTTTGAGGACCTTGAAAAATCCTATTTTTTTGGGAGGGATGCAAAAACTGGAGAAACGTTGGACTAAGTGTATTGAGTTAAAAGGAGATAATGTTAAAAAATAAATTTTTGTTTTACAAAAAAAACCGTATTTCATTCAAAAAGTCACTGACTTATTAATCCGCCTTCGTGTAAATGCAGGCAATGATTGGAAAAGTAATAAAATTTTAAGCATAAATTTTTACTATTTCATACAGGGTCTTTTCAAAGTCCTAATTTTAGTTTTCTTAGTTAACGAATAGATAGAATTTAATGTGAACTATATTTTAAGGAAAAATCACCACCTGGTTTTAACGTTTTGTTTTAATCCATTAAAAATAGCAAAATCTAAGAGATCTTGTTTGTGACACTCCTCCCATCTCAAATTTTCTTAAACGAGTTTAATTTTAAGAAAATATTCTCGGACTTTATAGAATGAGGCGCCAAAAGAAAATTTATTTAAAAAAACATTTAATTATATACAGTCGAACTTTCTTATAGTGAACTTTTCTATACAATGAAGTTCTCCGTATTATGAACTAAAATCAAGAACACAGCTTTTTCATTCCACTTTCAATGTATTTTGATCTCTGTATAATAAATTTCCACACAAAAATACGTTTCACGTGTGTTTTTGTCTCCATATAGTGAACTATTTTTAGCGGTTTTATTTAACACTTGTTAGCAACACTATTTTTATAAAGGAAATAAGTAATATTTCTGGGATTCCCAAAATATGAAAATGAAAACAATAGAATTAATAATTTGACTTTGAACATCAGTTAAGCGAGTTCAGTGAATGAAAATGACGCACAGAAGAGTCATTTCTCTTGAAAAAATATTATTAGTAATTAATAAAGTTGAAGAAGGGACATCAAAGAAAAAATATATATGTGCGTATATTTTCCAACGGGGTTTAATTTGTTTTTATTTGGGTATGGTTTTAGCTAAAAAGTTTGGTTTCTTCTCATCACATTATCAAACATTTAAAAACACAAATCAGTTATTCGAAAGAATGTAGAAGACGAGCATTTAAGCATTAAGCGTAAGAAACTTCGAACTTGTCTTTTTGAAGACATTGATGAAGCAATGCGTATGTTAGTTACGACCGCTTGTTCTAAGAATCTTCCCGTATCTGGAATATTATTAAAACAAAATACTAAAGAATTCGTTGATTCTTTGGGACATTTCGTGATAAGATTTACATTTGCACCTGGCCGTGGGCCTTAATCAGATGGTGGTCAACCATTGGGAATGAAAAGCAACGTCATTCACGTCCTAGGAAGACGAGGACTTATTCTAGCAACAGGTCTTTCCTAGTTGCAATTTCACCGGTTCCAGAGCAGGACTGCAAACCACTACTCCTTGCTGAAGAGCTGGAGACTATCCAACTCCTGTCTAGACAACATGACTAGCATGCTCACTGGATCTGGATCATTCACCAGGTTGATGTTATTAAGGGTGAGATGATCCTGGCTACCATAATCAGTTCATGCTTGAGGCCGCAAAACCACAACCACCACGATACTCCCGAAGGGCCAACCTCAATAATCAGTCAGAGAAACAGCTAAATGTCTACAGAGACAAATAGCGGAAATTCTGGGGCTTGCTGATTCCCGTGGAAATAACGTGGAGTTTTCCAGTTGACGCCTGCAGGGGACTGGGCTCCCTTATACTCCCAGCGGCACAGGTCTAGATAGTCCTCGGGGGGGTTCTTTGGGACATGCGTGATATGGTTTACGTCGGTGCCTAGCGTGGTCGGAGGTTTCGAACCAGGGTCGCCAACCACCACTCCCTTATGAGGAGCTGGAGACTGTTCAACTCCTGGTCTAGAACACATGACAAGCATGCTCACTGGATCCGGCTCATTCACTCATGGTTATCGATAAAGGTGAGATGATCCTGGCTCCTTAATCAAAATTCATGAGGGCCGCGAAACCACAGCCACCACGATACTCCCGAAGGGCCAGCCTCAATAATCAGACAGAGAACAGCTAAAAGCCTATAGATACAAATAGCTGAACTCTGCGCTTACTGCTTCCCGTAGAAATAACGTGAAGCATCCAGTTGGGCTTCCTTATTCCCCCGTTGACACAGGTCTAGATGGTTGAGTAATCCATAAAGACAGGTAATTGAGTCCCCGGGGGGATTCTTTACGACAAGAGGATTTCGAAGCAAGTACTAGATGGTTAGATAAATTTAAAAAACCACATAATATGGGGAAAGCGCTGATGCCAAGAACGTGATGAATGGAGATATGGAACTTTTTGCCAAGATTAATTGAAAAATATGATGCAAATTTGTTTCCAACTGTGATACTTAAGAATATTCCTTTCAATTAATTTGTTTATATTAGAAATGTTTTTGTTTATTTTATATTTTATATATTAATAAATATGTAAATAAATTGCTACCATAATTCACTTTTATTTATTTTAAGTTTTGTTTTTATTTCTTGTTTATAATTTAATAAATATTTAACATTCACATAAAAAGCACAGTATGTTTGTTTATTATGGCCATAATATATATTTTTTTGTTTTTCTGTTTATTTATTGTTGACTGTATATAAAAACATTTTTCTTTTTATTTATATATATTTTTTAAATTTAAGATTTTGGGAGGGGCGAGGGAGGAGGCTGTTTGTTTTACAGTTGTATCTTGTCCAATTTAAATACTTTAATAAATATTTCTTAATTATTATTTTTTTAAGTGTTTGAAAACGGCTTTTATGATGTGTTAAAAATTTAAAACGTGTTTCAAAGTTTAAATAAGGGAGACAACGAGAGCGAGAGAGGGAGAGCACAGTCTGTTTGTTTGCTTATCAAGAAGGTTTTTATAATTCATCAGTTGTATTATATTTTTTTTTAAAACTTCTATTTAAGCTTTTGTTTTTGTTTCTAAGTTTTGTTTTTAGAAATGAAGTAAAAAACGTTTTTAACATTAAAATCAGATTATAAAAGATAATTGGTGTTTTGTTTGTGTAATATATAATAATATATAATTATTTTTATTTCGTTTAACAAGATATGCGGAGGATGTTATTGTTGACAAATTTTATTATTAATTAAATAAATATATTTTAATTTTAATATTTATTTTCAATTGTTAAGCAACAATTTCGGTTTTGTAATAGTCACTGAGAGTCCCATTTGTTTATTTAAAGTAAAGTTCTCTTTTTCGTTTTTTCTTTGTATTTTTAAAGAAAACGCGTATTTCAAAGGAAATTCGTTTAATGTTTCAGCAAATAAATTAAAAAACAAAATCATTGAATTTAAAGTCTTTTTTTTTTGTTTTAAATATTATTTGAGAAAGTACATTTTGGGAAACCCTATACTTTCCCATAGGCCCTTTTTTTTGCCCATATTATATTGCAAAGCGCAGAATGTTTAAGTGATTTAAATTTGTAACATTAAATTCAAAGTGACATGTGATAATAGACATCATTGTGGATAAAATTTTGTGGCAAGGGGGTTTCAAGGTAAACATGACATTGATTACAACATTTTTTTGTTGTTTTAGTGATTAAAACAATTCTGTAGCTTGCTCAAACTGTGTTGAAAGAATCTTTGCTGGCAGTTATAAAAAGGAAAAAATATGCTAAAATACGATAGCAGTCACTATAGTGGAAAAATAGTTTTAAAAAGATTTTTGTTTTGCGTATGTATAATAACAATGACTTTGTGTGATTCAATTAACTTAGAATAGGAGAATAATTTTTTTTTTAAGTTTGAAAGATATGCGATGTAAAATTTATTTTAAAAACAGTTTATTGATCTTTTTATTAAAGCACAAGGTTTTTTTTATAAAAATTAAATAAATTAAAAGAAATAAAAATGTTCAAAAAAATTTTAAATAATCAATACTATTTAAAAAAAATAGTATTAATATATGTATTTGTTTTTATTTTTCTTTAAATATCAATATTATTAAAAACAAATAATTTATGCCTTAAATTTTTCCTGAAAATGCCACGCAATGGTGTGACGAAATATTGAAAAATAAAAATATTAAATAAATATGTTTCAATCTTTTAAACGGTATTTTTTAATTAAATTTAACTATATAGTTTTTCAATATTTTGCTTTCCTCTGTAAAGCTTCTTCAGGAAATTAATTATATAACAACAAAAATTATTAACCATTTTTGTTGTTGTTTAAAAATTAATTTCCTGAAGAAGCTTTCCAGAGGAAAGCGAAATATTGAAAAAATATATAGTTAAATTTAATTAAAAAATACCGTTTCAAATATTACAACATATTTATTTAATATAAATAAAAAAAAAGAGGTCGAGTTAAAATAATAATAGAAAAATGAAAATAAAATTTATTTAATTTTTATATAAAGACCTTGTTTTTAAAGAAATTATTTATAAATAATTTATTTAAAATTCATTTTTAAAACAATGTATAGATATTTTTATTATTTTAAAAATAATTTCCTAAAGCACAAGTCGTAAAAATTAAATAAATTAAAAGAAATAAAACTGTATTAAAAAATTTTAAATGATCAATATTATTTAAAAAATTGTTTTTACAATTTTTTTTCTTTTTTTAATTATTAGTTTAATTTAAAAAAAAAATGTTTATGCATTTTTTCTTTTCGTGAAAATGCCACCCAATGGTGTGATGAAATATTAAAAACTTTAATTAATATTAATTAAATTTTTATATAAATACCTTGTGTTTATAGAAATTATTTATAAAAAAAATTATTTTTAAAACAATAAAGATCTTTTTTTTTTTTATTTTAAAATAATTTCCTAAAGCACAAGACCTTTTTATAATAATAAAATTTATTAAAAGAAAAAAAAATTAGAAAAATTTTTAAATATCCAATATTATTTAAAAAAATGTTTTTACATTTTTTCTTTTTTTAATTATCAGTATTATTAAAAAAAATGTTTATGCATTTTTTCTTGCAACCAAACGTTGAAATATAAAAATAACTTATAATTTATTTATTTTTTTTTTTTAATCTTTGTGCTTCAAAAAATTATTTATAAAAAATGTATTTTAAAAATAGTTTATTGATCGTGTTAATCTTTTAAAAATAATTTCCTAAAGCACAAGAACTTTTTATAAAAGTTTAATTTATTAAAAGAAAAAAATATATATAAATTTTTTATATATTCAATATTATTTAAAAAAATGTTTTTTACATTTTTTTAAATTATTAGTATTATTTAAAAAAATTGTTTATGCATTTTTTATTTTTCCTGAAATGCCACGCCATGGTGCAACCAAACATTGAAATATACAAATAATTTATAATTTATTTAATTTTTTTTTTTTTTTAATTTTTGTGCTTCGAAAAATTATTTATAAAAAATTTATTTTAAAAATAGTTTATTGATTTATTGATATTTTTAATATTTTAAAAATAATTTCTTGAAGCATAAGGTGTTTAAAAAAATTAATTAAAAGAAAAAAAATTATAAAAAAAAATGTTTACATATTTATTGTTACTTAAAAAAATGATTAGAATTATTCGACCTTTTTTTTCTTAAATATAATTAATAATTAATTAACTTAATAATTAATTTCCTGAAGAAGCTTCCCAAAGGAAAGCGAAATATTGAAAATATATGTGATAAATTCATATAAAAAGACCAATTTTAAGATTAATACTTATATATTAAAAAAAATGTTCAAAAACATTTTTGTTTTTGAACATTTTTTTTAATTATCGGTATTATTTTCCCAAAAAATGTTTATGCATTTTTCTTTTCCTGAAAAAACAAATATAATTTATAATTTATTTAAATTTTATATAAAGACCTTGTGTTTTAAGAAATTATTTATAAATAATTTAATTTAAAAATAGTATAATAATTTTTTTATATTTTAAAACGAATTGTTTTTATAAAAAATAAACTAATCAAAAGAAAAAAATATAAAAATATGTTTAAATATTCATTATTATTTTAAAAACGAAATGTTTTTGAATTTTTTTTCTTTTTTAAATTATCAGTATTTGATTTAAATTAAAAAAAATGTTTATGCATTTTTTTCTCCTTCTGAAAATGCCACCCAATGCTGTAACGAAATCTTGCAAAATAAAAATAAAATTTGTTAAATTTCTATATAAAGACCTTGTGCTTCAAAAATTTATTTTAAAAAAAAATTATTTTATATTATTTTATTTAAGAAATCAAAAATTTTATTGAAGCATTTTGAAGCTATCTTTAATTTTGATTTTATTTGGAGACTTTTTGACAAACTAAAACTTAATTTATTTCAATGCTAAAATTGGTCCTTCGAACTTAATAAAACATTAAACTTTTCCTTTGATGTGTTACAGTTTTTCTGTTTGTTTGTTTTCTGTTTGCTTTTTAAAACAATATTTATTTATTGTTACACATATTTCTTTTTTAGTGTTTGTTTGTAACTGTTTATTTTTTATTTTTTTTTCAATTTAAAATTATTTTATTATTGCATTTTTTGTTGTTGTTTAATCCTAATTTAATTAACATTTCAAAAAACTACTACATTTACCTTTTATTTTTTTGCTTTTTAATGTATAGAAAAATATTTTTCTGTTTAATTTAATCCACTTTATCGTCAAGTTTATCATAATTTTTTTTTCGTTTTCACTTTAATGGAATATATATAAAAATATATATTTTATTTATTCTTTAGCTTGTTTAAGTAAAAAAAAGTAACATCTGAAATTCAATACTTTTGTGTCCCGTTGCATTAAAAAAATACACATTTTTATATTTTAAAATAATTAAGTTTAAACAAAAAAAAAGTTCTTTTAAAATTTTTATGTGTAAATCTAGCAAATTTTTAATTTTTTTTATACTTAATATAAATTGTGCCTAACAGTTTTAATATGTGCATTATAAAGAAAATTATATTTCTTTAGCTAAATAAAAATATTTTATATAAATTATGTTAAGAAAAACAAAACAACTTCATATTAAAAAATATTTTTCGCACTCTTACACATAAATAAATATTTTTTCTGTTTTAATTTTATACTTAAAACTATATGTTAGTACTTAAAGTGAGTGAGATATGATTGAAATCTAAATTAAAGTGTATTTAAATGCATATTCTTTGTATCTGAGATGGTAAAGAATGGCTGGTTTTCTAAAAAACAATAATTAAAAATTAAAAAAAAAAAATAAATAAAATTAATGAACATTTTTAGAAGATTTTACAAATCAATAAATCAAAGGGGAAAATAAAACTTTGTTTGGTGTTCGTCAAATATTAGACTAGTGTGATATTAAAAGGCATCACACGAGGTAATTTTTACATAAATCCAAAATTATAATTGACGTTATAAAAACTAAACTTTGATTGATAACAGTGCCATATTTAGGACCTAATGCTTATAAAGCCGGTCTGAAATATAATATAAAGAAAGTTAGTTCATACACAATAGGTTTGATCATCCTAACTAATACCACTAATAAGACCAATATTGCTGGTTGGGGGGCGTAATAAGGACTAAAGAAATATTTAGCAGCTTGCTCAATCTGAACAAGTGTGAACTGAGGAGAATAGTGGATACCCTAGTAGCATACTAGATTCTATTGGGACAACTGGAACACTTTGGACTTGAGGACAAAACCAAGTACAGTACAGGTCATGTGAATATGATATTGATGCAATAAAATATTTCCTATATCACTGTTCTACTTTCGCTCGATTAAGTACTTAGTATTTCGCGAGAGATTTAGTACTGAATACAAATTATTTGCAGGAAATTAAGTAGAAGCTTCGGAGGAACTTTGTGGGAATATAAAATTTTCTTATCTTCTTTTCATTTTGGAATATTTTACAAAATGTGACATTTAAACAAACGGTGATCCAATTTATGTTTATACATTTTTTATAGAAATTTAACCGACATTTTTCATCATAGAAGAAATCTGTGCAGAAAGAAAGACATTACTTGGAGCTTAACACGTCAACTAAGATACAGTCTACTATCTCACAAAGCCAGCAACATGCAAGCTAAGGTAGACCATCTTGTAAGACTAGCTGCCACCAGAGGTCTTCAGATAAACATCAAGAAAGCCATGAAGATTAATACCACCAACATACAGCTCATCATCATAGAACAACAACCCGTCGAGTTTTTAGACAACTTCTTCTATCTAGGAAGTATGATGACTACAGATGGTGTAGCAAAAGCACAAACACTACATGGCAAAAGCAGCATTTGCACAAGTAATGCCAATACGGAAGAACAGTCGCTTGTTCACAAAAACAAAATTAAGAATATATAACCCATGTGTAAAGTTCCGCATGCTCTACGGATGCAAAACGTGCAGAATATGCGGGCCAAATTGAATATCACACATCAATCTATGGCAAGGGACAAGTGAAGAAGCCGTAAAGCTGGAAATCAAGAGAAGAAAAAGGAAGAGGATAGGACACACGCTTAGAAAATGCACTGACAGCATAACTCGAATGGCCCTGGATTAGAATCCACAAGGATGAAGATGAGCAGGATGTCCAAAGAACTGCTTGTGTCGATCAGTGACCCAAGAACTTCGACAATGCAATTTCACATTATTTAATTAACGAAACATTGAAGCAGACGCAACGGATTACAACTAGCCACCGTGTTATTTTCTTAAGCAGCACTTAAAGTAAGTCAGTAAAATTTTATCAACAAATATTTGATTACTGTGACATTAAGACAAAGGTGACTGGACTATCACACATGTTTATCTCTATTGTGAATAAATTTTCTCTCAAAAAATATATTCTCTTCAAATTCACTTCCAATAATTTCCCCTAATCGTGAATTTATTTTTGTCTTGATTTATTCATTTTTGATTTATACACTTCAGTTCTGCTGGTGAACTGCACCCATCATATTAGTTTTTATGTATTTTTATTAACACACGTTTCTTGTGAAACGTGCACATCAATATTATGCTCGAAATGATGTCTAACAAAGAGAGAGAGCGAGATGTTTCCTTCCCGGCTGGACGTTAAGAGGAGGAATCGAAAACATTAGTTCATTCACCGGCAGAACAAACCTAAACAATTTAGTAAAAGAGAGAGATGTTTTGCCGGTGTGTTATTGAAAAGATGTAACGCCAGAGTGTGCGAAAAAGCTCAATAGTGTGACTTTTTATTTAAAAAGGTTATTAAATGGAAAAAAGAGAATTTTGTTAAATTTAATTAAATTTATTCAGAAAATCTAATCTAAAGGCTAATATGGCATTACATATATCAGGGGTGCAAGAAGAAACCGATCAAGCGTTTGCTAAGTTCCACTTTTAAATTTATAATTAAAATTATAAATAGTGACAAACTTATTTAAGTCTTAAATTTGATCATTCTTACATAGCATACAATGATAGAAGATATGATGATAGAAATTTCGACCGATCTGAAGTCTGTATGCATTTGACTTTGTTTTAAAAAATTTTGCTTTCAGTTTTCATAGAAAACATATTCTAGAAATAAAAAATATTATTCGGGAGAATTAAAACGGTAAAATAGTATCAGCTTTGAATTAACAAAGCGGCGCTTGATCAGTGAGGGAAAAATCAGCTGAACATGTTCAAGGCCTTTCGATCTAATAATATTTGCAGCAGCATATAAATGAAAACTCACTTCATTTCTGATATGTGCGTAAGAGAGCACTGAAGATTGCAAATAGCCGAAACCGGTTTGTTCACCAACCAAATTTGACGAGGGTCGACGGAAAACCGTACCCAAATAAAAATCACTTCATTTCATTTAATTTTAGTGGTTCTAAATAGATCTTATTTTCAAATTATTTGTGTGATCACTAAAAAACTAAGCCGTATTCAGAAATGCCCACAGTTTTCCGTGTATGGGAAATACACTCGTACTATATTCCAGCATAATTTTTGCTTCTTCGTTATATGCAATACAAGCAAACTGCAACTCTGTATATTTTAAAAGTGGAAAATTTGCTATCGAGTACTTTAAGACTTCGCATTCCAAATTTGAAGTCAAATCTCTAATTAAATCAAAAACTTGGACTTGATAGAAATTTCGTTATTTTTTCGATCAGTCTACTTAATGCTATTCCACTATATCACTTTTAAATTGATTTTTAAAAATAATTTATAAAAGGTTTTACAATTACTTTGTGTAGGCAAAAAGTATTTTATAACTGAGAAAAATTTAAATGGATTTAATTTGCACGCCAAATTTAATTTTATTCTCGTTGTTGTAGATACAGCTTCAGTACTCTCTCTGTTTTAGTTTCAACTGTCTGTCTCTTTAAAGCTAATGTATGCCCTTAAGTATTAAAGTGGTTTAAGTCAAAAAAGAAAAATTACTTTATTAGTTCCTCCACAAATCAATTATGCTTAATTTAAATAAGAATTTAATGCCACTTAATTATTCTGCTATTGACTTATATGTTTTATGTCAAAAAGAAACATTTATGAATGGTTTTTATTACAACATTTAGTGTTTAGCATAAAACACTCTTGAACAACATTTATTCTTTCGCCAAAAATTATACAATTTGCTTGTGGTTTAGACTAACATTTCTATTGCCTTTAACTTTGCAATATTCTCTCAATTGTGTAAACAAAAAACCATATCGCACCCTAAATACAAACATTTTTAGGAGATAAAAAACTGTTTCGTTCATCGTGCAGAAGCAACACACTTAACACAAAAATGGACATAACTGTATTTTGCCAGTTAAAGAAGATAGTGATGTGAAAGAAATTTTTTCAGTAGTTAGAGATGTGTACTCTGAATTAATTTATGAAAAAAGTCAGTTTTGAAAAATTTTGAGTAGTGGCCCTTTCGTATTTAGGGTGCTATATGCTTAAATTTGATACATATTTAACCAATATGGGTTATACAAGTTAATAACGTCGATTTGGACAACAAATGACATACATAACTCTCAAATATGGTTTGTGTTAATAATAATAAATATGATATTTTGGAGGGCGATTATCTGTCATTTTTATTTAGTATTTAATAGATGCCAAAGTATAAACACACATTTTTTCAATCGCTATAAGGTCGAATTTCGTGCCTAAAAAGGATGTTTTGCACTGAAACATTAATAACAGTTTTTTATTTTTTAAAATTTTTTTTTTCACATCAGACAAGAATGCCTATTTAGTCAAGTACCGTGTTACATTCTTTAGACAAGGGATAAAGAAGAGATGAGACAGGTGGTGAAAGTAGAAGGATAATTACGGAAATTAACTGTCGTATAAGACAGCGCAGTGACCATGCCAACCAAGGCCTGTGTTGAGAATCGAACCCACAACCCCCAGTCTTATAAGCTAGATTACTACCTGCTAGCCTACAGGGGCATCTGAAGAAAACGGCTGCTGAAATTTATCGATTGTTGGTAGAGAAGTTAAGAGAAAATTACTGCCATATAAAAATAATTAATTGAAAAAAAAACAACAACAACAACAATGTTTATTAAATAAAATATAGAACTTTCTTTCATAATACTTTATAACTTTTAAAGTACCAAATTTGCGGGCAAGTTGAATTTTTTTTCTTTAATAAAAAACAAAATTGGCGGGTAAGTTGCTTAAAAACTAACTGTAGCTAATGTGCCTAAAATTTTTATGCTGCACGATTTTACCCAACGATTTTATTTTTATTTACTATATTTGAGAAAAACAAATGTAAAGTCTTTTCAGAAATAAACTATATCACGTTGGATTCAGATTTTTATCCTCTAGCGATCATTTATAATGTTCAAATAGTTGAAGGAAATCAGTAAAGGCAGATTAATCAGCCAAATTAATGTCGAAACAGAATATCCATGACGCCAATGCTCTGTATTTGGTGGCATCAGTAGGGTGATTTGTATTATGATCTGTTAAAATCGCGTCAGACGAGCACAGGGAATCTGTATCAAAGACAATTGATTCGTTTTAAGAGAGCCACAAAGAAAAATGACCAGAATATTCGATTAGAATGGAAGACATAATCTTCCATCATCTTGGCCACGTTTTAAAAGACCGGAAACAAACTATTTGTAAAACAAAGGATGGGAAGTTTTGGCTCACTTTTCCATTACTCTAGATCTAGCCCCTTCTGACTACCATTTTTTTCGATCGATTCATAACGCCCTCAATGGAATACGCTTTACTTTGGAAATTGGTTTTGATAAATTTTTTTATCTTAAGGCCGGAGCAGTTCTGTTACCGCGGAATCCATTTACTATCAGTAAGATGGGAACAAGTAGTGGCTAACGATGGACAGACAATATGCATTTTTGAAGCAAAAAACGGCAAAAAAACGACACACATATTGTAAAATTGTGCTTTAGACGACACGAGCCAGCAAGCAATTTGGAATGGAAAATAATTTATTTTAAGTTTTTAAAATTTTTTGATTTTATGGCACAATCAATTTAAAATACAAGATTATAATTAGTGTTTTGGATCAGTTATGGTTTACAATTCCGAAGGCATTTGTAGTTGAAAGAAAATCGTTGCCAGAAACATTTTTCAATTAAAAAAAATGTTGCCTAAAACATTTCTTATTTATTTCGCTTTGTTTTTATATCGATTTTTGACACCAATGGTCCAAGTCAAAAATTTTTAAAAAATGTGGTTTGTTTTAGTTACTAAAGCTCCTTGAAGAACAATAACATTAAAGCGATAGAATTATAAGTTTTGGGTATTTGATAATTTCCATCTACATAAATGACTGTGATAAAAGAAAATTATAAATTCAAATATTCGCATGACATGATTGAATAGTGAAGGAAATAAATAAATTTTTTCATGCAACGAAATCATTTGAAGAGTTAAATATATCGCTTGCAAATCTGTCTTGTCGTCTCAAATTCAATTGATGTGATTGTGGAAAAATCCACTTTATACTCGTAAGATCATTTACAAAACTGAATTAAATGACTTTTAATTCCATATTTAAATCTCTCACCTCAAACGGGAATAACTAAAGCCATGTTGAAATATATATTTATGAAGGTGTTAAAGTGTTATGCGTTATGCACCTTAAGTTCTTTCATTTTGTCAACAACATTTTGTAAATCTTAAAACACAGACACTAATAAAAAAAATGTTTAGTATAGTTTTTTCTTCGCCTGAAAATGCCACCCAATTGAGTGGGGAAATATGGAAAATAAAAATAAAATTTATTTAATTCTTATATAAAGACCTTTTGCTTAAAGAAATTATTTATAAAATTTATTATTATTTTTGTTTTCCTGTCTGATTAATATTAATTTATTTACCTTTTTTATATTTTAGAAATAATTTATTTAAGCTTAAAACTGTTTATATAAAAACGAAATAAATTCCCTACACCATTAGGTGGCATCCCCAGAAAGAAAAAAATATATGAACAATTTTATTTATTTAATGATTATTTTAAAAAAAAATCTTTATATATATTTTTTACTTTGCCTGAAGATACCACCCAATGATGTGGCTAAATATTGAAAATAAAAAAAAAATTTATTTAATTTAAAGAAATTATTTATAAATTTTATTATTATTATTTTTTACCTGTTTAGATCTCAATTAGTTAATTTTGAAAATGGTCCAATTTATTTTAACCTTTCCGAAAACAACATTTTCGTGGCAGCTGCATGCGAAATAAACTGTTGATTTATGCAGATTGAAGTCAAAATTGAAATGTTGTACAAAATTATAAATAATTTTCAATTTATTTAAAACTTATTTAGGTTAAGACATTAAATATTCGGAAGCTAAAAAAACTGACTCAGACCACTTTGATAATTAACGGCACATATTTTTTTTTTTTTAAGAGAAGTACCACTTCAGGTGACAATGCCTATTTAGTCAAGTACCGTGCTACATTCCTTAGGAAAGGTATAGAGAATAGATGAAACAGGTGGTGAAAGTAGAAGGATAGTCGGAAATTAACTGCCGTATATAAGATAGCACAGCGACCAGTGACTATGCCTTCATCGCTGAGCAGCCCCACCGACAGTCAATTTTTATTTTTGGAGTGAAAAAAACCAAGATCTTCGTTTGGAATCGAACCCACAACCCCCATATTTACAAACTAGTACACTACCTACTAGCCTACAGGGGCTCTCTCTCTCTCTTACAAAACTATAAATCTATAAAACCGTAAATTATGAATCGTAAAACATATACATACACATGCTCACACATGCGTTGAAATTACATTTCCTATAGGGCATCCACCAGCTTTAAGTTTTGAGTTTTTAGTACTTTTTGCTGTAGCAGCCATTGTAACATGTTCTCTGGGTAAATTTTAAGTGTCTGCAAATAGCATATCGTTGGTCTCATGTAGAAAGGCCCTAACTCGCATATTTGAAACTTAACACGAGAAGGTAAAAGCACATTTAAACTGTAGTTGACATAAATTAAGGTTTTTTTTTTAAATGTAGGTTAGAATTAAAATGATGGACGAATTTGGTTTTCAAAACTTTTTTTATTTGTAAATATATAAAAAACTAAACAGAGATAAGGCTTTTTGTAGTCTCATTTAAGCGTAAATGTAACTTAGGGCTTTTTTCTGCAGCGATCAAGACAAATTATATTAAGGAAAATTCATGATTAAAATTACTAGAAAATATTGTCACTGCTTAAAAATATTATCTTTGATTTCCACGTTTGTTTCACACTCACTCATACATTTGTTTGTATAAAGAAAAAGCAGTTTCGAAGTTCAGTTTTGTTAAATCTAATTTTCTAAAAAATTGCGTTTTATGTGATTGCGTTGGTCCCTTATGGAACATCGCTTCTCTTGTATGTGCAAACTTTTCCTTTTCTGTGGACTCAGCTGTGTGCCATGTTTCTCACTTTTTCTAATCCAATTTCGCACCATCTTTTTCTTTAATCCTAATGTCGAAAAGAACATACGACGACATACTAGTAGTCTGTTCGAATTTTTGTTTAAAAAATAAGCAATTGACTGCGTCCGTCTAGAACTTTTAGAAGAAATGCGTTTGCGCTCAGCTGAGCTGATGAGGTTGACAACATATATGCGCTTTTGTTCCCACGTCATCTGCCAAAACGCAGTAAAAACATTTACCTTTACGTTTTTGTTGTTTTGTAGTATGTAATGCAATAATAAGCTCAAAGTAACGTTATAACATTGAATCATAATAAAAAAACAAAAATTTGCAAATTTTTTATTGCATAGTTTAAGAAAGCTCGATGCAACGTCACATAATTTGGCGAGATAGGGCTTTAAAAATACATATTTTTTTAGAAATAAGTTAGGGCTTTTTAGAATATTACTTGAATAACCGCTAACTTTGATCAAATTGCCTTAAACTTTTGTGAGGTGTATATGTGCTAAATCCCAAAAAAAAAAAACAATTTCGAAAAAAGTGTGAGTTATGGACTTTATTCATTAGACCGACGATATGTACTTGTCTGTCCACTGTAGTTTAAAAGATATATAAGTTTTATATATGTGGAACTTGTTGCTGTAGCAAGATTCAAAGGATAAAACATATTAAAATTTTGTTTTGGCCTATTGTTATTGGAGGCCATCGAGATATATGTATACTTTCTGCAAAATTAGGTCCGCTGCCAATTATTCTCTAATTTTCCTTTAACTTTATAAACATATTTATAATCAGACCAAGTCAAACTTTTCACATCTTTAAGAAAAAAGCATCTACAAAATCGGTTTAAAAGTGACAGATATCAAAATTAATAAATAAAATACGCCTAAATGACAACCATCTAGTTTGTTGTGACAATATTTCGCCACACCAGCGGGTGGCTTGCTCGGGAAAAGAAAACAGTCTTTTAAATAATAATGAAAAAATTTATACATTTCTTAACTGTCACATGATTAAATGTCAAAAAGAGTTGAGCTGTCGCCCTTTGGCCTTTATTTAGCAAACAGTTAGGATGGAAGTTGACACTCTGAAGCAAAGTATTTTAATTGTGAAAATTTGCTATCGCGGAGAAAAAATTGTTTTTATACATTTTTTCATGTCCTAAAGATGTCACCCTCCCAACCAAAGGTGTGGCGATGATTGAAAGTGAAAATAAAATTTATTTAATTTTTTTATAAAAATATCTTGTGCATAAAGAAATTATTATTTTATTTTTCTTATTATGTTTGCAATACAACAACGTTTGGAGGTGTAATTCCAATTGTAGTTAGTCTGCCCATTTATACGAGGGCGGAACAGATCAATAAGTCCGTGACTTTTCAAACTTCGCTCGTAGTTATATAAAATGTAACACCGTTCCCATCAAGTACCACTTGTTGACAGCCTACTGTCAAATTTTGAGCAAGTGTCGTCATTTACTTTGCGTTTAACAGCTGTTCAAAACATACAACCGAATGTATTTTTCTAAAAATGGAAAAAAGTGAATTTCGAATGCTCGTTAAACATTATTTTTTGCGAAATAAAAAACCATCAATCAAACCAAGTAAAAGCTTGAAACTTTGCACCATTGATTTCAGTGGTAAAAAAAGTGATTTACTGACTTTCGCTGTGGTTGCACAAGTACAGATGACGCTAAATGTTGTGGACGGCCAATTGAGGTCAGTATACCCTAAAATGTAAAAAAAATCTACGATACGATATTGGCTGACCGAAGAGTAAAAGTGCGTAAGATTGCTGATGCCACAGGTATTTCATATGACAGTGTGGTTCGATTTTAAATGATCAGCTGGATTTAATAAAGTTGTCTGCAAGATGAATGCCGTGTTTACTGTCAATAATACACGGGTGCAGTCTTAATGACAAAAATAAATAAATTACGCTACGAATTGGTAACTCATCCGCCATATTCTCCGGATTTAGCCCCTAGTGACTACTTCCTGTTTCCAAACCTTAAAAAATGGCTCGGTGGACACAGATTTAGCTTCAACGATAAAATTAGTGACGAAATAATTGCCCATTTTAAGAACCTCGAAATTTCCTATTTTTTTGGAAGGGATACAAAAACTGGAGAAACGTTGGACTAAGTGTATTTAGTTAAAAGGAGATTATGTTAAAAAATAAGTTTTTGTTTTTCAAAAAAAAAAACTGTATTTTATTAAAAAAGGCACCGACTTATTGATACGTCCTCATAGCTTGATTTGATATGAGAACCTCATCCCATTATAACATTTATTTTATTTACTTTTAAAATAAAGATCTTGTGCTTAAAAAAATTAATTATCAAAAAGTAAATTTTTCAAAAAATTTAACTGAAAAGCCACTTTTTTTAATGAAAAAACATCCAATAAGAATTGATAGCAAATAGTTGAACTTGAATAACCAAGACACTATACAGTGCTGCAAAGACAAAAATAAATCAAATGATTTAAGTGATTTCGGCAGGATTTAAATGTATGGGAAGAAATCAAGTAGCAAAATGAGCATATTTTTTCTTCCTTTCCAAAAGTAGACATTCACTGGATTGATAGCATGGCAAAATAAGGGCAGTTAAGACTTTAAATTAATTTCACCTGTCAAGCTAAATATCAATAAAAATCTTAAAACCAGCTTGTTTTATGAAATGACAGCATGAAATAGCTGCCATGCCATTTTATTACCGAACGATGTTGTTATTGAAGCGATCTTAAAACTAAGAAGAAGAATTTCTTTTTTAAAATATTGAAACTTGATCTTCTGTTTATAGAGATTTTATTTTTTTTTTTTTTGCTTATAAATCGGTTGCAAAATTTAAAGCTGGAGGTACAGAAAAAAGTTTTTGGAAAAAGTTAATGGGTCTGGCATTTTAAACTTGTTTGCGGTAAAACAAGAGGAATTTTTTTGTTCAATTACAAAGGTGTTCAATAAATAGGTTCAATAAATTTTGTTTTTTTCAGTTTTAACTTTAAGGATTTAATATACATATTCTGACTGTGGAGATATAACGTTTTCTCAATAACTCCGAAACAAAGGCAATAAACTTTGAGGGACTAATGTCCATACACATTTACTAAAACTTATGGCCAACAAAATTTTTAAAAACAATTAAAAAAAGGAAATGATAATAAGGACTTAATTTTTAAAAGAAAAAATCGTCAAATATGTGAAGTAACTTATTAAACTTATTTTTTGTTGTAAGCAACAGAGGTTTAGAATTAAATTACAATTTTTTGTATCCTTCAAATTGATCCAAAGAAGCTAGAATTTGTTGTTTGGTTAAAATTCTTCGCGCTAAGAGATCGAACGGTGAAATTAAAATGGATAAAAAACAGGGTTCTAATAATTCTAAAGAGTTAATGATACATGAGCCAAGAGACTAATTGTACGTGGTCGAGCAACTCCAAAATAAACTTTTGGGCACCGGCGCATACATGAGTTGTATTCCATTTTTGAACGAATATAGGTGCTATAAAAGTACGAAGATCGGATGAAGCGAATGATCTCTAACACCGTTTAAGAAGCCGAGGCACTTGGAAGCTTCTTTTGAAGTCTGAAAAATGTATTTAGTCCATCGAACATCAGACTGAATTTTCATGCCAAGAACACCAAGAGCTTCCGATTCCGTAATGCCTATATCAGCCATAGCAACAGATGCAGCGCCCATTTCCGAACAGAGATCTATTCGTAAGCATGCAACATTGGGTCTTACGGGTATAAAAATCAACTCTGTTGACACGGCCCCATTCCGAGATTGCTGCGTGGATCGTGATTAAGCGTTTTATTCATGTTCTGCCTTTTGGAACTCACCTATAGCTAGTTCGGTCTATTACTAAATGAATATGAATGACAAATAGTGCTGTCATCTGCGAAAGAATATATAGGGATGAAAGTTTGACAAACAAGATCATTTAGAAAAATCAGAAATAGGGTAGAAGAAAGAACCTCATTGATGAAATCCCAATTCCTGAAAACTCGATATAAATCTGTAGAAATTCACACCGACACCAAAAGCAACGAGTTTCGACAGAAGTGCGTCATGCCGCACTTTATCAAACGTCTTGGAAATATGTAGGGCCACCACCTTACTTTCTCTAAAATGATGTATGGAGTTGCGCCATTGTTCCGTTAGGAACAAGCCAGCTAGTCATTCACTCCTATTCTGACTTTCGATTCAAATTGAAAGTTTTTCCGTTTGGCAACTTTGGTATTCAGAGTTTCGATTCCGCTCTGCTTCTTTCGATTATTGCAGGTAGGTTTTACCAACGGGCTTTTTTTTGGAATACCAATTTTCGATCGTAGCATAACTGAATGCGCAGACGCAATCGAAAGTCAGAATAGGGATGATTATGTTGGGCTTATCGGCGTAGACTAAAGACTTCATATATCCTTACAGCCAATGAATTTATTAGAAAAGGAAAACAAAAATCATTCACAATAGTTATTGCTTTGCAGTAACAAGATTTTTGGGGGCATGAAACTGATTAAGACTTTTTGAAAAATGGAACACATTTCAAAGGATATTCGCAGTGAAAATACTTTCGGGCAATTGCAAGTGATCAACATTATTTTTAAGTATATAATTAAACGCAAAAGTAGTGAATATAAAAAAGCACTAATTAAAAAAATCCAAGCTCTACCATTAATTTGTACAAAAGCTTAAACTACTTCTATAAAAATGTCCAATCAAATATTTTTACTTGTAAAAAAATAGTTTTTATTGAAACAAAACAAACAAAAAAACAAACTTCTACAATTTTTTAATTTTTTTTTGTAAACTTTAATTTGTATTTCTTTTTCTTTAAATGGCAAGTTTAACAAACACATTAATTTAAAAAAAAAATATATAGAAAAACCAGCCATGCTTTTTTTTTGTTTTAAGAAAAATCAAACATAATTACAAACTATAATAACATTGATTTAAAAAAAATAATAAAAATAAACTTAATACAAAAAACAAAATACAAGCAATAGAAAACAATTAATTTTTTATATTTCTTAAAAAGAATCATACTTTTTTTCTTTTTCTTTTTTTTGCAATTCAGTTTAACAAAATACGAGATAAATACAAAATATATTAATAAGTAGCAGTGTGAATTCCTGTTTTTTTTTTCTCTTTCTTTAGTTACGAACAAAATAAAAAAAAAAATAATACAAAAAATATTTTAACTACAAATATATTTTGTGAAAAAAGAATTTAATTTAATTTAAATAATAATAATGCCTTATGATTAAATAAAAATAAAGTTGTTTTTGTTTTGTTTTTAGTATAAAACTATTCCCTAGTTGTTGTTTTTCTTTTAACTAAATATATTAGAAAAAAAATTATTATATTTATAATTACGAACGTTAAAAAAGTAGTATTAACTATTCGGAGACAAAAAAGAAAACACAAACAATGTCTTATTAAAAAAGAATGTGTAAGGAAGTAAGCAGGAATTTCATAAAAGATAATAAAGACGATTTGAGAAATTAATTGTATTTTTTTAAATTTAGTACAGATTAAAAAAAGTATATTTCTAAGTTTCTAAAATTCATTATTCTTAAACTTAAAAAAAAGACAATTTATTGTTATAAATATTGAACTTTCGCTTAAAATAAATTGTGTCTAATTTTTGTAAAAAAACAAAAAAAATTAGGTAAAACATTTTTATATTAAGATATTTTCGAAAAATTCAAATTCAAAACTTTTAATAAAATTTTAAGCATTTTGAACTGAATGTTATTTTTTTCTAATTAACTTTTTGTTATTGTTGTTGTTGTACAACATCTTCATATTAACAGATATTCGAAAATTCGAAGTCCAAATTTTCTTATAAAAATTAAAAAGCTTCACACACAAAACATTGTATATTTTAAGTTTAATAAATATTTCCAATATTTTTATTATAACGAATGTTCGAAAAATTTGCAGCCAAAATTTTTTTTAATAAAAATTTTAAATTTCACTCATTTCGTTTTGTGTTTTTTTTCAACAAAGATTTAAAACATTTTTTTATTTTAAGGGATATTCTTATTTTTTATTGTTATTTAAAAAAAAAAACTTTTAAATTCTTTTTATTTATTTATTTATTTTAAGTTTGTGCAAAAGCTTCGAAGTTTATTTAAAGTGTTTTTTAATACGTTTTAACAAAACTTACAATTTAAAAAATAAAAATCAAAAAATTTTGATTTTCGAAATTGTTAATTAAGTATTTCCTAGTTAAAATTAATATTGGAAAACTCTGAAACTTTCTACTTCACACTTTTGAAATTTTCATTTAGAAAGGTTTTCTTGAAACTTAATATTCAATTATTATAATTGTCACATTAATAAATTCGAATTTGTAGTAGGAACACATTTTTTTGTTATGTCATGTTTATAAAATATAATTAATTTTAATTATTTGAAGCAGATTTTAAGTTCGTATAGTTTTATTAATATGGTAGTAAAAGAAGTTTGAAAACTTTTATGCATTCAGATTTTTGTTTTGATGTTAAATATTATGCTGTTAGTGTAATATTAAATATATTATGAATGTTCGAAAACTTTGAAACTATGTTCGAAAAATGTAATTTTAATTAAATTTTATTACTTTTGATTAGAGTTGTTTTTAGCAAACAAAAAAAAAATTAAAATTTGTAAATTAATAATGTCCTTGTGAAAATTAATATATTAAATTTAATGTTTATGTGCGAGATTTTTTTTTGAAAATCCCTTAATTAAAAGTCTGCATTTTAATTATATATATTCGAGAAAAAATTGTTGGTTTTTTTAAATAAACATATTTATAAAAACTGTAAATTAGTTTAACGCATGAATTTTCGTTATACACAATTTTGTATAACTTGGAGTTGCGTTTTATAAATTAAAGCTTAAGTTTTAAAAATTTGACAAGTTACTGGGGACCATTTGCGTCATGCGATATCCTTCGAATTTTGCATATAAATTCTGTAGTAATTTCGCTCTAAAGAGGAATACATAATTTCTTGGTTTAGGGTTCAATATGAGAAAAGTATAAAGTTTTTAATGTTTTAAATATTAAAAAAAAATACTTAATTTTAAATGAAGTCTTAATAATTTGTATAAGATGAAGATGATAAACAAAAAGTCTAAATTAATAAAAAATAAATTCGAATTAAAACTTCATTATGCTCAAATGTTCTTTGTTTTTTCAATTTTTACTTAGAACATTATAACATTTCCCTTAATTATTTTTTTTTTAACAAAAGTGTTTGAATGAAAATTTTTTAAAAAACAAATATTTCGCAACATTCGAATATCTATCAAAATTTTCATTTTAATTCGATTTACACACCGCGAGCAATATCGAATGTGTATTTTTAAATAACATTGTTTCATTTATCGCTTAACATTTTGAAAATCTTATTTATGTTCTGTATATTAAAATTATGCTCGAAAGTGTTATACAAGTTAATCCTGCTATGCATAAAAAAGGTTTTAATTTGATTGAAATTTGCCAATGATAAGTGAATAGATCAGATTTGCTGCTGTTAAGAAAAACATTCTAATTTTTAGCTACAACATTTTTAATTTGGGTTATAGTTTTGAATACTTCTTTTTCTGTGCACTGAGATCTTGCTGGAATGGTTAATATTATTCGAAATAATCAGCCTTATTACGATTGCCGCAGTTGGGCACTTTTGTTTTTATAAATTGATGCATTTACTTATATGCAAAAATTTTTATTCTATTCCAAAAAATAAAAAATAAGTGAATTCGCATTAGACTTTCGACAATCAATATAAAGCTATAATACGAATATTGAAAATGTTTAATTGCATGTTGTTTTGTTTTTACTAAATTGAAATTTTAAACATGGAATGAATGGTTTTTTTTTGACAAATTCATTAAAAAAATGATTTAAAGAATAAAACTTAATATACAGAACATTTTAAGGGAAATTAATTTTAAAAATTTTTAATACAAATTTTTTTAATCGCCTTTATTTGAGGAAAATGGTGGTTAGTAAAGTAATTACAATATAAAAATTGTTTAAGTTTCCTAATTGTTTGTTTTGTTGTTTTCCATTGTTTTTTTTAATACTACGAAAATTGTATTAAATATTATATAAAAAAATAATAATAAAAGGGTACGGTATTTATTTTTGTTATTTTATCTTGTTGTTTTGTGAAAAAATCTTATTTGTTTTCTTATTAATTTTAAGCAAATATATATTTTTAAAAGCTAAAATTTAATTGTATATTTAAAAAGAAAATTAAAATTGAAACAAAATATCCTAAATTTTTTGTTTTGTTTTATATTTAGTGTATATTTATTCAATTGAGTAACTCACTAATTAACAATTTAAAAAATGTGTTTTTATTTTTATTTTGTTTTTTATTATTATAAAAAAGAAACAAATGCTTTAATAGTAAATTCATGGAAAAGTTTTCTTTTTTTTCTTTTTGTTACGCTTTTATGTGTTATAGTTTGGTTTTGTTTTCAAGAGTAAAAAAATAAATTATAAAACAATTAATTGTTAATTGATTTTATTTATCGTTTTTATTTTAAGATTTTTTTTTTTAGATTAAGTCTTATAAACTGATTGCCAAACAGGTTTAGAGAAAATTTTAAAAATCGTTTAATACAACAGATTTTCTTTGTTTAAAAAAGGAATTGTTTTTTATATAAATATATATTTTATTATTTTTTTGTTTTGTTTTTAATCATTGTCTGGTTTAATAAAAAAGTTTGTTTAAGAAAAATCAACAGGTTTTTTTAGATAGTTTTTTTTTTGTATTTTAAAAAATAACAAAATCAGTATATTATTTTGCTTCACACAAAAATTGTTCAGTTCATATATTAAAAATTAAACTAACGTAAAATACACACATATAGACTGCAAAAACTAAAAAATTATTGTAAAAGCAAAACAAAAAAAATATTAAATATACAAATTCATAAGTTTTTTATTATTAAAAAAAAACTAATTAAAGAAATAAATACAATTTTTTAATACAAAGAACAAAAAATCAAAACATACAAAAAACTATAAATTTAAAATAGTTTTCTAAATGCCTTTTTTTCCTTAGAAAAAAATTATTGATGCGAGTATAATATAAAACAAATTAAATAAAAGAGATTATTTTTTTCATCATGAGCAAACAAAATATTGTAAAAAATAAACATTTAAAACAGCCGAAGAAGTATAACAAAAGGAAGTTATTAAATATAGAAGAATACATAAAAAATAATAATTAAAATAAAAAACTGAGATTTTAATTAAAAATAAAAAAAAAACAAAATTAATATAATAAACATTACACACACACAAAATTTAAAATTAAAAACTATATAAAAGAAATTAAAAAATTATGCTTAAAATTATTATTAAAAAAAACACTAAAATTAAAATAAAAAACAATTTATTTAAAAAGAAATAAACCTCAACAATAAAAACAAGAAAATGAGACACAATAGTGTGACACGAGAGAGAGAGAGAGATAGAGACAGAGGGGGTGTAAGCTAGTGTAAATAAAATGCATGTGGATGAGCATGAAGTACAGGGAATAAGTTGGAATAAGCTTAAAAATTTTATAACAAAAAAAAAAGAAAACTGAGCTCAACAATATTATTTCTTAAATTACTTTATAAAGAAATTGAAATAAAAAACAAAGAGATTTCAAATTCACCATTATTTTTTTTTTTAGGAAAAATTGTAAACATTTTTCTTTAAATTTGATAAAAAAATGCTTATTTAAATTAACAAACAGACATAAGAAAAAGAGAGATGTTGCCTTATTAAACTAATTATATAAAGAGAAGAGAGCGTATTTTTTGCTTTTTTTTACCATTAAAGAGCTTTTTTCAAGTATAGCTTAAAAAGAGCTTTATTTTCAAATTGTTTTTTTTAGTTTTGTTTTCTTTTTTTAAGAAAAACTTCTTAACAACAAAATTTCAACAAAGCTCAGTCGTTTTATTTTTTAAATTAATTTTCACGTTTCTATGAAAATTTTAATTGAGTTTTCTTTTTGTTAGAAATTTTCATTAGCATCATGTCATATTTGAATATTACGATTTTGTTGTGTTTTAAAATTTAATAAAAAAAAATAATAAATAACATTATCAAAAACTAATATATTAATAATAAAAATGCATCTTTTTATAACTTACAAAAACAAAAAATAATAAAAATAGTAATAATAATAATAAGTGTACGTTTTGAAATAATTTATATGTTTCTATATAAATAAAAAAATAATAATAAAAAATAATATAAAAATCAAATCATGTTTACAAACCAATTGGTGGTACTTGCACATAACGATAAATGTAGAGTCGATAATCTTTACTGGCCAACACAACGCTGCCATCATCCATTAAAGCAACATCGAAGCATTGAGCATGTTTGACTTTAGATTCCAAAGCCGACACTAGTTGGCCGTCTTGTGTGAATATGGTCAAATTAAAATTATTATGATTGTCAGCAATAAGAATTTCGCCATTTGTATTGATGCCTACACCAATTGGGTAGTTAGTGACACCTTCGCCACCAATTTGTCTTAGATATTGGCCTTCGTAATTGAAAACTTTAACGCAATGGGCGCGATTGTCACTGATAAAAATCTCTTGTTTATCATTTACGACAACACCATTGGGAAATTCCAGATGCTTGGAGCAGCCAAATTTGTGTAAGACATTGCCATTTTGATCAAAGATAATGACACGCATAACTTTGCATTCGACCACAATGATGCGGCCTTTGTTGTCTACGGTAACACCTCGAGGATGTTGTAAAATGTTTGCACCAAACTTACGCACAAATTGGCCGTACTGATTGTAGATCTGTATTTGGTGTGTGGGCGAGCGTTCTGTGACAATAATATCACCAGAATTTCGTACCACTGCCACACGATTAGGATACAATAGCTGCGAATCTCGTTTGCCACACTCGCCAAATTGAAATTTGAATCGTCCCTCCTTGTCAAAGATCTGAATGCGATGATTATTTGTGTCAGCCACAATTATGTCGTTTTGAGCATTGACAGCTACACCACTGGGTTCGGTGAACTGGCCTTCCATCACCCCAAATTCACCAAATTTACAATGATAAATCATTTTTTGTCTTTTTATTTGAGATTTAGGTGGATAGATGGTGGCCGATAATAATTTTGATGTCAAGTCCATTATGGAATCAGAACTGGAGCAGCCGCTGCCATTTGTCATGTTGAGTGTTGCCAAAGCAGAGACTGCTAAGCTTGCATTGGCCGTAGCGACAGTGGAACAGCTGGCGTTTACTGTCAAACCATTTGTTAACATTTGATTGCTTGAAAAGGGATCTTGAATAGTAGAAAATAAGTTGTCACTGCCACCGTTGCTCCATTTTTCATAGGGATTAGTAACGGAAACTCCTACAAACGGTGTGTTGTTATTAGAGTTGGCCGCATTAAAACGTTTTGCCATCAAATCCTCAAATGTAGCACCACTGTTGTGGTTGGACTGTAAAACATTTGATCTATTGCCCAATAGGCTGTTCGGATAAGATGATTCCAAAAGATTGACTGATAAACCTAAACCTCCAGGCAAATGTGAACCGCCTGTAACACTGCTATTTGAAGAGCCGCCTCCATGTGAAGATGATGATGATGCTGATTGGGAGGGTCTGGCGATAGGTGGTTGTTTAACCTGTTGCTGAACCATGTCACCAGTTGAAGCTCTAATGTAGCCAAAAGTATTGCGTACGCCAGCTTGTATGGACTGATAATTTGACATAAACTCTAATTCGAAGGGCATTTGTAATTCTTGCATAGCTGCCTGCAATTGTAATTCGAGTGTTTTGCGTAACATTAATACCTCTGTTATTGTATGAGCCTTTGGCGATCTTTCTATAGCGTCACAGCTCTGTAAAGTCTTATCAGCTAGTTCCTTCGATCTTTGAATCCAGGCCGAATGGGTGTTCATCTTGGCATTGTATAGGCTTTCTAATTCTTTAAGTAACTCTTGCTTTCTCTCATCTAACATGGAGCAGAAGAATTGATAGGTTTCGTTGACCTCATTGTGGGCTTTTTGATACTGCATTTTTATTTTGGAACCATTAAGTATCTGGTTATCTCCAGCTGTCTGTTGGCTACCTACAATAGAAACAATGTCTCCTACTTTTCCACGTAAATCGGCTAAAACTGTTTGCAATACTGTCTCGGGGGTTGATTGACCGGCAAGATTGTTAAGAGATCCCAGGCCATTTTCCTGTACATGTTCAACTTCATGGAGACCAGACGAGTGCTCCAACATGACACATTCTTTGCACACCAAAGTACAACAGGTGCGGCAGCTAAACTTTAAAATCTCATTCTTATGACGCTGACAATATAGGGGCTGCTGTTGTGGTGGTGGTATTTGTTGTTGGGTCATTGAAGCTGGCACTAATTGTTGAGATGAACGCATGCTTGATGGCAGCATACTGGCAAATATATCTTCCTGTCCCATAATCGCTGCAGAATCGTTGGTATTCAAATCATTGTTGAATGACGAAGATGCTGCTGCCGCGGCGGCAGCTGCAGCAGCAGCTGAACTTAATACAATTTTTGATAGTTGTGATAGAGGCTGTTGTGTCGGAGCCTTTTGTAATTGTTGTTGCTGTTGCTGCTGCTGCTGCTGCTGTTGTTGTTGTGTTTGATGTTGTTGCTGCTGCTGTTGATGTTGCTGTTGTTGCTGTTGCAACATCATGGTTAAGGAGCTGGAAAATTTAAAATCCATTGAATTATTGCTCAATTGTGAATTGCTGCCGGGATGCGTTGTAGTACCACTTTCGAAACCCTTAATCAAACAAACATTGTGTCCATTGAAGCAATGCATAAATTCATGAGCTGTACAACAATTACCGCACAAAAAACTTACGCAATTGAAACACTTGGCCACGGCATCGGATTGTTTACTTTTGCAGGCAGTACAGCGTGGTGCGGCATTTGTGCCATTGGCTGTGGTCACGTTCAAAATATTGTTGTTTGCTGTATTACCCAACAAAGTGTTGCAGGGACTACCCTTACCACTGCCAATAACACCGGGACCACCACTACCTCCGCCGCCACCACCACCTCCGCCGCCAACACCACCGCCGCCTCCACCACCCGTATTGGACGATGTACTTGACGAGTTACTAGATGTGCTTCCACAACCGCTTAATCCACTACTCGATGTTGTGGACGATGCAGAGGAGGAAGAGGCTGATGATGTGCTCGAAGCTGACGATGATACTGATGCTGATATTGAATGCTGTCCCACAACTGTTTGTCCTACAACATTTGTAAAATCATCACAAATAGCTGAGTCACTGGCAGGTGGCGAGGAACCGCTTAATGTGAGTGGAGAATCAGATAGATAACCATTATGTTCAATATAGGATTCAATCGAATTTGTACCACGTATGGAGTCTAATGATGGCGTGGGCGATGTGGCCATTTTGGACACGTTTTAATAATGTGTAAAGTAATTTTCGTTTCGTCTTTATTATGTTTACGTCAAATTACAATTTTACTTTTTGTTTTTCATATAATTTTTGTTTTGGTTATTGTTATTGTTGTTCTAGTTGTTGCTTCAATAGATCCAAAATCCAAAATCGAAGAATGTCCTTAAAGAAAAATAATATTGTATATATATGATTTATTTTTTATTGTTAATAGTATTCATTGATTAATAATAAAAAAAAATTTTAAATATGTACTCTTTTTATAGTACTAAGTTGTTAATAGGTACTTTTTTTGAGCTGGTACTTTATAGAAGTAATATTTTAAATCTATATTTTAGAAGAAATTTATTTTTAACAATTAAAATTGTTTCATCTTTCGTTCACACAATCGCTAGAAGTAGAGATTGATGTTATTTTTCTTCTATATTTTCCAAAAGGACAATAAAACGATTTAGGAATTAAATAGTTTTAATTTTATGTTTGTAAAAAAATGTAAGAAATTTATTTTGAAATAAAATATAGAAAATATCTTTTAATTTGATACCTTCTTTTTTACTTTGCTAGGCCCTTTGATATTAAGATCCCGATCTAGAATCAATGAGCGAAAAAAATTCATATAGGAATTTGTAACTTACGTCCTTAAGAAAATAGCCCCTTCTAAAAATTATTTGGGGTTTCAAAAATTCAAATATAATTCTATATTTTCTACATGCGAGCAATCAAGCTTTCTTTACAACACAATTTCTCTATTCTCGTAGTCAGTCAACATTACTGTTAAGCATTTTTAAAGTTATATTTTGAATAAATTTTCTCAGACTGTATTTTTGGTAAATTAAAGGACATTTGAAATTTTCGATTCAATCTCATTAAGTTTATTTATGATCCTCTATTTTAAATTAAAATGTTATAAATATTTAAAAGATAATACATCGGAAGTAAAGTATTCAAAAACAAATTCGGTTTCGGACTACTTAAAAAAATTATTTTTAATTTATAAAATGTTTTTTATTGGAGATGGGTTGATCTAGTGGAATTTTTCTGTTTGTCATTGTAATTTATTTTTTTTATTACACGCAACAAACGGATAATTTCGAAAATACTTAAAAAACACTTTTACAATTTAAAAATAAAATTTTTAAATGTAAAAAACCAAATTATTTGTTAGCAAACCAAACAGTAATTTATATTAAAAAAAAAAAGAAACATGTTATCTTTGAAAATGGTATAAGTCCATTATATATTACGTGGAGATATTTAAATGTTTGTATGGATACGTCAAACAAAACTGCCATACTTGGAATGGTGATAATCCTCAAGTGTATATTGGAGACAGTTATATTTAGAAAAACTAATTGTTTGGTGTGCTATTGGTATAAGGTGTGGTCATTGCTCCGTAGTTTTTTAAAACGATTACGTTTCGGATCCGTGAATTGGCCACCCAGATCTTGCGGTTTAATGCCGCTTGACTACTTTCTGCGGGGATATGCTAGCCTACGCAGACAAGACAAAACCATTGACTACTTGAAGGATACACCGCTTTTTGCCAATATACGGCCACAAATGTTGGGATAAAGTTATGAAAAATTAGACCTCGAGTTTACACTACATCCTAGCCAGACTATGCGGTCATATTCCAGAAGTCATATTTAAATTGTAATGCCAGAGATTATCTTTCAAATAAAGCAAATTTCGTGAACTTAAAAAATTCAACTTTGTTTTATTCTATTTCAAAGTTCTTTACCTCTTTAAAAAAGCACCCTTCAATATTAGCAGTAACTAGGATTTAATCAACAATAGCCTGATGTCACTTTGAAAGTCAACGGCTTGAAACGGAAATTAATATGATATTGGATATTTAATAGTTTTTTTTCTTTAAATCGTAATGGACTGAGACTTATTTCTCTTAACAAACTAAGAAAATTTTGCAAGTTCAGCTAGTTCATGAAAAATATGAAAAAAATAATAATTAAATTAATTAAAAAAATATTTACACAGCTTACCTTTCCACTTACAATGTTCTCTTCTCTTTTCGGTAAAGTAATTTAGTATTTATTTTCTTTTGTAATGAAAATATTGTTAACGTTTCTTTTAAATATTATTTATGAAAAATAATTATTCAGTATGCTTGTTGTTGTTGTTGTTACTCACAATCTGTGTTTTTATTTAATACTTTAGATCTGTTTACTTCTTTGCATGGGGGTTTTGTTTTTATTTATTTATTTTTGTTGTTGTATGTATTGTTGTTATTTGTAGAAATTGAAATTGTGATTTGTTACACGTTGTGTATTTATGAATAATTTGTAGTATATGTTTAGGCGCTAATATGCTTCGTACAAGTATAATAATTTATACACTCTTCGCTCTAAACATTCTTTTCATTGTATTTCTCTTCCTTATTTTTGCTTTTTCAATTTGCTTGCTTTATGATTTTTTCGTAATGAAGTTATATTTTTTACTGTTGCTTTAATTGTTGTAGTTGTTGTTATTTTGTTGTCAAGACTCTCAACAGAAATATGTAATCTATCAATTCATTTGAAAAATGTCCTGTAAAGAGATAATAAAATTATTAGAAAAAAAAATTTTATAAAAAAAGGAATATACATATTAGCAAATGAAGAATTTTAAGGAATGAAAATGTATAGAAAGAAAGGGAAATATTGTTGTTATTGTAGGCATTTGCAATAGCAATTTTACACACATTGCACCAAAGATTTAAATACAAAAGCAACTTCATTTAAGAATTTCATCATCATTAATTTAATATGCAGGCAAACCTACACAAATGTACATGCATACATACATAAGTATATTCGTAAACAGAATTGACGTTTTGTGTCCAACGTTTATCCGTGTAGAAAATTTAATTTCACATGTGTATTGTATATGAAGAGAACATTTTTCAACTGACACATTTGTATTTAAATTCTTTACTGAGTTTATTTTTGTGTATAGATGGATCTGTGAAAATGTTATTTGTTTTTCCCATCAAACTCTCAAATAAACGACAATATAGGAAATAAGCAAGCAACAGCAGTCAGCAGTTACAATAAAAATAATAAAAACAAAAACAACGAAGAACACAAAATTATTTAACTATGCGCATTGTGCAGTAAACGACCCGGGAAAACAGGCTAGAATAGTTTAATAAAAAAAAAAAATACATAAGCATTTACACACACACACACACACACCTTCAAACCCAAGAGAGAAAAAATAAAAATCAAAATGAATTCTAACAAAACAACACAACACAGGCTGAATAAATTTTAAACGTTAAAGAAATGCAATCTGAAATAAAATGGAGTAGAATAAAGTAGAAAGAAATTTTTATTAGGCTATTATTATTGTTGTTGTTGTTGCTGTTTTTGGTTTATTTGTTAGTGACAAATAAAAACTCGTTAGCAACTTAAATTTTTTTACAAAACTACTGTGTTGAAAGGCTGACGCGACAAGCCGTGTGTCACAGTTTACAGTGATTCGATCAGAATATAAATATATTGTGGAAATAAATTAATAATTACTAAATTGATTGGCAATATAAATTTTAAAACGAACAGATATTCTAAATGACAGCGTTTTCAGCAAATAGATGTCAAAGTAAAACAAAATTTTGTGAAAAAGAAGTCGTGCATAAAAACAGTGATAGGAAAGTAATACACAACTTAATTAATACTATGTTGGGATGTGCTAAGTGCGTTTTTGCCCCTGTATGCTAGTAGGTAGTGTAATTAGCTAATTTGTCTGGGGTTTGGGTTTGATTCCTAACTAAAACGACTGTTTTCACTACAAAAAACCATTTTTAAGGTAAAAAAAAGTAGATAAAACGTCAGCCTTAAACATATCAATTATAATGTGAACGGCTGTATATAAATATTAAAACATTTTGCTTAAACGCGTTCAAAAACACAAGTGTGAACTTAATATAAAGTCCAAACTTAAAACTATTATTCACTATTCACTATTAAATCAAGTCATACTTCGGCGAAGAAATGTCACTTTATTGAATGAGAGTTTTAAGAGTAAAACTTGTCCGTAGTTCTTGAGCCTGCAAATCCTGGTAAAAGATCTTTTAAAACAAATTCTTAACTTTCCGATCACAATCCTATGAAAAAATTGTGTGAAGAATGCTGTTAAAATACAGGGTTGTTACAGCCCTATTGGGACAATTTTCCAATACCTTTTTGCTACATGCAAAATAGACACAGAAAAAAAACTGCAATAGTAAGGCTTCAAAATCATATTGAATTACGAGATCGTCGCAGCAGTCTCCTTGAAATTTTTAAATGGTTTACGTTCTGTAAATTAAAAGGCACTGGTGCGTGTGTGTATGATTTGTTTGCACCATTAAAATTTTATAAAACCTAAACAAAGTCCAGCTATCCAGTACCAGCAGCGCAGCGTGCTTGGAAATATTTGATTTAGTTTTCATAAAAAAAAAAAACAAAAAATGAGATAAAATAATTTTTACCGCTTAGTCCCAATTTACATTGTACGATTTTTGTCGCTGCAATTCATAGTTTGTTGTTGTAAATAAAGGGTGTAAAGAGAATAGAGGAAGAGAGGAACTCTCTTTACACCTCTTATTTACAACAACAAAATAAGAATTGTAGCGAAAAAAAATCGTACAATGTAAATTGGGTGTTAGCACAAAGAGAGGAGCGATATTCAAGGTAAACAGTCACTTGAAAAAGATAGATTCCATGAAATAAAAGAATTTAGCGTAAACATATCCTGTAAGCATTTAAGCGCTTATAGTTGGATGTGCTTATAATTGAGAAACACAAAATATCTATTCTATCCTGATATTTTTTAATATCGCACATTGACATATTTCTTATAAAGGGTGTGTTTTATAGAGGTATAGAACTTTGGAATGAAAAAAAACAAATGTAATTTTTTTTAGTTGACATGAAATTTACTTTATTCGCACTTTAATTTTAATATGACTTTTTGCTGCCTCAGCCGTAGTCCAATCTGGAAGTCCAATTTTTTTATGGTTTTTTCTAATATATATATCGGCTATATTGTGACGAATGTTGTCCCTCAAATAGTCAGTAGTATCGGGTTTATCGGCGTAGACTAGCGAGTGCACATATCAATTTACGAGTCCAGCACGTGAAACCATGCGGCTACTAAACGTTTTAGTCATAATAATTCATTTTTGGCACCAGTTGTGTGACATGGTGTTCAGGAGTCAGTCTATTCGTATGGAAACTCCAAACCAAACTAAGCCTAAAACACTTTTTAACTAATATAAAGGCCGCCATTTAAAAAAGTCTAGTCGATTTAAAGTTCTATACCTTTATAAAAAAAATACCCGATGCAAATTGCACTCTTAATATTGTTATGGCTGTGTCTTGCTTAAGTTTTAAAAGAAAATAATTGAACAATAAAGTAAACTACTGCTTATACTGTTTACTAACTGCGTGGTTTTCTGAGAAATCTTATACACGCGAGACAACAACAAATATCTTAAAATAAATTCCAGGAGGAAACTTTATCAGCATAAAAACAAAAATACACACAGACGTACAGGGGCTTATATATTGAATGAATAACATAACAGCAAAATGTGATATAAAGGGTATAGAAGATTCTTAATTTTTCTAGACTTTTAATGGACAAATATAAAAGGGCAGCGTCTGAGTGGATAGTTAGTTAGTTAAAAAAATAAACCTCTTGAAGTAAAGACGTGCATCTTAAGTAAATTGTTCTGTAATAGTTAAAGTAAATAAACTGCTAATTGATTTAAGAGCTCTAAAATATGGTGTTATTTATTTTGCACTAAAGAACTCACAACAAAACGTTTGTAAAAGGTATAAACGTAACAATATGATTAAATAATTCACATTTTTAAAGTTTTTGGATTTGATCAATAAACTTTAAAATATGGTGGCTGGATTTCTCAAGAAAAGTGACAAATATGGAAGATTTTCCTAAGGTTGCGGAAAACTTGATGAATTTTTAATAAATAATACTAAATTTTGTTGATTAGTGTTGCAGCTTCTCTTTCAACATGCGGCTGGTTGTGTACGTTTGACTTCAAAAAATGGGTAGAACGTTATCCAATGATATTAAAGCGTGAAGGACTATAGCTTTTTATATCTCGTACAGTTATTTTAGGTTTACTTTGCGGCTTGTATAGCCACCATATGGAACTACATTTCGTCAGTTACATTCCAATATATCATACAGTTGAGAAAAAAAAATTCAAACACTGATTGATTGATCCTACAATAGTGTCATTTTTTGAACGACACATAGCTTTTAAGTGAAAATGTTCGCTGGGCAACAGCACTCAAATAAAATCTTATGGACGGAATTTTATTCGTGTAGTGGTGGTGGTTAAAACAACAAAAAGTTGATAAAAACAAAAAAAAAATCAATAAAATTTTTAATACAAATTTCCTAGTGGATTGTGACGACAATGAATAACAACAATTAAAGAAATAAAATTCCACGACTCCTCAGCAACAGCATAATAAAAAGTATTGGCGAAGGATGAGATAGCCGAACTGTTGGTAAATGTATACACACACAGTTGTATTTGTGATTACGCTAAATATAAGAAGTGAAGCAGATGTACATTCAATTTTCCTATTATTTGTCAGGAATGGAAAAGTGGAACTTGTAAATAGTACTTTTAATTGACAATTAAATGTAAAGAGGTAAATATTTGTACAAGTAGGACAAATTTCAAAATTCAATTAGTCCAAAACAAAATAATAATAATAATAATAATAATAAGAAAAATGTTAGCTAAAAGTTAATTAAATTTGAGTTCAAATGGGTTAAAATGTTCCATCTGTCTCAATGTAATTGGCAATATGCAACATTAAAATTTTCGTGAAAATTTTCCTACCCCGGTTCGGAAACTCTTGTTCATAAAAAGTATTTCATGCAACTGATTGAACTAATCGTAGCTTTCTTTTAAAAAAGCAGCAAAAATTAAAATGTAATAAATATACTTTTTACAATTTGAAAGTTAATTTTTTTTTATTTATAAAAAATGATTGAAATCCTTCAAATATTTCCAACTAACAATTTATAGACGCATCAAAAACAATTTATTTAGTAACATGTTCGTTACTAAATACGTTTTTGTTCTTTGTAATTTTAATTATATGAAATTTACAATGGCAATTAAAAGAAGAGGCAGATATTAATAGCCACCCACCACTTGTAGGTAACAAAAATATTAAAAAAAACTACCCTTAATAATAAAAATAAATAAAATCTTATAGATAGACGTATATAACTCTGCTTACATTTCGTATTGATAACAAAATGTTGGAGGGTTATTAATCTCAAAAGCCTACTGCTTTCTCTCCTCCTCCCCCCCAACCCCAGCAACTCTAGCGAAACAAATTTCTTTCTTAATAATCAAACAAAGCAACAATATGTTGGTGTTATTGTTGTTGTTATACACCAAAGCCGAACTGTTGAATGCCGCTTTGCTTTTGACGTTCACAACTAAAAATAAAAAAAGACAAAATAAAGCATACGAAACTAATGAAAATCAAATGAAGCATTTATGTATGTATTTATCTATATAGAACGTTGTATGATTGCATACTTTTAGGAGTACCAATAAACAAAAAAAAAAACTTTTTATCCAGTTTTTACTACTTGACAGGATTTTTCATTTAAAATTGCGCGCGCATTTATTAGAGTTACGCTCTTGAAAAGAAAAAAAGGGAAAGGAAAGAAAAACTTTTGTTTGTTATATCCGCAGTTAATTTGTATTTTTAAATTATGGTATTTCCTCTCTTGAACTGTTTCTGCAATTCGTTCAGCTACAGGTTGTAACACTGCTGCAATAGAAAATTAAATAGTTGGAGAAAAAAAAATACGAAAATGTTTGGAAAATTCCTTTTCCTTCTGTTGCTTTTCTATTGCCTTGTTGTCAGGTTTAATGTTTCTCTTACTTACACATGTTTACATAAGTAAGTACATTTGTTTTATATACATACATATATATACTCACACACCCACACACACTCATGTTCATCAATATAAATACATTTTGCGCAATTTCATTTATACACAGGGTTCGTATTCAAAATATAACGGTTGCCTATTGTTGTTACTGTTACATATTTTGTAGCCAGGTTACATTAAATAAAATACTTCTAAGCTGGCTGTTGCTTTACGAACACAAACGAAAACAAAACAAAAAGAAACAAATACTTTTGCTTAGGGATTAACATTGATTGGTGGGTAAAAAGCTTTTTTTATAACATGTCTCACACCGTCAGTAGTTAAGGAATTACGAATTTTTCTTTTAATTAAGAAAGTTAAAAGAATGTTATTCACCTCATAATACGGCTATCAGATTAAGCGTTTAGTTAAAAAATAAATAAATAAAACAACACGCATCCCACGCATTATTATTGTTTTATTTTATTAAAACCTCCGCATTTTTATCAACTTCAAATTTATTACAAGAAAATATTTATAGAAAAGCAAAAACATTTATATCGAGTTCGAAACTATTAAAAGCTGCTTAACAAAATTTAGTTCGCGTGATTTAATAATCTGTTTTTTAGCTTTAGTTTTTGATCTACAGATTTGAGGGCTCCAAATATAAAAAAAAATTCTAATTCCCTTTCATCGGTCTAAAAGAAAATGTAATTGTGACATGATCAAGCCGATGATGAAAGCAAAAAAAATCTTAAGAGTTTCATAATTATTAAGGTCTAATGAGAAGAGCTTTTTTCTCTGTCTATTAAACCATTAATTTCTGTTGTTTTTTCGGGTGCATTAACCAAAGTCTGTTAAGGTCTCAACCTGTTTTCGAACTTTGTGTCGGTTTTTTAAACAAGAAGTTTGTTTTTCAATTGTGGCAACATCTATTCGTAGTATGTACAATGAATTCAATTTTACACAAAAATCGCATTAAAATAATTAAAATCCACTATGAAAAAAGTGGTCACATTTTGTAAAATTCGTTATATTTTCGGACAACACAATCTTCCTTCTGAAAGCGCTATTAAGAATTTGGTCGTTAAATTTGAGTCGACAGGCTCGATGCGAACGTGTTCGACCGGTTGGTTCAACCGAAAACACGGTAGTCGTGAACCACAGTGTTGAAGCAGTTCCACATTTGTCAATTCCTCGACATTTGTGGGGTTATTCAAAACCACCACATGACGAATTTTGCGTATTTTTGAATTTAAAGCCTTACAAAGTTCAACTGGTGTAGGAATTGAAGCCGACCGACCCCATTCACATCCGTAGATTCGCTCAATTCATTCAGGATCAACCGGCTGGTTTTTGGTGAAAAAATGATTTTTCAGACGAAACCCATTTTCGTCAGGCAACAATGCCTATTTAGTCAAGTACCGTGCTACATCCTTTAGAGATAGAGAAGAGATGCGACAGTAGAAGGATAGTTACGGAAATTAACTGTCGTATAAGACAGCTCAGTAACCAGTGACCAGGTCTTCATTACTGAGCAGCCCCACCGATAGTCATTTTTTATTTGTCTTTGTTGAGAATCGAACCCACAACCCCCTATCATGTAAGCTAGCACAGTACCTAATAGCCTACAGGGGCACCTTGCAGGATATGTCAACATCACTTGTCAGTATGTCACTATGTCAACAAGCAAAATTGCGGCATTATTGAAAAGCCTTTGCATTTTCAACGCGTCACTGCATGGTGCGCAATGTGGTCTGGAAACATGATGGGGCCATTTTTTTCGAAGATGATGCTGGAAATGTGGCAACGGTCAATGGATCACGTGAGATGCTAACAACTCAATTTTAGTATATTATTGACGACGTGAATATCACTGACAGCCAATGAAACGACCAATTTATTGCAAACCAAATTTTGCAGTGGCCAGCCAGATTAAAAACCACTGAATTATTTTTTGTATGGCTATGTTATGGACAGAGTCTATACAGAGTCAATCGATGTGATTAACGAAATAGGACCGCCAATCGCCTTCTGCCAGCGTCCTCGTGTTGGATATTTGCCAGATTATCATTTTTCATTCATCGTAATTGCCGTACATTTTTTTCTCTTCGTGATATAATAAAAATTTGAATCATCCTTAATCTAAATTTTTCGTTTTATTTTGTTTTAGAAAAACCCTTTATATGAATAAAACTATCAAAATTGTTAACCCTTAACTATATACGTGGGATCGCGGTCACACCTCTTTTATTTTATAATTAAGTTTCTTTAGCGCACTTTCTCTAAAACATCGTGTATTCTATCATTTCCTGATGGCATCTTGAGGTAAGCGTAGAAAGAATGCGTTACGTTAAATCAAATTTGTGATACATTTATATTCTTGGTGTATGCTAATTTACGCTACGATGTTGTTACGTAAGTTTTTTTTCACTTTTTATTTCTTATTATTTTCACTTATGTACATAAAACGAAACGGTATTTAAGTAAAGACAATATTTCAAGCGATTTGATTCCAGTCATTGTCAAACTGCTTGCGTAATAAGTTAAGCATCACCCTAACCCATTTCGGCCGAAGAGACCAAAAAGTTTTCTGTTTTATATTCGCAATACAACGACACAAATTTAGCTAGAACCTGTTTTAACAGTAAAAATTTTTTTTGTAAAATGCATTCTAAGGCGCCATGGCTCTATACAAATCAAACTATCTCATCAAATGCTATGAATTTGTTGGTAATTTCTTTTTTTATCAAGTGCCGCTGATCCCAATTTTTAGAAGAGAGATTTATTTAGCGTTGAAGCTCTTTTTATGTGTAGTGATATGTCAATAAGCAAAACTGCCGCATATGGAATGATGACAAATCTCAAGTGTATGTTGAGACACTGTTACATCCAAAAAAAAAATTACTGTTTGGTGTGCGGCTGGTGGTAAAGACATTGACCGCTTCTTCTTTAACAACGAGGCTGATCAGAATGTTATAGTCAATGGTTACCGCTATACAGCCATGATCAATTGAACGAACAACCATCCAGGAGTTGTGGTTGTAACACGACGGCGCAACATGTCAAGCAGTTGATGCTGGCGCCGCTCGACTAATTCTGTGGAGAGGATTGACCACATGGAGAACAACATTCGCGTTATTACCGATATACAGCTACAAATGTTGGAAAAAATCATTGAAATTGGACTGCTGGATTAGTTAAAAACGGCCCCACCAACCTTAGCGGTTATAGGCAATAAAGCATATTTAAATTATAATGCCAGAAACTTATTTTTTGAATAAATTTGTGTCAATTTAAAAAATTCATTTGTGTTTTATTTCATTTTAAACGTTTAAAGCACAAATATGAAGGACCTTTCCCATACGATGTATGATTCAGACATTTTCTGATAACAATCTGTTCCCGTTAGTAAGGCTTAAGCTAAGCAAAACTTTCGTTCTATTTATAAAGTCTAAATTGGTTTGATTCTTGCTTAAACGTTATTATTAATAAGTGAGCAATGCTTAAAACAAAAAAAAAATATATTTTCACCCACACCCACACTCACTGAATATTTTGTGTGACCAGCGAAACATTTATTTTTATTTCTGACGTATGTCGAAGTCAGATAGCGTTGTAATCACATTGTTTAATTACAAAAATTATGTTTTCGTTTTTCTTTTTTATTATTTTTATTCTTTATTAAGATATTTAATACATCACCCAATCTTTGTGCTAAAATCCTGTTTTCATATATCTTTGACGGTGCATGGCATATGAACATTTTAGTTAAAAATAGCAAAATTAAGAGACCTTCAATTTTGTTTAATAAATAAAAAATAATTTTCAATGGAAATCAAAATTATTTTTAAGCACTAACTGCTGTCCTTGGATAAAATTAGGAACAACAAAAAACAAAAACAAAAAAAAAATTAAAATGAAACTGTCACAGCAATGGCAATAACCGAAAATAAATACTCACACCAATGGCAACAGCCATAAACCTAGAAAACCAAACCAACCAACATCATTCTAACAGATACAAAATCAAAGGAAATATGAAATATGCACATACATACACACACACACACATACATACATAAGTAAACACATATGTATATAAACACATACATATGCTAACGTACTTGTAAATATATAAATATTTTCTGTATCTAGCAAGAATGCAACCGACAAATCCTTTTTGCTATTCCATTATACATTTCATACTTTCTCCCCGCTCCTTTCGCTTAAATTTTCTACCCTACTGTACCCAAAAAAACACACCAATACTGACTGTCCCTTAACATGCCAACCAACTTGTGATTGTATGCGTGCGTTTCAGCTTGAATTGGACCTGATAAAATGAAAAAGCAACAAACAGGACGATGTGTATGTGTGTATATATGCTTGGGTGTGTGTGTGTGTGTTAGAAAGAAAGGTAAAATAAGTTCTTGTTCATTCTAAAAATAGAGTTCAATTACTTTTTCTGCACAACAACACAGCAACAAAAATCGAACAACTGTAGCTCAGGCAAATGTACAAAAATTCAACAAGGAAGTGGTAAATTTTCATGTTTATAATGAAGTAAAAAAAAATTTTTGTTTTTTTTTCTAATGCGACTGCTGGCTGCTGTTGCTCAAAGAAGGAAAAAGAAAGAAGAGAGAGAACACAAATATTTCACACAACTCGGAATATTTTATTTTTTTTTCTTTTAATACCAGGACATTAACAGTATAAATAATTTATAATTTATTTCTTTTCTATTTCCTACTTTGGAACTGCTTCAATAAATCGTATTTAAGTAATTAAAATTGATCTTCTATTTTTAAAAATAAATTGTAATTTTCAACATCAATAAAAGTTTTGTTTGGTTCTTAAACCCCCAACGTGTTTTAACGGCTTTTCATTTAATTTATTGAACAGAGAAACAATGAAAAATATCAAAAATTAGTTTCATGTACAAAAAGAAGGTTTTATTCCAAATATATTAATACAAAAGTTAAACTCACTATGTAGCAAACACTAATAAGACCAATAATTACGAGGGCTGCTATTTATATTTCTGGCCTGGTAACACTGACTGTTGCTAGGAACCAGCTGATGTTTCCAGTGCAACCTTCACATTGTTAAACATAACCTTAACCAAAACATTTTGTCATTTTATAGTTGTTAGAGTTAGTGATAGCAGGTTGAAAAAGTGATCTTAGGAGAAAATGGAATTAACTTGAGCATTTTCGTGCAATAATTTTTCATAACTTTCGACGTGGCCTGACACGACAACAGTGCACAGATGAACTTAATTCCTTATATGGTAAGCACCTTCTTACACCACCATTAAAAACTGGCATAACGAATTCCATCGTGGCGACAATCACTGCAGGACGAATCCCGTGAAGGTCGTCCAACAACGGTTGTTGTGCCAGAAAACATCGCAGCTGTGCATGAGCTGAAAAGGCATGATCGTCATGTAACATATCGCGAGATTGAGGCATCTGCAGGGATTAGTATGACAAGCATCAATAAGATCTTGCATGAATATTTGCATGTGGAAAAGGGTGTGTTCACGTTGGATACCGCATAACCTGACAAACGCACAAAAGGATGCTCGTGTTGATTGGTGCAAGAAAATGTTGCAGAAATTCACTCAAGGTGCATCAAAAGCAGTTTATAATATCTGCACAGATGACGAATCATGGATGTACTCATATGATCCTGAAACAAAACAGCAATCCACCGTATGGGTCTTTCAAGACGAGCGAAATCCCACCAAAGTTGTTCGTGGAAGAAGCACATCAAAGCAAATGGTCGCCTGTTTCTTCGGCATCACCGGTCATGTGGCGACTGTGCCATTAGAGCAACGTAAGACGGTTAATTCGGCATGGTACACCACTATTTGTTTGCCAGAAGTCTTTGAGAAACTTCGGGAAAAGAAAATGAAGACCTAAAACTTGGCGTATTGAGAATCACTCTAGGAATAACAATTCTTTTTCTTCTGCATTGCAAAGTCTTTTTCTTAAAGAATTAAAACCTAGCTCTTTTTTTAGCCCTTTTAGCGATAACACTGTAATAAATACGTTGGAATAAATCTGTTAATCTGTAGACTTACACTTAGGAAGAGTTTGGTATTATTTATGGGCCACCCATTTTATTTATTTTTATTTTATTTATTGTTAAAAAATTTTAAAGATCTTTCTGTTGCGGTTAAAAAATAAGACAATATATGTTAATAGTAAGTATTCTGTGGGGGCACCGTTTAAGTTGTATTTTTTTGTTATACATATTATTAATAGAGTGCACGCACTCTCTTTGTATGTCCATGTACACAGATTAAAATAAAGATAAGAGCAGATACCTTAATTTTAATTAATTTTTCTATGGACACTCCCTTTTATTTAGTACTTTACTTCTTGCTTGTTGTAATAGGTTTCGGCACACACTCCGAGAATAATTCAAATATCCGCTAAAACATGGGTTAAAGGATGATTTGACAAAACCACTTTTTTGGAGAACGCCCTCTAATTTCACATATTTTTTTTAAAATAGCCCTTAAGGAGAACATTGGATTACAAGTATTCGCTTACAAAGCTTAAAGGGCATATGCTTTAATAATATTTCATTATGAGAAAACTCTTTCATTTTTATGATTGCTATAATAGGTGGGCATGCACTCAGCGTAAAATTGTAAATATCTGCTCTAATGCCTGGTTTAAAAGATAATTTCATGTTCGTGAAAACTACGTTTCTGAAGGGACACCCTTTAATTTTACATATTATTTTAAAACGTAGTCCTTGTACCAAATATATATATACAGTCAAAGCCCGGTATAACGAATACTCAGTTTAACGAATATCCGATATAACGAATGGCCAAATTTTTACATTAACTACCTTATATAGCGAATGACAAAAAAAAAAAATAATCCCGATATAACGAATGACAAAGTTACAGAACCGTTAGATTTGTGTGTGTGTGTGTGTGTGTGTGTGTTTTTTTAGCTTCTTTGCTTTGTATTGAAAGAACACGTGCGAAGCGTTGCTTTTTTAAGCTAAAATGCAACGCTTTTTATACGCCAAGCTTTTTGTTATGATCAGCTGTGGTGTAAATAATTTTATCTTATAAAAAAATTTTTGTAAAAATGAAAACTGAAAATTTTCAAGAATTTACAGAATTTATTAAATTTGTGCATATGATATTTTGTGTAATGAGGACCTATGGAAAACTTCAAGAGAAAAGAAGACGCAAGGGACGCACCCAACCCTTGTTTTTGGAAAAGGAAGTGAGTGGTTTTTTTGCACCAACGTTTAAAAAATCAAAATAACAGAAATAATACGACGTCAAAAACAGCTGAAATTTTTTCATGGCGCTTGCGACGCGTAGAAAAATAGAAAGTAAACCTACTTTATGCGTTCTATGCGTCATAAGATATCTATGCGACGTGCTGTGTAACTTGTCACATACAATTACACTGATTCTACTTTTTTGACAGACGCGTATAAAGCGTGAACGCGTGGTATGGACTTTCAGCTTTAAAGTTAGTAGTTAAAGTTTTCGTTGTTTTGTTTGGTTAATTATGCAAACGAGATGTCAAATCGAAAAAGATTCTCTTTTGATAAAAAAATTAAAGATTTTAGAAGAATGTAAGAAAGATGTAAATCTTTTAGTAATATCTCAAACGTATGGAATAACAAAATCTTTAATAGGTACCTTAAAAAAGAACGAACATAAAATTGTGGAATATTTAAAAATGGAACAAGAAATCGGCGATCTCTTAAAATAGGTGAATTTCCAAGAATGGAAAAAGCTCTCTTCGAATGGTTTTTAAGCCAAAGAAACATGCTATACTCAGCAATGGAAAAAAAGCAAAGGCATTAGAAATCGATAATCAAATGTACGACCCCGATTTCCATGCAAGTGATGGCTGGCTATCACGTTTTAAGAAAAGATATGGATTCAGATTGTTAAAGTAAACTTTCAGCTTGGCAAGATTTAGTGCAGCCTTTTAAAAATCATTTTCATAACTTAGAATTTTGTGCACATTTTGCTGATATAAGCCTGATTACAGGAAGGTGTTGCAAAGAAATTTATCTACAAAATTTGTTTGTAGCATTTTATCGTTAAGAATCAGAATGCACACACACACACACCCATACAATGCAAAATGATGAAAAGGATATGAAACATTTTCTAAGAAATTTTAGAAACCTGTTCAAATCCCCATGTGGTGTTAATTTATTTATTGTGTTTAAATAAAGGAATAAAAATCTTTTTGTAAAGGGTGTTTTTTATAGAGGTATAGAACTTTTAAATGGAGTAAAATAAAGATGAATTTTTTAAACTTACATGAAATTTACTTTATTTTAAAGATAGATAAATTTCTGTCATTATAATTTAAATAATATATAACTTCTGGCATATAACCGCCGCGACTGGCCCGGGCCACACCAAACTACACACAAATCCCTTGACAACTAATAAAACGGCAGTGAGTTAAAAATGTGTTGCCATCCATACCTCTATAAAAAAGAACACCGGGTATATGCAAAGATAAATAAATTTCGTAAAAATTTCTAAATTTTCTTTTCCCCACAAGAATAGTTTTGTTGTTTATTTTTAAAATTTTAAAGTATTTTCATGTGTCCTCATAGGCCTCGCCATGTCTGTACCAAACAAAACACCATCAGGTAGAAAAAAAATACATAAAAGGATAAAAAAACCCAAAATAACTTAAATGATTTTCTTGTACAATTTTCTCAGAATTAAGAAAATTTATTCATATCAAACCACCCAACAACAAATAAAAAAACAAAACAACAATAAGATACACACAACTTAAGTAATAATTTAAAATTAAATTTTCTAAGAAGAAAGCAGGTGAGTGAGAACAATTTTAGGTTTTTTTGTTTCTTTTGTTTGTACAACAATTTAAAGAGAATTAATGTTCAAAATTATGAGAAATTACTGAAGTTGTTGTTGTTGTTTAAATTAACTTAATTATTATTCCAGGCTGTGTGGTTTTTTCTAAGAAATTTTATATTATGACCTCTTTATAAACATATAAAACTTCAATTGGCTTAAGATATTAAAATATAAATGACATCCGACAACAAAATTAATTAAAATTGAAAAAAAAACTTGCATTCGAATATACATTGGTATCAAGTAAGTTGCATCTTAAAACAATTTGAAACATTTCTTTAAAAAATTAAATTAAAATAAATAGTACATACATAATTGTTTATTCATGTACTCCAAATTTAGGTTAATTAATAAGAAATAAGAAGTCCATTCCCCTCCGCCCGCCATACATCATGCAATTTTTTAATGGAGAAAACAATTTATTCGGAGTACATCATTAGTTTAGTTTTATACAGGCACAGGATAATGTTTTATGACTCTCTATGAGAAATACTAGTGCCATTCATACCACACATTTGTATAGTGTGTCACTCACTATCTATTCAAGAAGTGGCTTGGTAATAATGTTATTACATCGAAAGCGCATGCCAACCGTACAAACCAACAATAGATATGACGATCAGTTCTTTAGATTTATTTTGATTAATAATTATGTTACGTGGGGGGTGGGGCCAACACTGCCTATAGCCTATTTCAATTAACAAAAGTCAGCTGCAAAATTTCAAAACAATTGTTCTCATCTTTGAACTATTTATCAAATAGTGGCAGAAGAATTTCTTTCTATCGGCGTATGGAAAACGCCTGGATGATACATTTTACAAATAATGATGGCATAAAAAAACCTGCCCTGTTTAGATTTTGGTAGAACAATTTTGGTAATCTCATCTACGCGATTTGGTTAGAGGATATTGTAAATTTGGGATTCATATGCTCGTGAAATGTTTCTTCTAACATGTTTCATGTTGAGGAGGTGCAAGATTTTCATGCACCTGTTTCATCATGTAGCATTCATATTTAAAATATTGGGGCGACGATGCATTTCTGATGTATCAACAATTGATTTGAAGAGAAGTATTTCCACCATTAGGTTCAATGACAACTCTCATCTAATCAATTTGGCTTGAGATATAAGATTCTTCAATTTTCTATACAAAACTGATGAGCTATTTCGTGATAAGTTTTACATCTGCACCTGGTCGTGGGCCTTAATCAAATGGTGGAAATGTCCTCGCCCTAGAAGGCCTTCGAATACGTTTATCCTCCGGTCACTCCTAGTTGCAACTTCAAAAGCCCGGAGTAGGCCGCAGCCTTCACCTCTTGCTGAAGAGTTGGAGACTATCTAACTCCTGGTCTAGAACGCATGAAGCTTAATATAATTAGGAACACGACGGCATTCATAGTCACTGGACCATTCATTGTGTTCATTTTGAATGATCCGACACACAAACTGAAACGAGGGCCTCGAAACACACAGCCACAACTATACTCCCGAAGGGCCTACCTCAGAGAACAGCTAAATGCCTAAAGAGACAAATAGCGGAACTCTGGGGCTTTACTGATTCCCGTGGAAATATAGTGGATTGTTCAGTTGGCTCCTGCTAGCCTTGAAGGGGACTGGGCTCCCCTGGGGATTGATGAGCTATATGAGCAGTAGTGAAATGGCATTCTTTGCATTTTCCGCTTTCGAAGTTTACCGTTGCACAAAACAAGCCGAATTATTGGACACGCATGAGCTCACTTCCTTAGCTACTAAAAATATTAAAATTATACTTCAAAATCAGGGATTATAGTATGTGTTCAGTAGTGATTAAGCATCAAACCTAACCTCAATAAATTTTTTTTTTCGTTCCTTCTTAATTTTGTCAAAGGTGACATCAAAGAACCAGCCCATACTTAATTTTTCTTATAATCATGCTTTAAGGTTAACTTATTACCAGCAAACATAGTGAATTTGTAACGAATGGAACAAAAAGTTCAAAAAGGTTCTCTGACAAATATTATTATATTATTGTTGTTGTTGTTGACAAGAAATGATGAAATACCATAAAACGTCACTCTACTCAACATGTCATCACGATTTTATTTTTTTAAGGAAACTTTCTACTTCAAGGCTTATCTGCTGACTTATGGGAAAATTTCATGCATGAAACGAATAAGACAATGTGATGCTTGATAATTTGGCCAAACTAGAAAAATTAAAAAAAAAAAAACGTTTGATTAAATTCTAATAAAAGACGACAAATTATAAATACATAAAGCCGACATAAGGAAAAATTAACAAAAAAAAATATATTTAATTTTTAAGACATTTGAAGTCATTATTTAAAACACACTATTAAAAACATATATGTACTTGTGTATGTATGCATATAAATATATATGTAAATTTTAAACATAAAAATTAATTAAAATTTTCGAAGTCAAATGAAAACAAAAATTTAATAATTCTAGACGATGCCACCTATTATCAGAAAAAATTATGAATAATTAATTACATATTTTTTTTTAAATAAACACATGTTTTATTATTATACATAGTAGTTTAAGAAACAGTGTCGATCCAAATAATAGCAGTAGCAATTGTTTATTTCTAAAATCGTCTATAAAAATAAATTTCTTTGATTTTTAAGCCCATTGTGATTCGAGTATAGTGAAATGGGGGTTAAGGGGTTAATTGTCCTACTACTGTGCATAATTTGCATAATCATTAAAGCCGTTACAAATAACACGATTTGTTTATACGTGCGTAAAATCGTGACGTAAAGTCATACCCTGTACTTTGGTTTTTTTTTCACTACAAAAATATTATGTTGTTTATTTTTTCTCGGCAGTAAATGAAATAATATTGTCATTTTCCATCTTATCTTTCTGTTTTGAAGTTTAAGGCTTTCGATGTGCAAACATCATTCTCATTTTTTCACTACAGCGATGAAGGCATAATCAGTGGTTGCTGTGCTGTCTTATACGGCAGTTAATTTCCGACTATGCTTTTACTTTCACCACCTGTTTCATCTCTTCTCTATCCCTTTCCTAAAAAATGTAGCACGGTACTTGACTAAATAGGCATTGTTAGCGAAAGTGCTACTTCTCTTTAAAAAAAATACCCAAACACGATTTGTCTTATATTGTAGCAAAAAAAAAAAAAAACAAAATACTCTATAATGTTTTAAAGCGAGTTTATTTTTAAGCTCAATAGAACATACAAACTCGTTAACAGTCAAATTAACTTTCATACCGCGCACACCTTTTCATAGGCTTTCAAAATTCACCATGAAGTGATTAAATTTTAAACAATTCTACCAAATTATCCACATTTATTTTGTCATCAACTAATTGTTTAATGATGAAATTAATTTTTATCTTAACGGATTTTGTAATAAACAAAATTGGCGCATATGAAATGAAATGAATTAACGACAAGAACTTCGTAATCCTTAATTATTTTCATTAAAGCTCGCTGTAAAAAGAGCGCCATATTTCTTCACGGATGCACGGTTTACGATGTCCTATATTTTTTGTGTGTGTACAGTCACATGGCGACCACCACAACCCTGGATTTATTAAAATCAAATGGTCCCATTTTGTTGTTTTTAACAAAAGAAATAATGAAAAGCATAAGACGGGACCACTCAGCGTGTTGTCATGAATGCTTAAAAAAACAGAAACCTGTTCCTTCAAGCCTAATTTTCTGACAATTTTTTGATTTTCTGTCATAAGTAGCCATGCCATGCCAATTTTTGAATTTTGAAAAAGACGTATCAATAAGTCTGCGGGATCGTGGGATTTGAAATCTCTTTATTGTTTCCTGTGGCTACGTGAAATTACTGTTTTGTGCCCATAAACCATCAACAATTCAAGCAAGCCTTAACAGCCAACATTGTGACAAGCAATATTTAAAAAAAATTTTAAAAATAACTCCTGAATAATTCAATTCATCTAGAACAGCCTTAGTAGACATATACCTGAAACCATTTTAAAATGTTAATGCCAAGTTTTGACCTTTTGAATAAAAAAAGTTTTTATTAAAATATTTTATTTCTTATCATTTAAAGTTCTATGGGACTTTGAAAAAGGCTCCACAATGCCAACAAACAACTAATTTTAAATTTAATTTAATTTAAATTTCATTTCTTCTAGTAGTTGTTGCATCATTCTCTTGATTGGCTCAAAATAGAAACGGTGATTTAGATGTTTTACTTCGTGTATTTATACAAATTGCAGAAGCGAGTGGTATGGCAGAAAACGATAACGTGTAAAAAAAATAAAGCTTAACAATATAAAGAATTTAATGAAATCAAAGTTTGCACAGAAATGTGTCTAGTTGAAATACTCCAATGCAAAGAAATGGTTCCTTTCCTTTACAGCAAAAATTTCGCTTAGTTGCTTGGTCACAATCCAATTAAAAGTTTCAAAAGTTTTTAAATCCACTAGTAATGAACAACCTGGTCTGTTATAAAGGACAGGTGGCATATAAATTTTAAAAAATGCCCAAAAATTAGTAAATTGCATATTAAAAGATTGTATAAAAGTTGGGTAGCAAAATAAAACAAATGCCACAAAATAGTATAATTTAATTAATTTAAAATGTATAATTTTAAATTAATAATTAAATTTAATTTATTTCTAATTTCATAGAATAACTTAATTTTAAAACTTATTAAAACAAAAAGTTATATTAAGTTTAACCATTAAAAACCATTATGACAATTATCTGTGTTGCTATTATTGTTAACGCAGCTGTGTATATTTTTCAAACTATTTAAATATAATAAAAAAAAATGCTGTTGGGGAGATAAAAAGCTGTCAAAATTTTGTTTCCTAATGTCTGCTGTCGTCTCAACACTTTGTTTCTTTGCTGTTGTGTTTCTAACACATTTAAAAGAATTTCTCTTAATTAAGTTCTTTCATCAAAGTCTGACTCATAAATTTTGTAGGTATCAATTTTATATAAAAAAAAACTCGTCATACCCAAATAGAGAAAATTAAATAATTTTTGCGCAACAAAAAACGTTTATTTCATAAGCGGAAAAAAATGTTTTAATCAAATGCAAAAATTTAATTCTTATACTGATTAATTAAACACGTTTTTTAACAAAAGCACAAACAATAATTTTGTTTTTTTTTCTGGTCAAATATAAAAAAATTTTTTTGTTTGCTTTTTTTTACTCATTTAACTTTTTTATTTAATTGAAAAAAGAAAAAAAAGGAGGAATGATTTTTGCTATTAAAAAAACATGTTTAATTGTTAATTTAAAAACTTTTTTGTATCAGAGAATTGAAGAGCATTTCAAATTTGTGTTCTTAAGAACAAAATTCTTAGACATTTGTTTGAATTATTTCTCATGTTTTAAAAATCTTAATTAAATATGCCATTGTGCGTGCATAAGAGTCGCTGAGCACTACTTCTCTTGATTCATATCAATTTTTCTTGGGGATCTCACTATATGGTTCGCTATTGACGATAAACTCCATCAAAGTATTGAATGTTATTTTATACAGGGACAGAACTTTAAAGTGCCAGATTTTTTTTTAGCTGACGGCCATTTGCCCAGCTAGCATTTTAACCCTGCATAGATAAGTTAGGTCTATCAGACGTATGTCTTTTTTTAGTTTTGTACTCCATCTCTGTGGTTTGCAGTGAGAGAAAATGTATATACTCAGCATTCTCAGTTGATCTCAGTAGCTTGCTAATGGTTATCAAAGAGAAAATTTAATAAATAAATGATCTCAATATCTCCTCTGCCAATTTTTAGTTTTTTTTAAGTCCTTAAAAGGATGTTAGAAACCATAGGTCTTTCAGACGTAACGTTATCTTTACCGTACTAAAAATAACGTTATCTTTCTAGGGTTAAATAAACTGACGCGTGAGCAATGCTTCTAAATTGCGCAAGATTGCCCGGTTGATTCCAATTTTCATAAGCGAATTTTGTTTAGCGATTAAGCTAATTTTTTTGGATTCGTCACTCCATATTTGGAGTGATGCCAAAGCGCAAGTGTATGTTGAGTTACTCTCCAGAAAAACTGATTGTTTGGTGTGTTTTGTGGTGGGCTGGTAAAATCATTGGCTGGTATTTCCTTAAAAAGAATGCTGGTTAAAATGTTACATTCAATGGTGACCGACCGCTGTACAGCCATGATGACTGACTTTTTTCCTTCATCATTGTGCTTTCAACAAGACGGCGCTTACATATAACACTCTGCGCGTGCCACAATTGATTTACTGAAGGAAACATTCGGTAAACGCATAGTCTCACAGTTCAGACCTGTCAAATTGCTTTTAAGATCATGCGATTTAATGCCGTTATACTATTTTCTGTGGAGATATGAGAAGTTGCTTATCTACGTCAGTAATCCCAAAACGATTGACCACTTGAGGGAAAATATTCGCCGCGTTATTGTCGATAGACGGCCATAAATGTTTGAAAAAATCATCGGAAATTGTGCCTTCATATTACACTACGTCCGAATCAGTCATGGCGGTCATATCACAGAAGTCTTATTTAAATTAAATGCCAGAATATCATTGTTCGAATAAAATAAATTTCATGTTTTATTCCATTTTGTTAAGAGATTCGCTCATTATTGGCTTCTCCTATTTCCTTAACTTTCGATATGACCTTTTGCAAATTATAGCAACATTTGCGTAATCGTACTTATACCAGACAAAACATGAACTTTACAATTTTGAAAATGAATATATCTGAAAGGGGTGGTGGGAAAAAAAGCTCTATATGTTTACACATAGCCAAACAGAAGTCCGAGTGTGCGCTATCATATGGTACAGTAGGTAGGTTCCTGTATTATGAGCATACAAAATCCAGGTTATAAATGGTAGGCTGGTGACATTTCTAATTTGTTTGGAGAAACATTAAGGTGAAGAATATAAGAAATATATATAGCCCTAGCCGATTTGCATTTAATATTAACTATATCCGATTAATAATAAAATATAAAAAACTCTTTTGGCCAAACTTGAATTTTTAATATCTGCACAGTACAGATAAGTACAGAAATATTGGGAAAAAAACGCTATACAGAACGGCCTTAAGAAAGATTGTCAGCAGAAAATATTTTCGCATCGACGAGTTTTCTAAACCAGCAACAGCAAATAAATTTTTTAAACTCTGGTTTTTTAAATGAAATTGACTTTTTCATATCGTGAACAAAGTCACAGATTTTGAAATTTTAAAATCTGCTATTTTTATAGCCAGAGAACAAACATTTCTTTTGATCATTTTAACAACCTCAAACCCTAATTTTTTATCAAATAAAATAAGATAAAATAAAATATAAATAAAAATATTAATAATAACAATAATAACAAATTTGTGTGGCAATAAACAAAAACAAACATTTTTAATGATTTTCATTTTAGAAGTAAATCTAAATATCAATGATTCAAATAAATGATTTTAAATAAAAACTTAATGAAAACAAAAACAAACCCTCTTTACAGAGGTGTTTTTAGTCTCTGAATTGTTTAAACATATTGAAATCAGAACAACATTTGATGCTGAAAACAAAACATGTTAAATATGATGCCAGCAAAATTATTATTTTTTTTATTATTATTATTTATTTCTAATATTTTAAGTGTCAGTAGTGAATTTCATTTAAAACAAATGTTTATTATCAACATCAGTTTTAATAGGAAAAACAATTATTGTTTAAGAGACTCTCCAGTTCATAAGCTGTAATACGACTCAGCTGAAGTGTTAATTAATCGATTGATTGAAGGTATTAATAAAATGTCGCATCACTTTTAAATTTTGTTTACGAGGTGATTTAATAAGCATATTGAAACAATAAAACGCGAAAATGTTGAAACAAACACAAGCAAACAGATTTGTCGCCTGTCTGTTGGCTATTGTTTCTATCATACTCGAAATGGCGAAATCTTCGATGGTAAGCCTCTTGGAAAAATGCATTTGCAGACTCTGCTGTTGTTACAAGTCTGTGGGTGTTAACAGTAAAAATGAAGCTAAAATATATTAGTATATTAGGAGTATATTTATATCTGTTGACAAATAAAGTGCATCTCATTGCCCAAAAATCATTCCATCCTGATTTTTGCTATTTACTGCATTATTCCTGACCATCATAAATTTATATATATATATATATATTTATATATATATATATATTTTATATATAAATTTATAAAAAATATAACTATTGTGATTCTCAAATTTTTAACCCAAATTAAGCTCTCTGAATCTCTTGGATGGAATAATATGTATAGGGTCCGCAATCTAACGTTTTTTTTTTATCACCTAGTGCTTATTTCGGGAATGGTAACACTTAGCTCGTGTTTGATTTGACAGGTAATTAGTTTTATCCTTCCGCTAAACGAATATGGTTGTGTATACGCTTGAACAACGCTAGGAAATATTGCGAAATTACTTTGAAAATCATGGTAATGTTGCAGAATGTGTGGGAAAATTTCGTACGGATCTTTGGAAGAAGAGAAGCACCGTCAGCTCCGTATGCTCGTTATCTTGTGAAAAAAGTGAAAGCAACTGGCGTCCTCATCGATAAAAGCAAAAAACAGTGCGTATACCCGAGAATATTGCTGCTGTGGCAGAAAGTGTGCGTGAAGCGTCGTTCTCAACAATTGAACATTTCATAGACATCATTGAGATGAATTTTGCATAAAGACCTTGTTATGACGCCATACAAAGTCCAATTGGTTCAGCAGTTTATAGCATTAAAAAAAAAAGTTATTTGGCAGACACTTTATATTTCGTGAGAAATTCGTCACCTCACATCACATTTTAGTTTACACAGTAGTTGTAATCTGTTGCTCTCAAATAAGTCATTACTGTTCGTAGTTTCCTTATTCTGTCATTCGGGGTTGTCATGGAATCCAAGTCGGATTTGATAATTATCGCTTTTGAAATCCGATATTGGATTCATTTGGTGTCATGAAAACATGTCGGTTTTGTTATTTTCGATTGGAAATAAAACCAATATTCGAATCAGCTGTTTTGTGTTTTTTTCATTTGTATTTCTCACGAAATACACATTTTATTCCATCCAAAAGAGTCAGCAAGCTGAGGTTAACATTTTAAAAAAAATTGAGAATCAGAATTTAGATATTTTTTAGGTTTAAGTGTATTTTTTTTACAAAGTTTTACAAATTTTACTAAAATATTGCTAAAATTTGCGTTTTTTGCAAATAAAAACAAAGAAAAAAAAAGGTGACTATATTTCATAAATAAATAAAATGGCATCCGGCATTGCAGCATTTTTGTTATTGGAAGAAGGACACTCTGGAAAGGTGGCAAGAAAAATTTTGAGGGACTGCAACAATCCATTTGAAGTGCCGGAGACAGCGTAAGTATATTTTTATGGTTACTAGATCTTAAAATGTGCTTACATACATATATATATATATATATATATATATATATATATATATATATATATATATATATATATACATACTGTGCAGGTTCTTAGCCTCTTATCGTTTAAACAAAGAGGATTTTCGAGAAGTATTTAATACTATTAAAGGGCACTTGCAACGTTCAAAAATACCACATTTGTTGCAGTTAGCAGCCACGTTACAATTGTTGCCAGAGAGAATCCACAGTTGGCTTATAACGTATTGTGAACCCTTTTGCCAAAACAGGGTACTTCACCATAAATTCCAGGAGAATGCCGTTTTGCGTTTTGTTTTTGTTATTTTGTTATTAAATATGTATATCACAATTTTGTTTTAATTTTTTAAAGATTAATAAAGTCAAATTAACACTCGAATGTTACTTATTAAACCTAAAAAATATGTATTTTATAACTTTTTTATTTACTTACATTTTTGCAAATTATTTAACTCAAATAAGGAAAACCAATAGCCCGCCAGTTAATTCCGTCAGCTGTTAAGTTTTTGTTTTATTTCCAATAAAAAAACCGATAACGTTGGATTCTATGACAACTAAAACTAGAGTAGCGAAGTGTTCACGCACTGTTCATATATGTGTGAATATGTACATTTCATTTTTTACATTTCTCATAGATGTGTGAAAGACTATAAAATATTTTGTGTTTTCTCATTTGTGAATGCGACGATTTATTTTGTTCTTTCTATTCATAAGTGAAAAAATGAGAAACACACAAGTGTTCATTTTTTGATATTTACAATTTTGATAATTTTTCAGAAATGAAAAGATGGTAAAAATATGTGCGTTAAGCATTCGCGTACATAAACGCACATTTTGTGCAATTGTCGGCGTATGTAGAAAAAAAATGTTTTTTTTTTTCTATTTCTTTTAGAATATGTTGCAAAATTGTATTTTGAGTTAATATGTACCCATGTGTTTTTACTACATTTTACAGTAAACTGCAATCGTAGGTAAAAAATTTTTTCACGTTCATTTATGAGAAATTTTAAAAAAATTTCAACGTTCACAAATGAACATGTACATTTATGAAAAAGAACATTAATGAGAAGAAGCTAATTTATCATTCATCACATATGAATAAGACTAATAATTCTTGTTGTTCGCATTCATGTATGAACATAAGCAGAACATTTTTTGTTGTTCGTTTATGAGCGTGAAAAATAAATAAAAGATTTTAGATTTCTCATTTATGAAAAATATCATGAATTTTGATTTTTTAATGTTTATAAATAAAAAATTCTGAACCCTGCCTAAAACCAATAAAAATTCAAGTTCGATTACAAAACCAATAACTTGGATTCATGACACCAACGCAACTATTTTGTTGGTTTTAAATCCAATTCCAATAAAATTGGATTTCATGACAACCCCAATTACTTTAAAACTCTCCATTGCGAAAAATGTACAAGATATATAAATATCTAAAAATCTATTTAAAAGGAGTGTGTAGGATAACTCCTTTTTAACCAGTTCTATTGTACTTGAGTTTTTTTTTTCACTTCAAACATAATGATACTGAGAGTGTAAAAAACCTCTTATTATGTCATACTGAATTTGTTCTACATACAGATTTGTGTCTTTTTGACAACATGTCCCAATAATCATCTTGCAATACTTTTTATAGGACAGTTTACGGCATTTGGATTATTTTCTAATTTACATAAGAAAAAAAAAAAACACGTTCGCAGACGCGAAAGATGTAAAATGACATGAATGCTATAGCATTCAAATTTTAAAGACAATTTTTATTCATTTGATTTTATACAAGCTTAAGTTTTTGTAATTAATATACATTTCAAAATAATAACCAACTGATTTATTAATATTAATTTCATATTATTTTATCTTTTCTCCATGTATTTACAAATTTCCTTAAGCCGACACATTGAATAAACTAGAAGTGTAATCGTCGTGGATGCTAATAACATTCATTGTATATAACGGTTAAAATACGATGTTCTGATTACTCTTATAATACATGTCTAATCAGATTTCGGATATTACAACTAGTTTCAAAAATAATTGCCTGTATATTTTTGCAGCTCTTTGAACGTGTTAAAAATAAAAAATATTGAAATATGCGGCGGTCATAGGGCGTGAATATTGAATTTTGCACAGAAAATATTTGCTTGGTGGCTACACTGGTCATATGCAGTTAAGAGATTAATAAACATTACTGAAAGTAGAAAGAGTTATTTCGGCAAATGCTTTTTCTTTCCCTTTTACTCACCTTAACTTTTCAAATAAAGTTTAAAAATATATAAATAATTTTTTAAAAAAATATTTTTTTTTAATTATTCCCACAAAAAAGTTGTGGTCAACTAAAAATTGTCTTCTCTACAAAATCGTTTAAATTGTAATTGTTGTTAAAACAAATTACTTGAATATGCAAAAAATTAAAATTATATTTTGTCGATATCTTTGATTTTTTTGAGGTTATAAAAAAATTCTAAAAAAAAAAATGCAAAAATAGTGTTTTTAACAAAAATAGTAACAAGCTTCAGTAAATACTAATGTTTTTTTAAGTATTAATTTAAACGGGCAATTAAAGCGTTAAGACTTGCATTAAATATTGCAAGAATGAAATGTTGTGTTTATAAAAAAACAATGTAACGTAAAATTACATTTTACATATGATGAAAATTATGACTAGAAAAGCAGCACTGATAACAAAACACAAATTATTGTGTTAAGAAAAATTACAAAAACTAAAGTTGTATTATGGGATGGAAAATTCCTTTTCGTATTGAGTAAACGTGTGGAATTTACATTACATTTGCTTTAAGACGCATCACACTTTCTATAAAATAAAAAAAAATACTCACTATTATTTATAGTGTGTGAAACGGTTTTAATTATTATTATCCTATTTCCTTTCCATAACTTCGAAATTTCGTATTTTCATTGAATTGAATTTTTTGACCACCAATATAAATTTTGTTAATCCATAGACTCCAGTAATCGAGTTTCAACTACAACTTAAAGCTGGTGCTCTCAACATTTACAACTACAACAAAAATGTACTTTAGTGTTATTTTGTTGATAAATGAACTCATATGCCCCATTTAATCTTCTCTAGCCAAGTACTCCATGCTTAAGGAAAAAAGATTTCATTTGATGAAAAGTCTATTCAACTAATAAAAGACATTACTTTTCACTCCCTGGAGAGCATTTCGAGTTCAGCAATGCTCAGAATGAAAAATCCTTTTTAGAGGTAAAATTTTGAATGTATGCGTAAGTGTGTCTGGGTATGTAAGAAATGACACCTACTACAACAACTAAAAACAAATTCTTAATTATGCAAAATGCTTAATTAATTTTACAAATATATTATAACATGTTTTCAAAATATCTATTCATAAAATAAATAAATTATACTCTTTTGTGAGAAATTAATAAATATTCCAAACATATCGGTTTAAAAATTGAAGTCTTAAAAAAAACATGATGTGCGTGTGTTTTTTTTAAGGAAATACAATGTTGTAAACGATAAGAATTTATAATTAGTCAAAAAAGAAAAAAAAATAATAATAAATAAATAAAAATAACTATAAAAAAACTAAATAAAAGAGGGTACATACACTGTAGTACATTTTGTATTCAAAGTTTATAAATATAAACGTTAAATTTTTTTTAACTAAAACGTTGTAAAAACTGTATTAGAAGATAAAAAAAGAGTATAAAAAAATATTTAAGGGGATTCTTTTTGTTTCAAATATTATATTTGATACACATATTTCGAGCTGTAGCTCCTTCTGAATCCCTGTTTAAAATTTATAATTTTTCTCTTTCCTCTATGGCCAGAATAAATGATAGCTTTTGAAAATCTTTCTTTATTACGGGCCAGATTTTTAAGTCAAATATACGACGTAGTATGGACTCTAAACAACCGTAAGCAACATTGTATTTAACAAGGATATTAGGCTGGATATGTTGTTTATGCCAGAAATAAGGCTTAAAGTGTCATCAGCGTTATATGAGAAAAAAAAAACATAATCTAAAAACTCATTAGAAGGTGGCTTTTGAGACAAGGCTCCTTTAGAAACATTATACCTGATGGTACTTTTTATACAGTACTAAATTGTCTGATCGTTAACAAGCAAAATCCAGGAAAAAAATCCTTTTTTTAACCTTTTAAAACTTTTTTATTAAAGAATTTTTCCCGGCGGCAAATTACGAAGGCACTCGAAATGGATCGATATTAACAATAAAATTCTATTGAAACTTCGATCGATATCGATTTGCCGTAGACCCGTGATATGAATTAAAATCCCAATCGATATCGACTGTAGTAATTTGCACTTTAAGGTATTCAGGGAAAAAAGAAAGCTTTCAAACTACGATTAAACACTGGTGTGCGGAACTAGTATATGCAGGCGAAAAAGCAAATATGTTATAGAAATGGACCATTTTTAAACCAAGCCACCTCTAACCTATTTGATGTTTTAGCTTTCTGCCTACAAAATAGAAACATGACGTGTGAACATTTCGGAATATAAATTGCGAAAAATTTAAGCGAAAAAAAGTTCAAGTTTGATTTGTTAAAAAATAAATATTTGTTAAAAAATCTGATATCAGCTACAGTGTACACTTACAGAATAGTTTTACATGGACATTTAATAGTTAAAATTATAAATTGCCTTTCATTATACAATTTTGATAGAAAATAAAATAAATTTTTTAATAAAAATATCTCCTGTGAAAGCGGCTTGAGAACATAATGGGCAAACAAATATTCAAATATTGAAAAAATAAAATTTATCCCGAAATAATAGACATCAGGAGAACGGCACTCTGCATTAAATAAAAAAAAAAATGAAAAAAAATCTGCATTAAGGAATTGGTACCAGAAAAAGGTACTAAGTGAATGGAAGAAAGTGCAGAAGTGTTGCAACTATTGACAACAAAGTTGGAATAAGTATTTTTCCATTTTTCCGCAGGGTGTGAAAATCGAATCCTACGGGCACAAATGATTTGTAGCATTAAAATATATTACAAACATATCCAATCTAACAACAAACAATAAATTTCAACAACAAAATTTTAATCCAAAAATATTTATTAGCAAAAACAAACAAAATTCATTTTTCAAACACAGAAAAGTCTGCATAAGGCTTTGAAGTGGAGTACACAAAATGCAGGTCTGTACTCAAACAGTGCTACCAATCACTTCAGGCGCCTTTTCTAGATACCGTTTAGTTAGAAAGAAGTTTAATTGTTCGATATTAATATTGTAGTTGTGTTAATTTTACCAAAGAAATCTGTGTGAAACTACGTGAGCTAATTGTGAAATATTATAAGGAAAAAAATCTTTAAAAGAAATTGGAGAACTGGTCGGGCATACAAAATCAAGCATTTAAACAATTATTCGGAAATATATGTAATCAAACTAATAGTGTAGAAAACAAACCAAGAAGTGGTCGCCCACCTAAACTGACTCCTCGTGCTAAGCGAACAATTTTGTTAGACTTGCAAGAAAATCCAAGAATAACAGCGGTAGAAATTTGCAAAAACCCTGAGAAATCAGGATATTGCTTCAGTGCATCCAGAAACGGTGAGAAGCAATGGAATCCACAACTATGTGCCTCGAAAGAAGCCATTATCAGCAAAATAAATATGGAAAAACGAATTGAATTTGCTAAAAAAAATATATTGATGTAGATGAAGACTTTTGGGCTAATGTTTTATTTAGCGATGAAAGCAAGTTAAACTTGTTTGGCTATGATGGCAAGCAAAAACTATGGCGTCGAAATAATATAGCATTATTGCCCAAAAACTTGCTTCCTACGGTGAAGAACGGTGGTGGCTCCATTATGGTTCGGGGCTGCATGTCAGCGGCTGGGGTGGGTAATTTAACATTTATTGATATTAATATGGATCGCATGGTATTCTCAAAGCTAATGTAAAGCAATCCCCGGTCTTACGGTGGGTTGGTACTTTCAGCAAGCTAATGACCCAAAACATACCGCTGGTGTTGTTAAGGAATGGCTACTGCATAATGTGCCCCATTTTTTTTTATTAAAATTTATTGTTTGTTATTAGATTGGATTTGTTTGGAATATATTTTAATGCTACAATGTTCACAGAAATCTTCAAGCCTCTCTTTAAATGGCTTATGTATGTAGACTTTACTGTGCGACTTTATATTAAATTATTTATTGTAATAAAGAAAAATTTTGTTAAATTTTCTAAAGGAGGTTAAGTTTTAGCCCAATTAAGGGCCCATATGGGTGCATTCTTTTCTTTAATTTGTTTGTGTAAAATAAACATTTTTGATTGGCACTAGAAATTTCCTTCCAAAAATAACGTTTTTTTTTTCTTTTTTGTCTCCAAGTTTAGATAAATTTGCAATTAAACACACTAGCATGTAGAAACATATTTAATTTTCAACTTAATTAAAACAATTTAATTTATAAGCACTTGATAAAATACAAAATATGAAAGAAATCACAAACTCAGCATTATTTCTTTGCATTTTTTTATCAGAGTTCTAAAAACAAAAAAAAAAACACAAAAAACGTTAAAAAACTGTTTTATTTTTCTCTTTTATACAAGCAGAGTTCACATTGTACAACATCAGTATTAAATCATACTAACCACATACACACACGTACACATGCACACAAGGTTCAAATACAGAGTTCATTATATGAAAATGTGTAGGTTTTTTTTCTTTAATTTTGTTTTATACTTTTCTTCATATTTCAGTTATTTCAACTTTTATTATACTTGCTTTTTTCTACTTGCCTTGTTTTAACAAAAAAAACAATAACAAAAAAAAATCAAGAAGGAAGAAATAAAAGAACAAAAACATTGAGGATGAGTGAAACTAAGAGATATAATCCACACAAAAAAAACAAACGGTGAAAAATATGTTGAGAGACAGCATTTATATCACAAGAGAATTAAACATCCAGCAAAGAGATCAACATTAAATTGCTCAATTTTTTGTTAAGAATTTTTTAAACAAAACAGCAATAAAAGGCGAGGTAAAAAACAACCACACACACATATATATCCAGATTCAAGCATTTGCTGTACATACATATCATACATGTACCAAGTTTTAGCTTGCTTAGCATAGAGTTGCCATAATTTTAAAATTTTATGGAATATTTGTTTATTTTTAAAATAAGAAAACATGTTTTTGCTTTAGGAAATAAAAAATATGCATTAAAATATATTTATTTAATATTTTAAAGTTTAAAATTGCTATTTACTTGCTTACGGCTAAACACTTAAGACATGCTTGGTTTTGTATTAATTTTTTTCTTCTTTTTTTAATTATTTGTTTTTTAAAAAAATTCCTTTTTTCCTTTATTTTTGTAAAAAAAAATCACATTGAAATATTTTATTGACTGCAATGTTTGTTCGTGGGATACTAAAGTAGAAAACAAAAATAACTAACGCAGGCTTTCTGTTTTGATGGACATAAAATTAAACATATTTTTTCAACACTTAACAATTTTTTTCCTTTTTTTGGTTAAACGTCTGGCAAAACTAATTTTTTGTAAAAAAAAACATTTTTTGCATTGCTTGGAACAAAAATATCACTTGCTTTTAATTTAAGGTTTTTCCCTTTAACAAATTCAACTTTCAATGACTTCACAATTTTTGTAAATTCAAATTATTACCATAAAAAGAACTTTCTTTATTCACCTTTTTTAATTTCTTTGATTCTTTCTTTATTTTGCTTAAATTTTAGTAAACTTCCTGCTTTTTTATTCAACTAAAAAAGCGTTGTTAAAATTTGTTTAATATGTTTTTTTATTTGCTTTTTGCATTTGATTTTTTCTTGTAAAGTTTTTAGTATGGGTGACGCCGATTAAACAACAAAATTATTATATATGAATTCAACGGACAACAGCGCAAATAAATACGCGCGACGACCACGAAGAACGGCAACAGAATGATGTATAAAATGGTAAATTTTGTTGTATAGACATAAAACCAGCAACTCAGCCATACAGACAAACGGACGGAAAAAAACAAGAACCCAAGCACAGAACATAAAATAAAATACACAGAAAAGAACTCCATTAACAAAGGCGGCAGCAGCAGTAGCAGCACCAGCCAGCAGCAGCAGTAACAATAACAATATCATGAAGAACTTAAAACACACGTATACACAAAAAAACATAAACACACAAAGAGTAAATTCTCAACAAGGGAGAGAAATTATGGAAAAAAAATATAACAGAATATAACAACAAAATTCTAAAGAGCATTATTTTTGTTGGAGAAGGAGCAAGATGATGAACAATTTACAGAGAGTTTGACGAAGTAACTAAATATTAGATAAGAATAAAAATTTTTCAGGCTGCATTTTTTTAAATTTAATTATTAATTATTTTGTTTAAATATAAAATCTTTAATCTTTTTATAAAAAAAAAAAATACAGAATATTGAAATCTGTATTTTGAGAACTTTCAGAAATATTAAATTAAAAGAAAATAATTATTTTGCTCAAAATGGTTTGGTTGCGGATAATAAGCAAAGGCTTTCGGCATCTTAGAATCTCATAAGAAAATGTCGGGCAATGTAAAACAATCACATTCTAGTGAAGAATTAATTTTTCACTGTATTCATACCTATGTCCTTAAAAAAAAACAACACTATTTTTGTTGTCATAACCCTGCTGATATCACAAGTACTTCTTTGGGAAAAATAAACTACCGATTGCCGTGGTAGTCACAAAGATGAAAATTTGTGTCGAACTAAATGAATAAATGATCACATCGTTTAATCTAGTCGTAGGGCTACTCAGCTTTCGGCATCATAGAATCTCAGAGGAAAATGTTGGGCAGAGTAAGACAATAACACTCTATTGACGATAAAATTTTTCCCTGTATTCATAAGTCGTTTTATAGCTCTGCTGATATTAAACGTCATTCTAAAGGTTGATATGATCGTTCCTCAGCGAATATTCAATTGTAGTAGCAACGTTGAAAATCTCTATTGTGCTGAATGAATACGTGCCCACATCGTTCATTCTAGTCGAAGAGCTGCTCGCCATAAACTTCGTTTTCGTAATACAGTACGAAACAATAGAATTTTTTAAAAACGAATTAGTGATCGCAAGATTAAGACAAAGTGCTACTCTAACACACTTAAAAAAAAACATTATTGTTTTATATGCTGCGTAACATGAATTCTCGAATATTAAAGCTGCATATTAATAAGATGCATTTAAAATATTTTGCCTAAGAAAAGATATAGACTGATGAATCATTTGCGAAATCGAATTATAAATGAAATAGCCCATTGCTATCCACATTGTCCGGTAGAAAAGTTTCCTAATTAGCCCTATCCTTTAAACTGTTTAAGATTTCAGAAAAGCATTTTTACCCCTGTTTGTCATTTATTGTTGCTTTCAAAACCACCCATTTGCTTATCCATGAGCTCGATAGGATTTCAACTCATGATGTGATATTCTTTTTTACAAACTCTCCCGATGTTCTGTTTACACAGACAGCACACTTGTTAGCGGTGGAAGCAACTATTTAATTAACTTTGTTTTTTTTTATCAAAGATGTTATTCAACAGTTTTAAGTCTTCAGTGATCTACCTCGCCTACACCTCAGCTGCTTTCTATTTCTATTTTTTTACTGGTGCTTTCTATTTATACCATTTTCAAAATAGCTCAGCCATCTCGATTGCTCAACAACATTTCTTTTTTTGCCCAGTAATATTTCCGATGGGATATAAACTCATGACTCATATTTTGTTCTGTTTAGCAATAAACACAGTTTTTTTAGCAAGGTAAACCTCCCACTGCTCAAAATCTTTTCGATAAATTTTGTCCTTTATTCAGTTCACTTGTTGACCACACATATTGGTGGTAAAGGTAATAATTTATTTGGCTGTTTTCTTATCAAATAAACAATCCAGCAGTATTTATATACAACACAACATTTTTTTGCTGTTCTTCTAGTATTAGTTTTCACTGGACTGCCATTACGGTAGGCTTTTAATACAGCTTTTCATTTATTCAACCACATTTTCATGATAAGATTTACATCTGCACCTGGCCGTAGGCCTTAATCAGATGGTGGTCAAACCACTGTAAATGAAAAGCAACGCCATTCACGCCCTAGGAAGCCGAAGACTAATTCTAGCAACAAGTTCTTCCTAGTTGCAATTTCAGCGGTTCCAGAGCAGGGCTGCAAACCACCTCTCCTTGCTGAAGAGTTGGAAACTATCCAACTCCTGTCCAGAACATATGACTAGCATGCTCACTGGTTCTGGATCATTCACCAATAGGTGTGATTAAAGGCGAGATGAACCTGGCCACCATAAAACAATTCCTGTATGGGGCCGCAAAACCACAACCACCACGATACTCCCGAAGGGCCAACCTCAATAATCAGACAGAGAAACAGCTAAAAGTCTAAACAGGCAATTAGCGGAAACTCTGGGGCTTACTGATTCCCGTGGAAATAATGTGGAGCTTCCAGTTGTACCCCTGCTGACTCCAGGGGACTGGGCTCCCTTATACCCCCAGCAGTACAGGTCTAGATGGTCAAGTATTGTATAAAGACTGTTAAATGTGGGGGGGGGGGGATTATTCAACCGCAACCATAATTTGCATGGGGCAAAGAGTATTATGGTCGCTATATGGAATAATTTAATAAGTAAACTTAAAAATTACAGGGTGTCACTGAACTACGTAAGTTTGCCAGTATAGGGCTTTCTTTGAAACTTAACCACATATACCGCTATATGGAGAAGTTTAAAAAGTAAATTTAGAAATTAAAGAGCGTCACTGCACTTACCTATTTTCCAGTATAGGGCTTTACCTTTGAAACAACCCGCACTCTTGATCTTAACTTTGAAAATTTTATAAGCAAGCAAAAGGACTTCTAACAAAATGAAAATTAAAGTGAAACGGATTTTCTTTAAAAGGCGTGATTTTTAAGTGATGGCTGTCTTATTATGCCGAAGTGGACACATATTTTAAATTTTCAACAAAAAGGAAAAATTTAACTTTAAAAATTAAAGGGTTAGAACAACTTGGCTAGATATAGAGTTCTTTTTTTTCGAGAATGGCCACAAAAAGAGGACAAAGCAGCAGGTTGCTCCGTTAGCTTTAAATTAATATTTTGGAGCTTGAGGTATTAGGAGTTTGTTTTTAACCCTTTTAAGTTTTTAGTTGAAAATTTTCGGAGCTCGAGCTCGAAAAATAAAAACAAAATAACTTAAATTCAAATGCATATTCAAATTTTATTTTACGTTACATTTTTTTTTTTGAAAGGGCAATAACTTATGTCGCCATCCAATATATTTAATAATTTCATTTTAAATGAAGGGGAGTTCAATGGTTTTTTAGCAGCAGCAACACAATAAAATACAGCAGAAAAAAAACATTAAAAAAAAACTATTAAAATATTGTTACTGTTCTGTTGTTGGTGGTGGTGTTGCCTTTGTTGCTGTTGGTTGTAGTATTTTAAAAGAACAAAGGAAAGCATAAAAGCAAGAAACGTTTTACCTGCAAGCCATCATCAAATTTCATACCATGATGAAACTTTTCATTTGAGTTCAAAATGAATTTTGAAATTGTCGAATAAAACAAAACATAGAAGAAGAACGTTCGAAAAATCAGGCTTTAAGTATAAACCATGATGTTTAAAAAGGGCCAGTCAGCCATCCATCCATCCATCCGACCGTCCGTGCACGTATAAAATATAATTTTTTTCATTGTTATTAGTTGTACTTGTTGTTGCTTTCGAAAAAAAAACATTCTTTTAACAATTTACCCCGTTGCCGTTGTTACTGTTGTTGTTGGTGTTTTTGTGTTAGCAGCCCAGCTAGAGCAAAATTTATGTACTTACATATGTAAGTATAAACGTACCTTGGCAAAATTGCCTCAAGGTTTTATTCCTTTTATTGCCTTAAATCTCTCTTTATGTTTGTGTGTTGTGTGCATACTATGCAGACTGGCGGATAAAACGACCGACAGACGGACAATTACACACGCATGCATAATAGCAACACAACATTGTGCACAGTGGATGTGATGGACTAAAATAAGATTTAACCTAAAATTTTTTTTGCAGATTTGGAAGCAACCACCACAAATGGGGATTTTTTAAATGGTACGTTTGGCCAAAGAAAATGTTACTTGTTGTTGTCATTGAAGGTACAATTAAGAATGGGCGGTAAGGAGTGGGAATAATTGATTTTTATGCTGTGACATCTAGAATTGTGTTATTAGTTATAACCAGGTTATAGAAGGATGTGAGTTTGGATCCTAAACACTAATCTTTTGTCACATACTTTTGCTCTTTTTCTTCTTTCTTTCTTTCTTTCACTTCCATGTGTCAACCTAACCCAGCATCATTTTCCTTTATGTTGTTGTGTATATGGTTTTAACAGGATAGCGCAGCATATCACAGAGCTTATTGTGTCACAGTTGGTTTATTGAAAGAACCTGTAGGCTAGTAGGTAGTGTACTAGCTTGTAAGTATGGGGGTTGTGGGTTCGATTCCCAACGATAACCTTGGTTTTTTTCACTACAAAAATAAAAATTGACTTTCGGTGGGACCGCACAGCGATGAAGGCATAGTCACTGGTCGCTGTGCTGTCTTATATACGACTATCCTTCTACTTTCACCACCTGTTGCATCTATTCTCTATCCCTTTCCCAAAGAATGTAGCACGGTACTTGACTAAATAGGCATTGTTGCCTGAAGTGCTACTTCTCTTAAAAAAAAAAACAATAAAAAAGAACCTGTTGTCATTTGTTTCTGTCTTTTCTGACTGTTTGTTCGGTCTAAACGGCGAGCGCTTTCGATTTGAAGACATCATTTTCAAGCTGTGTTCTAATCTTTACTGGTGATTCAGATATTCGGTTTTAGGTAGTTCTGTTGTTAAAGTCATATCTACTCCTGTAGGTAGCATGCCAGCATCCTGTCACTTTATGCAAGGCTTATTTCCAATATCTCCCTCTTTTACTATTATTATCTGGGTACGTGTATCCGTCTGAGGGTGTTTTCCGTTTGTTCGAGTGTATAAGTAGTTTTAGTGGTGTGAAAATTGTGTCTGACATCATGTTTTGCCTGGTCGTTAATAATGTCACTGTTAAAAGTTTTGGTTTCCATATTTTCAAGAATGTATAATCTTTGTCCTATTTTACTAGGATGTAGTAATATCATAGATTCATCTATTTCCTTTGGTGGGTATCTGTGAGTGTCAAGATGTAACACAAAGTTGGCGTCTTTTCTTTTTCGTTTGTATGAGCGTGTGTATGGGTTCTGTAATTCTGGTTTTTAGTGTTCGTCCAGTTTGGCCTATATACGTATGTTTGGAGGTACAACCCCCTGGGGGCACATGTATGGTCTTTATGGAGAGCAACTATGTAGACCTGTGCAACTGGGGGAAAAAGGGAGCCGAGTCCCCTGAAGTCAGCAGAGTTATAACTGGAAACTCCACTTTATTTCCACGGGAATCAGTAAACCCCAGAGTTCCGTTATTTGTCTCTTTAGACATTTAACTGTTCTCTGGCTGATTATTGAGGTTGGCCCCTATATGGGAGTATCGTGGTGGTTGTGGTTTCGCGGCCCCATAACAGTATAGTGGTTATTATGGCGGCCAGGATCATTTCGCCGTTAATGACTCGCTAGGTGAATGATCCAGTCCAGTGATCATGCTAGACATGTGTTCTGGACAGGAGTTGGATAGTCTCCAACTCTTCAGCAAGGAGTGATGATTTGCAGCCCTGCTCTGGAATCATTTGCACTAGGAAAAACCTATTGCTAAAATTAGTCTTCGGCTTCCTAGGATGAGCATGACGTCCCTATTTATGCAGTGCTTTGACACCATCTGATTAAGACTACATAGTCAGGCGCAGATGTAAATCTAATCGCACAGTTGTTTGGAGTTACATCCCCCCGGGGGCACATTATAAGTATTTATGAATCACACAACCATCTAGACTTGTGTCTTGGGAGCAAAAGGGAGTCCAATCCCTTCGTGGCTAGTAGGAGCCAACTGGTCAATCCACTATATTTCCACGGGAATCATTAAAGCCCCAGAGTTCCGTTATTTGCCTCTTTAGGCATTTAGCTGTTCTCTGACTGACTATTGCGGTAGGCCCTTCGGGAGTATCATGGTGGCTGTGTGTTTCGAGGGTCGGATCATTCACAATGAACACAATGAATGGTCTAGATCCAGTGAGTATGAATGCCGTCGTGTTCTTAATTATATTAAGCTTCATGCGTTCTGGACTAGGGGCTGAATAGTCTCTAACTCTTCAGCAAGGAGTGAAGGCTGCGGCCTACTCCGGGCTTTTGAAGTTGCAACTGGGAGTGACCGGAGGATATACGTATCCGAATGCCTTCTCGGGCGAGGATAACGCTACATTCCCTCCACAGTGGTAACGGACCACCATCTCATTAAGGCTTACGGCCAGATGCAGATGTAAATCTTATTACGTAATGTTTGGAGGTACACAGTAAGTCTATATACTCTGCTGGAACTAAATTTGTCAGTTGTTGTTGTCGATGTCCTTAGATTATGTTTTGAGACTGCTGCCGGTTTTTAATGCTGTGGGTAAAAAAAAGGTACGTTAGTCTATATATTTCTGGTACTGTGTAAGCAAAAGAGTCATGTTGTAGAGGTTGTCTCTTTGTCTTCTTTATTCCCGTTTTTAGTGTTGTATTGTTTAAGAAGTTTGTTAATAGTAGTAGGTTTGTAGCCATTATTTTTAGCCATGGTGTAAATTGTGTCGAGTTCTTTGTTGTACTTATCTAAAGTAAGTGGAATTATCTGAAGTCTGTGTATCATGTGCCTAAATGCTGTTAGTTTATTTTGGGTAGGGCGGTTCGAGGTGATGTGGATGGTAGTGTCAATAGTAGCTGGTTATCTATAGATGTCAAATATTAAACAGTCAGTTCTTTGTGTTATTGTGATATCAAGATAAAGCAAATTTTTGTCTTGTCATTTTTCCATTGTGTATGTAATTTTATTATGGATTGAGTTTAAGTCTGCTAGAATTTGTTCGGCGTTGTCCTGTTCGAGGATGCATATGATGTCATCTACGTATCTATAGTAATGAGTTGTTTTGCGTTTTTCTATTAGTGCTTTTAAGTGCAGTAATTTAAGATGTTGCATGAAAATTTCCATGACGATTGCGGAAGTTGGGTTTCCCATACCGAGTCCGTTAGGTAATTTGTTAAAGTGGCTATTAAATCTAAAGTTTTATTATCGTCTTTGCAATATCCATAATGTCGGTGATGTATTGTTTGTCGTATAAATTATCTAGTGTATCGGTAGGATATCTAACTGCATAGTTTCAAGTTTCGTACCCGTGGAGATTTATAAATTCTGTGGAGGTATGTGAGGGCATCGAAAATTGGACCTCCAGATTACGTGTGAGCCAGCCATGATGGTTATATGCTACAAGCCATTTTTAATTGTAATGACAGAAGATTGTCTTTCGAATATGGTGGATTTTTTGTCATTTGGGTATGATTTCACGTCAACCCGCGTCAAATTTGGTGTGTGAACAAACCGGTTTCGCTTATATGCCATCTTCAGTCTTCTCTCTACACTCTTATCAATCTAAAAAGTTTACATTTGTTTTATTCCATTTCAAAATTCTATATTTTAATAAAAAAAACTCTTTATATTGTATAAATTTGTGAAAAAGTCGCAATAAAACCATATCAGCGTTATGGAAAACTGGCGTAACAAAATGTCGGCTTGTCTTTAATTATGCAAATATTGAAGATAAATTCGTCCTTCTCAGATCGTTATTAAGGATTTGGTCGTTAACTTTGAGTCGACAGGCTCGATACAAAATGTGCGAATACCAACGCATATTTTACCAGGTCATTCAACTGAGAACATCAAAGTCGTGAGCTGTAGTGTTAAAGCAGATTGCTACTTCCTCGACGTTCTCAGTATTTGGGGTTATCCAAAACCACCACATGTCGAATTTTGCATAAGGAATTTACTTTGAAGGCTTACAAGCTTCAATTGGTGCAGGAATTGAAGCCAAACGACCATTCACATCGCCGTAAATTGGCTCAATTCATTGGGGAACAATTGGCTAGTTTTTCTGCAAAAATCATTTTTTCAGACGAAGCCCATTTTCACTTCTCAGAGTATGTCAACAAGCAAAATTGCCACATTTGGGCTTCTGAAAATCCTAGAGCGATTATTGAGAAGGCTTTGCATGCTCAACGTGTCTGTGTATGGTGCGCTATGTGGTCTGGAGGCTTAATTGGACAGTTTTTATTTTCGAAGATGAGGCTGGAAATGCGGTAACAATCAATGGATCACGCTATCGAGAGATGCTTAACTTTCTTAACTTAATTTTCGACTATTATTGACGATGTGGTTTCAACAGAACGAAACCACATGTTACTATTGCAAACCAAATTTTCCAATCGCATAATATCACGATAATCAGCAGTTAAGTCGCCAGCCAGGTCGTATGAATTGACACCATCGGATTATTATCGGGCGGTATATTAAGGACAGGGAGCCAATCGAATCGATTGCAAACTTAAAATTTAAAATCCATGATGTGATTAACGAAATGAGACTGCCATTTTGCCAAAAAAAAAAAAAAAAATGATTAAAAATTTATAAAAGAATCGACATCCGTCAGCGTGATTGTGGTGGACATTTGCCAGATATAATCTTTCATTCATAATTGCCGAACTTTTCTCTTCGTAATACAATAAAAATTTAAATCATCTTAATCTAAGTTATCACGAAATATGGACTGTGGCAATTTAAAAATTAAAAAACAAAAAAAAAATAAAATTCGTTCGCACCACTGTTCGTTCATCAACACTCAATGAGCGTGACTCAGTAAAAATATTTTATTTCTTGTATTTTACCATGACAAATTCAGTTGCAGAAAGTTTATTCTTTTGCGTCCGTACAAGTATTTGATCAACAAAATACAAAAATACTCAACACGTAAAGAGCCAACTCAGCCAGGCAGCCAGTTATTATTGTTAAAAATACAGAATACAGGCACGGCACAGTCCTAGTCACAGCAGTTTAAAAAGGGGTCCTTTTTGCAGAATTCAATTCTAAATGTGTGTACTTGTGTTTATCGAATGAACGAACGAGATGAGGGGGGAAGGGAGTACAAGATAAAAACGTAGAAGGGCAAATAAAGTACAAATCAAAGGAAAAAAGGGTTCGTGCAGCTACAAAATAACAACAACAACAATTACAGCAGACAATATGCAGTATTAACCAGAGCGTTATATGCACAACATAAAATCAACAACAACAACAACAAAAATATATGCACATATCACATACATATTATATATTTATTTCCTAGGTCGTTAAACTTAAGGTTGCCAGGTTGTGAGGTTGTAGCAGGCTTCGTTTTTTTCCCTGCCTGATTATTTTTTGTTGTTGTTTATTTTCCATTTAGTGTCTGCAAAAGTTATGAGAAGAAAAAATTTCAAATTAAAGGAGTTTTATTTCTTTTCTTTGTTTTTTTCCCATCGAGTTTTAAGGGGAGAGGGGGAAAGGAAAGAATTTATATTGTTTTGTTACAAACTTTTGTTTGTTCGGTATTCAGACATATTTATTTTTTTTTTATTTATTTATTTATTGAGCTGGTGGATAAAAAGTTTTCAAAATGAAAATAAGGTAGAATTTATGTGTCTTTATGTTGTAGACATGAGAATTAAATGTTACTGGCTGGAGTAGTTAAGGAAATATTTGGCAAGACAGGACAAGACTCTTTGGCTTCAAAGGCAAGAAGTTTCTTTTCTACTAGATTTCTGTCAAATTTGAAATTTTTTATTTGCTCTAAGGAAGTGGGTGAGGTTTCGCATATCAGTTTTTTTTTGTTTTTTTTCTTTTTTTTTGTTTATTTCAAAACCGTGGAACATGAATTTCTTTACAGCCCATGTTTTTGTTAAAGAAGATAAAAACAAAATATTTGAAATATACGAGGGTGGCTAAATGTTATTTCGTGATAAGATTTACTTCTGCACCTGGCCGTGGGCCAGATGGTGGTCAAACCGCTGTGAAAGTAAAGCCGAAGACTAATTCTAGCAACAGGTCTTTCCTAGTTGCAATTTCAGCGGTTCCAGAGCAGGGCTGCAAACCACTACTCCTTGCTAAAGAGCTGGAGACTATCCAACTCCTGTTCAGAACACATGGCTAGCATCCTCACTGGATCTGGATCATTCACCAGGTAATTGTAATTAAAGGCGAGATGATCCTGGCCACCATAATCATTCATGCTTGGGGCCGCAAAACCACAACCACCACGATACTCCCGAAGGGCCAACCCCAATAATCAGTCAGAGAACAGCGGAAACTCTGGAGCTTACTGATTCCCGTGGAAATAACGTGGAGCTTCCAGTTGTACCCCTGCTGACTTCAGGGAACTGGGCTCCCTTATACCCCCAGCAGCACAGGTCTAGATAGTCCAGTATTCTATAAAGACCGATAAATGTGCCCCCGGGGGGGAACTCAATGTTATGTTGTTTTTTAATTCCCCATCTCTTAATTGAAATGGCAACACTGCTCAAGCAACTATCAGTTGACTCCTCTGTAAATTCGAAAAAGCTGCATTAGTCGTTGATAGCAGACTACATCCCTTTTTCTTCTGAAAAAAATGTGAATTTCGTGCTGCCGCTGTGTGAGATCCGGTATGCAATATCGAAATAATTTTTCCACATTTTCTAACCGTTACCAAAGGTGGATCCACCACAATACAATATTTACCAAACAGCAGCACAAAATTCATGTTATTCCATGTCAATTGACAGCTGAGGCCTGTTGAGAAGAGCAATGTTGCGGGAAATGCAAACAACCACGGATTCATTGAAGATATGACGTGATAAGGTTTACATCTGCACCTGGCCGTGGGCCTTAATCAGATGGTGGACCATTACCACTGTGGATGAAATGTAGCGTCATCCTCGCCCTAGAAGGCCTTCGGAAACGTATATTCTCCCGTCACTCCTAGTTGCAACTTCAAAAGCCCGGAGTAGATCGCAGCCTTCACTCCTTACTAAAGAGTTGGAGACGGCATTCATACTTACTGGACCTGGACCATTCATTGTGTTCATTGTGAATGATCCGACCCACAAACTCAAACGAGGGCCTCGAAACACGCAGCCACTACGATACTCCCGAAGGGCCTACCTCAATAATCAGCGAGAGAACAGCTAAATGCCTAAAGAGAGAAATAGCGGAACTCTGGGGCTCAATGATTCCCGTGGAAATATAGTGGATTGTCCACTTGACTCCTACTAGCCTTGAAGGGGACTGGGCTTCCTTTTACTCCGCAAGACACAAGTCCAGATGGTTATTGTAAGATCCATAAAGACTTATAATGTGCCCCCGGGAGGAGCGCCGGGAAGGTATACTATTTTTTTGTTTATAATTTTTGATAAATGTTTTATTTAATGCCCGCCCCTGTTAGCCTTTCAAATGCGAGCCTTTTTGAGTACATTTTTCATTACATTCGCACACATTTCATGCGGTATTTTTTCAGATATCTCCACAAAAAGAAGTTGGGAGCAGTAAAATCATGCGACCATGGAGGCCAGTCAACATCATTATTTCTTGAAATAACTTGTTGTGGAAAGAGGTCTTGAGGTTTTCCATTCCCCAGAACCGACTATTCTGTTTATTCACATGTCCATTCCAATGACAATTTCCCCAGTCCCTCATTACGATTTTTTCATGATAATCGGTGTTGTCATGGGCGAGCTGTAACATCCTATTGGCATATGTACGGCGGCGTAAATAGTCTTGTGGAAGAAGCTCTTGTGTCAACTGAATCTTATATGGAAACAAATGTAAGTCCTTGTGCAAAATTGTGGCCAAATTTGTTTTTTGAAGAGCAATCTCCTGAGATCGGCGTGGAGTTGAGGTTGATGGATTATTTTTAACACTTTCTTGAGCAGCAGTAATGTTTTCAACCAATCTTGCAGCACGTTGTGGTCCATGCTTGGGCCTATCACCTACAGACCCTCTTTCTTCGAAATCATTCACTACACGATAAATAGTACGTTTTGTGGCACGTTGTTTCTCTCAAATATTTCACGTAACTATGTCATCGTCAGAAATCGACGACTGATCTTGATAAAATGTTTTAATGATTAAAATACATTGGTTTTTCGAGTGTAGTTTTCTCTAACACATTTGCCACGTGTCTACTTCACGTTTTTAATTTTCCATATTTTAATTGAAATAGCAACACTGCCAAAGCAACTGTCAGTTGAATCCTGTCTAAATTCTAAAAAGCTGCATAATTTAGTTTGAGTTTGGCAGTCGTTAATAATAGACTACCTCCCGTTTTCAGAAGAAAAAAAAGAAAAGTGATTTACGTCTGCTCTCCGGTATGTTATGGTGGATCTGCGCAATATGGAACTAATTTTTCCGATCTTGTAACCGTGTACGAAATGTAGATCCACCACAATTCATGTAGATCCAAACCAATGTTATGGTGGATCTGCGCAATATGGAACTAATTTTTCCGATCTTGTAACCGTGTACGAAATGTAGATCCACCACAACACAATGGTTACCAATCAGCAGCACAAAATTCACTTTTCTCTATATCAACTGATAGTTGCCGGTTGACAAGAGCAGTGCTGCTATTTCAATAAAGAGACGGGGAATGCAAAAAGCCACGGATTTATGGACCAACCCTCATACTTATATACTATAGAAATAGTACTAAACTAAATAGTACCAAACTTTGAAAAAGTTTTATTTTAAATTTAGTTTTTGTTGTGCAAAACTCATTTAGTTTCGCATTTGAATATAAATAGAGTGACGCCTCAGCAACGCTTCCGTATTACGCAAATTACGTGCAAATAAGATTGTCGTTAATCCTCATTGTAATAGGCAAATTTTGTTTAGTGATGAAGCTCACTTTTCTATGGACGGATATGGAAATAAACCAAAACTGCCGTATTTGCAGTCATGATAATCCTCAAGTGTATGAGGCATCGTTACATCCAGAAAACTGACTTTTTGGTGTTATTAATGCGCTGGTAGAATCATTGATCCATTTATTCTTTAAAAGCGAATGTTACGGTCAAAGGTAACTGCTATAGAGCCATGTATTCTTGGCTCGTTCGTTCACAGCATGGCTGTGCAATGGCTAAGGCTCATGCCACAAATGATTTATTGAAGGAAACGTAAACTAACCGCAATGTTTTACGTTTTGAACTCCTGAAGTGACTTTCAAGATCGTGCGTTTTAACGCCGCTAGACTAAAGACAATTATGTCCCCCAATTTTGTTGCAAGTCTTCCTGCCAAGGGACTCTTTGAGCAGCATTCGAGGACGATATTATTGTTGTTTTTAAAAAATTAATATCGGGTTTTTCAACAAGAAGTTTGTTTTAAATTGTGGCAACACCAACCACATGATAGTTTTAAAATTTAGTTTTTTGACGTATTCGCAATAGAGATGCATTGGCAATTGTTACTTTAAATTCACTATCACTAATTACTATGAAAATGGTGGTTCTATTAAAGTTACATTTCGTAAAATTCGTGATATTTTCGGACAACATTATTCTCCTTCTGTGACCGCTATTGAGAATTTGGTCGTTAAATTTGAGTCGACGCGTTCGATATAAAATGTGCGAACACCAAGGCGTGTTCGACCGGGTCGTTCAACTGAAAACAATGCAGCCGTAAGCCACAGTGTAGAAGCAGATCCAAAACCCAAAACCACCACATGGCGGATTTTTCGCAAGGATTTGACCTGGAAGCCTTACTAGATTCAACTGGTGCAGGAATTGAAGCCGATCGATAATTCACATTGCCATAGATTCACTCAATTCATTTAGAAATAATCGGTTGGTTTTCTGAAAAAATAATTTTTCACTTGTCAGGGAGGTATGTCAACAAGGAAAATTGCCACATTTGGGCTTCCGAAAATCCCATAGAGAAGTCTTTGCATTCTCAACGTGTCAGTGTATGGTGCGCTATGTGGTGTGGAGGCGTGATTGGGCCGGTTTTTTTTTCGAACATTAGGCTGAAAATGCGATAACGGTCAAAACACATAATGCTATCGCGGGATGCTAACAACACAATTTTGGCCTATTATTGACGACGTGGATATCACTGACATATTGCCCCCCCGGGGGCACATTATAATTCTTTATGGATCACACAACCATCTAGACTTGTGTCTTGCGGGGGTAAAAGCGAGCCCAGTCCCCTAACAGGCTAGCAGCAGAGCCAATTGGACAATCCACTATATTTCCACGGAAATCACTAAAGCCCTAAAGTTCCGCTATTTGTCTCTTTAGGCATTTAGCTGTTCTCCGACTGATTATTGAAGTAGGCCCTTCGGGAGTATTGTGGTGGTTGTGTATTTCGAGGCCTTCGTTTGAGTTTGTGGGTCGGATCATTCACAATGAACACAATGAATGGTCCAGGTCCAGTGAGTATGAATGCCGTCGTGTTCTTAATTATATTAAGATTCATGCGTTCTGGACCAGGAGTTGGATAGTCTCCAACTCTTAAGCAAAGAGTGAGGGCTGCTACGGGCTTTTGAAGTTGCAACTAGGAGTGGCCAGAGGATATACGTATCCGAAGGCTTTCTAGGATGAGTATGACGCGACATTTCATCCACAGTCGAAATGATCCACCATCTGATATTGGCTCACACGGCTAGGTGCAGATGTAAATTTTATCACGCATCACTCACATGTGGTTTCCACAGGACGGTGTCTCATGTCACACAACCAATGAAACGATCAATTTATTGCAAACCAATTTTCGCGATCATATAATTTCATTACAATCAACACCACTGGATTATTTATATACGGAACCAATCGAATCGATTTCAGCCTTAAAACGATTAACGAAATAGGACCGCCATTTGGCCAAAAAGCGATTAAACACTTCAATGAAAGAATTGACATCTGTCAGCATGGTCGTAATGGACATTTGCCAGATATAACTTTTCAATCGTAATTGCTGAACTTTTTGCTTCGTAATTTAATAAAAATTTGAATCATCTCAATCTAAATATTTTGTTTTAGAAAACAAACTTCGTGTTGGAAAACCCTTTACTAAGAAAAAAAATATGTATTTTTTATTTGATTCCTTAAATATAAACTTTCTTTTGAGACACCTCGTTATTTGAAAATAAATCGGGTTAAGTCGTTATGTTTTTTATGTTTCTAATATTTTGTTTATATTCTCACCGCATTTACAGAAACTTTCTAGAAATTTCAGAAGCTGTATTTTTATGCAACAAAATGAAATCAATTAATATGTATGTAGCGACGATGTGTATGCCCGAGTACGTGAATATTTCTTAAAACGCATTAAAGAAAATTATTCAACACTTTTGATTTTATTTAATATTTAAATCTTCTAAAGAAATTAAAAATACCGGAACCCACTACACACAACATACATACATACACACACACACATGTATAAATTTATTTAATTTACATCGGTGCACGAGCACATACTTTATTGTTTCACCATTTCTCTGCTCAAGTGCCTTCGTCTTCCTCTTTCATGCATTTCTTTTGTCGATTAATTTTTATTTTATTTTTTTTTTGTTGTTAGAGTTTTACTTCTTGTGTTTTTGATATATCGTTCAACATGAATCTGACAAGAACTAATAAATAACCAGAACAGTGTTACGACGAACAGTTTGAAATTTCAAGACATTGTGCGTCATCGTGAGCCATATTAAAATAAAATAAAATAAGTGCGGTTTTACACACATCAACTTTTGTTGCTCAACTGTTGTTTTTTCCATTAGAAAGAAAGAGAAGGGGTATAAAGTTTTCTCTTTCTTTCTAATGGAAAAAACAACAGTTGAGCAACAAAAGTTGATGTGTGTAAAACCGCACTAAAAGAAATTTGAAACACAAAAACACGATGCAATAGCAATAATAAAAATACCAAAAACAAACATAATAATGAAAAGGGTGCCTTTTACAATAACAGGAAGGGAGCAAAGTACGAGTACTAAATGTGAAAATATACAATAAATTCCCCCCCAAAATGCATGAACTGTAAGTTGGCATTTGAGTGCAAGTGTACGGTTTTTGAATATTGTTTTTGTTGTTTTTTTTTTGTTATACTCTCACACTCTCTTTTTCTTCTTTTCTTTTGCTGTTTTGTTTTTATTTTTATTTTCTTTTGATTTTTGTTTTTAATACAAAACATATTTTTCATAAACGCACCAATGACACCGATGACGATTACAACGAAGTATGCATTTCGTTGCGAGTGCAATGTTGGCCATTGAAGAAGCACATCTTATAAAGTGCTTCCTTCACTTGAATATATTCAATTTTTAAAGAATATTCAGCAGAAGACAGATTAGTTTGATTTAATTCTTTGTTTTAGCTGCTGCTGCTGCTGCTCAATCAATACATCGTTGTTCGATCAGAAATCTTGGCCATTAAAAGGAAAGAGATATTAAAGAAGATAATATCCGAACCAATTACGATTTTCCGATGATTTTTGCATCGCAATTGTTATAATGGATTCACTAACACTATCTACTATGAAAATGGTGCATCTGTCGAAGTTACATTTCATAAAATTCGTGATATTTTCGGACAACATAATCGTTCTTGTCAGACTGCTTTTAGTAAGTTGGTCGTTAAATTTGAGTCAAAGTGCTCGATACAAAATGTTCCAACACCAACGCATGTTCAACTGGGTCGCTTAACTGAAAACATCGCAGCCGTGAGCCACAGTGTTGAAGTAGATCCAAATTTGTCAGTTCCTCGACGTTCTCAACAGTTGGTTGATTATCTAAAAGCGTCATATTCCGTATTAAGATTTACATCTGCACCTGGCCGTGGGCCTTAATCAGATGGTGGTCAAACCACTGTGAGTGAAAAGCAGCGCCACTCACGCCCTAGGAGGCCAAAAACTAATTCTAGCAACAGGTCCTTCCTAGTTGCAACTTCAGCGGTTCTAGAGCAGGGCTGCAAACCACTACTCCTTGCTGAAATGCTGGAGACTATTAAACTCCTGTCCAGAACACATGACTAGCATGCTCACTGAATCTGGATCATTCACCAGTCGATGTAATCAAAGGCGAGATGATTCTGGCCACCATAAAACAATACCTGTATGGGCCCGCAATACCACAACCCCCACCATACTCCCAAAAAGGGCCAACTTCAATAATCAGCCAGAGCACAGCTAAGTGCCTAAAGAGACAAATAGCGAAGCTTTGGGGCTCACTGATTCCCGTGGAAATAACGTGGGGCATCCAGTTCACTCCCTGTCAGCCTTCAGGAGACTGGGCTCCCTTATACCCCCAGCAGCACAGGTCTAGATAGTCAAGTATTCTATAAAGACCGATAAATGCGCCCCCGTGGGGATGTGAGAATGTAATTTCGTGATATAATTTACATCTGCGCCTGGCAGTTAGGCCTAATCAGATGGTGGTCAGACCACTGTGAGTGAAAAGCAGTGCCACTCACGCTCTAGGAGGCCGAAGTCTAATTCTAGCAACAGGTCCTTCCTAATAGCAATTTCAGTGATCCCATAGCAGGGCTGCAAACCACTACTCCTTACTGAAGAGCTGCAGACTATTAAACTCCTGTCCAGAACACATGACTAGCATGCTCACTGGATCTGGATCATTCACCAGTGGCTGTAATCAAAGGCGAGATGATTCTGGCCACCATAAAACAATACCTGTATGGGGCCGCAAAACCACAACCACCACGATATTCCCAAAAGGGCCAACCTCAATAATCAGACAGAGCACAGCTAAATGCCTAAAGAGACAAATAGCGAAACTCTGGAGCTCACCGATTCCCGTGGAAATAAGCTTCCAGTTGTACCCCTGCTGACTTCAGGGGACTGGGCTACCTTATACCCCCAGCAGCACAGGTCTAGATAGTCAAGTATTATATAAATACCGATAAATGTGCCCCCGGAGGCTAAAACCACCATAAGCGAAATTGTCTTTGAAGCCTTACAAGGTTCAACTGATGCAGGAATTGAAACCGACCGACCATTTACATCGCCATAGATTCACTCAATTCATGCAATAACAACCGGCTAGTTTTTTTGAAAAAAAAACATTTTTTCACACGAAGTCCATTTTCACTTTTCAGGTTATGTCAGCAAGAAAAGTTGCCGCATTTGCGCTTCTAAAAATCCTAGAGCGATTATTAAGAAAAACTTTTAAAAAACGATCAAAAAATTGTAATAAAAGTTGAGTGATGTTCAGTCATTCTCTTTTCGGCAAAATACTATGCGCTTTAGCGCTTTTCATTACTGGAGTTAATAGGGGTACCTGCCACCACGATTACACAACAAATTAATGCTGCCAGCTCCTTGTGAACCGAAATCAGACAATACCATGCTCTTATTATTTGTTGAGCTGGAACCAGTTTTAATCCGCCACATGTAACAAGTTATTAACCAAAGAACCTTAAAAGTAACTAATCTCTGCGCGCTACCGGTTCCCATGGTACCAGGCGTGAGGCACTAGTCAGACCTCAAAAGTCTTTATCTTAGTTGCAGAGGTTATCGCAGGCCTAGCTTTCTATTGTCACAGTATACCCCAAAAACAATAGCACGAACGATGAGAGGTCAACAGGAGAGGAGAATATTTCCTTTTAACTAAATGAAACCATGACTAGGTGCTCTTACCTATTAACCCCAGTGCCTTTTTATCACCCACCTAATGTGTAGGATGTGTAAAAAGGAATGCATATGAAACCGTCAAAAAGAAGTATCAGGATAAAAAGAAAAAATGTTCACCCTTAAAAAACCAAATAGCTGGCTACTGGGTGAAAATGGGTGTTGAAACGGCTATCGGCCAAGCCAGCAATTTCCTCAGGATTTTGAATAAATAACAAACACAACAAAACTTGATTATTATGAAATATTATTTCATTAAAATTCTTTTTGGTAAGACAATTCTGGAAAATTCGAGTGTGAAAGGCAATCACGTCTAAGCTGCTTTACGTTGTATCACGAAGAAAAATAAAAAGTTGGCGAAGACGGTAACACGCTTTCTTTTTTTGTTTTTTTTTTTATATTGTTTCCTTTTCATTGATTCCTTCGTTAAGCCAATATAATGCCATAATTATTATTAATTGTCTCTTCGAAATTATATTGGTGTTGCCATATTGAAAGAATCAAGTGGCCTTTGGAAGTCGCGCTTACAATGGGGCAATTGCATTTTATCACTCCTAAACTATTTAAAGTTTATCTTTGACAAAAGAGAATGGATTTGTGATGCCAATGTTATTTGTGGCAGAACAAGTGCAGGAGGATATTATCAGCTGTACGCCACGCTAGTTGCTTATAGAAGCATTATTTGTTGCAATGACAATGCCTTGAGTCAATTTTAGTCGGTAAGGTGTTGTAAGTGGTAGAGCAGCTGCCATACGAATTTTGCTTTCTCAAATAATCCTGATCGAACTGGAACATCTGTAATATACGAGGCGTTGCAGTGATCACGTCCAAAGACCTCTCTAAATAATTCAATCGGTAGTAGCGACGGGCAGTATGCACAAAGGGCAGGGACTTAATACGAGTTAATGACAATGCCATTGGTAAACAACGCAATAGACACACGTACCCTGTTACTACGTACGTGTGCTACGCTCTTTCTGCTCGAAGTTTTGCCAAGTACTTTCTTTTAGCTAGTAACTGCAATATCTATTTATAGGCAAGTTAAAACGTATAGATTCTTCTTATATGGAAAGATATGGCAGCTTGGGTTATTTATTTCTTTTACTAATATATATTGTTTTTGTAGGAGTAGAGAATTTTGAAAGAAAGACGAATTTTTTAATATGATATGAAATTTACGTTAATCGACAGATATTCTTCTGGCATTATAATTTAAATATGACTCCTGGTATATGACCGTTGCGGCAGGCTTGGATGTAGTTTAATCTGGGAGACCGATTTCTAATGACATATTCCAATATTTGTGACCGTATATCGGCAATAACGCAGCGACTTTTGTCCTACTAGTGGTCAATCGTTTCGGGCTTAGAATAGGGATCGGATATCTCCACAGTTTAGCGGCATTAAGTCGTACGATCTTGGATGCCAACTCGCTGGTCCAAAACATGAAACTATGCAGATACAAAACGTTTTCTTCAATAAATCAATTATGGCATGACCTGTGCGGCATGTTGCACCCTCGTGTTGACAGCACCTGTACTTCCCGGCTGATTAATTGATGAACTAAAAAGTCAGTAATCTTGGTTCTATAGCGGTTATTTTAAATTTGACGTTCTTATCAGCATAATTTTTAAAGAAGTACAGAGCCATATAAAGTGTAACAAATCTTGTGTTGGGCCTAATTTTTATAATTTGGAAGTATTGTTCAGGCGTCAGTCTATTCATGTTGAAATGCCAAAGCAAATTGAATATAAATCACTTGACGTGATAAGATTTACTTCTGCACCTGGCCGTGGTCCTTAATCAGATGATGGATCATTACCACTGTGGATGGTATGTAGCGCCATCCTCGCCCTAGAAGGCCTTTGGACATGTCAGTCTATTCATGTTGAAATGCTAAAGCAAATTAAATATAAATCACTTGACATGATAAGATTTACTTCTGCACCTGGCCGTGGGCCCAAATCAGATGGTGGATCATTACCACAGTGGATGGTATTTAGAGCCATTCCTAGAAGGCCTTCGGATACGTATAACCTCCGGCCACTCCTAGTTGCAACTTTAAAAGCCCGGAGTAAGCCGCAGCCTTCACTCCTTGCTGAAGAGTCGGAGACTATCCAACTCCTGCTCCAGAACGCATGAAGCTTAATATAATTAAGAACACGACGGCATTCATACTCACTGGACCTGGACCATTCTTTGTGTTTATTGCGAATGATCCGACCCACAAACTTAAACGAGGGTCTCGAAACACACAGCCACCACAATACTTCCGAAGGGCCTACCTCAATAATTAGTCGGAGAACAGCTAAATGCCTAAAGAGACAAATAGCGGAACTCTAGGGCTTTACTGATTCCCATGGAAATATAGTGGATTGTCCAGTTGACTCCCACTAGCCTTGAAGGCTCCCTTTTACCCCGCAAGACACAAGTCTAAATGGTTGTTTTAGGATCCATAAAGACTTATAATGTGCCCCCCGGGGGGAATAAATCACTTGACAGCTGAAAAAAATGACAGCCAATTAAAAAAGTGTTGCCAATTTAAAGTTCTCTACCTCTGGTCAAAACACCTATCCATTTGCTGATAGCCATCTTAAGGTTCTTGTATTTCTACCTGGTTAATATTTTGGCTTCCTGAACACCTCTGCTTAGCTTACCGCCTGTAGTTGCGGGCTTCGATAATCTTTTTCAAATTAGCCTTTCCCACTTTTTATTGTAATTCTAGCCGTGATAGGGTTGCCACATATAAGGACTTTGCAGCCTAATAAGTATGCGTGATCCTTATTCTTTCTTAGAATTACTTCAAGTAGAAAGTACGAGTACGTTTTATGCTTTTGAAAATCGTTTCTATTTCACTTAAAATAAAACTTGTAAATTAAAACAGGCTTTTATGTGGGCTCACTAATTAGTTCGTCATAGCTGTACATTTGTGTAGGAATATGTTTAAGGGAGGCATTGTAACATTGCAGCACACAACACATTATTATTATTGTGGCCAGCAAGCAACTCAAGAATATTAATTGCGGATGTGCATGTTTGCATGTACTGACTGACATCCATATGTGTTGTTTGTTGCTGCCTGCGTTTTTTTTTTTTTGTTTTGGTGGGCATTTGTTTTATTGAAATATTTTTTATTTTATTTTTTTTATTCTCATTATTTGTGAGATAAATATAAATAAACCAAAAATGCAACACTGTTTTTTTTTGGTCCACTGTATTCCAGCCAATAAATGAAATGAGCTTTTGTACGAAAAGTATTTGATGTTTGTGCATGTTTCTGTCATCGCTTGCACTAACTTACATCAAAGAAGAGTATCTTCAGTTCACTTCACTCTCTTTCCTCATTCCTTTAATGATTTGCTTATGTAAAATAAAATGAACTTTTTTTTTAGCTTCCTTCCATATAATTTATTAGTCACTGAATGCTCAGTTAGCATCGCAAAAACTGTCACTTGTTGTCATCTTTTATTATCTTCTGCAAGATTAAACATCTGCCTGTGGTTATTGTAACATTATTCCTGGTGCAAGTGTTGGTTCCCATAAAAGTATATTTTTTTTCTCTTAGAACAATTTATCAAAACTGGTAATTTTCAAGTGTTTCACCATGATGAGATCAGTGCATGTTGTAAACAAGATCGTGATTGCAAGACCCTGTATTCTATCAAGCGTTAAAATGGCGGTCTTTAACTCTTCCTACGACGATAACCTAAGTCGAACTGATAAACGTTCGGGCCAAGCATAATTCAAATTTGTGATAAACCACCAGCAATTTTCTGACTGAACCATTTGAGCCACCGAGATAACTTGCTTATCTCTCCCGGAAAAAGTCATTGAAAATATATGAAAGTAAAATAAATAAATACAAAAAATGTTTAATATCCGCTGTTTTTAATACAGGCAGAGATAGAACTTTAAGTTGGCAACACTTTTTAACTGGCGGCCATGTTGCCAGCTGTCAAGAGTTTGGTTTGACATTTCAATATGCATAGAGTGACTGATGCCTTAACAACGCCTCCGAACTTTGCAAATTGGATCCAAAACGAAATTGCTATTGATCCAAATTTACATATGCGAATTTTGTTTAACTCACTTTTGTTTGAATGGATACGTCAACTGCCGCATTTGGGGTGATGATAAGTGTATGTATAGTCACTGTTACATCCAGAAAAACAAAATGTTTGGTGTGTGTCATGGGTTGGTGGGATCATTGCCCCGAACTTCTAGTAAAAACGTTACAGTCAACGGTGACCTTTATATTTCTGGCCTGGTAACACTGACAGTTGCTAGGCACCAGCTGATGTTTCCAGTGCAACCTTCGCATTGTTAAACATAACCTCAACCAAAACATTTTGTCATTTTGTTGTTGTTAGTGTTAGTGATAGCAGGTTGAAAAAGTGATCTTAGGAGAAAATGGAATTAACTCGTGAACATTTTCGTGCAATAATTTTTCATAACTTTCGACGTAGCCTGACACGACAACAGTGCACAGATGAACTTAATTCCTTATAGGGCATTGAAGCACCTTCTTACAGCACCATTAAAACTGGTATAACGAATTCAATCGTGGCCGACAATCACTCCAGGACGAATCCCGTGAAGGTCGTCCAACAACGGCTGTTGTGCCAGAAAACATCGCAACTGTGCATGAGCTGATAAAGCATGATCGTCATGTAACATATCGCGAGATTGAGGCATCAGTAGGAATTAGTATGATGAGCATCAATAAGATCTTGCATGAATATTTGTATGTGAAAAAGGTTTGTTCACGTTGGATACCGCATAACCTGACAAACGCACAAAAGGATGCTCGTGTTGGTTGGTGCAAGAAAATGTTGCAGAAATTCGCTCAAGGTGCATCAAAAGCAGTTTATAATATCTGCACAGGTGACGAATCATGGATATTTTCATATGATCCAGAAACGAAACAGCAATCCACCGTATGGGTCTTTCAAGACGAGAGAAATCCCACCAAAGTTGTTCGTGGAAGAAGCACATCAAAGCAAATGGTTGCATTACCGGTCATGTGGCGACTGTGAGCAACGTAAGACGGTTAATTCGGCATGGTACAGCACTATTTGTTTGCCAGAAGTCTTTGAGAAACTTCGGGAAAAGTCAAAGAAAAGACGCATCATTCTGCATCACGGCAATGCGAGCTGTTTCCGATCGGCTGAAACAATGACTTTTTTGACAGGGCAAAACATTGAATTGATGGGTCATCCGCCGTACAGCCCTGACTTGGCACCTAATGACTTCTTTTTGTTTCCGAACATCAAGAAAAAACTACGTGGACAACGATTTCCTACACCCGAAGAAGCAGTTTCTGCATTCAAAACCCATGTTTTAGAAGAACCTAAATCGGAGTGGAAAAAGTGCTTTGAAAATTGGTTTCAACGCATGCAAAAGTGTATAAATCGTCATGGAGAATATTTTGAAAAACAATAAAATAGATTTTGTCTCTAAATGCTTGTGTTTTCATCCTTAGGCCACAAATATAAATAGCAGCCCTCGTAATTATTGACTTTTTAGATCATAGATTTACCGACAAAAACGTTTGGTAACCGCATAGTTTCATATGACGTGATAAGGTTAACATCTGCACCTGGCCGTGTGCCTTAATCAGATGGTGGCCATTACCACTGTTGCAATTTCGAAAGCCCGGAGTAGGCCGCAGCCTTCACTGCTTGCTAAAGAGTTGGAGACTATCCATCTCCTAGTCCAGAACGCATGAAGCTTAATATAATTAAGAACACGACGGCATTCATACTCACTGGACCTGGACCATTCATTGTGTTCGTTGTGAATGCTCCGACCCACAAACTCAAACGAGGGCCTCGAAACACACAGCCACCACGATACTCCCGAAGGGCCTACCTCAATAATCAGCCAGAGAACAGCTAAATACCTAAAGAGACAAATAGCTGAACTCTGCGGGCTCACTGGAAATATAGTGGATTGTCCACTTGACTCCTACCAGCCTTGTAGGGGACTGGGCTCCCTTTTACCCCGCAAGATCCATAAAGACTATCATTTCTATTTCGCACCTGTGAATTGGCCCCTAAGATCGTTTAATATAACGCCGCTAAACTATGTTCTGTGAGGATATATGGTTGCTAGTCTAAGCCGGCAAGCCTAAAACGATTGAGCACTTGGAGGACAACATTCCAGATTAGACTACGTCCGAGCAATTAGTAGCGGTCATATGCCAGTAGTCATATTTAAATTACAAATGCCAAAAGATTATCTTTCGAACAAGATAAATTTCACAGCAATTAAAAAAAATCATCTTTGCTTTATTCCATTTCGAAGTTCTAAACCTCTACAAAAACACCCTTTAGTGCCCTAGCATACAAATATTGTGTACAGCGGCACTATTTTGTTATGGATTTGTTTATCATTTGGGATGCAACATGAGTGCTTAACCCAGTGTGATCGATGGCAGATACATGTTGCGAAACATGTTGCAAGAGAGTGATAACTTGAAATTTTGAATTTGCTGAGCTGAGTATTTCACAAAATAAAACTATGATTTTTATTTTTCACCGTATTATTTATATGAATAAAAATGTCGCCGTTGCCTCCAAAGGGCTTAAAGAATATTTAAAAATTTAAACTATTGATAGCCGTCCATAGCACAACTGTGCTTGCTTAAGTTATTATTATATTGTTTTTATTAGATTACAGAAGACAGTGACTAAATGACAATTTTTAGAGGCGCTCAAAAATTATAAAATGTACCAAAATACACTTAATAATTTGTAAAGCAGCTTCAAATAATATCAACTCCAGCCAGAAATCCAAAATTTCTAAGATAACAGTGTACGTTGTTCGTGGAACTATATCATTGAGGGTCAATGATGTTCATTTACTGAATATAGATTCCTCAGCTTAGCGCATATATAAATTAAAGCAATAAATAAAAAGGTTACCACATTTTTCCATATTAGCAAAATCTAGACGTTTTAACTCGCCTATAATTATATAACGCAGTTGCAGAACACAATAAAACAGAATTCTGAAATTTATTTCAACCCTCAACCCCTGCTTTAATTTTATACAATAAAGATTTTTTACAAAGATTTAAAAGTTAAAAAGATTGTGTTTTAATTATTTTAATCTGTTTTTCATTTTCAATTTTGTATAAAAGTTTTTTTTTTTCTAAAGACGATCTTAAAATTTTTTAGATAAGATATACACTACTGACTATTTTTACAAATAAAGTGACGATTTTCCAAAAAGAAATTTTCCTGGCAACGTAACTTGGATGGTAAAAAGCCTGTTAAAGGTGTTTATAGCAACAGGGTCTTAAAATATCTTTAACACTGCAGCAGGTTTAAAATAGGGTTTTCCAACAAGAAGTTTATTTTTCAATTATGGCAACACCAACAACATGATCGTTTTGACATTTAGTTTTTTGACGTATTCTTAGTAGATGCATTGCCAATTGTTGCAATGAATTCAATTTCGCACAAAAATCTCATTAAAATCATTAAAATCCACTATGAAAATAGTGGCTCTGTTAAAGTAAAATTTCGTAAAATTCGTGATATTTGCGGACAATATAATCGTCCTTCTGAGATCGCTATTAAGAATTTGAACCTTAAATTTGAGTCCACAGACTCGATGCAACATCTGCGAATACCAACGCTTGTCGACCGGGTCGTTTAACTAAAAACATCACAGCCGACCGACCTTGGACATCGCCGTAGATTCGCATAATTCATTCAGGAACCAACAACCGGTTGGTTTTTCTGAAAAAAATAATTTTTTTAAACGAAGCCCATCTTCACTTACCAGGGTATGCCAGCAAGCAAAACTGTCGCATTTAGGCTTCTCAAAATCCTAGAGCAAAAATATTTAACAATATTGACAAGCCTTTGTTGCATGCTCAATGTGTCACTGTATGGTGCGATATGTGGTCTGGAGGTGTGATTGGACCGTTTCTTTTAAGATGAGGCTGGAAATGCGGTAACGGTGAATGGACCACACTAACGCGATAGACTAATAACTCAATTTTAGCCAATTATTGACGACGTGGATATCACTGACATGTGGTTTCAACGGGACGGGGCCACAAGTCACACAGTCAATAAAACGACCAATTTCTTGAAAAGCAAAATTCCCGATCGCATAATTTCATGACAATCAAAAGTTAAGTCCGCAGTCAGATCGTGTGTTTAAAACCACTGGTTTATTTTTTGCGGGACTATGTTAAGGGCAGAGTCTATACGAAGCCAATTGAATTGATTTCAGCCTTAAAATTAAAAATCCGTGATGTGATTAACAAAATTGGATTGCCATTTCGCCAAAAAGTGATTAAAAACTTTGATGAAAGAATCGACATCTGTCATCGTGGTCGTGGTGGACGTTTGCCAGATATCATTTTTCAGTGACAGTTGCCGAACTTTTCTCTTCTTAATCAAAATTTTTTGTTTTAGAAAAACAAACTTTTCATTGAAAAACCCTTTACATTGAAAAATATATTTTGTATTTTTTTTCCGTTCGCTACAGCACTTAGGGGATGACGCCTACTCATAAAATGCATTGTAGCCGAACAAGGAAATTAGGTTATGGGGAGAAGGAAAGAGGGAGTAGTGTTTGTGGACATTCGATTTGAAATTCCCTGCACTGAAAGTGACAGGAAAGATCTCTGGAGGGAGTTTATGTTCTGCTAAAAAACGAATTCTCCGTGTATAATGCGTAGTGCGATTCACTGGCCAATCGACTACAAATGGATTTTTTTCATGATAATATTTACATCTGCACCTGGCTGTAAGCCTTAATCAGATGGTGGTCAAACCACTGGGAATGAAAAGCAACGTCATTCACGCTCTAGAAAAGTCGAGGACTAATTCTAGTAACAGGTCGTTCCTAGTTGCAATTTAGCGGTTCCAAAGCTGGGTTGCAAACCACTACTGCTTGCTGAAGAGCTGGAGACTATACAACTCCTGCTCCAGAACACATGACCAACATGCTCACTGGATCGGGATCATTCACCCGTTGGTGTTATTAAAGGCGAGATGATCCTGGCCCACTTAATCAGTTCATGCGGGGGCCGCAAAACCACAACCACCACGATAATCCCGAAGGACCAACCTCTATAATCGGTCAGAGAACTGCTTAAAGTCTAAAGAGACAATTAGCGGAACTCTGGGACTTACTGATTCCCGTGGAAATAACGTGGAGCTTCCAGTTGACACCCTGCTTGCCGTCAGGGGACTGGGCTCCCTTATACCCCCAGCAGCACAGGTCTAGATGGGTAAGTATTCAATAAAGACCGATAAATGTGCCCCAGGGGGTGGAACTACAAATGGATGCGCTCTCATCAAAAATCGAATTAAACAGTGAAATACACCCCATCAACAGAGTTGAATAGCCTACTGTCGCCAATGAACCTTTTCGCCCTCTCCTGTACGCTGTCGAACAGTTCCAAAATAGGCTTTTGGGGTGCTGGCCCACACACGAGAGTTGTATTCCATCTTTGGACGGATATAGGTGGCATAAATAGTACGAAGATGGGATGGAGTCAAGTATTTTAAAAAACCGAGGCACTTGAAAGCTGTTTCAGAAGTTCATTTTACATTTTACTATTTAAGTCTCTTATTCGCGTCTTATTTTTTCTGTTGAACAAAAAAACCGTTTAAAGCAAATTAAAATCGTTAAAGGACGGTTGTGATTTTTCTCTAAGTAAAACTAAGAGAATCATTTTTGTAATCTTAATCGGCATTAAAAGAAATTTTTAATAAATTACAGTCTTTATTTTGACGATTTTTAAAAGTCCTTAATAATTTCTACAAAATTTAAAGTTTTGCCGACATTTTAATCTGGCAACTATGGGCACCATTTGTAATGCAATCGAAAAACTGTAAATTCAAAATGTCTTAATAAAAATAAATGAAATAAAAATTATTGAACTGCAGGAAAAAATAATAACAAAATTCATTTGAAAACAGCTGTTTAACAAAAGACAAAAATATGGGTGTGTGTATCTGTAAGTGTGTGTATGTTTACGTAAATTACTCACAAGAATAAGGAAGTACATGGTACTTTTGTCTTAAATTCAAATAAAATATTGCGTGGGCTTAGTAACCAGGCAGATAAATTAAAGCCAGCGCATTACAGTCAAGCCAGTCAGTCATCAGCAGCCAGTTTTGCTCAAAAAAAAAAATACGAGACAAGAAAGTCATTTAATTATTGTGTGACAATTGCTTTTGTTAGAAATTTAATATATGTCTGTCCAGTACATACATACATATGAACATACACGTTTATGTATAAAACTGTCTAACAACTATCAAACTGTGCTCGTTTGTTTCTGGGCGCTTAATAAATTTAACAATAATAACAACAACAACAATAATAACAACAAAAACAAAAGAGCGAACGAAAACTTAAATAATATTTAATTATTTATTTGTTTAATCTTTTTTAAATAAATTTTGTTTGCTTCTAAATATTTGCGAGTATGAATTTGCAGTTATTTTTCATCTCTCATCATTATCGTTGTCGATGTCTGTCTGCTTTTATGTGTAAGACATTTAAAGCTGGAATGTACAGGGTGTCCACCGGGAAGGTATATTACTTTGTTTTGCTGCCATTTTGGTAAACATTAGTCTTAAAAATTCATATTTGGTAGTCGTGAAGAAGACACGTGGCAAATTTGTTATGAAAAAGTATTCGATAAAACCAACGTGTTTTAATCGCTAAAACATTTTATCAAAATCAATCATCGATTACTGTGGCGATGAGAAAGTTATGTGAAATTTTTGGGAGAAACAATGTGCCAGCAAAACGCATTATTTATCGTTATTTTGTTTTTCAATCCCTCTTTTTTAATCGGCTATGTCCACTATAATCCAAGATATTGCGAGTAAGGGGATTAGGATGGTCTTCAAGCTTCATCAAGTATTTGCCTGCGTATTTGATGATTTCTGTAATCACCAGCGGTATGTCTAAATCACAATGTATGTTTGAATTTCTGATGTACCATGAAGCGGAAGTTATTAACCGTAAAATTTTATTCTGTCCACGTTGAATTCTATCCACATTTGAAGCTGAGGCAGTGCCCCAAAGTTGGATTCCGTAAGACCATATTGGTTTGAAAATACTTTTCTAAATTAGAAGTTTACAATCTAGGCTAAGTTTTGAGTTCCTGCCAATAAGCCAATAAAGTTGTGTTAGCTTAAGTTTCATTTGTGTTAGCTTTGACTCAATATGATGTTTCCATGTAAGGCGACGATCAAGATGTATACCAAGATATCTCACATAAGACTGGTGAGGAACAATGTGATTATTGATTCGAACGGGTGAACAATTATCTCTTCGCAGGGTAAAGGTCACATGAATGCACTTTTGAACGTTCACTTTAATTCTCCATAATTTTAACCACAACTCCAACTGAGTTATATGTTGCTGATGATTTATGGAGGCTTGATAGGAGTTTTCGTGCGAACTTAGACACGCTGTATCATCAGCAAACGTAGAAGTGTGGACAGTTTCACTTACAGGCATATCGCAGGTATATATCAAATATAAAACTGGTCCAAGAATGCTACCTTGTGGTACGCCTGAGGAAATTGGTTTGGATAAACTAACGAAGTCTCCTTCAACAACAGAAAATTTATGTCCAATTATGTAGCTTTTCAGTAGGTTGCTTATACTACAAGGCAAGTGAGCGGCCAGTTTCAGAAATAGACCTTCATGCCAAACTTTGTCAAAAACCTGAGAAACATCAATAAAAATAGCTGAACAATACTTCTTCTCTTCAAAAGTCCTTCTTATCACCTGAACCAATCTATGGGTTTGCTCAATTGTGCTATGTCTACTTTTAAAACCGAATTGATGGTCTGAGATACACCCACTATCCCTTAGCATAGGAGACAATTTATTCATAAGCAACTTTTTGAAAACCTTTGAAATAGTCGGTAATAGGCTTATGGGCCAATATGACTCGGTTTTGGTTAGGTCTTTACCCGGTTTTGGAATCATCTTAACTTTGGAAATTTTCCAGTGGTCAGCCGTAAAATGGCATTAAAAATAAATAGCATGATAATGACTGCAACACTGGGGAGCTCTTTCAACATTTTGTTACTTATACCGTCCATACCAGGAGATTTTTTCGGGTTTATCTCAGAAATTAACTTTTGAACCTCACGCAACCTAAACTTTAAGAATCGAAGGGGTAATGCAACTACGCTCGGCAAATTAACATCATCAGTACATTTGTGTGGGGTGAATACATCTATCAAGTAGTCGGCAAACAAGTCGCCTTTTTCAGCGTCCCTTCTTGCCCTATCTCCACTGATATTACGTAGAGGTGGCTTGTACTCAACGGGTCTTTTAAAGTTCTTTGTATCGTTTAGTGAATGATTTCGATAGGTCCAAGCATGGACCACAAGGTACTGCAAGATCGATTGAAAACATTACTGCTGCTCAAGAAAGTGTTCATCAACCTCAATTCAACGCTGTGCTCAGGAGCTTGATCTTCAAAGAACAACTTTGGCCACAATTTTGTACAAGGATTTGCATTTATTTCTATATAAGATTCAGTTGCCACAAGAGCTTCTTCCACAAGACCATTCACAAACCAAGGCGAACATTCTGTATTTTAAGCGAATAAAGATAAAAATATAAGATATTTTTACGCAGGTAGACAACTTTAAGTTTGCAACACTTTTTCAACTGGCAGCCATTTTTTTAGCTGTCAAGTGCTAATTTTTAGTTTTCAAACATGAATACCAACCCGCCGAGTACCTGATCAACGCTTCCAAAATTTATTTTTAATATAATGATTCTGTTCGAAATACGTTATTCTTGTTTTTTTTTTTTTAAAGAAAAGTAGCACTTCAGGCAACAATGCCTATTTAGTCAAGTACCATACTATATCTTTAGGAAAGGGATAGAGAAGAGATAAAACAGGTGGTGAAAGTAGAAGCATAGTCGGAAATTAACTGCCGTATACAAGATAGCACAGCGACCAGTGACTATGGCTTCATCGCTGAGTAGCCCCACCGACAGTAAATTTTAATTTTTGTACTGAAAAAAAAACCAAGATCTTCGTTGGGAATCGGACCCACAACCCCCACACTGATAAGCTAGTTCACTACCTACTAGCCTACAGGGGCACCTAATTCATAATTTCATATGCGAATTTTGTTAAGCGATAAAGCTCAATGGATGTGACAATAAACATTATTGTCGCATTTGGAGTGATGATAATCCTCAGTGTATATTGAGGCACCTTTACATCCAGAAAACCTGACTGTTTTGTGTACTTTGAGGGCACTTCTTTAAAAACGGTACTGCTTAGAACGTTACAGTCAATAGCGATCGCTATAGGGTCATGATTACTGACTTTTTCGTTAGTCAATTAAACAACCATGATGTGCAGCAGGTGTGATTTCAATAAGGTGGCGCAAAATGTCACATAGCTCATGCCACAATTGATTTATGGAAAGAAACATTTGCAAACAGCATAGCTTCACGTTACGGACCCATGAATTGGCCTCCAATATTAGGCAATGTAACCACGCCAGACTATTTTCTGTGGGGATATCTGAAGTAGCCAGTCTATGCCTATAAGCCTGAAATGACCCCTTAGAAGACAACAATCGCCGCGTTATTGCAGTCAAAAAAGTTGAAAAAATCACCTGGACCTTCGGATTAGACTACTTCCGAGACAGCTGTGGCGTTCATATGCCAGAAATCATATTTAAGTTATAATGCCAAAAGATTATCTTTCGAATAAAGTAAATTTCACAAATTTATCTTTGTTATTTTATTTCACAGTTTTATACCTCTGTAAAAAATACCCTTTACTTTAGTCACTGTGTTATAAACATAAAATAAGTAAATATAAACAAATTATTTGTTTAAAAAAATAAACGCACACGCATGAAATACATAAAATATTAATTAAGAAAATGCTAAATACCCCACGGCGCTGCTGCTGCTGGTGCTCAATGCATAAGATTTCAAGATCAAAACCGAATACCGATTGTTTTAACCCATTTTCTGCAATTAACTAATAGTCGCCTGGGCTTACAGTAGCCTAAAACTGTAAGGTGAAGAATTTTGAGGTAGTCCTCAGTCCTACATCCCTGTGCCGATTATTGGTTGGGAGAAATCTTAAAGGACGGTGCTTGCACCTTATATTCGGTTTCAATTAAATGACATTTTCTACCCCGTTTTCTAAAATAGCTGCAGCAGAAATTAAGCATGGTCTACAATTTTTATTTTTTTTTTCTTTAAAGAGAAGTAGCACTTCAGGCAACAATGCCTATTTAGTCAAGTACCGTGCTACATTCTTTAGGAAAGGGATAGAGAAGAGATGAAACAGGTGGTGAAAGTAGAAGGATAGTCGGAAATTAAATGCCGTATAAAGACAGCACAGCGACCTGTGACTATGCCTTCATCGCTGAGCAGCGCCACCGGCAGTCAATTTTTATTTTTGTTGTGAAGAAAAAGCCAAGGTCTTTGTTGGGAATCGAACCCACAACCCCCATACTGACAAGCTAGTACACTACCTACTAGCCTACCGGGGCACCTATTGCACTATTATTTTTGTCGTATAGAACTGCTCTCGTTTCTTTAACCTTATAAAACTTAAACTTCCTAAATCTAGATATTACAATGATAGATTTATAGCAGCCGCCGATCGGGTGTCGTAAGCCTTTCAGCTGCATGTTGGAGCCGCGGTAACTAACGTAAATGGCAGCAACTGTGCGGCAATACAATTGATGGTAGCGATGTTCAGCGGTAGCTGCTGTTGAGGTAGCTGGGCAACGCTCACATGCTACGTCGTTGCGTAAGCGCGGCAAACGACAAGAGCTGTAGGAGTAGCAGGCTGCGGTGAAAACAGTCAGCGGAAGCATCTGTATGCTGACGCTATGGAGTTAAAGTATGGAGACACAGTGACACCAGTCAGCTATTGAGGTAACAGAACGTAAATACACAACGGCAGCGGCCACAGTTTTACACCGTATGTGCGATTGCTAGAAGTGTTCATGCGCCCAAAATGAGAAATTTTTTAATTTCTTGTCAGGATTATCTACAAGATTAGGCCAAAGCCGATAGAATTATAACTTCTGAGGATAACGTCCCACCAACAACTGCAATATAACTTCTGTGGCGTCGTTCTACTAGCAATTGCAGCTGACTTAGTATGGCAGCGTTGCGTTGGCTGCGGCCAATGGTACCCCTATTGAGGTAACAGAACATAAACACACAACGGCAGCGGCCACAGTTTTATGTTGGGTGTGTTCCTGATAGCTATTGCTAGAAGTGTTCATGCGTCCAGTATGAGAAATTTGTTAATTCCTCTTCAAGATGATCTACAAGATTAAGCCAAAGCCGATAGAAATGTCACTTCTGGGGGCAACGTTCCACCAACAATTAGATGCCCCTGTAGGCTAGTAGGTAGTATATTAGCTTATCAGTCTGCAGGTTGTGGGTTCGATTCCCAACAAAGACCTTGGCTGTTTTCACTACAGAAAAAATAAAAATTGGCTGCTCAGTGATGAAGGCATGGTCACTGGCCTTCTAGAATAAAAGTTGCCGCGGTAGGCTAGTAGGTAGTGTACTTAGCCTGTCAATTAGGGATGGTTGTTTTCACAATAATAATTCTTCTACCACCACCTGTCTCATCTGTTCTCTATTCATTTCCTAAAGAATGTAGCACGGTTGTGATTAAACAGGCATTGTTGCTTGAAGTGCCACTTCTCTTTATAAAAAAAAAACCTGGAGACCCAATTTTCGATCATTCCCCCCAGGGGAAGTATATCGACAATAACACGCTAAACGCTTCCAAGTGGTCAATCGCTTCGGGCTTATCGGCTTAGACTAGCGACTTCACATACTCCCATAGAAAACAGTTTAGTGACGTTAAATGTCATAATCTTAGATTGCAATTCAAGAACACGAAACGTAAAACTATGCGATTACTAAAGGTTTCTTTCACCAAATCAATTGTGGAACATTCTATATGACATATTGCGCCATCTTGGTTTCAACAATAGCTCCTGCACATCATTGCTATTAAATTGCTTAACGAAAAAGTCGGAAATCTTGGCTCTATATCAACCACCATTGACGGTAACATTCTAATCAGCCTCGTTTATAAAGAAGTACGGAACAAAGGTCCCACCAGTCCATAAAGCACACCAAACGGTCAGTTTTTCTCGATGGACTGGTATTATCATTACTTCAGATGTCGGCAGGCTTGTTTATTGAAGTATCCATTCACACAAAAGTAGGCTTTATCGCTCGGGATCGAGTATTTCGAACGAAAACACGATTTTCTATATAAATTTGCATAATTTGGGCGAGTTGTTTAGGAGTTAGTCCATTCATGTTGAAATGCCAAACGAAAGAAAAAGGTGATGCCTATACATTTGACAGCTGTCAAAAACACTCCATAGATACTAGATTTTTATACATAGGACAGTCCATTTAGCGATGTCCTTATGACTGTGTTGAAATCAACTTTCCGTAGACACCAAAAGGGCTACGAAAAATTTGTCAATTGATTAACGGTATTTCGAAAGCCTCTATTTTTGCAATCCTGGTTTTGATTTTATTTTGGGATGCTATTATTGTCCGTTCTTGTTTTATTCTATTAAAAACTGAAAATGCAGCAAAAAGAACTCCACAGTTTCAAGAAATAGAGATTTGATTTCGAATTTCGAAAATTCATTATATTACAATTTCACTAAAAAGAACTAATTTTTGCGAAGAAAACATTTTTTTGTTTTAAATTTACTTTCTATTGCTAACACAAACACATTTTCCGCGACATAGCTTCCACCTGCCTCTTCAGTAATTGAATCCAACTAAAGCTCAGTGCTTTGAACTTTTTTACTTCCAGTGTGGGTTCTTCTCTCACCTGTGGTTTTCGATTCACAGATTGACAGCTTAGTTTCGAATTTGAATCCACGTCTTATTTACCAGTTGGAAAAGATTTTCTTACGCTCAATTCTGCAGGGCTTCCATTCCCTTTGCATCTTTCTGGACTCGAGCTGCCTCGAAGATTAAACTTTCCACAACTTGTAAAGTGTAGTTGTTTTTCCTCTGTCAGTCAGTTCGCCAACCTTTTTTCGACTTTCAATTATTTTTTTATTTTCATACGCCACACGAATATAACGCGACCTTCTTATCCCAGCAGGTTAGCAGCCATAAAAGAAAACTTTTCCTTTGGAGATTACTGCGTTTGCTTTTAAATTCTCCACTTCTTTTCGCTTTTAAATACTCCACTTCGTTTTAACTTTCAAGTAAAGCTGAAAATGGATTAAAATGCTTAAGTGCTTTATTTGTCCTTTGTGGTCTGTCTTAAACTTTTTCACATTTGTATTGACTCGTTATAAACAAATTGTGATGCGAGTTTTAAATATAAATTAAATCAAATTAAAAGAAAAATACTTTAAACTGAAGTGGTCTAGAAATTAATTTATGGTCTGTTTATGTCTTGAGAACCAAGAAAAATAAAAACAAACAAATAAATAAACGAATATGGAGGACAATAACAAAAGAGTTTCAATTAAAACTTAAAGAGTAAAAAGAGAAAGCGAACTCTTAGTAGGTCGCATATTTGCAGCTGGTGCTGGTTTCTAAGTTGAAAAGAAGTGGAGTATTTAAAAGCGAGAAAAGTGGAGATTTTAAAAGCAAACGCCTTAAACTCCAAAGGTGAAAAAAGGTCAGGCCTACTAGGCTAAGCTTCCTGGGGTAAGCAGGACTCTATTTTAAATAGAATTACCGAAGTAATACTGGTGTGACGTATGAAGATGAAAAATAATCTTCATACATCATACGATTATTACTCTGGTAATTCTATTTAAAATGGTGTCCTTCTTACCCCAGGAATTGTTAAATGAAGGGGTACCAAGAGGCACCCCTTCTTTGTCAAACTTTCAACCCTATTTACTCATTCGCAGGTAACAGCACCATTTGCTATTCGTATTCATTTAGTAATAGATGGAACCAGTTGGAGGTTAGTTCCAAAACATGAATTATACGCTCAATCACGATCTCACAACAATCTCCAAATGGGGTCGCGCAAACAGAGACGAGTTTAATGTCTGTAAGACGCAATAATGCATGCTCACGCATAGATCTGTGCTCGGAAATAGTGCTGCACCTGTTACTATGGGTGATATAGGTATTAGAGAATCGGAAGCTCTTGATCTTCTTGGCATGAAAATTCAGTGTGATGTTTGATTGACTAAACACATTTTTCAGGTTTCTAAAGAAGCTTTCAAGTGCCTCGGTTTTGTAAAACGGTGTAAGAGATACTTCACTTCATCCGATCTTCCCACTATTTATACCACCTATATCCGTTCAAAGATAAAATACAACTCTCATGTATTTTATAGTTGGTCGACCGCATACAGGAGAGGGCCAAGAGGCTTATTGGGGACGGTAGGGTATCCAACTCTATTAATTCTCTAGAGCATCGACGCAATGTTTGACTCGATTTTCGTTGAGAGCGCATCCATTTGTGGTCGATTGGCCAGGGAATCGCTCTAGGCATTACAGGGAGAATTCATCTTTTAGCAGAACAGTTCGTGTGTGGAATAAACTCTCTCCAGAGGTCTTTTCTGTCGCTTTCAATGTAGGAAAATTCAAATCGAATGTCCACAAACACTACTCCCTCTTTCCTCCTCCCCATAGCATAATTTCCTAGTTCGGGTACAATGCATTGCATGAGTAAGGGTTATGGCCTGAGTGGTGGTCCGAACGAAAAAGAAAGAAGAAAAGATTAAGAGGTAAACCAACTACATTTTACAAGTCGTAAAAAGTTTAATTTTCGAGTCCGCTTGAGTCCAAAAAGATGCGAAGGGAATAGGAGCCCTGCAAAATTGAGCGTAAAAAAAGTCTTTTTTAACTGGTACTTACGGCGTGGACTCAAATTAGAAGCTAAGCTTTTAAGGTGTGAACCGAAAACCACAGGTGAGAGAAGAAACCCTACTGGAAGTGAAAAGTTACCAAGCACTGAGCTCGAATTCGATGCAATTACTGAAGAGGCAGATGCAAGCTATGTCCCGGAAAATAAGTTAGTATTAGTAATAGACCTGAGGACCTGCTACAAACGTTGGACTACTTGCTTGGTTCATTGCACTAAACTACTCAGTTTAGTATATATTATATAAGGTGTTTTTATAGAGGTACAGAGCTTAATGATTTCACCAAATGATTTATGCTTAGTTTGGTTTGGCATTTCAACATGAGTTGACTGACGTCTGAACAAGGTTTGTAAATTATGTAAATTGAAGCCAAAACAAAATTGTCGTTCATTACGATTTTTATAAGCAAATTTCGTAAAGCGATAAAGGCCACTTTTGTTAGACGGGATAAGTTAACAACCAAAACTGCCATATTTAGAGTGATGGTAGTGTTCAAGCATATGTTGGGATACCGTTACATCCAGAAAAACGGACTGTTTGATGTGCTTTATGGTCTAGTGGAATCAATGCTCTGGACTTTTTTAAATAGGTAGCTCGTTAGAATATATCAAGCAATGATGACCGCTAAAGAGCCATGATTTCTGACTTTTTCGTTCATCAATTGAACAATCATGACGGGCTGGAGTTGTGGTTCCAACACGACGGTGAAAACTTGTCACACAGTTCGTATATTATTGACTTTATTGAAGGAAACGTTTGGTAACCACATAACTTCACGTTTTGGACCTATGAACTGGTCTCTAAGGTAACGAGCCTTAACATCGCCAATAAAACCCACACCAAAGTGGTCAATCACTTGGAGGACAACATTCGCTGCGTTAATGCCAATATACGGCCATAAATGTTGGAAAGTGTTCGAAAGTTGGATCTGTAGATTAGATTACATCCTAGCAAGCCGTGGCCATCATATGCCAGAAGAAATTCTACTGTATAATGCCAGCAGATTGTCTTTCGAATAAATTAAATTTTATGTCAATTAAAAAAATTGTTCTTTGTTTTTGCCATTTCAAATTTCTATACCTCTAAAAAAAATACCCTTTATAAAGGGGAAAAGCGAGTATTTAAAAGTTCCTCTCTTAACAAGAACACAAAAATATTGTTATGTTTATACCTTTTAAAAACGTTTTGTTGTGAGTTCTTTATTGCAAAATAAATAACACCCGATTTTAAAGTTTTGAAATTAATAACAAGTTTATTTACTTTAACTACACCAAGTTGACACTACAGAACAATTTACTTAAGATGCACGTCTTTACTTTACGATATTTAATTTTACACCGATTGACTATCCACTCAGACGCTGCCTTATTTATATTTGTCCATTTAAAGTCTAGAAAATTTTAAGAATCTTCTACTTTCATTGTATCACATTTTGTTGCTGTATGGTGTTTATTCTATGTATGTATGTCTGTGTGTATTTTTGTTTGATTGGGATTGATTTCACAATATTTATTCTTGTCTTTTGTGGAAAAGGTTTCTTAGAAAACTACGCAGATGGTAAACAGCATACATGTTTGTTGTTGTCTTTCGCGTATAAATTGTTGTTGTTTGTCTATAAAATTTCTACGCAGCTTCTAACCAGTAGTTCGCTTTATTGCTTAATTATTTTATTTTAAAACTTCAACAAGACACATCCGTAGCAATTACGTGATAAGATTTACATCTGCACCTGGCAGTGAGCCATAATCAGATGGTGGTCATACCACTGTGAGTGAAAAGCAGCGCCACTCACGCCCTAGGAGGCCGAAGTCTAATTCTAGCAACAGGTCCTTCCTAGTAGCAATTTCAATGATTCCATAGCAGGACTACAAACCTCCACTCCTTGCTGAAGATCTGGAGACTATCCAACTCCTGTCTAGAGCACATGTCTAGCATGCTCACTGGATCTAGGATCATCCCACTAGATAGGTGTTATTAAAAGTGAAATGATTCTGGCCGCCATATAAAACTGACCTGTTATGGGGCCGCGAAACCACAACCACCCCGATACTCCCGAAGGGCCAACCTCAATAATCAGTCAGAGAAACAGCTAAATGCCTAAAGAGACAAATAGCGGAAACTCTGTGGGCTATTGATTCCCGTGGAAACAACGTGGAGCTTCCAGTTGTACCCCTGCTGACGTCAGGGGACTGGGCTCCCTTATACCTCTAGATAGTCAAGTATTCTATAAAGACCGATAAATGTGCGGGGGGTTTCCGTAGCAATATATCTATTTGCTATAATTGAACTCCTCTTGATAGGTGCTCCCCCCTTAATTAAACGTTTCTTTTAAAACAGCTGTAACCTTTCGTCGCCTAAAATCCTAGTTCCTCAATTTTTATTTCATTTATGAACTCCTCCTCTTTTAATAGAGTGACTATTTACTTGCTTTACTTTGGTATATTGTTTACACTTGGTGTATAAACTGTTTAGTTGATCACTGTATGTGATGTGTTATACAGTTAAAGAAATACACTTAACATAAAATGTACGCACATTTGTATTTCCGGCGAGGTATTAATGAATACAAAAACAAAACAAAACTAAACCAAACAGACACAGACACAGGGTATGTGACCCTTTTAACTTCGCCTTTCAATTAACTTTTGAATGTTTTCTTAAGCTTTTTTTTTAAGTAATTAAAGTCTTAATAATGAATATTTAGTATAGAAAATATTAAAATTGACAACCAACCATATTGTTTTTATCAAACAATCATGATATTGAAATGATAACAAAATTGTTTAATTACTTCAATGAAAAGATGTAACATATACGTGCTCTTTCATCAAAGCAAACAATTTATTTGTTTTATTTCAAATTCACTTACATACACACATACATACACACACATACACACATACATACACACACATACACACATACAAATTTACAAATTTTTATTTGGCTTAGAAACAAAATGGAAACAAGAATAATAAGATAATAATGGATGTTAGTATATACAGTGACTCAAATAAGTTTTCGTACCAAAGCTAAATGGCTGTTTTTTAATTAATTTCTAATCGATATTTTTTTTTTCCATATATAAATTATTTATTGTATCTTCATAATAATATGAACTATCAACAAGTTTTCAAAACTTAAATCTATATGTACATAATCATTAGGCCCGACCAGTGTCAGACATAATCCTAGTGACAGCAATTAAAATAATATCTTAACAAATTCTCACAATAACAAAATAAATAAAATAAGAAAAAATATTTTCAGTTTTATTCGACCTTTTTTTCTATTAAATCTTAATCTTAATCTTTTAAACGGTCCTTTAAATTATAACGATTTATTTTTTTTCTCGATATTTCGCTTTCCTTTGGAAAGCTTCTTCAGGAAATTATTTTTTATATTTTTCAAAAACAAAAATTATAACAATTTGAAAAGAAAAATTTTTGAAAAACATTTATTATTATTTATTTATTTTTTTTATATGTTTTGTCATGTGTTTTTCAAAAACTTTTCTTTTCAAATTGTTATAATTTTTGTTTTTGAAAAAAATAAAAAATAATTTCCTGAAGAAGCTTTCCAAAGGAAAGCGTAATATCGAGAAAAAAATAAATCGTTATAATTTAAAGGACCGTTTAAAAGATTAAGATTTAATAGAAAAAAAAAATATAAAAAAAAATTTTTAAAAAACTTTATTTTTTATTATTTTTTCAAAAAAACTTTTAGTAATTAATTTTAAGCACTAGGTCATTATTTAATAAAAAATTTTTAAAAATGCTTAAAATTAATTACTAAAAGGAAAAAATAATAAAAAATAAAGTTTTTTAAAAATTTTTTATTAAAAAAAATTTTTTTTTATTAAATAATGACCAAGTGCTTAAAATTAATTACTAAAAAATATTAAAAAAGGTCAAAAAATTATAACTATTATATAAAAAATAAAAAAAATAATAATAATAAAAACTATTTTCAAGAGATTCAATTGATTCAAATTGGAGGGTTATTGACCAATGACCCTGTGTCCCTCCTTTTTAATCGCATGTGACGACCTCTATAATTCAAAATATTCCGAGGAAGGGGATTTGGGTGGCACTCGAGTTTAGTTAAATATTTGCCTGCGTATTGAGCAATTTCAGCTGTCACAAGTGGAATATTTAAATCACGATGTATAATGGAATTTCGCATGTACCATGGAGCTAATGCAATCAATCGTAGTATTTTATTCTGTCGGCGTTGAATTTTCTCCACATTTGAAGCTGAAGCAGTGCCCCATAGTTGAATTCCATAGCACCATATTGGTTTCAGAAGCGACTTGTACAGAGTGTGATTTGTTTTATATCCGCGCCTGGCCATGTAGCTTTAATCAGATGGTGGACAAACCACTATACATAATTTGGAACGTCATGCTCGTCCTAGATAGCCGAAGACATAATTCTAAGCAACAGAACCACCTAGTTGCAACTTTAATGATTCCCGGACAGGTCTGCAAACCATCACACCTTGCTAAAGAGTTGGAGACTTTCTAACTCCTGTCCAGAACACATGTCAAGCATGCTCACTGGACTGGATCATTCACTTTGCGTGTCATTATCAGTGAGATGATCCTGGCCACCATAAAAACCGTTATACTTTTATGGGGCCGCAAAACCACAACCACCACGATGCTCCCATATAGGGGCCAACCTCAATGATCAGCCAGAGAACTATTAAATGTCTAAAGAGGCAAATAATGAACTCTGGGGCTCACTGATCCCCGTGGAAATAAAGTGGAGTTTCCAGTTGTCTCCCTGTCCGACTTCAGGGGACTGGGCTCCCTTTTTCCCCCAGTTGCACAGGTCTAGATAGTTGAGTATTCTATAAGATAAATGTGCCCCCGGGTGGGAAAGCGACTTGTACAATAGAAGTTTACAGTCCAGACTAAGAGTTGAGTTCCTGCCAATTAGCCAGAATATTTGAGATAACTTGACTTTCATTTGGATTAACTTTATGTCGATGTGGTGTTTCCATGTAAGCCTACGATCAAGGATTATGCCAAGATATTTTGCGTGCAAGTGGTGAAGAATAATTTGTCCGTTTATACGAATAGGGGAGCAAGTTTCCCTTTTTAAAGTAAAAGTTATGTGGACACACTTTTATTCAATTCAACCACAGTTCCAGATGCGTAATATATTCCTGAAGAACCTGAGATGCGACACGGGGGTCTTTGTGAGCATTAAGGCAGGCCGTATCATCGGCAAATGTTGAAGTATGGATACTACTACTCACAGGCATATCACAATTATAAAGCAGGTGGCACAGCGGAAGCTATCGATGCGGGTTCACTGATGAAGTCTCCTTCGGCTACTGTAAACCTTTCCACAATGTAACTTTCCAGAAGCTTCACCATATTGACTGGGAGATATCTCCTCAACTTATATAATAGGCCCTTATGCCATACTTTATCAAATGCCTGCGAAACATCTAGAAAGAGGGCAGAACAATATTTTCTTTCCTCAAATGCCTTTCTCACTACTTAAACCAATCTATAAGTTTGCTCAATGGTGCCATGCTGGCTCCTGAACCCAAATTTATGGTCTGGAATGCACCCTCTAACACTTAGAATTGGTGACAGCTTAGTTATAAACAATTTTTCGAAAAGCTTTGATGAGGTGGATAATAAGCTTATGATTCGGCCCTGGTAAGATCCTTGCCCGGCTTCGGAATCATTCTAACTTTGGCTATTTTCCAGACGCTTGGATAATACTCTAATCTTAAAATGGCATTAAATATAAATAGCAAAATTCGATTACAAATACTGGGCAACTCCATTAACATTCTGTTGCTGATACCATCTATGCCTGGAGCTTTCTTCGGATTGTGTCTGTCAATTTGTCCTTGAACGTCACGCAACTTGAATTTTATGGGTAGAGGGGGTAAGGCCACTACATTTGGCAATTCAGCCTCCCCAGTAAACGCGTTCGTGTAAAAACGGATTTCAGGTGCTCAACAAATATATCACCCTTTTCAGAATCACTTCTTGCCCAGTCTCCAGTTGAAGTACGCAGAGGTGATTTAAAGTAAACAGGTCTTTTAAGATTTCTAGCAGCACGCCACTCTGCGTTTAGAGTTCTACCCGCCAAGATGTTCCTCTTAATGCTCGATGGGATTCAGGTGTCTTAACTGAAGATGGTTAATAGGCTATTTCGTTTTCTTGGCATTTAAAGCGAAATGCTTAGAATCGTTGTCTTGCTGGAACACCCAAGTCGACTCGAAGCTTAATTTGTCTACACTCTGCTGCAAATTTGCTTTAAAATGTTAAGGCAAACTATGATATTCACAGATCCATCTATGAATACAAGATAACCAAGACCATTTGCAACCCTACATCCACACAATTACTAAACCATTTTTGCCTCTTAAAATTTTGTTGTACATTTTTATCAGAAATTTTGTACTCATCAGAGAACAAGTGCCTGCGCCAAAAATAACAACCTTCGTTTTGATGCTTTTTTCCCATAATTCAGATGCTTCTTTTATTTTTTTTTTTTCGCAGATAAAGGCTTTTTTAATAAGAAGTTTGTTTTCTAAAACAAAAAGATGATTAAAAATTTTATTGTATTACGAAGAGAAATTATGAATGCATAATATCTGGCAAGTGTCCAGCACGACCACGTCGACAAATATCGGTTCTTTCATAAAAGGGTGTTAATTACTTTTTGGCATAACGGCGGGCCTATTTCGTTAATCACATTTCGGATTTTGCGTTTTAAGGCTGAAATCGATTCTATGGGCTCCGTATAGACTCTGTCCTTAACATAGCCCCCACAGAAAATAATCCAGTGGTATTAAATCACACGATTTAACACCACTGAATGTGGTGGCATTCTGTTGAAACCACATGTCGGTGATATCCATGTTGGCAATAATATACCAAAATTGAGTTGTTAGCATCTCGCGATATCGTGATTCATTGACTGTTACCGTTTTTCTAGCCTCATCTTCGGGCCCAACAATACAACAACAACAAAAAGCTATAAAAAAAAACTAATCAAGTTTATTGTTTTTTTTTTTTTGTTATTTTTTACTTTTAGTGCAGTTGCTGTTGTTTGTTTTAAAACTCAAAATCACTCAAAGACAAATGTTAATTTTAATCACAGATTAGAAGCAAACGACTCTGTTCTCATAATCATGCATGTCATTCAAGTTGTTTTAAGCTTAACTGAAACTAGGGCTTGTGTTCACTAAGACTGCAAAATATTTTTAAGTTATAACATAACATATTTGAAATAAAGGGGAGCCTAGAAAAGTACCTTTAAAACGGCTTTAAAATTATTATCTAAAACGTTGTCTGAAATGGGCAAAGCTTTGAGAAAAGCTTCAAAGCATGAATACATGAAAAGCTTAGAGGAAATCTATTATTTTCAAAAACTGTAGCAAAGTTTTTTTTATAAGACATAGCTTAGACATATCAGCCCTGATTCTACAAATAATGAGGTTTTCAGCAAGAAGTTTGTTTTTCAATTGTGGCACCGCCAACAACATGATAGTTTTGACATTTAGTTTTTTGACATATTCGTAGTGCATGCATTGGCAATTGCTACAATGAATTTAATTTCGCACGAAAATTGTATTAAAATAATTAAAATCCACACCACTGAAAATGGTGGTTCTCTTAAAGTTACATTTCGTAAAATTCGTAAGATTTTCGCACAACATAATCGCCCTTCTGAGACCGCTATTAAGAATTTGGTCGTTAAATTTAAGTCGAACACCAGCGCGTGTTTGACCGGGTGGTTCAACTGAAAACATCGTAGTCAATTCCTCGACGTTCTCAACAATTAGAGTTATCCAAAACCACCACATGACGCATTTTACGTAAGGATTTGGCTTACAAGGTTCAACTGGTGCAGTAATTGAAGCCGACTGATCGTCGTAGATTTGTTGAACTCATTCAGAAGCAACTGGCTGGTTTTTCTGAAAAAATCATTTTTTCAGACGAAGCCCATTTTCATTTGTCAAAGTGTGTCAACAAGCTTTCGAAAATCCTAAAACGATTATTGAGAAGTCTTTGCATTCTCAACGTATCACTGTATGGTGCGTTATGTGATCTGAAGGAGCGATTAGGCCGTTTTTGTTTCGCAGATACAGGTGGCAATGCGGTAACGGGCAATGAATCACGCTATCGCGAGATCTTAACAACTTAATTTTGGGCTCTCATTGACGACATGAATATCACTGCCATGTGGTTTCAACAGAATGGTGCCAATGAAACGATCGATTTATTGCAAACCAAATTTCCCGATCGCATAATTTCACGACAATCAGCAGTTAAGTGGCCAGCCGGATCGTATGACTCAACATCACTGGATTATTTTTTGTGGGGCTATGTTAAGGACAGAGTCTATAGGGAGCTAATCAAATCGATTTCAGCAATAAAACTCAAAATCCGCGATGTTATTAACGAAATAGGATTGCCATTTTGCCAAAAAGTAATTAAAAACTTTGATAAAAGAATCGGCAGCTGTTAGCGCGGCCGTGGTGGGCATTTGCCAGGTATCATTTTTCACTCATAATTGCCGAACTTTGCTCTTCGTAAGACAATAAATTCCAATGCTCACTGATTGCAACTTCTTTTTATTAAATAACAAAATGATATCGATTCTCGGGTTCAATTTATGAAATTTTTACTAACTCTCCGCAACTCTCTCAGAGCTTCACGGGTCTGATGCTTGCACAGACATCTAGAGACTTCAGGAAACCCAACAAAACGAAGTTGATGCTTCCTTCGGATTTTGAAGATTGTGAAATATGCATCATTGCTTCATCCTTCAACCGCATGTTCTTGAGACTTAATTTGTCCAGCTGAGGTTTGAGAAAGCCGTTGGGAATGGCTTTTTAGCGCTTGTTATTAACAATAATCGCTTGGGCCGTCATATTTTTAAAGAAATAACGCCCAATAGGGGACAGTAACTTTGAGGGGGAAGCCTTTCCTTGTGTTATAAGCTGATTCTCGATAAACGAGAACTTTTTTAATATTGATTGAGAAGCTTTTTATAACAGCTTCTCTTCCCAATCCCAATGCCGCCTCCAAACCACATAGTGCTCCACACAGTGATACATTGAGCATACAAAAGCTTCTCAATAATCGCTCTAAAATTTTTCAGAAGCCCAAATGATTTTCTACTTGTTGATATGCCCTGACAAGTAAAAATGGGCTTCGCCTAAAAAGATGAATTCTTCTGCCGCGAATCTGCGGCAATGTGAATCTTGTAAGGCTTCAAAGTCCTTACGAAAAATTCGCTATGTGGTGATTTTGGATAACCCTAATTGTTCAGAACGTCGAGGAATTGACAAATCTGGATCTGCTGCAACACTCTGGCTCACTGTTGCGATGGTTTCAGTTGATCGTTGACAAGAATAGAAAAACTCGATAATTTTAACGCGTTGTGTTTACTGTACGGTTCCATAATACATTTCCATTTCAATTATAACCTACAAAAAGAGAAAAATAAATATGTCAAAAAATAAAAAAAGTTATTTGTGTTTAACATTAGTAGGTCTTATTTGGCCCACCCTGTATTTCAGTCAGTGGTCACTTTCGTTTTAATCTTAAAAGTAAACTCGCGTTTTCTGTACCTTCGTTCATTTTATATCCATCTCTTTAAACAGCCGAAGTCCATATCGATGAGTGGATGAAAATTGTTAATTTTTGTGAAAAAAATGAAAAAACCTTAGTAACTAACAGCTTGTTTTAATGTACAAAGACTTTTTAGAGCCACTGTACATGTGTATGCTTAAACATTATTGCGCACCCTCTCTAAACAACAACAAAAATTCTTGAGCAAATTAAATATTGATAATTAAACATTTACAATAAACTCATGTGTAATATTTTACAATTATTTTCGATATCGCCACAGTAAATAAAAAAAAAAAAAAAAAACAAACAAACAAATGGCAACTTCCTCTTCTAATGTAATAAATGAAAACAAAAAAAGAAGGGAATATAAAAAAGAAGAAGAGGCATTGAAAACAAAAAGAGCATGCACACATTTCCCTAAACATACACACACATGCATGCATACGATTAAAACAATAACAATAACAAAAACAACAACACAATTCATTGTCAATTAATGATGTATGAAAATTAAAGCATTTTGTTGTTGGCTCCATTTTAATACAAGAACCAAAAAATAAAGAATAATTATAATTTAAGCAACAAACGTATTTAGCACGTTATCAGAATTACAAACAAGCAAAATCATTATTTAAATTATGTATAAACAAAAATAATAAAGAAATAAAGAAATTAAATATGAATAAATAGAATTTAACAGTAAGAAAAATATGCATACACACACCCACCCACACACACACATACATAAGTAAAACAAAAAGTTACACGTTTTCATAGAAAAAGTAAAGAATTAAGAACGTGTGCACATTTGTACCTAAAAATTACATTTAAATTTACATATGTATGTATGTGCATAGCACATATTTACACACATAATAATAAATATAAAGAACAGCAAGCGTAAACAAATTTAAATATATACATACATAAGTACACATGCATTGGGTTTTTCAGCCAAAAGTTTGTTTTTCAATTGTGGCAACACCAACAACATGATAGTTTTAACATTTAGTTTTTTGACGTATGTATTCGTAGTTGAGATGCATTGCCAATTGTTAAAATGAATTCAATTTAAATTTTTACCAAAATCGCATTAAAATAATTAAAATCCACTATAATCGTCCTTCTGAAACCGCTATTAAGAAATTGATAACCCTATCAATGGTCAATGGATAACCCTATCGCGAGATGCTAACAACTCAATTTTGCTCTATTATTGACGACGTTCATATCACTGACATGTGGTTTCAGGACGATGCTATATGTCATACAGCCAATGAAACGTTCAATTTATTGCAAACCAAATTTTCCGATCGCCTAACTTCACAACATCCAGCAGTTAAGTGGCCAGCCAGATCGTGTGATTTAACACCGCTGGATTATTTTTTAAGGGACGATGTTAACGACAGAGTCTATACGAAGCCAATCGAATCGAATTCAGCCTTAAAACTTAACAAAACAGGATCGCCATTTTGCCAAAAATTTGTTTTTCGTTCAAACCACTACTCAGGAGATGACTCCTACTCATGCAATGCATTGTACCAGAACTAGGAAATATGGTTATGGGGAGGAGGAAAGAGGGAGTAGTGTTTGTGGACATTTGATTTGAATTTCCCTACATTGCAAGTGATAGGAAAGACCTCTAGAGGGAGTTTATTCCACATACGAACATTTCCAACCCAGATGTCAATTTTGGGAAATTTCTTTTGTCATTTTTTTTCTCAGATCAGCACTCAGGGATGACCTCTACACATGCAATGCATTGTGCCAGAACTAAGAAATTAGGTTATGAGGAGAACGAAAGAGGAGTTAGTGTTTTTGATCATTCAATTTGAACTTTCCTAAATTGAAAGTGACAGTTTATTCCGCATAAGGATGCGCTCTCAACGAAAAGCGAGTCAAACACAAAAACGAGCGAGTTTCGGAAACAAATTCCCTAATTTCGTTAGAGCACTTACCATTGCAGTAGCGATAAAACAGTTAAATACAACCTACATTGCGTCGATAATCTAATGAATCAATAGAGTTGGATATCCTACCGCCCACAATGAGCCTCTTGGCCCTCTCCTGTACGCGGTCGAGCAACTCCAAAATGGACTTTAGGGCGCCGACCCATTCATAAGAGTTGTATTCCATCTTTGGACGGATAAAGGTGGCATAAATAGTACGAAGATCAAATGGAGTGAAGTATCTCTTACAGCGTTTTAGAAAACCGAGGCACTTGAAAGCTTCTTTAGAAACCTCAAAAATGTGTTTAGTCCAACGAACATCAAACTAAATTTTCATGCCAAGAACATCAAGATCTTCCGATGCCGTAATACCTATATCACCCATAGCAACAGCTGCAGCACCATTTCCGAGCACAGATCTATGCATGCAATAATGCATCTTACGGACATTTAAATTGATTCCATTCGCACGACCCTATTCGGAGATCGTCGCTAGATTAAAAACTTTGATGAAAGAATCGGCATCTGCCAGCGTAATCGTGGTGGACATTGGCCAGATATCATTTTTCATTCATAATTGCCAAACCGTTCTCTTCGTAATAGAATAAAAAGTTGAATCATCTTAGTCAAAATTTTTTATTTTATTTTGTTTTAGAACATCAACTTCTTGTTGAAAAACCCTTTATACATGTGCACATATGCTTGATCATAAGTGTAAGTGTTGTTTCCGTATTAAAAAGAAAAAATAGAAATAAATCAAATTCTACAACTTGTAGGTTCGACGTGTAGATTTAAAAAAAAAAATTAATTATAATTAATAGTAAAACAAAATTAAAAATCATTTTAATTCACGTTTAATTCTATTTAAATATTTTAGTGTTGCCAGCTGTGTAGATTTTAAAAACAAACAATTTAGTTTTGGCGATTCGATGATGCAACTGAAATTTGTTAGCGTTAATGGTTAAAGGTAATTTGCCTAAATTAAGTTCGTTCCTTGAAATATTAAAAGTTAAATATTAAAGAATAAATTATAACTAAAGTAACGTTTGCCTGTCTTTATGCTGCAGGTTGTAAGCCTTTAAGCTTTAGTACGAATTTTCTTATGCCCAGCTAATGATTTGATGTTTGAGGCATTTATGCACTGGCCGTGTAAATCTTAATGCTGAAATTCGTCTTCTTCCATTATTTTATTAGCCAAACCTGCATGTGATACGTGCAAAATTTGTACTTATCAATGTGCGCCCACATTTCTTTTTACAAAGTAATTTTTATGTTTTCTTTTGTTTATTTTCGCAGGGACGTTCTAGAATGTATTTTTTTTTAATTTTCGTATTTGCCGTTATCCGGGAGATTCTGTAGCGACAAATACTGTATTGAATGGAAAATGGTGGAGCCTTGGCTGACAGACGATTTATTGTTTGGTTGGTTACGTTAGGCACGGTTTTGTTTGCTGCTGAAATGTTTTTGTTGCCCACTTACACGAAGTTAATATAGATCTCTTACCCATATTGACATAGGCTTTTGGGGATAAAAAGCGACACCAGTTACCTGGGCCGGCAGGAGCTCGAGCTAAAAGATAAATAATTAAGTGCTCTCGAAGCCTGACCAGTGAATTTTACACCCACACTGGTACTACGGAAACCAGTTGCCCAGAGTACTACGGCTCTATTTCTGATTATTGGTGAGATCCCTCGGGGAGTTACCTAGTGGCTGTGGTTGCTTTTTAAAGCTCCCTTTAGAGGTATTACCTAATAGGATGACTAACATTTAACGCGTGATGTTATGCATGTAACATTACGTGTAGTCTCCAATTCTCGAGCAAGGAGTGGGGGCACGACACCTATGTGTGTGGACGTTTTTTAATCATCCAAGTGGTAAGACCACCGCCGCACAGTGGATCATTTTACGAGAAGGCGGCCAAAAGTCCTTTTTTCATGGTCCCCAATTGTAAAATTTCAAAGTTCGTTCGAAAGTAGATACTTGTATACCTCGGGAGCCAAAAAATTAAAACTTTATTTTAACTATATCACACTGAACAAGGTGATTCAAAATGAGCATTTTCAGTATTTTGCTAAAATGAGAAATTTCTTAATAAATTTTTTTATTTTTAAACATCTATAACTCGTTTGTTGTACAAGGTTTTTAAACGAAACAAATTTTGTAAAATAGCGTTATTCGTTAGCTATTACTGGAAGAAAACTGAAATGTTGTTGATTAATTTTTGATTTTTAGAAATAAATTTTTTTAGAGGTCCAGTTTTGTTTTAAATTCTCTTACTAAATAGAGCATAACTTCTAAAGTTTGTTAGGGAATGTAAAAGCATCAGCACTGTGTCATAGCCCTAAATGTCCCCTATACGTCTATACCCCATTATATAACCAGCATGATCCGACCATGAGTACCAGAACAATTTTTCTGACACAAGGTCGAAAAATTTTTGCAAAATGGAATTACACATTTTTTTTTTTTGGTTTTGCTATTTTGTAAGCATTTTATTTATTTTTCAAATCGCCTTTATGAGAGACGTTGTTTAGATGAATGTGCGTATTTTTAGAAAGAAAACAAAAATTTTTAGCCAATTTCAAAGTCATGCACAGTTGGTCACAAAAATATTTTGCCTACTTAAAATAACATAAATTGATATAATTTTGGAGGTCACAAAAGTACTTTGCATCTTAAATTGAATTGCACTGATTGCAAAATAGTATGGAAAAATGAAATACCCTCGTCAACAAAATATTGTATACCAATAAAATTTACTTTCAAAACAGAAACAAAAAATGTCGTAACTGAAAAAGTCCGAAAAATAAAAGGTGAAATTAAAGAAATCGAAGTAAATTTTAGAATGTATCTCACAATGATTGATGGAAAAGTTGTACAAGCTTTAACTGATACAGAAGCATCATCAAGCTGCATTATATTCCAAAGGACATCAAGTCAATTAAGCCATCCAGTTCCAGAAGATGAGACTTTTAAGGCAGCATACAAATTTGGATTGTCACCTCTTCATACTAGAATACGTTTTATGGAGCATATTCTTAAATTGGGTTATGATTTGGATTTTGGTCCGTTAGGTGAAACAGTGAGAAAAAATAAGAAAAAATAAAGAAAAAAAAAGTTCTAGCATGCAGCAGAAAGATAAATGCAAGAAAATTTGGGGAGTACGCCAAAAAACAGCTATACTTTACAACGAATAATATTCTTGGAGATATATGACATCCACAGTTCATAAAATTTTGTACCATGGGGAACAAATAATTCAACACAATATTCTGCCAATAGGAGATCTATCTGAAGAGGCGCAAGAAAAACGAAACAAAGACTATAGATTCTTTCGCGAGCACAACACAAGAAAAATTTTTGGATATTGTACTAATGAAGACTTGACTGTTATTTTATTATGCACATCAGATCCCTATATCTCCAATATCCAGCAAAAATGGAAAACTACTTTTATTGAACTAGACGCAGAAGCTGAACTACTTCTAGAAGGTGCAAATCAAGGCTATTTAGAAGAAATATTTACTAAAGTTGTTTAATTAATAGTCATTTTTCCAAACACAAGAGTTGTCTGTATGTATTTCATCTTTTTAAAAATTTTTTGTATATTAATAAATTATTAATCAATTTACAATAAAAGTTTACATATACGAGTAGTTTATTTTGGACTTAAGTACCTCCTTATCTAAAGTAAATTTGAACCAATGAATATATTTTTTATGTCTTTCTACTTAATCAGCCAATTTTTAACTCAAATTGTTTAAAAAAAAGCAACCTTTGGCCTTCGTACTAAAAATTTCATGGGGGCCAAAGCTTGGCCGTACCTGACTAAATTTAAGTTGTTAATAAGTATAAGTTCTAAACGTGACTCAATATATAAGACTTTAAGTAAAACGAACTCTTTCAATACTTTACTTTCGTACCAAAAATCAGCTAAAACTTAGAATGTATTTTTAAACCTATCACAACTATTATTCTAACCGGTTGATTTTAAATTTGTATACCTGAAACGAAAGCCCATGATCTCTCCTAGTAGACAAAAAAAAAACCGTGTATCAAAATTACGATCCGTTCAAAAGTTATATATTTCTGACCGCCTTCCCGTAAAATGTTCCCACAGTGCGCCGCATTAGGGCCAAACATTAAGGTGCTGAAATTATGCCAATTACATCCTGTTTGTTTACCCATCTGTGTTTATTTTGACGGGGTTCTTTTTGTAAGAGTCAGATTTTTGTGGGTTTTGCGCTCAGGCAACACAACTAAAATACGCTACAAAGATATTTTTGGTTTATTTTCTTACTTATTAAAAAGATGTTGCAAAAGGCCATTGCCAGTACGAGCTGTTAGTGTTTTTTACAGTAAAAAATACTATATAAATCTTGTGTATAAAAAGTGTGGTGGATCTAACCACTGCATAGTTTGGAACGTCATGCTCGTCCTAGGAAGCCGAAGCTATAATTCTATGCAACAGAACTTTCTAGTTGCAACTTCGATGATTCCAGAGCAGGGCTGCAAATCATCACTCCTTGCTTAAGAGTTGGAGACTTTCCAACTCCTGTCCAGAACACATGTCTAGCATGTTCACTGGACTGGATTATTCACTTAGCGTGTTCTTAACAGTGAGATGATCCTGGCCACCATAATAACCATTATACTGTTATGGGGCCGTGAAACCACAACCACCACGATACTCCCATATAGGGCCAACCTCAATAATCAGCCAGAGAACAGTTAAGTGTCTAAAGAGACAAATAACGGAACTTTGCGGGTCACTGATTCCCGTGGAAATAAAGTGTACCCCTGCTGACTTCAGGGGACTGGGCTCCCTTTTCCCCCAGTTGCTCTGTGTCTAGATAGTCGAAGTTCTATAAAGACCATATTTATGTGCCCCCGGGGCGTCGTGAATAATAACAGTTAGCTCATGTTTGATTTGACAGATAATTAGTTTTATCCTTCCGCTGAATAAATATGGTTGTGTATACGCTTGAACAACGCTTGCTAAATGGGCCTGCGATCGACTTACAGAAGATGCCGATTTTGCAAAAAAAAATCATCTTTTCAGATGAAGCTCATTTTAATCTTGGCGGGAACCTAAACAAGCAAAATTGTCACATTTGGGGCACAGAAAACCCGCACGCATACATTGAAAAGCCGGCGCACCCAAAACGAGTCACTGTATGGTGCGGATTTTGGTCCAGAGGCAAAGTTGGGCCATTTTGCAGGAGTGGCTGTTACAGTCAATGGCGATCGTTATCGGGCCATCTTGAACGAATTTTTGTTTATAAAAACTGAAGAGGAGTATATTGACAACATTTGGTTTCAACAGGACGGCGGTACGTACCACACAGACGAAGCTGTGCAGTTTTGTTTATAAAATTACTATTTGTAATGCTGGTAACAATAAAAATTAGATTCTAGCGATTAAGTAACAGCGCTTAATTCATAGCTTTTCTTTCGCAAAGGTGAATGACCATTTCCATTAACCCCAAATCTAAACCAAAAAATTTTACTCATTAAAATAAATTCGAGTTAAAATAGATACGATTATACTGTTTAAGGTTGCTGTCATCAGTTTTAACGGTTTGAAAATAAAAATATTTACTTTTACAGATTTAATGATTTTGCGTTTTCTTGGACTAATATTAATTTTAAATGTATTTTTAAAAATACATTCCACGTAAATAATTAAAATCACTAAAATCACAAAGTTGCCAGATTTGGCGATTTTTTGAACTAATATTAATTTTAAATGTATTTTTAAAAATACATTTCACGTAAATAAGTAAAATCACTAAAATTAACGTACATATAATTATTATGTTGAAAGTTGCCAGATTTGCCGGTTTTATGATTTTTACTTTTGACGTAAATAACAAAAGCGCTTAAATACCCATTTATTTGTACACAAAGTTATTGCTTCCTTCAGATTTGACGATTTAGTTTTGTTTCAGAACTTCAAACTAAGTTTTGGCGTTTTCACTATTTGCTAGTGTGCTCTATAAGATGGTTTTACAAGGTATATGAGATAAAAAAAAGTGATCCTATCTTTCGGCTCACCGCCCTTAAATGTGCCAATTGGCAATGTGAGATTGGCAAAGCTGCAGTTTAATCTGATAATATTAGCACCTGACGCATTGAGGTTAAGGTTAAGTAAACTAGCGGTTTTTCCAAAAGAGATCTAATTATTCATCCCTAAAATCGAAACAATTTTTTTGGATTGATTTTATTCTTATTCATTTTAAATTTAATAATTTTTTTTACTAAAATAGATGGTGTTACCAGTTCAGCTCGTAATGAACTTCCTCATATGGGAATTCCCATGGAAAGTTTAAATAACATTGTAATAATGAATTTTATCTGTTTCAAATTAATTTTATGAATTCAATTGTTCAATAGGGGTCAAATAAATTTTATTAAATATAATTTCGAATTGCATATCAGAATATTTTAAAAACAAAATTTTATGGTGGTAATGACTTACATGCGGTAGATTTTGTAGAGTCCGGAAAAAGATGCCTACATTCAGATACCACTTGTAATAAAAAACTGTCATTGTTCTTTATCTTTTGTCAAAGGATGAGTTGAAAACTTGAATTAATTTTACTCCCCTATCAGCTGTGTCATTAACTACTCCGCAGCTCTAAAATAATGTTGATTTTCGCACCATTCAGCAGCATCAGTATTTAAAAAATGTATATCGATTTCAAATCTTTTAAAAAGACCGGTGGAAAATCCAAATTTGTTTTTGTAACCATCCTAATGCTCTGTCTATGCTGTACAAAAACAATCAAGATTTCTTTTGTTAAAGGATCTTGGGAATTCTTTAGTGTTTTATGCTTTCGCAGACGTTAGGTTTTTAACATTAAAATCAACATCTGCTGAAGAAGAGAGAAAGAGAGGGCATACTCCAAAATAGTCATCTTTCGCATACTAAAGAGCTAAGAAAAAAAAGTGCAAGGTAGGTGAATAGTGTTTTTTATGGAAGTACAGAACTTTGAGATAGAATAAAACAAAGATGAGTGTTTGTAAATTGACATGAACTTTATTTTATTTAAAAGGTGCCCCTGTAGACTAGTAGGTAGTGTACTAGCTTGTCAGTATGTGGGTTGTGGGTTCCATTCCCAACGAAGACCTTGGTTTTTTTTTCACTATAAAAATAAAAATTGACTATCGATGGGGCTGCTCAGCGATAATTGCATAGTCACTGGTTGCTGTGCTGTCTTTATACGGCAGTTAATTTCCGACTATACTTCTACTTTCACCACCTGTTTCATCTCTTCTCTATCCGTTTCTTAAAGAATGTAGCACGGTACTTGACTAAATAGGCATTGTTGCCTGAAGTGCTACTTCTCTGTTAAAAAAAAAGGTAATCTTTTGGCATTATAGTATGAATATGACTTCTGGCATATAATCGCCACAGCTGGCTCAATTGTAGTCTAATTTAGAAGGCTTTTTCCAACACTTGTCGCCGTATATCATCAATAATGCGTCGAAAGTTGTCCTTCAAGTGATCAATCGTTTTGGGCTTTTTCCGTGTAGACTAGCGACTTCATATACAGCCACATAAAAGTGGCATTATTGAAGGCCAACTCCAGAATCCGAAACGTGAATCTGAGCAGTTACTAAACGTTTCTTTCAATAAATCAGTTGTGGCACGAGCTGTGTAACATGTTACGTCATCTTGATGAAAGCACAGATCCTGCACATCATGATCATTCAATTGATGAATGAAAAAGTTAGTAATCATTGGCTCTATAGCGATCACCATTGACTGTAACGTTCTGACCAGCATTGTTTTGATTCTACAAGCTCATAAAGCACACCAAACAGCGGCAGTTATAATTAGTGATGTAACCGTTCAGCCAAAAGCGAGTTATATCACAAAACATAATTCATTTAAGAAAATTGGGATTAACAGCAATTTTGTTTTGGGCCCCTAAGTTGCAGTCTTTGTAAGCGTTGTTCAGGCGCCAGTCTATACATGTTGAAATGCCATGCCAAACTAAACATAAATCACTTGACAGCTGGCAAAATGGCTACCAGTGCTGTCAAACTTAAAGTTCTATAACGCTATAAAAAACTCCGGATAGTTTGACAAAAACAGAACCTTCTGCATTTGACGACTGCCAAGCTTACACAATATTTTATTAAGGAAATCACAACTAGTTGCCAATAACCGGCAAATGTAAAAATCAATACAGAGAGATTAAAAAAAAAAAATGGGACATCTACGAAAGCGTTTTAGCATACAAAACCAAATAAAGCTAAATCTGGATAACCAAACTCTTTTCCTCTTTCTGACTACCTTTACTGATCAAATAAAGAGAAATCATAGACGCGGTGTGCTTCAATTAACAAAATGGATGTAGGAGAGCTTAAAAATAAATGGTGACCTTGAGCCGGTCGTAAACACAGGGTAGAGTAGAGCATGTAAAGTAAGGTTGAAGTTCGCATAGAAACAGTGACTTTTCTTTATATCTTGACGCTTTCCAAGAAATTGCTGCAACTCAATGTCTGTCATTTCTGGGTAATAGGGACATTACCCAGAAATGAGTCACTTCAATGATTTAATGTCAATTTCCTTTTCTCTAGAGAATAATTAAAAATAGCAGTCAGTCATGCTTATTATATCGAATATTTGTACTGTGTGACCTTAATTTTAATTATTATTTTTATTTTTATTATTATTTTTATTATGATTGTTGTTATTGTTTTATGTTTCATAACATATTGGCACCTTTATATTTTCACCGTACACGTCATGTGTCGATTAGATGCAGTTGTTTTTGTTTATAGTTTGTTTTCTAGTTTCTATTCGTAGTAAAACGTGTTTTTTCATTTCTTTTTGTTGTTGTTGTTATTAGCAAACAAAAAGCAGAAATTGTTGTCGTTATGCTTTTTTATTTTATTTATTTTTTTTGCTTACAAAAAACGTCTATTCTAAACAAGTTGGTTGAACTCTTAAACATCATAATTCTCATCGTCATTATTATCATCATCATCATCGTCATTATACTCGCAATCATCGCTATCATCATCTAGTTGGCGAGTAATAAGACAATCAGTCAGTCGTATTTGAACAAAATGTAAAAGAAAACAAATAGCAATATCTAACAACATGAAGAGGAAGGAGGTGAAGGAAGCAAAATACAAATACAAAGAAAAAAATATATAAAAAAAATTAACAATAACAAATTTAATCATTAATTTTTTTTTTTATTATTTGTACTCTTACTAGTGCTTCGGTTCAATTTGTTCCCACAGAACAGGCATCGAAGAACCAGAACAAGAACAACAACAAAAATATATTTTAAAAGTGCCGATGACGCGCTGCTTTTAGTTGAAAGTATCTCCGTACATATTTACCCGCCAACATTGAAAAAGATACTACAAGTACGTTTGCTGTTCACAAAAATACGGGTATTCACTTGTAGTGACCAATCTAAGGCACAAGTAAAGAATGTTGTTTTTGTACACTTCACCAAATAATTTTTTTTTTAGAAATTTTTATATGATTTTTTAAAACAAAAGAACTAATTTAGGCTCACTTGATGGATCCATTTTTGGCCTATGTTGATAAGAAGTCCTTCCCGGTAACTTTTGTAATACCTGGAGTTTCTATTCCCTCAATGCTTTTCATTATTCCATCTCAATTATCTGTTTTACGTTTAAAGTGCGCTGTTGCGCACAGGGAGGATACTAGCTGCGCCAATTTAATGTTGCATGATCGAAGAAACCCTCTCTTTTCCAATACACTATTCAGACTCTTGCCGACTGTCTTACTTTATCTATATATAAATAAATAAGTCGGGTTTTCCTTCTTGAAGCTATAACTCCAGAACGCACCAATTTCTACGGTTTTGCATTGGTTGGAAAGGTCTCGGGCTCCGTGAGGTTTATAGCAAAAAAATTCAGGAAAAATTTAAAGGGAAAAGCAGAAAAACAGAGAAAATTATTTTTCACATACAGCGCCATCTCTGATACATAGCATGTACTACAACGGCAGCAGTACGTGGTGTGTGAGTATTCCTCACGAAAATAAGTATGTTTCATTTTAAATAGATGGCGCCATACGCTAGGTCGCATGTATACTGTTCATCCTAGAAATGATGAATGTTTTTATTTGCAACTGCTGTTGTACGTGGAACAAAATCATTTGCGCATTTGAAAACTGTGAATGGCCACCAATGCCAAACATATCGAGAAGCATGTCAACTATTGGGCTTGCTGGAGAACGATTCTCATTGGAATTGAACACTTGCGGATTCAGTTGTTTTATCAAATGCGTACCAAATACGAACAATGAAGAATTGATTCGGACTGAGGATCAATGCTTGACTATTGCAAACAAGCTACTGATTGAAGTAGGAATGAATGCGCTAAATCGATCGATTCACGATGCATTCAATCAATAATTAAATCAAGAGCTGCAGGAATTCGTTCGAAATAATGTGCCGTTGCTGAATGAACAGCAAAAACAAGTATACGAAACATTTATGCAAGCGATGAACAATAATACTGGTGGTCTATGCTTCCTGGACGCACCTGGAGAAACAGGGAAAACATTTGTCAATTCATTGATTTTGGCCTCTATTCGATCAAGATGTGACATAGCTTTGGCGTTAGCATCATTTGGAATTGCGGCGACTCTTCTAGATGGTGGTCGTACTGCATATTCTGCGCTTAAGTTGTCACTCAATTAAAACACAATTGATACTCCAACATGCAATATTTCCCGATCTAGTGCACTCCCCGGGGGCACATTTATATGGTCTGTATAGAACTTCGACTATCTAGACCTGTGCAACTGGGGGAAAAAGGGAGTCCAGTCCCCTGAAGACAGCAGGGGTCAACTGGTCAGTAAGCCCCAGAGTTCCGTTATTTGTCTTTTTAGACATTTAACTGTTCTCTGGCTGATTATTGAGGTTGGCCCCTATATGGGAGTATCGTGGTGGTTGTGGTTTCGCGGCCCCATAACAGACAGGTCAATTTTATATAGTAGCCCAGATCCAGTGAGCATGCTAGACATGTGTTCTGGACAGGAGTTGGATGGTCTTCAACTCTTCAGCAAGGAGTGATGATTTGCAGCCCTGCTTTGGAATCATTAAAGTTGCAACTAGGAAAAACCTGTTGCTAAAATTAGTCTTCGGCTTCCTAGGACGAGCATGACGTTCCTATTTATGCGAAGTGGTTCGACCATTATCTGATTAAGGCTCCATAGCCAGGCGCAGATGTAAATCTTATCACGTAATTTCCCAATCCAGTGCAATGGGAAAATTGTTGATGCAATGCAAGCTCATTGTTTGGGATGAGTGCACAATGGCACATAAGAAATCACTTGAAGCACTTAACTTTACACAGACGTTGCCAGTAATTCCCCGTACAACGCCTGCAGATGAAATGAATGCTTGCCTGAAGGCATCACCTTTGTGAAATAACGTAAAAACATTATCGCCAACCACTAATATGAGAGTTCAATTTCAAAATGATCAAAGGGCTGTACAATTATCCAAACAATTGTTAGCTGCTGGAAATGGAAAAGTCCCAGTTGATGCGACAGCTGGATTAATTAGTCTTACCAACGACTTTTGCCGATTTGTAGACTCTCAATTAGCTGTTACTGAAAATGTTTTCCCCAAACATTAGTGAGAACTAATCAGAATTATGCTTGGTTAAGTAAACGAGCAAATCTCGCCGCAAAGAATAATGATGAACACGCACTGAATTTCACCATTCAATCAAAAATCGATGGCAATTTGGTGACATACAAATCCGTTGATTCCATAACAAATCCCGATGATGCAGTAATTTATCCAACGGAGCTTTTGAACTCTCCGGAGTTACCAGGATTTCCACCACATAACTTGCAACTCAAAGTTGGTTCAGTTATTATGATAATGCGTACTCGGTACTCGCCTTGCGGTGAAAAGACTTATGCCGAATTTGATTGAGGCAACCATTATTAACGGAAAGTACGCAGGTGAAAATGTATGTATTCTTCGAATACCAATGATTCCGACTGATCTTCCCTTTGACTTTAATCGATTGCAATTTCCGGTTCACCTTGTGTTCGCAATGACAATTAACAAGTCGCAAGGCCAACCGCTTAGTGTTTGCGGGATAAATTTAGAAAATCATAATTTTTCACATGGGCAGCTATACGTTGCGTGTTCACGAGTTGGGAAACCATCCGCTTTGTTTGTGTTAACGTCAAACCAAAAAACAAAAAATATCGTTTACCAAAGAACACTCCAATGAAAGGGATAATTTGCGGACACGTATAACGCTCCGATTCAGTATTTACTTTGGATTCACTTTCGTTTTTTACTTAAAAAATTTCAACTAAATTCCACCAAAAAAATAATTTTTCTTTATCTTTCAATCCCTAAAAGAAATGTTACAAAAACCGAAGGCATCTGGTGGCGAATCGGAGTTTGCCGGGTTTGCTAGTACCTCTATAAAAATCCCCTATTTTAATTTTTACTTCCCGTCGGCTTTTACATATCAGTTTACTCCTGCTATTCCCTTGATAGTTATAGCCAAATCTATTATTCCTTTTGATACAATCTGCTGAAATCTCAGTTCCTCAATAGTTTTGATGTTACTTATCTGGGTGATATAGAGTTTTTCTAACGTGGGTTTTATAGCCGTTGTTAAACTCCTGTTGTTTCCAACCATCAGAAACTTCGATTAGCTAGCTGACGAAATCTTGGTCTCTGATTTTGATGGTGCAATTGTAAAAGGAAATCATGTAGTTCCCTGTGAGATTTAGGCGTCGGTCATCACAGCTCGTTGTCATTGGAGCTTTGTTGGCATTTGTTACTATAACTGTGTCTTCTTCGATTAGTTCCACTGTCTCCGTTTCATGTAAGATTAGGTTGCATTTCCCACAAAATACACAATTCTGTGATTTCTTCCAACTTTCAAAGTCTTTCACGCCTTTGCAACTGAATACAGCTTTGCTGGACTTCACTATGTATTTTCTTGCGATGTCTTTTTGATGAAAAGTTCTGTTGGGTATAGGAATTATTTACAATTTTCCCAGAGTAATGGTTTCAATTGGTATCTTGGTCACGCACATCAAGTTACTATGCCTATGTAGGGCCGCAATCCTATCTGCATGTCTTGCACTATTTCCACGTTCATTTTGTAATTTTCAATTTCTGTAATAGTTAGAAGAGCTGGATTAAAATTGTTCATCTTTGCAAGAGCTATGGATTCTTGTAGGACCCTGACTTGATTTCTCATATCCACGAGTTTGAAAAGTTGAAAGATTGGCTGTAGTCAAGCTGTTCAGAGCCTTGCGGTTTTCGTTTATTGCTTCTGCCAGTTTATTGATAGAAGAATTAAATCTGTCATTAATGTAGACCTGATGGTTTAATTGTTCAATGATTTGGTGATTATATGAATCGACAACCTCGAAATGCTGGATTATTTGTATTCCGTAGAGCCAATTCATCAGCTTTCCAACTATATTCAATAGGCCTCACTTAATGAGGCCTGGTAAAAGCGTACGAAAACCGTCCTTGATTTCATTTATCTTCGTTATAATTATTTCTCGGTAGGAAGGAGGTATCAATCTCGGTATGTTATGCGCAAATTCATTCACCGAATCAGCTATGTGTTTACTGTTAATCTGATGAAGAATGTTTGGGAATCTCGTGCCCATGTGTAGTTCAGCGTATCCGTCATCTACTTCTAATTTCTCCAGTGATGATCGAGGTTTCCACCAGAAAGAATCCAAACAATAGCATGATGGTGCCAAAAACCAACATGTCACAAAATATTTAGGTAGGATTATTTCCTTTCCTTCAAAGAAAACCTCGCTTTTCCAATGCACTATTCACCGACTCTTCCCGGCTGTCTTACTTTATTTTAATTCTAAATAAAGTAGAAACTATAAGGAGAACAAGTCGTAACAGCGCTTTGCTTGACCCTGATACTATTGCCCTCTATCATCCCAGCACAAAAACTAAAGATTTAATGACAAGTCAATTTTTCGTTCAACAGGTAGGTGCAAAGTCCTTTTAAAAGTCAGTAGAAGCGTGGCAAATATAGCGAGTCTTAGGGCAGTTGTGTGTACTCACATTTGCCATGTAATACGTTGTTACTGATCACTGGTATTATGATGCCTCAGAAGGAATTTAATGATGCTTGCATAAACAATCACAACAATCATACATAGTCACCAGTAGTATGTATGCACGCTACAGTCTCCAAGCAAAGATTGACTAGGACCTTTGGGGTGCACGGTCTTCTGTATGCAGTTTATAATTCTTGATATTATTTTCCAGCTGCTGGGTTTAATTATTAGCAGCTATTTACTAACCCCTTGGAGGCATGGACCACAGCATGCAGAAGAACAGAGAAAGAGAGAGAGATAGAGAGAAAGAAAAAGAGAGAGCATACTCGCTATTAGTTTTTTTACCAAAATATTACTTCGTTCATATACTCCATACTCCAGAGTTAGGAAAAGAAAATGCAAGATAAGTAAAGGGTGTTTTTAAAGAAGTATAGACCTTTGAGATATAGAGAATAAAAAATAGATGACTATCCCTTAAGGACCATTGCTTGATGATGTTTGATATTGCGGAGTAATGTTTTAAATATACGTTAACGCAAAAAATATAACATTAAACTGTTTTCCCTAAGATCTATTTAGCTCCTACTGTGATAATTGTCCCTTCCGTTCCATTTATTGCCTGTTCGCAAATATATAAAAAGGGAAACAGACTCTTAATAACTAAACAAAAACTATATCTCTGTGAGACACATTATCTCCCTGAAGGCTGTTGGTCTCCTGTCGTTATTTTTTTTTTAGATGCCCTATATTGGTAAAAGCTTAAGTTGGGGGCATCTCTATAAACTCTTAAGGGGTTCATTCAACTTCCTTTTGCTTTGTAAAACAGAAGCGCGGTTTAAATGGGTAATGTTTGAAGTCCATTCGGTTTAGTGGTTAGCCTATGCACTGACTGTTTCCTTTGTCCTGCTCTTACCAGCGATATCCATTGCCTCATTAGAAATCTTCCATAAATATTGTTACGTTTATATCTTTTATAAACGTTTTATTGTGAGTTCTTTATTGCAAAATAAATAACACCCGATTTTAGAGTTTTTAAATTTATAACAAGTTTATTTGCTTTAACTACACAAAGTTTACGAGGTTTAATTTTACACTGATTGACTGTCCACTCAGACGATGCCCTTTTATATTTGTCCATTAAAAGTCTAGAAAATTTAAGAATCTTTTACACCCTTTGTATCACATTTTGTTGTTGTATGTTGTTTATTCAATGTATAGGCGCCAGTGTGTCGGTGTGTATTTTTTTTTTTTTTTTATGCTGATAAGGTGTCTGCTTGGGATTGATTTCACAATATTTGTTGTTGTCTTTTGTAGAAAAGGTTTCTTAGAAAACCACGCAGATGGTAAACAGCATACATAATTGTTGTTGTCTTGCGCTTATAAAATTTTTACGCAGTTAGTAAACAGAAATTTGTTTTTGTCTTGTATGCCACACAGTTAGTAAACAGCATATCAAGTTGTTGTTTGCGTTTATAAAATTTCTACGCAGTTTGTAACTAGAAATTTTGTTGTTGTACCATAAGTTTTCTTAGCAAGCCACGCAGTCCGTAAACAACATACCCAGTAATTCGCTTTATTGCTTAATTATTTTATTTAAAAACTTAAGCAAGACACATCCGTAACAATATGAAATTAAAGTAAAAATATTAGGCCTGACCTTACGCGGTCAGTGACAGCAGCTTTGAAATTTACTAATCACCCCAAGGTACACTGGTCAACTAAAAGCCCACTAAGATCTCTACTAATAGTATTTTATTCATAACAAAGCTAAAGAATCCATTACAAACTAGTAAAGCGTACAAGATTACTGACTATCCTTCTACTTTCACCACCTGTTTAATCTCTTCTCTAGCCCTTTCCTAAAGAATGTAGCACGGTACTTGACTAAATAGGCATTGTTGTCTGAAGGGCTACTTCTCTTTGTAAACAAAAAAAAATGTTCAACCCAGGAGGCACCAGGAGCCAATTTGAGGTACATTGCCCTCCCAATCAATCAATAGAAACTTCTATAGGTCTATAGGGTACATGTTAACTACACTAGTCGCATCTCGAGCCCTGGTGTTACGATAAAAACACTAACATTGTCATCCATTGATCCACTGAGGCTTATTTGTCTCTCTGCATTTTAGTAAATTTCATTGAATACCTTGTGGCCTTCATTTTCGGTCTTCATAATTCATTTCCATTCTAATGCAGTTCCAATGCCGCTCCGTTCAGTCCATTGGCCTACTGGGACGACTTCTATTTAGGCTTAATGGATTATAAACATTTTATTATTTATCACTTTAAAGAGTTTAGCTGAATTTGCCAACCGCAAACAAAAAAAAACGAAAAAAACACTTAAAACTGTCACACGTATTTGAATATACAATAACACTTCTTCATAAAGGTTATCCACACGCTCACAACAAGGTGTGGAAGAAAAACTTATTAAAACGAACGTTTATTTACATTTGTGTCATTATTTTATATTTTCTTTTATATTTCTTTTGTTAATTTATTTTTATTAGCTCTTCAAACATTTAATTAAAATTTTTTTATTACTTAGCGATTTTTAACAGTTTAGGCGATTTTCAACACATGTGTATGTATATCTTTATGAGTTTAGCAATCAATGTTCTCACATTGATGTCTGACCTTTAATAATAATAAAACCACAAAGTAATAAATTTGTGTCATCGTCATCAGTGATGACGATAATTCGAATAACTATTTCAAGAATTTATTTTTATTTTTAATTTTAGTTGTCCGATAAAATTATAATGAAATCGTCAAATTTCGCACATTGAGTTTTTGAAAGTGTCAATTGAAATTTTAATAAATTTTCTTCAAATAAAACTCAATGTCTGTAGCTTTGAGTTATAAGGGGTTTTTCAACCAGACGTTTGTTTTCTGAAACAAACAATTTTTATATTAAGGGCATTCAAATTTTAATTGTATTACGAAGAGAACATTTCGACAATTATGAATGAAAAATTATATCTGGCAAATGTCTACCACGACCCCGCTGACCGATGTCGATTCTTTCATCAAAGTTTTTAATCACTTTTTGATAGAATGGCGTTCCTATTTAGTTAATCACTTCACGGATTTTGAGTTTTAAGGCTGAAATCGATTCGATTGGCTGCGTAAAGACTCTGTCCTTAACATAGTTCCACAAATAATACTCTAGCGGTGCTAAATCACACGATGTGACTGACCACTGGAAATTTGATTTGCAATAAATTGATCGTTTCATTGGCTTTGTGACATTTATTACCGTCCTATTGAAATCACATATCAGTGATATCCACGTCAAAAATAATAGGCCAAAATTGAGTGGTTAGCATCTCGGAATAGCTCCCTCCTGGGTGCACATTTATATGTCTTGACGGAATTTCATCGTCATTACATGTGTCACCAGGAGTAGAGGGAGTTCAAGTCCCCTAAAGCTAGCAGAAGCCAACTGGAAAACTCCACGTTATTTCCATGGGAATCAGTAAGCTCCAGAACTTAGTTTTTTGGCTTTTTAGCATTTTAGCTGTTCTCTGACTGATTGTTGATATTGGCCCTTCAGGAGCATCGTGGTGGTTGTCGTTTCGCGGCCCTCGTTTGAGTTTTGTGGGTCAGATCATTCACTATGAATACAATGAATGGTCCTGGTTCAGTGAGCATGCTTGCGGTTGTGTTCTAAAATTTTATTTAACTTGCATGTGTTCTGGACCGGGAATTGGATAGTCTGCAACTCTTCCGCAAGGAGTGCGGGCTTTGGCCTGCTCTGAGCTCTCGGAGTTGCTACTAGCTGTGACTGAAGGATAGCGATATCCGAAGGCTTCCTAGGACTAAAATCATCCAGAGTGGTTTGATCCACCGTCAGGTTATGGCCCACACAGCTGAGGTGCTCACGTAAATCTTATCACTCACCTCACTATGGCATAATCATTGAACGTTACCGCATTTCCAGCCTCATCTTCGAGAAAGAAAAACGGTCCTACCACGCCTCCAGGCCACATACAGTGACACATTGAGCATGCAAAAGCTTCTCAATAATCACTCTAGGAAGCCCAATTGCGCCAATTTTGCTTGTTGACATACTCTGACAACTGAAAATGGGATTCGTCTTTAAAAAATGATTTTTTCAGAAAAACCAGCCCGTTTTTACTGAATGAATTGCGCGAGTCTACCGCGATGTGAATGGTCGGTCGGCTTCAATTTCTGCACGAGTTGAATCTTGTAGGGCTTCAAAGTCAATTCCTTACGTAAAATTCGCCATGTGGTGGTTTTGGATAACCCCATTTGTTGAAAACGTCGAGTAATTGACAAATTTGAATCTGCTTCAACACTGTGGCTTACGGCTGCTATGTCTTCAGTTTAATGACCCGATCGAACACGCGTTAATGTTCGCATATTTTGTATCGAACCTATCGACTCAAATTTAAAGACCAAATTCTTAATAGCGTTCTGAGAAAAACGATTATGTTGGCCGAAAATATCACGATTTTACGAAATGTAACTTTAACAGAATCACCATTTTTGGATTTTAATTATTTTAATGCGATTTTTGTGCGAAATAGCTGCTAATGCATCTACTACGAATACATCGAAAAACTAAATGTCAAAACTTTAATCTTGTTAGTGTTGCCACTCGAAAAACCCGCTATAACTTAAAATCAGTTAATTTGGTCCCTGCATATCATACAGCTTATCTCCTATGTTTTCTGCAGGATAGTTCCCATCAGCGTTAGGATTGTCCATTTTATGCCGTGCTACCTTAATTTTCTAAATGTTGGCGCCAACAATATAGTTCCTAGGTAATGCTGCCCAAAGCAAATTCACTGCTGTAGACCTCTTTACTTTCAAATTAGTCAATGTGTTCAGCAACTAATACTAGGGCGACGTCAGAATTCTCACATTGAAGAATTAGAGTGTAATCTGAGGTTAAGCAAAGCCGCAAGACTTTACATATGGAATTGAGCATGCCTGTCATATAGTTTAAATTTAAGCGTAAAAACGCTTAAATTTAAATTTTAAACGGGAAGGGGATCGTAAATTAGGAAGGAAGTAGTGTAGCTTGAAGAAGATATCACTCTTGATAACCTGACCTGAGTATAACTTCTAAATCTCCATCATCTACATAACCATCAAAGGAAGGTCCATTCAAAGAAATGACAGTGAAGCACTCAGTGTCTTAGAAGAACAACTGCAGTAATAACACCCGGCAGTCTCGGACATTGTCTTATCTGGAGGTCCAATTTTTATATGCTGCTTTTTCTACATTTGTGGCCGTAAATCCGCAATAACGGGGCGAATATTGTCCTCCAAATGGTAGACTAGCGACTTCACATATCCCCACAAAATATATTCGAGCGTCATTAAATCGCACGAACCAATTCACAGGTCCGAAGCGTGGACCTATACGGTTTCAATTGTTTCTTTCAATAAATCAATCAATCATACCATAGAGCTTTCCCCCGGCGGCACATTTATCGGTCTTTATAGAACGATCGACTATCTAGACCTGTGCAACTGGGAGAAAAAAGGAGTATAGTCCCCTGAAGGCAGCAGGGGTTAACTGGGAACTCCACGTTATTTCCACGGAAATCAGTGGCCCGCAGAGTTTCCACTATTTGTCTCTTTAGGTATTTAGCTGTTTCTCTGACTGATTATTGAGGATGGCCCTTTGTGGTTTCGCCGCCCCATACAGGATTTTTTTATGATGGCCAGGATCATTTTACCTTAAATAACACCTATCTGGTGGAATGATCCTAGATCCAGTGAGCACGCAGTCATGTGCTCTGGACAGGAGTTGGATAGTCTCCAGCTCTTCAGCAAGGAGTAGTGGTTTGCAGCCCTGCTCTGGAATCATTAAAATTGCTACTAGGAAGGACCTATTACTAGAATTAGACTTCGGCCTTCTAGGGCGTGAGTGCCGCTGCTTTTCACTTACAGTGGTTTGACCACCATCTGATTAAGGCTCACTGCCAGGGGCAGATGTAAATCATATCACGAAATACCATAGAGCTATGTGACATGTTGCGCCACCTTATTGAAAACGCACCCCCTGCACATCATGATTGTTCTATTGATGAACGAAAAAGTCAGTAATTTTGAGCTCTATAATGTAATGCTCTGATTAGCATAGTTTTTAAAGAAATAGGGACCAATGATGCCACCAGGCCATTAAACACACTAAACAGTCGGTTTTTCTAGAAGTTAACGATGTCTCAACACACACTTGGGAGTTCGTGATATGATGTATATCTGCGCCTGGCAGTGAGCCTTAATCAGATGGTGGCCAGACCACTGTGAGTGAAAAGCAGTGCCACTCACGCCCTAGGAGGCCGAATTCCTAGTAGCAATTTCGATTATTCCAGAGCAGGGCTGCAAACCACCACTCCTTGCTGAAGAGCTGGAGACTATTCCACTCCTGTCCAGAACACATGTCTAGCATGCTCACTGGACCTAGGAACATTCCACCAGGTAGGTCTTATTAAAAGTGAAATGATCCTGGCCACCATATAAAACTGACCTGTTATGGGGCCGCGAAACCACAACCACCACGATACTCCCAAAAGGGCCAACCTCAATAATCAGCCAGAGACAAATAGCGGAACTCTGCAAGCTCACTGATTCCCGTGGAAATAATGTGGAACTTCCATTTGTACCTCTGCTGACTTCAGGGGACTGGGCTCTCTTATACCCCCAGTTGCACAGGTCTAGATAGTCGAAGTTCTATAAAGGCCGATAAATGTGCCCCCGGGGGGGGGGGGGGGGAACACACTTGGGAGTTATCAACACTCCAAGTACGAGAGTTTTGTTAATTGACATCCATTTCTTCAAGCAAAAGATCTCTTCAAGCAAAAGTGAGCTTAATCGCTCACTTATGAAAATCGCGATCAACGACAATTTGCACAATTTAGAAGCGTTGTTCAGGTGTCAGTCTATTCAGGAAATGCTAGACCTAACTAAACGTAAATCACTTGACAGTTGACAAAATGACCAAGCAAACAATTTCTACCCTTATTGATTTCAAAACACACTTCACCAAGAAAATACTGCTCGAAGAAAAGAGATAACTCTGATTTTTTTGCTCACACATCGGCTTAGATTTTTAATGGCAACATTCCCGAAATCAGATTTTAAGGTTTGAAAAATAATTTTTATAAAAACTGAAAACGAATTGAAAAATTTTTATACGAAAGAATGTCCTCTACACCTGTGATAAATGATAAAAATAAGTGTGTATGGGAAGTGTTTCCAGTATTGGGAAAGCACTGGCACCTGAGTTGTGCATCTGAGAAGGTCTTCTTTGTAGAGTAATAATAAGACATGTATTGAGGAATAAATATTTTTCGAAAAGAATATGAAAACAAGACGCTTCAGTCATAACAAATCTCTTTATATTTTACGAGTAATTGTCTAACATCTCTCAATTTTCCAATGAGTGTTTCACCGTCACCAATAATTTTCCCAAAGTATATTACGGTCATGTGTACATACATATGTATGTATGTATGTATGTACACGTATGCATAGATCAGTATACATATTTATATGAGTAATGAGCAACTATTTTTCTGTTGAATTTGCTTTGAATGTTATGTCACGCACTACTAGTGCCACCCACGTCTTAAATGTGGTTTGGTCATCACCGTCGTCGTATTCAAGGAAAAAGAACAAAATAAACCCAAAATCCACTTACGACTTAAAAAGAGTGTGAGAGTGTGCGTATGTTGGCGTGTGTATGCTTAGTCATTGGTAAAAATTCTTGTTCATTGTATTTGCATTTGGTGGAGAATTTTAAATGAGAGAGAAAAAAGAAAGGAAAACAAACACAAAGAAAGAAACCCATCAGCCAGACATCGTATTTACTCTCACACTCGTTTGCCAAATTGTGTGTATTAAGAAGATCAACATTCTTTATTTCCTATTTTTGTTGTTGTTGTTGTTATTGTTGTACATACATACTTGTTTGAACATTGTTGTCAGATTTGGGGATTTGTATTCAAAAAAAACTTTTGTTTGTTTCTTTGGGATTTCTATGGGGAAATTTTAAACGCTTCGTGGGATTTTTCGGGGTTAAGGTATTTTTAAATAAATTTTTCTGTAAAAGACTTTGAAAACTTGTCTTAAAAAATTATTTTAAATATACGATGTCCGCCGGTAAGGTATATTAATTTGTTTGTTTATAATTTTTGATTAAATGAAAGAAAGTGAGTGGCTCTCATATTGATAAATGTTTTATTTCATGTGGGAAATTTATGTTTGGAGCACAATATCAGAAAAATGTTCGCCTCTGAACACATTTTTCACTACTTTCTCACGCATTTCACGCGGCATTTCATTAATTTCATCCCGAATATTTTGTTTAAATTGCTGAAGCGTTTCTAGTTTGTTAGAATAAATCTCACTTTTCAGATATCCTCACAAAAAGAAGTCCAGAGCAGTCAGATCAGGCGACCGTGGAGGCCAATCAACATCACCATTTCTTGAAATAACTTTTTGTGGAAAGAGTTCTAGCAGTAATTCGATTGTAATCCCGTCTGTATGCAATGTGGCATCGTCTTGTTGATACCAGATGTTAATTAAGCCCACAGCATGCAGTTGTGGCGTTAAAAAGTTTTCAATCATATCACGCTAGCGCCCCTCGGGGGCACATGATAGTCTTTATGGATCCTACTACTTCCATCTAGACTGGTGTCTTGCGGGGAAAAAGGGAGCCCAGACCCCTTCAAGGCTAGTAGGAGTCATCTGGACAATCCACTATATTAACACGGGAATCAGTAGCCGGCAAAGTTCCGCTATTTAGCTCTTTAGGCATTTAGCTGTTCTCTGGCTGATTATTGAGGAAGGCCCTTTTGGGAGTATCGTGGTGGCCGTGTGTTTCGAGGCCCTCGTTTGAGTTTGTGGGTCGGATCATTCACACCGTCATTACATACCCCCCGGGGGCACATATATATGGTCTTTACAGAACTTCGACTATCTAGACACAGTGCAACTGGGGGAAAAAGGGAGCCCAGTCCCCTGAAGTCAGCAGAGGTATAACTGGAAACTCCACTTTATTTCCACGAGAATCAGTGACCCGCAGGTTTCCGTTATTTGTCTTTTTAGACACTTAACTGCTCTCTGGCTGATTATTGAGGTTGGTCCTATATGGAAGTATCGTGGTGGTTGTGGTTTCGCGGCCCCATATTAGTCTATGGTTCTATGGCGGCCGGGTTCATTTCACCTTCAATAACACCTACCTGGTGAAATGTTCCCAGATCCAGTGAGCATGCTAGACATGTGTTCTGGACAGGAGTTGGAAAGTCTCTAACTCTTAAGCAAGGAGTGATGATTTGCAGCAATGCTCTGGAATCATCGAAGTTGCAACTAGAAAGTTCTGTTGCATAAGAAGCTATACTTAGGCTTCCTAGGATGAGCATGACGTTCCAAATTATGCAGTGGTTTGGTCCACCATCTGATTAAGGCTTCATGGCCAGGCGCGGATGTAAATCGAATCACACACCGTCATTACATGTGTCAACGGTGGTAAAAGGGAGCCCAATACCCTTAAAGGCTAACAGGAGCCAACTGGACAGTTCCACTTTATTTCCACGGGAATCAGTAAAGTCCCTGAGTTCAGCTTTTTGGATCTTTAGTCTGTTAGCTGTTCTCTGACTGATTATTGAGTTGTGTGGATCGGATCATTCACAATGAATGGTCCAGGTCCAGTGAGCTTCGTGCGTTCTGGACCAGGAGTTGGATAGTCTCCAACTCTTTAGCAAGGAGAGAAGGCTGCGGCCTACTACGGGCTTTCGAAATTGCAACTAGGAGTGACTGGAGGATATACGTATCTGAAGGGCTTCTAGGGCGAGGATGGCGCTACATACCATCCAAAGTGGTTCGACCATCATCTGATTTTGGCTCACTGCCGGTACAGATGTAAATCTTATCGCATCATATCACGCTAGCACTCCCCATTTACAGTCACCGTTACACCGTTTTCATTTTTAAGGAAGTAAGGTCCAATGATTCCTCCTGACCAAATTGCATACCAGACTGTTACTTTTAATGCATGCAAAGGTGACCGTTAAATAATGTGAGAGTTTCCCATTCCCTAGAAGCGACTATTCTGTCTATTTACATATCCATTCAAATGAAAATGTACCTCATCACTGATTATGATTTTTCATGAAAATCGTGGTTGTTATGGGCGAGCTGTAACATCCTATTGGCATATGTAAGGCGGTGTAAATGATCCTGTGGCTGAAGCTCTTGTGTGAACTGATTCTTATATGGAAACAAATGCAAATTCTTGTGCAAAATTGTGGCCAAAGTTGTTCTTTGAAGACCAAGCTCCTGGGCACGGCATCGAATTGAGGTTAATGGATTGTTGGGTATGATTTTACATCATCCTGCGTCAAAGTTGGTTTGTAAACGGACTGGTTTCGGCTCTGTGCCATCTTCAGTGAGGTTGATGGATTGATTGTTTTGAACAGTTTCTTGAGCAGCAGTAATGTTTTTAGTCGATTTTGCAGTATTTTGTGATCTATGCTTGCACCTATCACCTACAGTGCCTCTTTCTGCGAAATAATTCTCTACACGATAAATAGTGCATTTTGTTGGTACGTTGTTTCTTCGAAAAATTTTGCATAACTTTCTCATCATCACAGTAATCGATGATTGATTTTAATAAAATGTTTTAACGATTTAAACACAATGATTTATCGAATATTTTTCCACAATTAAATTGCCACGTGTCTATTTCACAACTGCCAAATATGAACTGTCAAGATAAATGTTTAACAAAATGGCGGTAAAACAAAGTAATATACCTTCCCGGCAGATACCCTGTATCTATAAGCAGCAAAATGATTCCAAAGGTTTATTAATTTTCAAAATAATAATTTTCGGATATAAAACAAACTCCCTTCTGTAGATGTTTTTTTTGGGATCAAAGGGATTCGGCTTAGAAAAACGTGTGGCAGCTCTATTTATTTTTATAACTTTTATTGCTTTACCATCGTCATTGTAAAATTTGTTGGAGCCGTTGTCCATTATGATTTAAGTGGAAGGAATTTATTATTATTATTGTTATTAATTTGTGTTTTTAATGTATTTAAGTATTTTTGTGTGTTCGGTCGTTTGTTCGCTTGTTTGCATTTCGTTAAGAAAGAATCTTCAATTCATTTACTTGGCGGTGCAACTAACATTTGTTTTTCCCTGCTTCATCTTTCTCTTCTCGTTTTGTTCTCATAAGAGTGTTGCCATTCTTAAAATTCATGCGGTTATTGAGACTTCTTTAAAAAAAAAAAAATATGCTGTATTCCAGACACATAACTAAACAAATTTCTACAATTCAAGTATATAACCGAGCCTTGTTGTTGTGTTGTGTTGTGTTTTGCTTGTTTTTTTTTTCTATTATCTATCCAACTGCACTTATATATATACAAACACACACATAAATACCCGAACATTTTAAAACGAAATAAACATTTAATGCAGACATCGTTAAATGTTGTTGGGGGGGGAGAAATTTTAAATTTCATTGTTTAGCTGACAGACTTTTGTTTGTGCACGCTGGAGCTGCTATGGAGGAGCCAAACGATACATTGATTAAAAGTAGGGATAGGTCAAGGTTTGTTTTTTCTTCTCTCGCTCTCTCTTTCTCTCTCTCTGTCTTAGCTTAACAGCGCCAAGAAACTGTAATAGCAACAACAATTATATTAATTTTACTGTATTTTGCAAGAGAGAGCAAAATTGAAATGTGTTCTTTTGTGTGGGTTTTAGCGTAGGAATCGCTAAGAAAATAAATGAAAAATATGAGAAATTGTGTTAATAATTACAGATTAGTGGTCTCTTAATAACAAATACAAACTTATTATAGCCAAATTAATTTTAAAAAAACAATTATTTTTTGATACACTTAAAGTTTCTCTGTTAAAGTTCTTAATTTCAAAATTTTCGGTTTTAATTCGGTGTAGTGATGATTTTCCGTTGGTCTATAATACCCTGCCACAAGAATTTTAAATAATAAAACTAATAATAAAATAATAGTAAAAAATAGTATCTTCGAGATATAACATCAAGAATTCAAAATAATTAAAAGACCAACTGAAATCAGTAAAACTTCAGGATAATGAGATCCTAATATCATTTGATGTAGTTTCTCTTTTCACAAACATTCCGGTACATATTGCAATAAAAAACATAATGAAAAATTGGAACATTATTGAAACTTTCACCAAAATACCAAGGTCAAAATTCCTAAGGATACTTAATTTTTGTTTGACTGATAATAATTATTTTTTATATGATGGAAAAATTTATAATCAAACTTTTGGAGTGCCAATGGGTAACCCTCTTTCACCCACTATAGCTGATATTATACTGGATAGCTTATTAGACGGAGCATTAGCTGAACTAGAAGATAGGAACATTAACCTTAAATACATAACTAAATATGTAGATGACATTTTAGCTATAATTAAATTTGACGACAAAGATGAAATTCTAACATCCTTGAACAGTTACCACCCAAAGATACAATTTACTGTGGATATGGAGGTAAATGGAAAAATCTCATATTTGGACACAACAATGCAACGAAAAAATGACAGAATACTTTTCGATTGGCATGCGAAGGATATAGCGTCTGGGAGATTAATGAATTTTAGTGCTATGCAACCCATGGCACAGATAATTAATACTGCAAGAAGTTTAATCTTAAGAGTTTTAAGTGTTAGTGACGATCAATTTTACACCAGGAACATAAATATAATTACGACAATACTTAGACGCAACAGTTTCCCAGTAAAACTTATAAACAATTTGATAAAAGAAGCGGAAATTAAACTCAAAACAGATTATCCTTAGACTAACATTAATAAGAACAATCCACAAACAACTTTTTACGGTGTACAATTTATGCCAGGTTTGAGTGATAGCAAAAGCCTGAAAGCAATAATAAAAACTGACAAAATACAATTTTCATATAAACCGAACAGCACATTGAGCAGAATATTCAGAGACATGAAGGATAAAATAGATAACCAAAAACAATGCAATGTTGTATATGAGATAAAGTGCAAAGGCTGTGATAACGAGAGCTGTGATCTAATATACATTAGAACAACAAAACGAACATTGGAGACAAGAATAAGTGAATATAAAAACGATATTACAAAACGGAAAGAGACAACAGCATTATCACAACACATATTTAATACTGTACATGCAGCTGACTTTGAAAAAGTCAAAATTTTGGACATAGAATGCAAACAAAGGGTAAGATACACGATAGAAAGTCTCCGCATTCAACAAAACATTGACAACACTATATACCTAAAAGAAGACACGGATAATATAAACACCAACTACAGTGTTGCAATAACAAAAAAAATTTAAACGTTCTATTTAATTTAAATTGTGTTTGTTTTCTACTCAAGTTCAATTGTTTTTTGAAATTTTGTCTAAATGTTAAGTTAGGAATATAATCAATATTATATTGTAAGTAAATTATTGTGGTGTATTTAATTGTAATAATGTAAGATTTTAATTTTTAAATAGACAAAGCCCTTGAGAAAGTCAACAAGAAATTGACGAAACGTTGGGTAAAAGTGTAATATGTTAGGCCTGACTAGCTAAAGTTTATTCAATAAACAACAATTAAAATATTTATTAAAATAGATATTCATTCCCCTTAATTTCGCACGGCAAATTTAATTTAAAAAAACAACACAAAAATTGGGAAAAAGTGAGGTTAAAGTAACATAACACTCATTATACGATTATAAAAATTTATGGTTTTAGCTATGACCTAAGGGATCGACAATTTTCAAGGATTTAAAAATACAGGGTGTCCTATTTCTGCCGCCATTTTGCTAAACATTAGTCGTAACAGTTCAAATTTCAAATAGGCATCGTGTTTTAATCGTTAAAAAATTTAATAAAATCAATCATCGATTACTGTGGCGATGAGAAGTTGCGTGTAATTTTTGGGAGAAGCCACGTGCCAGTAAAACGCACTATTTATCGTGTAGTGAATGATTTCAAGGAAAGAGAGTATGTAAAGGGTCCGCCATCTAACGGTTTTTTTTCAACTAGTGCTTATTTCGTGAATGGTAACACTTAGTTCAAGTTTTGTTTTTTTTTTTTTTTTTTTTTTGTAAAAGAGAAGTAGCACTTCAGGCAACAATGCTTTAGAAAAGGTATAGAGTAGAGATGAAACAGGTGCTGAAAGTAGAAGATAGTGGGAAATTAACTGCCGTATAAGACAGCACAGCGACCAGTGACTATGCCTTCATTGCTGAGCAGTCAATTTTTATTTTGTAGTGAGAAAAAACCCAAGGTCTTCGTTGGGAATCGAACCCATAACCCGCCATACTGACAAGCTTGTACACTACCTACTAGCCTACGGGGGCACCTAATGTTTGATTTGCAGATAATTAGTTTTATCTTTCCGCTGAACGAATATAGTTGTAAATACGCTTGAACAACGCTGGGAAATAATGCGGCATTACTTTGAAAATCATGGTAATGTTGCATAATGATTGCAGAAAAATTGCGTACGGATTTTGCAAGAAGAAAAGCACTGTCAGCTCCTCATGCTCGTTATCTTGTGAGAAAAGTGGCAGAAACTGGCATCCTCATCGATAAACCAAAGCGTGAAAAGCCAAAAACACTGCGTATACCCAAGAATATTGCTGCTGTGGCAGAAAGTGTGCGTGAAGCGCCATCAACATCAATGCACCGTCGTTCTCAGCAATTCAACATTTCAGAGACATCATTGAGACGAATTTTGCATAAAGACCTTGGTCTAATGTCATACAAAGTGCAATTGTTTCAGGAGTTGAAGCCAAATGACCATCCAATACGTTTTCGCTAAGTGGGCCTACGATCGACTTAGAGCAGATGCCGATTTTTGAAAAAAAAAATCATCTTTTCAGATGAAGCTCATTTTGATTTTAGCGGGTATGTTAACAAACAAAATTGTCGCATTTGGGGCACAGAAACTCCGCACGCATACATTGAAAAACTCCAAAACGAGTCACTGTTTGGTGCAGATTTTGGTCCAAGGGCATAATTGGGCCATTTTTCTTAGAAAATGAGCAAGGATTGGCCATCAACATCCATTCATCGTCGTTTTAAACAAGCAAAATTGTCGCATTTGGGGCACAGAAAATCCGCACGCATACATTGAAAAGCCGACGCACCCAAAACGAGTCACTGTTTAGTGCAGATTTTGGTCCAGAGACATAATTGAGCCATTTTTCTTCGAAAATCAGCAAGGAGTGGCCGTTATCAGGCCATGTTGAACGAATTTTTGTTCACAAAAATTGAAGAGGAGGATATTGGCAACATTTGGTTTCAACAGGACGATGCTACGTGCCACACAGCCGAAGCTACACTCGATGTTTTGCGCCCTATTTTTGAAGATCGCATTATCAGCCGCAGAACTGATGTCGTTTGGTCACCCCGGAGCTGCGATTTGACACCGCTGGACTATTATTTGTGGGGTGCCGCCAAGGATAAGTGTTACATCGACAAGCCAGAGACAATTGACGCTTTAAAGGACAATATTCGTGAAGCCATTGGTGAAATACAGCTGCACACAATCGATAATGTGCTTAAAAATTGAACCGATGGTGTAGGCTACTGTAGGCAGCCATCTGAATGAAACTATTTTCCATTATTAACCGGAAGGATTTTACTTTCAAATAAAAAAAAAAATTTGAGAAAATATTCAGTGGTTTTGTTTATAGCATTTAAAAAAAAAAGTTTTATGGCGGACCATGTAGGTGATAGGTCGAAGTATAGACCACAGCGTACTGCAAGATCGGCTAAAAATATTACTGCTGCTGAAGAATGTATTCAAAGCAATCCATTAGCCTCAGAAGTTTGATCTTAAGTTTGATCTTAAAGAAAAACTTTGTTCACAAGTTTGCACAAGGATTTGCATTTGTGTCCATTTAAGATTCAGTTGACACAAAAGCTTCCTCCACAAGACAATTTACGCCGCCGTATATATGCAAATAGGATATTACAGTTCGCCCATGACAACCCCGATTTTCATGAAAAAAACATAATAAGTGAAGAAGCACATTTTCATTTCAATGGATGTGTGAATAAACAGAATAGTCGGTTCTGGGGAATGGGAAACCTTCAAATTTTTCAATAGTCACCATTACGCCGTTTTCATTTTCAAAGAAGTAAGATCCAATAATTCCTCCTGATCAAACTGCACACCAGATAGTCACTATTAATTAATGAAAAGATGGCTGTTAAATAATTTGAAAGTAGTATACCTTCTCGTAGGACACCCTGTATAATGCCAGAAGATTATTGTTCGAATGAAATAAATTTCATTAGAATTAAAAAAAAATTTATCTTTGTTTTATTCCACTGCAATGATGTATACCTCTATAAAAAACACCCTATATTTTATTTCTATGCACATAATAATGATTCCCGGCCTACCAGGAAATGTTTTAAAGAGAACTGCAAAATAATAACGAACCTTTTCTAATGTAGGCATCAATTTGTAAAACAACATACTTCCAATCCCACGAAATTCACATGGCATCGATTACAAAAGTTGTTTTTGTTTCTGAAATTATCTTTCTTAAATGTTCCCGCTAATAATCAGCTTTGAATTAACACTTCATTAACAGCAATAAATGATGATTTATGAATATTTAAATTTGTTTTTTTTTTTCTTAATTACTTTATAGAATTTAATCTAATCTAATCGAATGCCAAGTTTGAAAATTACCTGCTGCCATTTATTATCGGTTTTGATGGGTGAGACGATTATCTGAAATAAAAATGAAAAAATAAAAAAAATTAATTAGAAGACTCAAGAAAGACAGAAACATAAATTATAAAAAAAAAAAACAAAAAATAAGCGAATTAATTAAAATTATAATTTATTGTGGAAGTTAAGAACGGTAGAGAAAATAAAGATTTGGTGAGGAGGAAGGACAAGGGCATACGATTTTTAAAATGGAAAAAATTATTAGTTTTTATTTTTGTCCATTACCCCCTCTTGGGAGCATATGGCATCCACTTAGTACCGCCATATTTTTCTGTTTGGCGTTATTCTCTTTCTATCCCTCCATGTGAGATTGCATTGCCGAAGTCTTCTGGGCACTGATCGATGCCAGGTGTTTTTGGGTCATTCTGCTCGTGTTGATAATATCGGATTCCAATCGAGGGCCATTCGAATTATGCTGTCAGTGCCCTTGCTAAGCGTGTCCTATCCATTTTCTTTTTTCGATTTGATGGATTGATGTTTTATATTCTATTAAGACATATTCTGAATATGATTCTGAGGCATTTTTTTACGATTACTTGTAATCTCTGTGCTGTAGTGCTGGAGATCAACCGAGTTTCGCGTCCGTAGAATATATGTTGAACTTTACACATACATACGTTGAGCATTTTTGACTTTGTTTTCGTGGACAACCGACTGCTCTTCCATACTGGCCATGCATAACGCAAATGCTACCTTCACCATATTGAGCCGGGTGCACTCCACCATCTGTAGTCATTATACTTCCTAGAAAGCAGATTTATTGTTTGATATTCTATTTGGTCAGCATATTCGAGTACTTGTAATCTCTGTGCGGTATTGCTGGAGATTAACGAAGTTTCGCAACCGTGGAGCGTGCTGGACTTTACACATACATTAATAATTCTGAACTTTATTTTCGTGGACATGCGACTGTTCTTCCATACTGGCTATGCACAATGCAAATGCAGCTTTCGCCATGTTGAGTCTGGGTATGCTCCATTATCAGTAGAATACTTCCTAGATACCAGAAGTTGTTCGACTTGTGATTGTTCTTTTATGACAGGCTGCATGTTAGTGGTATTAATCTTCATGGTCTTCATCTTCTTGACGTTTATCTGTCCTGCGGTTGCAGCTAGTCTTAAAAGACGGTCTACCTTAGCCTGCATGTCGCTAACCTTGTGAGATAATAGGCACACGTCTTTCAACTAGTTGTGCTTGTTCTTTCTCCAAGTTGTGCCTATTCTTTCTGCACAGACTTCTTTCATGATGACATCAAGCAGAATGTTGAATAGGAGTTGCGTCAGCAGACAAACTTGTTTGACGCCAGTACTGATATAGAGTGGCTCGCTGATTAATCCCCTATATAGTACTGCTAAATCGGAATCAACATACAGCTCTCCCCCCCGGGGGCACATTATAAGTCTTTATGGATCACACAACCATCTAGACTTGTGTCTAGCGGGAGTAAAAGGGAGCCCAGTGCGCTTAGGCTAGTAGGAGCCAACTGGAAAATCTACTATATTTCCACGGGAATCAGTAAAGCCCCAGAGTTCCGCTTTTTGTTTCTTAAGGCATTCAGCTGTTCGCTGACTGATTATTGAGGTAGGCCCTTCGGGAGTATCGTATGGGTCGGATCATTCACAATGAACAGAATGAATGGTCCAGGTCCAGTGACTATGAATGCCGTCGTGTTCTTAATTATATTAAGCTTCATGCGTTCTGGACCAGGAGTTGGAGATAGTCTCCAACTCTTCAGCAAGGAGTGAAGGCTGCGGCCTACTCCAGGCTTTTGAAGTTGCAACTAGGAGTGACCGGAGGAAATACGTATCCGAAGGCCTTCTAAGGCGAGGATGGCGCTATATACCATCTACAGTGGTAATGATCCACCATCTGATTAAGGCCCGCGGCCAGATGCAGATGTAAATCTTATCACGTCTATGTATAGCTCTCTGATTATTCTGACGATTTTCTGGGATAGTCTCTTTTCTCTCAATATTCTCCCAATGGCACAACGTTGAACCATATGAAAGGCCTTCTTGAAGTAGATGAGCAGAAGATACAGCGGGCGGGCGTATGTATTTGATTGTTCGATTTTTATGCATAGAGTGTTGGCTTGGTCTACGCTGCCTCTGTTTGGCCGGGAAATATTTAAAAAGGTTGCTTTCGCTGACGCATGTGGGTCGTCAGCTTAGTCTTCGTTTACCTCTATACATTTTACCCAACAATTTTCAACCTTTTTATAAGCTCTCGGTAAAATTGAATTTTCCAACGGTTTTCAAATAGAGTTCTTCATTCCACTCGAGCCAAATTTTAGGATAGAAAGTGGATGGGTCAACGGGGAAGGTAATTTTTTTCTAGTTGAGGTACGAGTAGTGAGAAAAATCAAAATCCTCGGTATAATAACATTCCGGGAAGGATCTACCTAAATACTGTAAAGCTTTAATTATAACATAAATTTATTTGGGAGCCTATGAGATGCCTCGAGACGATAAAGGTGTCAGTGTTGGAAAAATATCGTAAGAGCCTAAAAAGGCATAAGGACACCAGGTTCCTATAAGTCAAACAGAAATGCCGAATTGTATCAAAAGTACATTATAATGAATTGGCACACAGTGATAAGTGAAAGAAATGAGGCCTTTACTGAGACCAGTAAATTAATATCAGAATAGTAGAGCACATTTTTGCTGAATCCAAAGTACACGCATACATATACTAAGCGTTTGTCGGCTTGTTGTTAAACAGAGTATCAAGGGTAATGAGTAAGGATAACAGGTAATGGAATTTCCATCAGCGCTACGAATTAAGCAAACGTGATGGCTAAGCTAAAAGGTGAATAAAAATGGAAACAGTAGTTCAATTAGAAGAAAGAAAATATAACTGTTGTATAGCTGCGTCTTATTATTATTAATAGGTCCAGCAGTCAGCATATGAACCCTATTTATGCAATATATGCAAAGATATGTGCGCTTGATAAAGAACATGTTGTCCATACGAAGTTACAATTTTATGTCAATGATGACGAGTATAGAACCATGATTACTAACTTTTTCGTTCATCAATTGAATAACCATGACGTGCTAGAGTTGCGACTTTAACAAGATGGCGAAACCTGTCACACAGGTTTTACCACAATGGATTTATTGAAGGAAACATTTGATAACCGTAGAGTTTAACGTGGCTTGGCCTTCAAGATCATGCGTTTTAACGACGCTGGACAATTTTCTGGGGCAATATATGAAGTCGCTAGCCTAGGCCGACAAGCCCTAAAGGACTAACTAATTGGAGGACAACATTCGCCGCGCTGTTGTCAATATACGGCCACAAATTTTGGACAAAGATAGTAAAAGTTGGACCACCAGATTAGATTATGTCCAGGTAAACCGTGGCAGTCTAATGCCACAAGTCATATTTATATTATAATCCTAGAAGATTATCTTTCGAGTAAAGTAAATTTCATGTTTTATTTCATTTCAAAATTCTATACCTCTATGAAATACAGCTTTTATTTAAGAACAACAAATGGAAGGGTTAGTTTTGTGCAGTAAAACCAGAGAACCGCGTTATAGAACTTAACGGATACTGCTTGCCGAGACAGGAGAATACGAGTTCGATTGTTGCCGGAAATACAGAGTTTTATGATCTGAATGGTTGCTCCAGCTACCGTCGCATGTTCCTTACAAAACACGACATCAAATAGTTAGATGCTGGTTGGTTCAGAGTAGCACAGTGTTGTATCGTGGATGGCTACAAAAGTTTATAAACGAACACGTAGGGTAAACTAGTGTCGGGGGGAACATATCTAGCCAGAGTATAGAGTGAAAAATATAGATTAAATAAATTAATTAATAATAAAATAAATTAAGGGTGTCCGCCGGGAATGTATAACATTTTGGTAAACATAAGTCTCGACAGTTCATATTTCGCAGTCGTGAAATAGACACGTGGCAAATTTATTATAGAAAAATATTCAATAAACCAACATGTTTTTCTCATTAAAATATTTTATGATCGATTACTGTGGCAATGAGATGTTTATTGAAATTTTTGGGAGGAACAACGTGTCAAAAAAAAACGCACTACTTATCGCGTAGTGAATGATTTTGAAGAAAGCGGGTGTGTAGTTCATAGGCCCAAACATGGACCACAACGTACTGCAAGATCGACTGAAAACATTACTGCTGGTCAAGAAAGTATTCAAAACAATTCATCAGTATAGAGAAAAGGGAGCAGTGAAGATGGCAAAGAGCCAAAACCAGTCTGCTTACAAACCAAATTTGTCGCGGAATGATGTAAAAACATACTCAACAATACATTAACCTCAATTCGACGCCGCACTCAGGAGCTTGGTCTTCAAAGAACAACTTTGGCCAAAATTTTGCACAAGGATATGCATTTGTTTCCATATAAGGTTCAGTTGACAAAAGAGATTCTTGCACAAGACCATTTACACCGCCGTACATATGCCAAAAGGATGTTACAGCTCGCCCATGACAACCACAATTTTCATGAAAAAATCATAATGAATGACGAGGTACATTTTAATTTGAATGAATATGTAAATAAACAGAAACATGGGTTCTGGATAAAAGAAAACCCTCAAATTATTCAATAGTCACCTTTGCATCCATTAAAAGCGACACTGGTGCGCAATTTGGTTAGGAGAGTGATTGGACTTTACTTCTTTGAAAATGAAAACGGCGTAACGGTAACTGTGAATAAAGAGCGGTGTCGTGATATGATTGAAAACTTTTTAACGCCACAACTGCATGATTTGGGCTTGATTAACATGTGGTATCAACAAGACGGTGCCACCTTGCTTACAGCCAGGATTACAATGTAATTACTGCGAGACCTCTTTCCACAACAAGTTATTTCAAAAACAGTGATGTTGATTGGCCTCCATCGTCGCCTGGTTTGACTGCTTCGGACTTTTTTTGTGGGGATAATTGAAAAGCAAGTTTTATGCAAACAAAACAGAAACGCTTGAGCAACTCAAAGTATTCGATGATGATGAAATTAATGATGAAATTAATGAAATACCGCGTGAAATGTGTGAGAATGTAATTTAAAATGTGTGAAGTTAACTGGGGTGATCATTTATCTAATATTGTATTCCATACATAATTACCGACATTACAGAAAACGCCTATCAATATACAATAGCAAATTATAAACAAACAAAGGACCCCGTATTAAGGGTAAAATTTAAAACTGTGTTGCTATTTGCATTTAAAAGAACTTCTCGTTTGAGGAAGGGAAAAAGTATGGTGGCAACCTTTGTAATATTTTGCTAGTTTTAACGCAGATCATTCCAACTTATTGCAGTTTTAAAGATTTTATTTCACTCCATTCGAAAATAACAAAATATCTCATAATTTTCAAAGCAATCTTGTCGATTTATTTTTAAAATAAAAATATTTGTGTTCGATTTAAAATTCTTTCAAATCAAAATTAGATTCCCCAAGTACGGAGGAGATTTGGTAATAAAATTTTATTAAACGTATTTATTTATCTTTTTTTCGTTCGAACAAGCACTCCGGGGATGATCCCTACTCAAGCAATGCATTGTACCACAACTAGGAAATTAGGTTATGGGGAGGAGGAAAAAGGGAGTAGTGCTTGTGGATATTCGGAAAGAGGAAATATCTCTAGAAATAGCTGATTCCCTACACGAACTGTTTCACTAGTGCGATTCCCTGGCCAATCGACCACAAATGTATGCACTCTCAACGAAAACCGAGTCAAACGCAAAAACGTACGAGTTTCGGGGAAAATTTCCCTAATTTCGTTAGAGCACTTACTATTATAGTAACGATAATATAGGAAAATACAACCTACATGGCGTCGATGCTGTAGAGAATCAATATAGATGGATACCCTACCGTCCCCAATGACCCTCTTAGCCCTCTCCTGTACGCGGTCGAGCAACTCCAAAATAGAATTTGGGGTGCCGCCCTATACATGAGAGTTGTATTCCATTTTTGGAGGGATATAGGTGGTATAAATAGTATGAACATCAAATGGAGTGAAGTACCTCTTATACCGTTTTAGAAAACCGAGGCACTTGAAAGCTTCTTTCGAAGCCTGAAAAATGTGTTTAGTTTATCGAACATCACACTGAATTTTCATGCTAAGAACATTAAGAGCTTTCGATTCTGTAATACCTGCATCACCCACAGTAACAGGTGCAGCACCATTTCCGTACACAGATCTATGCGTAAGCATGCAACATTGTGTCTTATGGACAATTAAATCGACTCTGTTCGCACGACCCCATTTGGAGATTGTTGCGAATTCGTGATTGAGCGTATCATTCATGTTCCGCCTTTTGAAACTCACCTGTAACTAGTTCGGTCTACTACTAAATGAATAAGAATAACAAGTGGTGCTGTAATATTTTTTTTTAAAGAGAAGTAGCACTTCAGGTAATAATGCCTATTTAGTCAAGTATCGTGCTACATTCTTTAGGAAAGGGATAGAGAAGAGATGCGACAGGTGGTGAAAGTAGAAGGATAGTAACGGAAATTAACTATCGTATAAGACAGTTCAGTAACCAGTGACTATGCCTTCATCACTGAGCAGCACTACCGACAGTCAATTTTTATTTGTAGTGAAAAAAAAACCAAGGTCTTTGTTGGGAATCGAACCCACAACCCCCAGTCATGTAAACTAGCACACTACCTACTAGCCTACAGGCGACACCTTTACATTAAAACAACGTCTCTATGGGGGCCACTGTCGAGAATTGCTTAGTTGCTGTAACTGTTTAAGAAGACGAGTAAGTGTTGTGGTAACAAATTTCAAGTTTCTAGCAGTTACGGCTCAAGATATACTTAGACCTTTAAAAGACAAAGAGATAGACGATCATTTACAGTTTGGTAACATCTTTATCCTCTGGGTACAGAATCATAAAAATGAAAGGTTTATATTTGCACTCATCCAAGAAACGACCATCATCACCATCGTGTAGTGCGATTCGTGTTGACAGTGAGCAGTAAATTCTAGGTAATCGTCTGTTTACTAAGGATACTGATTGAAAAAAATGGAAAATATAAGAGATGCGCCTCAGAAGTGATGCACCTTAGAGGAGATGCCCCTCCCTCTTAGGGGTGAAAAATCGAATTCAACGGAAAAACCATTTTTAATTATATACTACAAGAACTGATGTTTAAAGCTTGAATAATGCACAAGAAGATGAGACTTTTTGTCTGGGCGCTAGAAGTACCACATATCGAAACAACTAAAGAAGTTAACAAACCGGGCTGAATCCTTTAAAATTACGAAAGAGCATGATTGCATAAAAAGAAGGCAGCAACAGCTTTCACCATATCAACTAGCAGATGCTCTGTTCCAGGGATTACATTATTGTTGAATTCCATTAATCTATTATTATTCTTATTCTCTCATTTGGAGAACACATTCATTGGACTAGCACACTACCTACTAGCCTACAGGGGCACCTAAATGCTGTCATGTGTGAAAGAGTAGTATAAAGAAGTTCATTTAGAGAAATAAGAAGTAGAGGGGGAGAAAGAACGGAGCCTTGTGTTACCCTTGAATTAATTTTGAGCTCGTCGGATGAAATCCCATCTATAACTCCTGAAAAACCTCGATATAAATTTGTAGAAATTATCACACGACACCAAAAGCAACTAGCAACTAGTTTAGTGTGCACATTTTCTAAAATATCTTTATTAAAAATTCCATTAATATAAATTTGTCAAAATTAACAAGAAACAAAGGAACAGTGCAGACAACTTTCTCCTATAAAATAGTTAGAAAACAAAATACAATGAAAAATAACCCATGAAAATTATATTAAATATAAATAAGGGATAAAAAAGTATAAGTAAAAAGTGTCCTTAGTGTGTCTGAAAGCTTTTTCTGAAATTTATTTATAGAAAAGAAAAAAAAAGAATGCAGCCAACAAAGACACAACAAATAATTTCTTGACAAATTTTATAAATTTTCTGTTATGTTTTTGTAAGAATGTATGTGTATGTGTGTGTGTGTGTGTGAATGTATGTGTGTGTGTATTTAATGGTTGCACAAAAATTGCATTATTATGCAAGGTCAGTAACATTGTGTTCTGGCAACACACAACACAACACAGCACCTAGCACAAACACCCAACCAACCAAACAGTCAAACAAACAGCCAACCAACCAACCAACCAACCATAATGATGATGGCAATGACGATGATGACACATGCAATTATTTTTAGTCTGTATACAACAGTGTATGTATGCATATATTTTATTTATATAAATATATTTTTATTTCGCTGAGTAGCCAACAACTCCCCTTCAAATAAACACCTTTTGTTTGGTATTGCAGTTCCTAAAATAAATTCACCGCAATGCATAACCTCTACCCTTCTTTACACCTTCTCTTTGCTCTTCTCTTTTGCAGTTTTCATGAACGTTGGCTAAATAAATACATAAACAGTCAGTCATGCTTCTATATTTAGAACACCCTTCCTAAACTGAATTTTTCAATTCAAATACAATTATGTACAATATAAAACATTCACTGTGGATGGTTAAAATGTGGGGGAAAATGGGAGCAATAAATAAAAACAAAAAGGGAAAAAAAAGCAAAAAGCAAACAAACAAGAACTAACCTAACACAAGTATTTTTGCTTAACCTTAACCCCCTAAAATAAAAGCAAAATTTGTTGGTAGAAATGATGTTTTGTGTACTCGTATCTACGACAAAATAATTGTACGTTCGTACATATTTTCTAAGTACGAGTATATAATAATTTTTTATTTCTACGTTCGTGTGCTTGTGTGCTAGAATGAGTAAAACGTAACTTAATGCAGCAAGCAGCCATGGCAGCAACTACAGTAGCAATGATTGCTGCCAGCAACAAACAGTTCAATAACACTCGTCATCAACAGCAAGAACAACAACAGCAACAACAAGAAAGCAATAAAAATTTTATAATGAACAAGCACTGAAGCAGACGGGGGTACATTATTACTCCACTCAACTCTAGAAGTCATCATCATATTTTACAATTTTACACAGTGGCACGGTATTAAGATAACTGTAAAAAAAAACTAATTCTAGAATTATTTAAGGTTTCCCTAAGCCAAAAAGAGGCAAAAGCGTTATCCTATAATATCGCTACAATGTCTGACTGATCGCCTCCCACAGGTATTTCTCTCTGGATTCGTTTAAGCTGGACAATTTGGAAATTTTCACAGCAGCTTGTTTATCATTTATTTTAAAATTAAAGGGTGTGCCCAAAGAGAACAGATTTTTTTATACAAGGCCTTATCTTTGAAAACGTTATAGGCAGTGTTTTGAATTTGTTTGATATAATGGCAGGTACAAAAAAATTAAAGGGTGTCCCTTACAAGATGTGCCAGAATTAATATAGACTTATTTATTAGCAAAAGCAGCTAGGCCTATAAATACACAGCAAGTGTTTAATCGTTATAACAAAACGTAAAAAAAAATTTTACAGGGTGACCCCATAATAAAAATATGGCCAAGACTTAAAACTCTTTGTAGATGTGATTTGATTTACATCTGCACCGACTAGGTAGTTATAATCAGATGGTGATCAAACCACTTGAATGATTTGCAAACGTCATTCACGCCCTAGGAGGCCATCGAATACGCATATCCTCCGGTCACTCCTAGTAGCAATTTCGAAAGCCCGAAGTACGCCGCAGCCTTCACTCCTTGCTAAAGAGTTGGAGACTTTCCAACTTCTGGTCCAGAACGCATGAAGCTTAATATAATTAAGAACACGACGGCATTCATACTCACTGGACCTGAACCATTCATTGTGTTCATTTTGAATGATCCGACCCACAGACTCTCACGAGAGTCTCGAAACCACAACCACCACGATACTTCCATATAAAGGCCAACCTCAATAACCAGTCTAGCTAATTGTCTAAAGAGACAAATAGTGAACTCTGCGAGCGTACTGATTCCCGTGGAAATATGTGGATTGTCTAGGTGACTCCTACTAGCCTTTGAGGGGCCTGGGCTCCTTTTACCCCGCAAGACACCAGTCTAAATGGAATAGTAGGTTCCAAAAAGACTGTCATGTGGCCCCGGGGGAAACTCTTTGTAGAGTAGAAAGACACAGCACCTTAAGTTGACAAAGACTTTATAATACTACGACAACTATAAAATACATAGCAATAAAAATTAAAGGGTGCCCCTATCAGACATCAATGAATTATTAAACATCTATTTTTAAACACAAACAGCTAGTCATAGTACTTATTATAATAAGTAAAAAAATAGTAAGTATAATAAGTATAAAAAAATAAGTATAACAAAATTTAAAGGGTGTCCTCATAGAAAAAATAATTCTCAAAAATATGATCATAACTTTAAAATTTTTATATAGAGACACGACACTTTAACTTGGTAAAAGGTTCATAATACTATCATAACTATATAAAACATAACAATAAAATTTAAAGGGTGTCCCCTAGAAAATGTCACATCCCAATTACTAAACTTTTATATATTGTGGGCAGATTTTTGAAATTTATGCACAGTATATGCCCAATGTAACAATAACTATTATATATAAAATTAAAACATAAAGGGTAACCCGTTAGAATATCACTTTTAAAGCTGTTAAACCATAATACATAGAAACTAAATTTTTAGCAAAAAAAAAAGGTAAAACAACAGAAAATCCAAAATTAAAGGGTGGCTTACAAATGATACGTAAATTTCCGTATGTGAGCCAGCTAAAGCCCCCCTTCATGAGGTACTTAAGCTTCACTATATTTGAAGCAGCCTTAAATTTCCTTTCAGGACTTACAAAGCCTGTCCTGTCACCTTTTTAATTTCTATAGAAAATATTAAATTTTTTAGTTTCTTTTACAGAACCTATAGAATTGCGTGCGAAATAAAGGGTGCTCTGCGTCAAATGAAACGTAACGTTAAATAAAACGTAAGATATTGCGAATATTGTTACAACTTAAATTCTTTCAGAAAACCGAAACAACAAACATACAACAACAAACAACAACATACAACAACAAAATAAATTCTTCCAAAAGTCTTCCTGCCTTCCAAACAAACTTTCCGTCTCCTAATTAGTTCATTTTAGCTGTTATTGCAAATAACGGATGTTTTTTCAAACAGATATAGTAGGCAACACTTTTTTTACTGGCAGCCATTTTGTCAGCTGTCAAGTAATTTATGTATGTTGTTTTAGCATTTTAACATTGAATTGACTAACGCCTGAATAACGCTTTCGAATTGCGCAAATTTATTTTGAAAGTCAAGGTTCTATTTAAAATACCCGATCCCTTTTTCTTAAGCGAATTTTATGTAACGATAAAGCTCAATTTGGTTTATTAGCATTTTAGCATGCTCAAATGGTGCCCCTGTAGGCTAGTAGGTAGTGTACCAGCTTGTCAATATGGGGGTTGTGGATTCGATTCCCAACGAAGACCTTGTTTTTTTTCACTACAAAAATAAAAATTGACTGTCGGTGGGGCTTCTCAGCGATAAAGGCATAGTCACTGGACGCTGTGCTGTCTTTATACGGCAGTTAATTTCCGACTATCCTTCTACTTTCACCACTTGTTTCATCTCTTCTCTATCCCTTTCCTAAAAGAATGTAGCACGGTACTTGACTAAATAGGCATTGTTGCCTGAAGTGCTACTTCTCTTTAAAACATAACAAAAATGTATGTTGAGGCGCTGTTACCACCGTAATTTATGGGCTGGTGGAACCTTGATGTGCAGGAGCTGTGTTTTCAACAAGACGCCGCAACATGTCACAAATGATTTATTGAAGTTAATGTTTGGTAATCGCATGGTTTCTCGCTTCGGACCAGTAGCTGGGCCTGCAACATCGTGCTATTTAACACCGCTAGACTATTTGCTGTAGGGATAACTGAAATCGCTAATCTATGCCGATAAACCCAAAACGATTGACCACTTGGAGGATAACATTCCTCGCTTTATTGCCGATATACCTCCAAAAATGTTGGAAAATATCATCGAAAATAGGAACTTCAGATAAAACTATGTCTAAGCCATGGCGGTCATAAGCCGGTCAATAAATTTTCATTAAATTTTAAATAAGAATAAATTCCTCTCTAGATGTTAGAAGAGGCTGTACTTTTGTATTAAGTTCCAACCTAGAGAGGAGATAATGATACGCTCCATCACGATCTCGCAACAATCTCGAAATGGGGTCGTGTGAATAGAGTCAATTTTAATGACTGTAATACGCAATGTTGCATGCTTACGCATAGATCTGTGTTTGGAAATGGTGTTGCATCGGTTACTCTTGATGTTCTTGAAAATTCAGTGTGATGTTCGATGGACTACACACATTTTTCAAGTTTCTAAAGAAGCTTTCAAGTGCCTGGATTTTTAAGACAATGTAAGCGATGCTTCACTCCATCCAATCTTCATACTAATTATATCACCTATATCCGTCCATAAATAAAACTCTGATGTATGGACCGGCACTCCAAAGTCTGTTTTGGAGTTGCTCGACGGCGTATAGGAGAAGACCAAGAGGCTCATTGGTAACAGTATGGTATCAATTAGAGTTGGAGCACCGATGCAATGTGGGATTTCACTGTGTTATCGGTAATACAATGGAAAGTGCTCTAACAAAATGAGGAAACTTGTTCCCGTTACTCGCAGGTTTTTGCGTTTGTTGCCAAGTGCCAATCGCACTGCGCATTACAGAGAAAATCCATTTTTTAGCAGAAAAGTCCGTATGTGGAATAAACTCCCTTGAGAGGTAAATGTTGGAAAATCGAATCTCCAGAACACTAATCCTTCTATCCTCCAACCTAAAACCTGATTTCCTAGTTCTGGCGCAATGCAATGCATTCTTGTGTAGGGGTCATTCCATCAGTCCTGGTCCGAAATAAAAAAAAAAACAGGAGAAAAACCAGAAATTTCTTTTAGATCAACTGATTTGATTGAAAAATTAATCCAAAGTAGGTAGGCGCTTACTTAGAAACCGAATTGGTTATATCTTTTGTCAAACTTCAAATCTAGGGAGGAGAGAAAAGGGAAGAAAAACGGCGTCTTTTTGGAAAATTTCATATATAAATAGTTCTTTGTGCCTGATATCAAAGTATGGATATTTTTAAGCATAAAAGAATTTACGAAAGAATAAACTGTCAAACCAACTGTCAAACTGCGCTCATTTTTTTGTAATATATATTATATATACTCTGGTAAATCTTTACAAATTTTATGCCGAAATGATGCTCAGTTTAGGCTTTGGCTTGGTGCATTAATAAACAATATTGCCGCATAAGAAAATCCACAACAAATCGTAAAGTCTTTATGATGTCCAGAAAAATGCGAAGTTTGAAAAGTGCTGCGTTCAGGTGGCATCCTTGAATTTCATTACTTCAAAAATAAAATTGGTGCATGCGCCGCCTTCGATAGAGATCGTAACCACACGCTAATATTCAATGATTTTATTTTAAATATGTTTTAAAATATGATGACGGCAGCTGTCTAATATAGCTTTAAGTTCATTCCCAGTAATGGATTTCTGAGCACTTTTGATTATCTTCTGTGGGCCATATGAAATTGCTGGTTTATGCATAAAAACCTGCAACTCTCTACGCCTTGAAGGCCAACATCGCAAACACAACTTTGTTCATAGACTTCATTAGATTAGATTCAATAGATATAGGGTTTTTCAACAAGAAATTTGTTTTCTACAACAAAATAAAACAAAAAATTTTAGATTAAGATGATTCAAATTTTATATTATATAACGAAGAGAAAAGATCGACAATTATGAATGCAAAATGATATCTGGCAAATGTCCACCACGACCAAGCTGACAGATGGCGATTCTTTTATCAAAGTTTTTAATCACTTATTGGCAAAAAGACGGTTCTGTTTCATTAATCACATCAAAGAATTTGAGTTTTAAGGCTAAAATCAATTCGATTGGCTCCGTATAGACTCTGTCCTTAACATAGTTTCGCCCAAAAGTGGTGTAAAATCACACGATCTGACTGGCCACTGGAAATTTGGTTTGCAATAAATTGATCGTTTCATTGGGTTTGTGACATTCAGCATCGTCCTGTTGAAACCAACTGTCACTGATATCCACGTCGCCAATAATAGACCAAAATTGAGTAGTTAGCATCTCGTAATAGCTCTCTCCCGGCTGCACATTTATATGTCTTGACGGAATGTTATCGTCATATCTTTTGTAATTTTATTTTTATTAGCTTTTCAAACATTTAATTAAAATTTTTTTATTACTTAGCGATTTTTAACAGTTTAGGCGATTTTTGACACATGTGTATGTACATCTTTATGAGTTTAGCAATCAATGTGAGAACATAATGTCTGACCTTTAATAATAATAAAACCACAGAGTAATCAATTTGTGTCATCGTCGTCAGTGGTGAAGATAATTCGAATAACTATTTCAAGATTTTATTTTTATTTTCAATTTTAGTTGTCCGATAAAATTATAATGAAATCGTAAAATTTCGCACATTGACTTTTTGAAAGTGTCAATTGAAATTTTAATAAATTTTCTTCAAATAATACTCAATATCTGTAGCTTTGAGTTGTAAAGGGTTTTTCAACCAGAGGTTTGTTTTCTAAAACAAACAATTTTTATATTAAGGGGATTCAAATTTTAATTGTATTACGAAGAGAACATTTCGACAATTATGAATGAAAAATCATATCTGGCAAATGTCTACCACGACCCCACTGACAGATGTCGATTCTTTCATCAAATTTGTTAATCACTTTTTGATAGAATGGCGTTCCTATTTAGTTAATCACTTCACGGATTTCGATTTTTAAGGCTGAAATCGATTCGATTGGCTGCGTAAAGACTCTGTCCTTAACATAGTTCCACAAAAAATACTCTAGTGGTGCTAAATCACACGATGTGGCTGTCCACTGGAAATTTGATTTGCAATAAATTGATCGTTTCATTGGCTTTGTGACATTTAGCACCGTCCTGTTGAAACCACATGTCAGTGATATCCACATCATCAATAATAGGCCAAAATTGAGTAGTTAGCATCTCGTAATAGCTCCCTCCCGGGTGCACATTTATATGTCTTGACGGAATTCCATCGTCATTAAATGTGTCACCGGGAGTAGAGGGAGTTCCAGTACCCTAAAGCTAGCAGAAGACAACTGGAAAACTCCACGTTATTTCCATGGGAATCAGTAAGCCCCAGAGTTTGGTTTTTTGGCTTTTTAGCATTTTAGCTGTTCTCTAACTGATTGTTGAGATTGGCCCTTCAGGAGCATCGTGGTGGTTGTCGTTTCGCGGCCCTCGTTTGAGTTTTGTGGGTCAGATCATTCACTTTGAATACAATGAATGGTGCTGGTTCAGTGAGCATGTTTGCGGTTGTGTTCTAAAATTGTATTAAGCTTGCATGTGTTCTGGACCGGGAATTGGAAAGTCTCCAACTCTTTAGCAAGGAGTGAGGGCTTTGGTCTGCTCCGAGCTCTCGAAGTTGCGACTAGGAGTGACTGGAGGATAGAGATATCTGAAGGCTTCCTAGAGCATGGGTGACGCTAAAATCATCTACAGTGGTTTGAACCACCGTCACACATAACCGCAAGGTTATGGCCTACACAGCTGAGGTACTGACGTAAATCTTATCACGCATCTCAAAATGGTATAATCCATTGAACGTTACCGCATTTTCAGCCTTATCTTACAAAAAGAAAACCGTTCCAACCACGCCTCCAGACCACATACACTGACACATTGAGCATGCAAAAGCTTCTCAATAATCAATCTAGGAAGCCCATATGCGCCAATTTTGCTTGTTGACATAACCTGACAACTGAAAATGGGCTCCGTCTTTAAAAAATGATTTTTTTCAGAAAAACCAGCCAGTTGTTCCTGAATGAATTGAGCGAATCTATGGATATAAATGGTCGGCCGGCTTTAATTTCTAAACCAGTTGAACCTTGTAAGGCTTCAAAATAAAATCCTTACGCAAAATTTGCCATGTGGTGGTTTCGAATAACCCCAATTGATGAAAACGTCGATGAGTTGAAAAATTTGGATCTGCTTCAACACTGTGGCTCACGGCTGCAATGTTTTCAGTTGAATGACGCGATCGAACATGCGTTGGTGTTCGCACATTTTGTCGAGTCAAATTTAACGACCACATTTTTTATAAAGCGGTATCAGAAGGACAATTATGTTGTCTGAAAATATCACGTATTTTACGAAATGTAACTTTAACAGAACCATCATTTTCATAGTGGATTTTAATTATTTTAATAAGATTGTCGTACGAAATTGAATTCATTGTAACAATTGCTAATGGAAAAAAAGCCATCATGTTGTTTGAAAAACAAACTTCTTATTAAAAAACCCGATATTTGTGTTTCTGAGAATCGATTTAAAAAAATTATTGTTACTGTGTTTGGAGAGGCGCAGCTAGAGGTTTTGGAATGTGCTATGCAGGATCTAGGAAATGCAATTGAACTTAGCACAGAGTCAGCAAGTAAGTTTGAACTACAGTACATCCACCATCACATCATCATCCTCAGTTCGTCTACGATTTTTACTATGACGAGTATGTTTGGTATTGTATTTTTCGTTGTTTTTGTTGCTGCACATAAAATGGAATGTGTCTGTATAAAACACAGATGTACGAGTATAAAATTCATGAGAGCATGTTTCTTTAAAATGTGTGTGTATGGGTGTGTGTGTTTGTCTGTTTGTTTTTTGAGATAAAATGGTATAGAATTTTTGAATGCATGCAGTAATTGATGATGCTAAAGTCATTTTATAGATGAGTTCAGGCGGCAGTATTATCATCATCATCGTCACCATCACCATCATCAGCAGCTGGAACTGCTAGGAATTATAAAATATACAAAGTATAAACCATAAATGTGCAATGAATAAACAGACAGAACGACAAAAATATACAGACTATGGAACAGACATGTGAGTTTATAAAGAAGATGAATAGACAAACAGACAAAATAAAACATAATAAAAATTGCTTAAATCTTTTATTATTTTTCTGTATTTGTTGTTGTTGTTGTTGTTGTTGCTGTCAAAGTAGTAAATGTGGTACGTGCACTTATATATCGTTCGTGTTCGTTACTCACATACATTTATTTTGATACCCTCGTATATTTCCACAGCAATTTTCAGTAGATATATGCTGCATATGTTCTGTGGCATTTTGTTATTTAAAGATATAAAATTAATTTAAAAAAATATATATAACGGGTGTATTTATACAGGTATAAAATTGGCAACATTATAAAACTGGCGATCATTTTGTCAACTGTCAAGTGATCAACATAAATTAACTGACTCCTGAACAACGCTTCCAAAATGTGCAAATTTATTTTGAAAACCAAGATTTAACTCGACATACCCTTCCCCGTTTTCATAAGCGAGTTTTGTTTAAGGATAAAGCTGATGGTGATAATAGTCCATGATTTAGCTCGACATACTCTTTCCCGTCCCCCCTTGGGCCACGTTGTCTTTATGGATCACACAACCATCTAGACTTGTGTCTTGCGGGGGTAAAAGGGAGCCCAGTCCCCTTAGGCTAGTAGGAGCCAACTGGAAAATCCACTATATTTCCACGGGAATCAGTAAAGCCCCAGAGTTCCGCTATTTGTCTCTTTAGGCATTTAGCAGTTCTCTGACTGATTATTGAGTTAGGCCCTTCGGGAGTATCGTGATGGCTGTGTGTTTCGAGGCCCTCGTTTGTGTTTGTGGGTCGGATCATTCACAACGAACACAATGAATGGTCCAGGTCCAGTGAGTATGAATGCCGTCGTGCTCTTAATTATATTAAGCTTCATGCGTTCTGATCCAGGAGTTGGATAGTCTCCAACTCTTCAGCAAGGAGTGAAGGCTGCGGCCTACTCTGGGCTTTTGAAGTTGCAACTAGGGGTGACCGAAGGATATACGTATCCGAAGGCCTTCTAGGGCGAGGATGACGCTACATTTCATCCACAGTGGTAATGATCCACCATCTGATTAAGGCTAACGGCCAGGTGCAGATGTAAATCTTATCACGTCATACCCTTTCCCGTTTTCATAAGAGAATTTTGTTTAACGATAAAACTGATGCGCCAATAAACAAAACTGCTGTATTTGTGGTGATAATAGTCCTCAAGTGTATGTTGAGACATCGTTACATTAAAAAAAACTGATTATTTGTTGTGCTTTATAGGCTGGTAAAATCATTGGTCCTCACTTCTTTAAAAACGGTGCTGGTCAGAACGTTACAGTAAATGGTGACCGCTATGATTACTAACTTTTTCGTTCATCAATTAAACAACCATGACGTGGTGCAGGAGCTATGGTTTCAACAACATGTTATAGACAACTCGTGTCACAATTGAATTATTGAAGGAAACGTTTGCTAACCACACAATTTGCTGGAAACAACCCGTGAATTGGCGGGCAAAATCGTGCTATTTAACTCCGCTAAACTGTTTTCTAAGGGGATATGTGTAGTCGCTAGTCTACGCCGATAAATCCGAAACGACAATATTCACCGCTCTTTTTTTGTTTTGAACCAGCACTCAGGGAATGACACCACACATTGTGCCAGAACTAAGAATTCAGGTTATGAGCAGGAGGAAGAAGGAAGTAGTGTTTGTGAAAATTCAATTTGAACTTTCCTACATTGAAGCCTCTAGAGGGATTTCCATATACCGACTGTTCTACTAAAAAATTAATTTTCTGTGTAATGCGTAGTGCGGTTTACTGACACACATGGATGTGCTCTCAACTAATATCGAGCTAAAACGTGCGAGTAACGGGAACAAGTTCTCTAATTTTGTTTGAAGTAACGATAAAACAGTGAAATACATTCCACATTGCGTCGCTGCTCTACATAATAAATAAAGTTGGATACCCTACCGTCCCCAATGAGCCACTTGGCCCTCTCCTGTACACCGTTAAGCAACTCCAAAAAGAAACTTTAGGGCGTCGACTCATACATGAGAGTTGTATTTCATTTTTGGACGGATATAGGTGGTATAAATAGTACGGATATCGGATGGAGTAAAGTATCTTCTACACGGTTTCAGAAAGCCGAGGCACTTGAAAGCTTCTATTGAAACCTGAAAATTGTGTTTAGTCCATTAAACAACACACTGAATTTTCATGGCAAGAACATCAAGAGCTTCCAATTCCTTAATACCTATATCACCCATTGTGCTATGCCGATATATAGCCCACAAATGTGGGAAAAACTCATCCAAAATTTAACTTCCAAATTAGACTACGTATAAGGCAGCCATGTCGTTCATAAGCCAAAAAAATTCATCTTCAATTTATGCCATTTTAAAATTCTATACCTCTATAAAAAATATCCTTTACAAATTCAATTTTGCTTGTTAAAATTCTCTTTTAATTTCATTTTATTATTATTCTCAATGTGGATGGATGCTTCTGCTGTAGAATTGCACTTCAAAAATATGTATGTGACCGTCTGTTATGCACGCCGCATAACATCCCTTTTGGACTCGTATTATTATCATCTTCTCACTATCTTTGTCATTATCTTTGACTTGCTTGCATGTTCATTATTATCGTCTGCGTTTTTAACATTTTGTTTTTATTCCCTTATAAATTCTTTACCAAATGAAATATTTGCGGTTTTATTCTGTTACAAATACTGTCGTCATCTGTGGTGAATAGAAACACGGCAAAGACAAGAAAATGTTAATTTTTCTTTTTAACGAAAAATTAAAGTTAACTTTCTTCTCAAAATATTGATTCGTATAAAAGTTATTATAGAAAAGTTAAAATGAAAATAAACAAAAAACATAAACATGGTTGTCGCAAACACATATATGATAAAGCAATATATTAAGATTAAATTATATGATTGCAGTCATATCTGATTTTTTTTTTATATATTAAAAAAAAAAATATAAAATTCAGTAATTGGCACGCTAAAAAAACATGCTTGAGGTAATCATAATATGTTTGAATTATATGATTGTAGTTATATTAGTGTAGTTACATCATATTGTTCTTTATCACTGTAAAAAGAGCGTAATTTTTACCATATTTCTGTTTAAAATAATAAAAAAATTGTAAAGAATAACCACCACATAATGGGCCTAATAATAGGGAGCTTTTCAAACTTTGCCAATTGTTACAAACATATTATTAAGACTACACCTGTCTAATTAACCATAATTTATTCCGCATGTTTTGTCTTGAACACTTGAACACTTTAAATTTATATCAGAAAATCATCTTTAGATATGACGCCCATTTCTATATAAATGGACATGGCAACAAATAAAGTTATTGAATTGACGAAAATTATATAGTCCAAGAGCGTCTGTTGGGTCTAAAGAAGCCATTGCTGGGTGTATATTTTGAGTTAGAGGTTTCAATTTTGAGGAGGACATTAGCCACCCAGACCTTCGCCATAAACGGCGATTGCTATATGTCAATGATTATCAATTTTTTTTACCTCAATTGAATGATATGGCCACTGGTGTCACGTTGTCTCCATAGCACAGTCCAACATGTAGCCCACCCAGGGGCATATAAATATGGTCTTTATAGAATATTCCACTATCTAGACACAGTGCAACTGGGGGAAAAAGGGAGCCCAGTCCAGTTAATAGTTCTCTGGCTGATTATTGAGGTTGGCCCCTATATGGGAGTATCGCGGTGGTTGTGGTTTTAAGGCCCCATAACAGGTTTTTTTAATATGGTGGCCAGGATCATTTCACTGATAATGACACGCAAAGTGAATGATCCAGTCCAGTGAGCATGCTTGACATGTGTTCTGGACAGGAGTAAGAAAGTCTCCAACTCTTTAGCAAGGTGTGATGGTTTGCAGCCCTGTCCTGGAATCATTAAAGTTGCAACTAGATGGTTCTGTTGCTTAGAATTATGCCTTCGGCTATCTAGGACGCATGTATAACGTGCCAAATTATACAATTGTGGTTAGTCCACCATCTGATTAAGGCTATACAGCCAGGTGCGGATGTAAAACGAATCACACTCCAACATGCAGCACAGCTTTTGCCATAATCGATACAGTACATGAATTATTGTGTACAGTATACAGATTGCTGTGTACGGTACAGGGATTACTATATAGAGTACATGGAACACTCTCTGCAGAATGGGGAGCACTGTGTACAGTACGCACACCACAATGTACAGTACACGTAACACTGTGTACAGTACACGTAACACTGTGTACAGTACACGTAACACTGTGTGCAGTACACGTAACATTGTTTACAGTACTCGTAACATTGTTTACAGTACTCGTAACATTGTGTACAGTACACGTAACATTGTGTAGAGTACACGCAACATTGTGTTCAGTACACGTAACATTGTGTACAATACACGTAACATTGTGTACAGTACACGTAACATTCTGTACAGTACACGTAACCTTGTGTACAGTACAAGTAACTTCGTATACAGTACACGTAACATTGTGTAAAGTACACGTAACATTGTGTAAAGTACACGTAACATTGTGTATAGTACACGTAACATTCTGTACCGTAAACGTAACATTGTGTACCGTACACTTAACATTGCGTACAGTACACGTAACATTGCGCACAGTACACGCAACATCGCGTACAGTACACGCAACATTGCGTACAGTACACGCAACATTGCGTACAGTACATGTAACATTGTGCACAGAACACGCAACATTGCGTACAGTAACCGTAACACTGCGTACAGTACCCGTAACATTGTGTACAGTACACGTAACACTGTGTACAGTACACGTAGCACTGTGTACAGTACACGTAACACTGTGTACAGTACACGTAACATTGTGTACAGTACACGTAACATTGTGTACAGTACTCGTAACATTGTTTACAGTACTCGTAACATTGTTTACAGTACTCGTAACATTGTGTACAGTACACGTAACATTGTGTAGAGTACACGCAACATTGTGTTCAGTACACGTAACATTGTGTACAATACACGTAACATTGTGTACAGTACACGTAACATTCTGTACAGTACACGTAACCTTGTGTACAGTACAAGTAACTTCGTATACAGTACACGTAACATTGTGTAAAGTACACGTAACATTGTGTAAAGTACACGTAACATTGTGTATAGTACACGTAACATTCTGTACCGTAAACGTAACATTGTGTACCGTACACTTAACATTGCGTACAGTACACGTAACATTGCGTACAGTACACGCAACATTGCGTACAGTACACGCAACATTGCGTACAGTACATGTAACATTGTGCACAGAACACGCAACATTGCGTACAGTAACCGTAACACTGCGTACAGTACCCGTAACATTGTGTACAGTACACGTTACATTTTCTACAATAGACGGAATATTATAAACTGTGAATGAACTAAGGTGCAGTGTACACAGATCACTGTGTATTGAACAAGGATTACTACTAAAGTAAAAGTTGATCTCACCATAATTATTTAATATACACGAAATTTTATAAAGTTTAGAACGAAGCTCGAGGCCATATCATTGTATACAGCAAGAGATATTCACCAACACTTCGTGCGTACAAGAATTACACGACGAAATTAAGAATGAATTTCGCAGCAATCACTCTGTTTTTGAGAATTCTACGCAAATGACTACGAAGGAAGTCACTGATCTCGGTAACACTATGTATTATTCATAGACTATTTTGATAGTCAGTAAAAATATTGCAGATTTATTTCATCATCATTGTGTTTCGTAGTCTGACTATAAGTGCTTCCATTTCACATAAAAAATGAAAGATGGGTAATTTATGCTTAATGGTACAACATGTATATAACAATGGACATAATATATTTAACCTAAAAGTTTTTCAATTTTATGTTTAAAATGTCATTTCTTATCTTTGTCTTGTTGTTAAGGCGCAAAGATTTTGTTGCAACTATTAATTAAAATAACTTGGATAATTATGTGCTCGGACGTACTTCAGTTTACTGTTTTTTGTTGTTTGTTTTTAGATTGCAATAATGACCTTAACCTAAACCACCTTTTCGTTAAGTTAAACGAATAAGTAATTATTGTTCCAGCAGATGTTTTATTTGTTGTTTTTGTGTCTATTTTTAGTGAATTATTAAAATTCTTAATAAATTCTTTTATTATAAAATTAATGATTATTAAACTTTTATGAAACTGTTAAAAAAAATTAATATTTTTGTTTTTCATTTAAAAATAATTCAATGGAAAACCATCAACAGAGAATTGCTAAAAGAAACAATGAATTGTACGAAAAATTCAAAAAATAAATCGCTGAAATGAAGTTTGTCTTAAACCATTAAGGGATACGAAGTGGAAACAAAAACACAAAATAATTATGTTGCCAATGGCGTTACAAACAAAAAATAAATAAAATAGTGAAAAAAAAATTACTCAAAAATCATTTATTTTTTAAGAAAAGGAAAGAGGTAAATGAAGAACAAAAACAAATAAATAAACAAAAGACGTTTTAAACATAAAAATAACAGCAACAATAATCATGATATTAAAGACCACATACCGCTCAAAAACTGACAGTCAGTCAGATTGACTTACTAACTGACTGACTGACTGACTAAGCAAACAATATGGCAGGAGTGATGCAGAAATGTAGATGATGATGACTTGCCGCTTGGATGACTTACTGCCTTTTATTGTGGTGATTTTTATGTTGACTTTTGCTGTTTCTCAAATTTTATGCTTGACAAAATGACTGACTTTGTCTCAAATGTTAAGTTGGAAACAAGAATAAAAAAAGAAGAATTTCTTTAAAATTTCAGAAATATTTCGGGTTTTTCAACCAGAAGTTTGTTTTCTAAAATAAAATAAAAATGATTAAGATGATTAAAATTTTTACTGTATTACGAAGAGAAAATTTCAGCAATTATGAATCCATAATAACTGGAAAATGTCCACCACGACCACGCTGAAATTTGTCGGTTCTTTCATCAAAGTTTTTAATCACTTTGTGGCAAAATGGCAGTACCATTTTGTTAAACTCATCACGATCGATTCTATTGGCACCATATAGACTCTGTTCTTAACACAGCTCCATAAAAAATAATCCATTGCTGTTAAATCACACGATCTGGCTGGCCACTTAACTGCTGATTGTCATAAAATTATGCGATTGGAAAATTCGTTTTTTTTTCGTTTCGGACCAGCACTCAGGAGATGACCCCTAACACATGCAATGCATTGTGGCAGAACTAGGAAATCAGGTTATAGGAAGGAGGAAAGGGGGAGTAGTGTTTCCGGACAATCAGTTTGAACTTCCCTTCATTGAAAGTGACGGGAAAGAGGGAGTTTATTCCACATACGGACTGTTCTGCTAAAAAACGAATTTTCCCTGTAATGCGCAGTGCGATTGACTGGCCACAAATGGATTCCCTCTCAACCGAAATCGAGTCAAACGCAAAAAACGTTCAAGTAACGGGAACAAGTTCCCTAATTTCGTTAAAGCACTTACCATTGTAGTAACGATAAAACAGTGAAATACAACTCATATTGCGTCAATGGTCCAGAGAATCTATAGAGATGATACCCTACTGTCCCCAATGAGTCTCTTGGCTCTCTCCTGTAGGCGGTCGAGCAACTCTAAAACAGACTTTGGGGCGCCGGCCCAGAGTTGTATTCCATCTTTGGATAGATATAGGTGGTATAAATAGTACGGAGATCATAAGAAGTGAGAAAACCGAGGCACTGGAAAGCTTCCTTAAAAACCTAAAAAATGTGAACATCACAGTGAATCATCATGCCAAGAACATCAAGAGCTTCCGATTCCATAATACCTCTATCACCCATAGTAACACATACAGCACCATTTACGAACACAGATCTATGCGTTAAAATCCACTCTATTCACACGACCCCATTCCGAGATTGTCGCAAGATCTTGATTCATGTTCCGCCTTTTGAAATCCGCCTCCAATTGGTCCGGTCTATTACTAAATGAATACGAATGACAAATGGTGCTGTTATCTGCGAAAGAGTATATAGGGTTGGAAAGCTTTACAAAGAAGGTCATTTAGAGATAAATTAATCGTTTCCGTAGCTGTGTGACATGTGGCACGGTCCCGTTAAAGCCACATGTCAGTGATAGCCACGTCGTCAATAATAGGCCGAAATTAAGTTGTTAGCATCTCGCGAGATCCATTGACCGTTCCCGCATTTTTAGCCTCATCGCCCACTCACGCTTCTAGACCACATAGCGCACCATACAGTGACATATGGAGCATCTCTGTAGGATTTGCAGAAGCCCATAAAAGGCAATTTTGTTTGCTGACGTACCCTGACAAGTGAAAGTGGACTTTGTTTAAAAAAATGAAAATTTTTTTTTCAGAAAAACCAGCCGGTTATTACTGAATGAATTGAGCGAATCTACGGTGAAGTGAATGGTCGGTCGGCACGTGTTAATATTATCAGATTCAACTGAAACTTTGCCAATCTCAATTTTTAGTTAATTGACACATTTTAGAGGAGTGACACGGTGGAAAATTCTGAGCCGGTAAAGATCCTGCACATCGTGGTTATTTAATTGATGAATGAAAAAGTGAGTACAGCGGTCTCCATTGCCTGTTCAACCCAGCATCGTTTGTAAAGAAGTATGGACCAATGCTTCCACCAACCCATAAAGAACACCAAACAGACGATTTTTCTATATGTAACGGTATCGTAATATACATGTGAAGATTATTATCATTCCAAATACGATAGATTTGTTAAACGGCACATTTGTTTTGGTTCCAATTTGCACAATTTGGCAACATTGTTAAGGCGTTAGTCTATTTATGCTGAAATGCCAAGCCAAAGTAAACATAAATTAATTGACAGCTGATAAAATGGCCACAAGTGAAAAAGTGTTGCCAACTTGTCGTTTTACAATGGATAAAAAAACACGCTTTATAATATTAATTTAAGTAACGACAATGAAAAAGCCCACGTAAGAAGAAGACTAAAACATCGACGTAATAATTCAAGTGTGAAGAATTTAAAGTGAATAATGTTGACGCCTTAAACGAAATAAAAGGTAAGTAGATCTATTGGCAAAGTTGACCATAGTCGAACTTATTGCTATCCTCTTTAGTAAAAGTGTTGCTTAAATTTTAAAATTATTATTTCTTCTTCATTTTACATGTTTTCCAGGGTAGCCATACTTTGGCGCTGTTATCATTATAAAATAAACTAATCAGTATCACCTACTTTCATTTAATCGATACCTTTCGATTTTTCTTTCGACATAATGAAGAGTCACTGTTGCAACAGCGTTCAAAGTTATCCTCTCAAATGCGATAATTAATATCGGCTGTCCAAATTTATGGTTAGGAAGTAAATTGCCTGTCAAATGATTAAATGTTAAAAATTGAGCTTTCATCCTTTGACATTTATTTAGTGAAAAGTTGGAAAACTTTAAGCATAGAATGTTACAATACTGACAAAAGATTTCTAATTGTGAAAATTTACTATCAAAATGGTAAAAATGCTGTGCGTAATTTTAGTGTTAAATTAGAGGCTTAGGGAATAGTTTCTGGTAATAGACTAAAAAAATACGCTCGTTGTGCCCGCAATAATGCAAACATAGCCGCTGTACAGCAAAGTGTAGGGCAGAAGTCTAGAACATCAATTCGTCGACATTCGCAAGAATTGGGCACAGGTAGGGGCAATTTGCGCAACATTTTGAATAAATGTCTTCATCTTTACGCTTAAAAAACTTGTCTTTTTTGTTAAAGAATTAAAACCGACCGACCATTATTTGTGTTGAACATTCGTAAATTGGCTGTTTGAAAAACTGAGCGAAAACAACGCATTTTTCAACCAAAATCCACTTTAGTGATGAAGCGCATTTTCGTTTAAGCGGTTGTAAACAAAAAAAAAAGAAAAACGGTTGCATACGGGACTCACAAAATCCAGAAATATTCCTCGAAAATCCATTATATCCAAAGAAAATGTGGTTTGTGGTTAGGCGGCATCATCGAAATAGAGCAAGGAAATGTGCTCGCCGTAAATTTTCCGCGCTACCAAACCATGATAACAATTAATTTGTGACCACAAATTGCTAATGCAGCCATCAGTGACCTTTGGTTTCAGCAAGACAGCCCCAGAAGCCACACAGACACCTAGTTAGCGCATGAGAAATTTCCTGGTCATGTAGTTACACGCCTTGGCGATTTTAATTGGTCACCTTTTACTTGTGATTTAACAGCGTTGTATTATTTTCCCTAAGGCTATTTAAAAGATCGGGTTTACGTAAACAACCCATCCACAAACAACTGTTGCTCTGAAAGATGAAATACGGCACTGTATTCAAGAGATAAGAGAAGGTGCCCCTTTAGGCTAGTAGGTAGTGTACTAGCTTTTCAGTGTGGGGTTGTGGGTTCGATTCCCAACGAAGACCTTGGTTTTTGTCACTACAAAAATAAAAATTGACTGTCGGTGGGGCTGCTCAGGGATGAAGGCATAGTCACTGGTCGCTGTGCTGTCTTTTATATGGCAGTTAATTTCAGACTATCCTTCTACTTTCACCACCTGTTTCATCTCTTCTCTATCCCTTTCCTCAAGAATGTAGCGCGGTACTTGACTTAATAGGCATTGTTGCCTGAAGTGCTACTTCTCTTCAAAAAAAAAAAAAAGAGAAGCTTTGTTGTAAATTACGCTGAAAAAATTTTTTGTGAAAAGATCCAACGTCTGCCGACGTGCTAGAAGAGGACATTTAGCCCACATCATTATTAATTTTCGTACTTCTGCTTTACACTGGCATCAAAAAAAAAAACTTAAGTACCTAAATATATGCTAGGATAAAGCTCGCAACGTCCAGGGATGGTTACAAAAATTTTTTTTGTTTCCAATAATACAAGTGACGCTTTTAAATTTCTTTTTACTAATAATTTTTATTACAATCCACTCTTAAATTTAATTTAAAATTATACTACAATGCCCTACTGAGCACGCCAACGACGATTCACCGTTTCGCGGCCTTCAAGAGTTTTTATCAGTCGGAGCGAATAAGATTCTGGTCCAGTCTGAGCAGAACAGTTCGCCTGTCCACAAATTTTCGACTAGTTGCGGTTGTCACGAATTCGTGTTAGCCTTTTCACGATCTTGTCCGCCCTGTTCAGCTAGGGAGAATAAAATTCCGGTCTAGCCGAACAAAGTGCGGCTTTGCTCTGTCACCTAGGCGAATAAAATTCTGGCCAGGTGAAGCAGCGACAGAACTTGCTTTGCCGTAAACCTTAGCTATCCTCATACTCGAATAAAATTCTGACTTTGATTAACTGAGTTGAACCTATTTCCTAGACTATTTTAATTAAGTTGAATAAAATTCCAGCTTACTTAAAAGAAGTCTTGCCCGGTTGCTTGCCCATGGCTAACTCCTCTAACATACTAAATTTTACCGCTTTTATATGGCTCTGCTAGGCACACATACACACCCATACCACTAAACGCTAGCTGGTTGTGACTGTTTAGGGTTGTGTTTAATGCTATGTTTTCTTACGGATGTATCCTCTACATGTCAATAGGTGGCGCTTCTTAACGCTATTCTTTGTCTTGAAATTAATAACATTATAACTTAAAGTATCTTATCCAATAATAACATTAAAAAAATAAATAAAATTATAAAATATGAAAAGTGTAGAATGGAATCCATTTAATAATAATGTTCTTTAGAAAAAAATATCAAATTCATTAAACAATAAAAATTAGGAGATGTGAAGAATGTATACAGTTTAATTGATTGCGTTCTGTGGTCCAAAAACAAGCCTGCAGACTTTTGGTCGTCACAAGTTTGTGTGTGTTTAAAACCAACTTAACCTCAAACTTAGCCATCCATTAGTTATTTTGTATTATGGGTATCTGCTTCTAACCCCCTTCACCTAAAGGTTATTGATTAAAAAATTTACTTCTAGAGTTAACTTCTTGAGTTACCTAAATCGTGTAAAGAGTATCATCATTTAAGTACTCTATATACGGGGCTGCTGTTAGAGGGTACTTATGTCGCTTTATTCATCCAGACTTTTGTTCTTAGAGTGACCTTAATCAAATTATACACAAACAGGATTATAGTTACTTAAACGTAAGATTAATGTAGTGCCCGATTCCCTGCTTATTTCCAAAGTAACTTGAATCGTGTAAAAGAGTTGTACTATTGTAGTGCTTCATACAGAGGACTAAATAATGAATACTTTCTTTGAGGGGTACCTGTTTTCGTCTTTGTATACCCCCTTAGGATTTTGCTACAAAACGAACGTTAATCACAGAGTTACCTACATCAAAGTAAGTTGTTATAAGAGCTGTCATTCTCTAGCAGATTAAATTTTTACTACTTTGTTTAAGAGGGTACCCGTCTGTGCCTTAAAGTACCCTCGGCCATAAAGTAGCCCTCAGCATTCTTTCTCAAATATTATTCAAAAATAAAAATAAAGCCCGTAAAACGTTTCTAAAATGTTTATACAATTGATTTACACCACACAACCATGGAATTGTTACGAAACAAGCCAGCGCAAAGTACTTTTTGCACTATTAAATCTTTTAACTGGAAAACTTTTATGTGTCGGTTTTCGCCGACACAATACTAAAGGCATCAGCGGCGAATTAAAAGGGGACCGAGACTTTCTTGTTTATTCAACAAGCCAAGTTTAGAATCTATTTATTTCTAAAGTTATAAACCTTTGGATAGGAACCAAAAAAAAGGCAATTGCTTTTTAGCTTCAGTTCAGAGTTAAATACCCCGAGTGAGGTGAGTGATGACTTTTTAAAGAGAATTTAGTACCAGCAATAAAAAAGAAACTAAAAACGATAAAATCAAGATACTAAAATTGATGCTAATAGCGATAGGAAACGTCGATGCTGTTAAATTTTTATTATAACATAAAACAGACCAGACAACGCCTCAGAACAAAAGCAGAAATACTCGCTCATGTTCTCGAAAGATAAATCGTACGTACAAAAGCGTCTTTAATTATAGTTTTGTGGTCAAGAAAGAAAATTATGAAAAAAAAATATAAAAGTTGGTGTGTGTTAAAAACACCAATTAAACAACAACAGCAACAGCAACAAAACAAAACGATAGCACCAACAACAATAAAAGTGAAGAAGAATATTATCAGCCTCAACTAAAGTGGCAAAACATCTACAACATACAACAAACACGTCTGTTGTATATTTATTTCCATATATACAACAACAATAAAAAAGTATTTTTGCGTATGATGAACCTAAAAGCAACAATTTAAATACAACAGAACACTTGCACCATATGCACAATGGGACGGAGAAATGAAAAATGTTTTGGGTGTAAAAAAATTAGATCCCCTTCAAGCATAAAATAAGTGATTAAATGTGCGATAAACAACACATTTTTTTTATTTCATTTAGTCTTTAATATACCATGTCTCTTTTCTTCACCTCATCACGAGATGAAGGCTCTTATTTTTTATGGGAGCGGAATCGAAATGGAGGCAGTTAAAAGTTTTTGTTTTCCCTCTAAGAAAAGACATCTGTACACGTGGATTGATTTCCTTTATTTCACTACTCCATTACAGGGTCAAAATACTTAATATTTTCTTGATCAATTAAGTTGGTACCGCAAATCCCTGCAAATGTTCCCATGTACAGGGTGTCCACCGGGAAGGTTTGTTTGTTTATAATTTGTGATTAAATTAAAGAGAATGGATTTCATATTGATAAATGTTCTATTTAACGTCGGCAATTATATATGAAATACAATATCAAATAAGTGTCCGCCTCTGTTAGCCTCACAAGTGCGAGCCCATTTGAACACATTGTTCATTACATTCTCACGCGGTATTTCATTAATTTCATCACGAATATTTTGTTTGAGTTGTTCAAGCGTTTCTGCTTTGTTTGCAAAAACCTTTCTTTTTAGATGCCAAAAAAATTCCAGACCAGTTAAATCTGGCGACCGTGGAGGCCTATCAATATCACCATTTCTTGAAATAACTTGTTGTGGAAAGAGGTATCGCAGTAATTCCATGGTAACCCTGGGTGTATGCGATGTGGCACCGTCTTGTTGATACCACATGTTAATCAAGCCCAAAGCATACAGTTGTGGCTTAAAAAGTTTTCATTCACGATATCGCTGCCTAGTCACGGTTACTGTTACTCCGTCTTCATTTTCAAAGAAGTAAGGTCCAGTGATTCCTCTTGACCAAATAGCACACCAGACTGTCACTTTTAATGGATGGAAAGATGACTGTTGAATAATTTGAGGGTTTCTGATTTCCCAGAACTGAATATTCTGTCTATTTACATATGAATTTTTCATAAAAATCGGGGTTATCATAAGCGCCCTGTAATATTCTATTGGCATATATACGACAGCGTAAATGGTCTTGTGGAAGAAGCTTTTGTAAACTGAATTTTATATATAGAAAGAAATACAATACCTTGTGCAAAATTGTTACCAAACTTGTTCTTTGAAGTCCAAGCTCCTGAAAATTATTCTCAAAGATTTATAGAACCTTAAATTTGCAATACTTTTTAATCTGGCGGCCATTTTGTCACCAGTCAACTGATTTCTGTTTAGTTTGGTTTGGCATTTTAAAATGATTAGAATGACGCCAAAGCAATGCTTCGCAATTGTAGTTATTGGGTTCAAAACAAGATTGTCTTTGATTCCGATTTTCATAAGAGAATTTTCTTTAGCACTAAAGCCGACTTTTCTCTGAATGATTACGTCAATAACCAAAACTGCCATACTCGGAGAGATGATAATTCTTAAAAGTATATGTGCCTAGATTTTCCGACGGGGCTAAAATTACGTTTATTTGGGTACGGTTTTCCGTCGACCCTCGTCAAATTTGGTTTGTGAACAAACGGCCGAAACCGGTTGACGAGGGTCGACGGAAAATCGTACCCAAATAAAAGGACCTTAAAAGTATGTTAACTGACTGTTCAGTATACTATATGGCGTGGTAGAATTATTGGTCCGTACTTATTTAAAAACGATGATGGTCAGGACGTTGGTCACTATAGAGCCATGATTACTGACTTTTTCGTTCATCAGTTAAACAGCTATGACGTGCGCAACATGTCACACAGCTCGTACCCACAATTAATCTTATCAAGGAAACGTTTCATAACAGCATAGTTTCACGTTTCGGAAAATTGAATTAACCTTCTATTCCTGGTATACGTCAGAATAAACTACCCATGTCCGACCCAGCAATAACGGAATAATGCCAGAAATCATTTTTAAAATATAACGCCCGAAGTTTATCTATCAGATAAAATAAATTTCAGATCATTAAAAATTCTCACCTTTGTTTTATCCCATTTTTAAGTTCTAAACCTCTATAAAAAAACACACTATATAAACAAATCTTTTACGTGACCTGTTTTCAAAAATACATTGAGGCAGCGTTAAGTACATCACTTCACGGTGCACATGACTTTTACCGTTGTCTTCGATAAATTCAACAAAAATAAATCCAAAAGGTCCGGTTGCGTATAATCTAGAGAACGTTAAACGAAATATATCTTACAGTTGCTGAAATTTTGTTCAACCTAAAGGACACGTGGCGCCATCTTATTGCAGCAACATGTTTTTCTTATAAATGTAAGAGAAAAAATGTTTTAGAACTCTTTACAAAAATATTCAATAAAGTTTTGCCTAAAAAGGCTGAGCTGGGTATATAGGCGTCCAATTCACGAATTTTATTTTCTTCATTCCGTTTAGAAATTAATTCGCAAAAATAAAAATACTCTTCGCCAATAGAATTTAAATTTTTGGTATCTTATATATATATATTAATATTATCGTCGCTATTAAATTCTATTTGTTTTTGTTTATTTTATTTGCATGGAACATTTTCTATGGGTTCGCAGCAATTCTCATATAGTTGATGAATTTCTTTTCTGTTTTTGTATTTCTAAAAATTCGGATTAAAGTTTCGCGACCACTAAAAGACGTATAAATAGAAACTTTAGTGCGCATTAAGTAAAAACCGGATTGTAAAAAAATTTTGTTCGCATTATTTTATCCGTTCTCCGTCCTTAAATGTATCCAAACATTTTACATTCCCGAATATTAATATTTTCATTTGGGAAACGAATACAAAATGAACAGATTTTATACTGGGTTTGTGTTAGTAGAATAAAAGAAAAGTTAGCTATTGCATGCTGAGCAGCAGCGTCGTTTGCATCGGTTGAAATATCTGCTTGTTGTAAAATAGAAATGCCCCTGTAGGCTAGTAGGTAGTGTATTAGCTTGTCAGTATGGGGGTTGTGGGTTCGATTCCCAACGAAGACCTTGGTTTAATTTTCACTACAAAAATAAAAATTGACTGTCGGTTGAGCTGCTCAGCGATGAAGGCATAGTCACTGGTCGCAGTTGCTGTCTTATACGACAGTTAATTTCCGTAACTATCCTTCTACTTTCACCACCTGTCGCATCTCTTCTCTATTACTTTCCTAAAGAATGTAGGTGCCCTGTAGGCTAGTAGGTAGTATACTAGCTTGTCAGGTTCGGGTTCGATTCCCAACGAAGACCTTTGCTTTTTTCACTACAAAAATAAAAATTGACTGTCGGTGGGGCTGCTCAGCGATGAAGGCATAGTCCCTGGTCGCTGTGCTAACTTTTATATGGCAGTTAATTTCCGACTATCCTTCTACTTTCACCACCTGTCGCATCTCTTCTCTATCACTTTCCTAAAGAATGTAGCACGGTACTTGACGGTACTTCTCTTAAAAAAAAATAGAAAATCACGAGTCATAAGTTCATGTCCCATCCGTACCACAAATATAGAGAGAAACAATTGATGTTGAGTAGAAGTAATGGGAAAATTGCTCAAACAGCAAATACACAAATGAGAAGCGGCAGTCGAAAATTTTCAGCAATTAGAATACTTACAATTAACTCTGTTTAGCGACGTTACATGAGGTTAGCGAAGCTAGCGCTTATAGATTAGAACAGCATCAGAGATGTTTAAGATGTTCATACATTAAAACAAATTGTGATTTAAGACACCCAGGGTGTGGCAGCAGGAGTCGAGTGGATTAAAAGCACGTGGCTGATAAAACAGGAGATACGGGATCTGCATGGCCAAGTGGGTAAAAGATATATGCTTGCTACAATATGACATCGAAGATTTCGAGTTTCACCCGAGTTACAGAATGTTGGCTGTTTAAAAAGCCAGAAACGTAAAACTGTAATTAAATTTTGGTCGTAGTAACGAAAACAATTAAAAATCACTTATTAACTAGTCCCACTGTGGAATAAGGAATTTTTTAGGGGTTTCATATCATGCAACGCCATCTTGGTAAAGGATATATATTACACCGTCTCAGTATCTCTCCATTTCGAGAGAAAGAAGTTAATTTTTTATTGCTGTGATATCGAAAAACAGTCACGTTTAAGCCAACTCATTTTCGAGGTGAAAATTTTATTAAACTAAAGAGTTTTTTCAATAAGAAGTTTGTTTTCTAAAACAAAATAAAACAAAAAATTAAGATTAAAATGATACAAATTTTTATTGTATTACGAAGGTGAAAGTTCGGCAATTATGAATGACAAATTATATCTGGCAAATGTCCACCACGAACACGTTGGCAAATGTTGATTCTTTCATTAAAGTTTTAATCACTTTTTTGCAAGATGTTGGTCCTATTTCGTTAATCACATCACGGATTTTGAGTTTTATGGCTGAAATCCAAACGATTGGCTCCGTATAGACTCTGTTATTAACATAGTCGAACAAAAAATGATCCATTGCTGTAAAATTACACGATCTGGCTGGCCACTTAACTGCTGTTGTCGTGAAATTATGCAATCGGGGAATTTGGTGTGCAATCAATTGATCATTTCATTGGCTGCGAGCCATGTGGCACCATTTTGTTGAAACCACACGTCAGTAATATCCACATCGTCAATAATAGTGAAAATTGAGTTGTTAGCATCTAGCGATAGCGTGATCCATTGACCGTTACCGCAATTCCAGTCTTATCATGGAAAAAAAACGGCCCAATCACGCCTCCAGACCACAGTGACACATTGAGCACACAAAGGTTTCTTAATAATCGCTCTAGGATTTGATATACCATGACAAGTGAAAATGAACTTCGTCCGAAAAAATTATTTGTTCAGAAAAAACAGCCTGTTGTTTCAAAATGAACTAAGCGAAGCCACGACGATGTGGCTACAATCATCTGTTGGCTTCAATTCCTGCTCCAGTTAAACCTTGTAAGGCTTCAAAGTCAAATCATTACGCACTTATTAACTAGTCCCAGTGGTGGTTTTGGATAACGTTGATAAATTGATAAACTGTGGACCACGGCTACGATGTTTTCAGTTGAACGACCCGGTCAAACTCGCGTTGCTGTTCGCAGATTTTAGATCGCCCATGACGACTCAAATATAACGACCAAATTCTTAATAACAGTCTTCGAAGGACGATTATGTTGTGCAAAAACATCGCAAAGTTTACGAAGTGAAACTTTAAGAGAACCACCCATTTTTATAGTGGATTTTAATTATTTTAATGCGATTTTCATGAGAAATTGAATTCATTGTAATAATTGCTAATACCTCTACTACGAATACGTCAACAAACTAAATGTCAAAACTGTCAAGTTGTTGGTGTGGCCACAATTGAAAAACAAACTTCTTGTTCAAAAGCCCATTATTTCATAAACTGTATGGTATGTGAAATTATCTTGTTAAGGCAATATGTCCTTCTAATCAGTGTTATGCAAAAGTTTTCTGCAATCGTATCTTAATATCGCAAAGGATCAAAATGCCTTGTCCTTTAACGTGGCATGATAAGATTTACGTCAGTACCTCAGCTGTGTAAGCCATAACCTGACGGCGAATGAAACCACTGTGGATGATTTTAGAGTCACCTATGCTCCACGAAGCCTTCGGATATCTCTATCCTCCAGTCACTCCTGGTCGCAACTCCGGGAGCTCTGAGCAGGCCAAAGCGCTCACGTCTTGCTGAAGCGTTGGGGACTATTCAACTACCGGTCTAGAATACAACCGCCAAGCATGCTCACTGAATCAGGACCATTCATTGTGTTAATTGTGAATAATCCGATCCACGATGCTCATGAGGGGCCAGTCAGAGAAGAGCTAAAAGGCTAAAAAGGCAAAAAGCTGAACTCTGGGGCTTACTGATTCCCGTGGAAATAAAGTGGACTTGTCCAGTTGGCTCCTGCTCGCCTTAGTGGACTGGGACTCCCTCTAACCCCCATGACACATATAATGACGGCGAGATTCCGTCAAGACATATAAATGTACCCCCGGGGGGGTCCATTGAGGTGGCATCGTGTTGTTCAAAACTATTTCTTCTTAACATTATTAACAGCTGCCTTGAGCAGAAAGAACTCCGTTAATCGCCGTTTCTGAAGAAGTTAATTTTTCATGCAGTTATTGCATGCATTCTCGGACAGTATGACATGTGGCAACTTCATTTTGAATTCATATATCATTCGAAAAATTAAAACAAATTCGTGGATTTAACATAATCGGCCTCATTAGACCCCCCAACCCACTGTGCAACGATATCAACAGCTAAGAATAAGAATTTTTTTTAAATGGATATGAATATTTGCAGGAATGTGTGCGTTTGCTTGAAATTATTATGGAGCAACAACCAGTTACAACACAAAATAGCATATCAAGTGTATAAGTGAGTTTAAGGTGAATAAATGCTACAACAAAAACAACAATACGATTTTTGCTTTGTTTATTACATTTTCAAACATGCGTTTGCACAAAAGATTTTTGCCCAAACAACACATGTGTTTAAGCGCGAATATGTGCAACATGAATAATACGAACGAAAATACATCAGTTGACTGGGGAGTGTGTGTGCGATGTTGTTGTTATTTGTTGGGTGTTGTTTCGAATCCGAAAAAGAAAAAAAGGAAACAATTGTCTAAAACAGAAACAAAAGGGCCTTAAACTTTAGGAAAAAGTCAAGGTCAGTGATTTTTATGTTGTTCTGTGGTTATTGCTGGTGCTGCTCATGCTACTTCTAGGGCTGGCTGGTACTGGTGCTGTTGCTTTTCCAGTGTTGTTGTTGTTTTTAACTCGAAAACATAAAATGAAAATAAAACATAAAACAAAATAAGAAAAGAAATAGTTCAGTCTTTGGTATTTTTTTCTTCTGCCTTAAGCGTTTAACGTTTAACTTTTAAAAAAAGTACAACAGCAACAAAAACGAGAAGAAGAAGAAGAAAAAAGTACAATAATTCTTGGTTGAATTTGTTCTTTTCTGCATGTCTTAAAAAAAAATACACACATTTTTCAAGTTGGTTGGTTTGTTTGATTGTTTGTTTGTTGTTTAATGGCTGAAGATGCTGGTGGTGCTGGCGGTGTCGGCGTTGGTTCTTCTTGTTAAGTTCATTGCATTCTCGCGAACATTGCGTTCTTTGAAATGTCGTTCTTAAATTATTTATTTCAACTGTGTGTGTGTGTGTGTGTGAGTGTATGTGTTTAGTGGAAACAACTAAAACAACAACAATAACAGAAACAATTATTAAAAACAAAAGACATAATAAATACAACAGCATAATAAAACACCAGGAATATTGTATGTGTGTGTGTGTATCTGTGTGTAACATTTGCAGCAGTCATTGTACTTGTTTGTTTAGATCGCTCTTTTGCAGTGCTCGCTTTAGCATCACAATCGTCTTCTTCTTCTACTTCTTCCTTGCCCAACATATCAGTCTAGAAGGACAACGCGACGAGATCAACAAATTTAGATAGTTTCACGTTCTTGCATACGTTCATAGAGTTTTATTTATCAAGCGAAAAATTAAAAAAAATAAATAAATAAATAAAATGACGGTGGCGATATATTCTTATATTCTGAAAAATTCTTTAGAATTTTATACACTGAAAGCAATAAAACGAGAAAAAGAAACATTCAAAAAACAAATATGTAACGACTTTTATGGTGAATTGTTGTCGTTACTATTTTTGCCTTTTTTTTTTTTTGCTAGCAGCATAACGACATTAAAAACGGAGAAACGAGAAAATGTTAACAAGCATTTAAAATTATAATTAATTAAATTTAGATAAGAATGACAAAACAATAGGCAGGCTGCCGGCCGACCGGCCGGCTTAACAATGGTTCATTGTTTCTATAAGCATCTTAAGCAAGCATGTTATTACATGAACTATTCGAACGCTTAGAATTAATGGTTAGTTTAAACTAAAATAGTTATCCCCATCCCGCTTAATTTAACGAAGCAAAGCAGCGCTAAAGCAAAGAATCCAATTAGATATAGAGTACGAAAGAGTTAGTTTTCAATTTCCCATTACATTTATTAATTAATTCTGCTATTAGAGTTTAAAGTTTGGAAGAACATGGAGCATAGATTTCCATTATTTTCTTCTGTTTAGATAAATAACAAACCGTTTGAGAATTATTAACAGCAAAAATGTTTGACTACAACTTTGAAAATTTAGCATAGTACCAAATACCTGAGTTAACGTTACAGAAAGTAAATTGCATACTTAAGGAACGCATTATGAGCCAAAGGTTCAAACTTCTTTTCATACCAAGTCAATCTAAACTTTATTTAGGTGAAGAGGGGGAAAGGAATAGTTACGCAGATCACAAACTGTGGTTATTTGTTTACACCCGTTTGTTCCTCAATAAGTACGGAATGATAGAAGAGACTTCCTTACTTTCATTGAGTACCGTGTTGTTAATAGCCTCTATTCTAGAACAATCGTAAACCTCCACACAGAATCTCTAGTTTTTGCCAAAAGGGTAGATGCCCCATGACACTCATATTTATGAGGTGTCTGCCCGCCGCTGGAAGTCTTATACCAATCACAGGCACTTACGTTTACACACAATGCGCACTGGCGTCTCAGACACAGTCAGCAGTATTTTGTTTTAACACAATCATCGCGTACTCGAACACTATAGCTCTCCTACCGAGTGGCTCATTGAACACCACTCGAGCATATGTTAAAACTCCTTTATTCCATTCAGTTTTAAAAATGTCACTCATTGTAGGATCCACCATTCTACAGTATAACCCTAGGTATGGGTTCACAAATGGCTGCAACAGAGTTTCTTTTCTCCAGATTGTTTGCTGCTGCAATACGTAGCAATACCTTCTCTCACACTCTTATCGTAGTACAATTTGGCCGAATACAATTCGTTGTTACACGAAAGATGAAGTTTGATGGTTGTATTCATTACATACGAGTGCGCCTACTTAAATGAAATAAAATATTCGAAAAATTTAAATAGAATTTAGTAGAAAACTTTTCTTTCCAAAGGTAAAAGCCTACAACACAGTCATGTATAGCTTGAAGTGATGAACTGAACGAAACTGAAAGAACTGAAAAAGATGTGTTTATATGGTGTGTAAGTGTGTTTGTATAGAGATATAAGGCATTTGGATTGATTTTATTAATTGACCTGAGATTTACTTTATCCGAAAGATCATCTTCTGTATTTTCTATTTTTTTTTAAGAGAAGTAGCACTTCAGGCAACAATGCCTATTTAGTCAAGTACAGTGCTACATTCTTTAGGAAAGAGATAGTGAAGAGACGAAATCGGTGGTGAAAGTAGGATAGTCGGGCAATTAACTGCCGTATATAAGACAGCACAGCGACCAGTGACTATGCCTTCATCGCTGACCAGCCCCACCGACAGTCAATTTTTATTTTTGTAGTGAAAAAAGCAAAGGTATTCGTTGGGAATCGAACCCACAACCCACATACTCACAAGCTAGTACACTACCTACTAGCCTACATGGCACCTACATTCTTTAGGAAAGGGATAGAGAAGAGATGCGACAGGTCGTGAAAGTAGAAGGATAGTTACGGAAATTAATTGTCGTATAAGACAGCAACTGCGACCAGTGACTATGCCTTCATCGCTGAGCAGCCCCACCGACAGTCAATTTTTATTTTTGTAGTAAAAAAAAAACCAAGGTCTTCGTTGGGAATCGAACCCACAACCCCCATACTCACAAGCTAGTACACTACCTACTAGCCTACAGGGGCACCTTTTGTCATTATAAACTATGACTTCTGGATTTTGAGAGCCACGGGCGGCTCGGATGTATTCTTACCGGGAGGTACCATTTTGAATGAGCGTTTGTGGCCGTATATCATATATGTATCGCAATAACTTGGAGGCCAATTTACGGTTGCAAACGTTTTTTTCAATAAACCAATCGTGGCAAGAGCTGCGTGACACGCTGCGTTGATTTGCTGAAAGCACAGCTCCTACACAGCGTGATTGTTCAATTGATAAATAAAAAAAATTAGTACAGGGTGTCCGCCGGGAAGGTATACAAATTTCTTTGCCGCTATTTTGACATTTCGTATTTAGCAGTCGTGGAGTAGACACCTGGCAAAATATTTGATAAATTAACGTGTTTTATTCGTTAAAATATTTTATTAAAAACAATCATCGATTACTGTGAAGATGAGAAATTTACGTGACAGTTTTGGAAGAAACAACGTGCCGACAAAACGCACTATTTATCGTGTAGTGAATTATTTCGAAGAAAGAGGGTCTGTAGGTGATAAGTCCAAGCATAGACCACAACATACTGCATGATCGGCTAAAACCATTGCTGCTGTTCAAGAAGTGTTCACAACAATCCATCAACCAAAATTAGTCGCCGTGCTCAGGAGCTTGGTCTTCTAAGAACAACTTTGGCCACAATTTGCATTTGTTTCCATATAAGATTCAATTAGAACAAGAGCTTCTTCCACAAGACCATTGAGGCCGCCGTACATATGCCAAAAGGATGTTTTACCTCGCCCATGACAACCCCGATTTTCATGAAAAAATCATAATGAGTGACGAGGTAAATTTTTAGTTGAATGGATATGTGAATAAAGAGAATAGTCGGTTCTGGGTAAAAGGAAACCCTTAAATTATTCAAGAGTCACGTTTGCATCCATTAAAAGTGACAGTCTGGTGTGCAATTTGGTCAGGAGGAACCATTGGACCTTACTTCCTTGAAAATTAAAACGGTGTAATGGTAATTGTAAATGGGGAGCGCTAGCGTGATGTGATTGAAAACTTCTTAACGCCACAACGGCATGCTTTGGGCTTGATTAACATGTGGTATCAAAAAGACGGTGCTACATCATATACAGTTAGGATTACAATGGAATTACTGCGAAAACTCTTTCCACATTATGTTATTTGAAGAAATGATGATGTTGATAAATCTCCTCGGTCGCCTTTTTGTGGCGATATCTTTAAAAGAAGATTTATGGCTAACAAACCAGAAACGCTTGAGCAACTCAAGCAAAATATTTGTGATGAAATTAATGAAATACCGCGTGATATTCCCCCCGGGGGCACATGATAGTCTTTTTAGAACCTACTATTCCATTTAGACTGGTGTCTTGCGGGGTAAAAGGGAGCCCAGGCCCCTCAAAGGCTAGTAGGAGTCACCTAGACAATCCACATATTTCCACGGGAATCAGTACGCTCGCAGAGTTCACTATTTGTCTCTTGAGATAATTAGCTGTTCTCTGACTGGTTATTGAGGTTGGCCCCTATATGGGAGTATCGTGGTGGTTGTGGTTTCGAGACCCTCGTGAGAGTTTGTGGGTCGGATCATTCAAAATGAACACAATAAATGGTTCAGGTCCAGTGAGTATGAATGCCGTCGTGTTCTTAATTATATTAAGCTTCAGGCGTTCTGGACCAGAAGTTGGAAAGTCTCCAACTCTTTAGCAAGCAGTGAAGGCTGCGGCCTACTTCGGGCTTTCGAAATTGCTACTAGGAGTGACCGGAGGATATACGTATTCGATGGCCTCCTAGGGCGTGAATGACGTTTGCAAATCATTCAAGTGGTTTGACCACCATCTGATTATGACTACCTAGTTGGTGCAGATGTAAATCAAATCACATCATACCGCGTGATATGTGTGAGAATGTAATGAAATATGTGTGAAGGCTAACAGGGGCGGACATTTATGTGATATTGTTTTCCATACACAATTGCTGTCATTAAATAAAACATTTATCAATATGAAAGCCATTCTCTTTCATTTAATCAAAAATTATAAACAAACATATATACCTTCTCGGGGGATGCCCTATAAATATGGCTCTTTAGATGTCACCATTGACTGTAAACTTCTGACCAGCATTGTTTTAAAAAAAATAACAATTGCCAATGATTTCGCAAGTCCATAAAAAACACCAAACCGTCGATTTAATGGTGTCTCAACATTTACTTGAGAATTATCATCACTTCAAATACGTTTTGTTTATTGGCGTATCTATTCATCACTAAAAAAACACGCTTATTGAAATCGGGATCTACAGCAATCTTGTTTGGGCCCGATTTTTGTAGAATTTTAAAGCGTTTTTCGGCCATCAGTCTATTCATGTTGAACCACTTGACAGCTGACAAATTGGCCGCCAGTTTAAAAAAGTGTTGCCAACTTGAAGTTATATACCACTATAAAGACACCCTTTGCTTTATTTAAATCAATTTATTTCACAAAATACCACTTAACAGTGGCGCCAGCTCATTAAATCTTGAACATTTTTAAAATCTGTCTGTTGGGAATTATTTTAAAAAGGTCAAATTCTTAAAATTTATAAAAATTAAAAGGAATTTTTGTTGTTGTGTGTTTTGTCTGTCTAAGGGTCTTTAAATAACCTGCAACATATTAATTTATAATTCTTCGAAATCCTTTTACAAACTGCTGATACTTTTAATGCTTTAAAAACCACAAAAATGTAAAATAATATCCATCAACTTGCATCTGTTTTATTTACTTTTCGTCTTTCTGTTTCATTCTATAGTTTCTTAATTTGTTTTTGATTTTATTTTTCACATTTTATTTTCACAGGAATCTGCTGCTAATTTCCATAAAATTAAATTAGTGTAAAATGATATTTTTTCTGATTGAAACGTTCACACATGCCAGCCCTGGTAACCGTGAAAGTAATAAGGGAATATTCCGGAAAACAACAGTTAAGGAAAATAACAGCCTGTACTTAACTAAATAGCACTATAATACAGAATGGAATTTCAGTACGTATGTACATACTTATGTATATATATGTGTGTATTTGTGGAATTGCACAGCAAAGGAAAAAAAGGACGAAATTAAAATACTAAAACAACAAAACAAAAAAGTAAATGAAATGTTTGTGTGTGTGTGGTTGTGTGTAGTTTGTTAAAGCCATTTATGCGGTAACACCACCACCATATGTCATATAGTAGGACATCAGCGGTAAATAGCAGCTGTCAAATGCAGCTGGGATCCTTTTTTCTTGTTGTATTTTAAATAAATTTGTTTTTTTCGGTGACATTCCCTATTCGTAAAAGTGTAAATATGTATGTGTGTGTTGGTATATGCTTTTCATAAAACACATACATGCCATACAGTTATCCAGTAGTAGCGATGGTGGTTGGTGGTGGTGGTGGTTAACTGTTGCCTGCTGCTGTTGCTATCGTTTTCATTTACAATAATTTTATTTTTTTTTTTAATGTACAAGGCACAACAACAATTTTGTTATATTTAATAAATGACAAAATAAATGTTGTTTCTTGTTATTTTTAGAATTATACAAAAAACAAAAGCCAACACAAAAAATATGTGAAAGAAAAAAAACTCATATTTATTACGTGAAGCCATGAAGACGCACAGCGTCATGTTATTTCATGTAAAGTTAGTTATTTATTTTTTCTTAATTCGTTTTTATAAATGTTTGTTTTATTTTAATTTTTTTTTTGTTAATAAAAATTCATTAAACCGGAAGTTCATACTTAAGAAACGGAAAATTGAGAAAGGTTATGTTAAACTAAATGAACAATGCTCACATATTAAAAATTCTCAGAATGTTGACTAAAAACAACAGCAACAACAACAACAACAACAATAAAATAATACATTCCAAAAAAATTAAACAACAAAAATATAAATAAAAAAGAAGACGAAAAAAAAACGTAAAAAGAAATGCATGCACTTTTTTTAAGAATAAAAAGTTGTTTTAGTCAATAAGAGTGAAAAACCTGTAATAATTGAAGAAACAACAACAAAATAAACAAAAACCAAAAAAAAATATTAAACACAAACACAGAAAACATGTCTTACTACACTCCTTAAAATTAAATAATACACCGTGGGCCAACAGCAACTAAATTGATGTCCGATGTGCAACTAACTGTTTACAGATAAATTTTGTTCCACTAATTACAATTTTTTTTATTAGTTTCAATTAAAAATTTTGTTTCATTTAATTATGTAAAGGGTTCGCCATCTAACGTTTTTTTTTTTCAACTAGTGCTTATTTCGTAAATGGTAACACTTAGCTCGTGTTTGATTTGACCGATAATTAGTTTTACCCTTCCGCTGAACGAATATGATTGTGTATACGCTTGAACAACGCTTAGCTAAGTGGGCCTGCGATCGACTTACAGAAGATGCCGATTTTGCAAAAACTATCATCTTTTCAGATGAAGCTCATTTTGGTCTTGGCGGGCATGTACACAAGCAAAATTGTCGCATTTGGAGCACATAAAACCTGCACGCATGCACTGAAAAGGAAAAAACGAATCACTCTTTGGTGTGGATTTTGGTCGAGAGGCATTTTTGGGCCATTTTTCAGGATTGGCCGTTACAGTCAACGGCGATGGTTATCGGGCCATGTTGAACGAATTTTTGTTCACAAAAATTGAAGAGGAGGATATTGGCAACATTTGCTTTCAACAGGACGGCGCTGCGTGCTACACAGCCGAAGCTGTGTAGCTTTGTTTATAGCATTTAAAACAAAAAAAAAGTTATTTGGCGGACCCAATATTTAATTAAAAATTCAAAAACCTTTTTTCTAGTAATTAAACTTTTAATTGCACGGATTAAGTATTTAATCTCCCTGACGCTATAATTCCCCCTGGGGGCACATAAATATGGTCTTTATAGAACTTCGACTATCTAGACACAATGCAATTGGGGAAAAAGGGAGCCCAGTCTCCTGAAGTCAGCAGGGGTAAAACTGGAAACTCCACTTTATTTCCACGGTAATCAGTAAGCCGCAGAGGTCGTTATTTGTCTCTTTAGACATTTAACTGTTCTCTGACTGATTATTGAGGTTGGCCCCTATATGGGAGTATCGTGGTGGTTGTGGTTTCGCGGCCCCATATCAGGTCTTTTGTTTAATATGGTGGCCAGGATCATTTCGCCGTTAATGACACGCTAGGTAAATGATCCAGTCCAGTGAGCATGCTAGACATGTTTTTTGGATAGGAGTTGGAAAGTCTCCAACTCTTAAGCAAGGAGTGATGATTTGCAGCCCTGCTCTGGAATCATCGAAGTTGCAACTAGAAAGTTCTGTTGCATAGAATTATAGCTTCGGCTTCCTAGGACGAGCATGACGTTCCAAATTATGCAGTGGTTAGATCCACCATCCGATTAAGGCTTCATGGCCAGGCGCGGATGTAAATCGAATCACACAGTTGACGCTATAACTCCAGAACGCATGAACCGATTTCCACGGTTTTGCATTGATTTTAAGGGAAAAGCAGGAAAACAGGGAAAATAATTTTTCACATACAGCGCCATCTCTGATACATAGCATGTACTACAACGGCACCGGTACGTGGTGTGTGGGTAGCCCTCACGAAAATAAGTACGTTTCATTTTAAGTATATGACGCTGTACGCTATGTCGCATGTATACTGTTCATCCTAGAAATGATGAATGTTTTTATTTGCGACTGCTGTTGGTAAATGTACGTGGACCATAATCATTTGCGCATTTGAAAGCTGTGAATGGCCACCAATGCCAGACATATCGAGAAGCATGTCAACTATTGGGTTTGCTGGAGAACGATTCTCATTGGGATTGAACACTTGCGGATTTAGTTGTTTCATTAAATGCGTACCAAATACGAACGTTGCTCGCAATTATCATCACCACATGTTTCCCTTCACAACCAATTCAGTTATGGAACAAATGCAAAGACGACATGTGTGAAGATATCTTGCATCGCTTGTGCATTCGAACGTATAATCCTGACTGATTCTGATTGAGGATCAATGCTTGACTATTGCAAACAAGCTACTCATTGAAGTAGGAATGATTGCGCCAAATCGATCGATGCACCATGCACTCAACCAACTGCAATACAATGTTGATACCTTGTAGGAATTCGTTCGAAATAATGTGCCGTTGCTGAATGAACAGCAAAAACAATAATACGAAACATTTATGCAAGCGGTGGACAATAATACTGGTGGTCTTTTCTTCCTAGACGCACCTGGAGGAACAGGAAAAACATTTGGTATTTCATTGATTTTGGCCACTATTCGATCAAGATGTGACATAGCTTTGGCGTTAGCATCATCTGAAATTGCGGCGACTCTTCTAGATGCCGGTCGTACTGCACATTCTGCGCTTAAGTTGCCACTCAATTTAAATACAATTGATACTTCAACATACAATATTTCCCCGGGAGCCCCCCGGGGGCACATTATAGTCTTTTTGGAACCTACTATTCCATTTAGATTTGTGTCTTGCGGGGTAAAAGGGAGCCCAGGCCCCTCAAAGGCTAGTAGGAGTCACCTGGACAATCCACATATTTCCACGGGAAATCAGTTGCCCCAGAGTACACTATTTGCTCTCTTTAGACAAAGATGTGCTCTGACTGGTTATTGAGGTTGGCCCCTATATGGGAGTATCGTGGTGGTTGTGGTTTCGGACCCTCGTGAGAGTTTGTGGGTCGGATCATTCAAATTAACACAATGAATGGTTCAGGTTCAGTGAGTATGAATGCTGTCGTGTTCTTGAGAAATAAGAGCTTCATGCGTTCTGGACCAGGAGTTGGATAGTCTCCAACTCCTCAGCAAGGAGTGAGGGCACGGCCTACTCCGGACTTTCTAAATTGCTACTAGGAGTGACTGGAGGATATACGTATCTGAAGGCCTTCTAGGGCGTAGTTGGTGTCCAATCAACTAAATGGTTTGACCACCATCTGATTATGACTATATAGTCGGTGCAGATGTAAATCAAATCACGCATTTCCCCGGGGGCACATTTATCGATCTTTATAGAACTTCGACTATCTAGACCTGTGCTACTGGGGCTATAAGCGAGCCCATCCCCCTGAAGTCAGCAGGGGTACAACTGGAAGCTCCACGTTATTTCCACGGGAATGAGTAACCCGCAGAGTTTCCGCTATTTGTCCCTTTAGGCATTTAGCTGTTTCTCTGACTGATTATTGAGGTTGGCCCTTCGGGAGTATCGTGGTGGTTGTGGTTTTGCGACCCCAAGCATGAATGCTTATGGTGGCCAGGATCATCTCGCCTTTAATCACACCTACCTGGTGAATGATCCAGATCCAGTGAGCATGCTAGTCATGTGTTCTGGACAGGAGTTGGATAGTCCCCAGATCTTCAGCAAGAAGTAGTGGTTTGCAGCCCTGCTCTGGAATCATTAAAATTGCTACTAGGAAGGACCTGTTGCTAGAATTAGACTTCGGCCTCCTAGGGCGTGAGCGGTGCTGCTTTTCACTCACAGTGGTTTGACCACCATCTGATTAAGGCTCAGCGCCAGTTGCAGATGTAAACCATATCACGAAGTTTCCCGCTCCAGTCAAATGGGAAAATTGTTGATGCAATGCAAGCTCATTGTTTGGGATGAGTGCACAAGGGCACATAAGAAATCACTTGAAGCACTTAACTTCACACCGAAGGATCTTCGGCGAAATAACAACATCTTTGGCGGTTTGATGATATTGTTGGCACGCGATTTCAGGCAGACATTGCCAGCAATTCCCCGTGCAACGCCTGCTTGCCTAAAGGTATTACGGTACTCGACTTGCGGTAAAAAGACTTATGCCGAATTTGATTGAGGCAACCATTATTAACGGAAAGTACGCAGGTGAAAATGTATGTATTCCTCGAATACCAATGATTCCGACTGATCTTCCGTTTGACTTCAAACGATTGCAATTTCCGGTTCTCCTTGCGTTCGCAATGACAATTAACAAGTTGCAAGGCCAATCACTTAGTGTTTGCGGCATAAATTTAGAAAATCATTGTTCTTCACATGGGCAGCTATATGTTGCGTGTTCACGAGTTGGGAAACTATCCGCATTGTCAGACCAAAATACAAAAAATGTGGTTTAGCAAAGAGCACTTTACTAAAACTGATAATTCTCGGACACGTATAACGCTTCGATTCAGTATTTACTTTGGATTCACTTTCATTTTTTACTTAGAGAAGTTCAACTAAATTCCACTTCATTTTTGTAATCGAAATGAATTCATTACTGTTGTGCAATGAAACAAAATTTTTCCTTTTAAAAAAAAATAATTTTTCTTCACCTTTTAATCCCCAAACGAAATCTTCCAAAAAACGAAGCCATCTGGTGGCGAAACGGGGTTAACCGGGTTTGCTAGTTAAATTATAAATTGAAATCAATAATATATTTATTGGGGGCAAAAGCTTATTTTGGTAATTAAATTTTTAATTGCATGAATTAAATATTTAATTAAATTTAAAACTTTTTTCCTCTAATTAAATTATTAATTGAACTGATGAAATATGAAATTATATTATAAACTGAAATCAATAAAATAATTAATGGATACAAACTTGCTTTCTTGCAAATTAATCATTAATTGAACTAATTAAATATTTAAATTATTTATAAACTAAAACTAATAAAATAATTATTAAGTGCAAAACATGTCTTTCCTCTAATTATTTTATTAATTAAACAGACATAATATTTTATTAAATTATAAACTAAAATCAATAATATAATTTAGGGTTAAAAACTTGTTTTCTTGCGAATTAATTAATAATTAAAATGATTAAATATTTAATAACTTTTTTTTAATTTTTAATTGCACGGTTTGAATATTTAATTGAATTATAAATTAAAATCAATAAAATATTTATGGGATGCATAATATTTTTTGGTAATTAAATTTTTAACTGCATGAATTAAATATTTAATTAAATTATTAACTTTTTTCGTGTAATTAAATTATTAGTTAATCTGATGAAATATGAAATTATATTATAAACTAAAATTAATGGGTGCAAAATTGTTTTCTTGTAAATTAATTATTAATTGAACTGATAAAATATTTATGGGATGCGAAACATTTTTTAGTAATTACCTTTTTAATTACATGGAGTAATTAATTAATTAATTAAATTTTAAAATTTGTTCCTCTAATTAAATTTAGTTTAATTAATAACTGATGAATATTTAATTAAATTATGAACCGAAATCAATAAAATATTTCATGGATGCAAAAACATGTTTCTTGTAATTAAAATATTAATTGAACAGATGAAATATTTAATTAAATTATAAACTGAGATCAATAAAACATTTAATGGATACAAAAACTTTTTCCCCCTAATTAAATTATTATTTAAACTGCTGAAATTATTAAATATTCAATAAGTGCACAAATCTTTTCCTTTTAATTACTTCTTCTATTTTACTGATTGAATATTTAATTGAATTATAAACTGAAATTAATAAAATATTTAACATTAGCAAAAATCAGTTTTTGTAATTAAATTACTAATTGAACTGATGAAAAATTTAATTGAATTTCAAACTGAAATAAATGAAACATTTCATAGATGCAAATAATAAATTATTAATTGACTTCATTAAATATTTAATTAAATTATAACCTAAAATCAATAAAATATTTAATAGGTGTAAAAGCTTTTAACCTTTAATTAAAACATTAATTAAACTGCTGAAATAATAAAATATTTAAGAGATGTAAAAACTTTTTTTGTAGTTAAATTATTAATTGAATTCATTAAATAGGCAAATAAAGCAATTTTTAGGGAAATAAATTTAGTGATTTCTTTCTTGTTAAAACAAAAACTTTTCCAAAATTTTAAATTTTCTTAGTTTAAGTTTTTATAAAAAGTATAATTTTTTTAAGTACTTATTTGGGGAAAAAAGTACCATTTAAAAAAAAAGTACTTTTGATAAAAATAAAAATCTGTAAAAATTTAGGTTTTTATACTATTTTTTGTATTTGTAATTTGCAATTTTTCAAAAACATATTTTTTTAAGAAATTATTTTAAACATTGTGTTAAACGAATTTGAATTAATAAAATAATTAATAGAAGCAAAAACTTTTCTCTTAATACCTGTATACTTTTAAAAATTTACCACATAACAAAAAGTAAAAGTTCTTTATAATTTATGGGCCAGCTGCTTTGAATTTACATTTGTAAAACTTGTTGATGAAAATTAAAAGTATCTTCCAAACGAAATTTTTCAACAATTTTCGTCTTTTTAAGTCTTTTATAATTTTCGTAATGAAAATAAACTGTGCAAAAATTTCAAACTTTTCGTTCTGATTGAAGCTCCTTTTGTGTACTTCGATGTTTCATTATTTGTCGTTATAGCGGACATAGCGCTTCATAATCTTTAAAAACTTCAAGAACATGTCTACAACAGCTTAAGCGATACGGCTGTTTACATAACAACAACGTCTCTATGGGGCCACTGTCGAGAATTGCTTGGCTGCTGATAACGGTAAAAAGACGAGTAAGTGTTATGGTAACGGCAATAATAAAACCACTGGAAACAAACCACTGGAAACAAGTGTTACGGCTTTAAAGATAAAGGACTTTTGAAAGGCAGAGAGATAGACGGACATTTACTGTTTGATAAAGTTTGGGAACAGAATCATAAAAAGTAAGATTTATATTTGCACTCAGCCTAGAAACAAGCATCACAGCAGCAGATTCCAAATAATCGCTGTTCACTGAGGGTATTGAATAAAAAAGTGGAAAAGAAGTCCATGGTAGTCAAATCAGACGGCCGTGGAGGCCAATCAACATCAACATTTCTTGAAATAACTTGTTGTGGAAAGAGGTCTCGCAGTAATTCCATTGTAATCCTGACTGTACGCATTGTGGTACCGCCTTGTTGATACCAGATGTTAACCAATCCCAAAGCATGCAGTTGTGGCGTTAAAAAGTTTTTAATCATATCACTCGATATCGCTCCCCAGTCACAGTTACCGTTACACCGTTTTGTATACCAGACTGTCACTTTTAATGGATGCAAAGGTGACTGCTGAATAATTTGAAGATTTCTTATTCCCCAGAACCTACTATTCTGTATATTCACATTCCACTCATTGTGATTTTTTCATGAAAATCGGGGTTGTCATGGGCAAGTTGTAACATCCTATTGGCATATTTATGGCGGCGTAAATGCTCTTGTGGAAGAAGCTCTTATGTCAACTGAGTCTTATGTGGAAACAAATACAAATTCTAGTGCAAAATTGTGACCAAAATTGTTCTTTGAAGACCAAGCTTCCGAACACGGCGCCTAATTGAGGTTGATGGATTGTTTTGAACACTTTCTTGAATGTTTTCAACCGATCTTCCAGTACGTTGTGGTCCACGCTTGGGCCTATTACCTATAGACACTCTTTTTGCGAAATTCTACACTACATAATAAATAGTGCGCTTTGACGGCACGTTGTTTCTCCCAAACATTTCGCGTAAATTTCTCATCGTTACAGTAATCGAGAATTAATTTTGATAAAATGTTTTAACGATTAAAACACGTTAATTTATCGAATATTTTTTCATAATAAATTTGACACGTGTCTACTTCACAACTGCCAAATATGAACTGTCAAGAGTAATGTGTACCATGTGTAATGTGTACCTTTCCAACGGACACCCTGTATAAGAAATTAAAATGGTTTCAAGATTGCCGTATCTTATATTTTTTGGTTCCATCTGCCAAATCACTTATAAACCCAGCTGTTTTAGTATTCACAATAGCATCCATTTTCTTTATTTGGTAAAGGGTTATCCAAAACCAAATAAAGGTCAATGAACAAAAAAACACTCTTGTTCTGATTTCAATAAGATTGTAGATTAAATAAATAATTTGTAAAAAGAAGAATTTAAATAAATAACACAATTTATTGTCATTAAACTCTCCACCGTTATTCTATTTAATTGATGTTATCATTCTTAATAATGTTGTGTGTTCGTGCGTATGAGAATTATTTCGTAAGAAAAGTAGAAAAGAAGAAAGAAACAAAAAAAAATGAAAAAAAATAATTATTAAAAAAGTGCAATATGTCACGTAAATGGTCTGACGGACTGATGATAGATGATCACTGTTGTACTGGGGGCCGCCTTAATAATGTGTGTACTTAAACGCACTACAATTGAATACCACTTCGTTCCAAATTAATTTTGTTTTTTTTTTGGTTTGTATTTAATCCGCTCATTCTCTTTTTGTAACACGAGCTTTAAATGAAGGTTTTCTTTGTGTGTGTGTGTGTGCCTCTCTAGCCCACGCTCAAACAAGAGGATCGTTAGTTTGTTCGTTTGGTATTTTGGAAATAATTTCTTTTGTTCACTTTAATAAGCTCGTGTTTATTTTACAATTTCACCTTTTTGTTTTGTTTAAAGAAAAGAACGTCAAGAAAACCTCCACCTCTTCCTTCTGCTCAAGTTAATCAATGAAACCATAAAAATCAACATGTTTGTCATAACAGATACGTGTGTATCTACACATGTATGTTTCTCTATATGAATGTATGTATGTATGTACGAATGTATATATGTCTGATTATTTATATGTACATTTTGTTGTTTTTATTATCTTTTCTTAAAGTTGTAGTTGTTATTATTGCCGTAGGAGGGTGTGCTAGGAATGTCTTCTTCTAAAGGGTGTCTAGAAATTCTCACAGTATTTTAAGTTGCCGTCATCATTTGTGCAGCAACTCTGAACAAATAATGTGACAACTAAAAGTTTAAGTTTAGTTAACATATAGTCTAGTAGTTTATCAGTCTAAGGGTTGTAGGTTCAATTCCCAACAAAGACCTTGGCTGTTTTTTTTACTACAAAAATAAAAATTTACTGTCGGTGTGGCTGCTCAGTCATGAAGACATGGTCGCTGTGCTGTCTTATACGACAGTTAACTATCCTTCTGCTTTCACTACCTGTCTCATCTCTTCTCTACCCCTTTCCAAAAGAATGTAGCACGGTACTTGACTAAATAGGCCTTGTTGCCTGAAGTGCTACTTCTCTTTTAAAAAATCAAAAACATAGTAAAACATCGCATTTCCACCATTAAAGCGAAATCTGTTTAATGGATTAATGACACAACGATTTATCAGGTGAGTCCAGTTCAACAGCTGATTATGTTTTATTGTATGAACTTTTTTTAATTTTTAAAGCAGCTTCTGCATTTAACTGCTGGATTATTGTGTCATGAATAAATATTTTAAACAACACATCCGTCACATTTCTGCTTCCCCAAGGACTACTGATTTGGTCATAGTTTAGCGTGAAGTTTGAGCTGTTCTTATTATTGCAGTCTATACTTTTAAAAGAGAAGTTGATCATGTAGTGACTACTACTAAGTTCGATACAATAACCTGCATATTCCTGTCCCCTTTAGATGACATAGGGTCTGCCAAATAACTTTTTTTTTGTTTTAAGTCCTATAAACAAAACTACACAGCTTCGGCTGTGTAGCACGTAGCGCCGTCCTGTTGAAACCAAATGTTGCCAATATTCTCCTCTTCAATTTTTGTAAACAAAAATTCGTTCAACATGGCCCGATAATGATCGCCATTGACTGTAACGGCCACTCCTGAAAAATGGCCCAATTATGCCTCTGGACCAAAATCCGTACCAAACAGTGACTCGTTTGGGTGTGTCGGCTTTTCAATGTATGCGTGCGGTTGTTCTGTGCCCCAAATGCGACAATTTTACTTGTTTACATACCCGCCAAGAACAAAATGAGCTTCATCTGAAAAGATGATTTTTTTTTGCAAAATTGGCATCTTGTGTATGTCGATCGCAGGCCCACTTAGCGAAGCGTTGTTCAAGCGTATACACAACCATATTCATTCAGCGGAAAGATAAAACTAATTATCTGTCGAATCAAACACGAGCTAAGTGTTACCATTCACGAAATAAGCACTAGTTGAAAAAGAAACGTTAGATGGCGGACCCTATATATAAATGATTTCACCAAACTGGTGCAAATATCATAGATCGTATAGAAGGAAATTCTCACTATTCCTCATTAATCAAAGATATCGGTCTGCCTTTTGCTTACCAGATCACATAAATTTACTCTAATGTGATTTTAATCGCCAGCTAACAAGATTTTATTAGCATGGAATTACTCACTCATAGCATCAACAACTATAAAATACTGCTACTCTGGATCCACGTTCTTGGGCTTATAAATATTGGATAATCTTACATTGTGTCTTCTGCCGTCTTACTCATCTTACTCCAAGCTGCCTGCATATAGCTCTGTGTTTCTACCAGACTGTAAGACAGCTATAGGACTTTACTTTCGTTTCTGTGTTTTGAACTCCTAGGTGCTGAAGCCATGCAATATTTAATACTTTTACTATGATCACTACTCTGCTTACGGTGTACTACCATCGCTTATTAATCTCTTAAGATGAATAGACAACTCCTCAATAAGTTTTAAGTTCGTATGGTGTTTTATCTCCTGTGTTTTCTTATAGCGCTTGCAGAAAGTAAGCTTCAACTCTACATTGTGGATACGGAAAGAGTTCTATATATGATTGGACATACTGTTGTTATACAGTGAAATAGATAAACATCTGCAGATGACCATGTATGCAATTGCCTCACCAGATGTCAGCACCGACTGAAAAAATGCAATTAAACGCCTGGCAGCATTAGAAAAATGTGCCCTATTTATGATATGGATCTAAACTACAGCCACCACATTACTTTATTATCTACATGGAACAAGGATAGTTATTACGCTGTCGGCTTTTGTGGTGCCAGCAGATAGCTACTAGTCAGATAGACTTCGAAAGCCATTAATTTTTAGTTTCTTTTCCCTGCAAACAACGCCTGGTGCAGCCTTATTTTTTATTAAGAGAAGTAGCACTTCCAGCAACAATGCCTATTTAGTCAAGTACCGTGCTACACTCTTTTAGGAAAGGGGTACCTGCTCCGAGAGTGTTATAAATGGCATATCAGTCGATATGTGCTTAGATTAGATTAGAGTACGAAAAGAACACTGAAGATGGCAAATAGCCGAAACCGGTTTGTTCACAAACCAAATTTGACGAGGGTCGACGGAAAACCGTACCCAGATAAAAGTCAGTCCACATTCCTGCAAACTCTTTCTTGCCCAAAGATCTCTCAATCATTTGTAATGACTTCGGTGATATTTTACATCTATATCTCACAAATATTAGGCAATTTCTTCGGTTCAGAGCAGCTAACTTTTCGGTTAAACTGGGGAAAGAAAGGTATTCTAAATCCGCAAATGACGGAGACATTTTCATGGCATATTTTGGGGTGTTTATTTAAAATGTCTTCTACATTTGCACAGCACACTTATTTAGCCAACACCTCTAGCAAAGCTATACCTTAAGGCATCGCCTCATGAGTAGATCAGTCTGCACTACCAGCAAACGCCAACTGACGACACCCTTGGTATAATTCACTCATAAAATGTGATAATAAAATAGCATCCTACATCGTACGAATTGCTACAATTTAAATTTCTTCAATGGGTTTATCGGAGGCAAAAGACCTATGACTAAAAGCTTGTAACTACATCCCATTAGCAAATTTTAAAGCAAGGAGTTTACATGTACAACGCTATACTCCCTACATAAGCCTAACCCTCTCTCTTTTATGTTTCAATAACAAGATAAACTGTGTGTTAAATTAAAATCTTGTCATGCGTTAATTATAAAACACCCTTTCTTTCCTCTTACACTTGCAGTGCGAGTGTGTAAAAAGACGATTATATAAAATTTATTGTCATTTATTTTTAAATTTGTACGCTTTTCTTTTACTAAAGACGATCCCAAGCCCATCCAACCAGCCATCCAGCCATCCAGCCATGCAGCCATTCATGCCAACAGAGTCACTTTATAGAAGAGATTTATTTTTATGATAAAAACAATTTGTTTTGTTATCACAGGAAATATTATTTATAAGACGAGTGAATACTACATTTACACAAACACCTACACATAGACAGACACACATACATATGTAAATTTAATGTGAGAATAAAACTTTAGATTGGCAATTCTAAGGACTTAATTGTATTTAATTGAAAATTTATAGGCATTTAAAAATATTTATTTTGTTACGGATGGGGAGTACGAAAATTCATTTAACTGTAAATTGGCTTCATTTCTAAAGGTGTACGTTAATTACAATTAAAGCGACAGGCAATAACGATGAGTCATATGAAATTTGTATGTTTGTTTTTCTTCCAACATACCGAGGGGGGGACATATTTTGTAAATTATGCAAAGTACTTGTAAATAATATGACAGTTGGGGTGGGGTGTAGTGGGGTGGTTGTAATTTTTAAGTTAGACTCGGGTTTGTGTTTTGTTTTTATTATATGCTGGCTTTTAAAGAAAAATACTTATTGAGGAAACGAAAAAAAAATATTTTTATAGATGAGAGAGCAAAATGATTTATATTTTGTATATGGCGCTGTAAATTTTTCAATATTTTTTATCTCATCACAATGGGTGCTGCAATGTCAAAGCAGAGTGCAAAGCCCTAAGACTAAGTAACACAGATTGCCACCTTTTTTAATGGGGAACACCACTGGAGGATTAAAAATTTGACAACGAACAGTCGACTATTAAAAATACTTCAGTGGCGACTTAAAATCACAAATTTTTCAAAATTTGAGTTTCGGTGGCAACGCTGTCAAAAAGGTTTTCATTTATTATTAGCATTTATTCTACTATTTTAGTTAACTCTCAAACATATTATTTTGTTGAACCAGAAAAAATACTTGAGCAGCGCCAGTTTTAGTAACTTTCAATTGCTAGATGTCAGATTGCTGTCAGGCAAATCCCACGATAAATTTTCAACAATTACAGTCGTGCTTACCTAAAATGAAAAGAAAATAATAATAAATAAATATAGCGAATTGTACATTCATAACAATAAATTTTGATGTTTAAAACTTAACGAACGAATTGTGAGATCGCAAAGAAGACACACAGAGTGTGATTTGTTTTACATCCGCGCCTGGCTATGTAGCCTTAATCAGATGGTGGACAAACCACTATACATAATTTGGAACGTCATGCTCGTCCTAGACAGCCGAAGACATAATTCTAAGCAACAGAACCACCTAGTTGCAACTTGAATAATTCCAGGACAGGTCTGCAAACCATCACACCTTGCTAAAGAGTTGGAGACTTTCTAACTCCTGTCCAGAACACATGTCAAGTATGCTCACTGGACTGGATCATTCACTTTGCGTGTCATTATCAGTGAGATGATCCTGGCCACCATAAAACCGTTATACTGTTATGGGGCCGCAAAACCACAACCACCACGATGCTCCTATATAGGGGCCAACCTCAATGATCAGTCAGAGAACTATTAAATGTCTAAAGAGACAAATAATGAACTCACTGCTCACTGATCCCCGTGGAAATAAAGTGGAGTTTCCAGTTGTCTCCCTGTCTGACTTCAGGGGACTGGGCTCCCTTTTTCCCCCAGTTCCACAGGTCTAGATAGTCGAGTATTCTATAAAGACCGATAAATGTGCCCCCGAGGGGGAGAAGACACACAAACAAATGAGCCCGATGCCAACCGCGACTGTTTTAATGGCGGCAGTAATCGAGTTCATGTTACTTTGGGCCTTTCACCGTCATCCGCCAAGACACATTGGAGGCCGTTGGCGGCTGGCGACTAATTTAAGGCGTGAGTGTATTTTTGAAGTAAACAACGCTCAATATTTACGTAAATGCGATACCATATAATGTCAAAACAAAGCGCGCAAAAAAATTAAATGCATTGAATGAATGAATACACAAAAATTCATTCAAGTCGATCCAGTCGTGTAGTTGCAGTCTAGTTGAATAACCTGGATACCGACTGCAGCGCCATCTGCCGGGCTGGTTTGTGAATGTAAACCATCCAAGGTGGTTTACGTATGTAAAAAAAATTTATTCAGTGACATACACACGTACAGTAGAATTATATACATAACGAAGATTTGTATGGGAGGTAGCACGGGTCTTTATCAAATCCCGCCTACATTTGCAGCAGAACTTAAAATATGTTCACTCAATCGAAATACCAAATTCTGTTTAAATACCGTTAGTAGGAGCAGATTTATTGGATTCTTAATTTGTGGTTTGTATGGGAGATACCACGCACCTTTGTACAATCCCGCCCATATTTGCAGCAGCACTTAAAAACTGCACACCAAACCGACGTACCAAATACCGTATTGGGCAAATACCGTTATCAGGATCAGAAATAATAGATAATTAATTTGTGGTTTGTATGGGAGATACCATACCTAAACCAAAGTAGTAGAAAGTAGTTTTAGTGGCTTAATACATGTGAAACAAATATACTATTTCTAAAGTTTTGCATGCACATACAAATTTTGCTTAAAATCTCTGTGATATAAAAAATATATTCTTCATTTCTTGATTGTTGTTGCAAAATTATTTTGGTTGGCTTTTACCCACACGTAGATAAATACAAGTAAAAAAAAAACAAAAAACTACAAATAGTTGCCACATGTTAATACATTAAAACCCTCTAGACGTTTTAACTCGCCTGAAAATAGCAGTCGCCGTTATAAAAAAATGGCAGTAACTAACAGCATGATGAACCGCAAAGCTGCGTTTACAAGATAGCACAGTAAATATATAGGTGCGTATTGTCATCGACATTAGATAGTGCTGTGTGTATAATGTGGCATCAAAGAAAATAATTCGTGACGTATTTTCTTTTTCATTAAATAAAAATTATTCGAGTAAATAAAAGTCACTGTCTGGATATGAAGGTGGCCATAGCGGCCACATTTCGCCAAATACTCGCCGACCGGTGTTCTCCAAGTGCTTAACACATCCTCTAAAGTTATACAATGATTTTTATTTGGGTACGGTTTTAAGTCGACCCTCGTCAAATTTGGTTTGTGAACCGGTTTCGGCTATTTGCCATCTTCAGTGTTCTTTTTGTAAAGAGTATAAAGAGAAATGTAATACTGTTCCAATCAAATACCACCTGTTAATGATTACTGTCAAATTGCAAGTGTCGTCATTTACTTTGCGTTTAACAGCTGTTCGTGTAATTTTCTAAAAATGGAAAAAAGGAATTTCGAGTGCTCATTAATTTTGGCGAAAAAAAACCGTCAATCAAAACAAGGAAAAGCTCGATAAATGCTATGAGGACTCTGCGCCATGGATTTCAATGTTAAATTAGTGGTTCATTGCCTTTCGCTGCGTTCGCACAAGTACAAATGACACTGAACGTTCTGGACGACCAATTGAGGTCAGTACATCCGACAATTTCGAAAAAATTCACGATATGGTGTCGGCCGACCATAGAGTAAAAGCGCATCCAATTTCATGCCATAGACATTTCATATGGCAGTGTGGTTTCGATTTTAAATGATAATGAAATAAGTTGTCTGCAAGATGGGTGCCGCGTTTGCACTCAATTGGCTGTAAATGTGTGGCAACTTTAAAGGATTGTTTGGAGTTGTTTAACCACAATCCGAATGAATTTGTGCGGCGTTTTATAACTGTGGATGAAACATTGATCCATTACTGTACTCCGGAGATGAGCAACAGTCTAAAGAATGGGTTTCTCCGGGTGAAGCTGCTCCGAAGAAGGCCAAGGTAAGTTTGTCGGCCAATAAGTTGACGGCAACAGTTTTTTGGGATGCACGTGGAATAATCCACATTGATTACCTTCAAAAGGGAAAAACAATAAACGGAGAATATTATACCAACTTATTAGACCGATTTAATGAGGATTGGCCATATGGGGTGGCCAAGAAAAAATGCACGGCTGCATACATGCGCAGTCTCAATGGCAAAACTCTATATCTTAGAGACTACTTCCTATTTCTAAACCTAAAAAAATAGCTCGGTGAGAAAAGATTTAGCCCCTACAATAAAATTATTGACGAAAAAAATGCCTATTTTAAGGACCTCGTAAAATCCTATTTTTTGGAAAGGATACAAAAACTGGACAAACGTTGGAATAAGTGTATTGAGTTAAAAGGAGATTATGTTGAAAAATAAATTTTTTTTGCAAAAAAAGTCATAGACTTTATCATCCGCCCTCGTAGTTTGAAAACTAGTACAGAAAGTTTCTAAACAAATAATTATGATCTTCCTATTCGTTAGGACTTTCCCCTGATATGAATATTAATCCAAATTAATAATTCCATAAATATTTCATTAATTTTCGATAAGAATTTTTTATTTCTTAAAATCAATTTGAAAGATTTTGTTGTTTTTGCTAAAACAATAAAAATTTAAATAATTTAAAAAAAACGATACTAATGGCTTCTTATTTGGACAGAAAAAGAGTCTGATAAAGTTAAGATTTAAATTGCAAAAATTGTCACTGACCTTAAAATTTTATAATAATTTAAATACGAAAAAATCTCTTTTAGAAAAATTTACAAAAAAAAAGAACAAACAAAAAATTATTAGGTTGCAGAATTAGAATAATTTTATGAATTTCTGAATAAATCTTCTTAATGGCAGAGAAATTCTTAAACTTTGGGAATGCTAAATTTCAAAAATTAATTACAAAATTATACAACAAAATTAAAAAACAAGAGACATTTATATGCAAAATGGCCTCAGAATAATTCTAACAAAAAAAAGCGATTTCAAAAAAGAGACCAACGGCCAGAAGAAGAAGAAGAAGGGTCATCGAACATGAAATAAAAATTTTAACACACAATTATTTCAGTTTTCTATTTGTAACGGTTCAAGAGATACACAAGTTCACATGCTGGTGTAATTGTATAAATATTTCTTGTTGTTGTTGCTGTTATAGCTAACATAAAAATAGACGTGTATAAATTTCTAGTGTTTGATTTTTACCTCTTTTTAAAATATTGCCACATAAGACAAATTACGTCAGCTATAAGAACACCCTTTAGTTCTTTTTTATTTTCAATTGTCGAAATAGAAACGGGTTGTTTTTATAGAGGTATAAAACTTTAAGTTGCCTATAAAATCTATCGAATATCAATTTAAAATATCAATAATTAGCAGGCGCTGCTCTGTCAGCTGACAATTTAATTGGCTAAAAACCAAAAGTGTTGCCAACTCAAAAATCTGAATGTGAAGAAGCTCTTTTATATCGAGTGTCTTTAATAGAGTTCTAGAACTTTGAGTTCGCAAGACTTTTTTCACCGGCGGCCATTTTGCCGGCTATGAAGTGAATTATGTTTAGTTTAATTTGAATGAATAGACTGACGCCTAAAGAACGTTTCCAAATTGTGCAAGTTGGAACCAGAACAAGATTGCTTTTGGCCCCGATTTTCATAAGCGAGTTTGATTTGGCGATGCTTATGTTAAAAAATAAAGCGATGATAATCCTCAAGTGTATGTTGAGACACTATTAGATCCAGAAAAACTGACTGTTTGGTGTACCTTATGGACCACCCCCGGGGCACATTTATCGGTCTTTTTAGAATACTCGACTATCTCGACCTGTGCAACTGGGGGAAAAAGGGAGCCAATCACCTGAAGTCAGACAGGGAGACAACTGGAAACTCCACTTTATTTCCACGGGGATCAGTGAGCCCCAGAGTTCATTATTTGTCTCTTTAGACATTTAATAGTTCTCTGGCTGATCATTGAGGTTGGCCCCTATATGGGAGCATCGTGGTGGTTGTGGTTTCGCGGCCCCATAACAGTCTATGGTTCTATGGTGGCCAGGATCATCTCACTGATAATGACACGCAAAGTGAATGATCCAGTCTAGTGAGCATGCTTGACATGTGTTCTGGACAGGAGTTAGAAAGTCTCCAACTCTTTAGCAAGGTGTGATGGTTTGCAGACCTGTCCTGGAATCATTAAAGTTGCAACTAGGTGGTTCTGTTGCTTAGAATTATGCCTTCGGCTATCTAGGACGAGCATGACGTTTCAAATTATGTATAGTGGTTTGTCCACCATCTGACTAAGGCTACATAGCCAGGCGCGGATGTAAAACAAATCACACTCTGTACCTTATGGACTAGTGGAACCATTGGTCCATACTACTTTAAAATCGATGCTGGTCAGAAAGCTACAGTTAATGCTGACCGCTGTAAAGTCATGACTACTGACTTTTACGTTCATCATGAAGCGCAGTGGCAACATGTCACACAGCTGGTCAGATAATTAGTTTCTTAAAGGAAACATTCGGTAACCGCATAGTTTCACGTTTCGCATCCGTGAGTTAAATCTTTTAAGATGAGCCATTTAACGCCGCTAAAGTATTTCCTGTGAAGATGTTTGAAGTCGTTAGTCTATGCTGATAAGCCCAACTCGATTGACCACTTGAAGGATAACATTCGCCGCGTTATTGCCGATATACGGCCAGCCAGAAATGCGAAAGAAACTCATCTAAAATTAACCTCGGGATTATACTACCTCCAAGCCATGCCAGAAGTCATATTTGAATAATAATGTAAAAACATTAATTTTCGAATAAAGTAAATTTCATGTCAACTTAATAAAATTTTTCTTTATTTTATTCCCTTTCCAACTCATATACCTCCAAAAAAAAATATCCTATTCTTAGGAAGATGAATTATTAAGTTTTAAAAGAAAATATTTAACAGTAAAACAAAAGTAAACGCCCCATTGAGCATTTTACAAACTAAGTAGTTTACTTATAAGAAATTCTACCAAAGAAGTATATAACAGAAAAGCAAAACAACTGACACAAAACAAAACACACAGTCAAGCAGGCACCTTAACAACCACAACATGCTTATGAGAAATTCTACCAAAGAAGTAAACAACAGAAAGCAAAAAACAACGAACACACTGCCAAGCAGTTACTTAAACTGAATGATAACAACAACAATATGCTTATGAGAAATTCTACCAAAGAAGTAAACAACAGAAAGCTAAAACAACGAACACACAACAAAACGAAACACACAGCCAAGCGGGCGGCTAAACTGTATGATAACGACAACAGCAATATGGGGTGATGTTAAAGTAGAATATTCTTGCATGTGCGGGAACAACCTTAAAACAACTAAATAAGCACCACTTGCAGGGGAAATGAATTAATTGAAGTTGAGTCATCAATGAGTAAAGACAACAGAGTTACCATCATTTGTAATAAGTAAATAAATCGTTTAACTTAATTTTAAAACTCTAAAATAACAAAACGTTTATTTAAAGGAAGAAACGAAAAACTATATAAACATCCTTCTACTTACCAGCCTTTAAATTCTAATTTAAAAAATTTCTACTTATTATTTTAGAGGACCCACAAATACATATTCCGTGCAATTTCTAAGCGTTTCCCTAAAATAATTCCAAAAAATAGACCTTTATAGGCCAAATTATGACATCTATGGAGACACCCTTCAATATTAAGTTTATTTCTTATTACTTCAGGTTATAGTGGTAGTAACTTTGTTAGAATTTTCCGTCGCGCTTATTAAACGGGTAAACATCATATGTGTTGTAAGGAAGCGTCCTTTAGTTTTGAAATTTATGAACTTAAAAAAAAAAACAGGACCAAACTGTAAGCAACACCTTTTAATAAAAAAAAAATATGCCTAAACCGGGTCAGAAGTACTAAATTCTGGGTGCAAAAAAGTATAAACAGAATACGGACGAATGAAAAACCTTCTTCTCCTTTTTAATCGGCTAAAAATACAAAAGTTGCACAAACAAGCCGCGGTATAAGCAATTAGAGATGTTATTCGCGCCTCTTCGTAGTGACGACCAGTATAAGACTGCTAGAAAATATGTGGGACGAATAAACGATAGAATTTAATATCAAAAAAATAGGTGCATCAGCAAAGAATAACAATACAGACTAAGAATAGTGCAAACTCCAGCTTTAACACATACACTGACCTTTGTAATGCGGAACTTTATTCCGATAAATCGCCTTTCTCACTTAATATGAACAACGTGTGATTAGATTTACATCTGCGCCTAGCCATGAAGCCTTAATCAGATGGTTGATTGAACCACTGCATAATTTGGAACGTCATGCTCGTCCTAGAAAGCCGAAGCCATAATTCTATGCAACAGAACTTTCTAGTTGCAACTTCGATGATTCCAGAGCAGGGCTGCAAATCATCACTCTTTGCTTAAGAGTTGGAGACTTTCCAACTCCTGTCCAGAACACATGTCTAGCATGCTCACTGGACTGGATCATTCACTTAGCGTGTCATTAACAGTGAGATGATCCTGGCCACCATAATAACCATTATGACTGTTATGGGGCCCGAAACCACAACCACCACGATACTTCCATAAAGGGGCCAACCTCAATAATCAGCCAGAGAACTATTAAATGTCTAAAGAGACAAATAATGAACTCTGTCTCTGAGACAATAATGAACTGATTCCCGTGGAAATAACGTGGAGTTTCCAGTTGTACCCCTGCTGACTTCACGGGACTGGGCTCCCTTTTTTCCCCCCATTGCACTGTGTCTAGACAGTCGAAGTTCTATAAAGACCATATTTATGTGCCCCCGGGGGGTACTTAATATGAACAGGAGGAAACAACTAAACGAGATTGCATCCAGTGAAAAAATAATTTTTAACTCCCGTTTAAAAAGAACATTAGCGTAAATAAGAGTGCCTGAGGAGGGCAAGTCACTTTAAGCACAAGTTAAAAACCACTCAGAAATTGTTCTTCAGAATTATTTTTTAAATAAATCCCATAATTTTTCTCTATAGCTGCGTCCCATAAATCTTAAAGTAAATCTTTAAGAGGAAATGAAGATATACCGAAAGAATGCTTTCGTTCTTGTTAAGGCCTTCATCAGTATACAGAAGCGGATTTCTACCTGCGTGACTATTTAAATTCCCCGCTTCTCAACTGATATGATTTCATCAAATTAAAGCTGGTTTCGCAGTTTTGTATGTACACATTGAAGGCATAAAAGAAGGTGCCCCTGTAGGCTAGTAGGTAGTGTACTTGTCAGTATGGGGGTTGTGGGTTCGATTCCCAACGAAGACCTTGGTTTTTTTCACTACAAAAATAAAAATTGACTGCCGGTTGGGCTGCTCAGCGATGAAGGCATAGTCACTGGTCGCTGTGCTGTCTTATACGGCAATTAATTTCCGACCATCCTTCTACTTTCACCACCTGTTTCATCTCTGCTCTATCCCTTTCTTGACTAAATAGGTATTGTTGCCTGAAGTGCTACTTCTCTTAAAAAAAAAAAAAACAAAAAGATAACTGCACTGGAAAACCAGAGAAAAAACGAGAAAAAATGTGAACAAACAGCAGACACAAAACTGAGCAGGACCACAAAAAGTTATGATTAAATTTAAATAAAAAATAATAAAATTAATTTAAATCTTTCCAAAAGAAATGCGCAGCCTATTAAAAAGATGCAAAACGTTTACTGATCCAAAAGTATACATGAACCCAGGACCACCAACACTCAAAACACAAGCGAAAATATACAAAGAAAACATAGCAATAAGACCCGTTATAAACCAAAGACCTGCACGATTATCTCGCTGGCCTACCTAAAGAAAAGATAAATTTACAAAATACATATACGAAAGGTAATATCTTTGGTTTAATATAGAAACGGCGTAACTACATTTTTTTTTTAAATCGCGTTTTTAATGCATTCTGGTAGACCACTGTCAAATACACCTTCCCTAAAAAAAATAGTGGGCTATGATTGCAAATAACGGATTTATAGTCATATAAAAAAAGCCCTAACTCATTCGAAGTTTTTTTTTTTAAGAAAAAAGCCCTAAGTCAAGTGTGCCGCGAAATGTTTTTTTCAACACTAGGAGTTAAGGAAAAGATGGTTCGAAATTGGATTAGCTGTGGCGGTAAACACGGTACTTAATGCAGTCCCGATAAAGCTTTAAATTTGCCCAAAAATGCTAAACGATCATCAGTAACAGGTAAGCACAACAAAAAACGACGTGACTTTCTAAAAAAATGGCTAGAGGAGTTGCCAAAAATGGAATCCCATTATTGTAGAAAAGATAGCAAAAAGCTTTACTTCGAATCGGATTTTCCCTCATATCAGGAGATTTACAAGCTTTATGTCAACGAGTGTGAATCCGAAAAAGAAAATGGGGATCTAAAATTGTCGTACCCAATATTTGCGCAATTAATAAAGAAATTAAATTATTCGATTTTTAAGCCTAGAAAAGATCAGTGCAATTTATGCGTATCACATAAAGCTAATAATGTTTCGGATGAGGAATACGAAAAACATAGAGAAGAAATCGAAAAAATGCGTTTAGAAAAGCAAAACGATATAAAAAATGCTGAATCCGGTCTATGTGCAGTATTGTGTATGGATGCGCAGGCAGTTAAATTAGTACCTCAACTAAACGCGAGCGCTGCATATTATAAAATGAAGTTTCAACTACATAACTTTACTGTCTATAATATTGTAACGCATGAATCAGATAATTATGGATGGGACGAAACGGATGTATTATTATGCACTTAAGGAATTTAATGCCTACTCGCCTGAAACCCATCACATTATTATTTACTCGTATGGCTGCTTTCACCAAAATCGTAATACTGTTTTGTCTAACGCCTTGTTGACTTTTTCAAAAGAAACCGAAATAACAATTGAACAGAAGTATTTAATAAGTGGCCATACGCAAATGATATGTGATGCAACCCATTCCCTTATAGAGAGAAAAATAATTTAAAAACAAATAAGCTTGCCGTCTCAATTTGTTCAACTAATTAATTAAGGAAGCTAGAAAAGTTCCAGCACCTCTACAAGCGCACCATTTGCGTTATGATTATTTTTTAAATTTCGAAAATATTTCAAAGGTTTACACATCAATACGACCAGGTAAAATATTGCACACTGAAAAAACTCTTTATATATGTATAATCAAACTTTTCTAAAATTTCAGGCAGAAGCATTGGAGATCATACAGTAAACATGCTTCGAGCCTTGGCATATGACTCATCAGGATCAATTTATTTTTAAACAAATATAACAGATGAATATCAGTTACTCTCACAGAGATCGAAGTCTACGATTGAAAATGTGTCCCCCGATTTTCTTTATAAAGAGAAAGTAGCCATATCTAAAAAAAAGTGGGACGACTTGCAAGGTCTAAAAAAAATCATACCAGCAGATTGCCACAATTTTTTGATAATTCACCTTATAAAACCTAATTTAAGTATACTAACATCTGCCTGAATTATTTTAGTTTTAATTGTTTATTTTTTTACTTCAAACATAAATTATTATATTAGTTTTTCCTAAATTTAAGTTACGACAAAAAGCCCTAACTTACATTTATTTTCAAAAAAATGAACATCAAAAAGCCCTTTCTAAAATAACTTCTAAGAAATTAGAAATAATAAAAGAATTTAACCAGAATTGAATTTGTTGCTTGTTTTGAATAAAAATTGCAAATGTATTAAAATTATAACTCAAAACGATAAATTGTTAATTATTATCATTATTAATAATTATTTTTAAATTATTATGTAATATTTATTAAAATAATTTTAAATTTATATTTTATTATAAATTACCGGAGGGACTCGTAAGTATCGCAGCAGAATATAACTTTTAGTAAAATACTTATAATGATAATATGTTAAGAGTCATGTTTTATTTCTTTCTTACTTTGTTAAATTCATGCTCCGCAAAAGGGTGTTAAAAAATTTATTTTGTTTTTTAACATTCTATTATAATATTAAATATATATTAATATTATAATAGAAATATTAGATTAATATTTAATTTTATGTAAAAAATTTATTATTTTCAGTTTTATTCGACCTTTTTTATTTTTATTAAATATGTACTAATCTTTTAAATGGTCTTTTTAAATAAAATTTTAACGATTTATTTTTTCGATATTTCGTCTTCCTGTGAAAAGCTTCTTGAGGAAATTACTTTTTATATTTTACAAAAACCTAAAATTATAATAATTTGAAAAGAAAAATTTTTTGAAAACATTTGATAAAACATATAAAATAATTTTCTTCATACATACAAACTTACAAAACTTTCAAATATTTAAACATACAAAAACAAGGAAACGGAATTTAAATAACAAATTCTTTCTTATGAAATAATTATAACAAATTATGTGTCTTTTGTATTAGGTACCTATAATTCTGCGCTAAATTGTCTGTGTCTGTTTTGAAATTTATTCTTCATACATATGGTACCTTTACAATTTCTAACAAATGCAAATCTTGTGCAAAATTTTGGCCAAACCTGTTCTTTGAAGACCAAGCTCCTGAGCACGGCGTCAAATTGAGGTTAATGGATTGTTTTGAACACTTTCTTAAGCAGCGTTAACGATTTCAGACGATTTTGCAGTACGTTGTAGTTAATGCTTGGGCCTATCACCTACAGACCCTCTTTCTTCGAAGTCATTCACTACACGGTAAATAGTGCGTTTTGTTGACACAATGTTTCTCTCAAAAATTTCACGTAACTTTCTCATCGTCGGAGTAATTGATGATTGATTTTGATTAAATATTTAACGATTAAAATACGTTGGTTTAACGAATATTTTTTCATAATAAATTTTCCGAATATAAACTGCCAAGACTGATGTTTACCAAAATGGCGCCAAAACAAAGTAGCAGGCGGACAACCTGCTCTTATATAGAGCAAACTGAACTAACACATACGGTCATACAAACGAAAAAGAGAAGACTCCAACTTTACATTACACCTTGACACTCACGGATACACACTAAGGGAAATAGATGAATGTATGACATCACTGCATCCTAGCAAAAAAGGACGAAGACTAGACATTCTTGAAAATATGGAAATCTATAACGCAAGAACTTTTAATAGTGACATTATAAACGAAGAGGCAAACACAAGCTCAGATACCATTTTCACACCACTGAAAACTACTCATACACTCTAACAAAAAAAAAAAAACAAAACCAATAAAAATTATGGAAATCGATAAAGATTTAGGCGATTTTAATCACTTAATTATTTCCGATTTGAAAAAACCCCCGATGTAGAGTTTTGAAAGCAAAAAAAGGCTTCCTTCGACTAGTAAAGCGCAAGCCTTCTTCCTCTAGTAACGCAAGATCACAAGTTTTGCAATAATAACTAATTGTTCGTTTTTTTTTTGTTTGTTTTTATTGTTGTTTAATAAAACAATCACTAACAATTATAAACAAAAAATAAATTAAAATTTTTCCAATACAATGAAAGAATATTTAAAATCATTTTTAAATGTAAAAATTAAAACATAAAGAAGTGAACAGTTACAAAAATAAGAAAAAAAGAAAATAAAGCAGAAATGATAAAAAAACGCTAAAAGTCAATAAACTTTAAAATGTATTCATGATGATGATCTTGAATTTAACAATACTACTCCAACAACAATAAGAATAACAGCAACAACAATAGTAATAGCAATGTAAATGCTAAGTTAAGCACCATGTCAATAACACCATTCCTGGCCAAGTCGGGCCACAAACCGGCAACAACTAAACAAAAACGCCAGAACAACTATTTAACCAACCAACCAACCAACCGGCCAAAAACTACCAGCAACAAAAATAACAACAGCAGTCTAATGGATGGAATAGGGAGTTGGAGAAAGAGCGAGCAAGTTTGCGGTTAACAAATGAACAACAACAACAAAATCCGTATTACCAAACAAGTTCAAAACAACTACAACCACAACAAAACAACGCAACTAATAACAACACAAATTTTTTACATTTTTTCTTTCTTTCTTTCACTCTTTCATTTCTTATAAATATATAATATGTCGTGCCAGTTAGTCAGTTTGTTTGTGCAAATGTATGTACATATATATTGACGCCAATCTTATTACCCAACACTACAACAATTCACAAACTATTACGATCGAGTTGATGTTCTAAGTGAAGTTGTAACGATTTAGTTGACGCAATTAAATATTTGCAGAAAAAGTGGTCTTGGTCTTGCCCAAAAAAAGAAGACAACTGAAAAAGAAGAGAAAGAATTAAATAAGAGGTAGATAAACTTAAAGACGGACAGACTAACAGACAGAAGGAGCAACGGCGATAATCAGTACGTCATTTTATATGATCATTAAAGTCCCAGAGGCAGTTGTTAAACAATTTACAGTAAAATAAAAAAAAACCCCACACACTTAGCATACGATGGTAATTCAATCTATGAGCTTTTACATATACACATACATGCATACATATGTATGTGCAATACACAAAGCGAAAAATGTGTTTGTTGTCTGTTTGTTTGTCGGAAGGCTTTTCCTACTTACCCCAGTGCATCAATCTTCTGGACATTTTCAAACGCTGTTACAATCTATCTAGATGCTTAATTGGGCTTTAAATAATTTTTTTGGAAATTGTAAGTGGGCGTGGCACTTCCCATATGAAATAAATTTTTATCTTTGTAACACTTGCGAAATTCAATCGGTATTAATTGAACTACTGTGCAAGTAACCTTCCCGTAAATGTTCATAGCATAACAAAATATAGGCTGGATTGTATGAGTGGGCGTGGCACCTCTCACAGAAAGTGTAAATTTTATTTTATTGTATCCAAAGAGCTTTAATAGGTGTATTTCTGAACTTTTATTTGTATGATCCCGTTTTTAGTGTGTGCTGCCTGTAAAAAATTAGTTGGAATTGGATCAAAGGGTTCCGCACCTCAAACACAAAGTGAATAATTATTGTCGTGTACCCCGCGAACTATAATTGGTAGAGCCTTTTAGTGTGTGCTACCTATAAAAAATTAATCGGGATTGGATCAAAGGGTGCCGTACATCAAACACAAAGTGAATAATTATTATCGCGAACCCAGAAAACTATAATGGGTAGAGTCTGGAATTTTTATGCCGCTTTCATACAAGGTAAACATTTATTACCATGTGACTTTGGAACTACAGAGTGTTTTTGATAGAGGTATAGAACTATGAAATGGAATAAAACAAACAAAATTTTTAAATTGGCATAAAAATTACTTCATTCGAAAGACATTATAATTTAAAGGTAACGGCCACAGCTGGCTTAGCTATTGACTAACCAATTTTCCATGACTTTTTCCAACATTTGTGGTCGTATATCGGTAATATTACGCTGAATTTTCTGGTCCAAGTGGTCAATCGCTTCGGAATTATCGATGTAAACTGGCGACTTAACGTATCCTTACAGAAAAGTAAAAATTGACTGTCGGTGGGGCTGCTCAGTGATGAAGGCATGGTAACTGGTCACTGAGCTGTGTTATACGACATTTAATTTCCGTAACTATCCTTCTAGTTTCACCACCTATCGCATCTCTTTTCTATTAATTTCCAATGCCTACTGTACTAGTAGGCATTGTAGCCTGAAGTACTACTTCTCTCTATAAAAAAAAGGTATAGTGGTCTCCATTAACTGTAAATCTCTACATCGTTTTTATAAGAGTACAGACCAATGATTCTACTACCCCATTAAGCATATCAAATATTCAGCTTTTCATATATGTCAACATCCGCTTGATGATTATCGTCACTCCAAATGTGTTGGTGGAATCATTGGTGCATATTTCTTTAAAAACGATGCTGGTCAGAAAGTTACCGTTAAGATGACCGCTGTAAAGTCATGGCTACTGACTTTTTCCTTCATCAATTTAACAGCCATGATGCGCAGGAGCTCTGATTTTAACACACAGTACAGTAATTGATTAATTGAAGGAAAAGCTTAGTAACCGCAACTTAATGTCGCTAGTCTATGACAATAAACCCAGCATCATGAAGCGATGGATATTTCCTGGAAACTAGCAGGACAAAAGAAGCAATCAGTACATTCGGAAACCAATAAACTTAATGATGTTCAAACATAACGCAAATGAAAACGCGCTTCTAAATTAGAATGCAAAGGATGGGACATGAACCCCTTAGAAGTTTATAGACATAATGCCTTGCCCCCAACTTAAGCTTTTACCAATATAGGATGGCCAAAAAAAAATAAGCTAACTAACAAACTTCGGGGAGTTCATGTGCCTCAAAGAGAACCAGTGTTTGTTTAGTTATCAGGAGTCTGTGTTCTGTTTTTAGATATGAACGAGCAGGCAATAATTGGATAGGACGTGTGATTTTATTTACATCCGCGCCTGGCCATGAAGCCTGGTGGATCAAACCACTGCATAATTTGGAACGTCATGCTCGTCCTGGGAAGCCGAAGCTATAATTCTATGCAACAGAACTTTCTAGTTGCAACTTCCATGATTCCAGAGCAGGGCTGCAAATCATCACTCCTTGCTTAAGAGTTCGAGACTTTCCAACTCCTGTCCAGAACACATGTCTAGCACGCCATGTGTCACTCGTATTCATTTCGTAATAGACCAGGTCATTTGGAGGTTAGTTTTAAAAGGCAGAACATTAAAATTACCCTTAATTACGATCTCGCGACAATCTTGAAATGGGCTCGTGTGAATAGAGTAGATTTTAATGCTCGTAAGCCACAATGTTGCATGCTAACGCATAGATCTGCGTTCGGTAGTAGTGCTGTATCTGTTACTATGGATGATATTACGGTATTACGGAATTGGAAGCTCTTGATGTTTTTGGCATGAAAATTCAGTGTGATGTTCGATGGACTAAACACATTTTTGAGGTTTCTAAAGAAGCTTTCAAGTACCTCGGTTTTCTAAAACGGTGTAAAAGATACTACACTCCATCCGATCTCCGTACTATCTATACCACCTATATCCGTCCAAAAATAAAATACAACTCTCATGAATGGGCCGGCGCTCCAAAGTCTGTTTTGGAGTTACTCGACCGCGTACAGGAGAGGGCCAAGAGGCTCATTGGGGACGGTAGGGTAACCAACTCTAGTGATTTTCTAGAGCATCGACGCAATGTGGGGTGTATTTCACTGTTCTATCGTTACTACAATGGTAAGTGCTCTAATGAAATTAGAGAACTTGTTCCCGATGTTTGTAGGTTTAACACCATTAACACGATTTTTGTTGAGAGCGCATCCATTTGTGGTTGATTGGCCAGTGAATCGCACTACGCATTACAGGGAAAATTCGTTTTTTAGCAGAACAGTCCGTATGTGGAATAATATTCCTCCGGAGGTCCTTCCTGTCACTTTCAATTTGGGAAAATTCAAACTGAATGTCCATAGACACTACTCCCTCTTTCCTCCTTCCGTAACCTCTAATTTCCTAGTTCTGGCACAATGCATTGCATGTGTAGGGGTCATCCTCTGAGTGCTGGTCCGAAACAAAAAACATGTTAATCAAGTCCAAAACAGTTGCAGTTGTGCCGTTAAAAAGTTTTCAATCATCTCACAACATCGCTCCCCATTCACAGTTACCGTTACGCCGTTTACATTTTCAAAGAAGTAAGGTCTAATGATTCCTTCCGACCAAATTGCACACCAGACTGTCACTTTTCATGGATGCAAAGGTGACTGTTGCATAATTTAAGGGTTTCCCATTCCCCAGAACCGAGTATTCTGTTGATTCAAATTGTTTCTTTTGGCATCCGAAATCAGATCATCTGAGAGTCCCAACGTTTTTATTGTTTCACAGTTGGTGAAATCAAGGTTTACCTCCTGATCACTTAATGGAATCTTCTTTAGCAATAGTGGATGGTTTGCACACCATTTTTGCAACTGAAGACCGTGAGTTTTTGGTATTGTTATGAGCTCATCCAGAATTTTAATGGCAGTACTAAGATTGTCTGAACCACCCAATCCATCGTCAACATAAAAATTATCTTTTAGAAATTGTGCTCCGTATGGATAGTTGACCGTGTTTTTATCTGCAATTCTTTGTAAGCAACTTGTTGCGAGGTATGGTGCTGCTCTTGTCGCATATGTTACTGTATTTAATTTGAAGTAACTTATGGGAAGTTTTGGGTCATCTCTGCAAATAGTTAGTGGGTATTGATGATCATTAGAGTTCACTAATATCTGTCTGTACATTTTCTCGATGTCGGTTGTAAAGATAAATCTTTTCAGTCGAAAACGAAGCAATATGGAAAATAGCTCACTCTGTACCGTTGGGCCAGCGTACATTAAATCGTTCAAGGAGTAACCCGATGATGTTTTTGCCGATGCGTCGTATACAACTCTTAATTTCGCTGTAGTACTATCTGGTTTTAGGACAGAGTGATGAGAAATGAAATACCTAGGATGTTTGATGGCATCAATGTTTACTTTTTGCATGTGTCCAAGATCCTCATATTCCCTCATAAATTGCACATATTGCGATTGGATCTGTTTGTTCTTTGAGAGTCGCCGCTCCAGTGCCAAAAATCTGATGTAAGCGGCTGTGTGCGAGTCCCCTAATACTGAAGGGTTTTCTCTAAATGAAATGCGGACTACAAGGCGCGACCTTCCTGATTAATATCCACATGCTGATTAAAATGTAGTTCACACAGCTTGTCTGCAGGTGAAAGTAATTTTTTATCAGTTTGAACTTCATCTAACTTCCAGAGTTGTTCTATGGTCTCTTCCAACGAAGCGGTGCGGTTGTATATTGCGTATGTTAACCCACGTTTCTTTTGAAGACTTGGAGAGCTTTTAATTGTACCACCCACACTCCAACCAAGAACTGTATTCTTTAATGTGGGTAGATTGTTCCTTAACCGTATGGTTCCACCTTGCATACATCTATAATAGAATTCTGCTCCCAGAAGAACATCTATATTTGCCGGTTTGTGAAATTGTGGATCTGCCAATGGGATATTGCTTGAAATATTCCATGTAGATATGTCAATATGGTGATCTGGTTGTGGAGGTAAAATGCTTGGAAGAACATATGCTTCAAAGTTTGTTGTAAAACTAGAATCCCTGGAAATCATTCTAAGATTTACACGATAATGAGATCTTTTTTGTGTTTTACCAATACCATCAATACAGAGTGACGCTTCTATTGGAGTAATTAATAAGTTTTGAATAACACGTTTCGAAACCAGATTTACTTGTGATCCGGAATCAAGTATGGCTCTAAATTCGCCTGATGAGCCATTAGGTGCATTGATGATTACTTTTGCTGTTGCCAAAAGTACACATATTCACTCCAATGAAAATGTGCCTCTCGTCACTCGTTATGATTTTTTCATGAAAATCGGGGTTGTCATGAGCGAGCTGTATCATCCTATTAGCATATGTAGAGCGGCTAGAAGCTCTTGTGTCAACTGAATCTTATATGGAAACAAATGTGCAAAATTGTGCCAAAGTTGTTCTTTGAAGATCAACCTCCTGAGCATGACCTCGAATTGAGGTTGATGGATTGTTTTGAAAACTTTCTTGAGTAGCACTAATGTTTTCAGCCGATCTTGCAGTACGTTGTGGTCCATGCTTGGGCCTTTTGTTGACACAATGTTTCTCTCAAAAATTTCACGTAACTTTCTCATCGTCGGAGTAATTCATGATTGATTTTGATAAAATGTTTTAACGATTAAAACACGTTGGTTCAACGAATATTTTTTCATAATAAATTTGCCGAATATGAACTGCCAAGACTGATGTTTACCAAAATGGAGGCAAAACAAAGTAGTAGGCGAACAACCTGCTCTTATATAATGCAAACTGAACAAACACATACGGTCATACAAACGAAAAAGAGAAGACTCCAACTTTACATTACACCTTGACACTCACGGAGACACACCAAGGGAAATAGATGAATGCATGACATCACTGCATCCCAGCAAAAAAGGACGAAGAATAGACATTCTTGAAAATATGGAAATTTATAAAACAAGAACTTTTAATAGTGACATTATAAACAAAGAGGTGAACACGACCTCAGATACAATTTTCACAACACTGAAAACTACTCATACAACCTAACAAAAAAAATTACAGAAAGCAATGGATGTTAAAGCTTGGTCTGCCACTCCAAGGGGTTAGTAAATAGCTGTTAATAATTAAACGTAGAAATTGCAGGATTTGTAGTTTTATCAAGACGGCCCATTATATCACACAGCTCGTGCCACAACCGATTTATAAAACGAAATGTTTGGTAACCGTATAGTTTCCCGTTTCCGGCATGTAATTTGGTTATCCAGATTGAGCGATGTAACTCCCATAGACTTGTCTATGAATATAAATGAACTCACTTGTCCACACGGATAACTCCGAAACAAATGACCACTTGGAGTATAACATTCGCGGCATTATCGCCAATATACGGCCAGAAAATTGAACAAATCCTCATTAAAAATTGAACCTTCAGATTAGACTTCGGCCGAGCCAGCCCTGACGTTCATATGTCGGAAGTCATATTCAAATTACAATGCCAATCTAAAAAAATTCATCTTTAGTTGATTCCATTTCAAACTTCTATACCTCTACAAAAGACACCCTTTACATTTCTATCACTATGTGATTGTTATTCTTTTAATTATTTTTGAAGGCAATTCTTCATAAAATTATGCCGAATTTGTCAGCATAAAAAATTAAAAATTAAACTGAATTTTAAAATTTTATTATCACTTCTTTTTTTATTGAAATTTTATTCTTTTATTTAAATTTTCTGTTGTTGTGTTATTGTTGAAAATAACACAACTATTGTGTTTTAACGAGTGTCATTAATAGATGCCTTTTGTCTATTATTTATGTTCCATTATTTTTTTACTTTATTTATTCACTTTAGATCCAACAACACTTTCAATAGTTAATATTTAAGTTTTGTTTTTGTTTTAAGATAATTGTTGTTAAAGTCCATTAACCTTCTTTTATTGTTTGTTGAACCCATAAAATTAATAAGGCCTATAAAAGTCATTAGTTAAAGAAGAGGCCAAAACAAAAAAAAAAAAACCTGTAACATTTAATGAGGCGTTTTTTTCCTTCTGGAAAAGTTAAACAGAAAAACAACTCAACTCTACTTGTTGCATGTGTTCGTTGAACTCACACTTAATTGAATTAAAATTAATTAATCATAAGGTCACTTTTTATAGCTGCCTGGCTTTTAAGTTTAGAATGTTTGGGAATTCAGTTGGTTTTCTTAATGAAAGTCGCAGTACAATCGCCATCTTAATTCTTTTTTCAATGAAAGACTTTGAATATTGTAAATTAAAAATGGTAATTGAAATAACGGGGTTTTCAACAAGAAGTTTGCTTTTCAATTGTGGCAACACCAACAACATGATCATTTTGACATTTAGTTTTTTGACATATTCGCAGTAGATGCATTGCCAATTATTGCAGTGAAATCAATTTCGCACGAAAATCGCATTAAAATAATTAAAATCCACCATGAAAATGGTGATTCTCTTAAAGTTACATTTCGCAAAATTCGTGATATTTTCGGATAATATATTCGTCCCTCTGAAACCGCTATTAAGAATTTGGTCCTTAAATTTGAGTCGACAGGCTCGATACGAAATGTGCGAACACCAATACGTCTTCGACCGGGTCGCTTAACTGAAAACATCACAGCCGTGAACCACAGTGTGGAAACAGATCCAAATTTGTCACTTCTTCAACGTTCAAAACAATTGGGGTTAACGTGATAAGATTTAAATCTGCACCTGCCCGTGGGCCTTATTCAGATGGTGGATCATTGCCACTGTGGATGGTATGTAACGCCATCCTCGCCCTAGAAGGCTTTCGGATATGTATATCCTCTGGTTACTCCTAGTTGCAACTTCAAAAGCCTTCACTCATTGCTGAAGAGTTGGAGACTATTCAACTGCTGTTCCAGAACGCATGAAGCTTAATATAATTAAGAACACGACAGCATTCATACTCACTGGTGCTGGACCATTCATTGCGTTCATTGTGAATGATTCGACTGACAAACTCAAACGAGGGCCTCGAAACTCACAGCCACCACGATACTTCCGAAGGGCCTACCTCAATAATCAGTCAGAGAATAGCTAAATGCCTAAAGACACAAATAGCGGAACTCTGGGGCTTTACTGATTCCCGTGGAAATACAGTGGATTGTCCAGTTGGCTCCTACTAGCCTTGAAGGGGACTGGGCTCCCTTTTGCCCCCACAAGACACAAGTCTAGATGGTTTGTGAACCACAAAGACTTATAATGTGGGGGTGGGGTTATCCGAAACCACCAGATGGCGAATTTTGCGTAAGGATTTGGAACAGAAGCTGACCAAACATTCACATCGCCGTAGATTCGCGCCAACTTATTTGGGAACAACCGGCTGGTTCTTCTTGACACGAAGTCTATTTTCACTTGTCAGGGGGTATATCAACAAGCAAAATTGCAAAATTGAGACTATCCAAGTCCTGCCCAGAACACATGTCTAGCATGCTCACTGGATCTGGGAACATTTCACCAGGTAGGTGTTATTAAAGTTGAAATGAACCCGGGCACCATACAAAACTGACCTGTCTGTTATGGGGCCGCGAAACCACAACCACCACGATACTCCCATATAGGGGCCAACCCCAATAATCAGCCAAAGAACAGCTAAATGTCTAAAGAGACAAATATTGGAACTCTGCGAGCTTACTGATTCCCGCGGAAATAAAGTGGAGTTTCCAGTTGTACACATGCTGACTTCAGAGGACTGGGCTCTCTTTTTCCCCCAGTTGCACAGGTGTAAGTTGTTGCTTTCTCCAAAGACCGGGGGTACTTTGGCGTCCATAAAAACTCCAATTAGAGACAAAACACATTTGCCATCGTGCAATAACGTTAGAGTGTAAATTTTGAAAACTAAAACTAGTGCCGCGCTGCTAATTTGCCGCAAAGATGGCTAAAGCAACAGACAATTTTCCACGAGATTTTCGGGGCCCAAGCCAGATTTTGACAGTTTTAACGTTGACTAAAGAAACCCATTAAATAAAAACGGTTTAAAAAAATAAATAAGACCCTCAAACCGGGGAACGAATAATGATACTGATAATGATAATTTAGCTTTCAGCGATAAATATATGAGAATATGATATTGGGAGGATAGCTGGCTAAGGCTTTGATGGATAGCTCGCGTTATATAGCCAGATTTGGTTAAACCTTTAGACTCAAAATTAAACTAGTGCTATCTAAACTGGTGCCTAGAAGCGCTCTATTAATAGTGAAAGAGTGATAAGTGAGAAGTTTTTTAATGACAGTCCAAACACAAGGGGTTAAAATGGAATCATAGCAGCTTAGTGGTCTGGTATAAACGTATTTTTACAAAATTGGTTCTGGTAACAAGCGTTGCCACATTTCAGGTCCGCGTTATAAGAGATTGGCGAAACTAAACAAAAATCATTAAATTGTTCAAACAATTCAAATTATCGAAAACTCGACAAAACTATAATTGTCATAGGTGGCAACATTATATTGTCGTAAAACAGTTACAAAAGAACATATAAGCACACACTAACTGACTCACACACACATCCATATATGTTCATCACACAACAATGAAATGAAAAAGAAAGAATGAAAAGTTCATTATTTGTTGGGGAGTTCAACAACTTGTTGTTATAGTTGGACGAACATTAAGAATTCGTTTGTTGTAAAAGAAGGAATGTTTCCATAGAATTGAAAATTACCACGAATTATTTTTGTTGTTGTTGTTGTTGTTGTTTGAACTTTTGTTGGCAACATGTTTTTTAATGAGTTTTTATAAATTTTTGGAAATCTTAAAATTGTTTTTTGTTGCTTTTGTTTTAATTATTTAATAAAAAAATAAACTGAAACTAAAATATGAGCAAATGGAAGGAACAACGTTGTGAGATTTGATGTATGATGATCAATTGCCTTAACAAGTTGTTTTCTTGCTTCCGGTGTTGTGTGTGTGTGTGTGTTGGTCTTTTACGAGTTGAGTTTGTAAAGTTGCTCAGGGGGGGAAACTTGATTTAAGCTTGAAATATTTTTTTTATTTAATGGTTCGAAGGACATTTATTTTATCTAGGAATCATAAAAATGTGAGAACACCAACGCGTATTCGACCAGGTGTTGAAGCAGATCCAAATTTGTCAATTCCTCAACGTTTTCAACAATTTGGCTTATGCAAAACCACCACAACTGTGTGATTCGATTTACATCCGCACCTGGCCATGGAGCCTTAATCAGATGGTGGATCTAATCACTGCATGATTTGGAACGTCATGCTCGTCCTAGAAAGCCGAAGCTATAATTCTATGCAACAGAAACCTTCTAGTTGCAACTTTAATAATTCCGGAGCAGGGCTGCAAATCATCACACCTTGCTAAAGAGTTGGAGACTTTCCAACTCCTGTCCAGAACACATGTCTAGCATGCTCACTGGACTGGATCATTCACTTTGCGTGTCATTATCAGTGAGATGATCCTGGCCACCATAATAACCATTATACTGTTATGGGGCCGCGAAACCACAACCACCACGTTACTCCCATATAGGGGCCAACCTCAATGATCAGCCAGAGAACTATTAAATGTCTAAAGAGACAAATAATGAACTCTGGGGCACACTGATCCCCGTGGAAATAAAGTGGAGTTTCCAGTTGACTCCCTGCCTGTCTTCAGAGGACTGGACTCCCTTTTTCCCCAGTTGCACTGTGTCTAGATAGTGGAATTCTATAAAGACCATATCCATGTGCCCCCGGGGGGAGCAAAACCACCACATGGCGAATTTTGCATAAGGCTTTGGATTTGAAGCCTTACAAGGTTCAACTGGTGCAGGAATTGAAGCAGACCGACCATTCACATCGCCAAAGATTCATTGAACTCATTCAGGAACTACCGGCTGGTTTTTCTGAAAAAATCTTTTTTAGACGAAATTTATTTTCACAAATATTTGGACTTCTAAAAATCCTAGAGCGATTATTGAGAAGGCTTTGCATGCTCAACGTGTCACTGTATGGTGCGCTATGTGGCCTGAAAGTGTGATTGAGTCGTGTTTTTCGCAGAAATGCGTTTACCGCTGGAAATGCGGTAACGGTCAATGGATCACGCTATCGCTAGATGTTAACTACTCAGTTTTCGCATACTGGATACCACTGGCATGTGGTGCTATATGTCACACAGCCATTGAAACGACAATCAGCAGTTAAGTGGCCAGCCAGATCGTGTGATTTAACACCACTGAATTATTTTTTGTGGAACTATGTTAATGACAGGGTCTATACGCAGCCAATCGAATCAATTTCACTCCTAAAACCCAAAACCCGTGGTGTGATTAACGAAATTGGACTGTCATTTTGCCAAAATGTGATTACAAATTTTGATAAAAGAATCGATATCTGTCAGCGTGGTCGTGATGGACATTTGCTAGATATCATTTTTCATTCATAATTGCCGAGCTTTTCTCTTCGTAACACAATAAAAATTTTAATCATCTTAATCTAAATTTCTTATTTTATTTTGTTTTAGAAAGCAAACCCCTTTACCAATGATATGTATGGCGCCAAAATTTAAAAATCTAGATATAGTTACAAGAAACATACTATGGTCTCTGTAATAATATATGATTGTGATGAACAAATTATGTTTGTTATTACTCATATTTCGATCATATTTTTTAATGAAATTTAAAAATCATAAAATGGTTATAACGCACAACAGACATAACATGGCTGCTGTTAACAAATTGATACTTTACTGACACTCCTCAAATTCAACTATTTTATTTCTTTCCGTGTAATATAAATAGGCTCTCAAATAATATATTTCTGACACCTGATAGCTGTTAATTTTGCTAATGGCATAATAGTATTAATACTCCGAATGGATGTTAAAATGCTTTCGTAAAGGATCAGGATCACTTTAACCGTAAATTTATTTCTAGTAAAAACTGGCCAAATTAGTGTTAGTACTATGGTGTCGTGTTGTACTACAGCAGCCGCATCAGCTTACAAAAGAAAACCTTATGGTTACGGTTTACTTTTCTAAGATGCCATAGAAAAGCCTGAGGTCATCGCAATTTCTCGCTTAGAGAAACTGTTACGCGTTATCTCATTTGATTTGTACACGACGAAATTATACCGGAACAATCGCTTAAGAGGATATGTTAGGAACGTTGAGATGTTAGGCCACTCCAAAGCTCAAATTGGTATGTTTGAGATCCCTCATTTCGAAAGCTCCGAGAATTTGTTTCTGAATCAGGAATTCCTCATAGATAGCAGCAAAAGAGAAAGTAGAGCATCCTTTCAACTGAACTTTCGTTAATGCAATGAACGATAAAGTGGTTTTGGTGATAAGGAAACCTCAAAATATATATCCAGATCATTAGCTGATTTATACGTTTAATACTGGGTACCTAGCAAGGCCAGGCACTTAATGACAAATCAGTCAAATTTTTTGAAGTGCCTCAATATTTTTCTTTACCGCAGCTCCATATTTAATTAACTACACGTTTTCGGTAGCCTGCTAGAAGTTAGGCGTGTATTCTGAACAAATAAGCTATTGATAAGCTATGAGATTTCTGTTATTTTAACTTAAAGATCTTTTGGGAATTAGTAAAATAAAAGCTCGGTATATCAGCGATCACATCAAAAGATACGAATTTATTTCCCCTATAACCTCAAAGGTTTACGCCAGTATTACCAGGAATTTTTCTACCTTGAGAGTCCCTAATTGTAACCGTTCACAAAGAGTAAAGTGGTTCACTATTCAGGTTGTTAAATAAGGCAATTTAAAAAGCTCACATAATGGCGACCTTAACTTTCGTCATTTTCTTTCCGCTTAATTTTTTTAATGTTCCTCCATTTGCTTTTTTGCTCTCCCTCAACTTTTTTCATCTCATCTACTGTATGTTCAGAGAGCCACTTTTATCCTAATGTATTTTTCTTTTGTTAGCAATAGGGATTGTATAACGCGACCATGCCCAAGGTTTTCAAAAGAACTCTCTCTATCCCAGATAGCGTTACGAAAATAAGAAGATAATAAGTTATTTACCAAATACCGTCGATAAAGAAGCAACAAGACAGAGTTAAATGTGATAAGAACCCCACAACGTTTCTATTATAATGATTTCGGCAAGAACTGAAGATCTATCTTTTAAAAAGAGCTGTGTTAACCAATACCAAATAACATCAGAAGTGAAGCCTTAGCATAAATAATAACGGCACTCAATGGAATGGCTGAAATTGATTGTAGACCGTCAATGCGAGGATGCTCTTCGGCAAATTCTTTTAACTTGAACTGCAAATCTTTAGGTAATTTAAAAAAATAATCCCTCTAGTTTTAGTTTAATTCACATATGGAGTGCTTCCATGCCATCTATGGGGCGCCGTACAATTAAAGTTCTTTTACTTGTCGTTATAGCGCACAGTGCACGCCATACTTTATATAAACTTTAAGTGCCCATCTATAACGATTTAGAAGATGAGCCTTTATTGGGGAAAAACATATGCCTTGAGATGCACAGTCCTTTAAGTTTATTTTTATTGTTTTCTACTCTTTAGAGTCACTGCGGGGTTTTCCAATTACAAGGCTTGTACGTGTGAGAACAGCCTTTAATTTTTAACTTTTTGATGTAGTTGAAACATGGGATCAAACTTAGTCTTTCAAGTCACCCCCGGAGACACATTCACATGTTTTGACGGAATCTCACCGTCATTACATATGTCAACGGGGATAAAAGGGACCCCAATCCCCATCAAGGCTAGCAGGAGCCAACTGGACAATTCCACTATATTTCCACGGGAATCATCAGTGAAGCCCCAGAGTTTACCTATTTGTCGCTTTAGCCTTTTAGCTGTTCTCTGACTGATTATTGAGGTTGACACTTCGGGAGTATCGTGGTGATTGTGGTTTTGAGGCCCTCGTTTGAGTTGTATGGGTTGGATCATTCACAATGAACACAATGAATGGTCCAGGTCCAGTGAGCATGATTGCGGCTGTGTTCTTAAATTTTATGAAGCTTCGTACCTTCTGGACCAGGAGTTGGATAGTCTTCAATTCTTCAGCAAAGAATGAAGGCTACGGCGTGCTCCGGGCTTTTAAAGTTGCAACTAGGAGTGACTGGAGGATATGCGTATCTAAAGGCCTTCTTGGGCGGAATGGCGCAACTTTTCATCCACAGTAGTACCCCCCGGGGGCACATGATAGTCTTTTTGGAACCTACTATTCCATCTAGACTGGTGTCTTGTGGAGTAAAAGGGAGCCCAGGCCCCTTAAACGCTAGAAGGAGCCATCTGGACAATCCACATATTTCCACGGGAATCAGTGAGCTCGCAAAATTCGCTATTTGTCTCTTTAGACATTTAGCTATTCTATGGCTGGTTATTGAGGTTGGCCCCTATATGAGAGTATCGTGGTGGTTGTGGTTTCGAGGCCCTCGTGAGAGTTTGTGGGTCCGATCATTCAAAATGAACACAATGACTGGTTCAGGTCCAGTGAGTATGAATGCTGTCGTGTTCCTAATTATATTAAGCTTTATGCGTTCTGGAGCAGGAGTTGGATAGTCTCCAACTCTTTAGCAGGGAGTAAAGGCTGCGACCTACTTCGAGCTTTTGTAATTGCTACTAGGTCGTGAGTGGCGTTGCGTTTCATTCACAGTAGTAATGGCCACCATCTGATTATGGCTCAGATGTAAACATTATCACATCATTTCATCCACGGTCTGGTTACAGCTAGTTATAGACGTAAATCTTATCAGGCATAACCTTTCAAATCCCTCCGGAGCCGCACAGTCTTGATGGATCTTTTCCCTATTTGAAATGTGATTCGGGAGTAAAAGGCGGCACCAGTCGCCTGGACTAGGGGAAGCCCAATACTGGAAAAGACATAGAGGACTCTCGAAGTCTGACCAGTGACTTATTATACACACACTGTTACCGCGGGAACCAGTTGCGCGTGGGGCTATGGCGCTGTTCTTGTTGTTGGTGAGGCCTCTCGGGCAGCAACGTGGTGGCTATGGTGTAATCGGGTTTTGTAGAAAACTTCGAAAGGATAAGATTAACATCCAAATGAATATCCTAGTTGCCCTTGTAACAGAACTAGAAGTTGGATAGTCTTCAACTCTTTAGCAAGGAGTGGGGCACGTGTCTGCTACCGTACACTTGAAAATTGCTACTGCGTCCTAAGGTGCATACCTAGTGTGTATGCGTTTTAGGGCGTGAGTGATAGCTTTCCTACACCCAGTGGTAAAACCACCATCAGATTGTGAGCCCCATGGCTCGGCGGTGATGTATATCCTATCACATAACCTTTCAAGTCGCGAATAAATTTTTAAAAATCGTTCTACAAGTGTTGAAGTTCTAAGGTAAAAAACAGAAAAAGAAATACAAACAAATTAAAACTTATAAAACCTCCCTTAGTATCCTTCCATACACAATCATATCCTAAGTATCCACTAAAAACCCAGCTTCTCCAATTCTTCTATTAATTTTTTTAAACTACTTTTAAAATCAATCTCGTTTAAAAAAAGCATAATGCATGCGTGTGTGCATGTGTACGTCTGTGGTTATTTCTTTGTTTCAATGGAAGAGTATATGTAGAGGGTGTTTTTTATAGAGGTATAAAACTTTAATTTGACAACACTGCGACATGAATAGACTGACGCTATAACAACGCTTTCAAATTTTGTAAATTTATTTGGAAAATCATGGTTTTGTTCGAAACACCCAATTCCGATTTCATAACTGAATTTTGTTTCGCGACGACTTTTGCAATTTTAGGTGATAATGCATAATGACCTCAATGCATGTTGACACCGTTAGATCCAGAAAAACTGCCTGTTTTGTGCGCTTTATGGGCTATTGGAGTCGTTGGTAAACAAAGCTTGGCAGAACGTCGCAATTAATGGTGACCGCTATAGAGTCATGATTACTGACTTTTTCGTTTATTAATTAAACAACCATATTGTGCAGGACTGTGGCGTTACTGCCGATATGCGATCAAAAATGTTGAAAAAATGCATGGGAAATTGGACCTCCGACCAGACTATGTTTGAGCTAGCCGTGGCGGTAATATCTCGGAAGAGTAAATACATTTCATATAAATTAAAAAAAATTCGTTCTTTTATTCCCATTGCAAAGTGTTATACCTCTATAATAAACACCCTATAGTTTTATTTTTTTAAGCCCCCCTGAAATGTTTAATTTAAGTGTGTAATTAATTTCGATCAACATTTCATTTATAATGTTACTTCGCGTTGTCTTGTCTCGTCTTTTCTTGTCTTTTATCTTTACGTTAATCTCTTAATGATCATAAACATCATAATTAAGTTAAACAATTTAACATTTAGTAAACAATAAAAAATGTTTATTTGTTTAAATAAAAACGCAGACAAGTCGTTTTTTTTACAATAAAGAAAAAAATAAATAAAAGTAGAATTAAAAGTAAGAAACGGCGGCATGGCACCACTTATAAGCGCGTTATTTCACATGACATTCCTTTGTGCCTATTTGGACAGTGTAAAGTATTCGTTATTATCCTCAGCAGGTAATGGAATTTATAATAATAATAATACCTTTTTGAAAGAATATTAAATAAAAAAAATATACCAAAATATTTTCATTAATAAATTGGAAGTGGTCTTCAGTGGAGAACCCTTATAATTTTGTTGTTTGTAAGTGTGAACGCGGTCTTAAATGATGCTTTTAGTTAAATCGCTTACTGCGAAACGTCAGTAATTATTTAATTATTTGTGATAGTGAAGTAGAATGAAGAAGCAACTTTCAAGCTCTCCGAAGAATTTAAATCACTTCACACATGTAGTGAAATACCATGATGGTCATAAACTTAATTAGTGATTTAGAGTATTTTAAAACATTTTTTTTACAATTCATTTTTCTGCATCTAGTCACGTGTGTTTTTTTTACATACGTATAATATATAATATTTTAGAGTTACTGCACAGTAGGTCAGAAACCAAATATTTTGTAAATAAATCAGCAATTTTGCAAACGCTGTAGGGATTGGAGCAAAGTTTGAAATGCTAGTAGCAGCAAAATATTTTAGTTTTAATTGAGAGGTTAACTTTTCCATATCTAAAAGTAGCAGCTAAATAGGGTTCCAAAACACAGTACCTCAGTACTTTAGAGTTTTAAATAAAATTAAACGATTTATTTACTTTCAATACACACAAGAACTTTGTTGTCTTTACTCATTGATGATTCAACTTGAATTAATTCATTTGCCCAGCAAGTGGTGCTTACTTATATAGTTGTTTTTAGCGCTTCGCGCACATACAACAATATTCTACTTTAACAGTGCCCTATATTGTTGTTGTTGTTATCATTCTGTTTAGGCGCCTGCTTGGCCGTGTGTTTTGTTTTGTTCTGTGGTAGTTGTTTTTGTTTTCTGTTGTTTACTTATTTGGTAGAATTTCTTTCTTGTTGTCTTGTTTGTATTAGATTTCTTAGAAAACTATGCAGTTAGTAAAATGTACAGTGGGTCGTTTCCTTTTTTTTTTTTTGCTGTTAATTATTTTCTTTTAAAACTTAATAAATCATCTTCGTAACAATACGTAATATTTTATGATCAGTGCACAGTAGGTCAGAAAACAAATATTTTGTAAATAAATCAGCAATTTTTAAAGGATTGGAGCAAAGTTTTAAATGCTAGTAGCAGCAAAATATATTAGTTTTTGTTAAGAGTTAAAGTTTCCATATCTAAAAGGAGTAGCTGAACAGGGTTCCAAAATAGGGCACCTCATTCACATACATTTTTGTTAAACTTTTTTTTATTTCATCGGTCTTACAACCCGTTTTGGTAGTTTAACAATCTTCACTAGTTCTCTATATAAATCCATTAATCGAAACCCGAGATTCCCAAGTCATGCATCAATAATCCCCAAAATAAAAGTTTTCGGCTTTGCATATAAAATCCACGTTTTTTTATTCCTTCTTGCGAATTAAGAGGCATTGGAGTCAAATTCAAACTATGTAAAAACACGAAAATGTCGAGGAGATCAGCAGCAATATTCAAAATGAAATTTTCACAAGAAAAATTCTTATCTACAGGGTTTTTCAACAATAAGTTTGTGTTCTAAAACAAACGATTCAAATTTAATTTGTATCACGAAGATAAAAGATCGGCAATTATGAAAAATGACATCTAGCAAATATCCACCACGACCACGCTGACAGATGTCGATTCTTTTATCAAAGTTTTTAATCACTTTTTGGCAAAATGGTGTTCCTATTTCGTTAATCACATCACGGATTTTGAGTTTTAAGGCTGAAATCGATTCGATTGGCTTCATATAGACTATGTCCTTAATACAGCCCCACAAAAAATAATCCAATGGTGTTAAATCACACGATCTGGCTGCTGATTGTCGTAAAATTATGCGATCGGGAAATTTGGTTTGCAATAAATTGTTTACTTCATTGGCTGTGTAATATGTGGCACCGTTCTGTTGAAATCACATGTCAGTCATATCCATATCGTCAATAATAGGTCAAAAATTAGTTGTTAGCATCTCGCGATAGTGTGACCGTACTTCCAGCCTTCTCGTCGAAAAATAAAACGGCCAATCACGCCTCCAGACCGCAAAGCGCACAATAAAGCGACACGTTGAGCATGCAAAGCCTTCTCAATAATCGCTCTAGAAATTTTAGAAGCCTAGATGCGCACATTTTGCTTGTAGACTTACCCTGAAAAGTGAAAATGGGTTTCATCTGAGAAAACGATTTTCTCAGAAAAAGCAACTGCTTGTTTCTAAATGAATGTGAATTGTCGCTCGGCTTCAATTCCTGCACTAGTTGAACCTTGTAAGGCTTCAAAGTCAAATTCCTACGCAAAATTCTCCATGTGGTGGTTTTTGATAACTCTAATTTTTGGGAACGTCGAGGAATTGACAAATTTGGATCTGCTTCAACACTGTGGCTTACCGCTGCGACGTTTTCAATAATCTAATCCGCATGAATTTTTCCAACATCCGTCTGTCGGCATAGACTAGCGACTTCAGATATCTCCACAGAAAATAGTCTAGCGGATTTAAATTGCATGAGCTGCAATTCACGGCCACAAAATGCGTAACTATGCGGATTCCTTCAATAAATCAATTGTGGCACGAGCTGCGTGACAATTTGCTCTGTAATTTTGTAACCGTAACTTCTACACATTATGGCGCTTCAATTGAAAAGCTTCAGTAAACATGGCTCTATAGCGGTCACCATTGATTATAACATTGTAATATATATATATATACATCAGTTCTCCTGGATGTAAAGGTGTCTCACCAACACTTGAGAATTATCGTCACTCCAAATATGCCAGTTTTTTTTTATTGACGTAACGATTCAAATAAAATTGAGCTTCATGCTACACAAAATTCCCTCATGAAAATCGGAATGAAAGGCAATTTTTTTGGGCCCAATTTTTTCTAATTTAAAAGCGTTGTTGCGTTGCGTTGTGTAAATGGCCAGCTGTTAAGAAAGTGTTATACCTAGGGATATGCCTCCTATGTAAGGCAAAACTTGGGAAACGCAAAAATTTTTAGAGTTTAAAAGCTGAGTTAATCTCACCGCAGAGAGAAATATGACATACGATCAGATCTTCTCATATCTCTAAACAAGAAACCTTTCAAGAGACTCAGCTCTGAGATCAAAAACGAATGCAGATTTTAAAAATGTGATGAAGGGACTCCAAAAGAAGGATAATAGATCTTTTGTTACAGAGACCTACTATTTCTCCTAATTAAGAGTTAATTCCTTCAACAATGAACGAAAATGGAAAAATGGTTTGAAGGTGTAAACTGCGAAAAAAGCAAGCGGAAAACGTTCTCGTGTAGAGACGTGAGGTAAGTGTAAAATACTCTTGCGGACAATAATTCAAAAAAATAACGTTAAAAGCTTCTATCTACTTCCACCATAGAAGGATAATCATTCTCGAACTTCTGCAGAACTTTATCCAGACGAACGTTGTCTAATGCTATATTAAGAGCATAAGAGTTACAATAGATTGTAGCTACAAGCCTTAGATATCGTAAGGAAGACTGCAGAGTGAAGGCGGTCCGTAGAGAAAAAAACAATGACAGCTAAAGTGACAGGCAATGACTTCAGAATTTAAAATATCACATTTCCTAGGGTTAATTCTTAAAAGGCGTATCTATGTTTGCCACATAAGAAATGCGTATGCCTTCAAAATATCCAACACAGATAGGCAAATACTCTATGCGAATATCATTTTGTAAATTCAGTGCTAAGAAGGATTATAGATATTCGAAACACACGAAGATGATGTACAGGCGAAGATGATTTTCCGATTATAAACTACCTTCTAACTTTCGTAATCATCTCCTCGCTCATCTGAAACAAGCTGATAATTCCGCGATACGCAGCAATCCGCCTGCTCCTCTTTGAGCTTGGAGTAACTGTATGACCTTCAAACCCATTGTGATACCACTAAACACTGCATTATAGAACCCTATCGCAAAACCTAATAGTTTCTAATAAAGAGTTTAACCTACCCCCAAATTCAATGTTAGCAATATCATGACAATTTCGCAGAAATCGTTAAATACGTTGCCCAACGATTGCACAAGCTCCATGCAAGGATACGATATGTGTATGCTTGACAATATATACCGCTAGTAGCCGGAAATTTGAAATAGATTTTCCTCAATGGATTTAAATTTATTTGTGGAAAAGTCCGATATTTCAATAAATTAAATCATACGTATTGTTACGCAAATAAGTTTATAAAAGTGTATATGTGTTTGTGTAAAAGAATGAATTCTTGCATTCACCACTTAAAAAGTGTGGCTTTTAAACAAAATAAAAAAAAAAGTTTGCTTAAGCGTGTTGAATAGCAATGTTTTCTGCAGAGGTGTCTGCTTGTTTCTAAGACAGAAGATCATAAGTTGTGAGTTCGAGTCCCACCATAGCCTCTAGATACATGAGTGATTTAAAGTAAAATAGGAGACTGGAATTAGAAATAAAATAAGGAAACCATGGTGGTTGGTGAATTAATAGATCACATGTCATAGGTTCAAATCCTAGCAAAGCCTTCAGTGTAAAGAAAATAATTGCTGCTTAGCAGCCATGAAGAAGTTTAAAGAAAACTAAATTCGTATCTCGAGAAGATTCTCGATTGGAATGAATTGTTGTATTATCGCGATAGAACAGTGATGGTTATAATTGCGCCATTATAGCGTAAGGAAGTCGTGGTGAAAAACTCAGCAGAAACTATATGGCAATTGTGGCTGCGTTGGTTTGCACGGCGTGATTAGTGCATTAAAATATTTAGAGTCATGAGTTTTAATCCCATCAAAGCTTTGAGTATGAAGAGAAATAATTGTTATTTAGCAGTTAAGATGAATGAGTTATTTAAACAAGTTATTAGACAAGATTTTCAAAGACCGTCAGACATGAGTTTACATCCCACAAAAGTCTTTAGTGTAAAGAAAGATAATTTTTGCTAAGCAGCCATGATGAATGAGTTGTTTAAAGAAACAAAGATTCCTACCTTAAGGAATTGTTGCGTTAACGCGTTAGATGATTCGGTGAAAGTGATTGCATATTAAACCAGTGAAATGATTTCACACAGAGTGTCCGCCGGGAAGATATAGTACTTGGTTAGTTTATAATTTTTGATTAAATAAAAGACAGTGGCTCTTATGTTGTTTTATTTAATGTCGGCAATTATGTATGGAATACAATATCAGATAAATGTCTGTCTCTGTTAAGTCTCACAAATGCGAGTCCTTTTTCATTACATTCTCACACATTTCACGCGGTATTCCATTAATTTTATCACGAATATGTTGTTCAAGTTGCTCAAGCGTTTTCGGTTTGTTTGCATAAACCTTGCATTTCAGATATCCCCACAAAAAGATGTCTGGAGCAGTCAAATCCGACGACCGTGGAGGCAAATTTTCTGGAAATAACGTTTGTGCAAGGAGATCTTGCTGTAATTCCTTTCAAATCCCGGCTGTATGCGATGTGACACCGTCTTGTTGATACCACATGTTAATGAAGTCCAAACAGAAGAAAACTGTTGATTAATTTAAGGGTTTCCCATTCCCCAGAACCGATTATTCTGTTTATTCACATATCCATTCAACTCAAATTGTGCCTCGTCACTTATTATGATTTCGTCATGCAAATCGGAGTTGTCATCTGCGAGCTGTAACATCCTATTGGCATTAGTACGGTGACGTAAATGATTTTGTGAAAGAAGTTGTCAACTAAATCTTATATGGAAACAAATATAGGTGCCCCTGTAGGCCAGTAGGTAGTGTATTAGCTTGTCAGTATGGGGGTTGAGGGTTCGATTCCCAACGAAGACCTTGGTTTTTTTTTTCACTACAAAAATAAAAATTGACTGTCGGTGGGGCTGCTCAGCGATGAAGGCATAGTCACTGGTCGCTGTGCTGTCTTTATACGGCAGTTAATTTCCGACTATCCTTCTACTTTCACCACCTGTTTCATCTCTTCTCTATTTTGACTAACCAGGTATTGTTGCCTGAAGTGCTACTTCTCTTTTGAAAAAAAAAAGAAAAAACAAGTCCTTGTGTAAATTGGTGGCAAAAGTGGTTCCTTGAAGATCAAGCTCCTGCACAAGGCGTCAAATTGAAGTTTATGTATTGAAAGTAATCACTTTCTTGAACAGCAGTAATGCTTTCTGCCGATCTTGCAGTACGTTGTGGTCCATGCTTGGGCCTATCACCTACAGATCCTCCTTCTTCGATATTATTCACTACACGATAAATAGTGTGTTTTATTGGCATGTTGTTTCTCCCAAAAATTTCACGTAACTTTCTAGGCGTCACAGTAATCGATGATTGATTTTGATAAAATATTTTAACGATTAAAACACGTTGGTTATTCCATAATAGATTTGCCACGTGCTTACTTAACGACTGGCAAATATAAACTGTCAAGACTAATGTTTACCAAAAGGGCGGTAAAACAAAGTAGTATACCTTCCCGTCGAACACCCTATAGTAACTATTTCCTTTATCAATTGAACAGCTACGATGAGTAGGAGCTGTGCTTTCAACAAAACAATGCAACGTGTCACGCAGCTCGAGCCACAATTGATTTATTAAAAGATTTGGTAACTGTTTAGTTTCACATTTCGGAACCGTATGCTGACATACGGCCACAAATGATGGAAAAAGTCATTCAAAATGGTACCTCCAGGTAAGAAGACATCCGAACCGGCCGTGGCTCTCAAATTCCAGAAGTCATATTTAAATTATAATGGCAGAAGATTATCTTTCGGATAAAGTAAATCTCAAGTCAACAAAATCAATCGAATTGAATGCCTTATATCTCTATACCACGTGTCTAATTCACGACTGGCAAGTATGAACTGTGAACACTAATGTTTACGAAAATGGGGGCAATTTTATACAGCGGACATCCTGTATAAAATTATAACAAGGAAGTTGTGATAAAATTCTGAGCACCTGATTGGTGAATCAGACAATTGTTAGTAGAAGTAAGATTCACAGTCTATTTGAAAGTCTCGCCAACGCCACAGAATTTTGTGGTAAGTCAAAGTGCACGTTTAATATATAGAAGATGGTGGGAATACATTTAGCCAGAGCCGTGGCGTAAAGAGAAAAAAGTTCAATAGTCTTTCTTGAAATGTTGTAAATTTTTCCTGTTAAGACAAATACTTATTTTACATTCCAATACACATGTAGTTACACGTTCATTTATGAATATTTTGTTTTATAAATTACGAAATTTATAGCACACAAAAGTCTGGCAATATTCCAAATTACTATCGTTCATACAAAAAAGTACGCACATGTACAAAAATGTGTTGGTGATTATAAATGTGCTGTTGGTTTTTGTATTTTTTTTTTGTTCGTATTTTTGCTTTTTTTTTCTTCCTCTTCTTTTTGTTCTTGTTCTATTGGTGCTTTGCCGGTGTTATAATTAAAGTTTTGAACTTGTCCAAGCAAATAGATTTATTTTTGTACAAGGTCAGGGTTATTTCTTGATTTTGTCGTATATGCCATTATACGTAAATTGATTTTAGGTGAAGGTCATGTGACCGACATCCATCTTCTTTTCAAATAGTTGTTTTTGTTTTTGTATTAATTGGTCTTTGATTTACTATTTTTTTTTTCTTATTTATCTAATGTCAATGAATATTCAAATTGATTTCACAAATTAATTTATCAAATTAATAAAATAATTATTATATTGACATCAGAAGTGTTACGTTTCTCAATTACAAATGTAACAATTAAATTAATGATGGTGGTCTCTTTTATGCGCTACAGTCTAAGTATTAAGCACTTTAACTTGGGCACTAATTCTGCCATTCGCATACTAGTGAATTTTTACTCGAATGTGCTAGTTGTATGGTTTTTGGGATTCTTTGTCTCGTTATCGGATATACGGTGTCGAAATTTTTAATGACAGCATTCGATAGCGTGCGAACGTTGTAACGGTGGAAGTCGTACCTCGTTTTCACCTACACCATATTACTACTTCATTAGTTAGTATTACTTTATTATTATTTTTGTTTAATTTTAAATGAATTACTATTATATTATATTATATTATATTATATTATATTATATTATATTATATTATATTATATACATTATATTATAATATATTATATTATATTATATTATATTATATTATATTATATTATATTATATTATACTATATTATAATATATTATATTATATTATATTATATTATATTATATTATATTATATTATATTATATTATATTATATTATATTGTATTATATTATATTATATTATATTATAATTGTTATTATAAATGTTATTATATTACATTATATTTATAAGATTTAAATTAACGGTCGGGAACGTCAGAGCCCCACCTGTCATTCAGAAACAAGCAACTCATCAATGCAGTTCCCACAACTGACAGCTGTCAATCAATTATGATAATAATGTGTGTGTGTGAATGAATGTATGTACCCACGCACTAGTATATAAGGCGGAACATTTTATAAAACGGATCAATTGGCAAGAAGATCACCTGCAGATAAGAAGTCTTTTGGAGGAATTTTATATTCCACAATAACTTCTTGCGCGCAGACAGCCCGCCTGCCGGTAAAAGATCTTTTGGAGGAATTTTATATTCCGCAATAATCTCTTATCGACAGTGCAGCTGCAATTGGCGGAAGTTTATCTTCTACCGGGAATTGGCTTGACCGTGCGACTGATGCCTGATGCGGAATTTTATATTCCCTCAGTATTATTCAACACGGCCAAGAACTCTTCGTGTAGTGCTTAGTTTACCGCAGCGGCCGTCTGTGTCGCCGCCATCTTTACCCCCGCCGCCATTACCGCTGCCGTCTGTACCGCTGCCGCCTGTACCGCAGCCATTTTTTTTCCGCTGCCGCCTATACCGCTATACCACTACCAGGTCCTGGCACCAGTGCCGCTGCCACCTGTACCGCTGCCGCTTGTACCGCTGCCGCCTGTATCGCTGCCGTCTGTACCGCTGCCGCCTGTACCGCAGCCATTTTTTTCCGCTGCCGCCTATACCGCTGCCTCCAGTACCACTACCAGGTCCTGCCACCAGTGCCGCTGCCACCTGTACCGCTGCCGCCTTTACCACTGCCGCCTGTACCGCCTACACCGTTGCCGCAGCCGTCTTTACCGCTGCCTCCAGTACCACTACCAGATACTGCCGCCTCTTCCACTACTGCCGCAGTTCCCCCCGGAGGCACATAATAGTCTTTTTGGAACCTACTATTCCATTTAGACGGGTGTCTTGCGGGGTAGAAGGGAGCCCAGGCCCCTCAAAGGCTAGTAGGAGTCACCTGGACAATCCACATATATCCACGGGAATCAGTTGCCCCAGAGTTCACTATTTGTCTCTTGAGACAATTAGCTGTTCTCTGACTGGTTATTGAGGTTGGCCCCTATATGGGAGTATCGTGGTGGTTGTAGTTTCGGACCCTCGTGAGAGTTTCTGGGTCGGATCATTCAAATTAACACAATGAATGGTTCAGGTTCAGTGAGTATGAATGCTGTCGTGTTCTTGATAAAAAAGAGCTTCATGCGTTCTGGACCAGGAGTTGGAAAGTCTCCAACTCTTTAGCAAGGAGTGAAGGCTGCGACCTACTTCGAGCATTTGAAATTGCTACTAGAAGTGACCGGAGGATATACGTATTCGATGGCCTTCTAGGGCGTGGGTAATGTCCAATTATCCAAGTGGTTTGACCACCATCTGATTATGACTATATGGTCGGTGCAGATGTAGATCAAATCGCGCACTACTGCCGCAGCCGTCTTTACCGTTTCCGCCTGTACCGCTGCCGCCTGTACCACTGCTGATGCTCCTACCGCTGCCCATCGCCTCAGCGAGTTGACTCCCCGTTCTTCGGCTACGATTCCCAACCGTCCACTATCAACCATCTACCTTTCAAGAATTGACTAAATAAACTTGGTGATAAGTTTTATAACGTTTGTAAAGTATTGAGTGTCATTCCTTCCACGGACCAAGAAGGTAGGTAATAAAAAAATTAAAAATTGCAACGGCCCTGGTCTCCGCTGTTGCTATCCCAGCAACCACTGGAAACGTGTCATTACTACGTACGAATGAGAATATTTCTCTCACATGCTAATAATCATTCGAAGTAAAGTTTTTCGAAACATAATGTTTCGCTTATGCCGTTAACAAACGTTTAGTTTATCGAGTTCTTTTATTGCAACACAATTGTACACAACCTTATAGAGTTTTAATTAAATAACACGATTTATTTAGATGAGCTATTTACACAAACGCTAGTAGCTTTACCACTTAAACGTCTAACAGTTGCTGTATAAACTTTAATGCCTTCACTCGATCAAATTTACCTTTACACTGCACACTCAACTGTAGTGTCTTCATCTTTATACTGAATGTCTTGACCACAAGAGCAACAATTTTCTGGGAATTACTCGAAAACTCTAATTTAACACATCAAATATAGATGGCGCTGTTATTATTCTCATTATTCAGCATAGGTGTTTGTTTGGCTGGGTGTTTTCTTATTCTATACTAGTTGTTGTTATTTTCTAATTGTCAATCTTAGTTCATGGAAGTTTACTGTAGAATTTTGTTGTTTGTTGTTTGGCACAATAGGTCATTTCACTTTACTTTTCCTTAGTGATAATTATTTTTTTTTATAACTTAAGCCAAGCACCTTTATAACCATAAGATAACGAGAACAGAAAATATAATAAAACACAAAATCTAGTAATTTTAATATTTGAAGCCAAAACTGTTAAAACACAATAAACATACTGCCAATTTCTTCACAACAAATAAGAAGGACTTGCTAATTATTAACCGTTAATTAATAATTAAACAAAACGAATTAAAACGATAAAGATCCAGTTTTTACTTCTTTAAACTTTCTAACCTGGGATTTTACTTGCGTGAATTGTCTTTGCTTAGTGCCACTTTAATTACAGCGTTCTAAAATATTATTGTTTGGTTTTTTTTGCAACAGAAAAGCATTAATTCGATTCGCATTGTGTTCAGTAACAGAATTTGGATATTTTGTATTATCAAAAATGTTTCCGATTCGAAAAAAATTTCGAATGCTTTCGATTCGAATTAGCCCTCAGGATTATTTCAAAAACCTACACCAACCAAAACAGTGCAATATAAAGAGCGTTTTTACAAAAATAGACTGAAATTTACTTTATTCGAATGATAATAATCTTCTGGGTTATGATTTCTGGCATATGACAGCCATGGCTGGCTCAGTTGTAGATTTAATCAGGTGATCTAATTTTCGATGACTTTTTTCAACATTTGTGACAGTACATCGGTAGCGAATTTTTATTAGCCGAACAATTTTTCGTGTCACTTTTGGTAATCGAATATCCACAAACACTACTCCCTCTATTCTCCTTCCTACTAACGCATTTCCTTAGCTCAGGCATAATGCACTGATTGTATAAGTAGGCATCATCCTGTGAGAGCTAGTCTGAGTGCTAAACCAAAACAACGGAGGATAAGGAGGATTCCAGCTCTTTTTAAGATTTACAAAAAATCACCGATCCGTTAGAAAGGCTATAATTCTGGCTGAATATTTGTAAAACTTGTTACATTTGGTGTCGATGAATTCTCCAGATTTATATCGAGTTTTTCTCAGGAATCGCACTACATGAGTTTGTTATAGATGGGATTTCATCAGACGAGTTCAAGATTAATTCAGGAGTACCGCAAGACTCCATTTTTCTCCTATCCTATTTCTTAGTTTTCTAAATGATCTTCTTTGTAAAATTTTAGTTCCATATACTCTTTCGCAGATGACAGTACCATTTGTCATTCGTATTCATTTAATAATAGACCGGACCAGTTGGAGGTGGGTTCCAAAAGGCGAAACAGGAATGATACGCTCAATTACGATCTCGCAACAATCTCGGAATGGGATCATGTGAACAGAGTAGATTTTAATGTCCATTCGTACTCATTTAGTAATAGAACGAATCAGCTGGAGGTTAGTTTCAATAGGCGGAACATGAATGATACACTCAATCAGGATCTCGCAACAATCTCCGAATAGGGTCGCGCAAACAGAGTCGATTTTTATACCCGTACGACACAATATTGCATACTTACGCATAGATATGTGTTCGGAAATCGTGCTGTAGATGCAACTTATATCACTATGGGTGATATAAGTATTACGGAATCGGAAGCTCTTGATGTTCTTGGCATGAAAACTCGGTGTGATGTTCGATGGACAAAACTACATTTTTCAGGTTTCTAAAGAAGCTTTCAAGTGCCTTGGTTTTCTAAAACGGTGTTAGAGATTCTTCACTCCATCAGATCATTTACTATTTATAACAGATATATCCGTTTAACAATAGAATACAACTCTCATTTATGGGCCCAAAGTCAATTATGGAGTTGCTCAGCCACGTACAGGAGAGGGAAAAGAGGCTCATTGGAGACATTAGGGCATCTAACTTTATTGATTCTCTCCAGCATCGACGCAATGTTGGATGTATATATGTGCTTAGATTTTCCGACGGGGCTAGATTCACTCTTAATTGGGTACGGTTTTCCGTCGACCCTCGTCAAATTTGGTTTGTGAACAAACCGGTTTCGGCCTTTGCCGTCTTCAGTGTTCTTTTCGCACTTGGATGTATATCACTGTTTTATCGTTACTACAATGGTTTAACGATGTTAGGGAACTTTTTCCCGAAACTCGAATTTGGTTGAGAGAACAACCATTTGTGATTGGTTGGCCAGTGAATCACACATTTATATTTCAGAAATGTTGAGGTTATACTCGGAATTTGTATAGGTTTTTAGTAAGAGAAGTCAAAAAATTGTGAAAATCTGCATTTTTCCATATGGAAATGTGATCATTACAGCGATAATTAATTTTTTAGCATAACACTACGTATGTGGGTTAAAGTCCCTCCAGAGGTCTTTCCTGTCACTTTCGATGTAGAGAAATTCAAATCGAATCTTCACAAGCACTACTCCTTCTTTCCTATCTTCCACAACCTAATTTTCTAGTTCTGGTACAATATATTGCATAAGTGGGGGTCATCACCTGAGTGCTGGTCCTACCTGGTCCAACCTGCAGACAGCATCCAAATAAGGTTCTACGAAGATGAAAAATTTGAAAACCTCTCTCGATTATTGCAACAACTCCTACTGTTACAATGAAGAGTGAGACGATCACTCCTTATCTCTGTCTCCGTGCCAATTCTTGGGGCAACCTTATCTTACAAGATTTTCTCATAATGAACTTGAATGGAATAAATTCTTTTGTCTGGAATAGTGGCTGGCTACTATCCGTTTAGGGTTCATTTTTCTTCTTAATTCATCGAAAGCCAGGAGACTAATGCCAAACGAAGCGTTAAACGATGATTTCCCTTCCTCTGCTTCAAAGCTATTAAATGAATCGTTTCTGTAACTATATGTTACCGAAGATTTAGTACTATAACGTCATTCTGTGTAATTTTTCATTATCCGAAGTAAGTTAGTTATGAAGACATCTGAATGCAGCTATCAGGCCAGACCTGAACACACCACAATTGAACCGTTTAAAGAGTAAGTGATTGGCATAAAAAATGGTGAGAATAAGAGATTAGATAAAATATTACAATGCCTGCGTTATTCTGCACGGCCAGTTAACATTTGACCTAATTGGCGAGGCGTGGGAAGCAAAAAGTTCCAGCTGGCATTCGTTTCACTTCAAAACAAGGTTACAAAAATTTGCTGGACTGGTTTCTGGCCGCTGGACTAAAAGAAAAAGGGTGTGTACTTTTTTTTATTTGGGTACGGTTTTACGTCGACCATCGTCAAATTTGGTTTGTGAACAAACCGGTTTCGGCTATTTGCCATCTTTAGTGTTCTCGTTATACTAGTTGCGTTTTATTGTCCGCTGTGTTAATATAGTTCGTCTTATTCGTGTTTCTCTTCGTGTTATTGCTATTGCACTCGTCACTTTCTCTCTTTTTGTCTGTATCCCTCTCTCCTTTTTCGTTTGTTTGTTTTTACCTAATTTGTCTGTCCCTTTTTATTCGTCTCTCTTCCTACCTAAATCCTTTTTATGACCAGGCTTGTTATGTGCATTTAAATAAATTTCGCGTAGTATAAAATGAATTAAGAACATGGTGACACAGAAATTTTTATTTTAAAAATTTATAAAGTAAATTGTGTAACTCCAAAATAAGAACGAAAATGATAAAATCTGTATGATCTCACACCTAAAATTGGCAACAAATAGACAAAAGCCACAGAGACAGACTAAGAGTAGAACTTAAAGTGGAAGTAAGTACAATGAGGAGAGGGGAAGAGAAAATAAAAACAGAAAAAGAACGAACATTGACCTTCAATGAATTTGCTAAAACAACAACTACACTACAGCACTAAGAACATTTATTTTATTATTTTCGGTAGGTACATTAGTGTCATTAAAATGCTGCACACTAACATAATAAGACAATAACAATCTACCATAAATTATGGGCTTAAAAAAACAACAAAAATAAAAATTTATTATTGGCAAACATTTTTTTCTTTTGTTTATATAAAACGAGATAAAGAATTTTAAAAAAATTTTATATTTTTTAGTACAAAATGAAAAACTTGAAAAAATTGTGATTATTGATTTGAAGTAAAACAGTTCGACCACGCCGAATCTTATATACTCTTCACCATAGTGATGCGTGGTAAGATTTATGTCGGTACCTAGCGTGTGTATGCCATAACTCGACGGTGGATCAAACCACTTGGGTAATTTGATGCGTGCGCCCACGCCCTATGAAACCGAAGACATAATTCTTTCTAGCAAGAGGTCGTTCCTAGTTGCAATTTCGGATGTTTCGAAGAAGGGCCGCCAACCCCCACTCGTTGCTGAAGAGTTGGAGACTATTTAACTCCTGCTCCAGAACACATGACAAGCATGTTCACTAGATGCGGATCATTCACCCAATGTTCTTAGTAAAGGTGAGATGATCCTGGCCCCTTAATCAAATTCATGAGGGACTCGAAACCACAACCACCACGATGCTCCTCAATAATCAGTCAAAGAAAAAGGCTAAAAATCCAAAAAGCCGAATTCTGGGACTTACTGATTCCAGTGGAAATAAAGTGGTGTTGTCCAGTTGGCTCCTGCTAGTCTTGGTAAATGTCCGCACCTGTTAGCCTCACAAATGCAAGCCCTTTCGAGCACATTTTTCACTACATTCTCACACATTTCGCACGGTATTTGCTCAAGCATTTCTGGTTTGTTTGCATATATCTTGCTTTTCAGATATCCCCACAAAAAGAGCTCCAGAGCAGTCAAATCACCCGACCGTGGAGGCATTGAAACAACTTATTATGGAAAGAGGTCTCACAGTCATTTCATGGTATTCCTGGCTATATGCGACATGGCACAGTCTTGTTGATACCAAATGTTATGATGATAATAACTCTCAAGTGTATGTTGAGAGACCATTACACCACACAAATTGGCTGTTTGGTGTGCTTTATGGACTGGTGGAATCATTGGCCAGTATTTCTTTAATGACTATGCCGGTCAGAATGTTAAATTCAATTATGACTGCTTAAGAGCTTTAATTACTGACTTTTTCTTCACCAATTGAACAACATTGTGAAGGAACTGTGTTTTCAACAAGACGGTGCAATAACTCACGCAGTTCGTGCCACAATTGATTTATCGAAAGAAACGTTTGGTAACCACATAGTTTTATGTTTCGGGCCCGTGAATCGACCTTTAAGATCGTTCGATTTCGCTGCGCAAAGCTGTTTTTTGTGGGTAATGTAAAGTAGCTAGTCTACACCGGAAAGCCTGAAACGATTGACCACATGGAAGATAGCAGCCGATATACGGCCATAAATTTTGAAAAAAAGGCATCGAAAAAGGACAGCTGGATTTAATTTGCCGGATTGAAGCAAAAAATATAAGATACGGAAATCTTGAAACTATTTTCTTTTCTAATGGGATATAGTATGGACTCTCGACTTAATAACGTTTGCAAATTGTGAAATTTAGGCCCACAACAAGATTGCCGTTGATCTAGTTTTTCGAAAGCGAATTTTGTTTAACGATAAAGCTTAATTTAGTATTTGGAGTGATGATAACCCTCAGGTGTATTTTGAGACATCGTTATATCCAGAAAAGCCGACTGTTTGGGGTACTTTATGGGCTGGTTCAATCAGCGGTCCGCATTTCTTTAAAAAGTAAGAGATACTTCATTCCATCTGATCTGCTCAAACTATTTATACCATCTACATCCGTCCAAAGATGGAGTACAACTCTCATGTATGAGCCGGCACCTCAAAGTCTATTTTAGAGTTGTTCGACCGTATACAAGAGAGGTCTAAGAGACTCATTGGCGAGGGTAGTGTATCCAACTCTATTGATTCTCTAGAGCATCGACGCAATGTAGGTTGTATTTCACTGCTTTATCGTTACTATAATGGTGAGCGCTCACACGAAAATAGAGAACTTGTTCCCGTTACCAGCACCTTTTTGGCTTTAACTCGATTTTGGTTGAGAGGGCATCCATATGTGGTCAGTGAATCGCACTACGCATTGCAGGGAGAATTCTTTTTTTAGCAAAACAGTTCGTATGTGGAATAAACTTTACACTCTTCTTGTCACTCTCAATGTAGAAAAATTCAAATTTCGTTCAGAAAGTGTGTTTTCAATAAGACGTTGGCTATTGAAATGGCAAACCCATGAATTGGCCTCCAAGTTCGTTATACTTAACAGCGCTACAAATTTAGCGACCCTGTTGAAAATTGTGGGAATTGCACTGTATTATAAGGACTAAGAAATAAAGCAGTTAGACCATAAACAGTTCGAGAGTCTTTTTGTTCATCGTTGCCATTAAAAATATTTGACCATAAAATGTGTCAAATTTTCTCACTAGATGGCATCAAAATACGAATGAAGATTTTACTAGATGTCACTTTTTTTATAATAAAAATACATGCTCCACAGATTAAAACTATCGACTGCTGTTGTTCCAAGTGGTACTAAGGAAAGGTTCCATAATTTTGAAATTCCTGCAATTGTCACGCGAAGAAAGTGAATTATTCTTTTTATGGTTTTAATTCGACTTTCTTCTTTCTCTTTCTAAGCGTTTAAAGATTCTTTATTAATTCGGATCAGATAGTACTTTATACCGTAATAGGAAGAGTTACAGATTTCCTATTTTTGTGCAAGAGTACCATTTTGATGCTTTAGATTTCGTTCGTTTTTCTAAATTATAAAAAGCATATTTTTTAAATATTTAATGTTGTGTGACATAATTTTATTTTTCTGCATTTATTTCTGCGTGTGTGTTGTTCAATGTGAAACTCTTTTAACAAAGTGCATAGAAAATAAAAATATGGCAACGCTAAGGACATAAAATCCGTATATTTTTCTTGCGTTAATTTAATTTCTGTAAAAATCAACTTGAGTAATAATCATGAGTATTTACAATTCGTTTTTGGGGGTTTTGGGATTTTTTCTGGTCTATTTCATACTCTGCAGATCGGGTGTACTTTTTAAAATAACCGGCTGATGTAAATAATAGCTTTGACTGTGCATAGAATTCATAGTGCCCTGTCGAGTATTTGCCTGCGAACAATAATGGTACCCACCACTAATGGTACCTAAACGCTAATGATCTTCGGTACATTAGGGATAGGAATTTAATGAGTGAAAGTGATTGGAGTTCAAAATATGCGTGACATGTGAGTTAAGAGTAATTCTTAACCAATTTTGATTAAAAAAAACCCTTTTTTACAAAAAGCAATTTTGAAAAAGTTTTTACAATTTAAAATTCAGAAAAATTCAGTTGTGTTAATGAAGTCAAAAGTAAATTTAATTTCGAAAAATTTTTCAATTTTCAAAACAGCAAAATACGAAATTGAAGACTGTGATATGGCTAAATATTTTTCATACTTCTTATTCTGCCAAAAAAAAATGTTTTAAATTCAAAAGGCAGACTTAACAACAGGAGGAAAAACTAAAATCAAAATAAGCTGCGCTTAAAAGTCAAGCGAGCTACATACTTTGTCATTATGAATACAAAATAAACGAAAGAGGAAATATGCAGACTAAACGTTAACGTTATCCAGAGGAAAAGAAAAGATGCCAAGAATTATTTAAGCCTTCATGAGAACTTTGAAAATAAAATGGTACCAAAAGATGACTGACTACCACTACACTGCGGCATTTTATTTGCAATAACAGAAATAAAAACAAACGATAAAAGATGAGGTAGCTCAAACCAATGACTTTGTGTGTCAGACGAATGCATGTTCAGACGAACAGACAAACAGACAGACAATCTATGGGAACGAATGTTTATTGGAATTGTTTGAAATATGCACGTTGATTTTATTTCTTTATGTTTTTGTAAAACAGTATTCTTTATCGTTTTGACGATTTGAAGAAACAACAACACAACACTCGCCTAAAATAAGAGTTAAAAAATAACAAAAAGTGGAAAAATGAAACTTCTACAAGAACTCAGAACGGAACAGAATAAAAAAAACAGAAACTCTACAAATAATATGCTCGTACACGGTCTCTCACATCACATCCATGAAGTACCTTTACGCCGCCAGACAGCGAAATCAACAACATCAAATCGTACAAAGTCAGTTTCAGCTTTTTTTGTTAAAAATCAGAGCTTTAAAAGTGCCTAACAAAAATAAATTTGTTATTAAATTTTTAAATTTTGTATAAGAAGCTGTATGTCAACTAAGAGGTTTTTCAACAAGAAGTTTGTTTTCTAAAACAAAAAATTTGAATTAAGATGATTCATATTTTTATTGTATTACGAAGAGAAAAGTTTTGGCAATTATGAATAAAAAATGATATCTGGCGAATGTTCACCACGACCGCGCTGACAGCGGTTGATTCTTTCATCAAAGTTTTTAATGACTTTTTGGCAAAATGGTGATCCTATTTCGTTAATCACATCACGGATTTTGAGTTTTAAGGCTTAAATCCATTTGATTGACTCCATATAGACTCTATCCTTAATATAGTCCTACAAAAAATAATCCAGTGGTGTTAAATCACACGATCTGGCTGACCACTTTACTGCTAATTGTCGTGAAATTATGCGCTCAGGAAATTTGGTTTGCATAAATTGATAGTTTCATTGGCTATGTGACATGTGGCTCGGTTCTGTTGAAACCACAAGCCAGTGATATCCACGTCGCCAATAATAGGTCAAAATTGAGTTGTAAGCATCTCCCGATAGCGTGTTCCATTGACCGTTATCGCATTTCCAGCCTCATCTTCGAAAAACAAAAAAAACGGCCCAATATTGACTCCAGACCTAATAGTGCACCTTATGAGTGACACAATCGTACAGTGACACGTTGAGCATGTAAAGGCTTCTCACTAATCGCTCTAAGCTTTTCAGAATCCCAAATGCGGCAATTTTGCTTGTTGACACACCATCACAAATGAAAATGGGTTTCGTCTGTAAAAATTATTTTTTAAAAAAAGCCAGCCGGTTGTTCCTGAATGAATTGAGCGAATCTACGGGTCGATTTGCATCAATTCCTGCAACAGTTGAACCTTGTAATGCTTCAATTCAAACCCTTGCGCAAAATTTGCCAGTTGGTGGTTTTGGATAAACCCACATGTTGAGAACGTCGAGGAATTGACAAATTTAGATCAACACTGTGGCTCACGGCAGCGATGTTTTCAGTTGAACGACGCGGTCGAACACGAGATGGTGTCTGCACATTTTGTTTCGAGACTATCAACTCAAATTTAACGATCAAATATTTAATAGCGACCTCAGAAGGACGATTATGTTATGCGAAATTATCACGAATTTTACGAAAATGAAACTTTGACAGAATCACCATTTTCGTAGTGGCTTTAAATTATTTTAATGCGATTTTCGTGCGAAATTAGATTCATTTGACGAATACGTCAAAAAACCAAATGTCAAAGATATCATGTTGTTGGAGTTGCCAGCATTGAAAAACAAACTGCTTGTTGAAAATAGGGTATATACATTTAAGAGGAATAACTGATCTTGGTAAAAGAAATTTTAAGCGGAAATTCGAAACCATGAACTAATATGTGAACTTCTTATTGGTTAGAAATGGATCTATCTAAAACTCCCAAAGCGACAAGTCGAACTTAAGCTCTCCATACAAATTTTTTAAGCCGCAGCCATCACATAGAACTCCTGAGGGCGACGGATATAAGAAACACCAAAACTAAGTACCCGATGAACTCATGAAACGTATATTCCAGACAAGATTTTCCAAAATTTACGTTATTACACATCAAGATAACACAAATCCATGGCACCTAAGCACCGTGCGAAATCAAAGCTACCACCAATGGAAGCTTTGCATGTTGCAGAATAGAACAGCAACTGTAAAAGCTTCCCATACGCGATTTGTATGTAAAATATAGCCATGATGGGCTACTGGTCTCCATGGTACCAATTGTTTTTCACTGGTTACACCAGTTTCGTTAAAAGTTTCGTTGCAAAGACAAACCACAAATGTCGCCTGATATCCATCTCGATCATTTTTCCAGACAGCTTGCTCTTTGTCAATCCAAATAGATGGCAGCTAAACGGAATAACATCTAGACAATAAAGCGGATGTTTCCGTTTTACCAATAAAAAAACATGAGAAACTCAAAAGTCAGACCACAAAAAAAAATTAAAGTTAGAATAAAATCCCATGCTTTAAGAGATGTGCAGCTAAATTCACTGGGCGGAAGAAGCTAAGATCTTGTTTTAGTTTAACTCTCTGATTAACTATGTAGGAGAGCGAAAAAACTATAAAATTTAAATGCACGACTGTCTGTTCTAAACCTCCCCCCAGGGGCATATAAATATGGTCTTTATAGAATTCCACTATCTAGACGCAGTGCTACTGGGGAAAAAGGGAGCCCAGTCCCCTGAAGACAGGCAGGGAGACAACTGGAAGCTCTACTTTATTTCCACGGGGATCAGTGAGCCGCAGAGTTCATTATTTGTCTCTTTAGACATTTAATAGTTCTCTGACTGATCATTGAGGTTGGCCCCTATATGGGAGTATCGTGGTGGTTGTGGTTTTGCGGCCCCATAACAGTATAACGGTTTTTATGGTGGCCAGGATCATCTCACTGATAATGACACGTAAAGTGAATGATCCAGTCCAGTGAGCATGCTAGACATGTGTTCTGGACAGGAGTTGAAAGTCTCCAACTCTTTAGCACGGTGTGATGGTTTGCAGCCCTGCCCTGGAATCATTAAAGTTGCAACTAGGTGGTTCTGTTGCTTAGAATTATGTCTTCGGCTTCCTAGGTCGCTGTATGACGTTCCAAATTATACAATAGTGGTTTGTCCACCATCTGATTATGGCTACATAGCCAGGTGCGGATGTAAAATAAATCACACTATGTCTGTTCTAGACCCCCCCCCCCCTTTATAAGTTTTTATGGATCACACAACCATCTAGACTTGTGTCTTGCGGGGGTAAAAGGGAGCCCAGTCCCTTTAGCCTAGCAAGGAGCCAACTGGAAAATCCACTATATTTCCACGGGAATCAGTAAAGCCTTAGAGTTCCGCTATTTGTCGCTTTAGGCATTTTAGGGCATTTAGGCCCTTCGGGAGTATCGTGGTGGCTGTGTGTTTCGAGGCCCTCGTTTAAGTTTGTGGGTCGGATCATTCACAATAAACACAATGAATGGTCCAGGTCCAGTAAGTATAAATACCTTCGTGTTCTTAATTATATTAAGCTTCATGCATTCTGGACCAGGAGTTGGATAGTCTCCAGCTCTTCAGCAAGGAGTGATGATTTGCAAACCTGCTTTTGAACCGCTGAAATTGCAACTAGAGCTGTTGCTGTAATTAGTCCTCGGCTTCCTAGGGCGTGAATGACGTTAATTTTCATTCCCAATGGTTTGACCACCATCTGATTATAGCTTACGGCCAGGCGCAGATGTAAAGCTTATCACGTAATGTCTGTTCTAGCTTCCCGGAGGTTAAACTCTGTTTTGAAGATCGCACAGCTTCTTCGTGCTGCTGCTTCTGGAGCGTAAGGCGTGACAAGGTGTCATAGATTGCAGAGACCAGAAATTGGAAATTAAAGGTTTTCGAAAATTGAATAGTGTTTAAACTATAATAAACACTACAATAGTATAGGAATTACGATACCTGAACCGGTAGTGCCTTTGATTTAAATTCAAATCGTGAAATAGACGCTTGCGTTCTATTGCCGTGGGATGATGCCAATGGTATAGTTAAAGTTATGATAGTCTTCAACCCCCAAACAACTTGCTATAACTTGCAAGTTCAGCTATCGCTATACACTTCGTGATCATTAGCAGCCGTGCCGTATTCATCCAGCAGAAGGATACAACGGGGTTAACATGTTGAGATGCTAAAGTGACTCTGTATCACACTTTGTTATTGGCACTTTTTTTGTTCTCCTTCTTTCTTCACTTCACTTCTTCTTAAGACACCTTTATTTTGGCGACTTGTAAATTGAACCTTTTTAATACAGGATGTCCGCCGGGAAGGATAATTCTTTGTTTTGCCACTTATTTAGTAAATATTATTCTTGACAGTTTATATCGAGCAGTCGTGAAGTAGACACGTGGCAAATTTATTATGGACAAATATTCGATAAATTACGTGTTTTAATCGTTAAAACATTTTATCAAAATCAATTATCGATTACTGTGACGATGATAAAGTTACACTAAACGCAGTATTTATCGTGTAGTAAAGGAGCGTCTGCAGGTTATAGATCCAAGCATGGGCCACAACATACTGCAAGGAAACATTACTGCTGATCAAGAAAGTGTTCAAAACAATCCAGCAACCTCAATTCGACGCCATGCTCAGGAGCTTAGTCTTCAAAGACCAACTTTTGGGCACAATTTTACGCAAGGATTTGCATTATTTTCCATATAAGATTCAGTTGATACAAGAGCTTCTTCCACAAGACCATTTAAACCGCCGTACATATGCCAATAGAATGTTTCAACTCGTCCATGACAACCTTGATTTTTATGAAAAAATCATAATGAGTGACGAGGCACATTTTCATTTGAATGGATATCAAAATAAAGAGAATAGTCGGTTCTGGAGAATGGGAAACCCTCAAATTATTCAACAGTCACGTTTGCATCAATTATGCAATTTGGTCAGGAGGAATCATTGGACCTTACTTTTTTGAAAATGAAAACGGCGTAACGGTAACTGTGAATGGGAAGCGTTATCGTGATATGACTGAAAACTTTTTAACGCCACAATTGTATGCTTTGGGCTTGATTAGCATGTAGCACATCGCATACAGCCAGGATTACAATGGAATTACTGCGAGACTTCTTTCCATAACAAGTTATTTCAGGGAATGCTGACGTTGATTGGCCTCCACGGTCGCCTGATTTGACTGCTCCGGACTTCTTTTTGTGGCGATATCTGAAAAGCAAGGTTTATGCATACAAACCAGAAACGCTTAAGAAACTCAAACAAAATATTCGTGATGAAAATAATGAAATACCGTGAGAGTGAAATGTGTGAGAATATAATGAAAAATGTGCTCAAAAGGGCTCGCAATTGTGAGACTAACAGAGGCGGACTCCCGGAATTAAAAAATGTCGACTTATACTCTTCTAATTCTATAATGTGAAGAAGGCAACTGTCAGTGTTGCATTTTATGCCCAATTTCTTTTTTTTATTTTTCATAATTCTTAATATTTCTTGCCGAATGAAGATCTTTATTATTTTCACATCATTTGCCAAGGAGTTTTATTTAACGTTTCACCAATTCTATTTCAGTTTAATAAAAAATAAAAATTAAAAAATGAATGATTTTGCGAAAATTTTAAAGAACAAATGCAGACCAAAAACACAAACAAAAACAAAATTTAGTCTTTAAAGTTCTGCAATTAAATTTTGCAGAAAAAGGCAACAAATAAAAACGTAAACAGAAACAATACTTATGTATGTGTATGCAATAATTCTCATCAACAACAAGAACAACAATAATAACAATAATGATAACAACAATAAAATGCTGACAATGCTAAAAACTTTGTTACTACTTTTTGGTGGATTCTCTATTTGCGGCTAAACTTGAGTTTGTTGATGATGATGATGATGACGACGATAACATGAGACGTTATCCAACTGTGTTTATTCATTCTTCAACATTTTGTGTCTCTGTATCGGTGTAAATTCAGTTGCTTAATGCTCTGAAATCTTAGTTGCTTTTGTTTTTGTTGTTGTCTGTCCGTCTGTCCATTTCTTTTTGTCTGTCTTTCTTTCGTTCATTATTTAAATGCTGATTTTATTCTTTATAAACAAATGTCCAAATTGGGCCAAGGCACAGTGGCTTGAATGTAGCTAAAAATAAATCAAAATTTATTAATAAGAATGAATCCAATACATTATAGATTTTTATAGATTTTTTTGTTGATGCTTTTTATAGAGGTATTGAACTTTAAGTTGGCAACACTTTTTTATGTGCCGACAGTTTTTTATTTTTATTTTTTTCTTTGGGCCTTCATTAAGGGGATGACCCCCTGAATGATGCACATGCAATTTGTTGTGCCACAACTGGGATATTAGGTAATGGGGAGGAGGAAAGAGGAAGTAGTATTTTTAGACATTTGATTTGAGCTTTCCTACATAGAAAGTGACAGAAAAGACCTTTAGAGGGAGTTTATTCCATATACGGACTGTTCTGCTGAAAAACAATTTCCTTGTAATCAGTGCGATTCACGGGCCAATCTACCATAAATGGATGAATTCTCAACAAAAATCGAGTTAAACTCAAAAACATGCAAGTAACGGGCATATGTTCCCTAATTTCATTAGAGCACTGTAGAGCATTATAGTAACGATAAAATAGTGAAATACATACCACATTGCGTCAATGCTCCAGAGAATCAATAGAATTGGATAACCTACTGTGGTGGCATAAATAGTACTAAGTTTGAATGGAGTGAAGTATCTCTTACTCATTTTAGAAAACCGAGGCACTTGAAAGCTTCATTAGAAACCTAAAAAATGTGCTTAGTCCATCGAACATAACAATGAATTTTTATGCCAAGAACATCAAAAGCTCCCGGTTACGTAATACTTATATCAATCATAGTAACAGATGCAGCATCATTTCCAAACACAGATCTATGCTTAAACATGCAACTTTGCGTCTGTAGGCTAGTAGGTAGTGTGCTAGCTTACATGGCTGGGGGTTGTGGGTTCGATTCCCAACAAAGACCTTGGCTTTTTTTCACTACAAAAGTAAAAATTGACTGTCGGTGGGGCTGCTCAGTGATGAAGGCATAGTCACTGGTCACTGAGCTGTCTTATACGACAGTTAATTTCCACAACTATCCTTCTACTTTCACCACCTGTCGCATCTATTCTCTATCCTTTTCCTAAAGAATGTAGGTGCCTCTGTAGGCTAGTAGATTGTGTACTAGCTTGTCAGTATGGGGTTACGGGTTCGATTCCCAACGAAGACCTTGGCTTTTTTCACTACAAAAGTAAAAATTTACTGTCGGTGGGGCTGCTCAGTGATGAAGGCATAGTCACTGGTCACTGAGTTAATTTCCGTAACTATCGTTCTACTTTCACCACCTGTCGCATCTCTTCTCTATTCCTTTCCTAAAGAATTTAGCACGGTACATGACTAAATAGGCATTGCTGCCTGAAGTGCTACTTCTCTTTAAAAAAAAAAAACAAAAAATAAACATGGCGTCTTACGGGCATTAAAATCGACTCTATTCGCACGACCCCATTTTCGTAATTGAGAGTAATATTCATGTTCCGCCTTTTGGAACTCACCTCTAACAGACTCGGTGTATTACTAAATGAATACGAATGGCATATGGTGCTGTCATCTGCGAAGGAGTATACAGGGTTTAAAAGTTTGCCAAAGAAAGCCATTTAGAAAAATAAGAAATAGTAGATAGGCGGCGAAAGAAAGAACTTTGGTTTGGCATTTCAACTTAAATAGACTGCCGTCTGAACCAAGATTTTAAGCCGTTCAAATTGAGCTAAAAACATAATTGCCGTTGCTCCTGATTTTCATAAGCGAATTTTCTTTAGCGATAAAGCTCACTTGTATTTGCATGGATACGTCAATAAACAAAATTGTGTGTATGTTGAGACACCGTTACATCCATAAAGTGACTATTCGTAGTCCTTTATGGTTTGGTGGAATCATTGGTGCATACTTCTTTAAAAGCGATACTTGTCAGAAGGTTTAGTCAATGGTGACCTCTACAGAGCCATGATTACTAACTGTTTCTTTCATTAATTGAACAGCTATGACGTGCAGAAGCTGTGGTTTCAACAAGACGGCGCCATATCTGAATTAATTGGGAATTTCCGGTTTTAGCTTTTCTAATACACACATGCAATGAATATACGTATCTTCAGTGTAGTGAATATTTGTAGTAGCAGTTACTTCGAAAAGAGCAATTTTTAGCAAAATTACGGTACACATCCCGAAATCGGAAAAATTTTTTACCTCACTGGAATATTTTTATCCTACTTAGACTTGATTGCTTTTTAGTAAATAAAAATTTTTAATCTATCTTTTTCTTTAATCATTCTCCAAAAAAAGCGAAATGAGATATAGAAACAAACCACAGCGTCACTATCTTTAGGCAAAAAAAAAAAGAAATTTTTTTTAATGCCTATTTAGTCAAGTACAGTGCTAGATTCTTCTAGGAAAGGGATAGAGAAGAGATGAGGCAGGTGGTAAAAACAGAAGGATAGTTACGGAAATTAACTGTCGTATAAGACAGCTCAGTGACCAGTGACCATGCCTTCATCACTAAGCAGCCCCACCGACAGTCAATTTTTACTTTTGTAGTGGAAAAAGCCAAGGTCTTTGTAGGGAATCGAACACACAACCCCCAGTCTTGTAAGGTTGTACACTACCTACTAGCCAACAGGGGCATCTAAAAAAAAATTTAGGTCTCATCTCGTAATAAAATTTACGAAAAAAAAATCCTAGAAAACGAAAAATTTTTAAAAAAAGACTAAACTTTCTCTCTGAAAACTGGAAAATTCATTAAGAAATTAAAAAATCATCAAAAATGGAATTTTTCTTAAAATTCGAAATTTTTCTGGATTTGCGGAGTCTCCCCAAAAAACAAACACAAAAAAGTGTGAGAGGCGTCTGCAAGAAACGAAATTGGAACAAAAATTGAAGAATCTACCAACAAACGAGATTTTGTATGACGAATCTTAAGAAAGAAATCAAATTTTACACGTAAATCCAAATTTAAAAAAAATAAAAGAATTATTTTATAAAAATCGTACCTTCAATGGAAAAACAATATTCCTTTTGAAGAAGGAATGAGAATCCGTAAGCTGAAAAATTATCTTCAAAATCTTTAGCCAAACGAATGCAAGCAAATACTCTAGGTAAAGTTTTTCACAACCATCAAATGTTGCCTAAAGTCTCTATACCAAAAACGGGCAATAACACTTTTTTTTTAAAAATAACTCAGTTTCTTTTAGTTGTTATTGTTTCTCCATCTTCAAATAAAAATATCGCAGACTTAATTAGGTGAAGCTGCCATATCTTTCCGTATTAAAACAATGTAGACGTTTTAAGTCGCCTATATACAGAGTAAGTCAGCATACAGCAAAATATTGCCTAGAATAGTTGCATGTGAAGAGTAGTTAAAGTTAAAAAAAAATATAGAGCTGAGTAAATAAATCTTGGCATATTTGATTTTTACTACAAAGAACTTAGCGAGATAATAAGACGCAACAATTATTTTAAAATACGAAAACAAAAACAATTATTTTAAGAAAATATAAAAAGAATGTCCACCGGGAAGGTATACTAGTTCTTTTTGCCGCCATTTTGATAAACATTAGTCATGACAGTTGATATTTTGGCAGGCGTGAAGTAGACATGTGGCAAATTTATTATGGAAAATATTTGATAAATTAATGTGTTTTAATCGTTAAAATATTTTATCAAAATGCATCATCGATTACTGTTACGATGAGAAAGTTACGTGAAATTTTTGGGAGAAACAACGTGCCAATAAAACGCCCTATTTATCATGTAGTGAATGATTTCGAAGAAAGAGGGTCTGATAGGTAAAGGGCCCAAACATGGACCACAACGTACTGCAACATTGGCTGAAAACATTACTGCTGCTCAAGAAAGTGTTAAAAACAATCTATCAACCTCAATTCGACGCCATGCTCAGGAGGACGGTCTTCAAAGAACAACTTTGGCCACAATTTTGTAAAAGGGTTTGCAATAGTTTCCATATAAAATTGAATTTACATAAGAGCTTCTTCCACAAGATCATTTACGCCGCCACAAGACCATTTACGTCTCGTACATATGCCAATAGGATTTTACAGCTCGCCCATGACAAACCCGATTTTCATGAAAAATCATAATGAATGACGAGGCACATTTTCATTTGAATGGATATCAAAATAAACAGAATAGTCGGTTCTGGGGAATGGGAAACCCTCAAATTATCCACCTTTGCATCCATTAAAAGTGACAGTCTGGTGTGCAATTTGGGCAGGAGGAATCATTGGACCTTACTTCTTTGCAAATGAAAACGGCGTAATGGTAACTGTAAATTAGTTGATATGATTGAAAACATTTTAACGCCACAACAGCATGTTTTAGGCTTGATTAACATGTGGTATCAACAAGACGATGCCACACCGCATACAGTCAGCATTCCAATGGAATTACTGCGAGATCTCTCTACACAACAAGTTATTTCAGGAAATGGTGATATTGATTGGCCTTCACGGTCACCTGATTTGACTGCTCCGGGGATATCTGAAAAGCAAGATTTATGCAAACAAACCAGAAGCGCTTGAGCAACTCAAACAAAATATTCGTGATGAAATTAATAAAAAAAAACCGCGTGAAATGTGTGAGAATGTTATGAAAAATGTGCTCAAATGTGTCATTGTATTCCATACATAATTGTCACTATAAAATAAAACATTTGTCAATATAAAAGCCATTCTCATTCTGCGGCGGACATTTTCGTGATAAGATTTACATCTGCACCTGGCTGTGGTCCTTAATCAGATGCTGGTGGTCAAACCACAGTGAGTGAAAAGCAGCGCCACTCACGCCCTAGGAGGCCAAAGACTAATTCTAACAACAGGTCCTTCCTAGTTGCCCCCCGTGGGCACATTTATGGTCTCTAGAGTACGTAACAGCTATCTAGATCTGTGCAACTAGAGGAAAAAGGGAACCCAGTCCCCTGAAGACAGGCAGGGAGTCAACTGGAAACTCCACTTATTTCTACGGGGATCAGTGAGCCTCAGAGTTCATTATTTGTTTCTTTAGACATTTAATAATTCTCTCGACTTATCATTGAGGTTGGCCCCTATATGGGAGTAACGTGGTGGTTGTGGTTTCGCGGCCCCATAACAGTATAATGGTTATTATGGTGACCAGGATCATCTCACTGATAATGACACGCAAAGTGAATGATCCAGTCCAGTGAGCATGCTAGACATGTGTTCTGGACAGGAGTTGAAAGTCTCCAACTCTTTAGCAAGGTGTGATGTTTTGCAGCCGTGCCCTGGAATCATTAAAGTTGCAACTAGGTGGTTCTGTTGCTTGGAATTATATCTTCGGCTTCCTAGGACGCATGTATGACGTTCCAAATTATACAATTGTGGTTTGTCCACCATCTGATTAAGGCTACATAGCCAGATGCGGATGTAAAACGAATCACACTATATTCCCAGCAGCACAGGTCTAGATAGTCAAGTATTCTATAAAGACCGATAAATGTTTCCCCGGGGGGGGGGGGGGGCCTCCGGCGGACACCCTACTACACTAAAAAATTAACAAAAATTCATTACCATTTAAAATTAAGTGCTTTATTAACCCATTGTGCATTATCAGTTTCCAACGACGTAAAGATAAACGAAGATGTTAGCAGACAAGAACTTAAATAAATGATTTTAGCCACGTTTTTGCTACGCTTCATAATAGGAATATGAGAAATTAATAAAAAAAAAGAAAAGAAAAGAAAAGAAAAGATAAAGCAACACAATCTGGCTTAAAACCCAGAAAATGTGCAAGTTTACAAATATATTTCTTTAAGAATTAAAAAACGAATAATACAGATCGCTAATATTAAAAACAAAAGAAAAGAAACACAACAACGCAGCTAACAAACAGCGTTATAATCAACTGAGCCAGAGCCTGTCTGCCAGGCTGCCTTAAACACACAAATAAATTTCAGAAACAGACAGCAACGTGAACAGCAAGCAGCAACAACAACAATAACTAAGTCATGAAAAATTCCTTTGTGCCATGTTTTTTTGATTTTAAGAGTGCTTGCATCCAATAATTCACATATTCAAAGTTGAATCACCATTCCTCGTTCCAAGGAAAAAAATTATTTGGCGCACTAAAGTGCACGAAAAAAAACAAAAAAAAAGGAAAAACGAAAAAAAACCTAAAGAAAAAAAATTCTGACTGGAAGCTAAGAGAACAAAGACACAAAAAGTTAAAAGATAACAAAAAATAACCTACAAAAGTTGAACGAAAAAATCAAACTTAAGCTAGGCATCAGTCAGCCAACAACCTCCATTCAACAAACCAAAATTAATGAACAAAAAATCGCCCAATTTGACCGATTGATAAAAACAAAAACACCCAGCCAGCAATATTTTAACAAAAACAATAAAAATGGCAAAATCTCAACTAAATTATAGACAAAAAAAATGCACACATACACACAAACACAAAAAATCAACAAAAATGTTTTTTATACAAGAAAACGTTTTTTTATCACAAAACAAAAGAACAAAACTAAACAAAACCTCCACTAATGAAATTCACCAAAAACAAAAAAAAAACAAAAACAAACAGACGGCTGGATGGACAGACAGACAGACAGACAGGACATATAGACATATGAATAGACAAAGAATCAAGAGTAACAACAACCAAAAAAAAGCATGTTCAGAACAAAATTAGCCGAAATTGTTAAAATGAAAAAAAACGCGTTTCTCTTTTAGTTTTGCATAAAATGAAATGATAAAAACTCAAAAAAATGTGACTTTTTAATTCGACAAGAAATAATTCTTTATTGCTGTTAATCTCAATCTTATCGATTGTCAAGTATCGGCTTTTGCAACAAGAAGTTTTGTTTTTCAATTGTGGCAACACCAACAACATGACGTTTAGTTTTGACATTTAGTTTTTTAACGTACTCGTAGTAAATGCATTGGCAATTGTTACAATGAATTCAATTTCACACGAAAATCGCATTAAAATAATTAAAATTCACTATCAAAATGGTGATTCTGTTAAAGTTACATTTCGTAACATTCGTGTTATTTTCGCACAACATAATCGTCCTTCTGAGACCACTTTTAAGAATTTAAGTCGACAGTCGCGATACAAAATGTTCGAACACCAACGCGAGTTCGACCGGGTCGTTTAATTAAAAACATCGCAGCCGTGTGCCACAATGTTGAAGCAGATCCAAATTTATCAATTCCTCGACGTTCTCAACAATTTATCCAAAACCCGCACATAGCAAATTTTGAGCAAAGATTTATCTTTGAAGCCTTACAAGTTTTAACTGGTGCAGGAATTGAAGCCGACCAACCATTCACATCGCCGTAGATTCGCTCAATTCATTCAGGAACAACCGGCTGATTTTCGGAAACAATCATTTTTTCAGACGAAGCCCATTTTCACTTATCAGGGTATGCCAAGAAGCAAAATTACCACATTTAGGCTTCTGAAAATTCTAGAGCGATTACTGATTAGTCTTTGCATACTCAACGTGTCATTCTATTGCGCGCTATGTGGTCTGGCGGCTTGATTGGCCCGTTTTTTATTTGGAGGGTTAGACTGGAAATGCGGTAACGGTCAATAGATCACGCTATCGCGAGTCGCTAACCACTCAATTTTAGATAACACTGACATATGGTCTCTACATGACGGTGCCATATGAGACGAGAATTGAGTCGAGAGGTTCGATACATAATGTGCGAACACCAAAGCATGTTCGACCGGGTAGTTCAACTGAAAATATTGCAGCCGTGAGCCACATTGTTGAAGCAGATCAGCAATTGAGGTTATCCAAAACCTCCACATGGAGAACATTTTCTAAAGCTTTGACTTTGAAGCCTAACAAGGTTCAACTGGTGCAGGAACTGAAGCCGACCGACCATTCCCAACGCCATAGATTCGTTCAATTCATTCAAGAACAACCGGCTGGTTTTTCGGAAAAAATAATTTTTCGAGACGAAGCCCATTTTCACTTGTCAAGCAAAATTGCCACATTTGGGCTTCTAAAAATCCTAGAGCGATTATTGAGAAACCTTTGCATGCTTAACATGCTTGCATGCTTAACATGTCCGTGGTTTCGAGGCGGGATTGGAACGTTTGTCTTTTTTTCGAAGATGAAACTAGAAATGTGGTAATTTTGTCCTATGATTAATGACGTGGATATCACTGACATGTGGTTTCAATAGCACGTTGCCACATATTCCGCAGCCAATTAAACCAAATTACCCGATCGCATAATTTTACGACCATCAGCAGTTAAGTGGCCAGCCAGATCGTGTGATTTAATACTACTGGATTATTTTTTGTCGGGCTATGTTAAGAAAAGAGTCTATAAGGAGCCAGTCGAATCGACTTTAGCCTTAAAATTTAAAATCCGTGATGTGATTAACGAAATATGTAGCACCGCCATTTTGTCAAAAGGTGATAGGTGGACATTTGCCAGATAAAAAAAAAATAATTTTATAAAAAATCGTACCTTCAATGGAAAAAACAATATTCCTTTTGAAGAAGGAATGAGAATCCGTAAGCTGCAAAATTATCTTCAAAATCTTTAGCCAAACGAATGCAAACAAATACGCTGGGTAAAGTTTTTTTACAACCAGCCTAAAGTTGTTATGCCAAAAACGGGCAATAACACTTTTTTTTACAAACAACTCAGTTTCTTTTAGTTGTTATTGTTTCTCCATCTTCAAATAAAAATATCGCAGACTTAATTAGGTGAAGCTGCCATATCTTTCCGTATTAAAACAATATAGACGTTTTAAGTCGCCTATATACAGAGTAAGTCAGCATACAGCAAAATATCGCCTAGAATAATTGCATGTGAAGAGTAGTTAAAGTAAGTAGAGCTGAGTAAATAAATCTTGGCATATTTGATTTTTACTACAAAGAACTTAGCGAGATAATAAGACGCATCAATTATTTTAAAATACGAAAACAAAAACAATTATTTTAAGAAAATATAAAAAGAATGTCTACCGGGAAGGTATACTAGTTCTTTTTGCCGCCATTTTTAATAAACATTAGTCATGATAGTTTATATTTTGGCAGCCGTGAAGTAGACATGTGGCAAATTTATTATGGAAAACTATTTGATAAATTAACGTGTTTTAATCGTTAAAACATTTTATCAAAATTAGTCATCAATTATTGTGACGATGAGAATTTTACGTGAAATTTTTGGGAGAAACAACGTGCCAATAAAACGCCCTATTTATCGTGTAGTGAATTATTTCGAAGAAAGACGGTCTGATAGGTAAAAGGCCCAAACATCGACCACAACGTACTGCAAGATTGGCTGAAAACATTACTGCTGCTCAAGAAAGTGTTCAAAACAATCCATCAACCTCAATTCGATGCCATGCTCAGGAGGACGGTCTTCAAAGAACAACTTTGGCCACAATTTTGTAAAAGGGTTTGCATTAGTTTCCATATAAAATTGAGTTGACATAAGAGCTTCTTCCACAAGATCATTTACGCCGCCACAAGACCATTTACGTCTCGTACATATGCCAATAGGATTTTACAGCTCGCCCATGACAAACCCGATTTTCATGAAAAATCATAATGAATGACGAGGCACATTTTCATATCAAAATAAACAAAATAGTCGGTTCTGGGGAATGGGTGGACATTTGCCAGATATCATTTTTCATTCAAAATTACTGAACTTTTCTCCTCGTAATACAATAAAAATTTTAATCATTTTAATCTACAATTTTTTGTTGTATTTTGTATTAGAAAACAAACTTCTTGTTGAAAAACCTCTTATATACTCGCTAATTTACGCTTATAAGCCCAAAACAATTAGCCACTTGGAGGACACCATTCGCCGCGTTATTACCGGCATACGGACACAAATGTTAGAACAAATCATGGAAAATTGAAACTCCACCTCTATAAAAATTGCCCTATAAAATAAGTTAACTTTTGGAAAAGGAACATGTTAAAACAAAAACAAAAAACTTTATTTATGCCACATGTGAGTCTTTTACTCCTCAAGAATAATAAAAAATGATTAGTTAACGAAATTAACGAAAAAAAGATAATAATAAAATACAACAAAAAAACAACAAGAAACAAAAACTTCTTTATAATAAATAAATTTAAAAACGTATTGTGAAATCATCTATTTGTCTATTTGTAAATTTTATTGTTAATGTTAGTGTCAATGGCCAAATAATTATTATTTCATCATCAGCATAATTAAGCAACTGCTGCTGCTGCTGGTTCTTTTTTCTTTCAAAGTTCATTTTTCTAATCGGATTCTTTGTCTTGTATTTCATAGCGAAAACACTTTTACATATGTATATGCACACATACATAAACAAAAGCAAAGCCATTAACACTTTTTAATTTGATTTTTTGTTTGACAGAAATAATAATTTTCAATAAATTAACTCAAATGAAGCCGTTATTAGTTATTGCTTTTAATTAGTATTTTTGCTACAATAAATAAATAATTCGAAGCATAAAATGAATAAATTTACACAAGTTTTCAAATTAGAACGTCTTCTTGTAGAATACTTTCTTGCCTTTTGACACAGCAGCAATAAAAAAAACGAGTGTAAAATTTAATTGAATTTCCAGATCTGTAGATCCAAGCGACTAGTCTTTTAAAATAAATGAAAATATTTAATTGAAAACCTTATAACAGAAATCTCTTTACACAATGGGGGATTTAATTCAAAAACAAAATTTTTTAGTCTTTTAGTGAAGAATGATTCGATTCAAACGAACTGATTTCAAATATTTATTTAATTTTTTTTACTTCCTTAGGCGAGTCTATCAAATAGTAACAGTTTAGGCGATATGTTAAAACATATTTTTGACATAATATGTATATAATATAAAGGTTATGAAGTAAATACGTCAGTCAAATACGTCCTACAAAAATTTTAAATACGTTCCACATACTGCTAAGTGCTCTGAAGAAGTAGATAAAGTGCATAAAGCCAATGTTTAAAGAAGAAATCGGGTCATCGGCAATAGTGGCAGTAGCTCAAGACTAGTAGTTTCCAACGGTATATAATCTATGTGTGGATTCAGCCCGATATCGGAGATATAAGTTTTTAAAACATTTTGCTTTTTGGGAAAAATAATATGCAAAAATAGGTTATTAAAAATGGATAAAGCCAATGTTTAGAGAAGACATGAGTCGGGGCACCGGCAATAGTGGCAGTAGCTCAGGACTAGTAGATTCGAGCGGTATATAATCTATGTGTGGATTCAGCCCGATATCGGAGATATGAATTTTTAAAAATTTTGCTTTTTGGGAAAAATAATATGCAAAAATGGGTTATTTAAAATGGATAAAGCCGATATTTAGAGAAGACATGAATCTGCCCACAGGCATAGTGGAATTAGCTCAGCACTAACACATTTCAACGCTATATAATCTATGTGTGAATTCAGCCCGATATCGGATTTATGAATTTTTGAAAATTTTGCTTTTTGGTTAAAATAAGATGCAAAAACAGGATATTTCTCTATTTATTCTCTAAATATCGGCTTTATCCACCTAAAAATATCCTATTTTATTATTATTTTTCCCAAAAAGCAAGTGTGTGGCATTGACATTGACCGTTACAGCATTTCCAGCCTCATCTTCGAAAGAAACGGTCCAATTACGCCTCCAGACCACATAGCGCGCCATACAGTGACACGTTGAGCATGCAAAGGCTAATGAATAATCGCTCTAGAATTTTTAGAAGCCCAAATGCGCCAATTTTGCTTGCTGACATACCCCCTGACAAGTAAAAATGGATTTCGTCTGAAAAAGTGATGTTTTCAGAAAAACCAGCCGGTAGTTGCTGAATAAATTGAGCGAATCTATGGCGATTTGAATGGTCGATCGCTTTAAATTCCTGCTTCCTTAATTTCACTAAAATCGAAAACTGATAAAACTAAAAAATTAATTAGAAATAAGAATAAGAGGAAAGAGGGAATAGTGTTTGTGGATATTCGATTAGAATTTTTCTACATTGAAAGTGACAGGAAAAACCTCTAAAAGAAGTTAATTCCACATACGAACTGTTCTGCTAAAAAACGAATTCTCCCTGTAAAGCATAGTGCAGTTCATTAGCCAATCGACTACAAATGGATGGGCCCTCGACTAAAAGTGTGTTAAACGCAAAAACGCACGAATAACGGGAACAACCTGCCTAATTTCGTTAGAGCACTTGCCATTAAAGTAACGAAAAAACAGTGAAATACCTCCTACATTGCATCGATGCTCTAGAGAATCCATAGAGTTAGATATCCTACCGTCCCCAATGAGCCTCTTAGCCCTCTCCTATACATGAGAGTTGTACTCCATCCTTGGACGGAAATTGGTGTCATAAATAGTACAAAAATCGGATGAAGTGAAGTACCTCTTACAACGTTTTAGAAAACAGAGGCACTTGAAAGCTTCTTTCGAAAAACCCGAGAAATGTGTTTAGTGCATTGAACATCATACTGAATTTTCATGCCAAGAACATCAAGAGCTTCCGATTTCGTAATACTTATATCACCCATAGTAATAGATGCAGCAAAATTTCCAAATACAGATCTATGCGAAAACATGCAACATTGTGTCTTACGGATACTAAAAATTACTCTATTGAAACGACGCCATTTGGAGATTGTTGCGAGATCTTGATTGAGCGCATCATTCATGTTCCGCCTATTGGAACTTACCTCTAACTTTTCGTCTATTACTAAAGGAATACGAATGACAATTGATGATGTCATTTGCGAAAGAGTGAATAGGGAAAAAAGTTTGAAAAAGAAGGTCATTTAGAAAAATAAGAAATAGAGTAGAAGAAAGAACGGAGCCTTGCGGTACCCCTGAATTAATCTTGAACTCGTCGGATGAAATCCCATCTATAGCAACTCGTATAGTACGATTCTCGATATAAATCCGGAGAAATTATTACCGACACCAAAAGCAACTAATTTTGACAAAAAAACATCGTGCCACACTCTATTAAACGCTGTGGAGCCACCACCTTACTTTCTCCGAAATGATGTATGAAGTTGCACCATTTTTCCGACAGGAAAGCCAGCAAACTGCCCCCGCAAAGCGGCCCTACAGAAACCATAGGGGCCACTAAGTAAGCCGTTGGACTCCAGGAACCTTGCAAGATGAAAATTAATCATACTTTCCATTACTTTAGAAAGTGCAGAACAAATTGCAATGGTGCGACAAGCAAGTCGGTAAATCATCCGTAGAGCACCTCCTACGTAAACCATACCGTCGATCGCTAAGTAAACTCTTCGACTCCAGGTATCTTCCAAGATGAAAATTAATCATACTAGAAAGTGCAGAACACTTCAACAGGAAAGTCAGTAAAACATCCGTAGAGCACCTCCTACGTAAACCATACTGTCGATCGCTAAGTAAACCGTTCGACTCTAGGTATCTTCCAAGATGAAAATTAATCATACTTTCCATCACTTTAGAAAGTTCAGAACAAATTACAATGGTGGGTTAATTTTCAGGCTTGTGGGCCTCACCCTTTTTGGGGATTACCGTTATATTAGCAACCTTCCAACATTTTTGAAATTGACCGGTATGATACAACATGCTGAAAAGGATTGCTAACAAACGCGCTAGCGTCGAAGAGAACTGTTTTAAGATCAGTGCTGGTATCCCAACGACTTGTTGACGACGTTGAGAAACGCTAAGACCTTTTTAACCACTCGACCTCGAAAGAGTATCTTCTGTCGAGCTCGGGCAGTGGTTGACTACTTTCTGACAAATAAGAATTATTTAAATTTTAACATTTTATTATTTATTGTTTGTTATAGCGCTCATAATAATACACCTTCAGTGGCAACAGAGGAGCTCAGTGGCAGATGGAAGTTATAGCGATACCCATATTGTAGTCTTACGTTTCACCTTTAGCTGCAACACATTAGACTTCAACAACTCCTCAGTAGAAACTGTGCTATTTTTGAAATTCCTGAAATTTTTTAAAACATTTTTTAATACTCTCTCTCTTTAATACATTTTTTAATATCTCTCGTTTAATTTGAGATAACTTATTATTACTTTTTTTTAACAAAATAACTGACCACAGATGAAGTAAATTAAATTTACGTCATACGTAAGCTACAAGTCATAAATATAAAACAAACATTGATAAAAATTAAACAAAAAAAAATAAATTAAACACTTCAACCATGTGCAAATCCAACACAACTAAATAGAAATCACATTATTTGTGTGGCAAAACGTTTAAAAGATTAATTCTCCGCATACAGTGAGCAGAATTAAATTAAGGGCAAATTTAAAAATAATTATTTGACTTGCTTACGTTTGTAGATTACAACGTTTTTTAATTGTAGATTCGCCGTCTGTAAAAAGTAAAGACTGCTTCTCGAAGCGATTCTTAAAAGTTGAGAAAAATTGTGAAACATTATGGAGAGACGGGAGACGTGGTAACAAATCGAGGATATGCAAATAGATACAACGATATTTTACTTAGTCAGCTTTTAACTTTGTTATATAATTGTTTTTACAAATTTACATACGCCATTTTATTTTTCCCAACTCTTTATTAATTTGTCCGTTGATTCTGACGAGATTAAAAATAAAAATAATAGCAATTTCTTAAAGAATCATTTTAAGGAGTGTTTTTATAGAGGTATAGAACTTTAAAATGAAAGAAAACAAAGATGATTTTTATAAATTGGCATGAAGTTTACTTTATTCGACAGCTAATCTTCTGGCATTATAATTTATATATGACTTCTGATACCAGGTCGCCACAGCTGACTCGGACGTAGTCTAATCTGAAGGTCCAATTTACGAAGACGTTTTTCAACCAATGGTAACCCAAAGAAAAATGTACGCCCAAGAGGTTAATGGTTACCCTAGGGTCCAGAGATCGCCGAAGAGCCCAACGGAGCCCAGGTATATTTATCAGCTTTTCAACTTCAAATAGAAGTTAAGTCAATATGACTTATAGTCCGAAATAAAGATCGACAGCAAGCTAAACAACAGCCAATTGCTTTGTATTAATGAAATTATCTCTCCTTTGGAATCATCTTGGAAATCGTTTACGTCGAGGTGAGGGTTTGCGGTGGTGAAAATCAGAATGCCACTATTTTATAATAATCTTCTGGTCGAAATATGTTGGATTGCTGCCAGTCAACCTTACGTTAATTAACGTAAATAGCAAAGGGTATCTTTATAGAGATATAAAACTTTTAGTTAGCAAAACTTGTTTAACTACTTTGGCATTTCAATATGAATAGACCGAAGCGCTGTTCAGGCGTCAAATTGTCTAAATTTTTTTTTTTTTTTTTGCTAAAAGAATAGTAGCACTCAGGCAACAATGCCTATTTAGCCAAGTACCGTGCTACATTTTTTAGGAAAGGGATATAGAAGAGATGAAACAGGTGGTGAAAATCGAAGGATAGTTGGAAATTAACTGCCGTATATAAGACATCACCGCGTCCAGTGACTATGCCTTCATCGCTGAGCAGCCCCACCGACAGTTAATTTTTATTTTTGTAGTGAAAAAAAACCAAGGTCTTCGTTGGGAATCGAACCCACAACCCCCATACTGACAAGCTAGTACACTACCTACTAGCCTATAGGGGCACCTAAATAAGCCCAAAACAAGATCGTCGTCAATCCCGTGTTTAATTTTCTTTAAATAGTTACGTCGACAAACAAAACTATCCAAGTTTACATTGAGACAACGTTACATCCCGAAAAATTGTCTATTTGCCTTATATACTTTAGGGGCTAGTGGAATGATTGTTCGGTACTTCTTTAAAAATAATAATGGTCAACACGTTACAGTCATTGGTGACTACTATAGAGCCATGATTAATGACTTTTTTTGTTCATCAGTTGAACAACCATGATGAGCAGTAGCTGTGGCTTCAACTAAACAGCACAGTATGTCACACAGTCACAAGGGATTTATTGAAGGAGACGTTTAGTAAGCGCATAAATTCACGTTTCGGACCCGTAAAGTGGCCTTCAAAATCGTGCTATCTAATGCTGCCAAACTATTTTCTGTGGGGATATTTTCAAATGCCTATCTACGATTATAAGCCCGAAATGATTGACCACTTGCAGCACAATATTCGCTAAAAATTTTGGAAAATGTCATCGAAAATTAGACCTAAAGATTAGGCAACGTTTGACCCACCCGTAGCGGTCATATGCCAGAAATCATATAATCCCACAGGATTATCTTTCGAATAAAGTATATTTCATGTCAGCTTTAAAAATTCATCTTTCCTTTAATCCATTTCACAATCCTAAACCCATATAAAACACATCTTTTATTATTAAATGCTCTTAAGTTATTGTGCGGCACTGTATGCGGTTGATTATGTTTACGTATAAATTAAAAATTTATTTTTCTTTTCATGTTAGCAAAGTCGTAAATTAAATTAAATAATTTTTTAAATTACTTTTTGCATTTATTTTTAAGTAGCCTTAAGAGTTTTTTTCTTTGCAATTAAAACCACAAAATTTGCTATGCTATTCCCCCCCAGGCTTCTCATGATTTTACAGATGTTTATACCTGTTTACGATCTTGTAGAATATCATCCCAGCAGTTCAGAAGGAAGCAGCAATGAGAGAAACAAAAATGTGTAAACATTTGTAAATAAAAAGTCGCTTGATGTGCAAGCTTAAGCATGCATAGGTTACCACTATCAGAACTAACGGGGAGTTGTTGCTGTTTATACTATTTACTTATTGTTTATGGATGCATGTGCAAATAACACAGGAGACTAAATTAACTAAATAAATAATAAAAATTGACATTGAAAATTAAATTTTTTCAACTCTTTTTTTTTGCACATTAATTCATACAATCTTTCAAATACATAATTATGTTTCACATAAAATCTCCAACAAAAAAAAAGCACAGATGTTGTTTTAGTGTATGATAAACATAAATTTATTAGTTCTAAGAAATAATTTTGCAAGATTCATTTTAAATTTTATTTGTGATCCTTTTTGAACAAATTGCCAAAGTCAGAAGCTAAATAGAACAACTAAATGATTTATTTTTCAGTGCTTTTAAAGAATTAAAACATCATTTGGAAGACGCTGTCTGATAATGTAGTCATACCCTCGGTTGCTTTTTAAAGTCTTTCGAAGAGATATTACCAAATAGTAAGGGTAACATCCAATGTCCACTGTTACTCGTCAAGTCTCCAACTCTCGAACAAGGAGTGGAGACACAGGCCTGCTACCGTGCTCGTAAAAATTGCTACTAAGGCGTGTATACTTCTAGGTGTGGTAAGACCACCGTCATCTTATGGGGCATATGGAGCACGATGGCACTTCGATCTCTATTTTGCAGACTAAACAAGCCTGTCGAACCCAGTGTGTAAGAGCTCTTGCTAAAAGTCGTGGATGTAAAATACCATGGAAATGGCAAAATAAAAAACAAAGCTTGTGGGAATACGAACTAAAGGAGATAATGATTTCTGATGTCGCAACGCTAGTATGCTAGAAGTATGTACATATTTCTTCAGGAAAATCGACTGTTACAGTAGAAAAGTTTAAACCATCACATGCACTTTAAAGTTAAGCATACAGAACGTGATAAGATTTACATCAGTTCCGAGCCATGTGGCCATAACCTGAGAAAGGAAAAAGCGTCCACCCTAAGACGCATACACACTAAATAGATATACGCATGAGTTGCAATTTTCGAGTGCAAGATAGCAGGGCCGTGCCCCCACTCCTTGCTTAAGAGTTGGAGACTATCCAACTCCTGGTCCTCTTACAAGCACAACTAGGATATTTACTTGGATGTTAACCTTTCTTTTCATTAACACCTCTTCGGAACTTTCTTCAAAGCCCGATTTAAATCACAGCTACCACGTTGCTCGCCGAGGGGCCTCACCAACAACCAAATTAGGGCCGTAGCCCGAACTGCGGGCAACTGGTTTCGATGGTAACAGTGTGTGTCGCAAGTCACTGGTCGGACTTCGAGAGTCCTATGTCTCTTCCAGTATCGGGCTTTTGCAAGCCCAAGCGACTAGTGCCGCCTTTTACCGCCGAAGGCACATGTCAAGATGGGTAAGATATCCATCAAAACTGCGTGCCCCGCAAAGTTAAGCATACAGATAGTGTGATTCGTTTTACATCCGCACCTGGCTATGTAGCCTTAATCAGATGGTGGAAAAACCACTATTGTATAATTTGGAACGTCATACAGGCGTCCTAGGAAGCCGAAGACATAATTCTAAGCAACAAAACCACCTAGTTGCAACTTTAATGATTCCAGGGCAGGGCTGCAAACCATCACACCTTGCTAAAGAGTTGGAGACTTTCAACTCCTGTCCAGAACACATGTCTAGCATGCTCACTGGACTGGATCATTCCCTTTGCGTGTCATTATCAGTGAGATGATCCTGGCCACCATAATAACCATTATACTGTTATGTTAACCACCACATTACTCCCATATAGGAGCCATCCTCAATGATCAGTCAGAGAACTATTAAATGTCTAAAGAGACAAATAACGGAACTCTGCGGGTCACTGATTCCCGTGGAAATAAAGTGGAGTTTCCAGTTGACTTCCTGCCTGTCTTCAAGGGACTGGGCTCCCTTTTTCCCCCAGTTGCCTGTGTCTAGATAGTGGAATTCTATAAAGACCCCCGGGGGGAGTTAAGCATACAATAAGCACAACAGAGATATAAGAAGAAATGCGCCAAGAACCAGAAACTCTTGAGGTTGTTCAATCGACTCTATAGATTTTTGATCGCCAAATAATTTCATCAAAATAAAACTTGAATGTTAGAAGCCGGTCAAGCCTAAGAAGTCTAGCCATGAGCTCAAGTAGTACTGAAAACTCAATACTCTGCCAACTGCAGACACTCTATTTCGGTATTCAATCAAAGCGAAACAGAATTGATAAACGCGGAAGTGATTTAGTTATCAAACCTGTAGAAGAGGTTTGATATCGGCTCCAGTTTAAATAGGGAAGACTTCTCGTAACTTATTTTTAAGGTCAACCAAGGTCTTAAAACGATAGGATTCCATAAGTATAAAGGAAGGAGGACAAACATATCGTAATAAAATTAATTAGAAACACGGAGAGGACAGGTCTGGAGTAAAAGGAAAAGTTGACAATTATCAATCGACAATAAGAAATTGCTGGTCTGCAAACAATGCTTTTTGGGTAGCTCGAGTCTGGGTGAAGAGTTAGTATGGCCGATAATCTTGGTTAAACTTATTTTACATTATTGGGTGAAATAAAAATGAGCGAGTTATGTCGATAAATTATCGGTATGATGTTGTTTTTAAGAATCTAACATGAATATGTCTTTCACCAATGCTAGGAAGCATGGCGGATTATTAAATTCGTTCAGCGAAGCTAGAAAAAGAGTAAAAAGAGAGAGATAGTAGGTAAGACTTCTTGATTTCCTTCGAGAACAGGGAAACAGAATGAAGGATAATTGAGTTGCTCCGTTAACCCAAGTACAACACAGTTCGAGGCTGCGCGGCTGTGTCCTGCAAACCTTCTCCGTATAAAGAAACTAATACTACTACGGCCTCTCTCGTCAAATCTTAGGAGAGGCTAAAGAAAAATCAATTTTGTAGAATTTGTTTATGTTGTTTGTCAGCGGACGGGAGCCCCTGTGCTCGCGCCCTTTAAATTAGTACCCATCAATACGTATCATATAAGCCGAAAAAACTCTACACCATAAATTTTTTGAAATTTTCTTTAGAAAACGCTAGAAGGTATGATGCACGATATTTGTTGGAGGAAAGAAATATTGAGTACCTTGCAGAACTTGTTGTTTCTTTCTGTTTAAAGTGTGTATGGGGATTAGGAAAGTATAATCACTACGAAAGATCTCCTTGTCCTCAGTAAATATTTGCATTATCTGTTTTGTTATGATGATTATATGACCGGTTTATACGCTAATATATATTTTAATATATTAAAATATACTTAATTATATTAAAATATACTAAAATATACTAAAATATAATCAAATATACTAAAATATGCAAAAATATATTAAAATATACTAAAATATACCAAAATATACTAACCCAAAAAATACTTAAATATACTTAAATGTACTTAAATATACTTAAATACTTAAATGTACTTAAACATACTACAATATACTTAAATAAACTAAAATATATTCAATTATACTAAAATATGCACAAATATTTTAAAATATACTTAAATATACCAAAATATATTAAAACATACTTAAATATTATAAAATAGTGGAAAATATATTTAACTAAAATATACTAAAATGTATTAAAATATACTAATATATACAAAAATATATTTAAACATACCAAAATATACTAAAATACACCAAAATATACTAAACCAAAAAATACTAAAATATATTCAAATATACCAAAATGTATTCAAATATACTAAAATATATTTAAATATACTAAAATGTTCACGAATATTTTAAAATATACTAAAATATATCAAAATATATTAAACTAAAATATACTAAAATATATTTAAATATACTAAAATTTACCAAATTTGAATATATTATATATATACTAAAAAATGCAAAAATATATTAAAATATACTAAAATATACCAAAATATACTAAACCAAAAAATACTAAAATATATTCAAATATATCAAAATGTATTCAAATATACTAAAATATATTTAAATATACTAAAATGTTCACAAATATTTTAAAATATACTAAAATATATCAAAATATATTAAACTAAAATATACTAAAATATATTTAAATATACTAAAATATACTCAAAAATATTCAAATATACTAAAAAATGCAAAAGTATATTCAAATATACTAAAATATATATAAATATATTAAAATATACTAAAATGTTCACAAATATTCTAAAATAGACTAAAATATATAAAAATATATTAAACTCAAATATACTAAAATATATTCAAATATACTAAAATATATTTAAATATACTAAAATATATGCAAATATACTCAAATATGCACAAATATTCTAAAATATATTTAAATATACCAAAATATATTAAAACATACCTAAATATACTAATATTACCCAAAATATATTTAACTAAAATATATTCAAATATACTAAAACATATTAAAATATACTAAAATGTATTAAAATATACTAAAATATACCAAAATATATTAAACCAAAATATACTTAAATATATTAAAATATACTCCTCTTCTTACAGTTTATTTATTTAGCACAAGATTAATTGATAACATTTTTTAAAGTGCCTTTTAAATTCGAATTAACTGTTAATAGACAGCTGATCCCCAATTGCCCACGCAGTTACAAAACTGCGAAGTTGTCTTATCTTTAGTTTTGTCTTTTAAATTGCTATTGGCTTTTTTGCTGACTCTTGACCTCCTACGTTCAAGAGAAGCTCGTAAACCTTGTACTCTTTATGATTTTATGCTTGTTGTTTTTTTTTTGCTTATAAGTTGTTGTTGTTGCTGCTACTAATGCCGCTGTTTAGTATTTATTTTTTGTTTTTTTTTTTTTGCAATGTAATTATTTCAAATAATAAAGTCATTAATGTCTTCGAAATTACAATAACATAAATAAATAAATTTTACCTTTAAAACAAACATTCACAAATCACCAATCAAAAACTGCAACATTGACAACTTTTTTCTTTGAACAAAACTATAAAATTTAACATGAACAATCAAAGAAAAACATATAAATTATTAGAAATAATTACATGTTAAAACAATGAATAACAACAACAATAAAAACAAAATAAATAAAGATACGCAAACCGACTGACTTAAAAATCATATAGACAGATCCTATAAAATATTTTATGGGAGCAGTCTGTAAGTATAAGTTTTAGAACCCATACTAAAGGGTGTTTTTTACAAAGGTATAGAACTTTGAAATTGAAGAAAGCAAATATGATTTCCTTTATTCGACAAAAAATCTTCTACCATTTTTATAAAAATATGACCGCCACGGCCGGTTCTTGGCGGTTATTGGCGAAGAAAATACAAAATAGTCTAGTGGCGCTAAATTTTACGATCTTGGAGACCAATTCACTAGTCCGAAACGTGAAACAATGCGGTTATCAAAGGCTTCCTGCAGCAAAGCAATTGTGGCACGAACTGTGTGATATGTTGTGCTATCTTCTTGAAACTACAGCTCCTGCACATCAGGAATTGATGAACGATAAAGTCAGTAATCATGACTCTGTAGCGGCACCATTGACTGTAACGTTATGAACAGTATCGTTTTTATGGCTTTATGGCTGTTCACACCAAACAATTAGTTTTTGTAACGATGTCTTAACACACACTTGAGGATTATCATCACTCCAAATGTGACAGCTTTTTAATCGACGAATCTTTTCAAACAAAAGTGTGTTTAATCGTCAGCCTCTTTAAGTTGAAATACCAAACCAGCGTATCTGGTCAGCTATAAAGACATCGCCAACTTAAATTTGTATACTGCTAAAAAATACATCCGACACAATCTTTATAAACACTTATCTCGTTTCAGAAAATAAATACGTTTTCCATTTGAATACCTTTTAATGCTTATTTTTACTACTTTACTGTTTATTGGGCCCACGTTTGTAATATATATGTTTCAAGATTCTTTCTATTTTGCAACAAACTCATATACGAGAAAATCACGTCTCTATGGAAACACCCTTTAATTTTGTAATTTTATTTTCAATAGTTACTGCAAAATACATAGTATGCTTCTGTTTCAAGGTTCTGTCTATTACGATTCGAAAGAAAGACCATATATGTCAATAACCCATCTCTATGGAAACCCCCTTTTTGAATTTTATTACTTTACACAATCTGCAGCAGCGAATTTAGTACATGCACACTGAATATTCTGGCTATTATGACTGAAATAGTCAGTTATTATATTTAAAAATCCGACTTTAATGGAACACCCTTTAAAAATCAATTTAATAACATTTTCAGTAACACAAGATTTGTGGACATTTCTAAAATTTGTCATAACTGACAAATTCTTAGGTGCAAAGTTATATTTTTAAATCCCAGGGAAAAGGCTGTAAGCCAACTGCACAGTGGGTTATAAACATCAAATTTTTAAAATAAATTTTAAAGCTGCTATTCTTTCAAGAACTTCCTGGGTTTTCTAACAAAATTAATTAAGATTAAAATTTTTTAAAATTTTGATATGTGATGTGAGATTTTTTTGTGAAATGGTTTGCGATAAACTTCTATATTTTCATTAGTTTAAAATTCAGAATATTAAAAACGAAATAATTTTTTTTTAGAACAAGCGCAAGCAATTAGTAACGTCATTCTAAATTTATATTGTATTTAACGCATTGTATAATATATATTAACGTTAATAGCGTTCCATAAGTCTTACGCTTTGACGATAGTATTGCCACCGGGTTGTGAATACAATGCGGCTGCCAGAACTCTCGAGAAGCAGAGCAATACAACGAGTTGCAAGAACACAGTTAGCTATACCGTGCTTCCATTCCTTGCTTGAGAATTAAGAATTTTTAAACTTCTGACCCAGAGTCAGTTTCGCTGGATGTAACGGTGTTTCAATATACCGTTGAGGCTTATCGTCACCACTTCAAATATGGCAGTTTTGTTTATTGACGTATTCATTTAAACAAAAGTGAGCTTAATTGCTAAACAAAATTCGCTTATGAAAATCGGGATCAATGGCAATCTAGCTTTGGGCCGAACTTCCATAATTTAGAAACGTTATTCAGGCGCCAGCCTATTCACCTTAAAATGCCGGACCAAATTAAACATAAATCAGTGATAGCTGGCAAAATGCCCGTCAGGTAAAAAATTTTGCCACTTAAGGTTGTATACCTCTTTAAAAACACCCTTTATATATGCAGTCAGTGACAAATGATTTTTTTTTTTTTTGTTAAATTTTATTTTCTTTAAATTTCGATTCTTTATTGAAATTCGTTCTTTTTGTTCATAGCTAAATTTTTGGCAATAATTATTGACAAAGGTTTCGATTTTTTCTTTCTTTTTGGGGAAGATCCAAATTTTCTTTAAAATTTTTTTTTTATATTTTAAGAAACTCCGTTTTGTTCACTTTAATAACAATTTGAATTTTTTAGTGCAGAAGAACTTTTGTTATTCCAACAAAAGAAGAAAAGAGATGTTAACACCTTAGTGTGCATGTGTATGTACATAATCCGTTAAATTAAAAAAACAAAGTATAAATGAAATATTAAAGGTTCTAAACTTTATAATTTATCTGTACTATTCAGCCATTGCTACCTTTCTTCTACCCCTCTCCTACATAAAAAAAACAAACAAAAAAAAATACAACAATTTCATCAAAGGCACATCATATTCAAAACATCATCAACAACGCCCAACAAGAACAACAACAAAAAGTTTATGATTAACAAAGAAATGCTTTCATTTATTTTCTTTGCGAAATCAAGACCCCACGAAATCAAAGAATTACAAAGTTGAAAAATAAACACAACTGAACTTATATTTTATATGAAATAATATATTTTATTTATGTTTATAAATGATGTTTTTGAAGATTTCTCTACCAAAAAGAAAAATTATGAAAAATAAATAAAAACATATTAACAAAAAAAAACTCTACCGCCGCCAGACAACTAAGCTTGATTAAAAATTTGACGGCGTCAGAGAATAACAATGAGTGGCGTTTATTTGGAATATTTATTTTTTTTTTTGATAATTTTATCCAATCAAAACAGCATAGGTAAGTTGCAGTGTACAGTCAGTCGCCTTAATAAACAGTTCACTGTGGATCTCTGGGGATCGCCTCTGATAACACCGAAAGGTAGGGTCTTGTATGATACTATTATTAAAATGGACTTGAATTTCATATCGAAATTCAACACGCTAGCCAAACTTCCAGACAAGTCAGTTGTAATAAAATTTATACAGCAGATGTTGAACGACTATTGGCCGAAAAAAGAAGGGCTCGAAGACTGTGGCAGCAGCACAGATCACCACAACTTAAAGCCAAGTTAAGAGAATGCACAAGACGGTTAAAAGACTTGTTACAGTCTCAAAAAGTTGCATCTTTAAAAAAATATTTGGAAAGCTTAGATGCAACTCCTCAATCGGATTACTCACTATGGCGCGCAACAATAAATCTGAAAAGACCCACGATAAATAAACCTCCCTTACGCAATTCAAATGGAGACTGGGCTAGAAACGATAGAGAAAAGGGTAATTTATTCGCCACACATCTGAAAAAAATATTTACCCCGAACACTGCATCTGATACTGTCGATCTGAGCTCGTTCAATTATGTACAAAATGTTCGCATAAGGTTTAAGCTTCAAGCGGTTCAAAGAGCCATTAAAGATTTGAAACCTAAGAAATCTTCGGGCATGGACAATATCAGCAACAAAATGATAATTGAGCTTCCTCACTTAGTAGTTAAAATTATTCTGTTTATTTTTAATGCCATAGTGAGACTCGAGTATTTTCCGCAACAATGGAAGGTCTCAGCGATCATCATGATTCCTAAGCCTGGAAAGGATCACACAAAGGTGAAATCGTAAAGGCCCATTAGTCTGTTGCCTAACATATCAAAACTATTTGAGAAACTAATGGCAAAAATACTAATTCAGATTCTGAATGAGAAAGAGTGCATCCCGAGTCATCAGTTTGGATTCAGAAGAAAACATAGTACAATTGAACAGGTGCACAGAGTAACAAATGTAATAAAGCAAACATTTGAGGAAAAAAATACTGTTCTGCCCTATTCATTGACGTCTCTCAGGCCTTTGATAAAGTATGGCACGAAGGGCTGAAGTACAAGATGGAACAGAATTTGCCTATAAACCTTAGCAACTTGTTGGACAACTATTTGACCGGTCGAAAGTTTGTCGTACGACAGGGGGATTTTACGAGTTCACCTCATCCAATTGGAGCAGGGGTTTCCCAGGGAAGTATTCTTGACCGCTCCTCTCTCTTATTATTACATCTGACATGCCAACCGAAGGTAGAATCCATACTTCTACATTTGCTGACGATACGGCTTTTCTCAGCATACACAAATGCCCTCAACGGGCATCACAGAACCTTCAGACTCATGTGTTTAAGTTGGAAAAATGGTTAATGAAATGGAGAATAGCAGTCAATGAGCAAAAGTGTGTTCATATAACATTTACCCTGTGTAGGCAAACATGCGCACCAATTACAATTAACGGTCAAATCACACCTCAAAACTCGAGGGTTAAATATCTCGGCGTTCACCTGGACAGGCGTTTGACTTGGAAAAACCATATAGATGCTAAACTGACTCAATTGAGACTAAAAACAGCTCAAGTACATTGGCTGATTGGAAGAAACTCTACACTGAGCTTGGACTGCAAACTTCTAATATAAAAGACTATTTTGAAACCACTTTGGTGCTATGGTATTCAATTATGGGGCACTGCCTCAGTGACAACTGTAGAAAGAATACAGAGGACACAGAATAAATTCCTTCGAATGATCACAGCCGCCCCATGGTATATCAAAAATTCCAATATTCATAAGGACCTCCACGTTCCCTTAGTAAGAGAAGAGATTGTTAAGCACGCACTAAGTTATAGAAACAAGCTTCGATATCATCCAAACCTCCTAGCCCGCAGCATTCTTAACGAAAGTGGCTACATTCGATTGAAGAGGAGAGACACCTTGAAGATACAATAAAAAAAGGGAAAAGTTTGAAAAAAAAAACTGTGGATCTCAGCATACCGGTCCCGTTATAATATGCGCTAGCGATAAGTCAGCTAGCCCGAACGTGAATGTAAACATAAAAAACTTTCTTTATCTCATTTTATGGCGATTAGTGCTTTTTGAGTACAATTTCAGGGTAACAGGTAATGCGCTACCTTTATCCTCCCCCTCCCTTTAGAAACTAGGTAAAAATTATTGAAATGCCATTCGCCAGAATGTCAAGAAATAATTAAAAAATAATTATTCAAGTGGATGGGCACATGTTCAATTCCCAAATAGAATGTTTCCAATCTTCCTCTACGCTACGCAGCAAAAATTTTTTCGCTAAGCACTACACGACGTCTCTGTGGATGCGTATTATCATTTAGAGTAAAAGTGTTGGGAAAAAGTTCCATAGTTCCTCAAATTAATTGTTCTTATGAACGATTATGTTGACCGTTAAATGGACTTGGTGTCCGACACCTATTTTGCACAGAATAAATTTGCACGATTTTGATAAGATTTACATTTGTACCTAGCTGTGTAAGCTATAACCAGATGGTAGATCATTTCACTGTGGATGAAATGTAACGTCATCCTCGCTCTAGAAGGCCTTCAGATACGTATATCCTTCAGTCACTCCAGTTGGAACTTCAAAAGCCCGGAGCAGGTCGCAGCTTTCACTCCTTGCTGAAAAGTTGGAGACTATCCAACTCCTGGTCCAGAACGCATGAAGCTTAATAAAATTTATGAATATAACGGCAATCCTGCTCACTGCACCTCGGTTCATTGTGAATGATCCGACCCACGCAACTCAAACGAGGGCCTCGAAACACACAGCCACCACGATACTCCCGAAGGGCCAACCTCAATAATTAGTCCCGTGGCAATAAAGTGGAGTTGTCCAGTTGGCTCCTGCTAGCCTTGAAGGGGACTGGGCTCCCTTTTACCCCCGAAGACACATGTAATGACGGTGAGATTTCGTCAAAACATTGCCAAACCAAAAAGCCAAACCAAACTAAACTTAAATCGCTATAGAGCTGATAAAATAGCTGCAAGTGTTGGCAACTTGGCTGCAAGTGTTGCCAACTTAAAGTTTTAAAACCTCGATAAAAAAACACCCAAGTCTAAATTAGCCTAAATAAAGAACTTGACGAACATAATAACAACAATGATTTTAACATGTTCAATTGATGAACGAAAATGTCGGACGTATGATTCCACCAGACCATCAATCGCAACAAATATTCAGTTTTTCTAAATGTAACAGTGTGTCAACACACTTGTAGTAGTGTTTTTCGCTTGTTGTGTCTTTTCGTGTAGCGTTGTATAATTTATGGTCTTGTCTCGTCAAAAATTTGGTTTTGACTTTAAATTTGATTAAAACTTTATTTGGTCTTAAGTCTTATCTTTTCCATTTTGTAACTTTTTTATCTATAGCCTGTCTGTAGTTGCATTTCGTTTGAAATGTCTTTTGTCTAGCGTTATATCACTTGTGGCTTTTGTGGTCTTTTCTTGCTTTGAATTCTCTTTCTCTCTCATCCAGTCTGCAACTCCATTTCGTCTATAGTCTCAACTGTAAGTCTAAACCGCCTGAAGTGTGTTTTCGTTTAACTTTATACTACGTATATCGTTCGAACTCTCGCCGGAAATTGGGTTTCGTCTTTAACATCGTCTCGTCTGCAACTTTTATTCGTGTATTATTCATCACATCTGCAATGTCTTTTTGTCTTATGGGCTTTCTATACCTATATAAAAACACCCTATACGTATTTAATAAAAGAAAAACTTTTCTTAAAAAATAGGTGCCCCTGCAGGCTAGTAAGTAGTGTGCTAACTTATATGACGGGGGGTTGTGGGTTCGATTCCCAACAAAGACCTTGGTTTTTTTCCACTATAAATAAAAATTGTCGGTCGGTGAGGCTTCTCAGTGATGAAGGCATAGTCACTGGTCACTGAGCTGTTTTATACGACAATTAATTTCCGTAACTATCCTTCTACTTTCACCACCTGTCGCATCTCTTCTCTATCCCTTTCCTAAAAGAATGTAGAACGGTACTTGACTAAATAGGCATTTCTGCCTTTAAAAAAAAATAATAAAAGAAAAACATTAAAAAAAAATGAAACGTGTCACCTTACTAGACCTGGCTATAATATCTGAATGATTTAGAAAATCTTATGATTTAAGTTAATACCGATTTTAATTTATACTTTAGATTCGACACCCTTCAGTCTATTTTGAAGTTCTTTTAGGTCTGTAAAAATTATTTATTTAAGTCAAGTTGTGTTATTTTTTTTAAATTTATAAATTTTTTATTTAAACTTTGATGCAAAAACTAACAAAGCAATTGAATTAAATTGAATTGAATTGATTTTGAAAATATTATAATTCTTCATTCATTATTAAGAACTGTTAATTATAATGCGAGTAATTATGTCAAGATGAAAGAGTATTTATTACAACAACAAAAAAACGTGCAATATCTGTTTACAACAACAAAATAATAATAATAATAAATGAATCACAATAATGTGAACAGACAGATAAATAACACAAAAAGAACGGAATATTTACACACACACACACACACATGCATACATGCATGTAAGTATAAAATTCAATCCCACCATATGTCGCATATTTTCCTGGGCTTTTGAACTAAAAGTGCAAGGTGGGATAAAAGCAAAAATTTAATAATGTTTAACAAAAGACAGTTCCTTTAGTTTCTTTATTTCATTGAAGCCATTTAAAATTGTTGGGTTTTAGTTTTCTGACAGGGTTGTTTGGCTTTTGTTGCACCCCCCCCCCCATACATTCAAGCATAAATTAGTGTGTACGAAATACGAAATAAATATTTAAAAAACAACAAAAATAAAAAAAAATAAAACCTTCAACAGACCAGACTGAGCAAAATCTAAATAAAAGGAATTTTAGTTTTTGTTTTTTTCTTTCCTGTATGGCTTTTGTCAATGGCTATGATCCGATCAGATCAGATCATGTCTACAAAACTGCCGAATGGAAAGAAAGTTCGTAAGGCCAGTGTTTGGACCGTTAAATGTGCAGTGCAAATGTCTCATTCTGTATACAACAAAAACAATAACAACTTTATTAACAGGAATAAATATTAAAAGAGAAAAAAAAGGGTGTATAAAATATACACAGAGGCACTAAAGTGCGTTTGTATTAGTGCAGATGCATGCGCTCTTTATTTGAAATTCAGTAAAACTTTTTTTTCTGTTACGTTTGGTTTTATTCAAACTTGTCTGCTGGCTTTATTCAAACAACAACAACTGAAAACATATTCTGAAACATATATACGCTTTCATACACTCACGCACACATGCACATACATATATATTTATATAGAATTAAACAGACTGCATACAATTTTAATAGTTTTTTGTTTGTTCATTAATTTCTGTTTCATTTTCGTCTGAATTTTACACTCTTCAGTCATGAAGCGGAAGTAGCAGGATTGTGTGTCTGTCGCGAATATTTTTTTGTTTTGTAGCCTTTTGGCTGACTAAATTATTGTATGGACGGGCAACTTTTCTGAATCAGGCTAAATGGTTGACTGGATGACTGAAAAAAAGTTATACAATCATTTTTTCCACAAATACGAGGTTATGCTACAAAGTCCTCACAAAAAAATTATTTTTTGGTATTATAAAAGAGAATCGATATTATATTGATAAATGTTGTATTTAATGTCGGCAATTATATATGGAATACAATATCAAATAAATGCGCGCCCTCTAGAGCACATTTTTCATTACATTCTCACACATTTCACGCGATATTCCATTTATTTCACCACAAATATTTTGTTTGAGTTGCTTAAGCGTTTGCATAAACCTTGCTTTTTAGATATCTCCACAAAAAGAAGTCCGGAGCGGTATCCGGCGACCGTGGAGACCAATCAATATCACCAAAGGTGACTATTAAATAATTAGAGGGTTTCCCATTCCCCACAACCGACTATTTATTCACATATCCATTTAAATGAAAATGAGCCTCGTCACTCATTATGATTTTTTCATGAAAATCGGTTTTGTCATGGACGAGCTGTAACATCGTATTGGCATATGTACGACGGCGTAAATGGTCCGTCAACTGAATCTAATAATGAAACAAATACAAAACCTTCTGCAAAATAGTGACGAAAGTTGTCTTTTGAAAACCAAGCTCCTGAGCACGGCGTCAAATTGAGGTTGATGGATTGCTTAGAGCACTTTCTTGTGCAGCCGTAATGTTTTCAGCCGATCTTGCAATATGTTGTGGTCCATGCTAGGGCCTATCATTTGCAAACCCTATTTCTTCGAAATCATTCACTATACTTGTGCGTCTACAACGTGCCAAGTTGTTTCTCGCAAAAATTTCACTTCACTTTCTCATTGTCACACTAATCGATGACTGATTTTGATAAAATGTTTTAACGATGAAAACACGTTGATTTATCGAATATTTTTCTAAAATAAATTTGCCACGTATCTACTTCACGACTGACAAATATGAACTGTCAAGACTAATGTTTGCCAAAATGGAGGCAAAACAAAGTAGTATACATACCTTCCCGGCGGACACCCAGTATGTTTTCTGCCAGTAGCAATTTCATAAAAATTGAATTTTCTTCTTTCAGATTACTATCGTTTTTTCCAATTTTACCTTGACTATAATCGATCGGACTGAATCTTATATACCCTACACCAAATGTATTATAATAAACTATGTTTTCATATTTGATTTCCACTTTTCCCAGCTGCTTTCACATGTGAAGAGTTGCTTACTTTAAGTAAATGAGCCACCATATTATTCTTTTATTAAATTAACAATTTCATAATCAGGTCTTCTATGGAGCAACCCTTTGATATTAATAAAAATAGTTTTTTACAAGTCCGTTAGCACTTGCGAAAGAGTTAACTGACGTGCAATTTAAGATTACTTTAGTCAAGCAAGTCCTCGAGAAAAGATTAGCACTTTAAACTTTTGAAAAGCAGTCACTTCTGGAAACTTATAGGCGAAAAATCTATTATCGCAAAATTGTGTTCAGTGACGAAACCAAAATTGCAGTAAACTTAATGAAACCATTAAGTTTACTGCCATTATATTGAAAAAAAAATCGTACCATCAGATGCACTTTACAAACTGGTGGCATCATTAAACTTTATTTTTTCAAAAAATTAAGTTGGAGTTCGCGTAACAATTAATGAAGATTGCTATCGCAATATGATCAACGATTTTATTATTTGAAGCATTAAGGTAATGGGTTTCTCAACAAGAAGATTGTTTTTTTATTGTGACAACACCAACAACATGATAGTATTAACATTTAGTTTTTTGACGTATTCGTAGTAGATGCATTGCCAACTGATACTATGAATTTACTTTCACATTAAAATAATTAAAAATCCATTATGGTAGTTCTGTTAAAGTTACATTTCGTAAAATTCGTGATATTTTCGGACAACATAATCGTCCTTCTGAGACCGCTATTAAGAATTTGGTCGTTTAATTTAAGTCGACAGGCTCGATACAAAATGTGCGAACACCAACGCATGTTCGACCGGGTCGTTCAACTAAAAACATCGCAGCCGTGAGCCACAGTGTTGAAGAAGATTCAAATATGTCAATTCCTCGACGTTCTCAACAATTGGGATTATTCAAAACCTGAAGCCTTTCAAGGTTCAACTGGTGCAGGAATTCAATACAACCGGCCATTCACATCGTTGTAGAATCGCTCAATTCATTACGGAACATCGGGATGGTTTTTCTGAAAAAATTATTTCTTCCGACGAAGCCCATTTTCATTTGTCAGAGTATGTCAAAAAACAAAATTCCCTCATTTGGGTTTCTGTTTTTCTTGTAGCTAGAGAACTACAAGAGCTCTGGGTGAAGTGTGTTATCAATGCGCAAAGTTGAACGTCAGCATGACTATAGTGTAGCAATAGGCGTGATAATTCCCATACACAATAAATGATAATGATTATATTCCTTTAGAATTTTATAGTTAGAATCTAAGTATAGGTGCCCCTGTAGGCTAGTAGGTAGTGTACTAGCTTGTCAGTCTGGGGGTTGTGGGTTCGATTCCCAACGAAGACGTTGGTTTTTTTCACTTCATAAATAAAAATTGACTGTCGGTGGGGATGCTCAGTGATGAAAGCATGATCATTGGTCACTGTGCTGTTTTATATGACAGTTAATTTTCGACTATCCTTCTGCTTTCACCACCTGTTTGATTTCTTCTCTACCCCTTTCCTAAATAATGTAGCACGGTACTTGACTAAAAAGTACCGTAAGAAAAAAAGTAAGAATAGGTCTGGCTCTTTCCACGCAATATTTGTGAATCATTATAAATTGAATTCAATTTTTGTAGGAATAACGTTTTAACGAATGTACGTACGTATATAGGGTTTGGGTCTAACCCTATTAACTTGTTACAGAGGACATATTGCCTTCATTATTTGTAGCTATTAAGATTTTCGCAAACAATTGTTGAAAATTTTGCTTTATTGGCGAGGTTTTTTAATAAAAACATATTAATTAATTTTTTTCGACGATTTTTGAACTGTGTTTGGTTTTTATTTGGCGATTTTTTTAAATAGGCGATTTTCTTAGTTGGCAATTTTTTAAAATGGCGTTTTTTCTGGCCAGTTTTTAGTTCGAATAAAATTTTGAAATTTTTTAAAATTTTAAAATTCAGTCTTAATTAAAGCGTTTTCGTTTTGTGGCATTTGCGGACCCATTTAGCTAACATTAGCGGTAAGTATAGCTGAAAGATCTTGTCAATCCTATGAGGAGTGTAGTGACATTAAAAATCTTTTCGACTCAGAACGATCTAACGCTATAATGTTTCACTCTCTGTTTAGGCGGTACACGCTGCACGCTGCTGCAGACATAACCTGAGCTTTCTGGACCATCTTTTATACTTTCTTAAAAGCGATTGTCTTTATTTTAATTCTTAAACGAAAGAAAAAATTTACGATGAATTAGTGATTTAAAAATATGTGTAAAGATTTTTCCTAACCCGCTACGGGAAACTCGTTTACTGTAATATTTCCTTGTACATTTGTTATACTAAGTTCACACTTGTGTTTTTTTAACGCGTTTAAGCAAAATGTTTTAAAATTTAAATACAGCCATTCACACTATAATTAAGATGCTTAAGACTGACGTTTTATCTACTTTTTTTTCATTAAAAATGAAATGTAGTGAAAATAGCCGTTTTAATTGGGAATCAAACCCAAACCCCAGACAAATTAGCTAATTACACTAACTACTAGCATACAGGGGCAAAAACGCACTAAGCACATCCCAAAATTAAATGAAATTCAGAGTTGTATTTGAAATTTACGTGTTTAACGAAGTGTTTAAATCAAAAACAACTCATTTGAGATGTTTAACAAAACACGTCAATGAATGGTAAAACATCTCAAAATCGACGTGTTTACTGCTTAAACACGATTGAGATGTTAAACACGCTAGGTGTGAACATAGTATTAAAGAAAAGTCTAATAAAATAAAAATTAAATACAATTTAAGATTCCATTGATTCTCCATTGATTCTTTTAAAAAAAAAATTTTTAATTATTGAAAATTGTCAAGTTTATGATTTAACTTTACTCAGCTTTCGTTTCAAGATGGCAACATTATCAAGGAAAAAAATCTCTATTATACAATTTACAACATCAATCGTATATGTTGCGCAGAGTATTTTATAATTTCAAAATACAACTTTAAAACTTTACAAAACGAAATATTTAAAGTTGACATTGTGCGTGGCAGACATTTGTGTTAAATTATGTTTGTTGTTCTTGTCATTGGACAACGAGTTCCTTGGTTTAACAAACACTATTACTCCTGCATTTATGCTTATCAACATTCAAAGGCATACAGGAATAAGTGTCTGTGTCTATACATGTGTGCGTTTGTGTGTCAGCCGCTGAATGAACTTTTTGTTTTGTTGAAATTTTTGTACTTTTTAAAATCAAATTACAGCTGCTGCCACCGTCGCCACTTTTATTACACAAGTACTTTTACTTAATTCTTTACTATTGGCCTTTTACTTCTACTTCTTCTTCTTCTTCCTTTTCTTTTACTACTACTATCACAACTACTCCCCTTTTTTTTAACCAAAAATTACAAAGGAAAACAAAATATTTATTTTATATGTAATAAAAATATTTAGAAAGAGTGGATGGCTTGTATGTGCTTAGTGCTCCGGAAAAAGTATAATATAAAGTTAAAGATAGGATTACTTGAATGACATCGTGTTACATATCAGGGGGAAATATCTCCTAGGCTTACAGCGATCTAGTTAATTTAAATGTACTGTCAAAAGTTTGGCAGATATTTCCTCGTGGTGGCTGGCGGCCAGTAAAAGGATCTCAGTAAGATCTTATGTTAGCTTGGAGACAGGCTAAATTTAGCCGGACTCTAGCTGCCTATCGTCTGCCAGTAAATTTTTAATATAGACTCCATTGCTAGAAATTTTATAACGTGGCAAGCATAAGGAAACTTAACGAAGAGGTGGGCCGGTGAGCCTCTAAAGAATCTCTGGTTTTGGTAACCTTTAGTTGCATAACTTCGTTATTGACAGATCATGGAAATTTTTAATAGCATCTGGCCAATACCGTGTCTAAAAAGCCATTAAGACGATTAGAGGACATTATGCTTAGGCAAATATAAGCAGTTACAAAAGACTGTGTCTTGCATTGCTGCAGTTGAGAGTAAAGGTTGCTGGCAGATATAACTGGACAATAACTAGTAAAGTAGTCGTACACTACCAATCGGTTAATGTTAATGGGCTGCATCTGCACCTGTGGCCTTATCTATATAATACATCTAATTCAGTGAAGGCCCTGTCTAAAGCAAGCTGTGTAAAAAAGTGAGATTAATTATTAAGTTGGCAACACTGTTTTTAATTGACGGCGATTTTTTCAGCTATCAAGTAATTTACACTTAGCTTGGTTTGGCATTTAAATATTTAAACTTTCGTCAAGCGAAGGACAGTGGAACGCTTTTTAAAGCAAAATTGAGTAACTAAATTTCTTTCGCTTGAGATTGCGTTCGATATTGTGGGACAGGCTGGAAAAGTTTATGCTTAAACTTTTACTTTTGTTTTGATGTGGCAACTCTTTGATATAATTTTTTTTTATTACTTTTTTATTTCGTTTGTTCTGTTTTTTGCTAAAAACTTTTGTTAGATTCTTGTTGCTGTTTATTTAGTCTGTTTATAGGATTATATCAAGGACTATTTGAAATATGTTATAAAAAAAAATAACAAAAAAAACACAGCAGTTGCATGAATTGGGAGGACAAGAAAAAAACAAGTAAAACATGTTTTGATATTTCTGTAGTTCAAGATTTCGTCTATTTTACCTTTTTATTATTTTTGTTAAAATAAATGAAAAACAAAAAAAATCACAAATATTTCCAACCTAAAGGGGTGGGTTAGGGAGTTGGGATTATGCTGTAAGTGAATATATATATATACATAAATGCATAATTTGATGTATAAGCAACTACCAACCACCATTATAAACTTGAGCCCTTCTATTAAACAAAGTTTGCTTTTGCTTTACCTCCCCCGATACCATCTCCCATCATCTTTCTACAGCAACATATTTTTATGCTTCCTATATATAGACACATATGAAATGTATGTATATGTAGATATGTATAGCATTAACTGTAGGCGTATGTAAGTGTGAGCTATGTAAAGCAACAACCCCTCAGTGTATTTAATATTTACTTATATAGAAAATACTCTTTTTGTTGTTGTCTGATTTTGATATTTCCTATAGACTTCTACGTGTGCGTCGATGTGTGTGTGTGTATGTAATAAAATGCTGACTTTGTTTAACGTTTGTGGGTGAATGAATAGAAGCTGGGGCAGTGTCTGCCTTCCTGGCTGGATAATTGCACATACACGCATACATAAATGCCTAACGTTTGCTGCCTGTCTGGCCTTTCTGCATTCAGTATTTCTCTGCTTTTATATTCTGAAAATTATCATCATCTGCATCAAGAGGTGTTATTTAGCTGTTACTGAATTTGTTGTTTTCTTTTTTTTGTTATTTAACTGTTTCTATGGATGCTGTTGCTGCAATTTTCACTGTTGTTGTTTGCGTTATTAAATAAAAAAAAAATTAGTCGTCAGTCAGCCACCGCCGTCAACAATATTCGTCGTACATTACAAAAACAAAATTTTCAACCCTCGACCATTTGGAGGTCAATAAACTTTTAAAAATGGTTTTCTTTCTATACTCTCCCCCATTATTGCATACAGCCTCCCAGTCTCCTTCTCCCCCCGCCCCCCTCTCTCTCCCTCTATAATGTCTGTCGTGTAGCATAATAGTGAGTCGCAGACGTTTTACACTCAACTGGTATGTACTGTACCATTTTGTCTGGCTTTTGTTATTTCCTTATTTTTGTTTTTGTTATTATTTTTGGAATAATGTTTTGTTTTTATTTAAGTTCCCTTTTATTATTATATCCGTGTATCATTCATAAACGCATTTTAAAAGCTTAAATTTATTTATTATTGACGTTTGTTTGGGTGAAACTAGCTTTTCGTTATAAACAGAGAATTTCTGTACTTCACAATTTAAGGGTGGTAAACTTCATCAAAGGTATGGGTGGCAACGAGAATAGTTATAAAAAAATATATTTTTAAAGCTAAAACATACGAGGGATAATATGTAAGTTTTGAGAAAATTTAACAAAAATACAGGTTTGCTAGACGAAAGGGGTGTATAAAGGTTGGCGAATATTTTATTAACCACTAAGTGATTTATGTTTAGTGACGGCTAACCAACTCTTTTTAAATAACTAAGTTGGGCCTAAAACAAAATTGCCGTTGATCCTGATTTTCTTAGTGAAATGGGTACGTCAATACATAAAACTGCTGTATTTGAAGTGGGGTTAGTTCTCAAAAGTGTGTTTGAGACATCGTTACCTCCAGAAAAACTGACTGTTTAGTATACTTTATGGGCTAGTGGCATCACTGGATCAACACTTAGTACTTATTTAAAAACAATGCTGATCCGAACCTAACAGCCAATGGTGATCGCTATATAGCCATTTTTATTGACTTTTTCGTTCATCAATTGAACGATCATGATGAGCTGGAGCTCAGGTTTCGATTTATTAAAGGAAACGTTTGTTAACCGTATAGTTTCACATTTCGGACCCGTGTATGGGCCTCCAATATCGTGCCTCTAATGTATTTTCTGTAGGAATATAAAGGCCGCTAGTCTACGCCGATAAAGCCGAAACGATTGATAACTCGGAGAAGAATATTCGCTGCGTTAATGGTGATATACGGCCACGTATGTTGGAAAAGACATCAAAAATTGGACCTCCAGTTTAGACTGGCGGACAAAGCAGTCATACGGACAAAGCAGTCATACACCAGAAGTTATATTTCAAAAATTATCCCTCCAATAAAGTAAATTTCAAGTCGTGAAAGAAAGAAGGCCGCGACAGATTCTAGTCGACAGTCGGAAATCACTAAGATCAAGAGCAAAGGTTGGTCTTAGCACGTGAATAAATGTATGCAACGTTTGCCAATAATAACAAATCGCTTTGTCTTTAATCAGTATTGGCGGATGGGGTTCGAAAGGGACTCAATAAAATAAAGCAGTCTGCTTCGTTTTTTCCCCTGCATTAATAATAATTTTGGTCAGGGTATACAAGATTTATCACGGCCATAAATTAAGCTAGCTTATTCCTAAAGGGTTTTTCAACAAGAAGTTTGTTTTCTAAAACAAAATAAAACAAAAAATTTAGATCAAGATGATTCAATTTTTTTATTGTATTACGAAGAGTAAAATTCGGCAATAATGAATGAAAAATGATATTTGGTGAATGTCCACCACGACCACGCTAATAGGTGTCGATTTTTTCATCAAAGTTTTAAATCGTTTGTTGGTGATCCTATTTCGTTAATCACAGCACGGATTTTGAGTTTTAAGGCTGAACATACCCCCCACAAAAAATAATCCAGTGGTGTTAAACCACACGATCTGGCTGGCCACTATACTGCTGATTGTCGTGAATTTATGCGTTCGGGGAACTTGGTTTGCAATGAATTGATAGTTTCATTGGCTGTGTCCTGTTGAAAGCACATGTAAGTTATATTCACGTCGTCAATAATAGGCCAAAATTGAGTTGTTAGCATCTCGCTATTGCGTGGTCCCTTGACCGTTACCGCATTTCCAGCCTCATCTTCGAAAAAAGAATGGCCCACTCACACCTGCACCATACAGTGACACATTGAGCATGCAAAGACTTCTCAATGATCGCTCTAGGACTTTCAGAAGCCCAAATGCGGCAATTTTTCTTGTCGATATTACCCTGATAAGTGAAATTGGGCTTCGTCTGAAAAAAACATTTTTTCGGAAAACCAACCGGTTGTTCCTGAATGAATTGAGTGAATCTGCGGCGATGTTAATGGTCGGTCGGTTTCAATTCCACCATCAGTTAAACCTTTTAAGGCTTCAAAGTCAAATCCTTACGCAACATTCGCCATGTGGTGGTGTTAGATAACCCCAATTGTTGAGAACCTGGAGAATTCACAAATTTAGATGTGCTTCAACACTGTGGCTCACGCTTGCGATGTTTTCAGTTGAAAGACCCGGTCGAACACGCGTTGGTGTTCACCCGTTTTGTATCGAGCCTGTCGACTCGAAAGGGATTCAATAAAAAAATATTGAAAATATCAAGAATTTTACGAAATGAAACTTTAACAGAACCACTATTTTCATATTGGGTTTTAATTCTTTTAATGCGGTTTTCGTGCTAAATTGAACTCATTGCAACAATTTTCAATGCACCCACTACAAATACGTCAAAAAACTAAATGGCAAAACTATCATGTTGTTGGTGTTGCCACAATTGAAAAACAAACTTCTTGTTGAAAAACCCGATACCACATTTTATTACATTTTAAAAGTTTTGGCGACAACCACCTTTTTGGTTTATCCTCATATTAAAAAGCTTATTGCCTACTTTGCAATTGAATGGACACGATATATTTATGTGAATATTGTATTTTCCTTTTTTGTATTGTTATTGCAATTTTTCATTTGATCCTTCAACATAATTTAACCAAATGAATTATTTAATCAAAGTACAGCTGTTAGTTTTACCAACTCCCGCCCTTTGACATTAAGGTAACAAAAAAATAATAATATCATACTCAGTCAACCATATTAACGCTCATTCATCCATTCGCCTCTTCATACACATGTACGAGTGCGAATGAGCACATGCAGTAACAAAAGTAGTTTTCGTTTATTCCCCCATGAATATTGTAAAAGTCTTTTGTATCAAATTTATTTCATTTTTTTATAAAAGTAAAGTAGTTTTTATGTTAATAATAACCATTAACTTGTAGGGAAAAGTACCTATAAAACGAAAACAAAAACAAAAAGAAAAACAAAAAATTCTATTAACAATTACAATTATATTTCTGCTCAAACTGTTTTGCACACATTCTTTACGATATTTATTAATCATTGTATTGCTAGAAAAAAAGTCCCATGATTGAACCAAATGAAAAGGGACGGAAAAAAGCCCTTGAATTTTCAAACGTCACCACACATGGTGATGAGTATTAATGAGCACATTTATTTCGATGCTTTTCATCTTAAAACTTGCTATGATGTTCACAAAGGAAATTCATTTTTAGTAAACGATGTTTAATTACCAAATAACGGGTGTCCGCCGGGAAGGTATAACACTTTGTTTTGCCGGCATTTTGGTAAACATTAGTCTTGACAGTTCATATTTAGCAGTTGTGAAGTAAGCAAGTGGAAAATTTATTTTGGAAAAGTATTCGATAAATCAACTTGTTTTAATCGTTAAAACATCAATTATCATCAATTATCAATTATCGATAACTGTGACGATGAAAAAGTTACGTGAAATTTTTGGGAGAAAAAAACGTGCCAACATAACGTACTATTTATCATGTAGTGTATGATTTCGAAAAAAGAAGGTCTATAGATGATAGATCCAAGCATGGACCACACCGGGTCGGCTGAAAACATAACTGCTGCTCAAAACAATCTATCTACCTTAGTTCGATGCCGTGCTCAGGAGCTTGGTCTTCAAAAAACAACTTTGGCCACAATTCTGCATAAGGATTTGCATTTGTTTCCATACAAAATTCAGTTGACACAAGAGCTTCTTCCACGAGACTATTTACGCCGCCGTACATATGCGAATAGCATGTGACAGCTCGTCCATATTTTTATTTAAATGGATATATTAACAAACAAAATAATTGGTTCTGCGGATTGGGAAACCCTGAAATTATTTTCATCCATTAAAAGTGACAGTCTGGTGTGCAATTTGGTCAGAAGGAATCTTCGAACCTTACTTCTTTGAAAATGACAACGGGCGTAACGGTAACTGAATGGGGAGCGATATAGTGATAAGATTGAAAATTTTTTAACGCCACAACTGCATGCTTTGGGCCAGGATTACAGTAAAATTACTGCGAGACCTGTTTCCACAACAAGTTATTTCAAGAAATGGTGATGTTGATTGGCCTCTACGCTCGCCTGATTTGACCGCTCCGGACTTATTTTTGTGAAGATATCTGAAACGCCAGTTTTATGCAAACAAACCAGGAACGCTTGAGCAACTCAAACAAAATACTCGTAATGAAATTAATGAAATATGGCGTTAGTTACTAGATTATATAAACTTCTTAATAATAACGGTTAATGCCGTTAACGTAATGTCAAACCGTGCGTTAGTTTTTGTAAATCTCGGTAGAAGTTATTGTGCGTTGACGTCGAAAGGGCGCTTTTTATAGAAAAGTTTGATATGGAATAAAACAAAGATGATTTTTTTAAATTGACAGGAAATTTCCTTAATGCAAAAGATAACCTTCTGACATCTTACATTTAAATATGACTTCTGGCATACGACCACCACGCCTCGCTCGGACCTAGTCTAATTTAGACATTTAATTTTCTATGACTTCTTCCAACATTTGTACCCATATATCGGGAGTAATGTAGAGTGTGATTTGTTTTACATCCGCGCCTGACTATGTAGTCTTAATCAGATGGTGGACAAACCACTATACATAATTTGGAACGTCATGCTCGTCCTAGATAGCCGAAGACATAATTCTAAGCAACAGATCCACCTAGTTGCAGCTTTAATGATTTCAGGACAGGTCTGCAAGCCATCACACCTTGCTAAAGAGTTGGAGACTTTCTAACTCCTGTCCAGAACACATGTCAAGCATGCTCACTGGACTGGATCATTCACTTTGCGTGTCATTATCAGTGAAATGATCCTGGCCACCATAAATTTCATATTCCCTTATGGGGCCGCAAAACCACAACCACCACGATGCTCCCATATAGGAGCCAACCTCAATGATCAGTCAGAGAACTATTAAATGTCTAAAGAGACAAACAATGAACTCTGCGGCTCACTGATCCCCGTGGAAATAAAGTGGAGTTTCCAGTTGTCTCCCTGTCTGACTTCAGGGGACTGGGCTCCCTTTTTCCCCCAGTTGCACAGGTCTAGATAGTAGAGTATTCTATAAAGACCGATAAATGTGCCCCCGGGGGGATAGTAATGTAGAGAAGGTTGTTCTCCAAATGGTTGATAACTTTGGCCTTATCGGCGTAGACCAGCAACGCTACATAATCCCATAGAGAATAGTTTAGCGCGTTTAAATAACACTATCTTGCAGGCCAGTTTACGGGTTCGAAAAGTGAAATTATGCGGTACCGAATGTTTTCTTCAATAAATCAATAGTGGCACGTGCTAAGCGACATGTTGCGCCATCTTGTTGAAACCACATAACTGCACGTCATGGTTATTCAATTTATAAAAAAAACTATCGTAATCATGACTCTACAGCGATCACTATTGAATGTAACGTTCTGAACTGCATCGTTTAAAAAAAAAAAGGACGAACCAATGATTTTACCAGCCCATAAAAAACACCAAACAATCGGTTTAACGGTATCGCAACATACACTTCAAATACGTTTTGTTTATTGAAGAGCCTATTAAAACAAAAGTGAGCTTCATCGCTAAATGAAAATCGCTTATAAAAATCGAACTCAACGATAGTCTTGTTTTGACCTCAATTCGCACAATTTGGAAGCGTTGTCCTGGTTTCAGTATATGGCTAAAATGTCAAATCAATTTAAACATAAATCATTCCCATACCTCTATAAAAAATACCCGATAGCTAAATTCAGATTAAAATTAAGCTTACTAAAAGTAGTGGAGTGATTCACACCTGAAGAATTTTTAATAATTTAAACATTTTCGGTCTGTAAATTAAATGCAGAGTAAATTTCACTATTTTCCAATGGCTCACTTCCACATGTACTTAATAATAAAATTAAATTCAAGAAACAGCTAAAACAAGCCTGCCAATTCTTTTCATATTAAGAGAACCTACACGTTTTAAATCGACTAGTTAAGAAAACAGACAACTCTGAACGGTATGGCAGTATAATTAATATGTCTAGGAATAATATGAATTATAGCAAGGTCATATTAACGTATTATTAAAAAGTATTGTGAACAAAATTTAAACAGTAAGTTTTACCATTTTGCACTTACCGAACGTTAATATGTATTATAAATTTCGTCATGGAAAAAGTTTGCGCAAACTTGAAAAAGTGGTCGACTGCAATGCATCCACAAAGATTATCCTCTTGACATACTGGCATTATCAAATCTTATTTAGTACAAAATGGCGAAAAAGAAAGTGTTACCATCAACTTTTTTTAGCCAGATCTAAGTAAACAAACTGAATTGTTCCGAGATCTGCGTAAGTTATAAAAGAAATTTGATGACTAATTATTCTTAAGCCAAACAATCGCGTGACTTAACGACCCCTGATTATTTACTTAGCGGCACATCAAAGTTTTAGACAACGTTAAAAAGACAAGAAATTACGATGATTAAAAATCGATCAATCATTATAAATAGACTGATAGTCAATCAGCCTGAATAAATTTGATGTCACATATAGCAGGAGATAACATACTAGTGGATTAATGAAGTTACGTGGTCTTAAAAACTTTTGAAAATGCACAGTGAATGAATTCTACCTCTTCTTTAATTTCGTTTTATTCGACATTAAAGAAAGAGACTACTTAAGTATGCATCAGCCAATAAAACAGTTGAGGTACGTCAGGTTCTTATTTTGAGATCTCTGTTATATTTATTGTATACACAGAGGTGCCTTTAAGCGGCCTTAGTAAAAGCTCACGCGTAGTACATCATAGCGACTATATACAACGCCTTGCTTTATTAACTTCTCCTTTAATGTTACCCGTTCTGCGGGTAACTTACTGGTTTTTATCCCAAAAAAGCAATGTGACTGCATTCGCTATTAGTGTCGGGGAAAGCTTCTGTCAGTTCTTATAAATGAGATCTAATCATCTCATCAAAAGAAGTATTTAGGTTCCTTGATTGTTTTAAACGGTGCAGAAAACTCTTCACTCCATCTGATCTTACTATCTATGCCACCGTTATCAGACCGGAAACGATACAGCAAGGACTATTTTGAATCTACCCTACCGCGTTCAGGAGAGAGCCAAAACAATAAAAGTTGGATAACTAATCCTATTGGTGGAATTAGGTCATCAAATTCTTGATATAAACACGTTTTTTAACAATACCCAGTCTGAGTGTGATGCGTAATTAGCATTGGAGTAAGAATTCGTTTTGTAACTAAGCAGTTCGTATATGGAATAAACTACCTGCAGAAGTATTTCCTGTCATTTTCTGGTTTAAAGATTTAAGTCGAATACCCAAAAACACTACTCCCTGTATCCTCCTTGCGACAACCTCAATTCCTATTTCTGACACAATGCATTTGAAAAAAAATTTTAAATTGAATTTGGGTCCCAAGTCTACGTTATTTATCCATTATTTATGTTCTTCGTTTTCCTCTTTTAAAAACAATTAGTATTTGAATAACACTTGGCATCATCTTGTTGAAATAAACATTTCATTTATTTGCCATTTTCAATTATCTCGTACAAAGAAGTAAAAAGAGAAGTGGAACGATAAATAGAGATTTATTTTCATTTAAAAATCAAAATTGATTCCTATGAAGGGATGTGACTATTTTGTAAAAGTGCTAATCTCTTGAGATGCTTCCTACTATTGAAATAAAAATATTTATTTGAAGGTTTTATATTAACAAAAGTTTAAAAAAGGTAAAAAGTCTACATTGCAAATATATCTGCGTTCCTTAAATGATTTTCCAAACTTCACAATGACCTCCTTTAGGAATTCACTTAAAAAGGACAAATTTAGAAATCATTAGAAAGCTGTCTTTAACAAATACCGGCAAAGGGATGCGTAATAAGATTTACGTCTCTACCTAGCTGTGTAAGCCATAACCAGACGGTAGATCATGCCACTATGGATGAAATGTAGCGTCATCCTCGCCCTAGAAGGCCTTCAGATACGTATATCCTCCAGTCACTCCTAGTTGCAAGTTCAAGAGCTCGAACCAGGCCAACGACCCTACTTCTTACTGGAGAGTTGGAGACCATCAAACTCCTAGTCCAGAACGCATGAAGCTTAATAAAATTTAAAAATACAATGGCAATCATGCTCACTGGACCTGGACTATTCATTGTGTTCATTGTGAATGATCCGACCCACACAACTCAAACAAGGGCCTCGAAATCACAACCAGCACGATACTCCCGAAGAGCCAACCTCAATAATCAGTCAGAGAACAGCTGAAAAGACAAATAGCGGAACTCTAGGGCTTTACTGACTCCCGTAAAAATATAATGGAATTATCCAGTTGGCTTCTGCTAGCCTTGAAGGGGACTGGGCTCCTTTTTCCCCCGTTGACACATGTAATGACGGTGAGATTCCGTCAAAACATATCAATGTGCCCCCGGGGAGCACCGGTAAAGGAATAGCATTAGCATATCAAATTTCTACTTGCAAGATCATCTCACTTTTGAGTAGACATCTTATTAATTTGCGATCACTATGCTCTTTTAAGCTTCTTAATTGTAAAAAACCTCTCATGGTTTATAACTTTTCGCTCACCAGGCAGTTAACCGACCTTGGTTGTTTTCTTAATTATATAGCTACGCAGGTAACTACACACGTACATCTTAATGGTAAGAATAACGTGTACAGACTGTGGCTGGGAGGAATTAAGCCGGAACTTCATGTTTTTAATTGGCAGATCTATGTTAGTTAAGACTGTCACTTTAAAGCTCATCCTAAGATAGATGATTTCCATTTGGCAAAATGGCGGTCCTATTTAATTAATCACGTCCCGCATTTTCAGTTTTAAAGCTGAAATCAATTCGATTGGCTCCGTGTAGACTCTGTCCTTAACATAGTCCCACCTAATATAATCCAGTGGTGTTAAATTACACGATCAAACTGGCCACCTAACTGTTGATTGTCGATCAATCGGGAAATTTGGTTTGCAATAGCTTAATCGTTTCATTAGCTGTCTGATATGTGGGACCGTCCTGTTAAAACCACATGTCAGTGATATCCGCGTCGTCAATAATAGGCCGAAATTAAGTTGTTAGCATCTCGCGATAGCGTGATCCACTGACAGTTACCACTTTTCCAGCCTCATCTTCGAAAAAAAAAGGCCCAATCAAGCCCCCACACCACATAGCGCACCATACAGTGACACATTGAGCATACAAAGGCTTCTCAATAGTCGCTTAAGGATTTTCAGAAACCCAAATACGACAACTTTGCTTGTTGACATACCCTGACAAGTGAATATGGGCTTCGTGTGAAGAAAAACCAGCCGGTTGAATCTTGTAAGGCTTCAAAGTCAAATCTTTACGCGAAATTCGCCGAATGGTAGTTTTGGATAACCTCAATTGTTGAGAACGCCAAGGAATTGACAAATTTGGATCTGCTTCAACACTGTGGCTCACGGCTGCGATGTTTTCAGTTAAACGACCCGGTCGAATACATGTTGGTGTTCACACATTTTGTATCGAGTTTGTTGCCTTAAATTTAACGACCAAATTCTTAACAGCGGTTTCAAAGGGACGACTATGTTGTACGAAAATATCACAAATTTTACGAAATATAACTTTAACAGAACCACTATTTTCATAGCGGGTTTTAATCCTTTAAATGCGATTTTCGTGCGAAATTGAGTTCATTGTAAAAATTGTCAATGCATCTACTACGAATAGGTAAAAAAAAAACTAAATGTCAAAACTATCATGTTTTTATTTTTAAAGAGAAGTAGCACTTCAGGCAACAATGCCTATTTAGTCAAGTACCGTGCTACGTTCTTTAGGAAAGGGATAGAGAGGAGATAAAACAGGTGGTGAAAGTAGAAGAATAGTTACGGAAATTAACTGTCGTGTAAGACAGCTCAGTGACCAGTGACTATGACTTCATCACTGAGCAGCCCCACCGCAGTCAATTTTTATTTTTGTGGTAAAAAAAAAACTAAGGTATTCGTTGGGAATCGAACCCACAACCCCCATTACTGACAAGCTAGTACACTACCTACTAGCATATAGGAGCACCTATAGGCGGTCCTGCCCCTCTTATGACCTGGTTGTTCACAACCCATAATTTTGGAAGTCTGTTACAAAACTATAAATTTATAAAACCGTAAATTTATGAATCGTAAAAACATTATGTTGTTGGTGTTGCCGCAATTGAACAACCAACTTCTTGTTGAAAAACCCGATATATTGTGTTCTTTTGGAGACATGGAGCTTTGAAATGGAATAAAGCAAAGATCAAATTTTGGTATGAAATTTACTTTATTCGAAGGATAATTATAATTTCAATATTACTTTTGGTAGGTGACCGTCACAGTTAGCTCGGGCGTAGTCTACTCTGGAGGTCTGATTTTCGTTAACTTTTTCCAACATTTGTGGCCGTATATCGACAATAATGCGGCAAATGTTAACCTCCAAATGGTCAATCGTTTAGAGCTTATCGGCGCAGACTAACGACTTCACCATGATTTTCATGATTTCTTCAGGCCACATGGGCATATAAATATGGTCTTTATAGAATTCCACTATCTAGACACAGTGCAACTGGGGAAAAACGGAGCCCAGTCCCCTGAAGACAGGCAGGGAGTCAACTGGAAGCTCCACTTTATTTCCACGGGGATCAGTGAACCCTCAGAGTTCATAATTTGTCTCTTTAGACATTTAATAGTTCTCTGACTGATCATTAAGGTTGGCCCCTATATGGGAGTAACGTGGTGGTTGTGGTTTCGCGGCCCCATAACTGTATAACGGTTTTTATGGTGGCCAGGATCATCTCACTGATAATGACACGCAAAGTGAATAATCCAGTCCAGTGAGCATGCTAGACATGTGTTCTGGACAGGAGTTGAAAGTCTCCAACTCTTTAGCAAGGTGTAATGGTTTGCAGCCCTGCCCTGGAATCATTTAAGTTGCAACTAGGTGGTTCTGTTGCTTAAAATTATGTCTCTGTGGTTTGTCCACCATCTGGTTAAGGCTACATAGCCAGGTGCGGATGTAAAACGAATCACACTATGTCACTTGATAGGTACGGAAATGGCCGCCAGTTAAATAACTGTTGCAAACTTAAATTTCTATATCTCTACAAAAAAGCAGAACGCCCGATTCTTGGTTTTTTTCCCACTTCAAGTGTAGCTGTATAGCTTTTTTGCATCGGTATTTGCAGTTTATATTGACTGAATGGATCTTTCAACGTCTTTGTGAAATGAAATATTTTAATTTAAATCATTCGAGTTCTTTAGTTGCAAAATAATAACACACAGCATTTTGGAGTTTTAAATTAAATTACACGATTAATTTAGACCAGAAAAACTTTACCACTTTAATGCCTAAAAGCTGCGATCACGCGTTCACACTTACTTTTATATTCTGGTTTGAGCGATACTAGATATTTACTTGAAAACTCTAATTAATAGATGATGATGTTGTTGTTAATTTTCAGCTTAGACGCCTGTTTGGCTGTGCATCTTCTGGTTCTGTTTTAATTGTTTCTATTTCTGATTGCTAAACTTAGTTCATGGAATTTTAATGTAGCATATTGTTATTGTTTGGTGTTGATAAGATTTCTTTGAGACTTTTCGATTTATAAACAGACACAATAGGTCATTTCACTTTTCTTTTCCTTTTTTAGTGATAAATATATATATTTTGTAGCAAAAAAATAAGAATATCAAACGTATTACTCTCTTGCTTGCTCTTCCAATTATTCAATTAATTTTGCATAAAATAAATTTGTCATTTTGCACAAAACGTATGAACATAGAAGAAATTAAAAGATACAAGTTACTGAAAATGTAAACAAGTTATTTATTTCAATTTTAGCATCTTCCAGACGTTCCTCAAGGAGCAAGTGCAACAAAAAGGCTTTAATGCAAGATGGTATAGAGATAATACTGCCATGACAGCTAAATTACTACCGCACTGCATGTAAATTAGCTTCTGTAGACATACAAAAAGTGCAGCACTTTTAAGCCACATACACAACTGACACATGACAAGGAAGAACGAAAAAGGATGGCTAGAAAATTACAACTTAAAAACGGAGGCCATATGATTAAAAATGATAAAACTATGCACGTCATTATGTAATACGAAATTACTACGATTAAAAGGAAAAAAGCAAGAAGTTTATGCAAAAACAAAGCGCAAATATAAAATAATAAAATACAGATGCCGTAAACACCAAAATAGTGTAAGAAGATATTAAGAGTAAAATGCAGCTGGCTGCTTGGCTGGGTGAGTGGCAAAGGAGGTTAAATTTATAAATAACAAATAAACGAAGTAAAATTCCTGTTCTTGCACTCCAAACAAAAATGGGGAGCTTTGGAAATGTAATAAAAATATTTATTTGGCTTAAATCCGCTTTTATCACTTACAGCAAACAAAAGAAAGAAAGAAAAATTCATAAAAATGCATTAAACAGGAGATGAAGTTTTCTATTCCATCCGTAGCAAATTATATAATATGCAAGATAATGAATTATGTACTTTAAAAATAAACAATGAAGAAGGAAAATCAATAAGATTATGCAAAAGTAAAATAATTTTGTTAGGCTGCGTGAGAATTTCTAAATAAATAATAAATAATTGAGGTTAAGTTTAAATTTCTATAATTTAAGAACTAAACCCTTCCATAATGGAAGGGTTACCTACTTGCAATGCAACTTGCTGGGACATAAGCAATTTCTTTTAGCCCTAATTTGATGACATGGAAGATTTATGGTTTCGGCAAAACAGTGTCTTCACTTCACCCAGCAAAAGCCATATTAAAAAAAGTTATACCGGGTGTCCGCCCGATAATAAATACACTTTTTATGACATTTCCAAAAAAATTATGCTTTTGGAAGCATACCTCAAAACTCTGATCGTTCGTAAGATTACTCAGAAGCAACTCTGTTTGGAGTCTGTGTAATTTCATTAGGATACCCTAGTGGTTTATGACCTACCGAATTATTTCCAAGAATAACTGCTGGGCTTTAGGAATTGAATATGTGTTATATAGGATATCCCTTGGAATGGTATACTACTTTGTTTTGCCTTCATTTTGAATGCCCATATGGCAAAATGCATATTTTCACAATTTTCTGAATTCTATTACTAAAAACCTATACAAATTCCGAATATAGACTGTACAGTTCTGAAATCTACAATACCAAGGCTTTCACCCCCTATAGTCCGCTAAGCCGCACCTTTCCAATTTTGACCCATTTTTGGGCATTTTTGAAATGCCCATATGGCAAAATGCATATTTTCACAATTTTCTGAATTCTATTACTAAAAACTTATACAAATTCCGAATATAATCTGTACAGTTCTGAAATCTGCAATGCCAAGGCGTTCATCCCCTATAGTCCGCTAAGCCGCACCTTTCCAATTTTGACCCATTAATTCTATTACTAAAAACTTATACAAATTCAGAATATAACATGTACAGTTCTGAAATCTGCAATGCCAAGGCTTTCATCCCCTATAGTCGGCTAAGGAGCACCTTTCCAATTTTGACCCATTTTTGAAATGCCCATATGGCAAAATGCATATTTTCACAATTTTCTGAATTCTATTACTAAAACCCTATACAAATTCCGAATATAAACTGTACAGTTCTGAAATCTACAATACCAGGGCTTTCGCCCCCTATAGTCCGCTAAGCCGCACCTTTCCAATTTTGACCTATAAAAACCTATACAAATTCCGAATATAACCTGTACAGTTCTGAAATCTACAATTCCATGGCTTTCGCCCCCTATAGTCCGCTAAGCCGCACCTTTCCAATTTTGACCCATTTTTAGGCATTTTTGAAATGTCTGTACAATTACTGTACAGAAAAAAAAAATCAAGCATTTTTCACTCTCGTTTTCTTAAATTTTTTTATTTTGACTTTTATCTTTTGTTATGAATAAATAAAGTTAAAATTTTTACAAATATATTTGCTTTTTAAATTATTTATTTCATTTTCGCACCAAAATGTTAAAATAATTCAACTCTGTTAACTTAACATTTCATGAGTAAGAGGTATGTAAACTATAACAGCGTTGGCAAAACGAAGCTAACTTCACACACTTGTCGGTTCTGGGGAATAGGAAACCCTCAAATTATTCAACAGTCACCTTTAAAAGTGACAGTCTGGTGTGCAATTTGGTCAGAAGGAATCATTGCACCTTACTCCTTTGGAGGAATGGAGAGCCACAACTGCATGCTTTGCGGGCTTGATTAATATGTGGTGTCAACAAGACGGTGCCACATCGCATACAGCCAGGATTACAATGGAATTACTGCCATATCTCTTTCCACAACAAGTTACTTCTAGAAATGATGATGTTGATTGGCCTCTATGGTCGCCTAATTTTACCGCTCCGGTCTTCTTTTTATAGGGATATCTGAAAAGCAAGTTTTTGCAAACAAACCAGAAACGCTTAAGAAACTCAAATAAAATATTCATGATGAAATTAATGAAACACCGCATGAAATGTGGGAAAATGTAATGAAAAATGTGCTCAAAGCGGCTCGCGTTAGTGAGGCTAACAGAGGCGGACTTTTATCTGATATTGTATTCCATACATAATTGCCGACATTAAATAAAACATTTAGCATTAATTTATATAAGATCCATTCTCTTTCATTTCATTCCGGGCGGACACCCGATCAAACTTTATTCGATTAAACTTTATTCGGTTAAACTTTATTTGATTAAACTTTATTCGATTAATCTTTGTTTGATTACATTTTATTCAATCAAACTTTAGTCGATTAAACATTATTCGATTAAGCTTTATTCGATTAAAATTTGTTTGATTAAACTTTATTCGATTAAACTTTATTTGGTTAAACTTTATTCGATTAAACTTTGTTCGATTAAAGTTTGTTCAATTAAACTTTATTCGATTAAATATTATTCGAAAAAACTTTATTCAATTAAACTTTGTTGCATTAAACTTTATTCGATTAAACTTTGTTGAATTAAACTTTATAGGTTTTGTTCGATTACATTTTATTCAATCAAACTTTATTCGATTAAACTTTATTCGATTAAGCTTCATTTAATTAAAGTTTATTCGATTAAACTTTATTCGATTAAACTTTATTTGGTTAAACTTTATTCGATTAAACTTTGTTCAATTAAACTTTATTCGATTGAATTTTATTCGAAAAAAACTTTATTTAATTAAACTGAGTTCCATTAAACTTTATTCGATTAAACTTTGTTGAATTAAACTTTATTCGATTAAGTTTTGTTCGATTACATTTTATTCAATCACACTTTATTCGATTAAGCTTCATTTAATTAAAGTTTATTCGATTAAACCTTATTCGGTTAAACTTTATTCGATTAAACTTTATTCAAATAAACTTTATTCGATTAATCTTTATTCGATTAAATTTTATACTATTAAATTTTGTTCGTTTAAACTTTATTCGATTAAACTTTAATCGATTGAATTTTGTTTGAATGAACGTTATTCGAAGAGGCTCTGTTCGATTAAACTTTATTCGATTAAACTTTATTCGATTAAATTTTGTTGGAATAAACTTTATTTGATGAAGCTCTGTTCGATTAAACTTTATTCGAATAAACTTCTTTTTTCATTTTACAGATTAACGGTATTCAAACAGGTATTTTATATATGAAAATTACTAAAAATCGAATCTTTAATAAATATGCTTTCGAAACATTATAATCAATTATGTGCATGGGACGCACTGAAACAAGTCATTAAAAGGGTTTAAGGAAAGAACTCAGTTTGAAGATGAAAGCATCGAAGATGAAGATTGCAATTAAATTGGTGGACACATAAGAGAAAAATAATTTGGATGATGGTACAAACTCAAAACCTGAATAAAAACAAGATCATCAGAACAGTAGAGCATTGTTTTATAGTCTGGAAGCAAAGATTCCGGTGTTTGCTTGCTTCATCAATTTCTTTCATTTTTCATTCACACACACACAAATCCGAGATTAAATTAATTGAGTGGCTATATATATGTACATATGTACATGCATATATGTACAGAAAACCCAAAAAATTAAGAGAAGATTACCAAATTCTTTCTGTCTGCTTATTGCATTACAATACATGTATATGCTAATTTTTCCAAAACAATAATAGTTTCTTTTTCAAAATCGAAATAAAACGGCTATTGCAAAATATTTGTTTACTAAAAACATTTGATATTAGTTTATAAGTAAATCAACTGACCAGATGTGGTTTTGTTTCACCATTAGAACTAACGTAGCATGCAAACATGAATGCCAGTTTTAAATGATAAAAGTTTTTAAATTAAAAATAAGATAATAAGCGATTTCTGAATTTTTAAGAACAATTTATTAAACTGTATCTCAAATTTACTAATTGGATTTGATTTCAATGAATCATTTGGCTGATATGAAAATAAAATGAAAGACTTGCTGGAATATTGCATGACTGGCCACCTTGTTTGCTTGTATGACCAAAAAAAGGCATTCTTAAGAAAACAACAACGAAATACACAGACACACACTTTCAGACACAAATAGTAATAACTGCTTTTGTTGTTGTACATCTTGAAAGCTTCTACAAACAGGAGTTGAATTTAAATAAGCTTCCGCATTTACAAATCAACCGCATTATGAACTAATTTCAACGTATAAAAAAATGCCCAAAACAATGCATTTTAACTTAAAACGCAGTGTTGCCAGAAGAAATTAATAAAGCATCCCAATTTCGGTCATAAAAATACTCGTTCATTAAAATCTAATAAATTTTATATTTTCAAATTAAACCTAAATTGAGCAGAAATATAATATTTTAAAACAGGAGAAAAACCTTTAGTCAAGCTTTAGTTTAATTTTTAGTTTTTCTTTCAAATTTACTACTTACTACTGATTAAAATAAAAACTTCGAAAAATTAATAATTTCTTCGACCTTGTATACTTCACATTGGACAGATCGTAATACAGATTAACCTAGCCGTTTGGCCCTAACCTGACGTATTCTTACAACTGCTTAAATACAATGCTTCTACCAACGCCACGATTTTGCCAGTGACTATCTAAGCTTCTGTCGCACCACAACAACAAGCGGCAGTCTGTTGCAATGCTTGCCTATAGGGAAGGGGGATTTTTTTTTGCAGTCACTTCCCATTAATTCTAATTTTGACTGAAAAAACTTTTTTTTACTAGATAAAATACCGTTAAATAAAAAAGAGTCTGGTCACACTATTTTTTTATGCAAAAGCTTAACAGACAAAACATCATTTATCTTGAAAACCGCCTACAGTTGGATATTATTATTATTTGAACATTAAACATATTACTGGTGACTTTTTAACTTCACACTTACCTTTATGATGTCTGTGTTTATTGTTCAAATATCAATATGTTACATACGAATAAATGCAAACTCATTTTGCAGTGGTGCTGCCGCTTGACACTCACGCTTATAAAAAGCAAACAAGTCTTTGTTTTTATTGAGCAATACTCTTTTTTTTTCTCTTTAAGATTTAAGTAAACTTGTTTTTATTTATTATCAAATTTAATTTTTTATTAATGGATTTCTTTAAATTTTCTTTGAAATCTTTTTAGCACAAAATTGCATCTACTATCGTATTATTTTAATTGATATAAAATATTAGGTTTCCTGTTTGTCGTGTACTTTATAAACAAAACTATAGTTATTATTGTACGCGGCATCCGTTTTTGACAAGAAGTAAAAATTGCACACTAAATACTAAAACAGAATTTGACTGTTGCCAGCTTTTGTCTAGAAGGTCCCCTCAAATTCTTATACAATTCCTTAAAACAAAATGTTTAAACTTAAAAAAATTATGCAGACTACACCTGGTCACACTGCAATAACCACTAAAATTAATTTTGTATTTCTAATATATTTTTCTTGAAAATAAATGCGAGAATCTGTAAAACTACAGCTTTCGGGAGTAAATTTTTGCTAGTTCTTGAAACTGATAACTACAATTTTTAGGGTTATCACTGCATTTTTTAAAATTATAAGTTTTTATTAATTGAAGAAAAATTTCTTGTAGTTTTGTTATTCTTTTCAGATAAACAGAAAGTTGTTTTATGGGTGATGCAAATAAAATCTTACTAACATTTACTGATTTCTTATTCTGTCAGGTAATTAGTAAAACTTTACTGTTACAAAAAACTTAAACTTGTTTCTGCTGTACTTTTACTTATACTGCAGTTTCCATCTGTGTTGCAGAGGGATTATAGTTTTAATGAAAAATTTTACAAAAAAGGGATTTAATAAATGCTTCAAAATGTGTTTTCGACGTACTGATAATATTGGCAACTCTACTAAATATAAATCACTATTACCACACCTAAGTTAACCATTAAAGTGTTATCGAATAAAGCAGCATCTCCAATCAAAACAAAAATAAAACTTTAGAAAAGTTTTAAAAAATTAAAACTATGCCATCAATAGACGAGTAAATTTTTCAATATTTTGTATTGAATATAATAATATTTTAAGCTATTTCAGAAGTGGTGTTAAAATAATGACAAAATCTGTTGTTTGCGAAGACAGCACTTTACGTGGTGACATCACTATATCACCAGGATGTGTCATACATCCCAGTGCTAGTATAATAGCTGAAGCTGGAACGATTATACTGGGAGAAAATTGTATTGTTGAGGAATATGCTACCATCGCATTTCGTTTGCCTGGAACTAACAAAGGCAATGCGTCTAGTGGAGAGTCGGTACCGCTTCTTATTATTGGAGCCAATAATGTTTTTGAAGTAGGATGTACAGTAGAAGCTAATCGTATTGGTGATAAGAATGTTTTTGAGTGTAAATGTTATGTGGGCCCAGAAGTAACTGTTAGTAACGGATGCATTGTGGGGGCCGGAGTGCGTTTGCAGTGCAAGCAACAGTTGCCAGAAAATACCGTAATATATGGTAGGGACTGCATGCAAAGAGAAGCTATAGACAAACATGCTGTAAGTTATTGGAATAGGCCTATATATTTGCTAACGTTTTTTTTTATTTTATGTTATAGTCTCAAACCTTGCAGATTGATTTCTTACGTAAAGTATTGCCAAATTATCACCATCTTCGCAAACCCAACCATGATCCAAAAAAATCACGCGGTGCATTGTAAAAGATTGACTAAAATTTATACAGAAGCTGTTCTTAATTACTTCAGTTTTATGTAGTTTGAATTTTATTTTGGTCAGTAAACACTTTAACTTCTTTTTCAAAAGTCTCAATTGTATGATCACATATTTTCTCTAAATCTTCCAAACCTCGTTTAAGAATATCAATTGCTCTGCCTTGATGTGACTGTATACGAAAATGTAATTTATTTTCTGTAGGATGGGGTATAGTGTATCCGCAAAAGTCGACATCGGGATAACGACCAATAATAGTTTTCAATGCATTTCCCAATGTGTGGCCTTCATCTAAGAAGACAAATGTTCGAGAACCCTCACCGTTGCTTTCGTCCCCCGCAACCTTAGAAATTTTATTACTTTCATTAATTATTTAAAATTTGTTTTAAGAAGGTTCGCAGCTTACCTCAGCTAGAGCACCCATCGCATATAAAGAAATTTAAATACAAACTCCTTAAAAGTATCAACGTGCTTTTGTTTATATTTTATTAGAGATGTAACTTCTTGGTCTCATGTACTAAAAGTTATCAACAGTGAGATATGCTCAGTTTTCATATTTATCGATTTTAAACAGCTGATTGATTTTTTTCCAAACACAATTTGTGGTGATTTCGTAATTTTTCTTTTCTTTAATAAGCTTTGTTAAGGAAATAATGGCGCAAAGCAGATTAGAGAAAATTGGTACCATTTTTACCAGGTCAGTGAAAACATTCAGTAAGCTTTAAAAATTATTGACATTTATGTTTCTTATTAGGGTAAATGGTTTGCTACGTTCAGGTGCTATGAAGCCGGACGATAAGCCTATATGGTATGACTTATATGAAGCTTTTCCACCTAGACTAGAACCACGTTTTGATAGGCCTGCTCCATCAAATATGCCGATCAGAGAAATTTTTTACGCGGAGGACGTGATAAGAGCGTAAGTTAATAAACCGTATATGCGTACATCCTTTACAAAAGTTAACCGTACTGCTTTCAGAAAATTTCATAAATCCTTAAAGCAGCAAGAAGTTACAAACCTTTCTGATAAGAGACGAGAAACTCAGACACAGCAGTTTATAAAAATTTATCAAAATTTAAAAAATCAAGGTGCTTTAGATGAGGAAAAGATTTTCGAAACATCTGTTGAAATACTGCAACAGCAAAAGCAGCAAATAAAAGCTGAAAGTCAGAAATCAACAATGGAAATTGCCGAAGACACAGATGATTTAAAATTTAAATTAACTGAAGCTTTTAACAAAGCCAAGGAAGCAACACCAATTCAGCAAAACATAATTTCAGACTCCAAAACTCAAAAACCTGACTCGAAAAACTCTATAGGCGGAATTGATATAAAAAATCTGTTTAAAGATTAGTTGCACATTTAAATAAAAAAGTTTATTTTAAAACAAATAAGATACTTATATTTCTTAAACAGCTAAAACGTCATTTTGGCTCTCAGTGCTGAGTTGGGTCAGCAAATTTGACAGTTTATTCTTTAAAACCTGAACTCCCATTATAACTATATTTTCAGGCTTTAATGAGCCAGCCGACTCAACGTTGTAAAAAAATTTATTGGGTTTGGCTTCCCAATTGAAAGGCGCTTCATATTGATCATCATCTAACTCAGTGTGTTCACTTTTAGGCCATTCATCTGGTTTAGGGTACAAGGTATGCCTCATCGAGTTATCGGGATCATATTCAAAGCATACACCTGCTGTGGGATTCCATTTCGCGTGTTCTTTACCAAATCCTTTTTTTGCATAAGCACGTAATTTTAATTCTTGACCTTTACGCAACTTAATTATTAATATTTCATCCGTACTTTCTCCGTATTCATTGTCTTCGTCATTTTGGTGTCTTGAGGTCACTGGCAAGACTTTTGGATTGCTTGATTTCAAATCGGCTGTAGTAACATGTCTGGTTGATTCTTCGGTACATTTTACATCTAATGTAAATTCTACGCTACACTCTTGGCAAAAGTCTAGGCAACCGCAATCCCGCGTATACTGCAAACGCTCAACAACTTCGTCAGATATCAAAGGGATCAAACCAATTCTATGAGCGAGGAATTCATCAGATAAGACAGTCGAGTTTGCTTCCAACTGTACCCAATCAATGGCCAAAGTTGGTGTCTCCGCTATGAAAACGCGACGCAAACTATTAGCCACGCTGAGTTCACTATCTTCTAAAACAAATTTGACATTATCGTCGGTAAGTTCAGTAATGGTGACAGATGGCTGATTAGCGTATGGCATTTTCACTGCCCAAACTTATGTTTTTTTAAATTATTAGAATAGCTTTTCACAAAATTTATACAAATTTACAGAAAGGCTTGAAACTATTTCACCAAAGCAGCCAGTATAAAGTTGCCACATTGCATAAAAATTATTGTCATCGTTAATAGGAGTATAGCCATATTTATTTCTGTATAGATATAAAGCGGAAAGAGCACTTGTTAGAGTCTGAGAATGTAATTTGTAAATTAAAACCTAAAATGCAATATAAAAAAATATAAATTAACTAATTTTTTTATAAAAAAGACCTGGTGCTTTAACAATAAATTAATAAATTATTAATTAAATATTAAAAAGTTCAAATAATTATAATTATTATATCTAAAATGAAATATTTATTTATTAACGTATTATAAGAAAAAAATTTTTGATCGAAAGAATGCATATTTTTACACTCACAATTTACATATACTGCAAATACCCGTTAATAAAAGTTAAAAGCGGTGAGACATTTCCTATAGGAAAATAGGTAAATTATTTTTTATGTACGTAAACATGCCACGTGATTGATACGATCTGCATTAACAATTAACTGTTGAAAAAATCTAGGCAAATATATTTCGGCAAATAATAAAAAAACAAATGAACTTAATAAACGTATTAATTAGCTAATCTTCTGACAGCGCTTGAAAGTTTATAAAAATATAAAATTTTAAATATTTTTTTGTATATAATAGTTATAATTTTTTTACCTTTTTTTAATATTTTTTAGTAATTAATTTTAAGCACTAGGTCTTATTTAATAAAAATTTTTTAAAAAACTTTATTTTTTATTATATTTTCGATATTTCGCCACACCGTTGGTTGGTTGCCAAAAATAAAGTTTTTAAAAAAATTTTTATTAAATAAGACCTAGTTGGCAACCAATCAACGGTGTGGCGAAATATCGAAAATATAATAAAAAATAAAGTTTTTTAAAAAATTTTTATTAAATAAGACTTAGTGCTTAAAATTAATTACTAAAAAATATTTTTTTGTATTTTTAAAAATGTTTATCCAAATTTTTTAATTCACTATCCTTTACTTTTTTCAAGAAATATTTGTTTTAAATCATGACAGGGTTAGAGCACAAGTGTTAAGAATAAAGCTCTTTTATGTAATTTATTGCCCTTGTACTTTAAGCGCCATTTAGTTGCTTAATTTTCATATATATAATTATTGCTTGCTTTACCCCAAATCAAAAAAAAAAAATAGAAAGAACAGAAACCCTGTTAAAATTTTTTTTTAATGAGGTTAAATGTCAACATCATACGGCAACATCTTTGTAAAATTATTATTTCGTAGCATTTGCTCATTTGTTGCTTAAAAAGAAGCAGCACAACGAAGTGAATTCTTTTGAGTCTTGAGAGTTTTTTACTCCTAATTTTCATAAAAAAATCACATAATTTAAGGGACCTTTAACAGCAAATACACATATTATTTTATATTTAAGGAACTCCTAAAACATGCTTATATATTTACAAAGTTAATTGTATAGGCTGAAAAACTTTAATCTTTTAGAAAAGGTGAATGTAAACATTACACACTTAACAATCCATTAAACTGTGGGAAGTGTGTGTGCGTGTTACAAACGAGCGAGTGTGTGTATGATTGAGGTGTTCTTGTAGCACTTACTGTAGCAGAAAAGACTCAATTCCTTTAGACAGATTGTATACACAGAATCCTAGAATAATTGATAACCCGGACCGTAGAACCGTGGTTTACAATAACAACAACAAATGGAATCTACACAAAAAATACAATATGTTTCAAAGTTATTTATTAGCACTGCCGTTGATGTTAAAGATGATTTGGAAGAGGTATGACGTTTTTACAAATTCAAAATGTTATTGAGGCAAGCTTTTACTTAATCCGTTACTTTCTTTTAGCGTTTCGAACGAGCTTATATTAGTCTGCAACAACAGATCAATGGTCTCAATGACAAGGATATGCACGATAAACTATCTCAGTTAGTTTGTAAAGAAAAACAGCATGAAGAAATATCTATAGGTTTCCTTTATATCATATTATCCGATCCAAATATGGCACCAAAAAGCTATCGTGATCTAACCTTGGTTGCGCGTGATGGAATGAATATGGTTGTAACCAATTTAACAATGCTAGTTGCTGAAAAGTATAATAAACTCACCGAAATTGCCAGGCGTCAGCTAATTTGGCTTTTAAGAGAGTTAGTCAAGCATAAGGTTCTAAGTGTGGAAAATATTATATGGAACTGTTTACGTCAAGCTGGTGGAGGTGATGTTTCACCAAAAAATCTTTTTTTAGTAGAAAGTCTTTTAGATATATTCATAGAACACCGATCATGGCTGGATCAACAATCGTTTCTTATGCAAACAGTTGTATATAGTTACGTACGACTTATCGAGGATCATGCAAGTCCCGCTTTAACATCGTTGCGACATAAAGAAGTTAAATTTGTCATATCATTGATACGTGATCGATTTTTGGAAATAATACCAATAGGTCGAGATTTTGTGCGGTAAGTATTCTTTGTTCTACATATAAATGTTAATGAAGTGAATATTTTCTAATTTATTTTGTTCTAACGCATGTTCTAATAATAACTGTAGAATGGCAAATATGTTTAAATTTAAATAACAGAGATATATTTTTTCTCCTACAGCTTACTGCAAAATGTCGCCCGAATACCGGAATTCGAACAGTTGTGGCGTGATATTTTACATAATCCTAAAAGTCTACATCACTCCTTTAATGGTATTTGGCATTTATTACAAATACGTACGAGCCGACGTTTTCTGCAATGCCGTCTAACGCCAGAAGTTGAGCGCAAACTGCATTTTCTGGCATCATCGGTGAAATTTGGCAATCAAAAACGTTATCAAGATTGGTTTCAAGATAAATATTTTTCAACGCCTGAATCACATTCGTTGCGTTCAGATTTAATACGTTTCATTATTAATGTCATACATCCGACAAATGACATGTTGTGTTCGGACATTATACCAAGATGGGCTATTATCGGTTGGTTGATATCATCATGTACAAATACAATAGCATCTGCTAATGCCAAATTATCGTTATTTTACGATTGGCTTTTCTTCGATCCAATTAAGGATAACATAATGAATATTGAGCCGGGTATATTGGTGATGTATCATTCGATACGTAATCATCCCAGTGTTAGTAGTACATTATTGGATTTTCTGTGTCGCATAATGAAAAATTTTTGTTTAAAACATGAAGACAAAATACGTATGGGGGTGTATAATTCGCTTTATAAAATTTTAGAGAAACAGGTAAGTTTTCGTATTATTAATTTATTTTTTGAATAATTATATTTTTTATTGTATTTTTTAAGGTCATTCCAAATCTGCAACCACTTTTTGAATCACCGAAATTAGATCGGGAGCTGCGTTTGTTAATACGTGAAAACTTTAGAGAATTTGTATCATCTGTAGCACCTACTGGTAATGTGGGACCACCTATGTATCCAACCTCTTCGGTTATACAAGCGCCGGTTTTCAAAAAAGAAGCAGACCAACGAGCAATGCATCAAGGAGCACTAGTGTTTACTGGTGTACCTCCTAACCCTCTACAGATACAACAACATGAACTGCAGCATATGCAAAATCATTACCAACCTCATAGCACGTCGACGGCAGATTTACTAGAACACAGTGGTGGTACTATTGATAGCGGTGGAATTGGTGGTGGCGGTGGAGTCATAGGTACTGTCGTCAATCTTGTAGACGAAGATAATAAACTGTCTATCATACCACTTGAAAGTAATGATATAGAATCCGAAGCTGCCTTTAGTGAAGATGAAGAAGATGTTGGTAAAGATATAAAAAAAGAAGAGAACACAGATGATGACGATGATGTTCCTCTCAAGGAGTTGCTTAAAATACAAAAAACAACACCAGAAAAAGTTGAACTTCCCGCCTCTATAAGCGATACTTTCGAAACTTTCATTACAAAGCGTAATTCATTTACCTGGGAGGCATTTCTTGAAGATTTTCGCTCATTACCCGCTTCAGCTTTAGACGATGCTCAACTTCAGTATGTGATCTCGAATACGCATTTAATATTACGTGAAACTTTGCCGCTCCAAAATATTTTTCCCGAAAGTAAAACTGACGAAAAGAATTTGGCCAAAAGCATTAGTTATCCAATATTTGGTCTATTTCGATTTCTGTACGAAAATGAAGACAAAAGTAAGAAACCATTTCAGTCCTTACTCACAGAAATATGCAAGCGTATACCTGAAACGGGATATCTGTTATTATATTTTATGAAAGTCCATGTAAAGCTACAGACACGGAAAAATGCGCAACAAGCAGCCCAATTTAAAACAAATATCTATCGTCTTATATGTGATGCTACCGACGAAAAAGTTGACGATTGTTTAACACGTGACTTGGATCTGTTGGAAAAAGAAAATACCACCATATATTTGTGGCTTTTGCCCGATATTTATAGGGAGTTCAAAACAACAGCAATCAACAATAGTGATCTGTTGCGCATAACACTTAGGTGTATTGATGCGAAGAATTTACGTGATCTTATCTATTACGTGGCTCAAGGAAAATTGACATTGTTCAAGCAAGATGGTCTTATTGAATGTATTCGTGATAGTTTAGTTTATGAAACCTATGAACAATTATGTCTATGGCAATTGGTACAGGCACATGATGTACCCTTAAAATGTCTGCAAGTAAGTTAACCTTATTCATTGCTGCTTTAAATCGTTAAACAAATTCATAAATATATATACATTTTTAGGATATTCTTCCAGAATTAGAATCTGCCAATCATCCCGAGGCACTGGGCTATTTATTACTTATATTGAAAAATGAAGAGCCTACCAATGAACTAATTCGCCTGCTATTAAGTAGAGAAACGAAATCAAGAGGTGACCCTTTTGTTACGTCTGCTTTAAGGTAAAACTTGTTATTTTCGAATGAAACATCTAGGAAATAGAAAATAGTAAAAACATTTTTTTTTATAATTTAAAGGTTTTGGTGTCAACGTAGCGAGGAAAAGTTATCAGAAATCGTGGCGTCTCTGTTAACATCAAAATACCCAAGTTCATCACCAAATAAAAGAAAAAGACCGCTTAAGGGAAGTTCGGCCATGAATAGTACACCATCAGCTGATCAGGTAATTCATATATTTTAAAATGTTATATTAGTTTAAACTAGAATTTATTATTAAAACATGAATTTAAAAACTGGAATTTTAAAGTTTTCGATAAGACAAAGGAAATTGGAATATTAAGATTATTTAAATAACTTCTAGATGTTGAAAGACATTTATCTTTCTTTTTTTTTTAATAATATCAGCCTCAGCTGGTATGTTTTATGTATAAATTATTTTGTATTAACAAATTTTAAGCCAAGGCAAATATGGTATTTAATCAACTCAAGAATTTTTTTAAAATAATAAATGATTAATATAAGAAAAGATAAATAATTCTATTAAAAATTGAACTAAATAGAAAAAGTAAATAATAATTTTCTAATATATTCAGCACTTAAAGTAATCAAAATTTTTAGATTATAACATTTCATACTCATATGGTGTTTCCACGGCACCTGCTTCGCTCTCTATTCTTGCTTCACACCCCAATCATAAGCGAATCAACCTGCTTCGCCATACAAAATTTTGAAAGCGAAGCTGGTAGATTCATATGGTGTTTCCACGGCACCTGCTTCGCTCTCTATTCCTGCTTCACACCCCAATCATAAGCGAATCTACCTGCTTCGCCATACAAAATTTTGAGAGCGAAGCTGGTAGATTCATATTGAAGCTAGTTGCGAAGCAAGTAAAAATCCTCTCTTCCCTAATTTTTATCGTAAGTTTATCTGCACTAGTTATCAAAATTAAACGTTTTTGTAAACAAAGAAAATTTACAAACAAAATAAAGTTAAAACTTAATTAATTAATTTAAATTTTATAAAATTAAAAAAAAAATGGATAGGAAAAAAAATTATACTTAATGCTATCGCGGCAAGAAGGATATCTTCTGTTGTTTTTCAACTGTTGTTGTTGTTTTTCAACTTATGTTTTTCTGTTTAATAACAACAGCCAAATCGAAGCAGATAAATGAGTCGTGTAAACAGCATGATTCACAAACTTGCTTCAGAGAGCGAAGCACGAGATTCAAACTGTCGTGGAAACAGGCTATCATATTGAAGCTAGTTGCGAAGCAAGTAAAAATCCTCTCTTCCCTAATTTTTATCGTAAGTTTATCTGCACTAGTTATCAAAACTAAACGTTTTTGTAAACAAAGAAAATTTACAAACAAAATAAAGTTAAAACTTAATTAATTAATTTTAATTTTATAAAATTAAAAAAAAAATGGATAGGAAAAAAAATTATACTTAATGCTATCGCGGCAAGAAGGATATCTTCTGTTGTTTTTCAACTGTTGTTGTTGTTTTTCAACTGTTGTTGTTGTTGTTTTTCAACTGTTGTTGTTGTTGTTTTTCAACTGTTGTTGTTGTTTTTCAACTTATGATTTTCTGTTTAATAACAACAGCCAAATCGAAGCAGATAAATGAGTCGTGTAAACAGCATGATTCACAAACTTGCTTCAGAGAGCGAAGCACGAGATTCAAACTGTCGTGGAAACAGGCTATCAAATTGCAGTTAGCGCACTTCATGCATTCGTGTTTAAATTGACGTTGATTCAAACGAAAGTAAAATATATTTATTTTGGAGCTATTTTCACAATAAAGGCGTCTTTTATCAGGTGGCATCCCTACGCCAGCTGATGATTTTTTGTTCTATTTGCGCCAACGAGTGTAGAAAAACTTGTTTACGTTTAAAAAAATTTGGAGTTGGAGTCAGTTACTTTGACAGCGGTAGCGGTTTTTACATAAACAAAATGCTTGGTTCCTCAGCAAATTCCAACAGCGCCCAAATATTTTTATCTATATAAGCTCAATGCTTTTTACACGATCTATATCTAACATCTGTTAAGTGTACTGGGTAGTGGCACAGAAAATTTACCATTATCTAGATGTCTTCATTCGCTCCTATATATGTACGAATCTGAACTCTAATTAGATTTTTTAAGGCTGATTTGTCCTCATTAGATAAGTGTACGTTTTGAATGCCAGTATATCATAGTAAGCTGAACTCAAATTAAATTTATTTAAGGCAGATCTTGTATCATTAACTAGATTTTTTGGTTATAAAATTTAAAAAAAGTGTTAATATCTAAAAAAAATAGACTAAATATTTAATTCTTATTTTTCTAGGTATTAAGTCATTTAGAACATTATAGACGAAGTTGTCGTCATGGAACTGGGACTGGTCTATATGTACATGACACAATGCAAAGAGCACTACAAACCGCCTATACACACAGTAACGAAAGCACAAAGGTATATTATTTATATTTTTTTATAATTATGTTTGAATATTTATTCATTTATTTTTTTGTTTTTCTCTAGAAACAATATAGTGACTTGTTTGCTTTGGCGGCGGAAGATGAAACGACGGCAGTGGGTCGGCGAGGTGGTAGTGGAAGAGGGCGAAAACAACCAACATCAAAAAAAGATTCGAGTAATTCTAATTCTAGTAGTAAGAAAAATTCAGATCCAGTTAAAACAATATTCTCATCAGATGAGGAATCAAGTGAGGTGAGAAAAATAAAAAAAAGGAAAAGAATTGAAAACTAATGAAAATTAATTAAAGCTAAATTATTAGATTGTAGTCATATAAATTAAGCAATTTTTAGTTAACTGTAATTAGCATATGCATAATATTTTTAAATCTAAAACAAATTTGTATATTATTTTAGGTTAATTAAATTAATATAACAAATGTTTATAAAAATGATCTACTACTTAAACATATGTACATATTATCTAGTTTACATACGTTTTAGATTTAAGTTTAATATTTTCTTTTAATAAACTGTTAAAATATCTTTAAATATTTATTTATTTTTTTAGGAGGATTGGTCCCAAAAGAAAATCTCACAAGCTAAGAAACGGAAAAAAACCATTAATGATTCTGACTGACAGCAGTACCAATCGTCACCATATTATCTTGATGATACCGATGATAATGAGGATGAACATAATGATAAAGATTTTTCTTAATCTAATTTTCAAACAAGAAGAAAAGTTTAAAATCCAAACAACCACACAAAAAAAAATAAAATATAAAGTTTATTTGATAAGAATAGTATGCCAATGTAGAGTTTTTGAATGTTAAAATATTCACGTTATATTTTTTTATTTTTAATAAAAATAAAAAATTTCAAAATTTATTAAAAAAATCCCCCCTAAAAAAGCTATAAAGTACATGTATAAAAGACTTAAATGTAAAACAACAAAAAGTTTTTAAAATAAACATAAAATCATGTGTCTTTAATTTGTTTGCCAGTTTCGTATTTGAAATTAATTAACTGAAAAATTATGATATTTACCTGGCGTTAATTCAACCCTGAGCCTTTAAGAAAATGCTGTGTAACATTTTGCATATAGCACATTTATTTATTAGATGGATTAGTTATTTTGCAAATGGCAATTGCCATTTATATCAATCAAATAATGCTTACATTACATTTTTATAAATACGTCAGAAAAATAAGTAAAAGAATCTGGCAATAAAGATTTATGAGGATACCCATTATTGCCAGATATACTGAAATTGCAATATTTTGGCGTTTTAATTTTATTATTATATTTGATATATGCATTAATAAATTAACATCTCTGTTTTCCGAGTTGGTTTATGAATTAAATAAAATTTACAGTTAATTAGTATTCTAGAATTCGACTCACGCATTGATTTTTTTTTAAATAATTAGTAAATTAATTTACTAATAAATGATTGCGATTTATAAAAAAAAATATTAATAAATTTATTATTAATGGATTTAAATGTCACAATATATTTGTTGTGAACCAAATTGGCAATATAAAAGAAACAAGATATATTTCCATGAAAAATAAAATTGAACACAAAATCATTTAATATAAGAATATCATATCTTGAACAAACTTCTATTTTCATTCAAATTTATTATGAGTTCATCCAAATATTGACCAAATTCCAACGAAGTGTTTTCTGAAGTATCTTAACTGCAAATTGCTGTTATTAAACTAGGTGTACTTAGAGAAACGTTTGTGTATAATGATAAATCATTTCAATACAACATTACGTGTAAATCATAAAACTTTGAGTTTTAAAAATTGTTTTCCAAAATTATTGCATTCTTTAATCGTAGTTCAATTTACGTTTTCAATGTCTGATTCGTGAAGGTATTGCATTAGCATAGTATATTATTGTCGGCTATTGTCCCATTCCTTAACCCTATATATATTTTTTATAATTGTTAGTGCTGCAATGCGAGGAAATCCGTTAAGATTTATTGAATTTAGCATGTAATTAATTGTTCCGATAGGTAGATTTTATAGCCTCTTTATATTTTATATAACCCCATACTTGTGTTGCATATAACATTAATAAATCTGGAATCTGCTTTATGTGAATACATAAAGCTTAATATTCTGAAAAATTGACATTATATTTGCTGTCTACTCCAAGATATTTATTACTGTTAACAATCTCAGCCACCAAAAACCCAGTTCAAGTTTGATTAAAGACCAGCATCCGGGCGAAATATCACCATTTCACATTTATCTAAATTAGCTTTTGAGGAACACATTAAATAAAACTTGTGTTAGCAATCAATAATTTTCATAAGTTCTGTTTGTTCATTTGATAAAATAAAGAGACCGTTGACTAGAGTAGTATTTTAACATTAACGAGCCCAACATCTGCCTCTTTAGGTAAATCATCAGTCGTTTCTATATAAGAATGACATAGGGTTTATTATACAATTACAAGGCAAAAGGGTCTGCATAAAAGCTTCCATCTCAAATATAACTTTACGTATTTTCATGCAAGTGCTGTAAAAAATGGATAAAACAAATATGTATTAAATAGTTAATACAAAATCTATATTTTTTATATCGTCAATGGTTACGATTGTTGTGATTGTGAAAAAATAAAACGCAATTTAAAACAAATTTATTTAACAAAATTTATTTAATTACATGTTGACGAATTGGAAATGTATTTTTCACTATTTTTTTGATTTCACAAATAATTTTAACGATTTGAAATCAAATTTATCTGGCAACCACAGTTGTGCCCTTAAAGTTTATTTTAACTTTGATTTTGTTTCTTTTCTCTCTACGCATAGATAATTAATTCTCTAAGTTAGACGTGTTGATTGATTCCTCTTGTATTTATTTCTTTTCTTATTATGTGGGGTGATACCATTTTAATTGTTTTTATATCAATTTGTACCGCGCTGCTGGGTGAAGGTATACAGTTTTATAAATTGAGGTAATATCATTTTAGTTATTGTTTTATTCATTTTTAATTCCAGGTCTGACTTGGCTCTTGGTGTATCGCACAGACAAATACCAAAAACTAAAGAGTGAAGTTGAAAAGCAAAGTAAAAAGTGTAAGTATGAATTTGGGACGAAAATTTAAAAACAGAACCAACTAAAAAATTCAAGTTATATACCTGTGTACATGCATGTACTATGTATGTATATTCCAAGTCTTATGAAAAAGTCGAAAATTGCAATTTTTGAAAGAAATGAAAGAAAACGTATGAGTAACCCGCCAATTTTTTAACCGATAGAACTTTAGGGGTAATAAAGCTAACATGTAATAAATTAGGAGTAGCCGCATAGGGTTCATAGTAATCTTACAACTCCTATTAACACAACTTATTCAAGATCTATCATTGGTTACATTCTGCTGCCTCAAAAATCTGCCTTAAATTGTAAATCAAAGAAAATCGTCTTTGTCATCTATGGAAAATTCTTATCGATGAAAATGAAAATTTCGACACTTAGTTATTAAAACTTCGAAGAGATAATAATATCCTTAATTTTAATGAATTATTTAAAAAGAATTCCAAGTTAATCCATTTTTTCGAATATCTAATTTTAACGTATGCAGCTTTTAAAATTTGAAGGATGCAAAAAGGGTATGCGAAAAGGCATTCAACGTGCTTAAGTTTTGATAATATTGTTGCGTTTGTCGATTTATTTTATTGCAAAATAATTATTGCAGCTTAACCACTTTAACGCCCACAAGCTGCTGTGTCAACTTTTAGGTCTTTACTCGATCACGTTCACAATTAACCTGATTGTCAACTGTTGTTTCTTTACCCGACAACGACACCCTCCATTGTCCAAGAGAGGGGGTCCTTATATTTTGTTTTGAGCGGTTCTAGTATTTGTTACAAAACTCTAATTCATCCTATCAAATATAGATTACGTTGTTGTTATCTTTCAATACAGGCGCCTTGCCTGGCTGTGCGTGTTTTTATTTTCTGATTGTTAACTTAGTTCATGGAATTTTAATGTAGTATGTTGTTTGTATTTATAAGATTTCTTGGAAACGACTTAATTTGTAAGCAGGCACAATAGGCTATTTCACTTTACTTTTTTTAAGTGATAATTGCCTTTTTATAACTTAAACTATAACTAGAACAAATATTAAACTTGTTGCAATTGATATATTTAGATTGTTTAATGTTAATTGTATAATTTAAAAATGGGCTATTTTTTTCTTTACTTGTAGTTAAGTGTAATTTCCATACAATTATTTCGGTTTATGTAAAATTTTATATAGCCTGCAAGTTAACTTTTACATTGTCCTCACTTAAAAGTCTCCATTAGTGTGACCGTTAATTTTTTTTCGTATTTTCACTTGGCAAACCCCTTAAATTGGTTCGAAATTAGAAATTTTAATTACCAGGCAAAGAATGCGAAGATATATGAAAATTTCGCTGTTATTTTTTAATTTGGTTTTTTCTGGATTAAATATTAATGTTAAACAAAACTAATACGGAGCAACATTGTTCATCAGATATGGCCCTAAAATATTTATGAATAAAGGTTTTCTCTAAAATAAATATTACCGAAGTTATGAACAATTAAAGCGAGCCATAGTGAGAAAAATAACATTTTTAACAAACTTTGTGGGTTCAAGGCACGCCTAATAAATATGCAAACGATCTAAAATTTTTTATATATAATTTTTTTCTAATTTGAAACCAATTTAAGGGGTTTGCCAAGTGAAAATACGAAAAAAAAATTTTCCATATAATTTGCGGTCAGACTAGTCTCCATACGTAACACAATTTCATATTACAATTTTAGAACTAATAAAAGATAATTGTTTATATCCAAATACATAAAAAGTTAATTTTAATGGACACTAAACAATACCACAAAGCACAAAAATATAATGGAAGCTTGTGAATTGATAAGTAACTTTTTGGATTCATTAGAATACTTATGACTTGCGACCAATTGTAAGTGGGAGGTTGTATAAAATTCACCGATAAAAAGGTGTGAACATAATGTTAAACTTCTGAAGATATTCTTACAAAAAAGAAAATAAATTGAAATAAATATACATAAAAAGATGAATGAATTTTTGTATACGTACATATGTAAGTCTTCATTGCTCTTCTACGACACTCAACAAATACGAAAGAAGTTACACGCATTGCATCCAGAAAAGGTATATACATATTGTTTCGTTTATGTTTTTGCTGAGTTCTTTATTGCAAAATAAATAACACCAGATTTTTATAGTTTTTAAATTGATTACAAGTTTATTTATTTTAACTACACACAAAGTTGACACTACAGAACAATTTACTTAAGATGCACGTCTTTACTTCACAAGGTTTATTTTTCAACTAACTAACTATTCACTCAGACGCTGCCTTCTATATTTGTCCACTAGTGGTCTAGAAAAATTAGGAATCTTCTACTCCCTTTGTATCATTCAATGTATAGGCGCCTGTAGGTCTGTGTGTATTTTTGTTTTTATGCTGATAAAGTTTCTTACTGGCATTTATTTTAAGATAGTTGTTGTTGTCTTGTGTACACAAGTCTTCCTAGAAAACTACGCAGTTAGTAAACAGCATACTCGATTGTTGTTGTTTTGCGTGTATAAAATTTCTACGCAGTTTGTAACTAGAAAGTTGTTGTTGTCTTGCGTGCATAAGTTTTCGTAGCAAACTATGCAGTTAGTAAACAGCATACCCAGTTGCTTACTTTATTACTTAATTATTTTCTTTTAAAACTTAAGTAACATTCGTAACAATATTAAGGGTTGTAAGACCTGAAAGGACACTCTTGTATAAATTAGAGAATATTTATAGAGCAAGGAATCCTTCAAGGATAGCAAATTTATGAAAGCAATTCGTAAGATTCAAATTTGCATTTGATGAAAAATATGTACCATAAATTAACAAATTTTGTTCTTTAACTGCAGATTAGAAAAGTGTTATATCGATTTTTCAGATGAGTTGTTGTCAATATGAGATAAATTAGCTAAATTGGAACCGCTCAATAATATAGTTTTAGTAGAATTGTTGTCATTCTCTTCTGTCTTTTTCTGGCTGTTATTTGTTCGGTATGAACGGCGAGCACTTTAAATGTAAAGACATCATATGATCCTCAAAAAAGAAATGACAACAGCATTTCATTTTCTGGCGGAAAAAACCAAACAATTTGGTAGAATCCTTTATCGCTTTGGTTCTATAGATTTCGAATGGAGAAGTTTCCCTAAATTAGATTTAAGTCAAAAGTTTTAACGTTAAAATTGATACTATCAATTGGGATCTAAAAGAAGAATTAAAAAATCAGTCCTATAATGTATAAATCGAAAATTTTTAGCTAATTTTTTTTTTGTTTCCTTACGAACTAATAAAAATTAATAACAATATCATCATGATAAATATTTTATTTCATTAAGTGGGCTTTGCGCCAGCCTCCGCACTTGATGAAAAATCAAAATCGCTCTCACTAGAACCGGTTAAATTTCCAGTAGGAGTGGACTTGGTAGTAGATAACTTATCAGCCACTGTACTTTCGTCAGTTTCACTACTATCGATAAAATTAACACGCTTCTTTTTCTTTTGTGAATCATTTTTGTCAGCTGTAGATAAAATTGATGTTGGCTTATTGATTTTTGTAGAAGATGCGGCAACTTCTTCAGGTGTTGGATTAAATTGAACATTATTAGTTTCTGGCTGTGTTAAATTTTGTTGATTTTCTACGTTAGCGTCTGCTGGAGTGTAATTTGATGAAATCTCTTTTTGAGTTGTTGTATCATCATAATTATTATATGCTATGCTTTCCGCAGTTGTGGAAGAAGTTGTTGGATCTTCTGTGTAAGTTTGATTATAATCATACTCTTTTGGTTGATATTGCTGATTATAGTCCTCCGAGGAGTATTGCTGATTTGTGGCATACTGTTCTGCTGGAGCATTCGGATCAGGCTTATATTCACCGGTTGTTTCATCATAAATATATCCCGGATATGAGTATTGTGTAGGATCATAATTACTGTAATCATATTGTTCTTGTTGTTGTTGGCTTTCATCAATAACTCCACTATCTACATTTTTATAATTTTCATAATCAGCAAAACTATTGACCAATTCTGCAGATGGTTGTTCATTATTATAGTTTTCATAAGCAACAGTTTGTTCATAATTTGACGGAACCGAATTTTGCTCTTCTTCTTTTTCATTCGAATCTTCTATTGATATAGTTTTTAAATTACTTTCCTGTTGAACTGTGAATTCTTCAGGAGTAATCTTATTAATTTCAATATTTTCGGGTTGCATAACTAGATTTTCCAGATTTTTTGGTTTAGGATTTCGATTTTCAGATTTCTGTACTTCTTCATTTTCTAAGGGCGATAATAATTCACCATAAATTTTATTTTCAATATTTTCAATTGAAACAGGAGTTGTGGAATAATTTAATTCTTTATTTTTTGCTAAGGAATCATTTTGAATCTGTTCAGTTGGTTCAGGTTGTAGTAGGCTGTTAACATAATTTGTGCTATCAGAATAGTTAGGAGAAGTTTCAATAGCTGCTTTGCTTGATTCCAACTCCAAGGAAGTTAAGGGTTTGTCCAATAATTTTGGTTTTATTTTATCATACGTTTTAAGTTCATTAATGGTTTTCTGCAAAATTGGGCTTTTTAATTCTATTCCTTCATCTTGTGATATTGACTTTACGTCATTTCTATTTTGGTCAATATTTTGTAAATCCTTTGCTGGATCTAGACTTCCTTGATTTGTTACTTTTAAAGGAATTTCATTTACATTTTGTGTGTTTTGCAATGTTCGATAATTGTTATTAATATTTGAATTATTGTTATTTGTTGCATTAATATAATTTGTTTTTATTGTAGTTGTTGCAATCGGTAATTCACTTAAATTATAATGTACAGGTGACATCATATCTAAATTTGGTATTTTCTCAAATCTAGTTGATGTTGTAGCAAGTAAATTGGAATTCTCATTTAGTTCTGCAATCTCTTTGTCATTAGTTGCAGAAGAAAGAGGTTTGTTGTTAGCAATAACTTTGGAATAATTAATATTTTCTGGTATTTCTAGCTTGTCGTTGTGAACCATGCCTGTTGGCTTAGCTAAATTGTTATTGTTAATTAGTTCATATTTGGTCTGCTGTTGGTGTAATTGTTGTGGTTGGATTACAGGAGCGACATTATGGTTTCTTAAATCCTTAAAATCATTCTTTTCTCTCTTTACAAAATTAGTCAGTGTCGGCATATTTTCTATTTGCTCTCTTGAAAAGGATTCATTTTCAAAATTAATTTTTGTAGCGTACGTTTCATATGGATTGTTCATGTGTATTGTTGGCGACTCGATATTAGTCGCATAATTATATTCTTCCATAACAGGCTGTCGTAATGTAGACTGTATAGGTTGTGAGGAAGATGCGGGCATTATTAGTGTTATTGGATTCATCGAGCTTTGCAGATATCTTCTTGTTTGTGAATGAACTTGCTTGGCAAAGTACATCTCATATTGTAGCTTAAAATATTATAAATATCTAATTTTGAGTTTTATTCTAATACAGTAAAAACCCTTTAAAATCTTACTTTCATCATTTTAAGTCTTTCGCTTCTGGCATTCATTGCTTCGGTTTGTTGTTCAATACGTTCCAACATCTGAACCAATTGCTTGTTGCGTTCATTTCTCCGTTGTTGTTCTTCCAAAAATTGCTGATATTTTTGTTTAGTCTTTGATCGTACTATTTGGTCGCTAAACAAAAAAAAATATTTTTTATATTCTTATTAATTGCATTTTCATAATTAAAAATTAAATTAAATTAAGTTTTTTTTGTTGGAGGTATTGAACCACAATATCTGGGTATCGTATGTACCTGACAACAGTAAACTCAAGTCGATAATTACCTTGTTGAAACCAGGGATATGTGTAAGTCAGAGAGAATCATTCAGGCCTATTTCTATCTTGCCGTTTGATGGCAAGATTTTCTCTTAAACTGTTTATACATAAGAATGGGTTATGAAAACAGCATGGTACAATAACAACCACAGCCTTGTGACTTTTGACCTATCTTGACTTTTCGATGCATCCAAATACGTCACTCTCATTACAGGCATCGCGACACCTAGTCTCTCTACGAACACGAAGATTTGGTTGCCAAATTAATTGTGTTAAAGGCAGTCGTTCATAGAGATAAGGAACAGACGGAGGTTATTCACCGGACCTGTTTAATTGCTATTTCTCTGCACCTCCTGACGGTGTCCTAATAATTTTCTAAGCTGACGATTGCTTTAATATGGCGAGGGAAGATTATATTTTTCATATTTCTTTCGAACGAGGCCTTTAAAAACTTTTTTAATTAATTTTTGGCGACTTTCTTAACTACTTGGATGGCTAAATTTAAACGTGATTATGAGGACACTCAAATTTCACAATACCTGGAGTTACGTTTGGTATCGTCAGTGCACGCCACTGCAATTTGCGAAAAGCTGCGAATTATAAACAATGTACTCATCTTGAAGGATACATTAGTGCTAAACTATGCAGAGCCACAATGGATTCCAAGAATCAGTGGTATTTAAAGAAAGAAGCTTTAGAGTTGCTAAAATGCCACTTAGGACCCGTAAAAGGCTTAGTTTAAACGGCCTGAGAAAGACCTGCAGAAATAATTCCTGTTTTAGACGTCATCGGCGACACCTCTGACCTATTTAGCGAAATTACACCTCCCCCAAGGATCGTAAGAAACGATATTCGCTTTGCGGGTCAATAATTCCATAAGTTTTTGAATGTCCCGTCTTTTAACTGAAACCAGTTAACTCGTCAAAAATTGCACAAACTGCTTGATTTTAGAAGAAAACTGACACCAAAGGTTAGCTTGATAAATACTGCGAGAAATCTGAATTTGTTGAATTTCATTGTGACCGTACAAACACTGCAAATGCCGGAAGTTTTAGACGACCTGTTAGAGACTGAAAGTGCGAGAGATTGTAAAAGCTATAGGCATCTCACATGGCTCAGTGGTTTCAATTTTGTTATATCAGTTGGGTTGGAGAAAACATTTCGCAAGATGGGAACTTACGCACAATTAAGAGTAGATTTACTATAGTACACCCAGATTAGTACAATGCAAAGTTGCATAAATGTGTATACTTTACATAAATGTGTATACTTACTATGACTGTAATTCTTGTTTTCAAACCGGAAGAAATGGCGTGGGGAAGAGAGACTTAACTCTAACGATAAAATTATCTCTCAAACAAATACCTATTTGGAAGAGCTCTAATTTCATTGAAAAGAAGTGTCTCTTTTTATAGACCCGACATCGTAATACATCGCTTTCGAGTTATACTTGGAATATAGCTCAGCTACAAGTTCCATATCTAGCTGGGTTATATGAGTATAGTGAGGAAGAGTTATGATAAGATTTTTACTGGATGCTTTTATAGAGATATAGAAATTTAACTGGTGGCCATTTTGTCAGCTGTCAAGAGATTTATGTTAAGGTTGTCATTTCAACATGACTGACGCCTCGCGTCACAATTGATTCATTGAAGGAAACGTTTGGTAACTGACTAGTTTCACGTGTCGTATCAGCGAATTGGCTTCCAAGATAGTGCGCTTTAACGCCGCTAGACTATTTTCTGGGGGGCATATGTGAAGTCGCTAGTTTATACCAATAGGCCTGAATCAGTTTACCATTTAAAAGACAGCATTTTTTATATAAAGAGAAGTAGCACTTCAGGCAACAATGCCTATTTAGTCAAGTATCGTGCTACATTCTTTAGGAAAGGGATAGAGAAGAGATGAGACAGGTGGTGAAAGTAGAAGCATAGTTACCGACAGTCCATTGTAAAAAAACTCTAGTGTGATTAACCAATTCGCATAATTCACACATAAGTAGAGAAACAAAGGGACCTTAATTGCCAATACATTTGTATTGATGGATATTACCGGATCACTTATTGTAACCAATTTATTGATCATCAGCATAATTTAATTGTACTGTATTGTTGTTGTTACTATATTATGCATGGGCATTAATGGGAACACTGCATGTGGAAGTATTTTTGATGACGTTGAGTTTCTCTATATTTGTAGGTCAGTTTTGTTGATAGTTACACTAAATACATTCATGTCATTGTACAGTATTTTATGATAACCTAGTAATATTTATATTAATGTATGTAGTTAAGTATAAGTATATGGAGTAAGAATGGAGTGACGTCACTCAAACCTAGAATCTAGATTATTTTCATTGTTAGTATATAAGCTGTAGAAATTAAGAATAAAGCAATCATAATCATAATTATTATTAATTATTAAACATACCTTCAGGAATAAATAATAAATTAAAAAACAACCAGACAATTCTTCTCCTTTTGATTTATCCTCGCTACAAAATCAAGGTATTTGTTGGGAATCGAACCCACAACCTCTAGTCATATAAATTAGTGCACTACCTACTAGCCTACAGGGGGCACCTCTGTCGCATTATTACCGATATATAGTCACAAATGTTGGAAAGTCATCGAAAATTGGACCTCTGGAACAGACTACGTCCGACCCAGCCATGGTGGTCATATTTAAATCATAATTTAAGATTTAAAAAAAATCCACCAAATTAAATCCATCCAGATTACGTTCCATTTGATATCAACCCTCCCCCGGGGGCATGCAGTCTTGATGGATCATTTCGCCATTTTGATATGTGCCTACGGGGCAGCACCAGTCGCCTGGGCTAGCAGTAGGCCGAAACTGCATGAGATATAAGACTCTCGAAGTCCGACCAGTGACTTTATGCACGCACGCTAGTATCATAGGAACCAGTTGCCCGCAGGCCTACGTCCCTGTTCTGGTTATTGTTGAGGCCCCTCGGGAGGCAAAGTGGTTGCTGTGGTTTACTCGGGCTTTGAAGAAAGTTCCAAAGAGATGTTAACGTAGAAAAAGTTAACATCCAATGTACTAGCTTGCGCATGCAATTACACTGGGAGTTGGATAGTTTCTAACTCTTCCGCTAGAAGTGGGGGCACGGCCCCGCTACCGTGCAATCAAAAATTGCTACTAAGACGTGTATGCGTCTTAGGGCCCGGGTGGACGCTTTTTTCTACACCCAGCGATATGACCTCCGTCAGATTAAGGTCTCGCGGCCAGGTGCTTGCGTTAATCCTATCACGTAATACGGCAATGTTGGCCTGGAATCGTTATAGCTAGATATTAACGTAATTCATCGTATGTAGTGAGTGTAACACCCAGAATATTTTCATTTTTTAAGGTAAAATTTCAAATATCCTTAAAATTACTGACGAAGAAAAAAGAGACCGAGAGCTACATTGGGCGAACGAATCTATCAATATTAATAGCACAATTAATATATAATTGAATTTTATATTATTATTAGCCCCAAAAAGAGTACTTTCTTTATCAAATGGTTAAACTTCTAATAGTTTGTTAACTTTTTCATTAATTTTAATTTTTTTAAAGTTCTTTTCAATTGTAATACTCACTGTTCATCTCGCTTTTGTAATATTTTTTCCAATTTATGTTCCAATTGCTTTCGACATATTTCGCTACATAAAATAAAATAATAACAATTTCATTATACATATTATATTTTTTTTTAGTTTCTATTCACTTATCACATATTTAACAAACCTTCGTTGTAATTTTTCTTGTAGCAGTTCAACTTGTAATTTATAATTATCCAATTCAGATTGAGGAAACATTTTTGTTGCTTAATTTTTTTAAACAAATTTTATAATAAATTTTTAACAATGAGCAATGAATGAGGTTTTTATCGCATCAGCTGCAAAGTTGAAATAATACGAGTATTCTAAACTAACTTTGAGTGTTAATTAAAAAAGAATTTTTTTGTTGAAACTGTGAAACTTTCGCTTTTGTGCTTTTTTTTTCTTCTTTAGCTGCACTTTATCCTTGTACTTTTATGCACTCTAAACACTATTTTGATAATTAATTATGTTTTACAAATGCGACAAAACTTTTCTATTGCCTTTTCTCGAATTACTAACAAAAGTTGTTTGTTATTTTTATCCATTACACATTTAGTTGTCCTGACAACCATACTACACACATACATTTTTTTTATTTAAATATTATTTTTAATATTAGTGGTGTTTAGTACACATTCTTAAATGAAATTTTAATATTTGACTTCAGGCCACTCTACTTTTTTTTAAAATTTCTTACCCTCTAACTGTCTGTCATATTTTTCAAATAAAGTTTGTTTTATTGCCAAAGTCTAATGATAGACGATTAAAGTTTTTGTTGTTGTTAATTGACTTAACTGCTTAAAGTTTATAACCTTGACATTATGTTTTTGGCCATGACATTTGTTGTAGGTTAATTGTAAGCCTATGTACACCATTTCTTTTTAAGCTTATATTCATGTTTACATATGTATTTATTTATTTCATCATTAACATTATAAATGGGATGTATATTTTGAATTTCCATTTAATTTAAGTTTCTGGCATTTCCCATATGCCACTACTTTTGCTAAAACCCTTGTTTTTTTATTGCATTCTACTTTTTAATACAAACTTTTATATTGTTTTTTCTTTTAATTACACTAGGTCACTGTGAAAAACGTTTATAAAGGGTGTTTTTTTTTGTTTTCTGTAAAGGTGTAAAACTTTGAAATAGAATAAAACTGTATTATAATTAAAATAATTGTATATATTTCGCCAGTAGTCCGGCTATAAAACATTATTTATGAGCGAACTAGAAGTCCAGCTTGCTTTTTCGAATAATTATAATTGTATTACTCAGAAAAATATTCCTCATTTAATAACTATAGTTATTTGACCTTTTAAATATTTTATTAGTAATTTATTATTTAAGCACTAGAGGTCTTTTTTTATAAAAAATGTGTAGTAAATCTTTATTTTTTATATTTTTTTCTCGAAATTTCGCCAAATCATTGGTTGGCATCTTCAGCAAAAACACTGACACACATCTGTTAAATAATAAAGTGCTAAGAAAATATTCCTCCTTATATACTAATTCTAACTTCTAATGCTTAAAATTCACCCCTATTCTGCGTTTCGATCAAGTGTCCGCATTCAGTTTCGTTGCCATCGAAAATTGGTATTCTGAAGAAAAACGGAATCGAAAGAAAAAGAAGAAGACAACAATGTTTACAAAATTAATAGCATCACAGTGGAATGTGGAATTGAAATAGCAAAATAAGCAAGTTTGTTATCATTTTCATAAACATATGTAAAATTTAATACAAAAAGTTATATGTATACATAATTAAAAAAAAACATTTTTTGTTGGAGGACCTAGTGCATTGAGGACTCCTGTAACTTCCTCCAGAACACTGCCACTTCTTCCTTTGATCGCTGGTGGTATCCACATGCCACATGTCTACTTTAGATGCCATTAAATTTGCCAATTTTTCGTACTGCTGCGATGTTGTTGTTTTTGACCTGTAACACATAAAAAACACATCATATTCGGGTACAAAAATCAACAAATTTAAAACAAAAAAAATTAATTTAATTAAATAAATTAATTAAAAATAATTTTTAGTGCTTTTTAATCGTTTCTGAACATTTTATCTCATTTTCTACTTGCATTTTTAAACTTTTTAACTAAAAAACACAAATAAAGAAGACCCCTCTGTTGAAAAACGGAGCTCCGATCGTAGTGCAGAATACATACAATCGAAAGAAACTGAGCGGAATCGAAACGCAGAATACCAAAGCCAGACGGAGAAAATTTCGATTCGAATCGAAACGCAGAATAGCCCCAATTATTCTTATCAAAGGTTCCTTTGCTAAAGTGAGGGAAAATAATCTTTGTTCGCCGGGTAGGTATACTACTTTGTTTTGCCGCCGTTTTGGCATCCATTAAAAGTGGCAGTCTGGTGTGCAATGAAAACGGCGTAACGGTAACTGTGAATGGGGATCGATATTGTGATATGACTGAAAACTTTTTAACACCACAACAGCATGTTTTGGGCTTGATTAACATGTAGTATCAACAAGACGGTGCCACATCGCATACAGCCAGGATTACATTGGAATTACTGGGAAACCTCTTTCCACAACAAAAAATTTCAAAAATTGGTGATGTTGATTGGCTTTCACTGGGGCCTGATTTGGCTGCTCCGGACTTCTTTTTGTGGGAATATCTGAAAAGCAAGGTTTATGAAAACAAACTAGAAACGCTTGAGCAACTTAAATAAAATATTCGTGATGAAATTAATGAAATACCGCGTGAATTGTGTGATGAAAAATGAAAAATGTGCATAAAAGAGTTCGCATTTGTGAGGTTAACAGAGAGTGTTGTATTCCATACATAATTGCCGACCTTAAATAAAACATTTATCAATATAAGATCCATTCTCTTTCATTTAATCAAAAATTATAAACAAAGTGGTCTCCCGGCGACACCCTATACTTTGCCAAATTATTGTCCCAGACAGAATATGAAGGGTGCCAAACATAGCGAGTATTAGTGCGGTTGTACGTACTCATATGTATTTGCAACGTAAAACATATGTAAGCTTACTTGTGCTCACAACTCCATAGCTGTACATTGTCCAGGTTGCAATGTTTGTGAATATTCCTAGCTTCCTAGCCAGTGCACATCCACAATTGAAATATAACACCCTGTATGTTCGGTTGGTTTGCAGCAAATACATTGTCCGTGATCGCTGTTAGTCTGAATTATTCAGAGTGACATATGATGCCTCATAAACAATTTAATTAATGATTGTGTAGACAATCACAACAATCAACTCATACTACACTGTACTGATACAAGTGACCATGTATGCACGTTACAAAACAAAGATACATTTTTTTAAATTAACCTGAAGTTTACTTTATTCGAAGGATAATCTTTTGGCATTATAATTTAAATATGACTTTTGGCTTATGACCGCCTGGCTGGCTCAGACGTAGCCTAATCTGGAGGTCCAATTTCCCATAACTTTTTCTAATATTTGTGCCCATATATTGGAAATAACCAGCCAATATTGTCACGGGTCCGAAACGTGGAACTGTTCAGTAACAAACGTTTTCTTCAATAAATCAATTGTGGCACGTGCTGGTTGACATGTTACGCCTCCTTGTTGAAAGCCTAGCTCCTGCACATAGTAATCATGGCTCTACAGCGGTCACCATTGACTGTAACGTTCTAACCTGCATCGTTAAAAAAAAAACCTACCCATAATTCCACCAGCCAATAAAATACGCCAGACACCGCCATACATCAGTTATAACGCGGCAAATATTCTCTTCTAAATGGTTAATCATTTCTGGCTTATCGACATGTACTTTATATACCCCTATAAAAATAGTCACAGGTCGAAATATGAAATTATGCGAGTTATGTGATATATTGCACCGTTACAACAAGTTGAGTGCTGGTTGAGGTCAAATTGCTTACTCTTGAGTATCTCGAAATCTAAAATATTGTGATTTGGTTCCAAAGTTCTACCGATTTGAAAAATTTTCTAGGACAAAGTCGCTAGAATTTTTTGACATAATTATAAATCGAAGACTTGATGATATTGACAATATATATATTCGAGGGTCTGTTTTATCCTTCAGAGATTATATTGCCTTCCTCAGCATATACGATGTAAAGAAGCCTATGCATTTATGATGTTCCAGATATCCTACTGTACGGAAATATATCTTTATTCGACGGCTAGAAATGGTAGTAGAATTAAACTTCTGATTAATAAAGTTGCAAGGTTTGTTTATAATGTAAGACATCGAAACCCTGTTCATAGCCAAATTGAAAATGGGCATTGTAACCACATATCGCCTTATGTCAGAAGATTTGATTTGAAATTTATATTTGCTCACTCTTTCGCCATAGGATGTCTTGTGAACTTCTATGATATTGTTATATTTTTTACCCTTAATAAATGTTTTGTTGTTGCTGAATTGTGTATTGCAAAATAAATAACACCAGATTTTAGAGTTTACAAATTAATTACAAGTTTATTTACTTTAACTACACACAAAGTAAAATTTGTACGTTGGCACTACAGAACTATTTACTAAAGATGCAAGTCTTTACTTCACGAAGTTTAACTAACTAACTATCCACTCAGACGCTGTGTTTATTTATTTGTCTACTAGAGGTCTAGAAAAATTAAGAACTTTCTACTGCCTTTGTATCACATTTTGTTGTTATGTATATGCATTTCATATATAAGGGCCTGTTGATCTGTTTGTATTTTTGTTTTTATTTTTATGCTGATAAAGTTTCTTTCTGGAATTTATTTTATAAAATTTCTACGCAGTTTGTAACCAGAAAGTTTTTGTTGTCTTAGCAAGCTATGCAGTTAGTAAGTGACATACCCAGGTGTTTACTTTATTACTTAATTATTTTCTTTAAAACTTAACCAAGAGGCATCCGTAACAATATTATCAAGAAGTGTGCACCATAGTTTTTTTGCACCGAAGTTCAACTTCTTGCACTCTACTAGGAATGTTTAAATATTTATTCAAATATCTTTAAGAAGAGGTGCTAATTACATTAGCTCGTTTATGAAATATTATGCCTAATGATCTAAGAACACTGTCCTATTCTTTGCCTAGGTATCGTAAAACATTCATCCATATTAATACCGTAATTTGCTGTAGACGTATCATTTATCTACTTCTCTTTCTCTCTCTCCTTATTCTCCCTTTTTATTTCAAAATATTTAATGTTAAAGATTGTACCTGTTAGCAAAACTTTATTTTTTAAGCGACCTTTTCATTTCAATCTTATTTTAAAGTTGTATATAGACGTTAAAAAAACAATTCAGAACTGCAATATGTATTTTGGCCACAAAGGGCTTTTGATATTACGCAATGATTGAGATTAACTTTATATTAATGTGAAAATAGTATTATCCCTGTATTTTTATCTGATGCCTGCCTACATTAACTTTGTTACAATTCTTTTAATCATTGCTGTTACAAGGTATTTTACACGCTTTATTAGACATATTCAATTTTTGGATTTTATCTTTACTATTACTAAATAAACTATTTAACCTATTTAATTTTTGATTAAATGAAAGAGAATGGATCTTATATTGATAAGCGTTTTAATTAATGTCGGCAATTATGTATGTATCAGATAAATGTCCTCGTCTGTTAACCTTACACATTTCACGCGGTATTTCATTAATTTCATCACGAATAGTTTGAGTTACTCAAGCGTGTCTGGTTTGTTTGCATAAAATTTGCTTTTTAGATATTCCCACAAAAAAAGTCCGGAGCAGTCAAATCAGGCGACCGTGGAGGCCAATCAACATCACCATTTCTTGAAATAACTTGTTGAAAGAGGTCTCGCAGTAATTCCATTGTAATCCTGGCTGTATGCGATGTGGCACATGCTGTTGTTGTGTTCAAAAATTTTCAATCATATTACGATATCAATCCCCATTCACAGTTACCGTTACGCCGTTTTCATTTTCAATGAATTAAGATCCAATAATTCCTCCTAACCAAATTGCACACCAGACAGTCACTTTTAATGGATGCAAAGGTGACTTGAATAATTTGAGGGTATCCCATTGCCCACAACCAACTATTGTGTTTATTCCCATATCCATTCAAATAAAAATGTGCCTCTTCACTCATTATGGTTTTTTAATGAATCTCGGGGTTGTCATGGTGTTATATTTAATTTATTTGATCTTATGATCAGCCGCTTGTGCGACTGATCATTAGTATGGTTTATTTTATTCTTAATGTTTACACTCTAAATTTCTTAAAAGCTAACTTACGCACTAATACACTAACAGACTGTGTGTGGTGGAATTGATTTTGGTTGATCATTCTTTTACAATCTTAGATCAAATAACAAAAATGATGAAAAAATTATATACAAATTAGCGTGCCCGTGACTGCTTTGCAAGTCATTATTTTTAATCTGCAGCGTTCTTTTTTGTGTGCGCCAAGAAAATTAATCAGAAAGAACACAATTTCCTTCTTTTTCGTTTTTATGTTTTTTTTTAATAACTTTATCTTTTTCACAATTCAATATTTTTGTGTGCTTATATAAAACGTCTTATTCTATTGGTATGCTTTTACATATACGACGTTCTGCGATCTATTTTGGTTCGCGGTATAGCCAACAAAGCAGTTGGTTTATTAACACGTGAACATGATACATATAATTGACCGTGCGAAAAACAGGGATCATTGCAAAAGCAACACGTATGGGGAACTGGAGCCGTTTAAAATCAAACGGCAAATCTGGAGGAATCATAGGAATGCGTGGTATCAGCACTTCCCCGCCCTTATATTTTCCTTTTGAAATTTTTGCTTCAATCACATTTTCATGACTAAACGTGTCCCATTGCAAAGTCGTGGCTGGTAGATATTTCTAAGCAAAATAATCACTTGTAGGCGGTGGTGCGGCAGTCCAGGTAACTCAAGCGAATTTCAAAATTCGTATGGATAATTTACAACATCGTCTTGATTGGTAACAGAGTCAACCGATTTTTAGGTAAAAATTTCCTCGGGAATGTCATTCAAAATTGTCACATTGATATCCGAAACATCTGCATTATTCGCAGCTAAGATAGCTCTTTCCCTCAACCAATTATGGTTTCTAAAATTTTGTGCAATACCGGGAAATACGTTTGTGACCAATTTTTGTTTTGATTATGCAAAGTGGAAAAAATTATCTGGAAGCGTAATCATTTTTGTGGTGGGGTCAATTGGAATTACGACATTCCCAATATCTAACAATTGCTTTGAAAAACGTTCGGCTGATGGATCATTTTCCAATTGAACACGCAGATTACACACGCACACACAAAATGCAACAAAATATGGAAAACAAAATTCTCTATTTGTTTGCACATCCACTGCTTTGAACATGAGCATATTTTGATTTGTATTGTCGTCGCATTTTGCGCAAGCACACACACACACAGCAATGTACAAAAGATACAAAACATTGAGCCGTAGTATGCAATGGAAAAAAATTTATGATTTTTTTCAAAACTTTGTCTTGTTTCAACTCGCACTGTGGAATGAAACAAAGATACAAACCAGCGAACGACCATTACGAAGGTATTGTGAAAATTTGGTGAAAATCCGACGGCGCATCTCGCCAAACACTGGCAACCAACGGACACCTATTTTGGGCTTAATTTTTATATATATAGATGAATAGGTCATTGGGGCTTCCGCACCCCTTCGGGGGGAAAAATATTTTTAATGCAATTGCATAATAGTTAATTTCTCATTATCGGTAGTTATTTTGGTTAGTTTTTGGTGCGAGCACTATATTCAAACGGGAGTCCCTTAGGACTTCATTCCTCTTGCTTATAAAAATATGTTTGTAGGAACCTGTATTATTAAATGTACTATCATCTATTGATAGACTCAACGTTGTTAGACGATTGTTATTAGCTATTTTTTCAAGCTTTAGAAAGAGGCGATCTAGATCAACATTTCCATTATTAACTAAGTCTTCCAACTAAAATTCAGAAAGTACTTGCTTTCCTATCCTTGTGATCACTATATTCTGGAAAAAATGCATCTTTGGGATTTTCCTGTGCTCTTGAGCATTAATTGGCCCATATACATTTAAACTAACCGAATATGAGGGCTTTCTATTTTTACTCCGCTCATTTATGCAATTGTTTTGGTCTCAATATTTCTAATATTAAAAGTAAATTATCCACTATTTGTGCATACAAAAAAAAAATTGGTGGGTTTATTGGTTTGGCATGCTTTACATTTTTTTTCTCCCTAACATATTTCGCATAGTCCCTGGTCATGCCCTTCCAATAATATAGGTTTATTTTTTTTAACATGCAAGTCATTCTATTGTGACCTCCACAGATGGGGGTCATCATGATATTTTTGCATGATGGAAAATTTTTCTAAATCGGTTGTGATACCTTATTTATTTCAGGTAAGAGCACTAAAGTCAATCTTTTTAAGAGACCATTACCTTTACTTCTAAAGGTTTCTATATTTATTCCCGGGATATTAAAAAGACGATAATCTTGTGAAAGTCGTAATGTTGTTAGACAAATGTTATCAGCTATTTTTTCAAGCTTTGAAAAGAGGTGACCTAAGTCTACTTTTCCATTAATAGCTAGATCATTCAGCCAATATTCGAAAAGTTTTTTTTTCGGCATCTTATATTTAATTTATTTGATCCTATGATCAGCCGCTTATGTGACTGATCATTAGTATGGTTTATTTTATTCTTAATGTTTACAATCTCAACTTTTTAAAAGCTAACTTACTCACTAATACACTACAATGGGCGAGCTGTAACATCCTATTGGCGTAAATGGTCTTACGGAAGAAGCTCTTGTTTCAACTGAATCTTGTATGGAAACAAATGCAAATCCTTGCCACAATTCTGGCCAAAGTTGTTTTTAAAGACCAAGCTCCTGAGCACGGCGACAAATTGAATTTGATGGATTGTTTTGAATACTTTCTTGAGCAACTGTGTGATTAGATTTACATCTGCGCCTGACTATGTAGTCTTATTCAGATGGTGGTCAAACCAATGCATAATTTGGGACGTCATGCTCGTCCCAGGAAGCCTAGTTGCAACTTTAATGATTTCAGAGCAGGGCGGCAAATCTTCACTCCTTGCTTAAGAGTTGGAGACTTTCCAACTCCTGTCCAGAACACATGCTAGCATGCTCACTGGATCTGGGAACATTTCACCAGGTAGGTGTTATTAAAGGTGAAATGAACCCGGCCACCATAGACTGATATGAGGCCGCGAAACCACAACCACCACGATACTCCCATATAGGGCCAACCTCAATAATCAGTCAGAGAACAGTAAAGTGTCTAAAGAGACAAATAACGGATTCCCGTGGAAATAAAGTGGAGTTTCCAGTTGTACCCCTGCTGATTTCAGGGGACTGGGCTCCCTTTTTCCCCCAGTTGCACAGGTCTACATAGTAGCTCTCCATTAAGACCATATATGTGCCCCCGGGGGGTACTTTCTTGAGCAGAGTGTGATTTGTTTTACATCCGCACCTGGCTATGTAGCCTTAATCAGATGGTGGACAAACCACTATAGTATAATTTGGAACGTCATACATGCGTCCTAGATAGCCGAAGGCATAATTCTAAGCAACAGAACCACCTAGTTGCAACTTTAATGATTCCAGGACAGGGCTGCAAACCACCACACCTTGCTAAAGAGTTTGAGACTTTCTAACTCCTTTCCAGAACACATGTCAAGCATGCTCACTGGACTGGATCATTCACTTTGCGTGTCATTATCAATGAAATGATCCTGGCCACCATAATTTTCATATTTCCCTTATGGGGCCGCGAAATCACAACCACCACGTTACTCCCATATAGGGACTAACCTCAATGATCAGCCAAAGAACTATTAAATGTCTAAAAAGACAAATAATAAACTCTGCGGCTCACTGATCCCCGTGGAAATAAATTGGAGCTTCCAGTTGACTTCCTGCCTGTCTTCAGGGGACTGAGCTCCCTTTTTCCCCCAATTGCACAGATCTAGATAGTTGAGTACTCTATAAGAACCGATAAATGTGCCCCCGGGGTGTAGGGGAGCTTAAGCAGCAGTAATGTTTTCAGCCGATCTTTCAGTACGTTCTGGTCCATGCTTGGGCCAATCACGTACAAGTGATGGGCGAACTACGGCCCGCCAAGCGTTTTTAAAAAAAAAATTAATGACCAATTAAAAAATTATGCCCAAAAAATAAATTTACATTATGTTTTAAAAAAGATATAAATTGACAATTTTAGCAAAAAAATGCGATGTTTTCATATTATATTGTGTACAAATTGCGTAGTTTTCTGGGAAATATTGTACACACAAGACAACATCAATTTTCTTATACAATATTCCCAGAAGAAACTTAAAAAGCATGAAACAAAAACAACTAATATAGACCTATTGTATTGTGTCCAAACTGCGTAGTTTTCTAGGAAATATTGTACACACAAGAGAACAACAACTTTCTGATGCAATATTGCAAGAAGAAACATAAACATCATAAAACACTAAGAACTAATATAGAAAACTGAACGTATAACATAACAGCAACTATTATATGTGAGATCTAGAAGATTCTTGAATATTCGAGACAACATGCGCAACAAATATAAAAGGGCCAGCGATGGATTAATCAGCAATCAGTAAAAGTGTAAATCTCGTGACGTAAAGAATAAATTGTGAAGTAAAAATATAAAGTTGCCAACGTACAGTTTTATTTGTGTAATTAAGATTATAAAGTGTATTGTAAATATAAGTGAAATGGTAAAATAGTCTAAGTTTTTTACCCCCATAAATGTCAATCGAAAATAGAAAGAGAAAAATTGATTCGGAATGTCGAGTATTTTAAGAAGAGTGGACATGGAAGCACTTCTTTATGGAATATAACCAAAAACCAATTTGTCTTATCTGCCAAGAACCGGCAGCTGTACTAAAAGATTATAATCTCGCTGGGCACTTTAATTCAAAGCATCTTGGGCCGAAGTACATATAAAATGACAGATGAAGACAAGAAAGTTTATTCAGAGGAATTAAAAAGAAAAATATCTAGTCAGCAAATGTTTTTTAAAAATCAAAGAAGTGTCCAGCGATCCTCCACGTTAGCTGGTCACATTGTTGTCTGAAGGAGAATTTATTAAGGATGTGTTAATTAGCATTGGATAAGTATTATGCCCAGAAAAGGTAAAAGATTTCGAATCTATAGGACTGTCACATAGAACGGTCACAAAAGAATTGAAGCGATTTCTTCTAATTTAACCAATCAACTCGATGGACGTCTTAAAAAGTTTAAGTATTTTTCAGTCACTATGGACGAGAGTGTTGACAGGAGTTAAACAGCCCAACTTCTAATTTTTATCAAAGGAGTCGATGTTTGAGATCTTTGAAAGGAAAGACGACAGGAAAAATAATTTATGATGAATTTAGAGAGGGGATGGAATCTCTTAATGCCCCAATTTCCAAATTAATTAATTAAACAACTGATGGAGCACCTAACATGGTGGGAAAAAATACGGCGTTTGCAGGAGTTTATAAAAGTCAGAATCCTGAAAGCGAAACAATTTTTTTACATTGTATAATCCACCAAGATGTTCTTTGCAAGGCTGCCTTGGATATTAACCACGTAGTTAATATTATTTTAAAATTCATTAATACCATTCGACCCCGTGGTTTGTTACATAGACAATTTCAAGAGTTTTTATCGGAAGTTGATGCAGAATTTTCAGATGTACTTTATTACACAAAGATCAGATGGCTGAGTTGTGGGCATGCCTTCTCGAGAGTTTGGAGTCTTTTCGAAGAAACTAAAGTTTTTCTAAAAACCAAAACTTATATTTGGGATGAGTGGGAAATATTGGAGGATAAGAATTGGTGCATCGAGTTTGCTTTTTTCACGGATTTACTCGAGCACTATAACAAACTGAACAAGAAGTTACAGGGAAGAAATTAATTTATAGATGAAACTTGGGGCAGTTTGAGGTCTTTTAAAACTCAATTGTTTATATTTTCTAAATGTTTGGGAAAAAATATTTTGACTCATTTTCCAAGACTTAATTCTCTGAGGCCTGTGAGTGAAGAGCAGTTAAAAATCTTTTCACAATCTTTATTAAAACTGTATTCAGAATTTGAAGCCAGATTTGCTGACTTTAAAAAAATCCAACCATGTTTAGATATTTTTTCAATGCCTTTTAATGTTAATCCTGCGAATGTTCCATCTGATCTACAATTGGAAATTATGGAATTGCAATGTAATAATAATTTAAAACAGCTATTTTTAAATACAGATAAGCTTAATTTCTCTAAATCCTTACCAAAAGATGAATTTCCAAAGCTAATTAATCATGCGAAAAAATTATGGCAATGTTTGCTTCCTCATATTTATGTGAACAGCAATGAAATGCAGAAAAAATTCAATAAGAAACCGATTGTCAGACGGGAGTCTATTTAATTTATTAAAAGTCGCATCCTCCCAGCTGGAACTAGATTTTGAAGAAATTATGTCAAGTCAGAAACAGATCCATGCTTCCCATACATCTGGAAAATTTTAAAATCATAATAAACCGTATCTTATAAAATTTTTATCTTGTTTTAAAATATTACGTAATATAACTAATAAATATATAGCTTAAACCGAACTTTTAATTGAACAGCAACCCCATAATTTTCTAATAAATGATCCTCTATGTTTTTTTTTTTAATGGCCCGCCGCAAGATTTTTTTTAATTTATTGGCTCCATAATAAATTAACCACGTTTCTACTTAACGATTTCCAAATACTGTCAAAATTTATGTTTACCAATATGGCGGCAAAACAAAGTACACGGCGAACACCCTGTATTTCCAATGGTGTGGCGTAGTATTGAAAAAAAAATTTACTCAATTTCATATTGATTGTGCTTGAAAAAATTATTTATAAAATATTAAAAAAGTCAATTAACTATAATTATTATTTATTAACAAATTTAACATAAAAATCTTGTTCTTGAAAAATTAATTATAAAAACTATAATTGTAATTGACAAAAATAAAATTTAATATAAAACAATTAAAATACAAAATATGTATCAACAAATTATTTTTGTTTTGTTTTGTAGTAGAACGAAGAAAAGAAATACATGGCGAATCATTGGATAAGTCGCAAAAGAAGAAAATTGAACGAGATGAGGAAAAATTGAAAAACAATAACAGAGATTTATCTTTGGTGAAAATGAAATCCATGTTTGCAACTGGTTTTGCTTTTACTGCCTTATTAAGCATGTTCAACAGCATGTAAGTTTAACTTGTTTTTAAATATCACGTTCTTTTTTCTTTTACTTTTTTTTTTAATTAATTTTCTAGTTTCGATGGTCGCGTTGTAGCACAATTACCATTCACTCCCATCTCCTGGATCCAGGGTCTAAGTCATCGTAATTTAGCGGGCGATGATTTCACAGATTGTTCTTTTATATTTTTGTATATTTTGTGCACGATGTCTATTAGACAAAATATACAAAAAATGTTGGGTTTTGCACCTTCCCGGGCAGCCAGCAAACAGGGTGGTGGTTTATTTGGTCCACCAGGACAATTTAAATAAAAAACAATTTATGGAATTTTACAAATTTAAATTTAATTTAAAATAAAATTGTTTTGTTTTTATTTAAATATTACTCTAAAAGTTTTTTATTTTTAAAAATTTAACAAAAATAACTAAACTATTTTTTTATTTTCTTACAATTATAAATTTATTTTAATACAAATCTTCCATCTAGTTGTGGCTGCTAAACAATATTTGATTCAAACATTGGGCGATCAACAATAACACGATCAAAACTTAAACGTGTCAAATCAAGGGTACGAAATTGACCATCAATAATTAATTCTGAAACAGCTCTACCCACAGCTGGAGTCTGTTGAATACCATGGCCACTGAAACCAGTGGCAATAAAAAGATTAGTATAGTAAGGATGATTTCCAATAATACCATTTTCATCAAAAACATTGTACTCATAAAAGCCAGCCCAACTACTTACTACTTTGGCCGACTCAAAAGCTTTACAGCGTTTAGCTAAACTAGGCCAAACATCAGTTTCAAAAAATGCATGATCTACATCTAAATTATTTACAGGAGGCTCTTGTTCCAACGTTGGACTACGGCCACACAAGTAATTACCACCCAAACCGTCACGTCGAAAATAAGTGCCATCGGGATCCACAGTGAGAGGTGTAGCCAAGCCAGGACAATTGCTACCTTGTGAAGATATAACATAAACATATCGTTTTCTGGGCTCTACGGGCAAAGGAACGCTCAAAAGTCCACGACCTGTTCCTATACCTTCCATACGTGCTATTTCTCCTGAATATGCACCATCCGCCAGTACACAAATAGCGAATTTAATCGTTTTCATTTCATTATTTGGCATTTTAACTATTATCTTATCTAAACCTTTATAATCTCCAGTATTGTCACCACGTATTACAACATCCGATTGTTTATATTCAAATCCAACAACTTCACCATTAACAAATTGTGCACCATATTCTTGAGCACGTTTTTTGAAACCCATCAATAAGGCCCATGGGTCAAACCAACCTTCACGTTCTAGACCGTGGCAGCCTGAAATTAAAAAAGTTTTTCTTTTTTAAATTTATTTAAATCAAAATTTCTTATGCTTAAGCTATCGGGTTTTTTAACACGAACTTTGTTTTTCAATTGTGGCAGCACCACCAACACATCATGATAGTTTTGACATTTAGTTTTTAGCATATTCGTAGTAGATGCATTAGCAATTGTTACAATGACTTCAATTTCGCATTCAAATAATTAAAATCCACTATGAAAATGGACAACATAATCGTCCTTCTGAGATCGCTATTATGAATTTGAATCGACAAACTCGGTTTAAAATGTGCGAACACTTACACGTGTTCGACCGGGTCGTTCAACTGAAAACATAGCAGCCGTGAGTCACAGTGTTAAAGCAGATCCATATTTGTCAATTCCTTGACGTTCTCAACAATTGAGGTTATCCAAAACCACAACATGACGAATTTTGCGTAAGGATTATACTTTGAAGCCTTACAAAGTTCAACTGGTGCCGGAATTGAAGCCGACTAAACATTTACGACGCCGTAGATTCGCTCAATTCATTCTGGAACAACTGGCTGGTTTTTCTGAAGAAATAATTTTTTCAGACGAAACCCATTTTCGCTTGTCAGGGTATGTCAACTAGCAAAATTGCCGCATTTGGACTTCTTAAAATCTTAGAGCGATTATTTAGAAGCCTTTGCATGCCCAACGTGTCACTGTATGGTGCGCTATGTAGTCTGTAACGGACAATGCATCACGCTATCGCGAGATGCTAACAATTCAATTTTAGCCTATTATTAATGACGTGGATATCACTGACATGTGGTATCGACAGGACGGTCCTACATGCCACACAGTGAATGAAAGGATCAAAATTTCCCGATTGCATAATTTTACGACAATCAGCAGTTAATTGGCCAGCCAGATCGTGTGATTTAGCCCACTGGATTATTTTTTGCGGGGAAGTTTGATAATCTTCTTTTATTTGAAGCAAACGGCTGCTGGTTTTATTGGTTTGCACCATTCAAAAGTGGCGATTTCGACGCAGTAGACAAGGGGAGGCCTGAACGGATTGAAGATGAGGAATTGGAAACAATAGTCGACGAAAATTGTTCTCAAAAGCAAGAAAGAAGAACTTACATTATCGTTGGGATTCATATAAAAACAAGCAAAAAGGGTCCCAAATGGGACGTCAGAGAGACATTGAAAAGCGATGTTGCATGTCGGAAAAATTGCTTGAACGCTACAAAAAGAAGTCATCTTGTTACATTACAATAGACCCAAGCCCAAAAAGTCATTTGTAAGGCCCGGCCAAGCAGCCAAATCTACGCCAAATACCCATGACGTCAAGGTAATGCTCTATATTTTTTCGGATCAGAAAGGTGTTTTGAATTATGAGCTGTTAAAATCGGGTCAGACAATAAAAGCGCACCTGTACCGAATACAATTGATTCGTTTGCAGAGAGCAATCAACAAAAAACAAATAGAAAATTTTCGACCAGACACGCTCGGCCACATGTAGCAAGACCGATCAAAAACTATTTGAAATACAGTGGATGAGAAATTTTGTTTCAATCGCCTATATCCAAGACATTACCTCTTCTGACTACAATTTGCTTTGATCGATGCAGAGTGCCCTTACTGAAAAAGGCACAGAACAGGGTACCAGAAATTGGCTTGATTCATTCTTTACCTCAAAAGCGGAGCAGTCTTTTGAGGGCGAAATCCATATGTTAACAAAAAGCTGGGAAAAATTACTAGCTATTTTAAATAATGTATCAACTCATTCAGTTATTATAACAAATGCATTTTTCAAGCAAAAAAATTCGACATAACTTGTATACTTATAAAGTAAATTTCGCCACACCATTGGGTGGCATTTTCAGGAAAAGAAGTGTTTAAACAATTTTTTAAATAATCAATAAATGATTGTTGACTCACAAACAAATTCAAATGTAATAGCTGCCTTTTTTTAATCCTTTTACACCGTACACTATTAAAACTGTTAACTAAACTTGTAATCTGCAAATTCTTTTCAAATTTGGTAAAACTCGTTTTTTCTTTTTCGTGCTAACTTTATCACAAATAATAATTATATTAAAAATAAGTAATTTATTCATCGGAATCATTTTCAATCTAAGCAATTTTATTATTCGTGCTTGAAACCTTTAAATAAATATTTCATGATATTCTCACGAAATATTTATTACAAAAATTTTTATTAAAAAATAAACATTTTATGATATTCTCATAAAACATTTATTCCAACAAAAATAAAAAATATTTGAAATGTATTACTGCGGGGGAGAGCATATCCATATTGCAATTTCAGTATTGCTCACATAGCTCATCAGTGAATTTTACCCCAAACTTATTTAATTTTTATATAAAAATCTTGTGCTAAAAAAAAGTACTTGTAAAATAATAAAAATTTCAATTAACTAAAATTATTATTTAAAAAATTATGCATTCAAAATTATGATTTTTTATTATTTTTAATTTCAATAACTACAATTATTATTTAAAAAGTTATGCATTCACATGCTCTGAAAACCGCGCGTTTTATTTATATGAACTCTTAACGTCACTCAAAAAAAATATTTTTTAATTATTTCAGTTTCTGAAAAAACTGGTGTATATGATGTTATTTCCAAACTGCTTGTCAAACTTTTATTAACAAACTATTCTTTTATTTTTTACTTCATTTTTTTTACATGAAAAAAAATTTTAGCAGCAACTGTAAATTCTGCTGACGCAAAAAAGAAAACGGAAAAAAGTTTATTGTTAATAATTCCGAAAAAACAAACCTACTTAACGTAGAAAGAAATAAAAGTTGCTTAACTCCTGAACTGTACGAGTTAACACATGAATAAATTGAAATTTGAATTAATTTAAATTTTTTATCGTCAGAATTTTCATTTTAGCTTTTTTAATTTCGAAAGTATAAAAAATTTTTTGCAACATTTCGCTTCGACATTTTAAAAATAAATTTTCCCGTGCAAATAATAAAAAAATTTCAAGGAAATAGATGATAGCACGTATAATTTAGATTCACAGACAGACTGCAAAAAAAAAGACTGCTCGCTTGGTCCATCTGTCTGTCTATATACACACATTCTCTGCCGCCTAAGCATTGACTGATTCTAGCCTGGTGAAGCAGTGGTCAGTCAGCACAAGTAGAATCTATTTGTTCCTCACTATTAGTAGTTTGGCTCTTATTATGCAGAAAGGGGAGACCCTACAATCTTCCATAAATCAGTTCTGCCTGTCTAGCATTTTTTTTGTTTGTTTTATTTATTTAGCTGATTTGCTATTAATTGCAATATTTTTTACATTTGAGAAGTTTTACAATTTACAATTTTTCACAAAAGAGTTTTATATTGCTTGACTTTAGAAAGTTTGCTTAACATAAGATATAATTCTACGCTTGAATATATAAAAATTATTCTCCGTTTTTATATCTGGAGGTAAGGAATTAAATAATTTAAGACCATTATAAAATAAAAGGTTCTGATAAAAATTCGTTGTACTAAAGTTAAGTCTGAAGTCATTTGCATTTCGCAAATAATATGGTTGAACGTCCGCTACGTTCAGTAACTGGTTACGTAAATATTCAGGCAGCATTCCATTCTTCATTTGAAATATAAACACTAGCACATTCATTACTAGCCTTTGGTTGATTGAGAGCCACTTCAACTTGTCTAACATAACATATATATGTGTTAATCTATGACATCTTAATATAATTCTCATTCCCTTATTTTGCAATTTTTGAAGTCGCTCTCTCATCTGTTGTGTCCCAAGATACAATAAAGTAAAACAATACTCAAAATGAGGCTTTATAATAGTATTATATATTTTTATCGAGGTAAGAATAGAAACTTTGTTACGAATTCGTTTGAAAAATGCTAATTTTTTTGAAATCTTTTTACAAATGTAATTGAATTGCAAGTCGAACTTTAACTTTTTATCGAAAAACTATGACTAGTCTTTAGATTTACTAGTTCTATATATACTTCTAACGCTGTTTCTTTTCAAAACAAACCTTGCTTAACAATAATATTTCTATAGCCTAAAATTCAGCATAGAGTAAAAGCCCTTTAACAGGGGTTTGTTTACTACGCCATGTCCCTGCAAAACATCAAGCACCGTCTGCTTGCCAATATACAGTGCTACCCTTTCAGCAAATGTTCGAAATCGACTCTTAATAACGTAATATCTTCGCCTGGAAACACTCGGTACAACATTTTGTGTCAAACATGAAATATCCCACAAAAAACTAAATTACTTACCTAAAATAATTCCATCCGTGTTAAGCCAGGAAAATTTTCTTTTAAGCTGAGTAGCATCTAATAGTTCGTTCCGTGCACCTAACTCATTTTGTAATTTTGAATTTCGCCTTAAAGTCTCTGCGCCTTCCTCAGATGCCAAAACAAGATAGCCTTATGATAAATAAATAAGAGTAGCATTCTATGTCAATTAAGCAATAAAAAATAGTTTTCAACTTAACCTCAGATATGGTTGAAAGTTTATTTATACATATGTACTCTGTAAGATCCAGAAGTCACAATATAATTTACAAAAACAACTTTTAAATCTGCAATAATAATAAAGCTAGAGAGCACAGAGAAATAGCTGATTTAAAAAAAAAAATTCACTGTCTCTAATTGACCAACAACGAATGTTTGTGAAACTCAATTAAATTTTAATTTAGTTCTATACATCATTTTGTGTGTATATCGTCAAAATTTCAGAGTGGAAACATAACGGGATAAAGAGATATAAAAAAAACATCCCTGCTATTACAACATTTTCAGCCCGTAGCAAGTAGCCAATAGACTATAGGAAACATAACTGAAAATGACTTTTCTGTTGCTGTAGAGCAGCAAACCGTAGTGTTTAAAAATACTATTAATTATTAAAATAGTAATAATTTTGAAAGATTCTTTTTAAAATGGGCTATCTCTTTGCTCTCTCTCTCTCTTACTTAAAGCAGATTTCGGATTTAAGCACACGCTAGTGGAAAATTGTGATTTTTAAAAATTTATAACCAAAAAACTGTATTTTATAAAAATGGTAGAAAGTATGAACAGATTTTGAAGAAATTATGTCAAGTCAGAAACAGATCCATGCTTCCCATACATCTGGAAAATTTTAAAATCATAATAAACCGTATCTTATAAAATTTTTATCTTGTTTTAAAATATTACGTAATATAACTAATAAATATATAGCTTAAACCGAACTTTTAATTGAACAGCAACCCCATAATTTTCTAATAAATGATCCTCTATGTTTTTTTTTTAATGGCCCGCCGCAAGATTTTTTTTAATTTATTGGCTCCATAATAAATTAACCACGTTTCTACTTAACGATTTCCAAATACTGTCAAAATTTATGTTTACCAATATGGCGGCAAAACAAAGTACACGGCGAACACCCTGTATTTCCAATGGTGTGGCGTAGTATTGAAAAAAAAATTTACTCAATTTCATATTGATTGTGCTTGAAAAAATTATTTATAAAATATTAAAAAAGTCAATTAACTATAATTATTATTTATTAACAAATTTAACATAAAAATCTTGTTCTTGAAAAATTAATTATAAAAACTATAATTGTAATTGACAAAAATAAAATTTAATATAAAACAATTAAAATACAAAATATGTATCAACAAATTATTTTTGTTTTGTTTTGTAGTAGAACGAAGAAAAGAAATACATGGCGAATCATTGGATAAGTCGCAAAAGAAGAAAATTGAACGAGATGAGGAAAAATTGAAAAACAATAACAGAGATTTATCTTTGGTGAAAATGAAATCCATGTTTGCAACTGGTTTTGCTTTTACTGCCTTATTAAGCATGTTCAACAGCATGTAAGTTTAACTTGTTTTTAAATATCACGTTCTTTTTTCTTTTACTTTTTTTTTAAATTAATTTTCTAGTTTCGATGGTCGCGTTGTAGCACAATTACCATTCACTCCCATCTCCTGGATCCAGGGTCTAAGTCATCGTAATTTAGCGGGCGATGATTTCACAGATTGTTCTTTTATATTTTTGTATATTTTGTGCACGATGTCTATTAGACAAAATATACAAAAAATGTTGGGTTTTGCACCTTCCCGGGCAGCCAGCAAACAGGGTGGTGGTTTATTTGGTCCACCAGGACAATTTAAATAAAAAACAATTTATGGAATTTTACAAATTTAAATTTAATTTAAAATAAAATTGTTTTGTTTTTATTTAAATATTACTCTAAAAGTTTTTTATTTTTAAAAATTTAACAAAAATAACTAAACTATTTTTTTATTTTCTTACAATTATAAATTTATTTTAATACAAATCTTCCATCTAGTTGTGGCTGCTAAACAATATTTGATTCAAACATTGGGCGATCAACAATAACACGATCAAAACTTAAACGTGTCAAATCAAGGGTACGAAATTGACCATCAATAATTAATTCTGAAACAGCTCTACCCACAGCTGGAGTCTGTTGAATACCATGGCCACTGAAACCAGTGGCAATAAAAAGATTAGTATAGTAAGGATGATTTCCAATAATACCATTTTCATCAAAAACATTGTACTCATAAAAGCCAGCCCAACTACTTACTACTTTGGCCGACTCAAAAGCTTTACAGCGTTTAGCTAAACTAGGCCAAACATCAGTTTCAAAAAATGCATGATCTACATCTAAATTATTTACAGGAGGCTCTTGTTCCAACGTTGGACTACGGCCACACAAGTAATTACCACCCAAACCGTCACGTCGAAAATAAGTGCCATCGGGATCCACAGTGAGAGGTGTAGCCAAGCCAGGACAATTGCTACCTTGTGAAGATATAACATAAACATATCGTTTTCTGGGCTCTACGGGCAAAGGAACGCTCAAAAGTCCACGACCTGTTCCTATACCTGCCATACGTGCTATTTCTCCTGAATATGCACCAGCCGCCAGTACACAAATAGCGAATTTAATCGTTTTCATTTCATTATTTGGCATTTTAACTATTATCTTATCTAAACCTTTATAATCTCCAGTATTGTCACCACGTATTACAACATCCGATTGTTTATATTCAAATCCAACAACTTCACCATTAACAAATTGTGCACCATATTCTTGAGCACGTTTTTTGAAACCCATCAATAAGGCCCATGGGTCAAACCAACCTTCACGTTCTAGACCGTGGCAGCCTGAAATTAAAAAAGTTTTTCTTTTTTAAATTTATTTAAATCAAAATTTCTTATGCTTAAGCTATCGGGTTTTTTAACACGAACTTTGTTTTTCAATTGTGGCAGCACCACCAACACATCATGATAGTTTTGACATTTAGTTTTTAGCATATTCGTAGTAGATGCATTAGCAATTGTTACAATGACTTCAATTTCGCATTCAAATAATTAAAATCCACTATGAAAATGGACAACATAATCGTCCTTCTGAGATCGCTATTATGAATTTGAATCGACAAACTCGGTTTAAAATGTGCGAACACTTACACGTGTTCGACCGGGTCGTTCAACTGAAAACATAGCAGCCGTGAGTCACAGTGTTAAAGCAGATCCATATTTGTCAATTCCTTGACGTTCTCAACAATTGAGGTTATCCAAAACCACAACATGACGAATTTTGCGTAAGGATTATACTTTGAAGCCTTACAAAGTTCAACTGGTGCCGGAATTGAAGCCGACTAAACATTTACGACGCCGTAGATTCGCTCAATTCATTCTGGAACAACTGGCTGGTTTTTCTGAAGAAATAATTTTTTCAGACGAAACCCATTTTCGCTTGTCAGGGTATGTCAACTAGCAAAATTGCCGCATTTGGACTTCTTAAAATCTTAGAGCGATTATTTAGAAGCCTTTGCATGCCCAACGTGTCACTGTATGGTGCGCTATGTAGTCTGTAACGGACAATGCATCACGCTATCGCGAGATGCTAACAATTCAATTTTAGCCTATTATTAATGACGTGGATATCACTGACATGTGGTATCGACAGGACGGTCCTACATGCCACACAGTGAATGAAAGGATCAAAATTTCCCGATTGCATAATTTTACGACAATCAGCAGTTAATTGGCCAGCCAGATCGTGTGATTTAGCCCACTGGATTATTTTTTGCGGGGAAGTTTGATAATCTTCTTTTATTTGAAGCAAACGGCTGCTGGTTTTATTGGTTTGCACCATTCAAAAGTGGCGATTTCGACGCAGTAGACAAGGGGAGGCCTGAACGGATTGAAGATGAGGAATTGGAAACAATAGTCGACGAAAATTGTTCTCAAAAGCAAGAAAGAAGAACTTACATTATCGTTGGGATTCATATAAAAACAAGCAAAAAGGGTCCCAAATGGGACGTCAGAGAGACATTGAAAAGCGATGTTGCATGTCGGAAAAATTGCTTGAACGCTACAAAAAGAAGTCATCTTGTTACATTACAATAGACCCAAGCCCAAAAAGTCATTTGTAAGGCCCGGCCAAGCAGCCAAATCTACGCCAAATACCCATGACGTCAAGGTAATGCTCTATATTTTTTCGGATCAGAAAGGTGTTTTGAATTATGAGCTGTTAAAATCGGGTCAGACAATAAAAGCGCACCTGTACCGAATACAATTGATTCGTTTGCAGAGAGCAATCAACAAAAAACAAATAGAAAATTTTCGACCAGACACGCTCGGCCACATGTGGCAAGACCGATCAAAAACTATTTGAAATACAGTGGATGAGAAATTTTGTTTCAATCGCCTATATCCAAGACATTACCTCTTCTGACTACAATTTGCTTTGATCGATGCAGAGTGCCCTTACTGAAAAAGGCACAGAACAGGGTACCAGAAATTGGCTTGATTCATTCTTTACCTCAAAAGCGGAGCAGTCTTTTGAGGGCGAAATCCATATGTTAACAAAAAGCTGGGAAAAATTACTAGCTATTTTAAATAATGTATCAACTCATTCAGTTATTATAACAAATGCATTTTTCAAGCAAAAAAATTCGACATAACTTGTATACTTATAAAGTAAATTTCGCCACACCATTGGGTGGCATTTTCAGGAAAAGAAGTGTTTAAACAATTTTTTAAATAATCAATAAATGATTGTTGACTCACAAACAAATTCAAATGTAATAGCTGCCTTTTTTTAATCCTTTTACACCGTACACTATTAAAACTGTTAACTAAACTTGTAATCTGCAAATTCTTTTCAAATTTGGTAAAACTCGTTTTTTCTTTTTCGTGCTAACTTTATCACAAATAATAATTATATTAAAAATAAGTAATTTATTCATCGGAATCATTTTCAATCTAAGCAATTTTATTATTCGTGCTTGAAACCTTTAAATAAATATTTCATGATATTCTCACGAAATATTTATTACAAAAATTTTTATTAAAAAATAAACATTTTATGATATTCTCATAAAACATTTATTCCAACAAAAATAAAAAATATTTGAAATGTATTACTGCGGGGGAGAGCATATCCATATTGCAATTTCAGTATTGCTCACATAGCTCATCAGTGAATTTTACCCCAAACTTATTTAATTTTTATATAAAAATCTTGTGCTAAAAAAAAGTACTTGTAAAATAATAAAAATTTCAATTAACTAAAATTATTATTTAAAAAATTATGCATTCAAAATTATGATTTTTTATTATTTTTAATTTCAATAACTACAATTATTATTTAAAAAGTTATGCATTCACATGCTCTGAAAACCGCGCGTTTTATTTATATGAACTCTTAACGTCACTCAAAAAAAATATTTTTTAATTATTTCAGTTTCTGAAAAAACTGGTGTATATGATGTTATTTCCAAACTGCTTGTCAAACTTTTATTAACAAACTATTCTTTTATTTTTTACTTCATTTTTTTACATGAAAAAAAATTTTAGCAGCAACTGTAAATTCTGCTGACGCAAAAAAGAAAACGGAAAAAAGTTTATTGTTAATAATTCCGAAAAAACAAACCTACTTAACGTAGAAAGAAATAAAAGTTGCTTAACTCCTGAACTGTACGAGTTAACACATGAATAAATTGAAATTTGAATTAATTTAAATTTTTTATCGTCAGAATTTTCATTTTAGCTTTTTTAATTTCGAAAGTATAAAAAATTTTTTGCAACATTTCGCTTCGACATTTTAAAAATAAATTTTCCCGTGCAAATAATAAAAAAATTTCAAGGAAATAGATGATAGCACGTATAATTTAGATTCACAGACAGACTGCAAAAAAAAAGACTGCTCGCTTGGTCCATCTGTCTGTCTATATACACACATTCTCTGCCGCCTAAGCATTGACTGATTCTAGCCTGGTGAAGCAGTGGTCAGTCAGCACAAGTAGAATCTATTTGTTCCTCACTATTAGTAGTTTGGCTCTTATTATGCAGAAAGGGGAGACCCTACAATCTTCCATAAATCAGTTCTGCCTGTCTAGCATTTTTTTTGTTTGTTTTATTTATTTAGCTGATTTGCTATTAATTGCAATATTTTTTACATTTGAGAAGTTTTACAATTTACAATTTTTCACAAAAGAGTTTTATATTGCTTGACTTTAGAAAGTTTGCTTAACATAAGATATAATTCTACGCTTGAATATATAAAAATTATTCTCCGTTTTTATATCTGGAGGTAAGGAATTAAATAATTTAAGACCATTATAAAATAAAAGGTTCTGATAAAAATTCGTTGTACTAAAGTTAAGTCTGAAGTCATTTGCATTTCGCAAATAATATGGTTGAACGTCCGCTACGTTCAGTAACTGGTTACGTAAATATTCAGGCAGCATTCCATTCTTCATTTGAAATATAAACACTAGCACATTCATTACTAGCCTTTGGTTGATTGAGAGCCACTTCAACTTGTCTAACATAACATATATATGTGTTAATCTATGACATCTTAATATAATTCTCATTCCCTTATTTTGCAATTTTTGAAGTCGCTCTCTCATCTGTTGTGTCCCAAGATACAATAAAGTAAAACAATACTCAAAATGAGGCTTTATAATAGTATTATATATTTTTATCGAGGTAAGAATAGAAACTTTGTTACGAATTCGTTTGAAAAATGCTAATTTTTTTGAAATCTTTTTACAAATGTAATTGAATTGCAAGTCGAACTTTAACTTTTTATCGAAAAACTATGACTAGTCTTTAGATTTACTAGTTCTATATATACTTCTAACGCTGTTTCTTTTCAAAACAAACCTTGCTTAACAATAATATTTCTATAGCCTAAAATTCAGCATAGAGTAAAAGCCCTTTAACAGGGGTTTGTTTACTACGCCATGTCCCTGCAAAACATCAAGCACCGTCTGCTTGCCAATATACAGTGCTACCCTTTCAGCAAATGTTCGAAATCGACTCTTAATAACGTAATATCTTCGCCTGGAAACACTCGGTACAACATTTTGTGTCAAACATGAAATATCCCACAAAAAACTAAATTACTTACCTAAAATAATTCCATCCGTGTTAAGCCAGGAAAATTTTCTTTTAAGCTGAGTAGCATCTAATAGTTCGTTCCGTGCACCTAACTCATTTTGTAATTTTGAATTTCGCCTTAAAGTCTCTGCGCCTTCCTCAGATGCCAAAACAAGATAGCCTTATGATAAATAAATAAGAGTAGCATTCTATGTCAATTAAGCAATAAAAAATAGTTTTCAACTTAACCTCAGATATGGTTGAAAGTTTATTTATACATATGTACTCTGTAAGATCCAGAAGTCACAATATAATTTACAAAAACAACTTTTAAATCTGCAATAATAATAAAGCTAGAGAGCACAGAGAAATAGCTGATTTAAAAAAAAAATTCACTGTCTCTAATTGACCAACAACGAATGTTTGTGAAACTCAATTAAATTTTAATTTAGTTCTATACATCATTTTGTGTGTATATCGTCAAAATTTCAGAGTGGAAACATAACGGGATAAAGAAATATAAAAAAAACATCCCTGCTATTACAACATTTTCAGCCCGTAGCAAGTAGCCAATAGACTATAGGAAACATAACTGAAAATGACTTTTCTGTTGCTGTAGAGCAGCAAACCGTAGTGTTTAAAAATACTATTAATTATTAAAATAGTAATAATTTTGAAAGATTCTTTTTAAAATGGGCTATCTCTTTGCTCTCTCTCTCTCTTACTTAAAGCAGATTTCGGATTTAAGCACACGCTAGTGGAAAATTGTGATTTTTAAAAATTTATAACCAAAAAACTGTATTTTATAAAAATGGTAGAAAGTATGAACAAACAAGGTTTCAAGCAAATCTGAAATGGTAAGGTTGAGTGTCTTGTTGGTTTGGCATAAATAACAAATGAAATACATAAATATATTTTAATGGAAAAGAATCAATTAAGTATATGAATTTCTTTATAAAAATATACTTACCATGGGGTGTAAAATTTAGCTCACAATCACCTAAATGTTCTTTACATTCTCTTATAAAATCAGAACCATAAAGGGACATTTGTATATTTTCGGGTAAGGAAAATTGTTGCCGCAAACCACCCACAGATAATACGGTAGATGCCCTCTTATACTATTAATTAAAAAAAGCGCAGAATAAAATCTTTCGAATAAACAAAAAAAAAACGATAAAATATTAAAAAAGTATAAGTTTACCGTAGGATCACGTTCTACAACGACAACATCTAATCCTTCTCTAGCTTTTTCTTTTAGCCAAAAGGCTACCGAAGAGCCGACACCTCCACCTCCAATCACCACCACATCACAATGAGTTGGAAAACTACCATCCGATGTAACACTTTCCGTGGAACCTTGAAAACGTTTCAATTTTTCACTTAAAGTAACATTTTCAATTTCAGCGGATTTATTGTTGAATTTTGTTTTAAAGAAACTTGTTATTTTTTTCATATCATTTTTCAAAATGTTCAAAGATCTTCTCAAGGGATGATTTTCATCAAATCCTTTATCGTTATTGCCGGTAGAAGATGAACGCGTGGTTAATATTGCGACATAAGATCTAAGCTGTTTAGGTAACGGCCGAGCAATTACCTCTAATCTCAACATCCTTATACTTTTTTATAATTCTTAAATCAATACCGTTTTTATTTATGTTTTTAGCATGCAGCACGGCCGTTTAATTTATTTTCTAATTCATAGTACGATTATATGTTTTACTTTGTGAGCAATTCACTTTTGCTGTTGTTTTATTTTATTTTTTTGATAACAGCCAGTGTGTTGCTTTAGTGTTTGTTTAATAAAAATAGATGTCAGTGCTGTCTACAGTTGTATTCGAGTACTGTAAAATGTAAATAATATAAATGTAATTTAATCTAAAGGTAGTTATTTAAATTAATTTTATTGCTGCAAGATAAAGTATGTATGTGTTACTATTCATATTCAAGTGATGAATTCTTTGCTTAATTGGCGACAAAAAATATATGTAAGTACGTGCATTGTATGTTTGCTTGTATTATTAATATTCTTACTTTGTGATAATATAACAATTATTTGGTGTCAGCAATATTCCACTAGATGAATCAATATTTATTTGATATGGTTGCAGCCTTTCCAAAAAAAAATATTATTATACACAATATAATAAAGTTAATATCGGAAATTCCTTCCTGAGAAGGAAGGTTAAAAGGAAGTATACAATTTTTAGCATATTTTATTTAATTCCATGCAAATTAAGCTAAGAAAGATTATGCTACTGCGGCACATCCAGTCATGAACCACAAGGAAACCACAGGATATCATATTGTTACTATGAAGTTGGAAATACCAAATGTCAATATAATTGCTTGAATATCGTTAGCAATTTTTCTGACTTTTCCAATGCCATGTTGTTTTTGCAATAATAATAATGTTAAGGGTAAAAAATCTGCTAGTCGGCAATACGTAGTAAAATAAATGTTCCTTGATTTCCTTGATGAAGCTGACTATATGCTCTATTTTACATTTTGAGATATTACTAAGCCTATTCATCGTATAATCTTTCCCTTTTTAATTGCAGTACCAGGCACTAACACATAATACGCTTTGCGGTTTGCAGCTCCTTTTCATTATCTTATATTTATAAAAATCTCTTATGCCCTCATCCCATCTACTGATTCTTACCTTACAAAGTTATATTCAGGTGATCGGACCGATAGTTAACCTTTAAACCTTTCTGTTCAAACCCCTCACAAATTTTTTTTATGTACAGCTAGATACGCCACAATCAATCATGCCTATTCTCTCAAGGTCGATTAACTTTTACACTGAGCACTGCATTTTCATCTGAGCCGAACCATACAAGATATTCGATACTTTTATTGGCTTTTTTATTGCTATGGCCCGCTGCCTAACATAACCTATATTTACCTACCATTATACTAAGAGCCTTTTTACATGCATCTACAAGTTTCGATTTGAACTTATGCCCCATCAAATCTTTAAGCACCACCTAAATGTCAAAATGACCTTCCTCTTTTCCATTAGGTATAACCGCTATTATGGAAGCTAAAGGTCCTTGTTACTGCTAGAACTCTTCTGAGCTTTTAAGCCACTAATTTCTTTTTTGTTGAATATCTACACAGAAAATTGCATAAAAGTCTCGACTTTGGAAAAACAAATGCATATCTAGCGGACTTATACAAGTAGCATAATCGTAATTTTTTTAGATAGTAAATATAAAATTAAGCACTTATAGACAGGAATTTCACAGGTGTAAAAGTAAAATCAAATGAATTCAACATAGGTTTAAATATATCATATTTGATTCACCTTGTCGGAAAAATTATCTCACATGTTCCTAAATTCGGAGTGATTCATACAAATTATTATTATGGCAAATGCCAACATTTAATGACTTTTAAAAATTTCAATTTTGCCGATTGACAAGACATTAAATATTTTTTCTCGACAACAAAAGAATACATTAGAGTTTTTTTTTAATATTTATAAATCGTAGTTTGAATAAGTTAATAATAAATATGCCACAATTTAAAGGTGGGTAAATGTAAAAAAATAAGTGAACTTCAAACTAATAAAAATTTTGTTTTTTAGTGAAAGTTAAATGGGGACGCGAACTGTTTCCTGATATTGAAGTTAATACAGATGAAGAACCTATACTGTTTAAGGCTCAGTTATTTGCGTTGACAGGAGTGCAACCTGAAAGGCAAAAAGTAATGTGTAAAGGTGGCATATTAAAAGATGATGACTGGAATTTACAGCTGAAAGAAGTAATGTTTATGAATAAATAAGGATATGATATCTTGTGTTAAAACATCCTTTTTATTTAGGGAGCAACAATTTTATTATTGGGCACAAAAGAGCAGGTGCCAGAAAAACCTGCTGAACCTGTAAAATTTATTGAAGATATGAATGAAGTGGAAATGGCTTCAGCGGTATGTAAATAATTATTCTCTTTAAAATATCGTAATTTGTTAATTTTCTAGATGGAGGTTCCGGCAGGACTTGCTAATTTAGGTAATACTTGTTACATGAATGCAACTCTGCAATGTTTGCGTGCTGTTCCCGAATTACGTGAAGCTTTAGAAAACTTTCGTGTTGGAAGTGCTGATAGCGAATCCATGCCCTTGGCCATTACTTCTGCTATGAAGTTTTTATTTAAGCAAATGGAAAAAACTGGTTCTACAGTTACACCATTTGTTCTGTTAGGAACGTTACATCGTGCCTTTCCTCAATTCTCGCAAACGGGTGAGAATGGTACCTATCGTCAACAGGATGCCAATGAGTGTTGGTCGGAATTGCTTAAAATGTTGCAACAAAAACTGCCACCTACGAATGTAGATGACCATGAAGAAGGAAAAGCAAAAAAATACAAGTAAGTTTTTTTTTTTTAAACTACTGTAGGCTGAGCTCTTTTAGTTATATAGTATAATAATTTTTATAATTTCTTAATATAATGAAATATGTTTTTCTTTTTTTCATTACAAACAGTTCCTTTATTGAACAATTCTTTGGCGGTACTTTTGAAGTTAAAATGAGTTGCAGTGAAGCACCCGATGAGGATGTTACAATTAGCAAAGAAAACTTTTTACAATTAAGTTGTTTTATATCACCGGAAGTTAAATATATGCATAGCGGCTTAAAATCTAAATTGAATGAAACATTAGTTAAACGTTCTGAAAGTCTAGGACGAGATGCCAATTATACCAGATCGGTTAGTAAATGAACTGTTTTTAAAACCATCTTATTGACGAATAACTCCTTTTCATTGTTTTAATTTCTATAGTATTTAATCAATCGTTTGCCTGCTTATTTAACCATACAATTTGTACGTTTTCAATATAAAGGCAAAGAAGGTATCAATGCTAAAGTCTTAAAAGATATTAAATTCCCACTAGATTTTGATGCTTACGATTTGTGTACTCCGGAGTTGCAAAATAAATTATGTCCAATGCGTGCAAAATTTAAAGAATATGAGGACAACAAATTGAATAGTCAAACAAAATCTCCACTTGAGGAGACTAAAGCAAAAGAGAGTGGCGATACAAAAGTAAAAGTTGAATATGAGCCGTTCTGTTTTGAAGATGATTTAGGTAGTAATAATTCCGGTTACTATACACTCCAAGCTGTTCTAACACACAAAGGACGTTCAAGCACATCTGGCCATTACGTTGCTTGGGTAAAACAAACTGAAGATATTTGGTTTAAGTTAGATGATTCTATTGTAACATCGGTAACAACCGATGAAATTTTACGACTTTCGGGCGGAGGCGATTGGCACTGTGCATACGTTCTGTTGTATGGACCAAAACTTTTACCAAAAGCTATTACGGATAAAGAAAGCAATTAATAGGTACCAATATGTATATCAATCGCCTACATAAAAACATCATTAATGATTAATATAATTGCATTTCAAGAACTTATTAAAATAAAAATATAAAAATTTATCCTTTTTTTCTTATTACCAAATTCAAGATAAATTTAATCATGGTTTCTAAATAATATAATAATTATTCAGTTTGCTTCGAATGCGTTGAAGAATTTGATGGAAAATCAAATTATATTGTCAGCAGCTGGTTTTCTATGCAGGTGAGTTTGTTACTGGGTTGACAATCTGGCCATGTAAAATTCTGGTCCGAAAATGCAATTTTCATTGGAAAGACCATTTTTTTCTTTATCAGCACTGCTGAATTCCAATTTGCTCGAGAATAAATTTAAACGTTTAGGTGAGTGGGATTTAGAGCTCCCAACCGTAATCGGTCTTCACTAAAGAAGTAAGTGCACTGTGTCATAACGTCTTAGGCAAAAGGTGAAAATACTGCACCCTGCGACGCTTAACTGAACAACAGTTAATAGTGTTTGCGCCGGTTCAGCTTCTCGTTTTCCGCAATCAGTAAGACATGCTCTTTCAGGAGTCCATTGCATCTATAGACATTTATTGCTGCTGAAACCGACTGAAAATCCTTAGTGTATCTTACCGTCCAACTGCAAGTTAGAATTTCAACAAAACAACACATATTATTAAAAAAATTAACTTCATTTATTGATGCATTTTAAATTTCGATATATGTATGAAGCAGTTATTTAAAGCCCAGCTTCTAAGCACAAGAAAAAACTATATGCATTATTTTTAATTGAAAATGGTTTAAAAACCATCATCTTCATCTTCGGCCATTTCCTTAGCTAATTCTAAGTCTTGCTGTTCACGTTCTCTGCGTTCTTCGGCACTTTCCAAATCCTTACCATATGATTTAGGTGGATATCGCATAGCCTTAACACTTTGATTGTGCAAGTTAAGGCAGAATGAAATACGCTCATGGAAAGCCAACTGAGGTTCGCGTGTACTGTAAACGTCAGTGCTCTCCTTGCTACGCATATAATTATTGGCAGGATCTAAAGTGGCCTCAATGACACCATCACGTATTGCTTTAGCTACTATAAATTCGGCATCTTCTGGTGAGTCCAACATTAGACGTTTGGCAATATCCAAAGGAGAAATGCGGGAATATGAGAGACCAATCGAACGTATAGCAGTTTTAATAACATTGTGCCGCAACCGTATAATGAGAGTGTAAGTATGATCTTGCTGAAATTTAGGCCCGAAATTCTCAACTACTTCGCCAAATCTCTTTAAATTTCCCAAACGTACTGCCTGAGTTAATTGAAAATAAGGAGCAAGAGATTTTCTCAAAGCTGCTTGGCGGAAAACCTGCCTTTCTGGAATATTACCCAAAAGTAGTTCCACGACAATTATAAGTTTCTGAACGGTTTGGCGAAAACCAACAGCTGCATTTTGTGGAGCTTTACGTAAGGCTTGTACCAAATGCTTATGCGCATCACTGTATTCCAATTTGGCAGCCTTAATGCGACCTAAATAATACAAAAAGCGTGCCCATTCATTGTTGCTGGCTGTTTCGGGAAATACTGATTTTTTTACCAATTTATCGGCTTGGTCGTACAGCGAATAATGCAGATAATTACGCAAAAGACAATTTAATAAAACTGCCTGACCTTCGTAATCATTACGTAGTGTGGCAGTTCTTAAACGGGCATGAAGGAAAGGACGGATTCCTTCTAGGTTTTTAGTAAGTTCAGCGACTCGAGAGTGGTAGAAATAAAATTTGGCTAAAATCAAATCTAAACTGCGACGATTTTGGCCTTGAGTCTTAGCCAATAATGCATCAGAGCAAAGTGAAGCATTTTCAAGTTCATTATCATCGATTAATTTCACCAAAAGCAATAGATAAAAATACGCATCAATCTCAATTATGGGTGGAGTAGTAGCTGGACGTACTTTCTGTACTTTTGGCTCGGGTGTACCCGCTGGGACTGAAGGAACAAATGCTAAAGCAGCTTCACGTTCAGCACCTGCTGGATAAACAAGTGTAGCCAAGTAACGCAAAACTATTCCATTAAGTTTACGTCTAGTACTTGGCAAAGTCCTCAAAACACGAGCAATAAAGCTAAAATATTTAAAAATTAAATTTAGGACTACTAAATTGCTATTATTTATACTATAAGCACTTACCGGTATTCATTACTAATTACAGCTTTATCTATTTTTCTTATATGTTCCCGTATTTCTAAAATATGCACGACATCTTGATCTTTTTTTCCATCAGCATTTGAACTTTCATCAGAGGGATCTACTTCCATTTCCGTATCTTTGGCATTACTTTCAACTACCGTCATTATTTTTGTAGTTCGTATTTTTAATTATTTAATAATAAAAAATTAGCTTCCGTCTAGCAAAAATGTTCACAATTTCTTACTTAAAATTGTCGAGTAATGCTGTTTGATTCGAAAAGGGATGGGTTTTTAGTGCGAAATATAAAGGAATGTAAAACAGGGTAGCTAAAAATTTTTTAATTTTAGTTGTTAATGGTATGCAGCCAATATAATAAAATAGTTAAATTTTTTGTACCAATAGCTAACAGATCTAGATGTGCTAGTAACACAAAGCCATTATAAATTACCTTATTAGAACAGCTAATTATAACGGAGTTGTTGGTTAACTAAAAAATATTAATGAAATCGGCTGATTAATAACAGAAAAGTTATTTTTCAGTACTTCGCTTTTTCATTAGAGCATTATCAAGAATGATAATGAAATATTTCACATCTATCTCCGATAATCTTGTCCACTATAATAGTGTAATATTATGTATAAAGCGTTAAGTTTAACGCAGCAGACTTCAAGCACGATTATTAACCATTAACCAGTAGAAATGTAAGTACAAATTAAAATGTTTCTGTAAAGGCCAACTAAATAATTTTTAATAATTTTTGGTTGAAAAGATAGTTATATTAACCATCGATGCAATATTTTTTGTTAAGTTTAGGATGACTAAAAAAAATATTAATAATAAAAAAACAAAATTTGTTATATATATTTTTTTGAATCATTTAAAAGTAAATCTACGTTAATTGTGCATTGTGGCCATATATGCTTTTCACAGTAATACATTTAAATTTTTAAATTAAATATTTATGTTTAAAGGAATCTAGCACAATTAACGTAGATTAACTGAAAAATATTAATTATAATTTTTGACCACTGTAATTCATTTCTTTCACCCTGTGTTTAAATCATTTCAATCAATTTTCGGAGTAAACATACAACTTGTTAAACATTTACTTTAATTTTATTTTTACATTTTTATATGCCTTCCAGATAATACGTTGAGTAAAAAAATAACTAAACATATAGGAATTTAAATGCTATGGACAGTCTAAAAGCTTTAAACAACGAAGAACCTGAAAGCAATGAAGAATTAAGTCCACAGGAGAAATTGAATCTCAGGCGTGAAGCACGTAGAAGAAAAATTTTAGAAAATGCGAAAACTCGACTAGAGAAGTTAAATGGACGTACCTCCGTCAATAACACTTCAAACTTAACCTCAACAACTGCTTATTCGTATGATGAACATCACATGCAGTGGCATTCTAGTGGTAAGTAATTTATGTTGTAAACAAGTGGTTATAACTTTTAAGTTATTCCTTCAATTATAAAATATTAGAATTATAACAGAAGGTTTGGTGATATTTTTCTTTTTTAAAGTGCAAAGATTTTTAGACGAACTTCGTAAGGGTAAAAACGTTTTGAAAGTGACCACCCAAATAGTGAGGTTACTTGATCTTTGATCGGTGCAAATTTCACCTATGAAAACTTTTTACATGCTTATCTTTTTATTAATTACTTAAATTTCAATGAACCGAATATGTTTTTGGTAATACCCACTTTTCGAAAATTTGATAACCATTGGCAAAAAGTTTTTAGCAATGACTTTTTGATATTGTTCGCAGGAAATCACCAATGTTAGTTTTGCCATAGAGGAGAAAAATTCTTGCGCCCGACCGAAGTTCGATTAGGTGGAAAATTTTCAGAAAACGATTTTTAGATCACGATTGGTGGATAAGGTGAGGTTAGGAAGTAAATTGTCTATCAAATTTTTTTTTTAGAAGTAGCACTTCAGCCAACAATGCCCATTAGTCAAGTGCTACATTCTTTAGGAAAGGGATATAGAAGAGATGAAACAGGTGGTGAAAGTATAAGGAAATTAACTGCCCTATAAGCTTAGATATTAAGAATTGAGATGTCATCCCTTGATATTTATTTAGTAAAAAGTCGGGAAATTTTAAGTGCGGAACGTTACACTCTTGAACAAAAAATTTTAATTGTGAAAATTTACTATCAAAATGGTGAAAATTCCACTGTACCACTTAGTAAAATTCGAACAGCTTTTCCTCGTAATAAGGCTCATTCAGTGCTGAATTTATTCGCTAAATTCGAGGCTTACGGTATTGGTTATAGTGATGCAAACATAGCCGCTGTGCAGCAAAGTACTGATAGTGAGTCTAGAACATCAACTTGTCCACGTTCGCATTAATTGGAATCACTGGAGGTGCAATATTTTCAATAAAGAAATTTACCTTCACGCTTGTAATGTTAAACTCGTTCAAGAATTAAAGCCGACTGACCATTGTTTGCGTTAAACGGTTGTGAATTGGCTGTTGGAAAAACTGAGCTAAAATAACAAGAATATGTGATGTGGCGGTTATGTAAGCAAATAAAATTTTCGCATATTTAAATGAATACGGCGTGCCTCAAGGATCTATTTTGGGTGCATTACTATTCATAATATATATCAACGATATGTAAAGTGTTTGGAGAAATGCCAGATAATTCTTTATGCGGACGACACGCTAATTTCTGCAGAGGGAGAATCAGATCAGCAGTGCTATAACAACTTAAATTATGATATGGAAAATATAAAGAAGTGGCTAAATATGAACAAGCTTAAATTAAATGAGACTAAAACCAAAATATTAGAAATAAATGCGAACACTAATGTTGTTTGAAAGGTAAATGATCAAGTGATAGAAAAAGTTAGCGATGTAAAATATTTAGGAATGATTATTGATAAAGAACTAAATTTTAACGCGCATATAGACTATATTTGTAAAAAGATTGGAAGGAAAATAAGTTTTTTTTAGGAGAAGAATATAACAGTTGAAACGGCGATAAACATTTATAACACAATAATTAAACCGCATTTTGAGTTCGGTTCCACGATAATATATTCATGCTGCACTAGACAACAAGTAGAGCGATTACAGAAACTGCAAAACATGGCCATGCGGACAATACTGAAATGCAATAGGTACACATCGATCAATTTGATGCTAAGCGCGCTGAAATGGTTGAACATAAGGCAGAGGATTGCAATCAACACAATAAACCTTATACGAAAAATAAGAACGGGTCAAGCACCAGAATATTTAACAGAACAAATATCGTATGTAGGGGATGTTCAATCACATCAGCTAAGGAATAATAGCAGCTTTAGGATTGAGCGGGTGACAACTACAGCAATGCAGAGGAATTTATTCCACAAAGGCTTACAACTTTACAATAATCTTCCGACCCATGTGAGGGATGAGCAGAACCCAAATCAATTTAGAAAATATATAGCAAATTTTGTTAAATATAACTCATTGTAATGTATACATATCTCTAGATTTTTAAAAGAGTATTTTTAATACTAATAATAATATTAAATTAAAAATATGGGGCTCACAAAATCTACAAAAAGTCATCGCAAAACCGTTACATCCAACGGAAGTGGCCGTGTGATGGGGTTTGTGGGTCTATATATTTTTCGAAAATAAGCAAGGAAACGCCGCCGTCACAATTGGCTAATGTAAACATCAGTGAACTTTGGTTTCAGTAAGACAACGTCACCCAAATAATTCAGTTATTGCATGAGAAATTTGCGAGTCGCGTAATTTATAGATTTGGCGATGTCAGTTGGTTATCTCGTTTTTGTGATTTAACACCGCTAGATTCCTTTTTCTGGGGCCATTTGAAATACCGGGTTTATGTGAACAACCCGCAAACAACTGATGCTTTGAAAGATGAAATTCAGCGCTGCATTGGTCAGATAAGTGTGTTTTTGCTGCAGAATGTGATTAAAAATTTTGTGAAAAGAACGTACGTCTACCGACGTGTTACAGTAGGACATTTGTCCAAGATCATATTCCATTATTAATTCCTAAATTTCTATTTTACATTGGTATTAATGTATATTTGTCAAAAAAGTGTGTGTTTTAAATCAATTTACTTCCTAAACTCAAATTTGCCACCCTTTACAACAGAGAAGAGAGAAATTCTAGATATAGATATCATAACAAAATTTAGAGAAATTTTAGTTTCTTCTAAGAAATAAAAAGCTTTTAAATTAAACCAATACCAATGATCTAATACGTTTTATAATATAATGCATAATAGTTAGTGTATAGACGCCCATAACTAGGAATTATTGGTGACCGACAATTTTTGTACATTATCTTTATAACTCTTATTTTTTTTAATTCTACATGACTCAAGGTTAAACTAGATTTTTGCACAACAAGATTTCTCCATATATGAAAACTTTTATATGTTAAATTTTTTACTTAAATTTCGAGTTTTTATTTCATTTTTTTTTTTTTTTTTTTAAATTCTCTTATTTTGCAATCTATTTACAATAAAAATATTAAGCAAAATTTATAAATAATTTAAAAATAACTTATTTATTAAGTTCCAGTGAACTTAACAAAATAGTAAGTGTGTAAACTTAACTATATTCTGAAGGGTTTTATTTCATTTGAAATTTTTTATTATAACTTCTGAATTTTTTGTATTTGAACTCTGGAATACCAATTTTCTAGTGACATAACTAAAATATTTGTTTATTATAATTTAAATTAAATATTCCATTAACTTTATTTATTTCCAGATATAAATTATTCAGAAAGTGCTGAGTTTTCCGATCCAGAAGTTGAGCCTGATATCATTTCACAACAGCTGGTGCAAGATGAACCACCAATTAACTTGGGAAATTTATTGAGTTCGTTAAATGCCGAAACAGCACCACCACAACAGAAACGTCACATTTTACTCAGGGCACGTTTACATCTTATCATTTCCGCACTGATTTCTTGCATTTTATCATTTGTTTTACTTGAATTATCAACATACCGTTTCAGCATTTTTATACCCGCTGGCCTGTGTGTTATTATTGATCTGTTGTTCTTAAGGGAACAACAACCTTTAAATCCTATTATAAATTTGGTCATAACCATGTGTAACATAAGATTAGCATCACAGACGAAAAATATTTTACATATATTTTCGATAATACAAAGTCTTATTGTTGATATTGGTGTATTTATATTCTGTTTTTGTATATTTACTTCTAGTTTTGTTTATATAAATAATCGTTTTATTGATTTCATTGTAATAAATTAAACATTTACCAATAAAGCAAAAAAAACAATTTATTTATATATGAATTTCATATTTTTGTCCAAGAAATTAAAAGAAAATAAAAATAACTATTTAAATAAAATATATTTATAAATAAAGTGCACGGGTAATTTAATTATTGTTTTATTTGTAGTAAATCAAGGCTCTTGTTTGTTATTATTTCTTATTTACTATTGTTATTTTTTTAAGATATTTTAAGTTGAAAATATATTAAACTTCTTTATATTTATATACAAATCACATATTTCAATAGCCTAAAATTATATACAACCTCGATAAGCGCTACACCTCGATATTCCATCCAAATTGTTAGAGATTTTGTTAACGCACTTTCAATATACAAAACTTAATAAACGCAACTTTCCAAACAAAGTAAAGTGTCTTTTTCGTTTTGTTTTTCACTTCACTTTTTTATGAATAAATTCAAAACATTAAATCTTTGTGCATGAAATCTTATATTTACCGCTATTCTAGGAATGACAAAGAACTTTTGCGTGGTGCTTCTGTTTTTGAAACCAAAGTAGTTTGAAAAATTCTTTGTTTGTGTATATGTTTTAGTAAGATTCATTATCTTCTTCGATAGATTTTTTGTAAAACCAATTGATTGGTATAACCAAATAATAATTACCCTGTGGATCGATTTATTAAATTGGAAGAACGTAAGTATTTTAATTAGTACGGTGAATGTAATTTGTTTATTTCGATTGCCTAGAGTGGTGGTAAAACTTAGGTTGGAACAGGGCCAACTATAAAGAAACCCTTTCGGTATTGGCGATAGTATTCGTTGGCAGGCCACCCGGAAAGTTCTTCCAAAAATAGAAGTTTTATTGAAAACCCACAAAAAAATTTCAGACAATAGCCAGAAAATCCAGCAAATATATACTTACATATTGTTTTGAGAGAAATTACTAATAAAACGAATCGGCCTAGTTAATGTTTTGATAGCTAATCAAGTCATAAAAATACATTCAATATACATATGCACTTAAGTATTTATTAAGTATTTTTTTTTTATATTAAAGTTTATTTAATTTTGATTTAAATATAGTTCTAGCAATTAAGCTTGTTTTTGTTTGTTTAAACGTGGATTTTCGATTGTATTTATTTAAGTACTAGTCATCTCATTTTTTTCAGTAGTTTTTTTTTTCTATATAGAAACAATAATCTGAACCCTAGAAAAGATAGATTTTGAAGAATATAACATTTTTTACAATAATTTCCAAAATTTTTTTAACTCGTTAATATTGAGAAAAAAATACCACTTGAGTGAGCTCATTCAGGGGAAGTTATCTATTATACAGGAAGTGGTGTTTTGTTATTGTTTTTTTTTTGTTTTGCAGAAGGAAGAAAATTAAAAATATTGTGAATCATAAGAAATTCTTCAACTGCTGTTAGTAAAGAAATTTTTATCTCCATAATATTCGTTTTTGATTATCTTTTATATAAAATCCTATTTAAATGATTTGATGTGACTGATGTTGCAAGTTATTGTGTTTTATATGCATTGGTAAACTGTGTGATTTAATTTACATCCGCGCCTGGCCATGAAGCTTTTATCAGATGGTGGATCAAACCACTGTATAATTTGGAACGTCATGCTCGTCCTAGGAAGCCGAAGCTATAATTCTATGCAACAGAACTTTCCAGTTGCAACTTCAATGATTCCAGAGCAGGGCTGCAAATCATCACTCCTTGCTTAAGAGTTGGAGACTTTCCAACTCCTGTCCAGAACACATGTCTAGCATGCTCACTGGACTGGATCATTCACCTAGCGTGTCATTAACGGCGAAATGATCCTGGCCACCATATTAAACAAAAGACCTATATGGGGCCGCGAAACCACAACCACCACGATACTCCCATAAAGGGCCAACCTCAATAATCAGCCAGAGAACAGTTAAATGTCTGAAGAGACAAATAACGGAACTCTGCGAGCTTACTGATTCCCGTGGAAATAAAGTGGAGTTTCCAGTTGTACCCCTGCTGACTTCAGGGGACTGGGCTCCCTTTTTCCCCTAGTTGCACTGTGTCTAGATAGTCGAAGTTCTATAAAGACCATATATATGTGCCCCCGGGGGGTAATGCATTGGTAAAGTAAAAAAGAAAAAAAAACATTTTATGAATAATAATATTAATTTCAAGAATTGGTTGAGTCGTATAAAATAAAACACTTGAGAACAGCCGTTTATTCACTCCAATCGAACGCTTCAAAACGAGTGAATCAATCTGTGTTAGCAGCGATTAGGACATTTTTAGAAGACGACCACAGGAACTGGGATATGTACCTTTCTGAGATCGAATGTGCCTTACGAACAATCATACGAACAATGGATAGAAAACCTAAAGGCCGTGTCAGATAAAACTTTGTTGCTTTGCGTGACATTTGAAACTTTAAAGCAAAAGCGTAAATCAAGTGGTGTATGTCACAATATACTTTGACAACACTCATGAATTTTTTGTTTACGCCCACACACAAACACAAATAATAAAAGCCAGGTGTTTGTCAAATCGCGCAAAAAGTTGAATGTTGGTTAACTTTTCGCTTTGCGCTGCGTCAAAAGTGCTTTATGTGGCAACTTTCATACATTTACGTACATTTTAACTCAAATGTCAAAGCGAAACTCTGACGCAACGCAAAGCAAAAGTTTTATCTGATACGGCCTTAAGAGTCTTATATCCAAAGCCAAACTGATAAGATATGAGACTCTTATGTTTTCTATACAATATTGGGGTAAAATTCATTGATGAGCTACTTGAGCAATGTGAATATGCTGTCACCCGCAGTAATACATTTCAAATAAAATATCATAAAATGTTTATTTTTTTAATAAACATTTATTTGAAGGAATCAAGCACGAATTAAAATTGCTTAAATTGAAAATGATTCCAATGAATTATGAATTAAGTATATTTGTATATTTTTTTTTATATCATTATTACTTTCAATCTAAGCAATTTTATTATTCGTGCTTGATTCCTTTAAATAAATATTTCATGATATTCTCACGAAATATTTATTACAAAAATTTTTATTAAAAAATAAACATTTTATGATATTCTCATAAAACATTTATTTCAATAAAAATAAAAAATATTTGAAATGTATTACTGCGGGGGAGAGCATATCCATATTGCAATTTCACTATTGCTCACATGAAATATTTATTTAAAGGAATCAAGCACGAATAATAAAATTGCTTAGATTGAAAATGATTCCGATGAATAAATTACTTATTATTACTTTCATATAGAATAAATATAATGTAAAGAAGGAAATTTGATTAAGATGATGGCTTCAACTATTATATGAATTGTTGGTGATTGGTGAGTTAAATTTTTTTCCTAAGTCTCAATAATTATTTATTGTACATATCTTCAAGATACAAAAATTGGCGTACAAAAAACAAAACAAATATTTCTGAGATGTGTCATCTGTAGCATTGAGAATTAGAGCTGCGATATCCCTCTTTTTTAATCAGCTATGTGCACTATAATCCAAGATATTGCGAGTAAGGGGATTAGGACGGTCTTCAAGCTTCATCAAGTATTTGCCTGCATATTTGATGATTTCTGTAGTCACCAGTGGTATGTCTAAATCACAATGTATGTTTGAATTTCTGATGTACCATGGAGCAGAAGTTCTTAACCGTAAAATTTTATTTTGTCTACGTTGGATTCTATCCACATTTAAAGCTGAGTAAGTGCCCCAAAGTTGGAGCACGTAAGACCATATTGGTTTTAAAATGGTCTTGTAAACTAGAAGTTTACAATCTAATAAGCCAATGTAATTGTGCTAGCTTAAGTTTCATTTATGCTAGCTTTGTGTCAATATGATGTTTCCATGTAAGGCGTCGGTCAAGATGTATACCAAGATATCTCACATAAGTATGGTGAGGAACAATGTGATTATTGATTCGAACGGGAGAACAATTATCTATTCGCAGAATGCTTCCTTGTGGTACGCCTGAGGAAATTGGTTTGGTTAAACTATCGAAGTCGATAGTTTGTCATCCCAAAAAGAAAGAGCGCTCTCAGAGAGAACTGAAGTGTGATGATGGAATGATAGCTCTTAACAACATATGGATCAAAACGTGATGAAAATAACAATCTCCTGTATAAGAAAAGCCTTGTAGGTCATATTATTGGAACAGACGTTCTGACATTGAGCAAAAATTAATTTTTTTAATTTGCGTAATGCTGTTTGTCTTTTGGCAAACGCTTGGAGTAAAATAATATATACTACAATTGTAAAATACTGGAATGTATTGATGCGCTTAAATTATCAAGACAAGTTGCTACTGATGTAATTATTATTTTTGTTTTATAAAAATTAATTTCCAGAAAAAGCTTTTCAAGGGAAAAAGAAATATTGAATATGTGTTAAATTTAATTAAAAAGATAAATACTTACTTATATTTATTTGTTATTCACCCCTATTCTGCGTTTCGATTAAGTCTTCGCATTCAGTTCCGTTGCGATCGAAAATTGGTATTCTGAAGAAAAACGGAATCGAAAGAAAAAGAAGAAGAAAACAATGTTTACAAAATTAATAGCATCGCTGTGGAATGTGGAAGTGAAATAGCAAAATAAGCAAGTTGTTATCATTTTCATAAACAAATGTAAAATTTAATACAAAAATTTGTATGTATACATAATTAAAAATAAGCATTTTTTGTTGGAGGACCTAGTGCATCGAGGACTCCTGCAACTTCCTCCCAGAACCGTGCCACTTCTTCCTTTTATCGCTGGTGCTATCCACATGCAATGTCTGCTTTAGATGCCATTAAATTTTTCATACTAGTGCGGTGTTGTTGTTTTTGACCTGTAACACATAAAATCACATCATATTCGGGTACAAAAATTAACAATTTATAACAAAAAAAAATATTAATTTAATTCAATAAATTAATTAAAAATAATTTCAAGTGTTTTTTTATCGTTTTTGAACATTTTATCTCATTTTCTACTTACATTTTTTTCAATTTTAAACTTTTTAACTAAAAAACACAGTTAAGAAGACCCCTCCGTTAACAAAAAAACAACTGAGAAAAACGGAGCTCTGATCGTAATGCAGAATACATACAATCGAAAGAAACTGAGCGGAATCGAAACGCAGAATACCAAAGCTGCTAGACGGAGAAAATTTCGATTCGAATCGAAACGCAGAATAGCCCCAACTATTCTTTAATTTAATAAAATAAATTAATTTATTTTAAAAGTTAACATTTCTTCTTGTAATAAATTTTTTTTTAAGTTTTTAAGTTGTAAACTGAAATATAAATACATACATAGCATTTTTTTACTCAGTTTCCGCAACTGCTCAAAATTTCTATTGGTTGTGTTAACCTAGTGTGCTTTGTATATGTAATCTAAAATTTCTTTTAGTATTGTTGTTGTCATGTCAATGATTTTCAATTAGTACAAACTAAAAATTTAATCTCTGAGACAGCATTAAAGTTTCAAGTAACGGTATCAAAGAAATCTAATAAAAGAATTTTTTAAACAAAAAGAGAAGTGAATATAAACCACAACAAAGCGAACAAAAACAAAACAGTCATCAAAATGGCTGAAACTTTTCTAGATTCTGAGAAATGTATTGTTACGTTTATACTTTTTATAAACGTTTTGTTGTGAGTTCTTTATTACAAAATAAATAACACCAGATTTTAGAGTTTTTAAATTAATTACAAGTCTATTTACTTTAACTACACGCAAAGGTGACACTACAGAACAATTTACTTAAGATGCATGTCTCTACTTCACGAGGTGTATTTTTCAATTAACTAACTATCCACTCAGAAGCTGCCTTTTACATTTGTCCACTACAAGTCTAGAAAAATTAAGAATCTTCTACTCCTTTTGTATCACATTTTGTTGTTGTTACGTTATTCATTCAATGTATAGATAGGCGCCTAAAGGTCTGTGTATATTTTTGTTTTCGTTTTTATGCTGATAAAGTTTCTTCCTGAGATTTACTTTAAGATAGTTGTAGTTGTCTTGTGTACAAAAGTTTTCTTAGAAAACTGCGCAGTTAATAAACAGCATACGCGATTGCTGTTGTTTTGCGTGCATAAAATGTCCACGCCGTTTGTAACTAGAAAGTTGTTGTTGTCTTGTGTGCATAAGTTTCATTAGCAAGCCACGTAGTTCGTAAACAGTTGTTTACTTTATTACTTAATTTTTTTTTTTTAAAACTTAAGCAAGACGCGTCCGTAACAATATTATATACATATATTAAACTGAACTCGTTAATCTTTCTTGATGACAAGAGTTCACATGAGTTTAAGAATAATGGAAAGAGATTTAAAAGATAAAATAAAAAGTTCTCAAGTTCTAAAATTTATGTTGACGAAAGTCACAGTATAAATTTATCAAGAGACGTCAGATTTTTTCATAAACTTATAAATTTTGATTACATCCATAACGTAAAAATAATACTTTCGATATTAAATATAAAGTTATATAACATTTTAAAAGTAATGAAATAATCAAATCAATCACACTAAATTATATTTAAAATAATATAAGTAGATGACACCAAGTAAAATTCACAGATAAATTATGCGGTTTCTACAGAAGAGGGTTTCTCAGAATAAAATTATTTTTATGTAATTGATACAAATAAACATAAGCGTGCAGTAAGTTACAAAGGCAATCAAACGCAAATTAAACTTTATTATACCGGGTGTTTTTTATAGAGGTATAGAACTTTAAGTTGGTAACACTTTGAACACTATCCAAATCTATTGATTCTCTAGGGCATCGACGCAATGTAGGTTGTATTTTACTGTTTTATGGTTACTGCAATGGTAAACGCTCTAACGAAATTAGAGAACTTGTTCCTGAAACTCACACGTTTTTGCGTTTGAATCGCTTTTCGTTGAGAGCACATTCATTTGTAGTCGATTGGCTAGTGAATCGCAATACGCATTACAGGGAAAATTCGTTTTTTAGCAGAACAATTCGTGTGTGGAATGAACTTCCTCCAGGGGTCTTTCCTGTCACTTTCAATGTAGGGAAATTCAAATATAATGTCCACAAGCACTACTCCCCTTTCCTCCTCCCCATAACCTAATTCCCTAGTTCTGGTACAATGCATTGCATGAGTAGAGGCCATCCCCTGAGTGCTGGTCCAAACGAAAAAAAAATTGTGGCAAAAGAAAATTGGTCATCATTGTTTGGTGTTGCAGTGAATACAAATCGCATTTTCACTTTTTATAGCTCCACCATATACACCTAGTTGAACATGAGCCTCATCACAATATTTCAAGCAGGCAATTCACTACCGTACGACGCAAACAAAGGTCAGTCGGCTTTAATTCTAGAAAAAGTTGAACTTTATATGCGTGAAGATGACGATCTTAATGGAAAATGTTGCGCAAAGTGTCTCTCGTAATGCTCAATTGTTGCCGTACTGATGCAAAAATAGCCGCGGTACAGCAATATATCAACTCGTCGATGTTACAGGCACATTCTCAACATTTTGCTGTACCGCGGCTATTTTAACATCACTACGGCAAATACGAGTATATTATTTTAGTCTATTATCAGCAACAATACCGTTAGCTTCGAATTTAGCCATTAAATTGTGCAAAGCGGTATCAGAAGAAGCCTGACCACGAGGAAAAGCTGCTCGAATTTTACAAAGTGATACAGGGAAATTTTCACCATTTTGATGATAAATTTTGACAACTAAATTCTTTGCTCAAGAGTGTAACATTCCATGCTTAAAATTATCCAGCTTTTTACTAAACAAATGTAAAAGGAGGAAAGCTCAGTTCAAGTTTGCCCACCCTGTATATATATACTTTGGTAGCTAAATACAGTCCTCTTTAATGAAATTAAAAAATCTTAAATTTTCTATACAAACGATATGGCGGCACAAACTTTTATATATTATTCTGTAAAGCATATTAATCCCTTACTTTCACTTTGATGTTATAAATAGCGATTGTGGGATTTTGAAATTTAATGCACGTGCAAGAGTAATATAAAAGCAAGGCTGAATTGTATGAAACTTGTTGAAAAGAAATTTTCATTTTTATCTTTATTGGTAATATTTTGTCTTAAAGTTTTCATAATTCAAATAAATTATACTGAACGTTTCATGTTTTTAGTGTTATAACAGGAGACACTTGTTCTGACTTGTAAAATATCATTATATATTTTCTAACGTTCAGAACAACTCCACATGATAAGTTTTTGTTGTTTTCATGAAAATATATGGTTTTAAAGATTGTAAGGTTATTATTAACCGCTTAATTAAACAAATTTCAAAAATAAAGTATATTCAAGCGATTTGCATATACATACATTTTATTTGAAGTTGATAGTACTTTTCTAAGTGTATCTCATTAAGATTATTTCCGCCAATCGGATTGCAGACAACCATCTTGTTTGTTCTGGTTGGTTGTTAAAAGGGGGTGTGTTGTGTATGTGCGAAAGAATGTAAACACAAAACGTTTTGGTTTTGTTTAACTAACAATTGAATTTAAACATTGAGAAAAATCTTGAAATATAATGAAAAGTTTCCAATATATTTAATCAGTATTATTCAAACATTTAAAATCTACACGTTAAATGGTTTTATAGACAGCTAAAGTGATGTAAAAAAAAATTTAAATATACAAATGCGGAGATAATTAAAAAATTAAAGGAAAAAAATAAACGCTATAAAAAATGTCTAAATACGAAACCCATCAATTATGTCGGGAAACTTCTCCATTTTATCAAAATGATGTATATTATAATAATTATCGATTAATGGAAATTAATACAATCGAAAGTATGTGTTTTATTAAAAAAAAAACAAAAAAAAAAAAGAATGAAATGTATTTGTGATTTAAAACTACCATTTTGTTATATCCACTTTATTTCTTCTGAAAATTCAGATTCTTGGAGTACTTCAAGCTATTGTGCTGCAGACACAAAAAATCATTTGCAACACCATACACAACAATCACAAGATTGCTGTCAACCACAAATTTCCACAAACTGCTCTCTAACAGCCAATATCAATTCTAATAACTATTATCGCTCACCAAGTTATTGTCCAGCTTCTTCTTCAGATTTAGAAGGTTAATTATAATTTAATTTATATTCAATGATTCTTGTTCTTATTAGAATCTAAAAATTGTAATTAATATTTTTGTTTTTGCGTTTTAAGATGTAGAAAGTCAATTGCACGATGGTTTGTTTGTAAACAATGTTTCTCCAAAAACTATTTGTGTTGCTCCAGTTCGCGTTATAAAAAAACGCAATACAGCAAATAAAAAAGAACGACGGCGAACACAGAGTATTAATAATGCATTTTCTTGTTTACGGGAAAAAATTCCAAATGTTCCATCGGATACAAAATTATCTAAGGTAAGCAGGCTTAAATTATTATTTTGTAAATATAACTTTCAAAAACTGCTAAACAAAATATTTGAGCATGTTACAAAAATATCCTGCAATATTTCCGTTTCAGAATTTGTGACTTAAGTTTCTTCGTGTCACATTTTTGGAATTATTGTTTTATTGTGCAAATATTTATTAATTTTAATTTTTATTGTATCTACAAATGCAATAAATAATTGAAGAATCGTAATTCTAGTTAATGCAAAACATTTTTTATTCACGTACATCTATGAAAACATATGTTAAAGTAGGAACTAAGGAAACTTAGAAAGTTTTATGGAATCTCCAAAATTGTCATAACATATTTTGAATATAGAAACAACGGTTTATCAAATCTAAAGTGGTATACAACTACCTTGATCAAGGTTTCTCAAAATTATGCCCTCGTATTCCTTGCCATATGTTTGGGGTAGGTCCATGGTTGCTAACTTTTATTTGGTAAAATGTCTAGATTGTGTTTTAAAAGTGATTAAAAGTGATTAAAAATGGCTAAATCGCTATATCTTCAAAGTTTTGAGTTTTATATATTTTATATTAAACTCTTTGCTCCCATAAACCCATTTTAGTTAAATATACATTTTTTGACAAACACAGTTTTTTTGATAATGCAATATGAAGTTGGCAAATGTTCACCTCTAGTATATTAGCAGGCTTCCGCTCTTTTCACAAAATTTTGAAGCACATTTTGCAACAAATGCAGTGCCAAATTTCATCTTTCAGAGAGTTAGTGTTTGTGGGTTGATCACACAAGCCCGCTCTTTCAAATAGCCCTAGCGGCGTTAAATCACAAGAATAAGGCGGCCAATTGTCTTATCCAAATCGGGAAATTACACAATCGAGAACTTCCTCATGCAATAACTGAATTGTTTGGGTGGCTGTTGGTTGTGGCGCTGTCTTATTGAAACCTAAGGTCACTGATGTTAATATGTGGTTATCATGGATTGGTAGCGCATATGCAACAGTTTTGTTTGTTTACATAACTGCTTAATGAGTCTCAACACTTAAATCATTTTGTTGAAAAGTGCGTTGTTTTCGTTCTGTTTTTCAAACAGCCAATTCACAAATGTTCGACGCAAACAATGGTTGGTCGGTTTTAATTCTTGAATGAGCTGAACTTTATAAGTGCGAATGTCAGGCTCATTCTCAACATTTTGCTTAGCAGCGGCTATGACAGCCTCGAATTTAGCGATTAAATTGCGCACATCGGTCTCAGAAGAAGCCTGATTACGAAGAATATCTGCTCGAACGAAGTGATTAGTAAAATTTTTATAATTTTGATAGTACATTTTCTTAACTAAAATTCTTTGCTTAAGAGAGCTTAAAAATTTCCAACTTTTTACTAAATAAATGTCAAAGCACAGATAGTTTACATCCTAATCCCAAATTTTGTCATCCGATCGATCTATATAAAATTATACGTATCGATCCAGTCTTCCCCGTTTGAATCCGCTGACATTTAAAGACCGATTTATCCAAATTGCGGCGACACTTACTTTCTATTTTGAGCCAATAAATAAAAGTAAATTTCGGTGGCTAAGCTAAGCTTAATAAAATTTATTTGGCTTAAAAGTCTTTCGTATGACCATGCTATACAAAAAAAAAAATGGAAAAATCAACTTTAATTAAGAAATTTTTTTAGAAATTTGCACTGCTAATTAAGCTCTTTGCTAATCCATTCACCCTGCAAACGTTTTCATCATATTAATTAACAAATTTGAAAACTTGAGGTTCCTTTATGATTTATAATGAAATAAATAATTTAACTAAAAAAGAAGTTTTAAATCAAACTTTTATTTTAGGGAATTAAGAAACAGCCTTTAAGGCCGTGTCAGATAAAACTTTTGCTTTGCGTTGCGTCAGATTTTCGCTTTGACATTTGAGTTAAAATGTACGTAAATGTATGAAAGTTGCCACATAAAGCACTTTTGACGCAGCGCAAAGCTAAAAGTTAACCAACATTCAACTTTTTGCGCGCTTTGACAAACACCTGGCTTTTATTATTTGTGTTTGTGTATTTGTGTGTGGGCGTAAACAAAAAATTCATGAGTGTTGTCAAAGTTTATTGTGACATACACCACTTGATTTACGCTTTTGCTTTAAAGTTTCAAGTGTCACGCAAAGCAACAAAGTTTTATCTGACACGGCCTTAAGTGTTTACAAACAAATGTTTCAACTCAATTAAAAAATTAATCGATTTTGGTTATTCCAATTACAGATATCAATAAAATGGATGTATTAAAAAAATCTATCAATATTTGTTAAATTAAACCAAATCGCTAACACTCCAAACAATATTTAGAACAAATAAATGCATGTTTCCTTCCAAAATTACTCATAAAAATTTATTATTTTGAGTTTCGATTAAAAAATTTAATCAAGAAAATGGAATTTATTGTCAAATAACGAAAGTTAATTAATTGTATTTGTTAAAAACAGACATTTCCTGATATTCCAATGAAATATTTTTATTAATAACTTTTTAATATGAAAAGTATTTTGCTGCTGCTTATAAAGCATATCATTCGATTCTATAAAAATTCTGTAATAAAAATATTTCTATTTCAAGCTAAATAAATTAAGTGAGAATTGCTTTTAATAAAATTGCAATTAACCTTAACTTAAATAAAAATGCTTCCAATTAGTTAATTTCATATTTTTATTTCTTTATTTATCGGATCTTTAATATTGTTACGTTTATACCTTTTATAAACGTTTTGTTGGGAGTTCTTAATTGCAAAGTAAATAACACCAGACTTTAGAGTTTTTAAATTAATAACAAGTTTATTTACTTTAACTACACACAAAGTTGACACTACAGAACAATTTACTTAAGAAACACGTCTTTACTTCATGAGGTTTATTTTTCAGCTAACTAACTAACTATCCACTCAGACGCTGCATTTAATATTTGTCCACTAGAGGTCTAGAAAAATTAAGGATCTTCTACTTCCTTTGTATCACATTTTATTGTTATGTTATTCATTCATTGTATAGTCGGCTGCAGGCCTGTCTGTATTCCTGGAATTTATTTTAAAATAGTTGTTGTTGTCTTGTGTACATAAGTTTTCTTAGAAAACTACGCAGTTAGTAAACGGTATACCCAATTGTTGTTGTTTTGCGTGTATAAAATTTATACGCAGTTTATAACTAGAAAGTTGTTGTTGGCTTGCGTGCATAAGTTTTCTTAGCAAGCCACGCAGTTAGTAAACAGTATACCCAGTTGTTTACTTTATTACTGTTATTTTTTTTTAACTTAAGCAAGACGCATCCGTAACAATATAAATAATTGAATTTTCTTCTGACAGATGTCGATTCTTTCATCAAAGTTTTATACCATTATTTGACAAAATGGCGGTTCTATTCCGTTAATCACATCACGGATTTTAGTTTGAAAATAACTGCTGATTGTCGTTTCATTTTCCTGTTAAAACTACGTGTGAGTAATATCCACGTTGTCATCATCACCAATCATGGCTTCAGGCCACATAGCGCAATATACAGTGATACGTTGAGCACGCCAAGCCTTCTTAATAATCGCTCTAGGATTTTCAGAAACGCAAATGCGGCAATTTTAATTGTTGCCATACCCTGGTAAGTAGAAATTGGCTTCTGAATAAATTGAGCGAATCAATTCAATTCCTGTATCAGTTGAACCTCGTAAGGCTTCAAAATTATATATTTATGCAAAATTCGCCATATGGTGGTTTTAGATAACCACTATTGTTGAAAGCGAGAAACTGACAAATTTGGATCTGCTTCAACACTGTGGCTCATGGCAACGATGTTTTCAGTTGAACGACCTGGTCGAACATGCGTTGGTGTTCGCACATTTTGTATCGAGCCTGTCGACTTAAATTTATCGATCAAATTCTTAATAGCGGTCTCAGAAGGGCGATTATGTTATCCGAAAATAACACGAATTTTATGAAATGTAACTTTAACAGAACCACTGTTTTAATGCAATTTTTGTGCGAAACTTTAATCATTTTAATAATTGCCAATGCATCTACTACGAAAACGATAAAGAACTAAAAGTAAAAACGATCATGTTGTTGGTGTTGCCATAATTGAAAAACAATCTTCTTGTTGAAAAACCCTGTATCTTCAGATTTTACTCTTATGCTGTTCAAATTTGTTTGTATGATTAAGGCTAAAAAATTACTCAAAGAATTTGTGTTAGGGAATGTTGAAATTTTTTTGGTAAAAAAAAACTTTATTTTAAACTTTTGAATTACGCTCTCTGCAGCCAAGACTTGAATTATAATAATTTAAATGTTTCATAATTTTTACTAAAAATCAGTTTTTGATCGAAATTTAAATTTTAGTGAACATTTGAATTGTCGCTAGTTTTTGGTTTGTTTTGTGTATCTGCGCTTTTAATTAAATAAAAGTTTTTTTTTTATTAAATTGATTTTGTATAATAGTTATTGTTTTTTGACCTTTTTAATATTTTTTAGTAGTTAATTATAAAGCACTAGGTCACTATTTAATAAAAAATTTTTTTTTTTATTAAATAGTGACCTAGTGCTTTATAATTGATTTTGTTTAATATTAGCGTTAAAAATTGTTCATTTAGGGATTCGAATTGGAAAAAATCTAGAAACACTGATTTAGCTATTTAAACTTAAAATTGTTTGAGTTAAGTTCTTTATATCGTTGATAAAAAAAGGGATATAGAGGAATTTCATATATTAAACAAGGATTTGAGACTAATTGACGTGAAGTCTAAATATTTTAATTTGAAAGAAAGCAATGTGCGTCATCCAGGCTTTATATTTTAAAATTTTTTGTCTAAAGTTGAAATTCTACCACTATTGGAAAGGGCACTTCAACATTTAAAGTTTTTTCTTTTTAGTTTGCGTTTTTGCACTTAATTTTTACACATTAGACTTTTACTGGTAGAGAAAATATTACTTTCTATTAAACATTAGTGAACGAGCCAAGATCCTTATTAATAAATAGTTCACAATTAAAATAAGCTGTTCTAAAAATTACGGTAAATACATTAGTGTAACCTTTTAATTATTCCACACGGTCCAAAAGCAGCGGGATTTCAATGCACATAGCCTTATAAATTTTAATAATTTTTTTTTCTAATCAAACAGAGTAATTTTCCAGTTCCATTTAAATTGCATCAAATTCATATTATTGTAACGGATGTGTCTGTCTTGCTTAAGTTTTAAAAGAAAATAATTAAGCATTAAAGTAAACTACTGCGTATGTTGTTTACTAACTGCGTGACTTCCTAAGAAACATTATGCACGTTAGACAACAACAAATTTCTAGTTACAAACTGCGTAGTAAGTTTATACACGCAAACAACAACAATTTGTTTTCTAAGAAAACTTATCTACACAAGACAACAACAAATATTTTAAAATAAATTCCATGAACAAACTTTATCAATATTAAAACAAAAACAAAAATACACACAGACATACAGGCGCCTATACATTGAATGGACAACATACAACAACAAAATGTGATATAAAGGGAGTAGAAGATTAATTTTAATTTTTCTATACTTTTAGTGGACAAATATAAAAGGGCAGCGTCTGAGTAGATCTCGTGAAGTAAAGACGTGGATTTTAAGTAAATTGTTCTGTAGTGGCAACTTTGTAAATAAAAGTAAATAAACTTCTAATTAATTTAAATGCAAAAAAAGGAAGAAATGCATTTTCTCAGCAAAGCATTTATTTCAAAAACGTTTGCTGTTGCTTAAATTTAATTTTATTTCTGATTGGTTAAAACATCTTTGTATTTTTCGGCGAATTCTGTTTCTCTGCTCAATTAAGTGCAACGTGACTGCATTAAGTTTATTGTGCAAGATTTGTTTCTCTCGAACGGGGATTTGTAGTGCTGCTTCTTGTGCTATGTAAGTGATTTTATTTAACAATTCTTTTATATTTAAGCTGGTCACTAGAGCACTGTGAATATTGTTTTCTCTTATCTTTTTATCGCCCCATTTGCTGATAAATTTCCGATTGGCATGCTTGTACAACGGCATTTGTTGATTAAGTTCAACCATGCAACTGTGAATCCTACATGTAATGGGTACATGATCCGAGTGAGAGTTTCTGGGTGTGTTACAAGAAAGGATATTTTCAACAAGGAATTAGAAAAAATTATATCAACGGCAGATGGTTGTGTTGGAACTAAGTTTTGACTAAAGCGGGTACAAGAACTTGTTGAATGAATATAGTAGTTTGAGATGAGTTGGTGATTAAATAAAGCTATGCCAGCTGTGTTATTTTTCATACAATTCCAACCAGTGTGGCGGGCGTTGAGGTCTCCAAATATAAAAAATCAGTTCTTCCAGCTGTTATTTTGTTTATATCATTTACAAAATTTGCGGTGTATTTGGGGCAGTAAGCAGAAGTCAATCTAACCGTTTTATTGTTTATGGATATAACGATGGAAATGTTTTCTATTGCAGACGTTGCAATTCTAGGTGCACGGTGATGTGGAATGAATTTTTTAATATAGAAAATAATTAAACAAATTTACTTTATGATTTTTGTTTAAAAATGTTTCATTCAAATGTTTCAAGATATTTGTTTTTCGCTGAGAAATTCTTAAGCTGTGTAATAGTTGCATTGCTCGTTAATGCCCCTAGCATTTCAATGCATAACGTTTAATATCTGTTTAGTAATTGATTTATAAGACATGCTTTACTAACATCATACACAAAACACACATTTTGTCATACTTGTTTTTGCAATTCTGGAGAGCATCAAGTGCTTCAAAATATATTTCTAAAATCGTTTTCATTAAAAATATTATCGTCTTCATTATTCTTATCGCTTGATTCGCCATTTCTGCAAATTAAATTCTGCGATCTTTTCCTTTTGATGCACAAAAAAGGTGGAGGAAGAGCATATTTGAAAGCTTGAACAAAACTATCCTCATTTCATGACACTAAATCTCTTAAGAACTTTTTTGTGGACCTATTTGTCGGTTGTTTCTGTATTACTTTACGCCGAACAAGTAAATATTCTTTTCTAGATGGGCATTTTGGATCGTCTGTTCGGTGATTGATATTTTTGTGGTTCCTCTTTTTATAATTATAGCATTTGTATACCATGGGACCTACGTCAAGAACTTTGAGTAATCGTGGGGACCCCACGGCATAATTTTAAATTTCGGACCCATTAATTAGCTTCCAAGATCTTGGGATTTAACGTCGTTAGACTTTTTTCTGTGGGGATATTTGAAGTCCTGATAAGCTCGAAACAATTGACCACTTGAACGAAATACGCCGCTTTATTGTTGATATACGGCCACAAATGTTGGAAAAAGCCATGGAATATTGGACTTCCAGATTAGACTAATTCCGAGCCAGCCGTGGCGATCAGTAGTCATATGTAAATTATAATGTCAGAAGATTGTCATGGGAATAAAGTAAATTTTATGTCTATTTAAAAAATTCTTCTTCGTTGTATTCCATTTCAAAGTTCTGATGAATACTGCTCTTATGCACGTTGGCATTTAGATAAATTGTAAAAGCAGCAAAAGCAACAGCAATATTGACAGAAAAGGACCAACAAATATGTCTGGAAGAAGAGGAGGAAAAATCAAGCACTGTTTTTAAGTGCTACACTGAGCACGAGAAATATGAAACTCAAAATGCAACTTTGATTCTACAGAAATTATTGTTTTATTAAATTTTTTAAACACTGGCAAATCGAAAATACTTTTGGAACTAGATTTAATGTTTTTTTCTTTTATTTTTAAAAAATCCTTGAATTAATTTAAAGAAAAATATATTTTCACTGGTTGTATTAAGAGAACTTGAGTTTGAATCACATTTACAGTGTGTGAGTGTATATTTTGAAAATATTTTTGAGTGCCACGAAAAACTTCTATAAAAAAAGTTATTAAGCACTAGGTCATTATTTAATAAAAAATTTTTAAAAACTTTATTTTTTATTATTTTTTCAATATTTCTTTTTTGTTTATCCTGGTGATGCCAACCAATGATTTGGCGAAATATTGAAAAAATAATAAAAAATAAAGTTTTTAAAAATTTTTTATTAAATAATGACCTAGTGCTCAATAATTAACTACTAAAAAATATTTCTTTATGTTTTTGATTTTTTGTAATTTTATTTTTCAGATAAAAACCCTCAAGCTGGCCATATTATATATTAAATATCTTGTTGAAGTCTTAGATGGTGATCAAGATCCCAAAAATGGTTTCCGAGCCGATCTAAAACCCTTACATCGCAAAAATTCCCATGAAAAGAGAGCATATATACGAAATGAAACAAAGGTAATTAATTAATAAAACAAGGTATTTGTTAAAACAAAATTAATAAACATTTGCTAAATGTTCTACATAAGTCACTAAAAATTATGAATAAACAAAAAATAAAAAAAATACACACAACACAGAGCATGATAACGAAGGATTAATATTATTTAAAGAGGCCTTATTAATGTGTTTACCAACAGCAATTGCAATGAGATGCAAACAAAAATTTTGACAATAAACAGGCATAAATTTATAACCAGAAACAAGTGAAATGCCTCATTAAGCGACACTTAAGTAAATTATATTTTTCTTTATTTAATTATATTATGACCAGACAGACACCAAAAATCGATGGATAAATTTATATAGTAAGTAGCGTGCGTTATACCGCTAGCACTTAAAAGTCATTGTTGGTTTATTAAGTACATAAATATGTTAAAACCTCAAAAACATTTATTGCTTAGTGTTGGAGAATTACTTCAAGAGTGGATGTTAAGTGTAACTGGTGTAAAATGTTTTAATCTCTCTCTATTGCATTATTGTTATGACAAGAGAAGGGTGGTTGACTTTTAATAATTTTCTATCGTTTTGTTGTTGGCAAATATCAAGTGCATATAATTTTTTGTTTGTTTCTGTTTTTAATTCGGCAAGTGTTTCAAAAAACAATAAAAATATCTTGTAATTGAGTTCATTTAATGTTTAGAGTAAAAAGCATTTACTGATAAAGCAAAATTATATACATATTTATTTTCTCGTATGGTACACTCTGTCGGTAAACCACATGGCCAATTGAAGTTTTTTTTTGCGTGTGGGTTATGCATTGGAATATTAAAAGCTTATCGTATTTTAAAAATACACCCCTTTTAAAATTTATTTAAAAAAAATTTGGTTAAGAATACGATAAGTATTTGATTTATACAAATCCTATTCGGTCATCTCAAAAATTTTTACTCGATTTTATTATTCGTAATTAAAATAAAACTTTGTCATCCTCTTTCGGTAAAGCCACAAACTGGAAAGTGAATAACAATTAAATCTGCAGTCGCCTTTACTAGATAGATGATTGATGCACAGTTATTTGTTCCGTTTGCAAAATGAAAACATTAAGTAAAAAGAGACAAATGTGACACATTTAAAGATTTTTCTATTTTCAAGGCTTCAGTCCACTTCGATTTTGTTGAATGTTTTTCTTTGCCTGCTTTTTGTTTTTAGTTGTATTCTTAGAATTCTTGGCCAATGTTAGTTACTTTGTTGCTTTTTTCACCAAAAAATCTTTTTCTAAATGATCTTTGTCAAACTTTCAACCCTATATACTCTTCGGCAGGTGACAGCACCATTTGTCATTAGAACTCATTTCGTAATATACCGGACCAGTTGGAAGTAAGTTCCAAAAGGCAGAACATTAATGATACAACCAATCACTATCTCGCAGCAATCTCGAAATGGGGTTGTGCGAATAGAGTCGATTTTAATGCCGGTAAGACACAATATTGCATGCTTACGTATAGATGTGTGTTCGGAAATGGTGTTGCGTCGGTTTCTAAAGAAGCTTTCAAGTGCCTCTGTTTTCTAAAAAGGCGTAAGAGATAATTCTCCGCCTCCGATCTCCGTACTATTTATACCAGCTATATCCGTCCAAATATGGAATACAACTCTCATTTATGGGCCGGCGTCCCAAAGTCTGTTTTGGAGTTGCTCGACCGAGTAAAGGAGAGGGCCAAGAAGCTCATTGGGGACAGTAGGGTAACCAACTCTATTGATTCTCTGGAGCATCGAAACAATGTGAGATGTATTTTACTGTTTTATCGGGAACTTGTTCCCGTTGCCTTCACGTTTTTGCGTTTAACTCTACATTCGGTAAGAGCACATCCATTTTGTGGTTGATTGGCCAATGAATCGCACTATGCATTACAGGGAAAATTCGTTTTTTAGTAGAAAGAGTCCGTGTGTGGAATAAACCCCCTCCAGAGGTCTTTCCTGCCACTTTCAATGTAGGAAAGTTCAAATTGAATGTCACCCATAACCTGATTTCCTAGTTCTGACACAATGCATTGCATGTGTAGCGGTCATCTGCTGAGTACTGGTCCGAAGCAAAAAAAAAAATAATAATAAATTGCTCAAATTGAAGATATTACAATATTGACGACGGATGTCTCGTAATTTCCCTATTCTTTTTTTAAATAACGCAACAATTTTTAAATAATTTTTCAAATTTAAATTTAATAAATTTTGAAATTAAAATATACGTAAACTTAAGCCTAATTAAAATGATTAATTTGGTTATCAAATTTTTTAATCTTAAATTAAAAACAAAAAATATTAAAATTTTAAAACAAAAAAAAATTTATGGAAACCAGCAAAATGAAACGCTGTTTCTTTCACGCCATATCTATTTGGTAGGGTCTAAAAATATAAGATAAAGAGAATAGGGGAAGAGAGGAACTCTACAACTATTCTCTTTACACACATTATTTACAACAACAAACTAAGAATTGCAGCGACAAAAATCGTCCAATGTAAATTGGGACTATATGAACACAGCTGACAATAAAATATAGCTAGTATGAGATACGGTGCTTCAGTTAGCTTAAGCATAGGCTTTTCAAAAAATAAAAATTTTCAAAATCGATTCACAAATGGCCCTTTTTAAGTTGGTTAAATTTAGATACCCAGTAGTCAAAAATAGCCTAGTATTTGGAATCATTCGCATCCGGTAAAATTAAATCGCCTTTTTTTAAAGTAAATAAAAGTATTTAATGAAGATTAAAACATATTATGATTTTTGTTAAATAAATTTTCAAATTGATTTTGTTACAATAATTATAAATTTTCTTTACAGTCAATTAATCGCCAAAGCAAAGGTCGCACTGGTTGGCCACAAGATGTGTGGGCGTCAGAATTAGTTCCGGAGCAAGAGTAAAACTTTTGCTGTTTTCTATAATAGAAAATACATTTATAATACCTATGGATTCCTTAGTTTATTATTCCTTTAAGAAAATTTAAAAAAAAAATGTTACAATGCCAAAGAAACAACCAAACAAACAAATCAGCAGAATATAAATGTGTATTATTTACATATAAATCCTTTGTTAATTGATCTATAAAACGCAACTAGTAAGTATAAACATTTAATAAATATAAGCGAGTATGTATATTTTAACGTTGTAAACATTCTTAACAAATTAATAAGTAACATTTTCCTAGAAAATTTTATTATGTAAACAAAATGATGTAATTGAAGTGATTAATAATGTACCCAGAACATAAAATCTTTTCATGAAAATGTAAACGTTTAAAAATAGTGCCGCAATGACAGAAATTTTTATTATTTTAAGGGAAGAAAATTATTTTGCTTCTAATTGTACGAACATTTTTATGTAGAACTGCATGCCTAAGCTCGGGACACAAAGATTTTTATAGATTATTATTTTTTTAATCCCATTTGTACTTTATAGGAATGAAAAAATGTCTCGGCAACTCTAACATCAAAAACAAACCAATCTTAATGAAATTAAGTAATTTTTAAGCAAAGAGAAAAATTACCGTTACATGCCTCGGTTTTAGAAAATGGTGTTTAATTTTATTTTTTTTGGTTTATATTAAATAAAAATAAAATCGGTTTACAAAGCAATGAAAAATTACTAAGAATTGCAAATGAATTCAAGAGTTTTTAGCGAGGAGCAGTGACATGACACAGCATGACTAAGACAAAACTAGCATCGCAGCCGCTTAAACACCTTGCATACTAGAAACTGTTGCGGACGGAATCTAAAATAAATGAAATAATAGATTTTTTCTCCATACAAAGGAAAAATATTAGCTGCCTCATAATATAAAAATAGTTAATTATTTGTATTCTGTTTATACAGTGTGTCCGCTGGGAAGGTATATTACTTTGTTTTGCTGCCATTTTATTAAACATTAGTCTTGGCTATTCATATTTGGCAGTCGTGAAGTAGACACGTGTCAAATTTATTATGGAAAAATATTCAATAAACCAACGTGTTTTAATCGTTAAAATATTTTATCAAAATCAATCATCGATTACTGCTACGGTGAGAAACTTACGTGAAATTTTTGGAAGAAACAACGTGCCAACAAAGTGCATTATTTATTATATAGTTAATAATTTCGAAGAAAGAGGGTCTGTAGGTGATAGGCGCAAGCATGGATCATAACGTACTGCAAGGTCGGCTGAAAACATTACTGCTGCTCAAGAAAGTGTTTAAAGCAATCCTCAATAGAACAGTCGGTTCTGGGGAATAAAAACCCTCAATTTATTCAACTGTTACTTTTGCAAAATGGTCAAGAGGAACTATTGGACCTTAATTCTTTGTAAATGAAAACGACGTAACGTTAACTGTGAATGGGGAGCGATATTGTGATATGATTGAAAATTTTTTAATGCCACAACTGCATGCTTTGGGCCAGGATTACTCCAAGACCTCTTTCCACAACAACTTATGTCAAGAAATGGTGATGCTGATTGGCCACCACGGTCGCCTGATTTGACTGCTCCGGACTTCTTTTTGTGGGGATATATGAAAAGCAAGGTTTTTGCAAACAGACCAGAAAGGCTTGAGCAACTCGAACAAAATATTCGTGAAGAAATTAATGAAACACCGCGTAAAATCTGTGAGAATGTAATGAAAAATGTGCTCAAAAATGCTCGCATTTGTGAGGCTAACAGAGGCGAACATTCATCTGATATTGTATTCCATACATAACTGCCGACATTAAATAAAACATTTATCAATATAAGACCCATTCTCTTTCATGTAATTAAAAATTATAAACAAAGTAGTGAACCTTCCCAGCGGAAACTCTGTGTTTGTAGTCAACTTTCACGGCATTGCTATTCCTACCAACTAAACAATAATTTACATTCTTACGATCAATAGCAATACTCACTTGTTTCAATTTTATTCTTTTTCTTTAAATACTTGTTTCAAACTAAACACGTGTACAAAAATCTTTTTTACCCAAAAAAGATTCAAAATTTGTATCTTTCGAAATGTATACAAATAAGTAATTTTGAGCATTTAACCTTTTGATTTTTAGGTGACTATTTGTCTTTCGTGTTAAGAACAAAAGAAAAATAATCAAAAAACGTGTAAACAAATTTCAAGTTTCTTTAAATAAAACTAGTGTATTGACTTACGGTGAGTACTTTTTTTTATATTTTTTTGGCAATTTAAATTTATTTACTTAGAAAATACACAATTAAATTGTGGAAGTTTATTATTGTAAATTATTGAAAACCTCGAGGTTAACTTCATTGTTTATCTTATTTACGTCTTCACTTTTTGTTTACGAGTGTATAGATTGACTATTAGAAAACGGAAACGATTTTACAAGAAAGACAACAGTCAGGAAACTTTAAGGGGCCTTACTGTAAACTAATTTAAATGACAACATAATATCCTTGTCATGAGAATTATGTGGTATTTTATTGTGGCACAAACAAGCAAACAAATCTAATTTAAACAAGAAATGAATTTTATGTTTATTAATTATTCTACCAGTAGATATAATGAAATATAAAATCACGTTATCTTATATTTTACTTGCCAATTTTTAAAGATATCGAAAAAATTAATGATATTAGTTTTTCGTGTTATCATTATTATTTATTTTAAAATAATTTAATTTAAATAAGTTACAAAAATTTTGCTGGAATATTTTTGAGTTTGTTTTGAGAGAAGAAAGACGAATAGAAATTTATTGTCAGATTATAGTGTTTTGCCTAGAATGACTTAGTCAGTTCAAGGTGCTTCACATAAGGAGAATTTTAAAAATATTTAATGCATAATGATGCTCTATAAAAGATTTAATTATTCGTAAAAACTTAAAAAAAACCTATTTGAAATTTTTTTCAACAGGGTGATTTATTTGCAACAACAACATGTACAAAACTGACGAAGATGATGTGGATATTTTAGATATATTTGAATATAGGGTTTTTCAACAAGAAGTTTGTTTGCTAAATAAAAAAAAATAAAACAAAATATTTAGATTAAGTTAATTCAAATTTGTATTGCATTACGAAGAGAAAAGTTCGATCGCGATGACAGATGTCGATTCTTTCATCAAAGTTTTTTTCAGAAACCCAAATGCGGCAATTTTGCTTGTTGGCATACCCTGACATGGTGATATCCCAACGAAGACCTTGGTTTTTTTCACAACGGGGATGAAAATTGACTGTCGGTGGGGCTGCTCAGCAATGAAGGCTAGTCACTGGTCGCTGTGCTGTCTTATATCCGACTATCCTTCTACTTTCACCACCTGTTTCATCTATTCTCTATCCCTTTCCTAACGAATGTAGCACGGTACTTGACTAAATAGGCATCGTTGCCTGAAGTGCTACTTCTCTTTAAAAAAAAAATTTTTGCAACAATTTGAAAACAAACTTTTGTTGAAAAACTCGATATATAAAAGTGTTAAATTTATGTTTTTACTTTAAAAGCGTTAGCTGATTCAAGAAAAAAAAGCTATTTCATTTAAACGATAATCAACGTTTTTGGAATTGTTTTTATAAATAAACATGTACATAAAATATTTTTTGGAATTTGCGAATTAACTTATTTTTAGTATGATATACTTAATTAAAAAATATAATTATAACCAAAAAAAAAGTAACATGAAATGACCTATTGTGTGTTTACAAATTAAGAGGTTTTTAAATACACTAAGAACACCTTATGAACACAAAACAACAACAAAGCTTTTTAGTAAAATTCCACGAACTAAGATTACCATTTAATAAATAAAAACAACTAACGCAGAACAAGAAAAAACACAACAAATCAAACACCTACACTGAATAACGTTAACAACGTCATTTTTATTTGAAGACGTTGTAGAAACGTTTAAAACAAATATAAAAGTTCCCTCTCTTGGGCAATAGTACAGTTTAATTGTGAATATTGTAGATTGAAGTGATCTAGTGAAGACACAAAAGTTGATCAGCATCATGTATTTTTGGGTATATAAAAGTAAATAAACCTCGTAATTTATTTAAAACTCTAAAAGTTGTATGCAATTATTTTGCAAGAAATGAACTTTGTAAACTAAATGCTTATTAAGGGAATAAACGTAACAATATAAGTAAACCTAACAGGAATAAGGAGCCATGCATTATTTTAAAGATTTTTGTACTTTTTATCTTAAATAAAGGTGTTATGAACATGCAAACCATATATACCTTTTAACTTCACATATCACACCCTAAGTACAAAAGGATCACAACTCAAAATTTTCAAAAACTGACTTTTTTTCCAAAAATTAATTTAGAGTACACATCTCCAACTACTGCAAAAATTTCTTTCACATCACTAAGTGCTTTAACTGGAGAAATACAGTTGTCTATTTTTGTGATAAGTGTGTTGCTTCTGCACGATGTTTTTTTTTTTTTAATTTTAGTATTTTGAGTTGTGACCCTTTTGTATTTAGGGTGCAATATATCTTCAATAGCTTTCCTTTTACATATCAAAGATTTTGAGTTAAATTTCAACTTACTATCAACACAGCTACAGCCTGTGCTATGGAGGTGTTTTAAATAAATCACATTCGCCGCAACTAGTCAACAAAAATTTTACTGGCACCTTACCAATGTAGCTAACCCAGCGATTTTTCTTTTATTTTGTAGCTGAAAGTGACAACCTCTTTAATTCTTTTTTTTTCAACGGACAACATTGACCTTTTTTATTTTTTTATTCAATTCAATTGTTTATTTATGTAATATTGTTTGTAAACATTTTTTCCTGCCAATCTTTCACAAAGCGTTAAGGATTTAATCCTTTTCTGCTTAAATATAGTGTTAAAAATTTATATAAAAAGTACAAGGGTAAAATCGAAAATGAGAAAAATAAATACATAAATCATCAGATAAATAATGCTCAAGACTAGAAGGAAATGTGGAGAAAAATAAAAGATCTAGTATTAAAAAGACTCAGAAATATGATAGAAACTGTGATATTTAGACAAATAGAATATAAGGATAACTTTCAAATAGCCGAAAATTTTAATAACTATTTCATCAATAGCATTAAGGAAATTAGAAACTCCATTGAATATGTGCAATATAAAAATATAATACCTGCAATAAATTTAAAATTGAAATTCCGTGCAATATCTTTACAAGAACTTAAAATAATATGTAAGAATATTAAGAAAAAACCTGACTACAATAGAGTATCAATCAATATGATTTTGGATAACTGGAACACAATAGGAAATATTATGCTAAATATTATAAACGAATCACTGGAAACTGGAATATTTCCAAATAATTGGAAAAAATCTATGATTACACCCACTGAAAAAGTTAAAAATACCAACAAATGTGAGGAATACCGTCCAATAAACATGTTAAAAACGTTTGAGAAAATAATTGAAATGAGTGTTAAAATTCAATTAGAATGTTATATTGAACAACACAAGTTACTTTCAAAGTATCAGTCGGGTTTCAGAAAAAAGTACTCTTGTGAAACAGCAGTCAACTATGTCATAAATAGGTGGAAATTTATAAAGGGGAATAACAAAATAATAGCAATTTTCTTAGATTTTAAAAGAGCGTTTGAGACGATTGATAGAGATATTTTATTACGGAAACTTTATAAATATGGAATTCAGGATACTGAATTGAAATGGTTTGAGTCATATTTAACATATCGCAGACAATTTACGAAGGTGAATGGCACATTATCAAATACTACGAGAATTGACTTCGGAGTACCACAAGGCTCAATTTTAGGAGCGCTGCTGTTTATTATATACATAAATGATATGGAAAAAGTTTTGAAAAAATGTGAAATTGTTTTATATGCAGACGATACGATGATTTTTACTGAAGCGGCAACGGAGGAGATATGTCACGCTAATTTATCTGATGATATGTATAACATTATGAAATGGTTGAGAATGAATAAACTAAAGTTAAACGAGAACAAAACTAAAATAATGGAAATAAATATGAATACTAATATAATATTTTAAATTAATGATATAATAATAGAGAAAGTTAATAATATAAAATATCTAGGTGTTCTGATAGACAAGGACTTAAAATTCAAAAAACATATAGAATACATATGCAAACAAATTGGTAGAAAAATCGGGTTTTTTAAACTTATAAGGAACAAAATATCAATTATAACGGCAATAAACATATACAATACAACGATAAAACCACATTTTGAATTTGGATCTACTGTGTTATATACATGCTGTACAAAACAGCAGATATCAAGGATGCAGAAACTACAAAATAAGGCAATGCGCGCAATAATCAAATGCAATCGATTTACCTCAGTGGGACATATGTTGAATACGCTCAAATGGTTTAATATAAGACAAAGATTAGAATTGAACACAATTCATTTTATTCAGAAAATAAAAACGGGAGAGGCGCCTGATTATTTAGTGGAACAACTCAGATACATTGGTGATATTCAACCATACAACTTGAGAAATGCTACAGATTTTAGACTACAACGACCAGATAATAATACAATGCGAAGATCACTGTTATACAAAGGATTGAAGCTATACAACATGGTGCCGAATAATATTAAGAATGAAATTAATCCGAATGTATTTAGAAGAAAAATTGTAACCTTTGTAAAAAATATTTAATTTGGTGCAGATTTGATGTAACTTGCGAAAGAATGTATATTGCTATATGAAAGTATTAAAAAATAATACTAATAAATAATAATAATAATAATTATTAAAAAGTAAGAGAAAAATGTTCAAAAAACCTTTACAGACAAATTTTTGGTATAAGATAAAAAGTTTTATTTAAAACTATGATAAGACCAGCTCATTGATCTGTACGAAGTCAGACTGAAAACATCTGTTTTTAAAATTTAATGTCATCGATCGATTCTGTATTTTACAAGTTCAACGTTGACTAGTGAATGTAGTCGTTGTGTGGAGTAGTGTCAAGGCAGATTGTAGATCATTTTTAGTAGTTTATTTTGCGCAATCTGTAGCTTTTTGATATGACAATGAGCTGATGTAGACCAGACTGGAGCAGCATAAAACAACATTGTCTGAAATATTGCCTTAAATATAAAGATTTTATTGTTTATGTTAAGTTTATAGTTTCTGTTTATTAACGGATACAATAACCTGATTGACTTGTTGATTTTATCAACAATATATGGCATGTGATCCTCAAACTTAATTTTGGGGTCCAAAACAATACCTTTCCATTTTATAAAATACAGATATGTAAGCGTATTATTAAATCTGCATTTTGTAAAATTGTATATTTGCTAGTCAGCAAATAAATAAAATTTATTTCGCCATACAACTTTTTACTTACACTTTTGATAATTACTCAAACAAATCTCATTTTTTTTTGTTCCTATTAATTTCTAATACTTTGAACAATTTAACAGCAACTAAAATTTAATTTTAACAATAAAAATTAACTATTGCATTTACAGAGTTTTTATACTTTTACTTTTTTTGTTATAATTTTAATCGCATATTTTTGTCGCATGAATTGAGATTTAAACGTTTTTTTACAGTTATAACTTTTTGTTATTTGAAATATATTTCTGTAAACAATATATTTGTTTTTAAGAGACAACACTGCAGTTTTCTCTGATGTTTGCAACCCTGATGATTATCAGTTACAGACTACTTTCTTCACTTGCTTTATTACCCACTTATACTCTATGAAATACTTTTCTTGTAACGATTTATACAGAATCAATAAATTTCTACATCGAGTTTTTCGTTTCTCTTGTAAAAAAAGTTAAAATATCAAAGGTCAGTTAGAAGAAGTCTTGCAATATTCAAAGCACAAATATATATAAATAGCACGGAGAATAAAACAAAAATTAATAGGAAAATAAGTTGAAATTATAAAAGTGGTCAAAAATAAAAAGTACAGTTTGTTTTAAAAATAGATAATTTTATATAATCGGTGAATTAATAAATCTGCGAGAATGTCTTTATTACGATTATTTGCAATTATGTATGATATGGATTTTGTAGAACATTTATAAAACACAAAGTGTTTGGTACGAAAGTGTTTTCATTTTTAAATAAGGAAAACACAAAACAAAAAAAAAAGCTTTTAAATAAATCAAGCAAAAAAAAACCCTAAAACTCTTTTTTGTGTACCAAGTGGAATTCTTCACACCTTATTTTCTAACAAAAAAATTAAAAACCAGAATAAAAAAACTAAAGCGGACGCCATTTTGTAAGGCCGATACCAAACACAAAAACAGGAATTGTGTTCAGATCAAATATACCAATAAAAAAAATCGTTCAATTTCCTATAAGAATTCTGTACAGAGGAATTAAACATTTTGTTGAATACTCCTTTTGGTACTAGTGTAATGTTTACTACGCAAAACGAGAAGCAACAACAACTTCAACAAAAATCGGGCAATTTATACAGAATAAACGATAAAAGAGCTGCCGTAAAGAAAAGAATTCTTGTCCATCCCTCGACCATGTTCAGAAACTTCAATTGTCAATTGACGACATATTCTGCGATAACGGCAATGAACAACTGTAATAGACAAAACGCTTCACTTAGAATTATTTGCCAGCAACCGTGGTTTATAAGAGCCCAAGCTTAAGTTGTGACAGCGATCTTTTAATCTTCTAATTTGATCAAACAACACTTAGCCTTTTAAAGAAGGTTCAAGGTCGTTCTGTCCACTTAACTTATATTGTTAAGTTATATGCATCGTTAATAACAAGGATTTCAACAAAATATTTAATTAGAAAGGATTAAAAGGATAAAAAACTCAATTTTATCAACTCGATAAAACATTTTCGCTTTGAACGGATAAATTATATTGAATTGAAAGAAGCAAGGATTTTACCTGGAAAGTAATCTCCTTAAGACGATTCGAAAAAAAGCTACACGGAATCTACAGCAAGGACTTTCTAGCAACATGAAACTTTTGGAAAGTTCTCGGTTTGAAGCCATCAATAATGCTTTGTCTATAGGGTCAGGCAGTAGCACTGTTTTCGGACGCATAGAATCATATTCTTGCAAAATGGTTGCTGCTGACAAGGCTTTGTACAAACGCTTCACAGCTGAAACTCACGGCTATGGACCACATGATTTGCAGGCCCTTTCGCCACCACAAACACTGGTTGATATGTCACCAAATTTTCATCGCAATAATAGCCAATCGGGTGATGAGGGTGTCATTTTGTGTGACACTATATCACGTAAGACTTTGTTTTATTTGATTGCAACTTTAAATGCATCATTTGAGCCTGATTATGACTTTTCGGACGCTAAGGTAAGATATTTAAGGTTTTTTAGTTTAGTTTCCTTTTTGCAGTCTGAACTTAACGCTTTTATTTGCAGATTTGTTTTAAGGATTTAATAGATTTTTTTTAATTTTGTTTTTTTTTACCTACTTACGTATATAAAAGGATTATTTTGACAGATGGTTTCATAGCCCTTGTCTTATTTTTGTATCTCAACAACAAACAATATTAAGAAAAGCGCCAAGTTCTTTGTCAATTGCAAAAATTATACCACTATATTACAAAATAAATTCTACTTTTGCGTTAAATTATGTATAGTGTTGATCATTTGACCGTTATTGTAGATCAAAGTTCCATTCATTGTGTGAAACAAAGTTTATATAACATTTTAAAGCCAAAGTGGCATACGGATTTTTTACTGCCTTATCCATATTTCTTTAAATGTATCATAAACTTTGGTTGATCTTGATTTTAATTGCAATTTACTAAACTGCATTTTAACTTTGTATTTAGTTTTTAAAAATGCATCCCAATTAAGTGCCAAAAGCACTCAAGCCACAACGTCGCTCAACATAAAATTGTTGCATTGATTTCTTGCTGGGACAAAAAAATTTATTAGAAATTAAGTTTTTAAAAATTACAACTTTTAAAAATTCTATAATACTTTTCTATTTATCAATTGATGGTGGCTGTATTTTCTCATCATCGGAAATTACAGTCATGTGTGAGCTTCAACAGCTTGCTTAGAATCGTTATATCCAGATCACTCACTACCTCATGTACCATGTTTCCACTGTAGTACAAATTGCTTAATTCAGTCTTTAAGATATTTTAAGTTATCCTGTTTATAATTTAATGATTTGCTATTTGTCTATATTAATTTTTGCTTTTATTGCAATTTATATTTTAATTTGTTGCAATTAAGCACAAACTCCTAAATCCATTTTTTAAATAAATATTTTTATTGCATAATTTTTGTTTTTTCTTAACTTAGTAAATTTTTTAATAAGGACAATATCCAAAAAATAATTCTGCTAAACTTGACATTGTAATTTTTGTTTTTAAGACATAAGAAAAAATGTTATAAAACGAAATAAATAAATTTCTACAAAAATACTTTTTTGATATGTATGTAGAATATAGATACATACATATATGCAGTACAAAGAAATTTATTTTTAGATGAAATATTTGTACACACATGTACATCATATGTATATTTATAACACGTACGTACATTGTGTATTTAAATAAATATCTCTCGAGAATGTAGTTTTTGATGTAAAATTTTATATTTTAATAAACAACGTTAGCACGTAACTAATTTCATTGTTTATAGTATTTTATATAAAAATAAAGAAATTCCTTTGTCTCCTGAATACAACAGTTAGTTACCGTAAGTGAGTATAATATAAAGTATAAATTGTTTTAATTGTTGGCAGAAGATAAAAATATTTAAAATCATAGAGTTGGGTAAATAAAATTAATTTTAATAATACAATTTAAAATTTTCATAAATGTCGAATGAATTGGAAAAAAATAATAAATAAATATATTAAAAAAATAAATTTTTTTTATAACTACGGCCGTAATGTTTTTTCAAACACTATTTCATTAATACCTTCTAGTTAACACTGTTTTGTTGGCTACTGTTTGTTAATTTGTAATTAACTATTTTTATTAGGGAATAAGCTTTTCTCGTTCTATTTTCATTTAATCAACCTAAAGGTTATTGAACCTTCAGGTTTGAGAATGAAAAGTTTCCATTACTCATTCACGTGAACGTTGCAATAGTTGTTGATGTTATCTACAACTTTCAAGTTGTTTTTCTGTACTTTTCTTTTCGTTTATAATTCATTTATTTTTAAACGGTTTCTTTTAAGTGTTTGGGTTTTAGAACTTGAAATATGTAATTTTGAAATATATGTTAAAGTACTTTTAATTTCTATTTTAATTATTATTTTTATAACAAATTAAAAAAAAAACATAAAAAAGGAGCAACATCTTTTCAATTTTTACCCATTTGGAGGTATTTTAAAAATGTCTATATAGTAAAATGCATATTTTCACAATTGCTTATTTCTATTGCTAAAAACCTATATAAATTTTGAATATCGCCTCCTGTAGTCTACTAAATCGCACCATTTCAATTATGGGCCATTTTTTTGCATTCTAAACATGTCTGTACAGAAAAAGAAAAAAGAATTTTTCTTGATTTAATTTGTTTTATTTTGACTTTTTGTGTTTTGCTTTCTATAAATAGACAAAGTTATCGTTTTTATAAATATAATTGCTTTTTATATCAGTTTTTTTTTATTTTTGCACCGAAATGTTAAAATAATTCAATTCTGTTAACTTAACATTTTTTGAGTGCGGAGAATGTAAATTATTACAGGATTGCCAAAAATTGTTAACTGACGGAGCTATCTTCAAAAATTCTATTTTTTATTAAAATGAATCGATTTAATTGAAAAAAAAGATCCTAATTAATTCGTTCACAAGATATATTTTAAAATAACTAATATATTACATTGTGATACCGAAGTAATGCCATTTTGGCGCCAAATTATAAAAAGAATTTGTTTTCAACACAGAAGAATGTGAATTTATTATAACTGCATATGAATTTTATCAATGTTTTCATCGTCGTTGCTTGTGACTTCTCCAATTGGCGATTTTTGGTCTTTTCGATTTTATCACACAAAAAAGAAAACAGAAATTTGTTGTATTTTAGAAGAAATCAATAGTTTAGATCTAGGAAATAATTCTATTTTGTCAAAATATCAATCAGGGTTTCGTAAAAATACACGTGTGAAACGACTGTTAATTATGTAATAAGTAAATGGAAGAACATAGAAAAAACAAAAAAAGTGAGTGCAATATTTCTGGGTTTTAAACGAGCTTTTGAAACAATTGACAGACAAATAATGATGAAAAAACTATATATGAATGGAATACAAGGGACAGAACTAAAGTGGTTTGAGTCGTATTTGAAAAATAGAACGCAAATAACAAAAGTTAATAATGTGCTATCAAGTGAAATATAAAATGATTTTGGTGTACCTCAAGGATAATTTTGGGGCTCTTTTATTAATTATATACATTAATAATATGCCAAAGGTGGATAGAAGTGAAATGGTGCTATATGCAGATGACCTTTAATTTACACGGAATGATATAATGATAAAGAATGCAAAGAGAATATGACACCGATATCGATAAAATTCACAACTGGTTGAAAATGAACAAATTAAAACTAAACGAAAATACTGCGACTAATTTTTATAACACGGTAATAAAACCTCATTTTGAATAGGGATCTACGATAATTTATACATGCTGCAATGAAAATCAGGTAGAAAGAATACAAAAACTCCAAAACAGAGCAATGAGGGTTATAGTTAAATGCAATCGATATACGAATATCAACGAAATGCTTAGGCAACACCTTAATCTTAATAGGAAAATGAAACTAGGTGATGCCCCAGAATACATATGCGACCAAATAAAATATGTTAGAGAAGTACAGCCGTATGCATTAAGGAATAGTGAAGACTTTCGAATCGAAAGAGTACCGACAACATATATGCAGAAATCCCTTTATTACAAAGGATGGAAACTATACAATGCATTGCCGATAATATGAAAGTGGAGGGAAATTATAATGTATTTAGGAAAAAATGTGGGAATTTTGTAAGATATAATAGAGCTTTTAAAAATGTAATAGGAATTTTTATGTATATATATATATACATATATTTTTTTTGGAAAATTAAAAAGTAATTTTAATACTAATAAAAAAATATTTTGCAAGCAATAATTCAATATCACATAAAACGATTACAAATGTCCATCAACTCTGAAGAAAGACATTTGATTGATATAATTTTTTTAATTTATTGCCATGCATTTTTAATCTTCCAATGCTTCAGTAGTAAATAAAACTTATTGCGTATATTTACAGGAACAGGCTTAACACATAGTGCGTATATTTACAGGAAGTTACAAATGATGTTTTGCCAAATTTGATTTCATGAAATATACAATTTTTTAAATTAAAAATAATGTCGAGTTACCATATATAAATAATTATTTGAAATAATTTTTAAGTTAATCATTAATGTATTTTGATGTTCTCATAAATAATTTATTATTCAAAAATTCAAGCGTGTTACTGTGGGGAAAACATATCCATATAGCCATTTTACTACTGCTTATATAGTCCATCAGCGTAATATACTCGAATTTTATATAGAAAACTCCAGAGTTTTATATCTCGAGCTAAATTGATTAAATAGAAATTTTATACAACCAACAAACCAAAAAGACTTTTATAATAAAATAATTAATATTTTGAGAATATTATAAAATATTTATGTTTAAAGGAATGTGGCACAATTTTTGATAAATAATAAAATTAAAGCGATTTCAAAATCGTTTGAATTTTGTGTGGATAAAGTAACATATTTTGTTTATGCAGAAAATATGGAGCAATACCTTCGTAAAATATATTCTCTTTTTACGAAGTGAAATTAAATTGTCAATATTTAATAATATAATAGGAATTTAAATTACGGGGCCAAATGTAACTTCTTTAAAAGAGTATTTTCTAGCATCGAATCTTTGGGATGATATAAACATCCTTTCCGAATTGAGTTCGTGAGTGCTTGAAAAAACAAAGTAAATTTGCTCATATACATATTTCTTCTCTGAAGATTTTGACTATTGTGGTGAATTAAGATCGATATGTTGAGTAAGTGGTTTAATGGTGTTAATTCGCGGAGTTTTAGTATTACTTAGCACTTCTGCCGATTCTGTCCAGCATAAAAATGCCGATTTGGTTTTTTCAGTATTGTCTGAGCACTTCTGCCGAATATAAATTAAGGTCCAATTCTTTTACCTTATCATTTAACATTAATTTTTATTGAATAAATATTTACAGCTTATATGCTAAAATTATGTCTATTCAGCATAATTGCATTTAATAAATTTTCCCATGGCCAAATAAAATTTATGCTGACGTTACAGTATTAAATTTTATTTTCATGGTCAAATGAAATTATGCTGATGTAAAAATAGAAGTATTTTTACAGTGTGTCTTAAAAATAAAAGTATAAAAATTGTGTTTAACAGTAAGTCATAAAAATAATAGTACAAATATAAAAATTGTGTTGAGCAGTGTATACACACTACACTATTTCCATTTAAATGGAAACCGTCCTATTTTATTATTTAGTATAAAAAAGTTAATCTTAAACATGTTTTTATATATTTGACTGCATATAAATAATTTCATTACACTGTCAATTAACTCTTTGCATACAAATGTTTTGTTACTCTTGATATTAATTAACTCTTTGCACAACTTTCAATTTAATCTCTTTTAACTGTAATTTATCGTTGTAATATGCGTTCATTGTTCATAATAACAATAACTTTTGACATTAGTTTGTTCCACACGTAACGAATTTTAAAAATTTGAAATATTTAAATGCCAGGAAAACATTATCGGTTAAATACTATTCAACTGAATAATAACCGCCAACTAGAGTGGACTGCTTATGAGTTGTCGAAAATAATTTTAGTTTCACGAAGAAAAAAATAATGGACTCAAAAGGACATTATATTATAAGAATACTAGCTAAAAGCCTAATAATTTCTATTAGAACACTAGCAACAGAGTTAGAGGACGAGCTTGCTATTGTTTGCCACCAAGCAGTGCGTTAAGAGCAGCAAGAAAGAAACCACTTTTTTGAGCAGCAACTAGAAAAAGCAGATTCTGCTTCACTATTTTGATTTATAATTTGTGATTATATGAAAGAGTGTGAATCATTTATCAATATAAGTATTCTATTTAATGCTGGCAATTATGTATGGAATATAATATCAGATAAATGTCCGTCTCTGTTAGCCTCACAAATGCGAGCCTTTTTGAGCACAATTTTCTTACATTCTCACACATTTCATGCAGTATTTCATTAATTTCTTCACGAATATTTTATTTGAGTTGCTTAAACGCTTCTGGTTTCTTTGCATAAACCTTGCTTTTCAGATATCCCCACAAAAAGAATTCCGCAGCAGTCAAGTCAGGCGACTACGAAGGCCAATCAACATTACCATTTCTTGAAGTAACTTGTTGTGGAAACAGGTCTTGTAGTAATTCCATTGTAATCCTGGCTACATGCGGATGTGGCACCGTCTTGTTGATATCACATGTTAATCAAGGCCAAAGCATGGAGTTGTGGCGTTAAAACGTTTTCAATCACAATATCGCTCCCCATTCACGGTTATCGTTACGCCGTTTTCATTTTCAAAGAAGTAAGGTCCAATGATTCCTTCTGACCAAATTGCACACCAGACTGGCATTTTTAATGGATTTGAGGGTTCCCATTCTGAACCGACTATTCTGTTTTTTCACATATCTATTCAAATGAAATGACGAGGTACCTCGTCATTACGATTTTTTCATGAGAATCGGGGTTGTCATGGTCGAGCTGTAACATCCTATTGACATATGTACGGCGGATAAATTGTCTTGTGGAAGAAAGAAGCTCTTGTGTCAATTGAATCTTATATGGAAACAAATGCAAATTCTTGTACAAAATTGTAGCCACAGTTGTTCTTTGAAAACCTGAGAACAGTAATGTTTTCAGCCGATTTCTTCGAAATCATTCAACACACGATAATAATGCGTTTTGTTGGCACGTTGTTTCTCCCAAAAATTTCACGTAAATGTCTCATCGTCTCACAGTAATCGATGATTGATTTTTGATAAAATATTTTAACGAATACATTATTAAATTGTATTTTGCACAAACTATTTTATTATTAATATAATTTTTTTTATTATATTTTGCAGAGCCATGAATTTAGTAAAGAACCATCTCTTCAATGGGTTATGAATTCGGTTCATTCAAATTTGTCGGCTTTAGCAGGCGACCAGTATCAAGTACTACGTCAACCGCTGTGGTCAGCCATCGATGATGAAATTAACTTGCAGGAGTGTGACATTTATAGTTATAATCCTGATTTAAGTTCGGATCCATTTGGAGAACCTGGATGTTTGTGGTCATTTAATTATTTCTTTTACAATAAGAAATTGAAACGAATTGTTTTCTTTACTTGTCGTGCTGTAAAGTAAGTTATTCAAATAATAAGTTAAAAATAAACAACATACGCATATAAATGGATTTAATTTTGGTTTTGTTTTTCTTTACTTACAAAACTCGTTTTTTTTATTTATTTTTAGCTCCTTGTATGCCGGTGAAACTTCAGATTTTTCGATGGAAGAAGAGGGCTATTAAAGGAAGTTATTATCTGCTATTACAAGAAAAGAAAAACAGAAACTTAAATTAAAGCACGCAGCTGCAATATTTTATGTCACACATTTTTTTTAACGAATACTCGTCTGGTGTCGCCATTCGCTGATATTTATATAAGTTTGCTACAAAAGCAAAAACAAAGAAAAAAAAAGAAACCCATAAAAATGGGAAAACTATTAACCCTGAAATAACTGATTCTTGTGTTTGAAATCTTTAACTTGTTGGTGTATTTATGGGCTCGAAGGCAGGTGAGAGCTGCGGTGTGAGAATTCGTGCCTTTAAGTACACGCGATGCCAATTGAATTATTAAATTAAATATTATACTTATTTTTGTTTTTATATATTTTCGCTTCTAATACCGCGTATAAAAAATATGTATTGAAAATTTATGTAGGCTTAAGATTCACGGAAATGAAAAAAAAAAAATTTAATTGCAAACTTTAACTTTAATGCATTCAATTATAATTAAATAACGCTGAAAAACTAATAAATAGATTTTAAATCATGAATATTATTAATACAACCAACAACATATTTTTTGTTGTGTATTTTTTTTCTATTAATCGATTTATTAACAATTTTAAGTACAATATTTTGTTTTCAAATCTGCTTTCTTAACTTGTGTCCTAAAGAAGTTGCAAATTATTTATATATATTTTTTTCAAATTTTAACAGTCACAATCCTATTAATTTGAGTCCTTATTTTTAATATAAATAACTCGCTTGTATTTTATTTTTAATTATCGTATAAATTCTCAATACTATTTAAATCAAGAGGACAATTCACTTTTCAGTCTGTTTTTGATTAGACAGCTGATTTACAATTCATAATTGATCTTAAGATCAATTTGTCCTTAAAAAAGGCTGATCATAATAGCACTTGCTATTGCCATTATTCACCTTACGAAGTGAATTTCCTTGTGATTTACATACCACTACAAATTTATCAACGATATAAAAATATCGCTTTAAATAAAATAAGATTTTACTCCTTTAAAGTTGCTTTTTTATTTTACAGCTTTGAAAAAGTTATCCTAAAAAAATTATATTATTTGACAGATTTTATTGGCTAAATTTGAGGTTAGGCAGTAAATTGTCAAGAATTAAGCTGTCATCTTTTAATGACAGCTTAATTCTTGTAAAAAGTTGGGAAATTTTAATTGTGAAAATTAATTATCGGAATTGTGAAAACTTCACTGTATCGTTTAGTAAAATTCCAGTAGCTTTTCCTCGTAATCAGGCTCCTTCAGTGACAATTGTGCGGAATTTATTCTCTAAACTCAAGGCTAACAGTGCACTCATAGTGGCGATAATGATGCCGCTGCTCAGCAAAGTTTTGAGAATAAACCTGGCGTTCACGCTTATAAAGTTCAATTGATTCAAGAATTAAAGCCGACCAGCCATTGACAGCTTGAAAAATTGGCTGTTTAAAATAACACATTTTCAACAAAATAATTTTAGTGTTGAGGTTTATTTTTAATTAGCCGTTTACGTAAACAAACAAAGCTGTTGCATATGGGGCTCACACAACAGTCCTCAAAAAACCATTTTTTTAGAAAATACGATATGACCCGTATTTCTTCGAAAATGAGCAAGGAAGTGAAGATCGGGCTTAGGTGAACAACCCACAAACAATTGACGCTCTGAAAGATGAAATGCGGCGCTAGAAAATGTGCTTAAAAATGTTGTGAAAAGAATAGAAGTCTATTATTAATAGATAAATATTTCTACTTTATATTGGTAACAATACTACTGAAGTTGTCAAAAAACCTGTATGTTCTAAGCCAATACACTACTAACCTCAAATTCGCCAACCCTTTACTTAAATTTAAGCCGGATTAAAATGATTTATTTGGGTAATGATACCAAAATAGTTCGACTTTTGCTTAATTTGATCAATAATATTAATAGGATTTAAAATACATTAAAAGAAAACAAAGTTACTTATCATTGAACGCAAGCAACTTTACCAAACAAGCTTCTCTACCAATGACATCCGTATAACAAGAACTTGGCATGAGGTTGCAATGCGTGACAAGCTACATCTTCCAATCAAAGTAAATATTGACAATGGTAAAAACCAAATTTAGTTGAGGTTTTAGCTTGAGACATATTTCATAAAAAGTGTATAATATATAAAAAAAATTCATCACAAACTTAAAAGATTGGGCGGATAGGTGGCGCCGTTTCTAATATCTCAAGGTTAAATTTCTAAAATTGTTTCTACTCTATTTAGAATACAGCTACAACTTTTTGAGGAGAACAAAATCACGTTCCTCCTCTGGCATGGAGGAAATAGACTAGAATTTCTTGGTGAAGTATAGGATGTTTTTAAAGGCGTATAGATAGAATTTTGAAATGGAATAAAACAAAAAATAAATAAAAAACAAAGATGATGTTCTTTTAAAATTGTAATGAAATTTATTTTATTCGAAAGATAACCTTCTCGCATAATAATTTAAATATCACTCGAACGTAGTCTAATCAATTTTCGAGCCCACAGAAAGTGGCTTAAATCGACCATGTGTCTGTGTGCAATGGTCAAACACTTGTTTACTGTAACTAACGTATTGTTAAGAACGACTAGTTTGTTCAGCACAACCAATTACCGTTATATGGAAGTGTTAAGTTGTTAAATCTAAACTAATCACTTAAAGAGATGAATTTGTTAATAATGAGCGAAGCTTAACAATGGCGCAATAAAAGACCGCATATTGCAGAGTTACATTTTTTCAGTTAGAATAGTTAATTCAAATTATATCGTAAGCAATCGTTTTTTCAAATTAACATGAAATTTATTTTATTGGACATGGTCCAAAAATTCGATGACTTTTACCATTATATGTATGTGGCCGTACATCAACAATAACGCGGCGAATGGTCAATCGTTTTGGGCTTATCGGTGTAGACTACCGACTTCAAATATCCCCGCAAGAAATAATCTGGAGGATTTAAATCCCACGATTTTAGAAGCGGAACTGAAACGTAAAGCTATGAGGTTACGAAACGTCTCCTTTAAACAATCAATTTGTTAAAATACTGCTCAACACAACATGGTTATTCAATTTCTGTACGAAAAAGTTAGAAATCATGGCTCTATAGCGTTCATAATTAGGTGTAACGTTCGGACCAATGATTCCACTAACCCATAAAACACACCAAATAATCAATTTTCTGCATTAAAATGCAGGATTAAATGTTTAAACACAAGTGAACTTCATCGCTAGACAAAATATGTTTATTAAAATCGGGATCAACGGCAATCTTGTTTTGGGCCGAATTTGCACAATTTTGTTGTGCAAATTGTGTTTGAAGTGTTGTTCAAGTGTCAAACCAAACTAAGCATAAATCACTTGACATCTGATAAAAAGACCTTCCTGGCTTCGTTGAGTTCCATGAAAAGTTAGGTAAATAACATAACTTTATGTTTGTACGACCGCTGGATTTCCGTGAACAACGATTAAACAAATAAGCGATTGATCTTGTTGTTCATCAAATACTATTCGACAAAATATCGCTATATGGAGTAAAAGACAGCGAGTTGCAGCTGTTTACAAATAAACAATACGTTTAATATGGGGTGCCTCTGGTTCTGGTTTCCTACCATTCACAACAATTTTAAAAAAATTCAAAAAAGGATTTTAAAACGTTCGTACAAATGAATGAAATGTATAAAACGCTATTTTGAAACCTACAGTTTTCCATTACAAATCTTTTAATGGGAAAATTATTTGCTAGCATCTAACTAACTAACATTATTAGATTCTAATAATAAATTGTTTAAAATTTTCACAAATTTTAATTATTAATAAATTAAAATATGTCGTATGTCTGTCTTATCGTTATTTTTAACACTAACAATTAAAAAAAATATAACTTAACTTTAAGTTTTTTAAGAAATAAATACAAAAGTAAATGACTGGATTACTGAGTATTTAATGTTACTACTAGTCCTCGTTATCTTTTGATACTTTTGTACATTTTTTTAAAACGGAGCTGCTATCACTAACGGAAGTTAAAAATTGTACAAATTTATTAAATTGTTCCTTGTTGGTATATGCCAGTAATAATGCCGCATACTGAAATAAAACAATAAAATTAAAAGGCAATTAGTTAAATTCATAATTTGCAATTTATTATAGCTATTACATATTCATGATTTTTAGCAATCGAATTGGTTGGTTTTACAATATTTTGATGGTGGACAAAACTTTAATACAACGTTGGAATAGAATTGACTGCGTCTTTAAATCTTAGTCGCATTATAAATATGATAAAGAATGTGAATGAAGATATTGTTGTTTACTTATTAAAGGTTGGAATTCATTAATTAAAATGCTTAAACGAAGTTGTATCAACTGGCGACACAACAACTAGTAGTGGACAAATTTTAAGTTAGGAATTGAAGCTAGGAAGTAAATTAGCTTCAATCGCACACTTTTTTTACAGCTTGAGTTTTATTGTTACTAATATGAAAAATAATAATGCGATGAGGTCGGGCATATGTTCACCTCTAATACGTCGGCAGACGGCCGCTCTTTTCACAAAATTTCGAAGCAGATTTTACAAAAAAGCTTCGCGTATCTCGTGAATACAGCGTCGAATTTCAGCTTTTTGGAGCGCCAGTTGTTTGCGGGTCGTTCATCTAACCCCGGTCTTTCAAATGGTCTTATAGAAAATAATCCAGCGGCGCCAAATCATAATAACGAGGCCAACTTGCGAATCGCCAAATCGAGAAATTAGAAGACCGGGATATTACTTATGCCATAACTGAATTGTTTAGGTGGCCGTGTGGCTTGTGGCGCTGTCTTGCTAAAACCAAAGGTCACTGATGTCAACATTTACCAATTGTGGCCACAAAAAATTGGTGACGGCGTTTAATTGCTCATTTTTGCGCAGATGATGCGGCTGACCACAAACTGCACCATACGATCTATAACTGTTTTCTATAACTGTTTTTAGATTTTTTGTTTCCTTCAATTTTTCAAACAGCCAATTCACAATCATTCGAAACAAACAATAGTCGGTCGGGCTTAATTCTTGAACGAGTTCATTTTTATAAGCATGAAGAGAAGATGTTTATGTAAAATGGTGTGTCTCTTGTGATGCCCAATTGTTGAGGCCATCGAAGAGTTTATGTTCCGGCCCTTTTTTCAACACTTTGCTTTAGAGCGGCCATGTCTGCATAGCTGCGCCCGATACCAGCATATTGTTTTGGTCTATTGTTAGCAACATTACCGTCAGTCTTGAATTTAGTTACTAGTTGATGCCGTGAAATTTTCACCATTTTGATAGTAAATTTTCTTAATTGACGTTCCATGCTTAAAATTTCCCGACTTTTGACTAATAAATAAATGTCAAAGGTTGACAGCTCAATTCTTGACATTTAATAATTTACTTCCTAACTTCAAACACCCTTTATATCTAATATTGTCATTTTCCGTCCTAACTGGCTGGTTTGTATTCGATGGCGAGCGCTTTCGATGCGAATGCATCATTCTCAAGCCGCGGTTTAATTTGAACTGGTGAGTCAGTGTTGGCGTTCAGGCAGTTCTGTTATTAGCTTTGTATATATTCAGGTAAGTAGAATACCAGCCACCTGGCATTTGTATGCAAAGTGAATTTATCGATACCTCCATCTTTTACTATTATGTAGGTACGTGTGTCTGTCTGAGGGTGTTTTTCGTTTGCCCGTTTGTGTCTGAGATCGTGTTTCCCTGTTCGTTTATAATGTCGTTGTTGAATGTTTTTGTTTTGTAGATTTTCATATTTTCAAGAATGTATAGTCTTCGTCCTTTTTTGCTAGGATGTAATAATGTCATACGTTCATCTATTTCCCTTGGTGTGTATCCGTGAGTGTCAAGGTGCAATGCAAAGTTTGAATCTTCTCTTTTCCGTTTGTATGAGCGTATGTGTTCTGTAAACCTTGTTTTTAGTGTTCGTCCAGTTTGCCCTATATAGGTTCGTTTGCAGGTACAGGTAAGTCTGTATACCCCCTGGAATTAAATTTGTCAGTTGTTTCTGTTGTTGTTCTGAGATAGTGTCTGAGGGTGTTTCCACTTTTTAATGCTGTGAGCATTCCTTCTTTGTGAAAAAGGTTAGTTAGTCTGTATATTTCTGGTCCTGTGTAAGTAAAGGTGTGCCGTCGTGTTGTATCGGCTGTCTCTTTGTGTTCTCTATTTCTGTTCTTAGTGTTGTATTGTCTAAGTAGTTTATCGATGGTAGTGGTTTTGTAGCCGTTATTCATAGCTATGGCGTAGATTGTGTCGAGTTCCCTCCTGTACTTATCTGGGGTAAGTGGAATTATCCCAAGCCTATGTATCATATGTCTAAACGCTGCTAGTTTGTGTTGGGTAGGGTGGTTTGAGGTGTTGTGGATAGTAGTGTCCGTTGTTGTTGGTTTTCTATAGATATCGACTGTTAAATAGTCAGTTCCTCTGTTATAGTGATGTCAAGATAATGTAAATTTCTGTCTTGTTCTTTTTCCATTGTTTATGTAATCTTATCATGAATTGTGTTTAAGTTTTCTAGAATTTGTTCGCCGTTGTCTTGCTCGAGGATGCATATAATGTCATCTACGTATCTATAGTAATGAGTTATTTTGTGTTTTCCCATGAGTGTTTTCACGTGTAGTGATTCGAGATGTTGCTTGAAAATTTCCATGAAGATTGAGGAAGTTGGGTTTTCCATACCGAGTCCGTCAGGTAATTTGTAAAAGTTGTTATTAAATCTAAAGTAGTTCTGTTTTATTATCGTTTTTGCAATATCTATATTATCAGCGATGTATTGGCTTTCGCACAAATTGTCTAGTGTGTTGCGTAGAATATCTAAGGTTTCATGTGTTGGTATTAAAGTATATAGATCTTTGATATCAAAGGAAACAAGTCGCGTGTTTTCGGTTATTTTGTTGTCCTTAAGTTTATCAATGAGGTCTTGTGTATTACGTATAGTATATGTGTTTTGTAAATTTATCCTTTCCTTAAGTACGCTGGTGAGGTGTCTAGCTAGGACAAACAAACAACATAATACCCTTTATATCTGATTTCTCGTCATTTAAGCAGATTACAGATGTAACAATTCGGCTTCCGGGCACAAGCGAATGGCCTTACATCTAGAATTGACTCGATATCTAATTTAGACATGTGCGGTATACATAACCAAATCTAGATATCGTTACACTCCGGTTATTAAGTATGGTAGCTTTTCTCTCGGTTTGTCTCGTACTCGTAACTAAACCATAGAAATCTACTTTATTAATTGATAGAGGAGTATAACTGAACTGCTTTTGGTACGGAACCTCGAAAAAATTTGCTCTCTTAAATGAATTAGTATTTATATATTTATATCATACAAAACTTTGTTAATTTTTACTTCATTGATTGCAAAAATTCTATTGCAATAAAAAATTCAATCAAATTAAGAAAAAATAAAATTACCTTTGACAGTAGTGGATAATAAATCTTTGATTTTGAATTAGACAAACACAAAATTTTTGACAAACTAAGCCAGTCTCTACGTAAAAGAAATTGACGAGCATATTTCAGTTTTATATTTTGATCTGAAGTGAAGGACGAATTTGATTGCCAATAAGTATGTATACTAGGATTGCAGGATATATTTCGATCCTCCCAGACTGGATGATCATCATTGTCGATCATATCCAATACATCATCAAGAATATTTTTTGGAATTTTTCTTGTATTAACATTTTTAAGTTGTTTTTTAGTCAGTTTACTTAATTTCGTACAATGCATCCCTTGAGACTGTTTCGTTGGATTTAACTTACGAACACACTGTTTACTAGATTGTGGTCTACCTCTCTTGTTTGGTTGTAGATTTTTACTTTTACTGTTAACATCGCTTTTCGTTGAGAAAAAATTGTCATACATATTATCTGAATTTTTTTTTATTCTAGTTTGGGTATTAGATTTTTTAATTGCCTGAGGTTCTTTTAAATGATTAACATTTAATGCATTATGCGATCGTAATACTATTTTATTTTTTCCAGATGTTTCTAAATCCTTTTCTAACATATTCAATCCTTTAGGCTTTCTACCTCTTTTATTTGGTTTTAAAGGAGATTTGTTTAGTTTATCATTATTAATATTCGTAATATCTCTGTTGCCAATGTTATCGTGCAATGATTCATCAAATGGTTCTACGATTTTAGGTATCATGGAGTTACGTTTTCTTTTCAAAGTGCTTGCTTTAACGTCACCTTTAAGCAGTTTATGGTCGCAGCTTATATCCGCCGAAATTTCTTCTTTTGATTTTACATTTTTTTTGAGTGTATGATTATCATGAACTACATTATTGCTAATCTTAGTTAAGGATACTTTTGGTGTTTTATCTAAAATGTTTGTCTCTAGATTTTTGCGCTTTTCTTTGCCATTAAGTTTGATATCTAAAATTTCCTGGGAACTTACTATTCGAATTATTTTGTTGACATCAGTTGGAGGTTCATCTAGAAGTATAGTTGAACGTCTGGTTCGTTTTCCTTGCCATGATAAAGCTTGATCTGCTTTGTCAATCAGGACTTTATCTAAACTAAGATCAACACATTCTGATTGTTTTCTTTGCTTTTTATAGTTTGGATTTTTAGATTCCTTTTTAATTTTTGAATGTGAAACTTTCAGCTTATTAACAGTTGAAGTTGTTAAACTTTCTACCAATCTATCGGTCGTTCCCTCGATATTTACATGTAGTTTTCCGCCACGATGTGGTTGATCCTTATTTTTCGTTGCATTATCTAAGATTCTGTTCTGTACTGGGTCTGTACTGTGCAATGTTTCATTAACTAAATTTTTTGAATTGGATTTTGATAGCTTAATTTTCTTTCTGAGAGGCTCATATTCCAGGCCAGAAGAATTATTTACCTTAGTTATACTGTATTTGTCATCCAACAAATCTGTGCCAAAAGCATCAACGAATATTTCCGATTTTAATCTAGTTGACCTTCTCTTTGGCAGTTTAAGTGTAGGCAAATTTTTACTTTCTTTTGATTTTATGCTTTTTTTGGAGTCTTCCATATTTTGCTGATTTTGTTTACACTCCGTGTAATTTATATCGGCTTTCATAAAATGTTACAACGTTTATAATCTCTGATGTTACATTTGAGTGTAAGTTAACAAATAAAAATTGTTTATACACGTGTGTAAGCAAAAAATATTACGTGGGCAGAGTTGCATAAAATAGTGCAATTTTAGGAAAACTAACAGAAAGTTTGTTGCTTTATAAATATTTGCATAAGGTCTTTCTAGAAATAAATAATATCACGATCGATTTATGTTTTTATCCTATTTTTATTAACTTCAATTCGAAATGAATGCTGGGTATCACATGTCAGTAGGCAAATCTGCAACAGGCGAACGCATTAGAACATGCAGCCTGCAGATGTTTACAAAAATGAAAAGGTGTTAATTTTTGTTATATATAAAATGTCGGCGTTCGATCGCTAATTTAAATTCACAAAACTTTTTAACTCAGTGGACATATTTCAAAATAAATGTTTTCCTTACAACTACTGATTTCAGGTCGTTGACAATATAGTATAATGAAGTCCTATTTCCAAAAATCGGTTTAGTTTTCAAACATTTATAACACAAGAATAACAATTTTCACTTTTTGAATTAGAAAAGGCAATCGACATACACTAATTTTAATGACAACTATAATGAATAATATTTTATTGCAAAATTTATTAATTATAAATTCTTATCTGAAGCTATGTTTTTGTTGCCATACTGACGGGTAAATAAATAAAATAATTACACTAATAGTCAAGCTACAATAGGTTTAGAAATAATGTAGACAACAAATCCAAAAATAATGCCTATTTGTAAAAATTTTATAACTACATAAGGGTCAGATAAACAATAAAGCGGTAACACCTATTGCTGACGCTATATCTATATCTATCTATTGAAAGACGCTATATCTAAACGAGTCTATGTGTAAGATCATTAGATATATACAGTTCAAATTGAAATTAGAATGCAAGTTTTAATAAAATTTTAATTTGGTAATAAGTGAAATTATAATTTAATAGCAATACTTTATATATTTGCCACTGATTTTAACTACAACAACGTGTATAATAAATAATGATGATTTGTTCATTTATTTTTTATTTAACTATATACATATACTGAATAACTTTTTGACTTAAAGCTATCGCAAAATCTTTTTTTTATACGGTTCTTAAATATTTTAATGCTACAACACTTTACACGTACATTGTTTCATTCCACTGTATTTTGATTTTATGCTAACAGTTTAAATAGAGGAAGAAGAAAACAAAAAACAAATTTTTACAGGCTAAATTCTGGAAAATATATTTAATTACCATTAATAAATGAAAATAACTTAATTAATGAAATACATAAATTTAATGTAACATAAAAGAGAAATATATAAAAAATATAACTAAACCATATCAAAGAAAAATTTTTAGCCAAGGGGTCACAGAAATCAAAAATTGCATTAACGAAATCTGTGTATATACACCGATCAGAATGTATAGTATATTATAAGTAAAATGCAAAATAAAGACTAATTTAGAGTTTTGTGGCCAAATAAATATCTATTTACCAGTGACTGAAAACATCAATAAATAAAGTTATTTAAATATTAAGAACTTAATTCAGAGGGTATCGAGTTTTCATAATGAAATAATTTAATTAAAAAGAGAAATACATTTTTCCTGGGAAAAATTAAAATGCGATAAGGACAATTCCATTAATCTTTTAAATAAGCATTTGCATAGTGTGATTTATAAAGGGCACTATGGATAAAGATCAAGAATCATTAGATATGGTATTGGATATACCTAATACAGTAAGTTTAAATCCTTTCGATAGGCCTCCAAATATTATGGATGATGAATTGAATAGTGTCACCCAAGAGGAACTGGAAGCTAATTTATCAGCAGATTGTTCGCCAGATGCTATGGATACAACACCGCCACAAAATTGTAACGATATCTTGGAGCAATTAATACAAAGCTTTTTGGAAGATAACTCTACTCAAGATGCTGTTGTACAGTCAGTTCAGACAGAGTCTACCTTATTTGAAGCAAAAGATGATGCAGATAAAGATGATTCAGATATAGAAAAAAAGGAAACGAAAGAAACATTAAATTTAGTAACGGAAAATAAAGAAAATATTGTTAATGAATTAAAATCTATTGAAGAAGAAAACGAGGAAGAACAACAAACTAAAGGCGAGGCAAATTGTAACGAAAATAGTAATGAAATTACTGCTGAAGTTTATGAAACACAAAAAGAAATAACCTTAAAAAGTGAGAAAATTATAATGGACATTGTCACGGAAGAGGAACAAATGTCAACTTGTACATACGACGTGCATGAAGATGACGTTCAAAATGACTTGTGTCAAGTTGAGGTTTACGCTACCTATCACGATAATGTTCCCTATCGGAAAGATAATGAAGAAAATATTGAAAACGAACTTTATGATAACGACGAAGAAGACGATAGCCTTAGTAATATATCAGCCGTTAGTATTGGTTATTTAGAACCTATCAATGATGAAAATTGGAAAGAAGAATCATTAAAGGAAGAGCACTTTAAAAAAAATCAGTTATCTACAATTATAAACGACCATTGTTATTCTCAAGAAGTTTCGACACATGTAAGCGAATGTCAAGTTTTAAAACAAAATTTAATAAATCACATCTTAAAACAAAATATCGCTAATAAAAATATACAAAAAATTGAAGAATTGGTCGATAAAATGCTCAACAATTTAGATAATTCTAATTTGGATATTATTTTAAATGCTTTAAATATAAGTGATGTTAAAAAAGATCAAATTAAAGAACTTAGCGTCGTAGTAGATAAAACAAGCTCGGAGACAACGTCGCAACTCGACACCACCAATAAAGAAGAAAACGAGGGGTTTTTTCAAATAGGCATTACAGAAGATGAGAAATGCCTCCTAGAATTGAACGGAACATCATTGAATGTAATTTCTCCAAAAAATGTTCAAAATGAAGGAACACAAGGAACAGCAATATCAAACCAAAGCCACTATAATAATATTTTACAACAAAATGAGAAAAAACGAGGCAATTTCGAAAATGAAAAAGAACCGAGTGAATCTAAACAATCAACCGATTGTATCTCAAATGAGGAAAATTCAGCCGCAAATGATATGGAATCTATCGATACTAAATCTACAAATGGTACACTGCCTTGCAATTGTTCTGAAACACTTGAGCATCAAATATTTGATGAAGAATTTGAAATGCTGTGCAAAAATGGGGTTTTACCGTTAAATAAAAATTTAACTAAATCTGATACATACACTCAATTGTTAAAAAAACTTAAAGATTTCGTTAATCAAATACAAAAGGATTGCGAAGATTTTACAACTTCCTCCTCTGTAGAGGAAAGGTTGCACGATTATATAAATATTCAAAGTAATAATTTTCAGAATTTATTTATATCCAAACAAACCGTGCAAACGCAGACGAATTTTAAAAAATTTACGAAACGTAAGCGAAGCACTAGGAGGAGATCAGCAACTCAAAATACTTTAACAAAAACATCCGATCACTCATCCACATATTCATCGGAAATAGCATCATCTACATCTGATGAAAACGAAGATGAAAATAATTGTAAAATTTCGTATAAAGATAATTCACCTCCGCCAAGTGAAATTAAATCTTTAGTTTCCAATGTTGCTAATTCTAATGATAGCGTTACCAAAAATTGTCAAGAATATGATGATGGCATCAATTTATCACAATATGTACAATCGGAAATATTCAATGTTGACTCGCTTTCGCCACAATCCACCATGATATCCGACTCTGAATGTGACTCTTTAAAAGAAGACGATGCTGCTACATTAGGTAATAAAACAGCTTCACCAAAAGGAGAGGATAACTGTGGTGACAGTGATGATACAATTATTTTTAAAGTTAGTTCCAAGAAAAGTAAAAGGTCTAATGAAACTTCCCCGATTACGTCTGCTTCGTCGGCTGTCGATGCTGCAAAATCCATTAAAACCCGGAATGGTAAAATGTCCGTTCACAGTGAAAGTGATAAAGAGAACTTGACTTCTGATCGTAAAGAAAAAAAATCAAATGAGTCTATGGACGAGGATGAAAAAATTGACAGAGAAATAGATCGGTGAGTGTTTAGAACAAAATATGTCTTATAAACGGCTGGTTCTTGAAACTAAAACGTATCGATAATATTTTCTAAATATAAAAAAATATCTTTACTTTTACTTTATTCATCGAATAAACTCAGGGCAGCCTTTAATTTTTCCACCATGGATAAAAATGTTAGGCTAACTTTTGTGCAAAGAGCTTTTTATACTAAAATTTTAATCATTTTCGAAATCATCTCACTCGCCTTATTTTTTTGTTATAAGAGATGATTCTCAGAAACATCAATATCAATTAAGAAGTTTTATAAGCTAACAAAATCACATTATTTCGTAATTTGAACTATTAAAAATAAAAGAATAATCTAAAACGTCCAATTTATTTTTGCCCCATTCGAACGTGTTTTTATGAAAAATTGCTACTTAAAGTTAAATTTGTAAATTTTTTTAATTATCCCGTTTAAGGCAGAGAAATTGCCCGTCCGTGGTTCTTATATAAAACTAAATGCTTGTAAGATCTCAATTAGTGCTACCGTATTGGTGCCTGGTAACCACCATTGATTAAGTTTTTATCTATTAAAGAAATATGAAATTGCATATTTTTAAAATTTTTTCGAAATAACGCTGAAATATTTGTATGCTAAACATTGCAATGAAGGCGTCAGAAATCACTGTATTTGTACAAGTAAATTATTTAAATTTTTTGCCATTTACAAAAAAAAGTTAAATGTGTTTAAGCAATTCTGATTCCAGTAATAAAGCCTTTTTTGCATACCAAGAATAGTAAAAGCCATGTTTAAAGCGAAAGACTAATTTTGGATTTTAGAAACAGCGCCACGTACGGATATGTGCCACATAAAAATACACTTATAAACTTTCACTGAAATCGGTGAGGCACTTGCGGAGAATAGCATGTTCAAATACAATAACACGTGATTTCCTTACATCTAAAACTCGTTTTACCTCAAATTCGCTATCTCAAATCAAATTTGATTATTTTTTACTTGTTTTAGAAATTTCTTTATGCTTTGTTTGGAAGGCTTATCAGATTCACTATGTGTGTAATCTATCCAATGGTCAATGATATTTTTGTATAAAAATCAGTCTTAACTGAAGTAAACAAGAAACCATCTTAAAAACGGAAGATTATAAAAGTATCTAAAATACAAATTAAGAGACGACAATACAAGGAAGACTTAATAATCATATTGAAAAGCTTTTCCTGCATTAAGTGGGTGACGTTTTTCAAAGTTATTTTGCTCGAAATGGGTTAAGAAATATTGTCAAAAAGCATTAGAGCAACTCAAGACGATACTCATATTGAAAAGATAAGTAAATAATTAATCCTGTCAAAGGAGTAGGGCAGCTTCAGACTTTTTTGAATATGGAATTGTTTACCGGGTATTTCCTTGCAAAGTAAACATGTTTTGTAAATAATTTTTTACATTTTGGGGAATATATCGGTAAACATTCTTTCGCAAAGAAATATAAAAAATCTTTTTAGCTTGGAATAGTTGATTAGGTTCATGAAATCACACAACAATCGAAATGAACTTCAAAACAATTGTAGACAAATTTATAAACAATAATTTCTTAAACCGTTGTTACATATTAAAGTTTTTGAAGACGTTTTTTTTCGCAACGTCTCATAATTAAGATCAAAATCAAAATCCTGCGGCAGGCAGGAATACTCAGATCAACCTCATAACTTTTTTATGAAACTTACTTCTGTTAGAGAATAATAATTATTACATTAATTAATAATAATTATTATAATTAATTAATTAATAATTAATTAATTAATAATTATTACATTTTTATGAATTCTCGTTTTTTTTCTCTTATGGTTTTTAGCTTTTGTTATGATATAGTAAATATTCGAAAAGTGCGAGCAGGGGTTACACTAGAATGGTTCCGTCCTCTGTATAGCCTACCCTTTAATTTTTAATTTTTGCTTTGGGAAGATTAAAAATAGAGTTCTTTAAAATTAAAATTTTGTATATTTAATTTTTGAGCGAACTAGCAATACATACTCCGCTTGAGTTTATAGCCTCAGACTACTACTCTTCAAAAAATAATGCGCTATTATTTGTTTATTTATGTTTTATACATTATAAACTTTTGTGCGTTAAACACGTGGTCTTTATGGAAACACCTTTAGATTTTAGAATTTCTTGTTTATAGGTTTATATATATATATATATATATATATATATATATATATATATATATATATATATATATATATATATATATATTCCGTGAGGATTGAAGTCCCTAATAATTCTCAGTAATTCCCAGCATTTTTCTGTGTTACAAACAAAGAAATTTGTAATTAAATAAGAAATTTCTAGTCAGGCTACCACTAGCTAAATGAAACGTATTTCTGGTTGGCTATATCCACTATCACCAGCTATTTTAAAACCCAGTTTAGTTTAGAGATCGAGAAACATCTCAACCACTTTTTTCAAAGCTAGTCACTTAGAGACGTCTGATTTTATCCCTAAGAGCTGGGCCCAGATGATTAGATATTTATGTATTATATTTGAACACTTGTGAAATATATTTTTTTAATAAAGGAATGTGAAAATAAAATAAGAATTATATGGAGTGTTTCTATATAGAGGTATAGAACTTAAAAATGCAATAAAGCAAGCATGACTTTTTTAAATTGACATAGAATTTTCTTTATTGGAAAGACGATCTTCTGGAAATATAATTTCAATTTGACTTCTGGTATATGACCATCACGGCTGGTTCGGACGTAGTCTAATCTTGAGGTTTAATTTTGTATGACCTTTTCCAGCAATTGTGGCGATAATCGGCAATAATGCTGTGACTGTAATCATACAAGTGACCAATCGTTTCGGCCTTATTAGTGCAGACAGAAATTGTCAACTCACTGTTCTGAAACGTAAAACTATGTGGTTACCAAACGTTTATTTTTCTCAATAAACGATTATGGCACGAGGTGTGCCACAATATTCTCCGTCTTGTTGAAACCACAGCTCTTGCCACATTATTGCTGTTCAACTTATGAACGAAAAATTTAATAATCATGGCTCTATAGCGGTCACCATTGACACCAAATACCAAACAGTCAGTTTTTGTGAAGGTAGCGGTGGCTCAACATACACTTGAGAATTATCATTACTCCAAATACGTCAGCTTTATTATTTGATGTATTCACTGAAGTAAAAGTGAACTTCATCGGTAAACAAAATTGACTTATGAAAATCGTGATCTATTCATGTAGAAATGCCAAACAAAATTAAAAATAAATTACTTGACGGCTAAGAAAATAGCCGCCAGCTAAAAAATGTTTTATACCTCTATATGGCTATAAAAAAGACCCTATGGACCCTATGTATATTATAAAAAATATAAAAAAATTTATTTAATAAACAAAAACTGTATTTGTAGACTCACCAATATAAGTGGTTTAACTAAACGTTCAGTTTGTAATACAACATCAACAAAAAGCTCGGATAAAACCAGACCCAAAGCAGCCGCAGCAAAAACTCTCAATGATCGTTTCGATTTTATGGATATCGACTTTGGTTCAGAAGAAGAGGTTAAAAGCGAAGTGAGTATGTAGAAAACAATAAAATTATAAATATTATAAATTTTAAGGGAATTTGTTCAATAAAAAAAATTTACAAAAAATTTTTCACAATAAAAAATTAATTTTATTTTGTTCCGAAGGCTGAAGAAGAAGTTATAACAGAACAACAATTTCTAAGAAATTATAATGAAGATATAAAAAGGCAAATGCTAAACGATTCCAGTACAGACTCTGATGAGTTAGAAGAAGAAGATGATGAGCTGTTAAAAGCATCATCTGAAGAAGATGACGAAGGAGGTACTAAATCGCCGCTAGTGGAAAAGTTTCTTAAAACTTTTGTGGTTGATGATAGTGATAATGATATCGAAGATAATGATGACGATGATGATATCGATTTAGACAGTGATAAGGATGAAGAGGATAAAGACAAGGAGAAACAAGAAAATAAAGATGAGGAGGTAATTGCAAATGTTGACCAGGCCGATAAAACTGATGATTGTCTTATTGATGGAGAAATACCAACAAATGCTGAATTGGAATTATTAAATGATAATTTTCTATTTCGTAAACGTTCAGCAAAACCACAAAAACTCGATAAAATGCTATCAGATGCCGAAAAACGTAAAAATATTAGTAAAATTGATGCAGAACTAATTAGTTTAAGTTCTGACAGTTCTAATTCTGATGTCGAAGCAGTTGATGTTGAACCCAGCCAAAAGCCCAGATCTCTTAAGCCAATGTTACGGCCCGATCAATTGGCTGGTGAAACTATTAAAGCTCAAAAACTCGAAAACGAAAGAATATCACGTTTAGAAAAGAAAAACATCATGTTGGATAAGGTACTAAAAGAACATCCCGAAGCAGATAAAAATAAAGAATTAATATTGGATTATATAAAAGAAACAAAAACATTTATTAAAGTTCATCCGGGCATTGTTAAATATCTAAAACCTCATCAATTTGATGGTGTACGTTTTATGTACGATTCCTGTTATGTGGGTGTGGATGCTTTAAAGAAAAGTTCTGGTTCTGGTTGTATTTTAGCACATTGTATGGGTCTTGGAAAGACTTTGCAATTAATTGCTCTGTTACACACTGTTATCTCGTATAAGGAATTGAAAACAACAAAAATTTTAGTTTTATGTCCAAAGAGTACGGTTATGAATTGGGCAGACGAAATTATCAGATGGCTGGGTCCACTAAGACAAAAAAATGTAAAAGTCTATACTTTTAGTGATACATCGTAAGTTGCTGCTGCATTTAAAAAAAAACACAATTTTTCCAAAAACATTTGTGTCGTTTTGATTTGATTTCTTTTAGGGATATTAATGAAAAGTTAAGTATAGTTAAAGAATGGTCTCTATCAAATCATTCTCGTGCTGGTTGCTTATTGATTGGCTATGAAGCTTTTCGTACTTTAGTATTTTATCATTCTTATAAAAATCGTGGCAATATTAATTCAGAACGTTTAGAAGAAATAAGATTAAATGTAAATAAATATCTTTTGGCGCCTGGTAAGTGGTTACAACATAAATCACTAATAAGAAAACAAAAAGAAACAAATTTGCCTTTTCATAAACAGGTGCTGACTTGGTTGTTTGTGATGAAGGTCATATTATTAAAAATAGTAATTCTGCTATTAGCAAAGCTGTAGCTAAAATAGAAACTCCCCGTCGTATTGTTTTAACTGGTACACCCATACAAAACAATTTAAAAGAATGTAAGTAGTTGTTGTTGCATTTGTTATTAGTTGTATAAGAAATATTTAATCATTTATTTATTTTTTGCTTAAAGATTACAGCATGGTGAACTTTATCAAACCACTGTTTTTGGGCACAGAAAAGGAATTTGCAAATCTTTATGCAAATCCCATTAAAAATGGCCAACATAAAGACTCTGGTAAAACAGACATTAAAATTATGAAACAAAGATCATTTGTGTTGCATAAAAAACTGTCGAAATTTGTACAGGTGAGTTTTTGTTTTTGGAAGTATTCATAGTGCTTTTTTTTCAACATAACAGTGAACGAATAAATAAATATTAAAATAGTTTCTTTTGCTTAATTATAAAAAACGTTTCCATTTATAAAATGTGTTGTTTTGACTTGCAAAGAGAACAATTCATGAACAAAACTTGTATACAAATTTGTAATTGATTTTCTTACATACGAATGAAGAAACATCACATAAATACTTTATTTCAATCTGATAGTTATAGTTTTAAAAAAACTTAATAAATTTTTTATATAAATTTTGAAATATTTATTGTTGAAAAGTTTTTTATTGACAGATAAAATTTTGCGGAGATAAACATTAAAATGGCAACTATTTGCTTTTGTTGCCTGTAAACTTGCAACTGTGTATTTCTGAACATTAATACATTGCCCTAAATTAATAAATTAAATTAAGGTTAAGAAAAGAAAAGTAATGGAAATATGTTATTAAAAAAGTAAAAATATCTCCATAAGACAAAAAGCAATTCATCTACCACATGCGGTATTATAATTAAAGTCCAAAAAAATTATATTGCTGTAGTTTGTGTGCTGTTTCTACCTTACAATCAACTTATCAACTTATCTGAAAAGTTTTGTGTGAGAAGCACTCAGTTTTTAGAGTTTCTATAAAAATTTTTTCAGACGAATTGATTGCGCGTAGCAAAGAAACAGCACATTTTACTTTCGATTTCACTTCTATTTTATTAATTGCCTGACAAACATGTTTGTCAAACCTAAAACTTCCCTCTTTATTTCCTTCAGAGCAGATAGAAAATTTGTAAAAAAAGTAAATCGAAATATAAAAAACTGAAATGTGTTCAAACAAAGCGGAAAACTCAACATTTACAATAAACGAATATTCAGCAAAACCGGCGAAAACGTTACCAAAAATATAAATGCACACAAAAAATATATTTTTTTTAAATCGCAAAATTTTACTAAATAAAAAATATTCTCCAAAGAACTGAACGAAAAAAATTATGAAGGGTCAAAATTTCAGCAGAATAAAAGCCAAAGTTCACCAAAAATATAAATATGTACTCTAAATTTTTTCAAAATTTTAAATTACCACAAAAAGATATTTTCTCAAATATTTACTAGAAAATCAAAACTACACAAAAACGAATATTCACCAAAAATATAAAAAGCACAAATTTCTGCAGAACTATAGTTTAACAATAAAGTGAATGCCAAAGAAAAGTATACAATTTAATCAAATGACCGCAATTACCAAAAACGAAGATATATCAAAATTTTAAATGTAAGCAAAAAGCTTATTAATTTAAAAAAAAAATCGATTTTTATGTGATCACCTATTTATTAAAAAAAATTTATTTTTATAAATAAGAAGGATTCCAATAGAAAAAACTTATTTTGTGATCAGCTATTTATTTTTTAAAAGATCAATTTTATATCTCAAGCCAAATTGATTAAATGAGGTATAAAACTCTTGAGTTTTCTGTACAAAATTTGGACTAAAATCCACTGATGAGTTATATGAGCAATACTGATACATTATATATATAATATATAAAAATATATTTTTTGATCAATAAATATTTTATGAGAATATCATAAAATATTTTTTAAGAAATCTAGTACAAATTGCAGTAAATTAAATTTAAAGTGACTCCGAAAAATAAAATTGTTTATTTAAAAAAAAAAAACTCTAAAATTCATTGGGGTATGATTTTACGTCAAATCGCGTGAAATTTGGTTGGAAGATGGCAAACAGCCGAAACCGGTTTGTTCACAAACCAAATTTGATGCGGGTTAACCCCGCGTTAACTAAAAAAAGAACCAAAGTTCATTTCAAACAGTTCACAAAAAAATTTAAAAACAATCAAACAAACAAACGAAAAATCGCCCCATCAAATTATACAACTAAAAATTTATTTCTATGTAAAATGCTCTAAAAACTACACATGTAAAGAAAATAAAATTTCGAACAAAAATCGAAAGAAGATAATTAGCTTATTTTCTCTAAATTCTTATCATTCACTGAGATACCGCCATTTTAAAAATTTTACTACACAAAAGTTTATTTTCTCGAAATTGTTATTTACGGAGATACAGCCCTTTTAAAATTTTTAAGTATTTTTCATATAACAATCAATTTTTTTTTTAAAAATTGATAGGTGATCACAAAATTAGATTATTTTCTCGAAATTCCTATTATTTACGGAGATACGGCCCTTTTGAAATTTTTACTAAATTTTCAAATAAAAATCGATTTTATTAAATAATTAGGTGATCGCAAAATTATTCACTAAATGTATATCTAAAAAAAATAAAGAAAATACACAATACAACTAAAAGTTGTCCAAGAAATCATTAAAATATATCTGCTAAATAAATAAAATAAATAAAACTGCAAAAAATCGAAACTTAACAAAAGAAAAAACACCAGTATTTATAAAATTAAACTCTTATCATGAAATTAGCCAATAATCGAATATTCAAAAAAAAAAAAAAAAAATAAATAACCAAAAAATCGAATATTTAAATATCTCCATAAATTATAATTATTATAATCATAATTGGAAATTCGTAGACCTTTTTGTTTCATTTGTTATATTAAAAAATATTTTTATGCTTTAATTTTAAATATATCGCTTTCCAATATTGCCACCCAAAGCCTTAATTACTAAGAAAGAAAGTCATATCTCCACTTCATATTTTAATCATTGAGATGCAGTCTTAAGCTCCGAAGAGCAGAATAGGCAGTATAAAGTAAAAGATTTCAATATATTATTAAAGCGAAAAATTTTAAATTAAAATGTTATAAAAATTTGTATAGTTTTTTAAACGATCTTTTTTATCTTTAATAAATATCTTTTTTCTTTTTTAAGATCTTTTTTTATATATTTTTTCTTTTCAATATTTCGCTTTCCTTTAGAAAGCTTCTTCAGGAAAAAAATTTTTTATATTTTTGAAAACAAAAAAATTATTAACAAATTGAAAAAATGTTTCAAAACATTTGACAAAAACATATAAAATATTTTTTCATACATACATACAAAAATTTTAAATTTTCAAATATTCAAACATACAAAAACAAGCAGACGGAAATAACAAATAAATAACAAATTCTCTCTTATGAAATGATTATAACAAATTATGTGTCTTTTTAATTAAGTACCTATAATTCTGAGCTAAATTGTCTGTGTCTGTCTTGAAATTTATTCTCAATTTAGCTCAGAATTATAGGTACTTAATTAAAAAGACACATAATTTGTTATAATCATTTCATAAGAGAGAATTTGTTATTTATTTGTTATTTCCGTTTCCTTGTTTTTGTATGTTTGAATATTTGAAAATTTAAAATTTTTGTATGTATGATCTTAAAAAAGAAAAAAGATATTTATGTTATAAAAATATAATTTTTAAGTAATTTATAATTATTCGGAATCATTTTCAATATAAGCAATTTTATTTCGTGCTTGATTCCTTTAAATAAATATTTCATGATATTCTTATATTGAAAATGATTCCGAATAATTATAAATTACTTATTTCCATTGCATGTACCCGTTGCTTTTTTAGAATTTTGTAAAATTATTTACAAATATTTTTTATTTTCTGGAATTTTCAAATTACATATGAATGGTTTCCAATGGAAACCCTTATGTAGAAATAATTGAAAATGATTGTTTGTATGGAAGTGTTTTTGAGTCTTACTGTCTATGCTATGCTGATTTTATGAACAATTCTCATAGAATCAGTTTAGCTTTGGATATAATACTGTTAGGTTTTTCTATACAATATTGGGGTAAAATTCACTGATGAGCTATTTGAGCAATAGTGAAATTGCAATATGGATGTGCTCTCCCCCACTACAATACATTTCAAATATTTTTATTTGAATAAAAATTTTATGAGAATATCATAAGATGTTTATTTTTTAATAAAAATTTTTGTAATAAATATTTTGTGAGAATATCATGAAATATTTATTTAAAGGAATCAAGCACGAAATAAAATTGCTAATAAATTTTTTTACTTAAATCTAAATTATTAATTGAAAAAAAAGTATAGAATTGTGAATATTAAATTAAATTTGAAAATTTAGCAAAGAGTAGAAAGTTACATATAAGTATGTAATTCGAATTGGCAAAATAAATCTCACAAAGCTGTTTTAATTGTTAATACTATTGAATAAATTTAAATATTAAAACATTTTCTGCTTAACTCTTTTTAGCGCAAAGAAGCTGAACTTTTAAAAACTTTCTTGCCAACGAAATTTGAATACGTTTTATTTATACCCATGTCTGAAGTACAGAATAATCTGTATCAACACATTTTAAACGCAATTAAAAATCGTGACGAAAATTATCGTGGCAAAGGACTTATAACAGATTATACATGTTTACGCAAAGTATGTAAATGAATTTTATATATATTTTTTAAATTGTTTAAACATTATTAAACATTATTTCTGTCAATTCAATAATAGATTTGGACACATCCAAAAGTACTAGAAGATGCTTGGAAGAATGCCATTAGTGTAAGTTTGTTATATTTTATTCATCAATAAAATATGATTTTAATTTCATTAATTTTAACTATTAGCAACGTAATAAAAAAGAAATACGTAATAAACTTTTGGGCCATAATTCAGATGATGACCAACCGGATGATATTTACGATAGTCAAACTGGTCAAATGTCGGTTACAAACGATTGGTGGCGTCATTTAGTAAAAGAAATCGATTTGGAATCTATTATGCCTAGTAAAAAATTACTTACAATGTTTAAAATTTTACAGATGTGTGAAGAGAAAGGAGAGAAATGGTATTTTGTTGTTATTAAAAATTCCTTGCAGATTTCAATTTTTTCTTGTTTTTGTTAATAATTTATGTTATTTCAGTTTGATATTTTCGGCGTTTGTGGCGGTATTAAATGTTGTTGAATATTTTTTTAAAAAAATAACAGACAATGATCCGGAAATTTTAAATGAATTAAGTAAGTTTTGAATATTATAAAATAAAAATAAATGTCAAATTCCATATTAATTTCTATCAGTTTATCTTTATAAATATTATTTTTATAGATGTATATAACTTAAAGTTGGAAACAGTTTTTAACTGACGGTACTTTTGTCAGCTGCCAAGTGATTTATGTTTAGTTTGGTTTAGCATTTCCATATGAATAGCGTTTCCACATTGATCTTTTCGAAATACCCGATCTCGATTTCACAAGCGAATTTTGTTTCGCGATGAAATTGATTTTTGCTTGAATGGATACGTCAATAAACAAAACTGATGTATTTTAATATTCCTCAAGTATATATGACACCGATATATTAAAAAAAAAATGACTGGTGTGCTTTAAGGGCTGGTGGAATCCTTGGTCAGAACTTCTTTAAAATCAATACTGGTCAGATGGTTACAGTCAATCGTATCCGCTATAAAGCAATCATTACTGATTTTTAGTTAACCATACAGCTCGTGATACAATTGATTTATTGAAGAAAACGTTGGTGACCTCACAGGTTGACTTTCGGACCCGCGAATTGACCTCCAAAATCGAGCACTTTCAGAATCACATTCGACGCGTTATTACCGATGTGCGTTCAGAAATTTATAATTAATAAATTAAAAATATCTTCTTTGTTTTATTTCACTTCGAAGTTCTATACCTCTATAAAAAAATGCCCTATAGGCGTGAAATAAAGCCTTATAAGCTACTTTAATTGCAAGGCAAAAATGTTTATATTCGGATTTTTATTTTTGGGTAAAGATAATTGATTTTTTACAGATTTTTTGTTTTTATTTCAGAATTATTTATAATATTCTGATATTATTTTTTTGTCTTTTTCTAGTTTATAATTTCCTTTTTTGGCGAAATAATTGTGAATTTTCTGCAATGTTCGTGATAGAAGCGAGCTTTTTAATAGTAGTAATAGAAATAAAACAGATTAAAATCAGTTGGCAATATGTGCAGAATTTGAACACGTACAATTTAAATAAAAAATGTATTTTATTTAATCTTTAAGGTTTAACAACAAATTAAAAAAAATTTGCTTCAATTCTTTTTCCACACACATACACATAACGCAAATAGCTTCTCTTAGTTGTTGTTGCAGGAAAAAAAACTGGATTAAGATTATATAAGAAAAATCTAAAAGTTTTAATTTGCATATAAATAGAAATTATAACTGCTTCATGAATAGCAGTATTAAGTTAAATGTCAAACCGAACATGTTGCACATGCTTAGTAAGATATCAAAAATATTATACAGAGATGAGTAAATAAAGTTAAATCAAAGAAAAGAATTCTTAACATATCCTGCAATTAAAATAACCAAGGACGTAAATGAAACAACCACGTAAATTAAATTTTAATCGGCCTACTTTCTGAGGCTGTGGACTAAGGAAAAATATTTTGTTCTTATAAATATAATTAGTTAATAATAATATCTATGTTATTTTCTCTCACTAGTATATAAGTTAATTTTCTATATCTCTACGTTACTCACATAATGTTTCACTTATTTTAGAAATCAATCGAAATACCAAATGGGTATTGGGTCAGGATTATTACCGTTTAGATGGTAAGACTCCAAAATCTTTACGACATGCAATGATCAATGAATTCAATAATGTTGATAATAAAACCGCTAGAGTATTCTTAATATCAGCCAAAGCTGGTGGGCAAGGTATTAATTTAATAGGTGCTAATCGTGTTATCATATTAGATACATCATGGAATCCTTCAAACGATCAACAGAATATATTTCGAGTGTTTCGTTTGGGTCAAAAACGGAGTTGCTTCATATATCGTTTATTAGCAATGGTAAATTTATTTTATGCCTCTATTTTTTTAATAAAAGAAACTCAGTTTTTTTTTAATTAAATAATAAATTTTAGGGTACCATGGAAGAAAAGGTGTACTCACGTTCGGTAACAAAACAAGCCATGAGCTTTAGAGTCGTTGATGAGCAACAAATCGATAGACATTATAATATGGCTGAATTAGCTGAATTATATACGTGAATAAATATAAATTAAAAAAAAAATAAATATAAAAATATATAAACAAATGTTTTTTTTTTCAGTCTTACAACACCCGACAGCAGTAATCGTCCGACACCAATTTTACCCCAAGACAGTATATTGGCCAGACTATTACGTACATTCCCTGAATTGGTATACAAATATCATGAACACGACAGTCTTTTGGAAAACAAAGTGGAGCAGGAATTAAGCGAACAGGAAAAGAATGAAGCTTGGACAGCCTACGAAAGAGACTTGCAAATGAATTCCGAAATTAGAGAAACACCAAATATTGAAGAGTAAGTTTACATCGGGTGTTTTTTTATAGATTTATAGAACTTTAAGTTGGTAAAACTTTTTGTTTAACGATGATACATTAATACACAAAACTGCGGTATTTGGAGTAATGATAGTCCTCAAAAAAATTTGTTTGATGTGCTGGTGAAATCATTGGTCCGTACTTTTTTAAAAACAATCCTGGTAAGAACGTAACAGTCAATGTTGAATACTGTAGAGTCATTATTGCTAACTTTTTCGTTCATCAATTGAGCAAAAATGATGTGCAGTAACTGTGGTTTCAACAAAAGGGCGCAACATGTCGCACAGCTCGTGCCACTATTTCCCATAATAATTTATTGAAAGATACGTTTGGTAACCGCATAGTTTCACGTTTCGGGCCCGTGAAATGGGATTTAATGCCGCTAGACTATTTTCTGTGGGGATAAGTCCAAAACAATTGCCCACTTGGAGAACGACATTCGCCGTGTTATTGCTGACATACGGCCACAAATTAAAAATCGAAAATCGGACCTCCAGATTAGAGTACGTCCGAGTCAGTTGTGGCGCTTATATACCAGAAGTCACTCTTAAATTATAATACCAGAAGATTATCTTTCGAATAAAGTAAATTTCATGTCAATTAAAAACAAAATCTTTGTTTTATCTCATTTCAAAGTTCTATACCTCTATAAAAACACCGTTTATTCAGGTTGACATATAATAAATTAACTTTATATATATGTACACATATATTTTGTATCGTTTTAGTTTCCAGAATAAATTTAATCCCGCTAATTTATCAAATTATTTACCACCATTTTCTGGTTTAGATGTGAGTAGCAATCAAAATCCTAGTAGTAGTAAAAATGTAAGTATATTTTTATTTTTGTTTAATTTCTTTAATATACTACTGTTTTATATTAAATTAAATCTTTTTTCGCAAAAACATTCAAACATACATATGTATGTATGTACGTTACTAATGGAGTTAAAACAAAGGGTTTGATTATAAATTTTTTTTTCAAAATAAATTAAAATTTTTAACTTTTGCTTGTTATATATATTGACGTTTATGAATAATTTTTAATAAGTAAATATGCAAAAAGGACAAAACGGGTGAAGTAATTATATAATTACTAACATCATTAATAATAATATTGTGCTGTTAGGTTAATTAATAAATACTTTTGCAAAAGCAAAAGACATTTTAATTTAAATTAAAAATTTACTTTCCTTAAATCCTAATCCTAATTCCTTTTTTTCCATTTATTTATAATCAAAGAATAAGCTAACGGAAAGAACCGAAATCTAGCAGTGATTAGAGATTGAAGTTACATTAGTTGTTTCGCCTATTTTTATCACAAAAAATATCAAATTTGGTTAGGAAGTTAAATTGAGGTTAGGAAGTAAATTGTCTATCAAATGATTAAATGTCAAGAATTGAGCTGTCATTCTTTTTAGTAAAAGCTTGGGAAATTTTAATCACTGTATCCCTCCATAAAATTTGAGCAGCGTAATTTCGCTCGATTCGAGACTGACGGTATTGTTCCTGACAACAAACCAAAACAATACGCTTGTAGTGGCCGTAGTGATGCAAATATCTTGCATAAAGATATTTTTCTTCACCCTTATAAAGTTCAACACGTTCAAGAATTAAAATAGACGGACCAATGTTTGTATCGTACGTTTGTAAATTGTCTGTTTAAAAAACTGAATGAAAACAACACACTTTACAACAAAATCATTTTTAGTGATGAGGCTCATTTTCCATTAGGCGTCTATGTAAACAAACAAAATTGTCACATATGGAGCTTACAAAATCTACAAACAGTTCTCGAAAAACCATTACATTCAAAGAAAATGATCATATGGTGTTGTTTGTAATCAGGCATCATTGGCTCGTATTTTTTTTTTTATGAGCACCAAAGCAGTTATTGCATGAGGGATTTCGCCGTCGCGTAATTTTTCAATTTGGTGATGTCACTTGACCGCCTTGTTCTTGCGATTTAACGCCATTGCATTATTTTCTCTGAGGCCATTTGAAAGACCGGGCTTACGTGAACAACCCACAAACAACTGACTTTCTGAAATATGAAATTCAGCACTGCAATGACGAGATAAGCGAAGGTTTGTTGCAAAATATGCCTCAAAATAATGTAGTAAGAGCGGACTCTCGCTTAAACAACACTTCCAAATTGTGCACATTGGGACTAAAACAAGATTGAGTTGATTCCGATTTCCACAAGCAGATTTTATTTAGCGTGTGTTTGAATGGATACGTCAATAAACAAAATTGCAGTATTTGTGGTAAAGATAATCCTCAATGTGTATATTGAGACACTGTTATATTCCGAAAAACTGACTGTTTGATGTGCTTTATGGGCTGGTAGAATCATTGGTATGTAGTTCTTTAAAAGGAATGCTAGTCAGTCAATGGTGACTGCTATAGAGCTATGATCACTGATTTTTTCGTAGTAGAGTAGTGGTTTCAACAGGACGGCGCAAGATGTCATAAAGCTCGTAACAAAATTGATTTATTGAAAGAAGCATATGGTAACTCTATAGTTTCATGTTTCGGCGCCGTGAGTTGGCCTCCAAGGTCCTGCAATTAAACGCTGCTAGACTATTTTCTGCGGGGATATGTGGAGGACTACATTCGTCGCGTTATTGCCAATATACGGTCATAAATGTTGGAAAAATTCATCCAAAAGTAGACTACGTCCGAGCCAGCCGTAGTGGCCATATTCCGAAAGTCATTTAAATTACAACGGCAAAAGATTATCTTTCGAATAAAGAAAATTCCATGCCAATTTAAAAAATTGATATTTGTTTTATCCCAGTTCAAAGTTTTATACCTCCATAAAAACACTTTGTATACACTTTCTTACTCTTTACAAAAATGCCCAGAGTTTATTCTCTGGCTTAAGCAAATTTAATAAAAACTTATTTGTCCATTTTTTTTAAATATAAATTTTGGTTGGACTTAAAAAGTTAAATTGTCGGATTTAAAATTTGTATACTTATTGTTGACGCATTATATAAAGATTCAAAATATAAATTAAAAAAAAATTAAGCACCTTGTCACTAATGACAATTTTAAAGTTTTCCGCTTTAGATCCTTAAAATTTCTTTGCACCTGTTCAACGCCCATTGCTTTGTATTTAACATTATTTCTTTAAAAAATAAGTTGGAGGAAAACTAGAAAAAATGATCTTTACTTTTTTTCTAATTTAAGTCTCATGCAAAAGTTGTCAAGTAGATAAAAAGTATTTAATAGAATTTTAGAAGTTTCTCTCTCTCTCTTTCTCTCTCTCTCTACTTGTTTTATTCTTGGTTACTTAGTTTTCTTAAACTTCAAAGAAATATTTTTAATTCTACATGCATAAAACTTGTTAATAACTTTAAAATAAATTGAAAAAAATAAACTCAATTTGCAAACATACTCTGTGCTGCTTAGAAAATCTTGCTTTCTAAATTATTGATTTTTAATTACTGTTAATTTGTTTTCATAACTTTAACTTGCATTTTATCTGAGCTGATTTAACTGTTATGCACTAAATCTTTATTTGCGAGTACATAGTTAATATGGTTTGGGTATTTTAATAACGTAGTGGTAGAAAGAACAATTTAAATTATTTAAAATAACCCCAATACCAAACAGTTAATGGACGAATCGTATAAAGCAATAATCATGCAATTTTCAACTAATCGATGAAATTTTAAATTATTCTCGTGCATATATAAATTGACTTTTTTTAATTTTGTTTTTACTTAATTTATTTAAACTCTCTTTAAATCTCACTGATTTTTTTTAAATTAACAAAATCTCTTTAATTTTTTCTTTCACACTAAACACAATAGATGTCGCATCTCTTAGGCTACAATCGAGGTTTTAATCCAAATTTTCTACAATCACTGTTGGGTCAAAATCCTAGTGCCACTCAACAATATATTGATATGTACAATTATTACAAAAATTTAGGACCTACTTATGCTGATATAAATCCTTATGCTCCGCTACCTGGACTAGGTACTGGTGGAGGTCCTGGTCGTATGCCGACATCTTCAGCAGCATCATCAGTACCGCCAAATCCTTTGGCAGCATTAGGAGATTTAAGTATGTACGGCTTAAGCTCTTCAGCGTTACAAACTTTGGGAGCTAATGCGGGAGCTTTGAATTTACCCAGCAGTTTAGGTAACAGTGCGGCCTTACAGCAAATGTCAACATCAGCCGCCATGTATACATCGCCATCAGCATTAAATACGAATTTACCCATAACATCAACTAGTAACATGACAACGGGAGGCTTAGCAACGGCCAGCAATTCTGCGGCAGTATTATCAGCATTTGAGCAATTTAAACAGTCTTTTAGAGGTACATACAACAGCATGTACAATTATACCGGCGATTTTGGTTTATCTTCATCGGGTTCAACCATATTGGATAGTTCAAAAACAAAAAACTCGAAACAAGGTGGTGCAGGCAATAAAAATATTAATTTACCAGGGGGTCCTAAAGGTGGCTCGGCTATGGGTTTATTTTCGGGACCTCCTCCGTACATGCCACAATCTCAAGCGCAACAACAGCATTCTCAACAACAACAAAGGCCGAGCTCAAGAAATACTCCCAATTATGAACAGCAACAACAACAGCAACAGCAACAACAACAGCAGCAGCAACTGCAACAGAAGCAACAACAACAGCAGCAGCAACACCAACAACAGCAACACCAGCAACAGCAACAAAAAAATAAATCGGCTACATCCTTAACAAAATCAACGGATTCTTCCAGGCCTGGCAGTTTATTAAACTATAGAAGATCTGAATCCTCATCTCTGGCTAAGCAAACAACTGATAATTTGATTCAAAGTAAACCAAATCCAATAGTACAACAAAAGAAACAAGATGTAGAAATTGGCAAAAGCACAAATACGAAATCGATGCTTGCACCGAATGCTAAGAGCATAAGAACACCCGTTAATGGGTCAAGTTTGTTGTCATCAAATCAGAAGTCAAATCAAAAAGGGAACGCCAGTCAAAATAATAATATTAGTTCCCTAAATGCCAGTAGTTCAGTAAATTCTAGCAAACCAACTGCAGCATCTTCATCTTCATCAACATCTTCCACAACAACATCATCACAGGCAGAATCAAATCGTGCTATGAATATGGGAATTTCTTATCCAAGTTCGAAATCAGTAGAAAAAACATCAAATAAACCAAATTCTCCGTTAAATATGGGTATAGTTTATCCAAAATCATCAAACAAATCATCATCTGAAATGCAAATAATACCCACTTCATCACCGCCAGGAACCATAAGCATATCAAAACAATTAAATGAATTATCACCGAGTATATCGTTGACAGCGCTCAAAAGTAATACCACAAATAAAATGCAGCAAAATCAAAATACAAAAACAAACAATAACAATAGCAACAACTTAAATAGTGCACAAAATGCTCAAATAAACAAAATCATTCAAAACAACAATCTTAGAAGAAATGCCAGCAGTTCGTTAAGCACCACCAATGCTATAACGTCAATATCTGGTAAATCGTCTTCAACTTCCAGTCTTATTGCAGGAAGTAATACTTCAACAAATTCGACTATGACAAATACAGGAAATAATAGCAATCTGCTGGCTAGAATTAAAATGGCTAACAATAAAAAACCTACAAATGCTAACAATACCAATTCTGTACCTCCCTTGCACAGATCCTCAACAATGGTAAGCATACCAACAACAAATTCGTCAACCAAAACTTCAACTGGTTTGACCATTACAAATGTTAAAAACACAATAAAAAATATTCTTCCAAAACACGGAACAACAAATCAACAGGTGGCCTCCACCTTAGCGAAACAAACTGCAGCTGCAGCAGTGGCCAAATCAAATGCAAATCGCGGAAATAATACCACTACTAACAGTTCAGATAATTCAGGACAGCAAAAAAATTTGAATACACCCACAGGTAATACAACTTTACCTTCGCTCACTGCTATTAAGAGAATAGTAAAACGCAGTTCACCCACTATTAATATTAGCAACAGCAAACCACCCTCTCTCACTGCTTCTCCATCTTTAACAGTAACAAGTAGTAATAGTAATAAATTACCTGTTATTAGCAGTGTTAAGTCCATATCTCAATACCCATCCACTATGGCTACCATATCAAAGGCATCAATTACTAAAGTAAATACACCACTGAATCAAACTACAAATAATAGCACTATGATGTCAACAAAGTCGGGAACGAATCAGTCCTCAGTATCAAATGTTTCCAAAACCTTAGCTCAAATGCAAAAACGTTTGCCCACATCACAGTCTACGTCAACAGCATCGACAACGACAAGCGCATCAAATGCTAACCGCAATACTGTAAATATAAGACCAGTGGATTCAAAACAAAATTCGAGTGGAACAGGTGGTGGTGTCTATATAATTGAAACAAATATCAATGACAAAAAATTGGCCATTGGAGCACCAACTAAAAGGTAAGTAAAAAATGTTGTTTCTTTTATAAATTTTCATACCAAGAAAAAGTCTGTATACAAAATATTTTTATAATGGGAATTTTTTTTTGGTAACTAAATCAAATTTTTTATTAAAATAACTGAAAACCCAACTTAATGTAACATAAAAAATAAAAGTCCAACAACAAGTGCCATACAGAAGAAATTATTTATCATTGTTTTTACTTCTCTGTTATTCAACCGCGAAGGCAAACCTTTCCTTTCTAGTCTAATAAAACCACCATCATTTAGTAGGATATGGACTAGGAGAGAAAGATGTGTTTTAATTTTGTATAGGCGCATTGTTGCATGTTTCATGATTTTGTATTTAATAGTATGTTAAGGTCTTTCTGGAGATTTGAAAAATCTGTAGCAATCATATGTTTGAGGCGCAGACAGTCTGCCATAACTGAATTCCGTAGCAATCACAGTAAAAAGTAGGACTGTACACTCTAAACTAAATATAGAATTTCTGCTATTGACTTTATGCTAGCTAAATGTATACTAAGGCATTTAGTGGAGTATTTTTCGGCGCAAAGCTATCGTTATTAGCGTACATTTTTGTTCATTTTCCTTTATTTTCCATTTCTTCGACCTTGTCTGACATTTATATGGCTCGGCATACATATGGATGTGAAAACTGAGAAAAGCTGTGTTGTCAGCAAATCACAAGTATAAGATGGTTCCCAAGATACTATCTCGAAGAACTGCATCTTCAATTTACTGAAGCTAGCTAAATCATTTCCTTTAATTATAGACTTTCGATTACTTAAATATGTTTATCTTATCAACAGCGTGCCCCTGTAGGCTAGTAGGTAGTGTACTAACTTTTCAATATGGGAGTTGTGGGTTCGATTCCCAACGAATACCTTGGTTTTTTTCACTACAAAAAAAATAAAAAATTGACTGTCGGTGGGGCTGCTCAGCGATGAAGGCATAGTCACTGGACGCTGTGCTGTCTTTATACGGCAGTTAATTTCCAACTATCCTACTTTCACCACCTGTTTCCTCTCTTCTCTATCTCTTTCCTAAAGAATGTAGCACGGTACTTGCCTAAATAGGCATTGTTGCCTGAGTGCTACTTCTCTTAAAAAAAAAAAACTTGGACAAGTTTTGTTTTTATAAACGACACGGCGTTATTAAAAGATACAACCACTTATTTCATATTACATAGAAGAGCAGAGATAGACAAAGAAGATTTTAAAATCATGAGAATACAAAACATATTTTGTGTGATTTAAGCAGTATATACATTTGGTGACGACTATTATAATGGTGCAGTTTGAACACAAATGGCATTTGTTAACTCAAAAAATGGTTAGAGTTAAATTTACAAAAAAAAAATTTTACCAAAGGACAAGAGTCTGGGACAAGGAAACTTTAAACACGGGGGTTCTGTGATTATTCAGGGCATGTTTATCACTGGATTTGAAAAAATTTTATAGATTTGAATCTATTTATCCCTGCTTAAATTGTTCTCCGAATTGGCCGAATAGGATGAACTGTGTGTTAGAGCGTATGTAAACAAAATACTTGCAAAAGTTTGTGCTACATTGATGGAATGTAAAATCATAAAATTTATAAAAGAAATAAAAAAAAATAAAATTTTAAGTCCGACTAATCGTTTGATCACATTGTAGAAATATATTTTCTATTTTTTTGTATTTGTTGTAAATAAATAAACTTGGTTTGTTTTGCTCACTGTTACGTTTATTCCTTTAATAGTGACAAATAGTGACAGTTTACCAGTTGACATTTCTGTTGGCAACAACATGTCCAGCAGTGATGTTAAGAATCAACTGCAAAAAACGAAAGAGGTTGATTCGATTGGTAATGTTAAAAATGATAATGATGATGATAACAATGTAATCCTAAGCGACAGTGGTTCTGAAGATGGAAATAACTGGCAGTATGTAAAAAATCGTAAGAGAGCAAATTCTTTATCCCCACAAGTAAACAATTCAAACCGACGGCAATTGGAGACAGATCCATGTACTTCTAACCGATTTGCAGCTCTTGCTTTTAATAACGACGATGTTACATCACATAAAGAGTCTCACCAATCAAAATCTTTACCAATTATTATACCAAATGTAGGTGATCTTGGAAAAATGGTTAATAAATTAGTGATGATGATGCAGACGTTGTTGCTATTAGTGACGATGGTGAATATGTTGTTATTGTTAGTGGTGACAATGATGATGTTATTGTAGTTAGTTATAATTACAATAACCTAGTTAATTGTGGTGAGTTGTACTGAGGTTACAGTTGTTGTGGTAATAATAGTGATGATGCTGATGATATTGTCGTTTTTGGTTACACTACTAATGCCGGCACTATTGTTGTTGCTATAATAGTTATTGATGATTATGATGAAGCCGATGCTGTTGTTGTTATTGACGATGATGATGTTAGTGCGGATGATGGTGATGATACTGTGGACGATGAGTATTGGGTCTGATCCTGATTCTGGCAATTTTGGTAGTGGTGTCAGGAAAGCAATTTGGTATACGCATATCATAGTCATTTCAGTTATAATTAAGACTGTAAGCACAAATAATATCCGATTATTCGTTTAAATCCCTGTATTCTTTATGTTATCAAATCAAGGTGATTGCCAACTTTTAATACTTTTTTTCACTTTTGCTTATTTTTTACCAAAAAAAATAAAAAAAAAATTAAATCATAATTTGGAATGTTTAAATAATTATTTTATAACAATTTTCTTTTTAGCGGCGGTGGTACAACGGTTACCAAAGTTCCCACCCAAACTGCAATGAAACGTAAATCCATAGATCCTTTATCCAAAGATAAAACTATTGAAACAAAAAGGTTGAAAAATTAATTAAAAAATAATTATTATTTATACAATAGTTTACAGTTCTTTTTGCGTTATTACATTTTAAATAAATAACTAATATAAAATAACTAATATAAAAATGATCTTAAACAAAAAAAATATTTGAAATAAAATTTCTTATAAATTATTATTTTATAATTATTAAATTAATACCTTAATATCCTTTAAATTAAATTTTAGTTGTGCATTAATTTTTTTTAAGATTTTAATTTTAAATATAATATATGTAATTATGAAAGTTGAAAAAAAATCTAGAATTTATTTTTAAAATAATATATAAATTATTTGTTGTATACACATATTTAAATACTATACATTTTACTTATTACATTTAAGTTTAATCTAAAAAATTATGACTTTTTTATAATGAACAACTGCATATAAATTAGTGAAGAACCAGCTCATGATTGATGTAAAATAAAATCTCAAATGTCATGTTTTTCTATTGTTGTTTTTAATTATTTTTTAGGTTTAACATTAATTTTACTTGTAAGTTTTGTAAATCATATATCCGCCAAAATTAATAATTAGCAGACGATTTAATTTAAAGTTTTCGCTTGCTTTACTAGCCTAAAACATATATTGTGCGATTCTAGCAGAATGCGTATTTCGTAACGCACTCATGCTCACTGTACATGTGCAAGTGCTGCTTTGTTTCTTATTTTTTTCACTGCTCATGTGTGAGTGGCTGTATTTATTGTTTTATTTTCATAAAATGGTATTTCTTTGGTTTTGCACATGCATCTTTTTCTTTCCACATGTATGAGAAATGTGTACCAAAGGTTTGCCCATGAGCAAGTAATGTACAACTGAAATTTTGGCCATATGCCAAGTGAAGTGTGCACATTTGAATTATGTACTTATTTTCATTTTGTAAATGTGCAAGAAATTTTGAAAATTTTATTTGTAAAAATTAATACATTCTAGAAAGTTAATGAAATAAAGTTAATTTTTAGAATAATATGGATTTTATCAAGAAAACGAAATATTTATATATGTTTATTAACCCTTTGACGACCAAACATTTTTGGCTGAAGCGATTTACTTTTGTGTTATATTTTCGTGATCTATGGTCTAATAGTAGTTATGAAAAAAAAAATTGCCCTCCTTGGAACCCTCTAAGTCCCCCATTTTGCTTGGCAAATATGGTTGCCTATAGGTTGAAACGAAATTTTTCATCCCAAATTATTTAATTGCAGAAACAATACAAGAAAAGACAAAGTACACGAGATCACAAAAATTTATTATAATTATTGTTGTACGTGATAGATTCCAAAGCAATCACGGGATGTAGAGAAGCAAAGGAACACATTACATTGAACGCAAAAAACATTTGTGCAAATATACTTATTATTGGAAGCACAATGAGAGCACCGTTTCCAACCTTCACGTTTTTCCATTTTATGGAGAGATTTAGGTTTGCTTATAAAATGGGTTCCGCAGCTACTTATCAACTCTTTGGCTAAAGCTGCCCGAAATTCAATGGAGGTCAAATTGATTGAGGAACTGTTGGCTAATATGAGTTTTTTATATATTATATTGCTATTGTGAACACATAACTCGAAAAGGTCGAAGAACAAACGTAAATAAAAACGCTATTTACTTCTACAACCGTACTCATGATATACTTTTTTTTTGATCCATTAGATCGACCACTCCCATTCCTTTGTTATAGTGCTGTATAATCAGTGGGCAATCAATTTACGATTGATAAAAACTTACCTTCAAAATTACAAACGCTGTTGAACACACCGTACACTAAAGGGATTTCTTCATGCGTATGCACAACGGGCTTTAAAATTTGGGAATGTTTGTATGCGCAATCCTCTTTAAATCCGGTAAAAACGGGATTCTTATAAGCAAAAGTCTGTGTAAAGCGGAAGATCTTTTCGGGTGGTATGAATAACGTTGGTATTATTGGCGCTTGTACAACATTTAAATTCGATGTAATTAGCTCATCTTTTGCGCCAGCTGGGTTATGGTCAACGTGCATACTACCCTCAAAGATAACTTCTATGGGCTCATCATCTTACATTCCCAAAGCGTCATTTTCAAGCAATAAAACATCTTCTGTGTCCAAGTTTGTAACAGCTTCTTAGTCGTAATCACTAAAATCGCAAAGTAAAAGTTGTTCGATTTGCTCTGGTCGAAGGAAAAAGAAGCGATCTCGGGCTGCTCCACTCATTTTAAATTTCGAATAAAGACTGTCAAAATACTTACATGTGTGCATATGTATGTATTGCAACTTGGTGATTCCCCTTTTTCGTTTCAATATATGAATGCAAAATACTAAACACAGGCATGCTGTTTCAGTGTTTAACATTAGCTAAGAAAAAGCGCTCAAAAGTTCGAATTTAGAGGTTATAATTGTAAAGTTTTTTAGAAGCGTTTATTTTCCTTTCAACCCATAGGCAAACATAATTGCCAAACATAATTTGATTAGTTGTAGACAGCTTGGAATTTACACAAACTTATCCATTATATTTTTTGATAGCTTAAGGTTGAATCCAAAACATAATTGACTCTTATCCCCTTGCGCCCTATTTTCACCCCTTGGCAGCCCTCGTCTTAAATACTTTTTTTGGCCAAATTTGGAGCCTCGTAGGGAACAAGTGGGGCCCGATGGGGACTCGTACTCAACCACATTCTTGTTGCCCCAATCCTCTTCTATAAAACAGTCTTTGACAAATTTGCTGTATCTGTTACCTGGTCAAATATATAATCTAAGGAACCCCGGGCAAGCATATTTGCCTATGGTCGTCAAAGGGTTAAATGAAAATATTTTATTAAATAACTAGCTGACTCATTGAGAACGAATTTGTGAGATCGCAAAGAAGAAACGCAAACAAATAAGCTCGATGTCCACCGCGACTGTTTTAACGGCGGCAGTAACCGAGTCCATGTTACTTTGGGCCTTTCACCGTCATCCCCCAAGGCACATTGGAGGCAGTTGGCGGCTCGCGACGAATTTATGACGTGTGTGTATTTTTGAAGTAAACAACGCTCAATATTTACGTAAATGCGATACCATATAATATCAAAAAACAGAGCACAAAAAAATTAAATGCATTGAATGAATGAATACACAAAAATTCATTCTAGTCGTGTAATTGCAGTGTAGTTAAATAACCTGGATACCGACTGCAGCGCCATCTGCCGGTCTGATTTGTGAATGTAAATAATCTAAGGTGGCACCCAAACGCATGCAAAAAAAATTTATTCAGTGACATACACACGTACAGTAGAATTATATACATAAAGAAAATTTATATGGGAGGTACCACGCGTTTTTATCAAATCCCGCCTATATTTGCAGCAGATCTTAAAATATGTTCACTCAACCGAAATACCAAATTCTGTTTAAATGCCGTTAGCAGGAGCAGAAATATTGGACTCTTAATTTGTGTTTTGTATGGAAGGTACCATGCCCCTTTGTACAATCCCGCCCATATTTGCAGCAGCACTTAAAATATTTACACCAAACCGACGTACCACATTTTGTTCAAATACCTTTATCAGGAGCAGAAATAATATATTTTTCATTTGTCGTTTGTATGGGAGGCACCACGCTCCTTTGTCCAGTTGGACCGAATTGTAAATCTAAACCTCCCGGGGCGATACACAAACGCATACAAAAAAATTTATGCTAATCGGCCCAGCCGTTTAGGAGGAGTTTAGTCACAACACATGTACAGTAGAGTTATATATATAAAGATATGTATACCATGGACTGATTAAAAAATATTATATCATATTAGAAATCTGTTACACACATCTTATTCATTACTGGGCGCTTTTATTTCAAAATAAATAATCTATAATATAAAAATAAATCGGGTTTTCCTTCCTAACGCTATAACTTCAGAACGCACGAACCGATTTCCACGGTTTTGCATTCGTTGGAAAGGTCTCGGGCTCCGTGAGGTTTATTACAAAAAAATTCAGAAAAAATTTCCAGAGAAAAGCAGGAGAACAGGAAAAATCAATTTTCACATGCAGGGCCATCTCTGATACATAGCATGTACTACTACCCGTACGTGGTGTTTGAGTATCCCTCACGAAAATAAGTACGTTTCATTTTAAATAGATGGCACCGTGCGCTAGGTCGCATATATACTGTTCATTCTAGAAATGATGAATGTTATTTATTTAGTAGGTGGACCAAAATCATTTGCGCCGAGAAGCATGTCAATTATTGGGTTTGCTGAAGAACGATTCTCATTGGTATTTAACACTTCCGGGTTCAGCTGTTTCATCAAATGCGCACCAAATACGAACGCTGTTCGCTATTATCATCACCACATGTTTTCCTTCAGAACAAATTCAATTATGAAACAAATGCAAAGACGACATATGGGAAAATATCTTGCATCGCTTGCGCTTTCGAACGAATAATCCCGACATGCAAATAACTGATGAAATATATAATGAAGGATTGATTCTGATTGAGGATCAATGCTTGACTATTGCAAACAAGCTACTCATTGAAGTAGAATTGATTGCGCCAAATCGAGAGCTGCAATACAATGCAGAAATTCGTTTGAAATAATGTGCCGTTGCTGAATGAACAGCAAAAACTAATATACGAAACATTTATGCAAGTGGTGGACAATAATACTGGTGGTCTATTCTTCCTAGACGCACCTGGAGGAACAGGGTGAAGCATTTGTCATTTCATTGATTTTAGCCACTATTCGATCAAGATGTGACACAGCTTTGGCGTTAGCATCATCTGGAAGTGTGGCGACTCTTCTAGAGGGCGGTCGTACTGCACATTCTGCGCTTAAGTTGCCACTCAATTTAAACACAATTGATACTCCAACATGCAATATTTCCCGATCCAGTACAATGGGAAAATTGTTGATGCAATGCAAGCTCATTGTTTGGGATGAGTGCACAATGGCACATAAGAAATCACTTGAAGCACTTAACTTCACACTGAAGGATCTTCGGCGAAATAACAACATCTTTGGCGGCTTGATGTTATTGTTGGCAGGCGATTTCAGGCAGACATTGTCAGTAATTCCCCATGCAACGCCTACAGATGAATTAAATGCTTGCCTGAAGGCATCACCTTTGTGGAATAACGTAAAAACATTATCACTAACCACTAATGTGAGAGTTCAACTTCAAAATGATCAAAGTGCTGCACAATTTTCCAAACATGTGTTAGCTGTTGGAAATAGAAAAGTCCCAGTTGATGCGACAGCTGGACTAATTACTCTTACCAACGACTTTTGCCGATTTGTAGACTCTCAATTAGCTCTTATTGAAAATGTTTTCCCAAACATTATTGAGAATTATCAGCATTATGCTTGGTTAAGTAAAAAGTTAAGTAAGCGAGCAATTCTCGCCACAAAGAATAATGATGTACACGCACTGAATTTCACCATTCAATCAAAAATCGATGGCGATTTGCTGACATACAAATCCGTTGAGTTACCAGGATTTCCACCACATAACTTGCAACTCGAAGTTGGTTCAGTTATTATGATATTGCGTAATTTGAATCCACCACGATTTTGCAGCGGTACTCGACTTGCGGTGAAAAGACTTATGCCGAATTTGATTGAGGCAACCATTATTAACAGAAAGTACGCAGGTGAACGATTGCAATTTCCGGTTCGCCTTTCGTTCGCAATGACAATTAGCAAGTCGCAAGGCCAATCGCTTAGTGTTTGCGGGATAAATATAGAAAATCATTGTTTTCCACATGGGCAGCTATACGTTACTGGCCATGTGTTGGGAGTTGGGAAACCATCCGCTTTGTTTGTGTTAACTTCAGACCAAAAAACAAAAAATGTGATTTACCACGGCTAAATTGCGGACACGTATAACGTTTTGCTTCAGTATTTACTTTGGATTCACTTTCATTTTTTACTTAGAGAAAGAAGTTCAACTAAATTCCACTTCATTTTTGTAATCGAAATGAATTCATTATTGTTGTTCAATGAAATAAAATTTTTTCTTTTCAAATATAAAACAAAAAAAATAATTTTTCTTCAGCTTTTAATTCCCAAACGAAATGTTACAAAAAACGATGCCATCTGGTGGCAAACGTGGCGAACGAAACGCTGGGTTTGCTAGTTTTGTTAAAGTTAGTGCGCGACCACTATAAGCTCGTTGAACAGAAATTTGGCTTGATGTAACTGCTAGAGTAGCATTCATTACCTACATACATTCATTGCCAAAGTGTAATCATTAAAAAATTTAAGAACTTCGAAACGTTCGTACAATTTCGACATTTTTTAATGTATTATATTAGTGTGCTCTGTCATCATTTTAAGTTTTTTATAATTAAGGAATAAAAATTAGTAAGAATTGTTTTATTTTTGTTCAGTTTTTCAATGTTTTTAACAACATATATATTTTATTGAAATAAATCGGTTGTAGAATAGCTTCTGTTCAATTCGCTTTGTTATGAACTATACTTTGACACTAAAATTTTGTGTTTATTAATACAGATTATATATATTCTCAATTATTTACTTATTTTGATTTTTTTCATTACACCATAGCATAATAAGTAAGCATATAGTATAGCTGTTCTGAATATTAAAAACAATTTTTTATACTTAGTTTGTCGTTTTCAAATACAAATTAAATCAGCTGACAAATGCACTAAACCTCATGAATTATCATTATGATATTAAAAAAAAAAGTTGGCAGCACTGAGCAAAGTCAACAAAATAATTAAAAAACAATAATAAAAGCAACAGATAGAAGAAAAATATTACTTTCTTCAGAAGCACCCGACGAACAACAACAACCATAGATAAATACAACACACTTAAAACAATCTTCAAAAGAGAAGGCAAATAAAAATTGGAAAAAAGTATTTAGCGGCTGCAATTGCGTCGAGTATATAAATAAAACTAAAGTTCCTTTGTGTGCTATTTATTAATAAGTTTTCAACCAAAGACAGTAAGTTTGTAACAATTTCATTTAGTTAAAGAATTTAAAAGAAAACTTGTTTTTAGAAACACTTCCTTTAGAATTTAAATATATACAAAATAAAAAAAAACATTTCCGCGTGGTGGATTACATTAAAACTAAAACGGGACCAAAATTTTAATCAATATTAGAAAAATAACACTTCGTGGTTTTATCGATACTTTAATAATACTTGACAAGTTTTCAAAATTTGATCTAAGATGGCCCAACAACCTCTGGCTTTATTAACCCGCAAGGAGACCTTCAGCGCTTGTCATCGCTTACACAGGTAAGGTTTATATACACATATGTAACTAAGTAGATGCATACGTAGTTATGTACTTACAAATATGCATTCTTGAAACAAAATTTACATTTTAATTGCGTATTGTTTTAAACTGTTGTTATAGCTTTTTTGTAATTACATACACATGTACACATGAACACATGCACATGTTTTATAATTAAAAATCCTCCTTTCACTTTTGTTAATCTTTGCTGATTAAATCATTTTGGTTTATTTTCTTTGCAGCAAACATTTAAGTGATGCAGAAAATGTTGAGATCTACGGCAAATGCAATAATCCAAATGGTCATGGCCATAACTATACGGGTAAGTGAACTAAATAAATAAATATAAAAATATTTTTAAACTGAAATATAGATCTTATATAGTGTCTCTGACTGATAAAGTACTCATTCAGCCGTCTTATAAAAATAATATAAAATGATTCGAACGTTTGTTTCGTTAGGATCAAAGATCAATTTTTTTTTAAATATATTTTTATGTTTTAGTTATATTTAACAAGCAGTTTATTTCTTTTCCTTTGTTTTCGTATTTGAAATACAATTTAGTAATCGAAATAACCGATTAAAGCATAAATCGCCTAACTCTATTAAACAAGTAAATAATCTTAACTCTATTAAACAAGTACAACAAAAATTTAATAATGAATTGAACTGAACTGTAAAAAATTAATATTTTGCCGCATATTTCAGATAAAGTTGCCACAAAAACTTTAACATTTCTCAAATAATTATAACTAAAAACATACCATAAGATAAAACTTAAATAAACAACACAATTTTATTACTCTTAAAGTCTTTTAACCTAAACGAATAAAAATATTTGGAAGTAAAATGCAGGATATTTAATCCATACATATTATGGTTTCGACGAATAGACATATATACAATTATTCAGTCAAAAATAATAATTAAAACTTATTAGAAAATACTAATAACAAAGTAACGACGTGAATAAAAGAAAGCATACCATTGAACGTATCAAAAAAAGCGGCTATCCACAATTGTGTGTAATATTGATTTTCGATATCTTGTAGAATTCTAGATAAAAAGGATCTATCATCTTCGCCTTTTTGGGAAATAATAATAATAAAATAAAACTGGGTTAAAATTAGTTTCAAACATTTTGTTGGTTCCTCAAAAGATACGTAAACATACGAAAGAATTTTTCTGCATGTCGTTATTAGGTTTTACAAGTCTGTGAAATTACTCTGAATCAGCTATGCAAAAACAATGTTTTCCTAAAAACACTATGTTTGATTAGCCAACATATGTATACTTATTTTCTTTCTGTACTAAAACATTTACTTGTTTAACTAGAAGAGACAAAATTTGTTTTTAACATACTTCACTCAATTTACAGTCAGCCAATTAGGCTCTGTTAAGAACATAACAGTCTTAGTAATTAATTTCTATGTATGCAAATTGTAATATTGCGATGATTTTAGAACAGATATGATCCATTAATGATAAATATGTATTAGATTTTGCACAAAACGTATTCTAAAGAGTCCATCCAACAATATCTGAATAAATTTGAATTTGAGAAGATATTTCTTTTTCATTCCTATTTGATTTGTGTGTTATAATCTAACGTCTAAGTACAATACATATTGTTGTGCAACTTCGCGCACTCGTTGCAAGTGATGTAAAACAGTAGTAATATAACGTACAGAACGTGATTTAAAATCACAATCATATTGTGTTTTTAAATAACACATTGGAATTGTTCCTGTTTACACGAGACGAATTGTTTTAAAGTGCATAAAATCACAAAGCTACAATTAATGTATTTGTTTCACTAATTGAAAGTAATAATAACATAATTTAAAAAGCATAAAAATAATAAATAAAATGCATAATTTTAATACAAAAATCTATATAAAAAACAATAGCAGTAGCGAAGTAAGCAATTTAATATAAACTTAACAAAGTTTTCTCAAAAGTAACAATGATTTGAAATCGACAACTAATGGAATTGCCAGTTTGAAAAATTTAGTATGTTTTGAAAAGGAAAGTAACTATAAGAAGGCTTCCATAAGCACAAGAAAATTGGCTTACAAGCATTTCATTAAAATAAAAATTAGTGTGTGTATAAATACTCTCTCATTATTAAACACATACTTCCAAAAATATTTGTTTTGCTTTAACAATGCATTGAAAACTAGAGCATGACTGTAATGGAACAGTAGAGCATCAACAAACTAATTTAAAGTAGAACATTAAAAACGTAATTTGAAGAGAAACATTTGCGTTTTGTTAAGAATATGAAAAAAGTTTTTTGTTCTAATAAAATAAAATTCACATATATACTAGTTTTGAAATTTTTATTTGCAAAAAGTACTTACGTTCAAAATTTTTTTAATTTAAATAAAATTGTAAAGAACTCACTTAAAAAAAATAGATATGTACATGCATATTTTACCATGTTCGGATGGCAAAATGAACCACTTATTTGCACAATAGCGAACCGTGGTGTTCATACGACTTGTCTTGTTCATTTTGACGTTTTTAACTATTATAACACACATAAATATTTCGCGCGAATTTTGACTGTTTACTAACTAACTTTTAAAAAATATATTTCATATATTTATTTTTGAATATTCCATATATTTTAACTTTGCACACGTATTCTGTGGCACATCACAACACTTTTTATTATTTCCATTTTTATATGTATGGATTGCACTTCTTGCTTCGATTTTTTTATTATCTGCAGTTTTTAAAAATAGTGCAGATAAACAAACGGTAACTTGTATTTTATCGTGGTTCACAACAAGATTCAAAATGAACCTACAAGATATGGCCAACCATGTTGTTTCAATAAAGATTCGGTCACGAACCGCGAATGGGAGAGTGAACCTCGATATTTGCTGCCCGTGTGATACTAATCACAATGATTTTTTGCTAGTATTTTGGTTTGCACCTGAAATTCTGTTGGATATTTAAAAAATAATGTTATGCAACAATTTTGCTTTCTAAGTAAAATTTATTATCCATAAAATTTTGAAAAGCACTTTAATTTAGGACAATCACAAAAACATCTAATTAATTAGTTAAATAATTATTATCATATGAGAAGAAATGTTAATAAGAAAGCGTTTCCTCTTTAAATTGCTCTAAATAAATAATTTATACGTATATATGTGTATGTATGCGTTCTGTGTTTTTTCTGTAATTTACAGTTTCTTTTTATTTTATTATAAGTTTTTGTTTTGAGACTTTACTAGTTTTGAAAACACAAAAACTTTTTAAGAAAGAGTCCTGTTTTGTTATTTTTGCTTTTTATATTTCACCTGAACTGCAAATGATTGGTAGTAGTGTGAAGTAGAACTGTAACGAGTTAATATTAATTCCTAGCATACTTTCGTGCAGCAGACAAAATGTTTTGCATGTGCAGAAACGGACAACGCATTCGTTCATGTTAAGAATTTTTTTTCAAAAACTCCAAACAACATTTTGCTTTACATCTTGTTGATCTACATTTCTCAAATAATTCTTTAGACTAAAGACATTTTACGTTATGACTTACAAACTCAATTCCCTTAGGGCAATGTTCTTGTGATTTATTTCTTAATTTATCCTCCCGAATTAAATAATAAATACATCGACTGTTAAGTGCTAACAAAGATTTATTGACTGTTAAATAAATTATGTTTAAAGTGCTAGTAAAATACAACTTCACACACACATTAAAATATGCAATTACTTTTTTTTAGTTGAAGTTACCGTTCGAGGTCCCATTGATATACGCACCGGTATGGTTATGAATATAACCGATTTAAAGTTTGCTATGGATGGTGTTATTTTAAAGCAATTAGATCATAAACATTTAGATAAAGATGTTGAATACTTTCATAGTGTGGTAAGATGAACAAAATAAAAATTAATAAAAATATACAAAAATAAACAAAAAACATTTTAAATTTACAGCCAAGCACTACGGAAAATTTAAGTGTTTTTATATGGGATAATGTACGTAATGCCTTGAAGCGTCCAGAATTATTGTTTGAAGTTAAAATTTATGAAACTGATAAAAATTCAGTTACCTATCGTGGACCATACATACAAAATGGACAATATTTTCATAATAAACGTTCACCAAAGACCAGTTGCAATAATATTTCATCCGATTCTGATTAAATTCCAATCTTAAAAACTAATATAACAATATTTTTTATAACATTTACAACTTTTATTTTTATATACTTACTTTTGCAATCCAAGAAATTTTTAGAACAAAAGGTGAAAAAATGTGATTTAATGTTAATGGAAAAAATTAACTTTTAAATATATGTACATTTTTTAAATATGCCGTTTTTATTGACCGGTTTGTTCAAAATAAATAAATATATATTTTTGAAATTTGCTTAATACTATTAGGTTGGCAACCGAAAACAAAAAAAAAAAAATAATTATTTGTACCAGTTTACTATTAAAATTTATTTCGGTAGGGGTATGAGTATTCAATTATATTGGTATTTACAAATAACGTTAGCAAAATTCAAATACCGTTGTTATTTTTTAAACCATATGTAATTTTTTTAATTTTAACACAAAATATAATTTACTTTCGTTTTAATTTTTCTTATTATTTGTTGAGTCTTAAAAGTATGTACTTATATCTGCTGCGAAAGACAGCAAACTTTAAGCTAGCAAAATTGTTTAAAATTTTTTTAAATTCGAATATAAATATCTCATAAACTGAATATTTTGCATTGTGTTTGAGTTCAGTGAAAATAGCGACCTATTTAAAGTTTCCACATGTTGTTAATTGTATGTTTTACATGCCTGCAGGTGTGAACCATGTCATTGCCATATTTACATTCCGCCGTTTAAATCTCTTTATATAACAATCACATTGTATTTTTGTCATATTCAAGATACTCAACTTAAGGCAGCAATAAAAATGAATGCAACACGATAACTGCAAAATATGACAAAGGAAAATTAACGTTACTATGTGAAGGCTTAAGTAGATATAAAAAAACACAAAATAATTCGCTTTTGATAGCGTAATATAAAAATAAGAACAGCTTTGAAGCTTTTTCTTTACCTCACTTTATCAGGTTAGCATATTGCTATGGATACCACGGATTGTGCATACACTTACTTTCTTTGTGAAATTTGACTGTTGACAAAAACGAATTCGGGAAAATTAACTGTCTTTCTCTTTTGTTCTCCCATTTTATGCACAGTGACTCACAGCTTATTTCATGTGCGATAACATTTAAGACAATATTTCGGGTGATTAGGTTGGTGTTTGGAGCACATGTGGACAATTTTACTACACCCAAATCGTGCTTTGGGTCGTTGCCTTGATATAAGCTGAAATTCTCTCCTATGCCCAATTTTTTCGCACTCCGAAGTAAATTTGATTTAAAAATATTTAGGTATTGAATTTTGTCCATATACCCCTTAACTGCTGATGCCGATAGGAACCCCTAAACCATCACATAATCACCGCCCTGCTTTATAGTACAACGTAAATTTTGAGTTTAGGGCTCCGTTTGGAGCCTTACCTAGGTACTTGGTTGCTCCTTTTTTCCATATACTTTTCCGCTTCGGCAACTAATTAGGATGCACCTTTCATTTTTCTAAGAGCATTTCTGCCGTTATCTGCAATGCATTTCTAGCATTCTTGCGATTTACAGTTTATGAGATGTTTAAAACCATAAAATTTAACTGATTTTTATTCGCTTTATTTTGCAATAATTATATGTAATTATAATTTTGTATAATACCAAAAAAAAAACATTTTTGGAAGCATATTTTTTATACTAAAATATTGCGAATAAAATTACGTTATCGTTATCGCTATTCATTTCAAATGATGTTTGCAGAGTTTTTTGACAGCATCGGTTGCTAACCGTAATTAATTTTAAATGTAAAAATAAGAATTTTCAAGATTATTAAAATTAAATTAGCTATTTTGTAACTTAAAATATATTTCTATAAATATTTGAGTAATTTTCTTAAAGCTTTTAGTAAAATTCATGTAAAAGTTTAGATTTCTAAAGAATTTCCGATTGTTTTTGTGGAAATTTGCTGCTTAAAATCGCTTAAAAAAATTATTTGATATTTTTTAAAATTTGTTTTTTGTTTATATAAAATAATTTTTAAGCTATATATTATATAGAACTGAACAATAATATGTTTTTTAAATATTTTATCTGTTTATTTTTTTTATAATATTGTATACGTTACATGTATGTATGTATAAGGACAAACAATTTACTTTTATCTAAAATTAAATAAAATTTCATATTCTTTTATTTGTTTTTTGTGTCTTTTAAATATTACATAATTAATTTAGCAGACTACTTAATCTAATGTTTTTTGTCTTTTTTAAAATTAATGTTTCTCCTATTAAAAAATATAAATATACATATTAGTTTACTTTCTAGTATGCCGGTAGCCCAAACGCATTCTCAAATAAAATCAGTAAAATTGATTATTGGTAAAAAGCTAGTCTCTATGACCATTCGTTGATTATTCGATTCAATTTGCCTTTAACCATATTTTAGATTAGTTAAAGCTGTTTATTATATTATAAAATGTTTGGAACCAACTAAGCTATAAACAAAAAAAAAACAATAAACACAAGTGTTAAAGCTTAAACAAAATAAATACCAACAATCAATAGCGACTTTATTTTTGTTTACATTTATATATTTATTTTACATGGTTAGTTTTCTCAACTCTAACTGTAGTTGTTAGAAGTAATTAAAATTAAAAACAAATAGCAACAACTATACATTTGTGTTTATAATAAACAGAAAAATATACGAAGTTGCCACAGAGTTTTTTGCACGGGCCCTTGCAGTCTATATTTAAATATGTTTTTTTGGGATTAATTATTTAATAATCGTATTAATTCACTTTTCAGCGTATTATTGATAATAATAAAACCCTAAAAAGTGAATTAATTAAAAAAAAAAAAAACAATCTTAAAAAAATTTTTTAATTATAAATATATATTTGGTATACAAACATTGTTTAAATAATTTATTAAATTATATTCATAGTCTAATTAAACATAAATTTTTGCTCAATATAGCAATTACAACCTTTTAATAAAATTATAATAAATTTTTAATTTTTCAATAACTATTTTACTAAGTAATTTCTTTTAATTTTCTATAAATTAAAAAAGGAAGTTTTTGATATTTATTTTGTTGGATGTGTAAAAAGTATTTTTAATTGATTAGTTTTTTTTTTCATTAAATTGCAACGCATTAATTGTTAACAACTCTTAAGTACAATATAAAAATAGTGATTGATAACTAAAACGAAATTAAAATTTTTCCAGGTTCTCAAAAAATTTTTAAAAGTCTGGTAATTTATAGTTTATTGGAGAAAGGAGCCTGAAATCATTGATTTAATTTAAGAGAAAAGATGTGTATAATTTTTAACAATACAAAATTATGCTCTATGTTCTACTAGCTTATTGTACCCGACGTTTTAATAGCTTTCTAAACATAGGATAACTTATTTTAGCTTTGTTTGCTATTGAACCTCACTCGAAACACACGGAAGCAGTATTTTGTAATCGAAAGAGTAATTTCGGAGATAAAATATTGTTATGAAGATGTTTTATTTAAGTTTTAAAACTAAATAATAATCAGAAAAAAAAAAGGTAAACAAAATGACCTATTGTGTATTTTACAAACTGTGTAATTTTCTAAGAAATCTTATACGCAGAACACAATAGCAACATACTTATGAGAAATTCCACGAAAGAACTTAAACAACAAAAAAACCAAAGCAACTAATACAGAACAAATAAAAACACACCCAGCCAAACAGACGCCTACACTGAATGATGATAACAACAACGATACGGGATGATATAAAGAGGAATATTCTTGTATATGCGAGAACGGCTTAAAACAAATAATATAAACATCATTTGCAGGACAAATTTAAGTTGAAAAATCGTTGAGTAAAGACAATAAAATAATAAAGTATCTTTTAGGCGTTACAGTGGTGAAGTTACCATCGTATTTATTTTGTGTATATTTAAAGTGAATAAATCGTGTAATTTGATTTAAAAACTATTGACTGTTGTGTTTTTATTTTGCAATCAAATATCTCAATACAACAACACGTTTACTAAAAGGGATAAACGTAACAATATTCAAAATCTCAAAAGAAAAGTTACCAATCAGGTAAAATCTCTAAATTGATTTATATGTTCAAAAATAGTAAAGTACAGTTAAATTATTGCAACGCGGTGTAAAACCTTCTTGACGAAATTATTTTCAAGCTTATAGTCAGTAGCCTTCTATCATGTACATACATACATATGTATGTATTTAAAGTCTCACGGTTCTTAAATGTTTAAATATTTAGGTGATGCCAAAGCAATATAGTTTTTTAACACTATAATTTGTTTAAAATTAAATTAATTTGTTGATTAAAAAGTTTGTTTTAAATATATGTAAATGGTATGTTTCAAATACATTGAGTTGTATTTATACGTAAAATGTTTTGTCTTTTTAATAATATTTTTTAATATATAATAATTTTGTCTTATTTTATGTGTGTGTATACGTTTACGCATTTCTAATTCTATAATAACAATAAGCAAGTTGGTTAAATATATTTTTACTAAACTATTCTATAGATTTGATTATAAATAAAATCTAAATAGTGTAAATTAAACTTTATACTTGTATTTCGTTATTTCTTATAAAAAAAAATATGGTGCAATATAGTTTTTATCACTTTGAAAGTTAAAAAAGTTTTGGCCCAAAACAGAACAAATTTCATTTAACATTAACTAACTAAACATTTAGAAGTTGAATGTTTTAAAGCCAACAAGGTCCTTACATTCCTTATTAAACGAAGCGTTCGAATTCCTGAATGTAGAGTATGTATCACTTGTAAATTGTCTTAATTAACAATATCAAATTATTTATTTAAATATTATCATTAAATTCTTTAGCTGGATTTCGTATACTTATAAAAGGTATACCAAATTCAAATTCATTTATAGGCCAATACTTTAACAGTGGCCTTCTTTGTGGTAGTTCATTTTCTACATAGAAATATGCGTACACCACTAGAACAGTATATGCAGCAATAAAGATAAAAACATGCCAAAAACCATGTAAATATGGAAAACTGATGGCTGACCAAACATCGCAAAACATGCGATCATTTATCCAGCATGTAACGGCTATTAACCAAACTGCTGTCGATCGTAAACCCAAACGATAGACACGTTGATCCTGTACCCTGCAAAGGAAAACGAAAATAAAAAAATTATTCATTTTAAAGAAAGCTTAGTTTATGTTCTTTTAAAGTCTGCATTAAATATACGAGCAAATATTAAAATATATATTTTTTTTAAATATACAATTACATATTTTTAAAAAGACCTATACTTGTATAATAAATTAACATGTCGGTATATATCTGTAACCTTTCAAGCTATTATACTCGAAACAACGAAACAAAAAATAATAGAAGAGCAATGGTAACATTATTAACGCAGTTTTTTGAAACTCCATTTCAATCTGTCAATCTTTTTATAACCTGAAATCAAAGATATGAACTTCTACAATCTTTGGTTTTATCAGGATGAAGTACGATGTAATACAGCACTAAAGGCCGTGTCAGATAAAACTTTTGCTTTGTGTTGCGTCGGATTTTCGCTTTGACATTTGAGTTAAAATGTACGTAAACGTATGAAAGTTACCACATAAAGCACTTTTGACGCAGCGCAAAGCGAAAAGTTAAGCAACATTCAAATTTTTGCGCTCTTTGACAAACATTTGGCTTTTATTATTTGTGTTTGTGTTTTTGTGTGTGGGCGTAAACAAAAAATTCATCAGGGTTGTCAAAGTTTATTGTGACATACACCACTTGATTTACGCTTTTGCTTTAAAGTTTCAAATGTCACGCAAAGCAACAAAGTTTTATCTGACATCGCCTTAAGTTCGATAGTCGTGTTAGCAGCCGTCTTTCCGTTATCAATCGACCCCTTTAGACTTATTTTTGTGGTGTACCGTTAAATACCGTTACCATGCGAATAGTGCAGAATTGTTTACCATTCTTAAGACTAATATCGTTCGAGGTATTCGTGAGATGGAAAGAGGAACAAAAGTTCAAGTTCTTAATATTTTGCAGGAATTTTCGATATTCGGTCAAATTTGAAATTGTTCTCAATTTGTGTTTTGGGCAAAATAATTGTATATGTTTCATTTGAATATTTAAAAAAAAAGTACTTGATAAAATTAAACGTAGTAATAGAGAAATAATATTCGAACTAAAAATCATTTTTAAAGTAAAAAAAAGTAGATAAAACGTCAGCCTTGAACATCCCAATTATAGTGTGAACGGCTGCGTTTAAGTTTTAAAATTCTTCGCTTAAACGCGTTCAAAAACACGAGTGTGAACTTAGTGTAAGATATAATTTACCATATTTGATAAAATTTGCAGGCCTCAGCAAGCAAACTTTAACACACTTGTGTTGATTCTCAATGTATATCAAGTATTGAAAACCATTCGGAATTGAGAGTTTATGTTAACAGTTTCGCGTTAACCAGCTATAAAAATTAACTTTAACGTCCGTAGATAACTAAATTAATCACTTATAAAATCTGTATATTTACTGTAGATAGATGTTTAAATTGAATTACATACAGTGCTGGACAATTCAATCTAAACTTTTCTCAAAATTCATTTACTCGTTTTTACAAGTCGAAATTCAAAATTAATTGCTGAATAAAATTAAAAAGTATCTTCGAATAACATTTTATAGGTTGTTTTTGATAAATTAAAAGAAAAAAGAACAGAAAAATAAGAGAGTTCTAAATTTAAAAAGAAAAAGTGAAAGTGTCATGTTTTAGGGTATTGACAAAACAATGGAAACCTTTACACTTCTACACGAAAGATGACTAAAACAAAATGCATTGATGGGAAATTGTAGCAGACTACATATTATTTACCGTTATTTTAAAAATTATTGTTTTGATAGTTTATTAGTTCAAATATTTTAAAAATCAGTCTTGGTTGCATAACTTGTAAAAAATGGTTAGAGTTAACATCAGCGAAGATTTAAAAATCAAAATAATAAATGATTTGAATACTGGATTAAAGCAAAAAAATATTTGTGACAAATATTCAATGAATAAGTCAGTAATTTCTAAGATTATCAAGAAATTTCGTGAAACAGGTACTGTGAAAACACTACATTGAGGAGGAAGACCACGTAGGCTAGTAGGTAGTGTACTAGCTTGTCAGTATGAGGGTTGTGGGTTCGATTCCCAACGAAGACCTTGGTTTTTTTCACTACCAAAATAAAAATTGACTGTGGGTGCTGGTCAGCGATGAAGGCATAGTCAGTCACTGGTTGCTGTGCTGTCTTAATACGGCAGTTAATTTCCGACTATCCTTCTACTTTCACCACCTGTTTTATCTCTTCTTTACCCCTTTCCTGAAGAATATAGCACGGCATTTGACTAAATAGGCATTGTTGCCTGAAGTGCTACTTCTCTTAAAAAAAAAACACTACTCCAAGACAAGATTATTTAAGCGAAGTTAAGAATATTCTGGGATTGGAAGTTAGCTCACGAAGAATTAGCCGTAGAGCAGCCGAAGCTGGTCTTGGTTGTTATCGTCCTGCAAAGAAACCTCTAATATCTCAAAAAAATGCACTGCTCGTTTCTAAATTTGCCAAAGCACATAAATTGGGATAGAGAGCGATGGAATACTGTCCTATTTTCTGACGAATCCAACTATAATTTAAGGGAAAATGATGGAAGATCTTTTGTAAGATGGCAAAAAGCAAAGAGACTGGATCCAAAGTATACTTGCAAAACTGTAACGTTTGATGGTGGCAATGTTGTGGTGGGCATGTTATAAAGGACACAATGATAGGTGTATAGATCGATTTTAAGCGACATAATAATACCATATGCAGAGGAGAACATGCCACTTACTTGGAGATTTCAGCATGACAGTAATCCAAAACTCACCTCTATGGTTGTAACTGGCTGTTTACGCTCCAATGATGTATGTGTTTTGAAGTGGACTGCCCAGTCCCCAGATTTCAATCCCATAGAAAATCTATGGGAAATTGTAGATCGCAAAATAAGAGCCTTTAATTACACACGGAAAAACGAGTTATGCAATGCAGTATTTAGTGGACGGCATAAAGTTCCAAAGGACACCATTGAGAACTAATTGAATCAATGCATCGTCGTTGTCATGCAGTCATAAAAAATAAAGGATACCCAACAAAATATTGATCACTAAAAAGGTACCAAAATTTATTGAAGTAAAAGTTAATTTTCCATTGTTTTGTCCACTTCCCAAAATTGACTACTTTTAATTTGTTTTTCTATAATTCTAGAACTACGATACATTTTTGTTATTTATTTTTTTAGTCTTTCCCTAATACAATAAAGAAGGTATTTCTAAAAAAAATTTAAGTTTTTTCAAGAATTATTCTTTTTGTTTTGACTATAGAAACAAATAAATGAACTATGAGAAAAGTTTTCGATTGAATTGTCCAGCACTGTATATACAAAAAATTTTAAAGAATATATCGAGAAAAAAGCAATATAGTGCACTGCCAACCTCTAACTTTTTTGCTCACTATACAATCGATTTCATATAAACCAACCTAACCCTAAGTGAAAATTAATTATTTATTTGCAATTAAAAAGGTCGATTAAAAATATAAATAAAAAAATTGGTTACAAAGATTGTGATACAAAACTATTAAAAGGCTGCAAAAAAATTTCCCGTTAGCCACACACGTCCATCTATTATAAGTATATTTATATAGTTATATAGTATTAATAACAACAACACTGTTTTCATGCTGAATTTTGTTTGTTTATGTTTATTTTTTTTTTCCTTTTGTGATAATATGTTTGATATGTTCATTTAATAACAGTTTGTTTTATTATAAGTTTATAGATAAATTTAAGTGTCAAAGTAAAAAAATAAACACAACTAGGTTGATGAGAAAATCGCTGTTTAAATAAGAGAAATGTAAATATCATTATTTGCTATTAATATTTTTACAACAACAGAAATGCAAGTAGCACCTAATAGACAGTGCTGCCAGTTCTTTAACTTTCTCGCCAAATGGTGAATGTCGAATATGGCCACGTACAAAAAAAATGTGATATTAGTTATAAAAACATTTATTTGTAATAAAAACAATGTTTTATCATTAAAAATACTGTAAAATTACATTAGATTTTTGCATTGCTTTTATATATTTGCTATATATAAAATTTGGAAAACCGTAATAATACAAAAATATAACAAATAAATTAAGCAATTTTAATGAAACCCTAAACTTGGAAATCAAAATGATTTATTCAAATATTTTAATAAGGGTTCAAATAAAAAAAATTGACCTTATTAATTCATGAATCACAATTCTTATAGCCATTATTTTCAATATCACTCTTGGTTTTTTATATCCTTACTGGAGTACATTTCATTTTAATTATTTCAGAAATGAAAGAATTAAGGAATTCCCTGTATATCATTTTATTTCTCAATTTAGTTTTAAAAAAATAAGTGAGAATTACCAACATATTTCTTAAAATATTAAGTACTAATAGCATTGTGGTTCTCGTAAATTTAGGGCCAAAGAAAGTTTTCACCAGGGTGTTTCATAAACATCAAGTCAAAGCGAATTTGCATAATTCACTGATGTACATATATTTTGTGTTAACTCTGAACTTATATAATAAATTTGGTAGTTTTTCCCTTCTTTAAATCATAAAAATTATAGCCAAAAATTTCGACAAGTATCTCGTTAATCACAATTCTTAAATTTTCATTGCCGAAAAACATTTCATTGCCACGCTTGATAATAATTCACCGTAAGTTACAACCAATGTTGGCGATTTTTAAATTAAGAAATAAAATGCAACACAAACTTCTGAAATCTTTACTGGTTTAATTCTGTAAAATATGTTTAAATACAGCGCAGTAAGAATGCAAAAATAATAGTAACAGTGAATCTTATAATTACGAATTATTTATATTATAATAAATTAATATGTTTTTAATTAAACTTTTTTATATTTAACCTTTATTTTCCTTAATAAATAAGTATTTGTCTTTTTTAGGTCTTTTTAATTAGATTTAATATATATAAATTAAATATTTCAAGAAATTTATTTTTATAATTAAAAAATTATTAATGTTATTATTATTATTATTATTATATTTTTAATAATTTTTTAATTATAAAAGTAAATTTCCAAAGGAAAGCAAAATTATCAATTTATATATATATCAAATCTGATTAAAAAGACCTAAATAAAGACAAATACTTATTTATTAAAGAAAAAAAAGTCGAATAAAAATAATTAAAAACAAAATTTTTTAACCCTTATTAAAATATTTTAATATACCATTTTGATCTAGAGGCTTATATTGTATATATTGATCTTTTTTTTTGTCACTCATTTTTTATTTTTAAATATATTTTCAGTGTTATATAATAAGCAATGTACCTATTAAAAATGAAGTTATTTTATTAAGATTTTTCTTTATATTAGACTTAGATTATTTTTTATGTTTTACGATAAATTTAACTTTTAGTCTTATAATGTTTGTATTGAAAAAATACAATACGATATAATGTACATTTTTTATGCTGGCTGTATTTAGCGATATTCGACGAACCATTTGAGGAGAAAGAAAATAAAAAAGTGGCAGCACTGCTGATAACACAGGCCATCACAGGCTTAAAGAAAACCAAATAAACAATATTCTAACAGATCTGTAATATACATACATATGTACATACATATGTTTGTAACAAATGGAAATAGAATGTGATAAAAATATTTATACTTATTTTAATTTTATTTCTAGTAGGGAACACAAAAAAGTATAAATAAAAATGGAATATGGGTATTTATTTTCTGATTATTTGTTAACGAAACCTTTAAAAATTCTAAATCGTTTGAAATAATCTTTTAAGAGAAAACTGTGCTAAAACTTATTTGGAAAAGTTCCGAATTGCTAATATTTAAAAAGTTTCATAAACTAATATTTATTCATTTTATGTTGTGACAGCGTGACAGTATGGCACCTGAACACACTATCCCTTGGGATTGTTCTGAGTAGGACAGAATAGTGTAAGATAACAGTCATGGTATTTACTTAAATTTTGGTGTATAAAGTGAATAGTTTTACCAAGTGCGAGCTGAAAGGATATTCCATACAATGTATGAGTAATTGCTACACCGTATAATTATGTATAAAGGTTTAAAAGAGAGGGGCATATTCTTCACAATCACGTTTTACATGGAAACATTCACTATTTAAATTTCAGGGACCGACCGTCCTGCTAAAGTTTGAACAATAAACCCCTTTATATGCACATGAAAATCATGTCATCAATCTTTTGGTGTTATTTTTAAAATGTGACCGCATTTATTAATACTTGCTTATTGATGACATACGTAATAATTTTATAATAATAGAATAATAAAAATATAAAGATAAAATTTACCTTCTCAATTCCTTGTAAAGCATGACCATAGTTGGTATACCCATTGCCATTAATACAAAAGCATTAACTATAGGCTTCCATATTGAAAGTCCTGTTGCTGCTAGTGCGAATATAAACATTTGTACACTAAAAATACGTCTATAATTGTAGAGAAAATATAATATAACTGTTAGCATTATAACGTATAGGTTTGGAAAAAATTTTATTAAATTAAAAATTCTTTCTTAATAACAGTAATTATTTATAATTAACAATATGGATATTAATTTTAATATCAAATCAGGAAGTGATTCAAGTCTGCTGAAAAAGGGGAACTAGAAAGACTGTTCAAAATATCAATTCTTTATATGCGTTTTAAAAACTTTTTTTAATATATTACACAGTGAAGCCGGCCGGCTATATAGATTTGAACGAAATTTCGCATGCCGATACTTTTGGTACCACTCAGGAACAGGAAGTTGTTAGACTTGCCATCGGATTTTAAAAAATATAGCTCATGACAGAACCTTGAAAACGTGCAGTTATGATCTATAGTTTGGTTAATAAAAAATATTAGATAGAATTTTATAAATGTTTCTTATTTTCATTGGTGTATCTAGGAATTTGAGCAAATAAGAAAACTTTAACACAATAAGCTAGAGCGACGTAATTTGAGAATATATAAGCAAGTTACAAACAACCATATCGATTGGAACTAAATTTCACATGCTGATAGCAGAGAAGAGTTCGTGCTTCTGAGCTTCAGCTGTAGATAAGTTTTAGGGACAGCACAAAAGGGTCTCAAATTAGGACATCTTGAACATATAAAATTATGCAACGGTTGCCATCAAATTTTAGAAAATATGAAATTTGGATTTTTGCAAAAATCATGCCTTCATATAATAAAAAAAATAATAAGACGCAGTTTTTAAAACATGCTAAAACTTAAACCAATTTGGCTTCAGATAAGACTCTTGAGTTTTCTGTACAAAATTTGGGGTAAAATCCACCAATGATAATATGAGAATATAGTAAAATATTTATGTTTATGGAATCTAGCACAAATTAACGTAGAATTATTTAAACCTTTAAAAAACTATTTAGACCTTAATTATTCACGGTGCATAGTAGTTCATGATCTGTGAGCCAAACGTCGATTTTATTAACAAAATTCTACAAAATTTAAATTATGGGTATTTCTTACATTGTTTGGGAATTTCACAAATCTAGTTTTTGTTGGTTAACCTATCTTGAATTTATTAGGAAAATATTAAGTTTCTGCCCCACGTTCTGCCAACCATCAATTGAAATTGCGGACAAAAATCAGTACAAAAATCTCTCTTTTTGGATTTAGTGTTAGATGGCATTTTTGCATCGTTGCAAAGTGTGCTTATTAAATTAGCTGCAATGCTGAAAAATGCTTCAAATTCTTTTTGATACGAATAGAATACGCATTTTGTTAAAAAAGGTTTATTGTTTAGATTGCGGTTTGATCGTATACGTTCATGTAAAGGAAAACCCAGCCGAACAAGCCTTTTTAATGGTTATCTTGGTTTGTGTGTTTCGACTGGGAAATTATTTAACTTCTTTTTTGGTCTCATGTGTTCATTTCCGAACATTTTTGGAATCCTGGGCTAATTTCTCTCTTAAAAATGGAAATATCCTTTTTAAAAAGAGCTTTTAAAGTAATAAAATTATTGTCTTAAGGAATTTCTATCTAATTTTTTCTAGAATTAATTGATTTGGCAAACAAATATAAAATTTTTATGTCAACGCAAATTTAGAGAAACACACTGTTGCTGACGATTTCAAAATTTGTACTTCAAAAATTTATTTTCCGATTTTTTGCGCGATTATTATAAAAAAAAAATTATTCATATTGTATCGGGCTATAGTTTCTTTTGAAATTAAATATTTTAATAATTTTTACTTACCTGTTACTTTTACAATATTTTGGAAAATACTTTTTCGGACAAAATAACGAATATGCAGCCATAAAGACCCATAATATGGCCAATTCATCCAGCAGTTGACCGATAAGACTTAAAGTAGCGTGAAAATACATCGAACTAAGGCCAACAAATATGAGTAGAGCCCAAAGTAAATGAATGCCTTGTGTGACAAAGCGTCCATACTCTTTGAAAAGATACATTAATACCGGCGGCAGTAATAGAAAGAGAACATTACTTATCTGTAAAAAAAAAGAAAGAAAGTGAAAAATATAAATACAACAAAGAGGATGAAAATATAAATTTTATACATAAACGTTTATAGTTCGTAACTAATGAATTATCAAAAACATGTTTGTGATGTTTTTATTTATTTTTAATTGCTAAGTGTTAGAATAACTGACGATAAGTTCGAGTTCATTTTTAATCTTATCATCATGAGTTAATATGTATTCTACCGACATTCAACACTTTTTAGTCTATCAAAGCAAATTTGTTTTATAAAAATAAGCCTCAATTTTATTTTGCTATAAGGGGGAGAAAATGGTAAAATCACTTCATATTTAAAACTAGAGAAAAATAAGCTAATTTAACAACAAACACAATATTTTTGTTTTTATTCTTTATTTGCGATCTATATTCTACAAAAAGATAAAGTAAATCTTTTACGTTCATACAATCATCGAATGAATTGTATGAATTAACGTAATTTTTTATTTGCGGATGGAGAGGAAAATATCTTAAGCAGTTCAAATGCTGTCGTCACAGCTCTGGAATGTGAAGCTTGCATTCATTAAAATCCTCTTTTTTCTTTTTGGCCCGTTTTTCCACCGCGGAAACACGTTCTTATTGCTTCAGGGTGGGGCTCTTTTTCAGCTCCTAGTGAACAGCCATCGGTGATCCTACGTCTAGGTGCCGCTTTTTTAAAATGCAGCACTTTGTCTATGAACGTCGCTACGTCTCTCATTTGCTCTCATTTTCCAGCATTAGGCTAACAATATTTTCTGGAGATATTCCTCCGACGACTTCCTCCACTGACCGTCGTTCCATTAACGTAATTAATGCAAGCAAAAATATATTAAAATATAAAGGTTTTTCTTCTAATAGGCAAATCATGTATGTGACGTCTTTTTAATCTTTTTATTTCACGTTACCATTCGAAACATTATTCATGGCGAGTAAATTTAAATGAATGGTCAGCCTTTTTATTTACAAATTTTCGGCAATATCCATCCCTTAACAGTTGGCATATTAAGATCGCCATATTTTTACTGTTTTTAAACCAATGAGGGACTGGTATCTTTATAGAATATCAATGTTTGAGTTGCTAGCTGTTCCGCAAAGCTGTATTCTGTAACTCCAGTCTAGTTTTATTAATCTCTATTGCCAAGGTAGATTTCGATTTAAATAGTCAATAAATTTTCTTTGACTTACTGTTAAGTTATTGACATTTTCTTTTAATCTGCTCTTTCCAAGTTTTTCTAGATGATAACTTAGGTATAAGAAGATTGTTTTTCAATTGCGGCAACACCAAGAATATAGTTTTGACATTTAGTTTTTTGACGTATTAGTAGTAGATGTATTAAAAATTTTTACAATGAATTAAATTTCGCATGAAAATCGCAATAATGAAAATCCACTACAAAAATGGTGGTTCTGTTAAAGTTACATTTCGTAAAATTCGTGATATTTTCAGAAAACATAATCGTCTTCTGAGGCCGCTATTAAGAATTTAGTCGACACAAAATGTGCGAACACCAACGTGTGTTCGACCGAGTTGTTCAACTGTGCCACAGTGTTGAAGCAGATTTAAATTTGTCAATTCCTCGACGTTGTCAACAATTGGGGTTATCCAAAACCACCACATGGCGAATTTTGCATAAGGATTTGACTTTGAAGCCCTACAAGGTTCAACAGGTGCAGGCATTGAAGCCGACCGACCATTCACATCGCCGTAGGTTTGCTCAATTCATTAAGGAACAACCAGATGGTTTTTCTGAAAAAAATTATTTTTTTAGACAAAGCCCATTTTCGTTTCTCAGGCTATGTCAACAAATCCTAGAGCGATTATTGAGAAGCCTTTGCATGCTCAACGTGTCCCTATATCATGCGCTATGTTGTCTGGAGACATGAGTGGGCTCTTTTTTAGAAGATGAGGCTGAAAATGCGGCAACGGTCAATGGATTACGCTATCGCGAGATGCTAACACACCAATTTTGGCCTATTATTGATGACGTCGATATCTCTGACATGTGGTTCCAACAGGACGGTGTCACATATCGCATAACCAATGAAACGATCAATTTATTGCAAACCAAATTTCCCGATCAAATAATTTTACGACAATCAGCAGTTAAGTGGCCAGCCAGAATGTGTGATTTAACACCATTGGATTATTTTTTGTGGGCTTATGTTAAGGACAGAGTCTATATGGAGCCAATCGATTCGATTTTAGCCCTAAAACTCATAGTCCGATGATTAGCGAAATAGGACCGTAATTTTACCAAAAAGTGATTAAAAAGCCTTGATGAAAAAATCGACATCTGTCAGCGTGGTAGCGGTGGACATTTTCCAAATATTATTTTTCATTCATAATTGCTGAACTTTTCTCTTCGTAATACAATAAAAATTTGAATAATCTTAATCAAAATTTTTTGTTTTAGAAAGCAAACTTCTTGTTGAAAAACTCAATGTATCTGAAAGTATTTCAAAAACAGATATACCATATACATAACATATGCTATAGATATAAAACAGCAAATGAGTGTAACTTGTGCACACCCACTCTCTTGATACAAACATAAACAGTTCTTTAATGTACTGCTTAAAGTGAGAGAGTTATCTGTTTCTTATTCTCTATTATCGGTTGTACCATGAGTATTTTAAAGTAACTGATAGTGTTACAGATAATTTTAAAAATTATGTTTTTTTTTCTATTGGAATTTTAGCACCAACAATAATTTAAAATATTAAAATTTCCTCTGCACAAGAAAAGTAAAAGCAATACCGGCGAACACTCTGATTCTATTGTAATATGCAATTTTTATACTTTAATTGCTTAAAGAATGCAAATGAATTATTGTAGATAAAGAATTGTCAACAGAATAACGAATTTATAAGTTTTACAAAAATAACTATAACTGTGAGTTGTTTTTTTATTTATCTTTTTTGCATTTGTAAAGAATGTTTAATAATTTATGATTTTAAAAGTATTACCACAATTCTCAAGAATTGTTAAAACATTAGAATTTAAAAAAAAAGTTACACGATATTTTAATTTCATTAGCAGATAGCAACATTACAATGTATCACAAATTTCAATTTCCACCAGCTAAGCAATTACCGCAATTTAACGCAGAAGAACAAGAAGAAGTACATAATAATGAAGTGCAAATCACTGATGAGGCCGTATTTTAACGACACAGATATTACCTCCTCGGATATTTACACAAATTCTTCTAAAATTATGTACAGCCAATAGAAACAGCTAAATCTACTCAGGCTTTAATGTAAAACGAAATAACTAAATATAAAAATATTTATGCATATGCTCCTGCAAAATGATTTGAATATTCAACATTTAACAACATTTTATTTCCGAATATAAATTCTAAAGACTGATTAATTGCATATAAGCTTTTATTTACTTTATAAACGTCTTATTATTTTATTTAATTCAGCTTTAAATAAATTAGCATTGCAAAATTAATATTGTTTTTGCTTTAGTTATACAAACATACGTACTTATTTTATTCTCTTTTTTTTTTGACGAATATAGTATTCCAGACGTAAAATTACAATGATAGAACTAACATATAGTATTGTTACGGATGCGTCTTGCTTAAGTTTTTATATAAAATAATTACGAATTAACGTAAACAACTGGGTATGCTGTTTACTAACTGCGTAGCTTGCTAAGAAGACTTATAGACGCAAGACAACAAGAACTTTCTAGTAACAAACTGCGTAGAAATTTTATACATGCAAAACAACAACAATTAGGTATGCTGTTTAATAACTGCGTAGCTTGCTAAAAAAACTTATGCACGCAAGACAACAACAACTATCTTAAAATAAATTCAAGAAAGAAACTTTATCAGCATAAAAACAAAAATACACACAGACCAACAGGCACCTATCTATTGAATGAATAACATAACAACAACAAAATGTTATACAAAGGGTGTTTATTTTGTTTTAAGGAAACACTTTCTTTCTTTTGAATATCAATTTAATACTGATCTTTATTTTGTACATTAATGTGCTTAAATACTATTTTCTTTCTTGCTTATTATCTATTGTGTGCGTATTTATTTGTTTTATAAGGATCCCAAATAAACAGACTAAGTAGGTAAAAAGGTAAAAATAGTAAAATAATTTGAAAACTCTAAAATCTAATGTTATTTATTTTGCAATAAAGAACTCAGCAACAACAAAACGTTTATAAAAGGTACATATAAACGTAACAGTATTTTGACTGCACAATAACCCAAATTGTATGTAATTTTTATTGATGTTTTAGTAATTATTTTATTTTAAAGGTATACTTAACATATTGTTAACATATGACTTAAATGCTATTATTACTTGCTAGAGTATTTTAATAAAATAAGCAAGTGTTATAAAATGAAAAACTGAAGTTTTGTCATTAGAAGCAATTTATTTATATTACGTAAAAACAACGCCTTAACGCAATAGTTTTCCATTAGTTAATCGATTAACCCAAAATTAGCCAATTAATAAAAAACTGCTTATAAATATTAATTTTTGGATTTATCATTGTTGATATAATTTAAAATATAAATTTTGAATTTTGAATATTAACCATTAATAAAACATATTTTAATAATATACTTTTTAGATAAACTATTTCCGAGTATAGTTTTAATAAATCATTAGCACAAACACATAAACAGTGTACAATGAGTACTTATGGTACAAATATCAATAATCTGTTTATATCTGTTTTAGCGTATGATATAAAAACAGATATGTTATTTGTCTTCCTTTACTCATTCGCATCCAAACAGTGAAAAGTAATCAATATCAACGCATATCAAAAACACAAAAATACACATCTGTACGCACTCACAAGTGCAGAACAGATGCAAACAGATGTATCTGTTCCACGTCAGTTTTTATTAAATACTTTACATCATTTGATGGTAGAAAAGTTGATCCAATGAAGTGGAAACGTTACTCTACCATATTGACCATATATTCCACTAACTTAACCATTCTTCTGCTAGTTTTAAATAGATTTTTAATATATTAAACGCTTCATAGCAAGACTTTTGGGAAACCATAATCGCCATGTTATTGGCATATGTTTCTATAGTTGTGTCATTTGTTGTTAGCATATCGGAAAAAAACGTACATATTCCTTTCGGAACGCCAGATTGAATGCAAACAAAGGCATTTTGTTGTGTGAGTGATAGCTAGTTCTGTTTTTGTTTACGATAAATATTAAAAACGTTTAATTATAATAAAAAGATGATTTACCAGATAGTCGGCCGTGCTGGCATGCTGGCGTTTAGCACCGGCTAGGGCTCGCCGTCTTGGGTGGTGTCCTTTGCCAACTCATCCAGCTATTATACCGCTACACACAAAAATTAATCATGCCAGACAAAACTGTAAAAGAAAATTAATGAGACCCGAAGCAAGTCAACTAGTTCCTCCTAGTTCTTCATGTAAGTAAGGCTTTAGTATGACATAAAAGTAAGAAAAATTAAGCCACAATGTCATATTCTATCAAAAAATTGCTGTAAAGTTTATCCGTGAACAAGTAGTTACTTTTCAAATATCTTAGAAAGTATTGGCAATTAACTTGTTGGTCTATGCAAAGTTATTAAGTTATCTGGCTTATTTTGCCAACGAATAACATTACCCTAATATGGAATTTAATAATGAGGTTGCCTCTTTACCTTTATATTATTTCTTTTTATCTAATAGAGTTCAGCTTTCGAAAATTAGAATTTATAATGAAATTCGGATTTAATAGAAAAAATGTGATTTATTCGAATCTTGCACACTCTTCAATAAGGAACTTTATTCTTAAAACGAAGACAATATTTGTCACCCAAAGCCTTTTTTTTGTCTTTTACACTAATTTTGATTAACATATGATATTTTAATGAAATCACGCTTTCGTAAATTTCATATTTTTAGAATTTTTTCTGAATTCTAATTTTTTAATGAAATTTTATTTCCTTTTTTCCTTTTACAAGAATAACTTTTTTGGTAAAATTAGATTTTTTTGTGAATCTTTTAGCAAACTTTAGAATCATTGTTAGTTTTTATTTTCTGAATTTTCAGTTTTTTCAGAATTTCATTTCGGTTATTGTAAGCACAATATATTGGGAAAATTACATTTTTTTGTGAAATTTAGATAAAAGTGTCATATTTTAGGGAAAATCCGGTTTTTTGGTCACCTTTGCTAATTTTCTAAAATTTTCGGAATTCAATACCAGAGACAAAAAAGAAATTACTTAAAAATCAACAATCGCTGAAAAAGCATAACACGTTTATATTCCTTTTCGCTTTTATTTACCATATCGCCGATGTAACTACATTTCCTTCCTAATACCCTTCATAAATATTTTGTAGGTCCCCTGGTTAAATTAATATATCTGGTTTACCATGCTACAATCAAGCTTCGAGTATATCTAGTTGTTAGTTCGACGAGTGTGACCAAGCACATTAGGTTGAAGATGTTCCTTTATTCCAGTTGACATAGAAATATCTAATTTAAAACTCTAGCGAGCTTTAGAATGACAAGTTTTCGTTTACAAAACATATAGCATAACCGACGCAACCAGCAGTGAGCCATAGACTAAAAGTTGTTTTGTTTTAAATACTTTTTTCAAGTTGCAATGAAATATTTAAGGCAATCGGTTCAATTTTATTAATTTCACTATCTTATTGATAATAATACGTATACGAATCAAGTGTCAAAAATCTGTTCTAAATGTAAGCCATGCTCTTTTGTTTATCCCGTATGCTTGTCTGCAGTTCAGGTCTCAAAAATATTTTTCATGCAACCACGAGCCTAGCGAGATTAGAATACGATCTTAAACTAATCCAACCAACCCAAACATACATTATTAGTTTCTACTCTAAAGCTTTGTCAAGATACGAGCTTACGGCCCCCCTCTCTTCCCGGGGGCACATTAATATGTTTTGACAGAATATCACCGTCATTACATGTGTCAACGGGAGTAAAAGCGAGCCCAGTCCCCTTGAAACCTAGCAGGAGTCAACTGGACAATTCCACTATATGTGCTTAGATTTTCCGACGGGGCTAGTTTTACTTTTATTTGGGTACGGTTTTCCGTCGACCCTCGTCAAATTTGGTTTTTGAACAAACCGGTTTCGGCCGTTTGCCAAATTAAAGTAATTCCACTGTATTTTCACGGGAATCAGTAAAGCCCCAGAGTTCTTTTTAGCCTTTTAGCTGTTCTCTGACTGATTATTGAGGTTGGCCCTTTGGGAGTATCCTAGTGGTTGTGGTTTCGATGCCCTCGTTTGAGGTGTTTATTTGCAATGAATGGTCCAGGTCCAGTGAGCATGATTGCCGTTGACTTTTTAAATTTTATTAAGCTGCATGCGTTCTGGACCAGGAGTTGGATAGTTCTCCAACTCTTCAGCAAGGAGTGAAGGCTGCTGTCGGCTTCGGGCTTTAGGAGTTCTGAAGGCCTTCTACGGCGAGGATGGCGCAACATTTTATCCACAGTGATATGATCCACCATCTGGTAATGGCTTACACAGCTAGGTACGGACGTAAATCTTATCACGCATGCGAAATTACGGCCTCTTTTTTCATATCCTAACGATATAAATTGAATATCTTAAAACCTTATTTTCAAGTCTGTTCACTGTTCATAGCAAATGGGAACATGTATAAGTTTTACTTAATACTTTCGACTGCGTAGTACTTTTGTTAGAAATCTGTCGCTCTCTAACTCTCTCTCTCCCTTTTAAATCTTTTAGATAAAAAAATTAAAAAATGAGGAAATTCTATAGTAACAATCAATCATTACAAGAATAATATACTCGCGAAGTAAAGAAAAAATTTTAAATTCCTTGTTTTGAAAACGTTGTTTAGAAAAAACAGCGTGTTGTTTGAAAAATTGTTCAGGGTTTTAATTTAAAATATAAAATTGTTATATAACTGTTTCTTGTTGTTTTAAAATCTATTTTTTGTTTTGCTTTTTTTTAAATCTTAAACGTGTGCGACTTTTTGCAATCAACCTTGATCGATAAGATTATGATAGAGACATGTGGTAAAACAAAAGATTCTTCTAAAAATGTCATAAAATATACATTGTGCCTCTGATGGCTAAATTTCAGAATAAAATCCAAAATTTTGTAAGGGTTCGCAATTGTTTATCGGCACAAAATCGATTACAGAATATAAACATATTGTGCAGATCTATTTAATGAGCACTTCAAAAACATATACGCCGAAAAGATTTTCGTTGATAGAGTTGTTAGAAATCTAGCCAATCAAAAAATAGTTTCCAGTTGATAAAAAAAGGCCTTAATAGGTCTAAGAAAGTAATACATCTATCGGGTATTTTTATAGTGGCATATACATTTAATTTGGCTACACTTTTTTAACTGATGGCCAGTTCTTCAGCTGTCAAGTGATTTATGTTTAGTTGGGTTTGGCATTCCAACTGAACAAAGCGGCCAAATCGTGCTACAATTAATTTTTTAAAGGAAACGTTTGGTAACTGCATAATTTTATGTTTCAGACTCGTAAATTGGACTTCAAAACCTTCAGTTTTAAAGCGCTAAACTATTTTCTGTAGTAATATGTAGAGAGACCTCTTGGAAGACAAAATTTGATGCGTGATTGCCAAAATACGGTCATAAATGCTGGCTAATGTCATCGAAAATTAGACCTCCAGATTAAACTATGTCCCAGCCAGGCGTGGAGATCAAATGCCACAAGTTATACTGCCAGAAGAAATTTAATCTTAGTTCAAAAAAATGCATGTTTGTTTTAATCCATTTAAAATTTTTAACTTCTACATAAGCACCCTATACTTGAGACGGCACCTTAGTAAACATTGCATTGTGATTAATTCGATTACGTATATAAGGTTCAAACTCTGCCTTATTAGAAGAATTCTCTTAAAAAAACATATTTTAACTGCAGTTTATAGGAACGTTGTTTTAAACGTGCCTATAAGCTGATGAACAACGAACAGACCTATTATAAAGTCGAACTTTATAAAAATGCATATACCAAAAATAAACATGAATTATTTTTGTGTTTTCAACCAATTCTACACTATACTAACAAATTAAACACAAACTGATCGCGTAACTATTTTAAAATGACTAACAAAAGTTCCATACCAACCAACCAAATAAAGGAAATAAAAGAAAACCATTGGCACATTTTAATTAACTTGAGCTCAACTTTACCCACTCCACATTTAATTATAATTCAATTAGTTTATAACTGATTCTATAATTACTTACAAACAGCAGGATGTTGACTTATTTTTCAAATTCTTCAATGAAAGAATTCAAAAGTCTTTGTGCTATCGTTTCGTAATCGTATTGTTAACAATACGATACGTTTTTTTTGTGAAGAAAATATACTAAGAAATGTATCAAAATAGCCTTCTTTGTTAGCGAGTGTTCTTGTTACTAACTGTATATACTTTAACTGCTCGTTTTTGTATGGCTTTTACAGGAAAGTTTTTTTTTCACTTTAACGAAATTAGGTACTGTTTGGTTCTGTTTGCAATGTGACTGTTATATGAGAATATATCGCTGACTTTATTTAATAAATTAATTCAGAGTGCACATCTCTAACTAACTCCAAAAATTTCTTTCACATTATTACAGGCATACCTCGTTTAACGCTCAGGTTGCGTTCCTGAAGATTGAGCTTTAACCGAAATAGCGTTAAAAAAGGCACTATTTGCATTAAAATATGGGGTTCCGTTTTTTTTGCTGCCTTGAAGTAAAAAATGACAAAAAAGATGGGTATTTTATTTAAAAATATATATTTTATTTAATGTGTACTTCATTTTAAAATTAGAAATTAAATTATAATTCAAAATAACAATATTGCAATTACTAACTCTGTACCGGACCATATCACTATTTCCAATGACTAATTTAATATGAGACAAAATTTCACAAATTATTTATCCTTATAGGGGAATTCCCAGAATTAGGGAATTTTTTTAGCCAACTTTTATTTAAAAAAAAACGTATGGAAAAAAATTCAAATTATGTATATTTTCTGCTGCTTTTTATGACGACTATGTTTCGAAAAATAACAAAAAATTTTAAAAAATAACGACAAAAAAATTGTTTTTTGAAAAGCGTTATAACGAAACAGCGCTAAACGAGGTAGCGTTAAGGTATGCCTGTATCTTCTCTAACTAGAAAAAGACAGTTATTTCAATTTTTGTTAGTTGCTTCCGCACGATGAACTATAGAGAATTTTTTAGAGTTGCGAAAATTTTAGTATTTTGAGTTGTGACCCTTTTGTATTTGGGTGCGATATATAAGAATATATCTCCCTTTTATTTGCGTACGGTTTTCCGTCGACCCTCGTCAAATTTGGTTTGTAAACAAACCAGTTTCGGCTGTTTGCCATCTTCAGTGTTTTTTTCGTACTCGAAAAACAAACAGCCGAAACCGGTTTGTTCACAAACCAAATTTGACGAGGGTCGACGGAAACCGTACCCAAATAAAAGTAATTTTAGCGCCGTCGGAAAATTCAAGCACATATCAACATATCTCCTCTTAAGATCCAAATGATTTAAATTGTATGATTCAAATTATATTCGGAATGAAATTCACAAATTTTTGGTTGTTTTGTTTTTGCACTCTCTAGGTTCAAACTTTGAGAAAAATTAATTACATTGTTCCCTTTAGAAAAAAATTGATTATGTTTCCAATTTCATTGAAATCGGTTAAGCAGTGATTAACGGATGCTACTTGAGGTTTTTGTGCATTCAGCTTAATAATGTTTTATAGTTTTTTATTTGAATTTTATCTCTCTAGAACAAAGGCTTTTATTGCTATAATTTGAATCATCATATTAATTTGTTTAAATATAAACTTTTTAAAATAATAAATCGCTTTAATACAAAAAAAAAAACTCATTGTAATTGATAATATCGCTACAATTATGAATAATAAAATAATTTAAAATCCTTGCAAGTTTTTTATGAGAAAATTTTATTAAATATTTAATTCACGATGATTTTTTTTATTATAGATAACTACAGTAATTAAGTTTCTTATGACAATGTTAACACACTTATTATCTGAATGATTCAACTGTCAAATTCATTAGCTTCAGTTTGGTTTTGTTTGTAAACACTTTTTTATACTCTAAATGTGATATACATGCATAGAAATTTTTTTCGGACCAGTACTCAGAGGATGACACTTACTCATGCAATGCATTGTGCCAGAACTAGAAAATTAGGTTGTGGGGAGGGGGAAAGAGGCTTAAAAAAGGCTTACTGTTTGTGGACATTCGATTTAATTTACCTAGATTGAAAACGACAGCAAAGACCTCTGGTAGGAGTTTATTTCACATATGTACTGTTCTGCTAAAAAATTTTCCCTGTAATGCGTAGTGCGATTCGCTGGCCAATCAACCACAAATTGAAGGGCCGTCAACGAAAGAACGTGTGAGTAACGGGAATAAGTTTCATTAGAGCACTTATCATTGTAGTAACGATAAAACAGTGAAATACAATCCACATTGCGTTGATACTTTAGGGAATCAATAGAGTTAGATACCCTACTGTCCCCAATGAGCCTCTTGGCCCTCTCTTGTACGTGATCGAAAATAAACTTAAAGCCGCCGGCCCATACATGAGTGTTGTATTCTATTTTTAGACGGATGTAGGTGGTATCATTAGTGAAGTATCTTTTACACTGTTTTAGAAAAGCGAGGCACTTAAAAGCTTCTTTAGAAACATAAAAAATGTGTTTAGTCCATCGAACATTCCACTGAATTTTCCTGCCAAGAACATCAAGAGGTTTCGATTCCTTAATACTTATATCATCCATAATAAAAGATGCAGCATCATTTCCAAACACACTTCTATGCGTAAGCATTCAACATTGAGTCTTACGGACATTAAAATAGACTGTATTCACACCCATTTGGAGATTGTTGAGAGATCGTGATTGAGCATATCATTCATATTTTGCCTTTTGGAGCCCACCTCCAACTGGTTTGGTCTATTACTGAATGAATACGAATGACAATTGGTGCTGCGAAAAAGTATATAGCGTTGAAAGTTTGACAAAGAAGTTCATTTAGAAAAATATTAAATAGGGTAGGAGAAAGAATGGAGCCTTGCGGTACCCCTGAATTAATTTTGAACTATAAATCTGGAAAAATTATCACCGACACCAAAATCAACAAGTTTTGACATAAGTGGATCATGTCACTCTATATTAAACGCTTTGGAAACATCTGCAGCTACCACCTTACTTTCTCTGAAAGGTAATCTAGAAAGTCACCCGTAGAGCGCCTCTTATGAAACTATCTCTCATATACAATTTAATAATACTTTTCATCACTTTAGAAAGTGTTAAAAATATACCATTTTCAGAGTTGTTAGCCTCACCCTTTTTGGGGATCGGCGTTACATCAGCAATTTTCCAACACTTTGGAAATTCACAGGCATAATACAACGTGCTGAAAAGGGCTGCTAAAGAATATGTTAGTATCTAAGAGTACATTTTCAAGACTAGTGCTGGAATACCATCCGGCCCACGAGAGTGGCTGATGTTGAGATCGGCTAAAATTATTTTTACTGCTCGGCTGATACTCTGTAGAGCTCAGGCGGTGGTTGAATACTTTCCGACAAAAAAGAATTTATTGCAAATATACTACCTAAAGGGTTAGCTTTATCAACCGAGTCAGTGAATACTTGGTAATTTTTTTTAAAGAAATTTAATAAGTAGCGTTACCTCTTACTCTTTTAACAAATGACCAATGATGCTACCACGAAAGCGCAAAGGCGCTCCTCGTAAAAAATTTTTTCGCGATTTAATACATTGGCATACGAAGATCTTTCCCTTTTGCTCAGCGAATCAGTATCTACGGTTTTGTTTCCAAATACTGACTGCTTTCTCTCTTAATCTGACTGCATTTTTGTACGTCTAGTTAAATCAAAACTTCAATCTGGTTTTAAACGAAATTTCTTTGGATTAAAAAAACATAGACAAGTTGTATAGAACTATAATTTTCTATAAAATTGCCAAAAAAAATTCGCTACGCTCAGCCCAATGGGCCTTCTAATTAATATATATTTTATGTACCACAATTCCACGATTTGTCTTTTACTTGGTTGGTTAATTGTCATATAAATTGTATTTTAACTTGATTTTGCTATTGCAAGGTTCAATAGAGAATCGAATGCAAATTTTTCCTTCGATAAGTTTTAGAAGAAACTAATCGTTTTAGACAAATAAATAAATAATAAATTTTGAATATTTTTAAAAATGTTGAAAATATAATTTTCCAATTGGTTTTGTTATTTTGCGCAGAATAGCTGCACTTGGACTTGGGCAAAATTTGTTCTATTACTAATCGACTGAGAAAGCATTAATTATTATTTCTATTTCTATCAGTAACGCAGTCATGGCAGCAAACAAATCTTAAATCAGTATTATGTACACTGTGCGATAAAAAACAAATTTTGTGGAGGGGGGGCGATACAACCAAGCCCCTCTTAAATATTAAATTAAGGGAAAACTGTTTTTTGTAGTACTTTTAATCTACGAGCCTAATTGAACAGCAATGATTTTAAGTTTCTCACCCGTTCTGTGAATTATCCACAAAAGAATAATATAGTTTATTGTATACTTAAATCACCGTAATATTATTTTTAAAATCACACATATGTCGTAAAAGGCATGATATACATATGTCCGAAAAGTACACTAGTGTAATTTGAGAAAAAAAGGGGTCAGTTTTTACTATATTTTATTAATATTCAAAAAACTAAATTCATAAAATAATATATTCTGAAAATATTAGCTAAGTAGTATTATAGAAACTAAAATAACTACTCGTAATGCGACTAAGGTTCGGATTTATTTAAATTTTAAAATTATTTATTTAAATCAAATTTTTTTACCAAATTACAAATTAGACATCAGTAGAATGTAAAAAAAACAAGGAATTAATTGTTTAAATAATTATAGTTACTTGACCTTTTTAATGTTTTGTAAATAATTTTTCTTCAAGCAGAAGGTCTTTATATAAAAATTAAGTTTTCGATATGTTGCCACACCATTAGGTGGCATTTTCAGGAAAAGAAAAATGTATAACCAATTTAACAAATCAATAAATCAATAAATGAACAAATTTAATTTGTTTTTTTACTTATTTTATATATAACTCTTGTTCTTGAAGAAAAATTATTTGGTTAAATTTGCACATGCGAAAAATGAAGGATATATTCTGCGTTATATTCTCCTCGTAGTGTCTCATTTTTCCTGCTTCCTAAAGAAAGTTAGAAATTAATATAAACATGAACTTAAACCGTATTTAGTCATTTGTCATAATAATTGTTTCATAGGTTGTCATACTAACAGTACCAGAGTTGCATTTTTCTGCTGTGACGGTATGCCACGTAAATACATTTTTTTCCATAAAATTGTCGTGTAAATAAATTTATAAGCCACCAAAATTCTTTTAAGTTTACTAAGCATTTATATTGTAAATTGATATAATATTATTATTATTAAATTAGTAAATTGCAAACTTTTTTATGTTTATTATTTCAATGTGGTAAACAAAAAATGAAATTAAATTAAAACTTTTTGCATGCAAATATTGTAAACTTTCATAGAGTATAACAATTGTTTTCATTATAAATAGTTATTTTTCGAACGACCTGCTATACTTCCCTCTTTTTTTGTCACTTTTCCGGCAAAACATTATGAATAGATTGACTTTTGAACAGCGCTACAGATTGTCTAGAGATACTTTGGAAATCAGTCATCAATTCTCACAACTTATAGACTCAAAATTTAATTCAGTGACATGACTTATTAACAAAGAAAGTTGCTTCAAACGGTTTGAAGCCAATCCACAACAGAGTTCTACAGACTGCACTACATCAAGAAAAATTCACTGGTTGGTACGGTTTATTAGCTGCTGGTGTCAATTTTTCGGAAATAAACCGGAGAATTTGCTGCAATCAATGGAGATCGTTACCGCATCATAATCAATAATTCTGGGTAAGAGTTGATTTTGAGAAAGTGGCCTATCAATTGAACTTCATAGTTTTGCGATTTAATTTCTGTTGATTATTTACTGTGAGGCCAGGTGAATTCATTTTGCTGATAAACCAGCTACAATTGAAGCCTTTAAAGCGAATATTATTAATACAGCTAACAATGCTCAAAAAAAAGCGCTCTTCATCAAAAACAGTCACAGTGGAAATATAACCGAAATCATTTTCAAAATTTTATTGTTATTAATCTTTAATTTTTTGTGTTATATTTATTTTTTAAATTAATCAGAGTTAAATTAGGAATAAATACAATGTAAAAAATACAAGCTCTTCTCTGATATTTTATTTCCCATTAACGATATATGTTTCCAGCAAAATCTGTTTTAGAATAAATTATAGCTTAACGGAATGTAAAGTTTGGTATAAATGAGAGGTAGAACTCACCAGCAAATTTGGACAACCAATTTTCGATGACTTTTTCCGACATTTATGGCCATATATCGCCATTAATGCGAGAATATTACACCCCCAAGTGCTCATTCGTTTTTGACGTACATATTTAGCGACTTCACCTATCCTTACGAACATGGAAGCAAATTAACAGATCCAAAACGTGAAACTATGCGGTTAGCAATTGCTTCCTTCAATAAATCAATTATGGCAAGAGCTTTGTGACATAATGTGCCGTCTTGTTGAAACCTGGCTTTATAGTCGTCATCATTGACAGTTTTTTAAGAAGTACAGACTAATGATTCCACCAGCCCATGAAGCACACCAAACAGTCAGTTTTTCTTGAAGATTATCATAACTTCCAATAAGGCAATTTTGTTTATTGACGTACATATAACAAAAGTGAGTCTCATTGCTAAACAAAATTAGCTTATAAAATCGCGATCGAGTGCTTCGAACAGGACCGTAATTTTTAAAATAAATTCAGTCGCTAGTCTATTCATGTTGAAATGCCAGACAAAACTAAGCATAAATCACTTGACAGCTGACAAAATGGCAGCTAATTCGAAAAAGTGTCCCAAGCAAAAAGTGTTTGTTTTTGTTTTATTGATGGTCCATATGTCTAATCAGCGATACTTGTGCTATCAACCTAAATAAATGTTCATTGAACTCATACCACGAACCATTTTGTACCGTGCCTAAAATAACCCTTTAATTTTAAATTTTATTTTTAGCACTTGTTGCAGCATTTAGCCTGAGGTTCATAGACAGACACATATTCAATTTTGGCATTAAAGCTTAATCTAAGGAAAGAATTTTGCGGACTTAAAAATAAACAAGGAGCCGTTTAAATACCCTTATTAACAGCCAAGTCAAAATTAAACTAATCTATATATATATATATATATATATATATATATATATATATATATATATATATATATATATATATATATAAAAATTAAGCCCAAAATAGGTGTCCGTTGGTTGCCAGTACTACAGTAACTTCGTAATGGTCGTTCGCTGGTTTGTGTCTTTGTTTCCTGCGTTTACGCACAATAATGCGTCAACAGTGCATGTTTGAAACAAGACAAATTTTTAAAAAAAATTAAAACTTTTTTTCCATTGAATGGACTCAATGTTTTGTATCAAATGAAATGTGTGTTTTTGTTTGTACGTTGCTGTAGGTGAGTGTGCTTGCACAGAATGCGACGGCAATATAAATCGAAATAAGCTCATGTTCATAGCAAATAGAGAATTTTGTTTTCCATATTCTGTTGCATTTTGTGTTTAATTGCAAAATGAAACATCAGCCGAACGTTTTTCAAAGCAATTGTTAGATATTGGGAATGGCGCAATTTCAATTGACCCCACCACATAAAAGATTACGCTTCCAGATAATTTTTGCCACTTTGCTCAATCAAAACAAGAATTGGTCACAAACGTATTTCCCGGTATTGCACAACATTTTAGAAACCATGATTGGTTGGGGGAAAAAGCTATCTTAGCTGTGAAAAATGCAGATGTTTCGGATATCAATGTGACAATTTTGATTGACATTCGCGGGGAAATTTTACCTATAAATCGGTTGACTCTGTTGCCAATCAAGACGATGCCGAATTTTAAAATTCGCTTGAGTTACCTGGACTGCCGCCCCACCGCGGTGCACCGTCTACAAGTTGTTGTTGTAAAGTTGGTGCTCCAGTTATTTTGCTTAGAAATATCTGCCAGCCACGACTTTAAAATGGGACATGTTTAGTCATGAAAATGTGATTGAAGCAAAAATTTTAAAAGTCAAATATAGGGACGAGGATGTGCTGATACCACGCATTCCTATGATTCCTCCAGCTTTGCTGTTTGATTTTAAATGGCTTCAGTTCCCCATACGTGTTGCTTTTGCAATGATCCCTGTTTTTCGTACGGTCAATTTTATGTATCATGTTCACGTGTTAATAAGCCAACTGCTTTGTTTGGCTATACCGCGAACCAAAATCAATTGAAGAATGTCGTAAATTTAAAAGCATTGCAATAGAATAAGATGTATTATATAAGCACACAAAAATATTGAATTGTGAAAAAGATAAAATTGTTAAAAAAATCTAAAACGAAAAAAAAAAAGAAATTGTGTTCTTTCTGATTAATTTTCTTAAATGATTGAATTTTTTGGCGCACAAATGACTTGCAAAGCAGTCACGGGCACGCTAGTTGTTTATTAAAGATCCAACTTTACTAACTATTAATAGTCGAATATGATTTAAAGAATTAAAAATAGATTGTTATAAAAGAAGCCCTTATAATATTTTTGTGTTATTATAATGTAATTTTTAACATTAGTATTTCTGGCTATAAGCATTTCTGAACAAATTGTTAAACACAATTATCTCGCAATAAAAATTAAACGAGGTGTCAAATTAATTTAATATATAGTTGCTAACTAATAATATGAAGGAAATAAGGGCAGTAGCACATTATTTATTCGTATCTACACTCTGTTGATAATTTGTCCACTTAAAAGTGCAATAAAACTAAAAGGTAATAAAAAAATATATTAAACTTTAATACTTTAATTATTATGTGAACACTTCAATAATAAAATTGTGAAAAATATATTGTGAATAAAAACAGCTTTTTTAAAAGCTGCTGAAATTAAATTTATGGAATTAGCAAATTGAAGATTACGAAAATTTTCGGAAATTAACAGGAATTTTTTTTACATTATTATTCAAGCACCATGGGAATCCACTTACTCAAGATTTTCTAACATGAATTTTCTTCTTTTGGCCTAAGAGATTCTTGACTCGTTTACTTAAGTTTTTTAGTTTTTTCTTAATTTCAGGAAAAAGCGTAAGTTTAACGGCTTCTTCTTCTGTCTCTAAATAATTTTAATTTAAAATTTAAAATAATAATAATTTGGCCTTCCTAAGGAACATAACGCAGTGTAACCTCTGAAAGGATTCGTAATGATATAAGATCTAATATGCATATCTAATAATGAAATAAGCTCTACTGGTATGGTTTTGTTAGATATTATGGCGGCTTTTGATTATGTGTGGCACAATGGTTTAATTTATAACATCATAAGGGTTAATTTTAAATCAACATTAATTCGAATAATATCCAGCTTTCTGTCAAACCGCGATTTCAGTGTTTTCATTGGTTCGAAACACCTCACGTAAATTAAAATAGCTGCGGGCTGTCTGCAGGGCTCGTGTCTGTCGCTCTTATTATATAACATTTACACAGCGGATTTTCCTAGAATAAATGGCTGCTTAACTTCCATATTCGCCAATGATACGGATATTCTAAGTTCGGGAATACTTGCAACCGATGTCTTATGGAGATTACAAACTGCACTTACTGAAGTTCATTCTTACTTTATAAAATGAAAAATTCTTGTAAATCCACTAAAAACTCAAGCTGCTTTTTACCGAAAATCCCCATTTTATTTGATAACAGTTCTATTCTATGGATGAATAAGGTAAAGGTGCCATATATTGTTAATAAAATCAACAAGATAATCAGGTTATTGTATCCGTTAATGAACAGAAACTCCAAAGTTAATATAAACAATAAAATCTTAATATTTAAGGTAATATTTCAGGCAATGATGTTTTATGCTGCTCCAGTCTGGTCGACATCTGCTCGTTGTCATATCAAAAAGCTACATATTGCGCAAAATAAACTCCTAAAAATGATCTACAATCTGCCTTGGCACTACTCCACACAACGACTACATACACTAGCCAACGTTCAACTTGTAAAACAGAATCGACCGATTGACATTAAATTTTATAAACAGTTGTTTTTAGTCTGACTTTATATACATCAATGAGCTGGTCTCATCATAATTTTAAATAAAACGTTAACTTTTTACCTTAAACCAAAAATTTGTCTGTAAAGGTTTTTTGAAAATGTTTTCCCTAACTTTTTATTAATATTGTAACGAGTTGTTAGTAGAAAAAATTTTTAACACTATATTTAAGCAGAAGAAGATTAAATCCTAAACTCTTTGTGAAAGACTGACAAAAAATGTTTACAAACAATATTAAATAAATAAAAACTTAAATTGATTGATTAAAATAATAATGAAGCTATTTCTTCACCAACTTTTCTCTTGTAAAATTGCAAAATTTTTTTTAAATATGACAAGAAACCGCATAGAAAATAAATTGGCACCAATTTTTGCCAAATAATCAAACATATGGTCGACATTTACATTCAATTTATATTTTAACCTAAAAAAGTAACAAACACATATACATATGTAGTATTGGATGTTTTTTATAGAGACATATAACTTTAAGTTGCCAACACTTTTTAACTAGCAGCCATTTTTTTAGCTATCAAGTAATTTATGTTTGGTTTGGCATTTCAACATGAATAGATTGATACCTGAACAACGCTTCAAAATTGTGCAAATTGGGCCCAAAACAAGATCTCCGTTGATTACGATTTTCATAAGCGAATTTTGTTCAGCGATAGAGCTTACTGGATACTTAAATAAGCAAAACTGCAGTATTTCGAATGACGATAATCTTTCAACTGTATGCTGAGTCACTGTAACATCCAAAAAACTGACTGTTTGGTGTGCTTTATGGACTGGTGGAATCAATAGTTCGTAATTCTTTAAATCGAAGGTGGTCAAAACGTTAGAGTCAATGATGGTGACCGCTATAAAGCCATGATAATTGATTTTTTGTTTATCATTTGAACAAACATGATGTGCAGGAGCTAGGATTTTAACAAGATGGTGCAACACGTCCTACAGCTCGTGCTACAATTGGTCTATTGAGTGAAACATTTGGTAGCCGCATAGTGTTACGTTTCTTACCCGCCAAGATCGAGCAATTTAATGGCACTAGATAATTTTGTTTGTGTAGCCGCTAGTCTACGCTCATAAGCCTGAAACGATTGTCCACTTGGCGGACAACATTCACCACGTTATTGCTGATATATTGCGACAAATGTCGAAAAAGTCATCTAAAATTGGACCTCCAGATTAGACTATGTACGATATAGGCATGGCGGCCATATACCAAAAGTTATATGTAAATTATAAAGCCAGAAGATTATCTTTCGAATAAAGTAAATTTCATAACCATTTAAAAAATAGATTTTTGTTTTATTCCATTTCTATGTTCTCCTATAAAAACACCCAAACTTTTACATAATTTTGTTTATTTAGCCGCAGTTATGTCTACATTTATGGCCGCTGATGGTTTATACCAAATCAAACAATAAAAACAATTTCTTTGATTAATTTTAAGGTTGTTTGTTCGCCGCATACATCTACTTCATCAACTTTATTTTATTTTCTTATAGTAATGCCAAAGGGGCAGCAATGTAGCAGAAACGCAAGAAAAATGCAGTATTAAACTTGACCTTGGTGATATTATTTTCTATTTAATTCTAACTGTGGCCGAAGTTCGTTTATTATTATTATTATTTTTATATATTTTGTCGTTAATTATAATATAACAGAATAAGCAATTAATAGCAATAACTTAAACATATGTACAGGGTGTCCGCCGGCAAGGTATACTACTTTGTTTTGTGGCCATTTTGCTTGACAGTCGCGCCAAATTTATTTTGGAAAAATATTCGATAAACCAACGTGTTTTAATCGTTAAAAAATTTTATCAAAATCAATCATCGATTAAAATGAGTGTGAAATTTTTGGGAGAAACAACGTGCCAACACTATTTATCGTGTATTTAATGATTTCAAAGACAAAAGGTCTGTAAGTGATAGACAAAAGCATGGACCATAACGTACTGCAAGATCGAAAGCTTTTTAACGCCACAACTGCATGCTTTGGGCTTGATTAACATGTGGTATCAACAAGACAGTGCCACATCGTATACAATCAGGATTACAATGGAATTACTGCGAGACCTCTTTCTACAACAAGTTATTTCAAGAAATTTTGAAGTTGATTGGCCTCCACGGTCGCCTGATTTGACTACTCCGGACGGGTGAGGCTAACAGAGGCGGACATTTATCTGATATTGTAATATATAATTGCCGACATTTAATAATGCATACAGCGGACACCCTGTACAGACATATCTTTTAAGGGATGTGCCACATTAACTATATACTTAAACATAATTCGGGTATGATTTTTATAATTTAGATAAATTAAACCCATAAAGGATTCTCGCAATTATAATTCGTTTTTTTTTCAACAAATTTTTTTTTATCATTTCAAAAGTTTCGAAATTGTTTAAATAATTTTTGATGTACAAACCGTGATTTTATTCACAAATAAGTGATGGTATCTCGATTATATAAATTATTACTATTGTTTCTTTTATGTATTTTGCAATTAATATCAAGACTGTGTTCGAAAATACTCTAGAAACGCAAAAAATCTTTTTTTTTAAGAAACCAATTTTTGAACACACGGGAATGAATATAAATCCAAAAAATATATTAAAACAAAATCACTAAAAAAAATACAATAAACAACTGTCAAAAAAAAATATTTGAATAAAATTCAAGATTTTAATTATCTAGTTTAATTATTAGGAATAAAAGGCGAAAAATATCAAATGGGCACCGCAGGAAAATAATCTTGTATAGGCTAAAACGTTGGCCAGATCATTGTATACATGTGTTGGAAAACACACTTCTTAAGCTTTTTCTTTCGTAAACTACAGGCGTTTGAATCTTAAATAAACATTTTTAAGATAAAATGAAATAAAATAAATAAACTAAAAATTAATTTCGTAATTAGACTTTTAGACCCACGTCTAAAAGTCCACACATTTAATTGTTAATGACGATAGTGCGCAGGTCGCAGCTTAAATGGGTTTTACAATTGTTTTTGTATTTATACAAAATATAATTTCAAAATATTTTGTAAATCAAATTTCTCAAGTATTTTTGTTGTGTAAGATATAAATGTACATATATAGGGTATTTTTATAAAGGTATAGAACTTTGAAATGGTATAAAACAAAGATGAATTTTTTTAATTGACGTTGAAATTTACTTTATTGAAAGATAATATTCTGGCATTATAATTTTAATATAACTCCGGCATATGAATTGCACGGCTGGCCCGGATGTAATCTAATATGATGGATAAATTTTTGATAACTTTTGTCAACATTTGTGACCGTACATCGGGAATATCGCCGATCCAACTGGTTAATCTTTTCAAGCTTATTGGCGAAAACTAGAGCGATTTCACATATCCCCGCATAAAATAGTTAAGCGGTGTTAAATTTCACGTTCTTGGAGACCAATTCAGGAGTCTGAAATGTGAAACTATATGGTTACCAAACGCTTCCTCCCATAAAACAACTGTGACAGCTGTGTGACATTTTGCGCCGTCTTGTTGAACCCACAGCTCCTATACACCATTGTTGTTCAATTGGTGAACGAAAAAGACAGTAATCATGGCTCGATAGCGATTATCATTGACTGTGACAATTACCATTCTAATCAGCATAGTTGTTAAAAAAGTACACACCAATGATTCCACCAGCCCCTAAAGCACACCAAATAGTCAGTTTTCTGAATGTTAAACATACACTTGAAGATTATCAGTCCTATCTGTTGTGATATATAACTTAACTTTATATACTTGTATAAAAAACCCCAATATTATGATAAGGGTTACAACAATTTTATTTCAAAACAAAAAATAGAAACTATATTATTAAAATTAAACCTTTTTTTTATTTTGTTTATATCGTTAGCTAAAATGAAAAAAAGTCAAAGAAACAAAAAAATAAAATGTTTTTATATTAGATAACGTGTAAAACTTGTATATGAAAATGTATCTTCCTACAATAAAAACAAATTTTCATTTTGTTTTTTGTTAATTACATGGTTTTTCACTTAATCTAACGTTGTGAAATTTTAAAAAAAATATAAAACAATGATGTAAAACAATAATATAACAATTAAAGAGAACTTAATAAATTTACTGTGCTTAGTTTTTTTACTTAATATTTTTTTTTAATTAAGGATTTTCAATTTATAAGCCAAAAAACTAAATCATATCTGAAGTCTGTTACTCTTTACAACATTTCACGGGAAATGTTGCCAAATGAAAAAATGTTGCTGCAGTAATACTCTGATCCGGCTGTGAATAACTTATCGAATATTTCTAGCAACATTATTATTCAACATGTGAAATAATAAGAGAGTATTTATTTCAGTGAAATTTTGAACAACTGCTTTGTATCCTATATTTATTGCAAGGCATTTTGTTTAAAAATGGTGAAACGTAAAAAATCAGCTTCACTTTTTCGGAAAGCGTATATCTAAATTTCTTTATTCTTTTTTCCTCTGCGTTTTAAAATGAGATTTTTGAGGACAAATAAGGGAAAAAGTTTCAAGGACAGGATTAAAGGAATAAAGTATTGTGGCCAGCGTATCCCAAAAGAGCAATGAACATCAGAACGTTGCCAGAAGAGGAACAAAATATTATGCGTATGTTTTAAATGTTATGCTTTCTTGTGCTTTGATACGAATAAAAAACCAAGCCAAAAAATAAGTAACACACAAAATATAGTCTTTAGATCAAGAAATATTCTGCTAAAAATCCATGACTACTGACATTTTACCTCTTACTTTTTTCATTTTATTTCATTTTGTAACAAAAAAAAAGATTTTTACACATCAAATTTTTCGTCAGAAGACATCAATGTTGCTCAACAAATTTTGCAAATTCAATACCGGGGTTCAGAGTAAGAAAGAATAAATATTATATTTAGAAATACTTTTATTAAACACAGTTTATACACTATTAATCAAATGATTAGAACCACTTAAATTTCTGTTTTCAGCAGGCCATACCATTTACAATATACAGGATGTCCCCCGGGAAAGTATACTACATACTTTGTTTTACCGCCATTTTGGTAAACATTAGTCTTGACAGTCCAACGTGCCAACAAAACGCACAATTTATCTTGCAGTGTTTGATTTCGAAGAAAGAGGGTCTGCATGTGATAGGCCCAAGCATGGACCACAATGTACTGCAAGATCAGCTGAAAACATTACTGCTGCTCACTTCGACGTCGTGCTCAGGAGCTTGGTCTTCAAAGAACAACTTTAGCCACAATTTTACACAAAGGATTTGCATTTGATTCCATATAAGATTCAGTTGACACGAGAGCTTCTTCCATAAGACAATTTTCGCCGCCGTACATATGCCAATATTACGTTACAGCTCGCCCATGACAGCCCCGATTTTTATTAAAAAATCATAATGAGTGACGAGGCACATTTTCGTTTAAATGGATATGTGAATAAACAGAATAGTCGGTTCTGGCAAGTGGGAAATCCTCAAAATATTCAACAGCCACCTTTGTATCCATTAAAAGTGACAGTCTGGTGTGCAATTTGGTGAGGAGGAGTCACTGGCCCTTACTTCTGTGAAAATGAAAACGGCGTTACGGCAACTGTGAATGGGGAGCGATATCGTGATATGATTGAAACCTTTTTAACATCACAACTGCATGCTTTGGGCTTGACAAGACAGTGCCACATTGCATACAACCAGGATTACAATGGAATTAACTCGAGACCTCTTTCTACAAAAAGTTATTTCAAGAAATGGTAATGTTGATTGGCCTCCACGGTCTCCTGATTTGACTGCTCCGGACGTCTTTTTGTGAGGATATCTGAAAAGCAAGGTCTATGCAAACAAACTAGAAACGTTTAAGCAACTCATACAAAATATTGGTGAAGAAATTAATGAAATACCGCGTGAAATGTGTGAGAATGTAATGAAAAATGTGCTCAAAAGGGGCTCGCATTTGTGAGGCTAACAAAGGCGGACATTTATTTGATGTTGAAATATATACCTAATTGCCGACATTGAATAAACCATTTTTTATTACTAGATCCATTCTTTTTCATTTAATCAAAAATTATAAACAAAGCAAACAAAGACACTTTCATTAGGATCAGAAAGATTACAAAAACAGCATCAACCTGGCCTTTTTCAAAAAAAAAAAATAAAATAATATTTACAACTTTCCATTTGGCAATTCAACTATTTTTAATATAGCAAAGAACAATGCGATTTTATTCCTTCTTGCGATATTTCTAGCAGGCCATTGTGCAGGAGACTCGGCAAAGTCATAAAGCTTTGCTCAAATACTTAAAAATATTGAACACCATACAAAAGATTACAAAGAAAGGATTCCAACAGCCTAAGTTCCAACCGAAATAACACAAATCTTGCGAATGACGTTAAACGTTTTTGTTGCTATTACGAAAGGACTTGCAAAACAATATATACATAAAAGAGGCAATAATTGGAATTATAGCTAACTTATAATAATATTAAAAACAATATGAAATACAAATATCCATAGAATGTCTAAAATATTAAAAAAATCTCTTAACTCATTTCGAATCAAAAATCCTCTTCTGAATAAATTTTAATATAAAAAGCAAATACAGTGTCTCCAAACTACAAAACTAAAATATAATTTTTGTGTTCACTATTATTGTATATAAGTGTATGAAAATAATTCTCCGTCAGATAGTTTTCTTTTTTAAAGCGCTGTTATAATTTACATTCCTCTCACTTAAAAAATGTTAAGGTAACAGAATTTAATTATTTTAACATTTCCGTAAAAAATTACAAAATTGTATAAAAAATTATACAAATATTTAAAAAAATTAAAAATTGTTACTTTTTTGTGCATAAAATTCATTACAAACAAGGTCTTTTTCAAATTGGGTTCACAATTTTTTAGATTAAAAAGTTCCGATTTTAGAACATATGGCATAAAAACAAAATTTCGTAATAAATTGATTGATTTTGACAGTTTATTTAAAATATATTTGTAGTGATCATCTGCTTTTCAGAAAAGGTAAAAAAATAGGTTTATTAAGAATATTAAATTTTTATGGCTGAAAATGTATAAAATTCGTCATTTTTGTAAATTAAAAAAAATTATCCATTTAAAAATAAAATCCGAAAATTCAATACTGAAATACAACGAACTGGTTCGGTATTGAAACTTTTCAGCCATAATGTTCCCTAATATCTTTTAAAAAAGTTTTTAAATTAATTAATTTATAATTTGCTAAAAAAAAATAAAATCAATTCCAAAGTAAAAATTATCGTCTGAAGCTATCAATCTGTACAAAAAAATCATTATATGTAGGAAAAAGAAATGCAAGCTTTACAAAAATTTTAATGTCTGAGTTGTACTACTTTGAGTCTCTTATATGCCGCTAGTGCAAGATCTGGAAACCACATTTAAAGCCCAAAATGAAACACACAAACCTCTTTTGCATCCAGCCTATAAATTCTGTTTCAATCGATGCAATTGTTTTTAAATTGCTGATTTACTTCCAAAATATTTCATTTCTGCTCCGCTGTGCGCTCTATGTTTAACTTAAGTGTGTGAATTCTGTTTCAATTAATGCAAGCGTTTTTAAATTGCTGATTTATTTCCCAAATATTTTGTTTCTGCTCTACCGTGCACTATATGTTTAACTTAAGTATTGTGTACACGAAATAACTGCAAATATATTCTATCTAATATGTGAAACACTATAAAAAATTGGTATAGTTTGGGTAATGAAATTTAACTTCCGGGTTGTATCACAAAAAAATGAATTCTTTTTAGTTCATAAGGTCAAGGTTACAGATAGTACAAAAAATTATAATAAAAAAAAACAAACTTAAAATAGATCAAACAATACATTTTATCGTACAATGAACTCAATTGCAATAATTATTTAACATAATTGACAACATGCACAGCACACTTTTAAAGTTTAATTGGTGAAAATTTTTCGTTAAATAGATATTAAGAATATTAGCGTGCAAACACTTAAAAGTTTTAAAAGCCTACATTAAGTGTGATAAAACAGTTTTTGGTTTACGAGGGTTAGATAAAAAAAACTTTGTTTGAAAATGAGGTTTCTAAAGAATATTAAATATCTAAAGAAAATCTATTATTTAACAGCCAGTTGAAAAAAAAATTTGCCTCTCGTTTTAAAAAAATTATTTTATGCTGTTTTTATACGTTTAAAATAATACAGCTAATGCGTGTGAATTCATATTTTAAATTATTACCCTAGCCACATTCTGCTACGATAACAGATCTATGTAAGTAACTTAACAGAGACAATGTTAATATGATATAAAAAAAAAATTGAGTGGATAGGTAAACAAAATTATTGAAGATTGAATATATTTATATTTAGGGGTCATGTTTAAACAGTCATAATAAAAGTAAACTATATCTTGTATACGCGAAAAAATTTCACTGCCGAAAAAAATATCGATTTTAAAATAATTCTTTTGAATGACCTTTGCTCAGAAAAATTTGTTTCTGCAATCAATTCTTAAAAATGGTGGGGTATAGGATTTGCTTCTAGCAAAAATCTGAGTTAAAAAAATAATTTATATGTTTATTTTTATTCGATTACTTGCTAAGCTGCAGATAGATAGCAATCCAAAAACAAATACAAATATATAAGAAGTTTACATTGCAAATTACCTCAATTGAAACTATTTGGCAATGTAATCTTGAAAAATAAATAAAACAAAAACATGAACATCAGGGCATAATCAGGTGCATTTATATACGACTGCTGAATCACCACTACTTTAAACAAAATCAAATATCTATTATTAATAAAAATCAGTTATATTCCTAATAACACAATAACAGCAACTTTTAAATAAACTAGAAATTCCTTTAACAAAAAGAAAAAATTGCAAGCAAAACTTTTTTATGTGCAAATTTCGTACGTTTCTGTCACAGAATCTATTTTCTACAAATTTCTACCGTGTTACACCTGTCTACTATTAATCTAAAACTATTTTTATATATTTTTCTGTAGTAGCATTTAAAATCAGGTTCTACACTCATCACTTGACATGCATGTGTTTGTATTAATGGCATGTTATGTGTAAAAAATTACAACAAAAGAACAAAAGAAATATTTTTATTTATTTATCTAAAGAAGGGTATTTAGCAACCGCACTTACCGTATTAACAAATTCTGCAATATTTGCTGATATTAAATAGTTGCCTTCACACCAATCAACGGGTGAACTACCTGGCCGCAAATGCTCCCAGGCCATAGTATATATATCAAGTTGAGAACCTATTGTTCCAGATTTATGGTATTTAGAAAAGGAAGAGGAAGTTTATTAACACTACAAAAACCGTAGGTTTAACACTAAACGCTGAAAATCGTGCTCTGATTTGTTCAAATGAATTTGTTGCCAATAACTTTTTACAAAACTAAAGCCTTAACTATAGCAAGTTATATTTAAATCTTCTTTTATTTTTTTATTTCTTAATGGAACTTATTAAAAAGTTTGTGGTCGAAGTTGTTTCCTTTTTTTTCTTTTGTTTATACTCCACAAAACCAAATTTGTTTCTTATGTAATTTGCATTAAATTGTTATTATTATAAAATCTGATATGGATAATAATAAAAACATAAATATACTATAGTTTTGTTTGTATTTTAAATACTTTTTGTAGTCTTTTAGTTTGCTACTAAAATTTATGCAGTAAATAATACTAGCTACTATTCTGTACGTACGCACTATGTTTTTTAATTGAAGCTTTACGTCCAACTAAAGACTGTTTTTGTTTTTTTATTTTATTTTGATGTAGTAGTGCATAAGTTTGTTAAATCGATTCGCTCTCAATTTTTCAGTGATGCCGTTTGGTTACATATGCTACAATTCGCAAAAACTATACATAAGTAACGCGGAATTTTCTGATCTTTACATGATTTTTATAACTTTTGTTATATGCTCCAAAATTTATAGTTTTAACATAATATGTGTATGTAAACATAAGTATGTATATAGCATTCAGCTAAATGTAAGACCTGAAATTAATTTAAACGTAAACGTAGGCATGAGTTGCGTATCGAAATATAAAAAGATTTTGAGTTTCCGAATTTTGCAAAAAGTATTTTGACTTCATATTAAGCATTAAATAGTTTATTTTTTATAGTAAATATTTTAAGTACATAAGACAATTATTTAGTATTATATTTCTAGCGTAAATCTGATTTTAGTCACAATTTAACAAAAGTGTAATTTATCGTAACATATACCTGTAACTTTCTACAACTACTATCTTCAAAAGCTTGGAAATATATTAATGTTTAATAGAAAATTTTCAATTAAAAAAATTAAATTTCAGTGGTTATTGTGTTGTTGTTGAAAAACACTTTAGATCTTTTTGTTTTTCTATTTTATCAATTAGTTAAGATTTAAAATCTGCAATTTCTAAGCAAATGTTTGGTAAAGACCTTTCCTGTACTACAAAAAATGTTTTGTAGTTGGGAAATAAATATTTTAAAGTGATCAAGATGATTGACGTTAATAGTTTTTTGTAACAAATTTTCGTTTTTTTTTTCATAAATTTTCTGTATATATGTACATACTTGAAACGTAAGTTAGTTTACATTATCGCGAATATTTACTTTATTTAGTTTTAAAAATATATATAAAACCCCGTTTAAAATAATATGGAATATGGCAACTCTGCAATATTGTTTTATTTGAGAGTAGCAAAGAGCACAAATAAAAGCATTTGTAGCAAAGGTCGCCGTTCAGAGAGAGTGCTTTAAATGAGACTTTATTGTAGATTTTGCACCGAAAAAAATTATATGTTAAAATTATAATTACTTAAAAGTTTATATTGGCATATTATTTTATATTAAAGAAATCAAAACAATTTGATACTTAATGATTGAGTTATTAAATAGCTTAAATCGATTTTTTGTGAATAAACAGTAACAAATGTATATATATGATTGTTTTCAAATGTTCAAAGTGTACTTTTTTCTTTGGGAAATACTTTTTTATTTGGAGTTGATATGTGTACTGTGGTTTGCTCTTTTAGGAGGTATTTTTTGTGGTTAAAGTGCTTGTTTGTTACAAAAACAACAACAAATAAGATAAAAAAGATCTGTTTAGTAGCGTCCCCCAAAAGGAAATTTCTAAAACAACAGGCAAATCCAAATTAACGCGTTAAGCTCAATCTACCAATCAAAAATTCTCATGTTCATACAAAATGTGTTAATAACACCTCGTCACCTCTTGGCAATTGGCAAAGCTTTAGGTTGTGAAGTTTGCTGAATTTGTACTTTTTTTAATTTCTTTTGTAATGACAATTTCTATATTTTTAGGCAATAAGTTGTTGCTACACTGTGGGTTTTATTCAATAAAATGAGTTAGACTTACTATTCAAGACACAACTATAAGTAACTATTTTTACATTTTTAATATTATTGAAAATAATTAAAAAACGAGTATATCAAATCTACTATAAATCACATTTAAATCATACTAGTTTCACAAAGGCTTTACTATATGAAGACGTTTTTATTCATCTGGCAACGCGTACATGTCATACTCATCTGGTAACTTGAATGTTACACAGTATTTTCGTTTCAAACAATTTAGAGTAGTGATTATAAATAAAATAAGTTTTTATGTGTATTTAGGTATTAAAAAATGTCTTCAGCGATATATTTGGAAAACTATTTAGATGGTGAGTACAAGAATAACTTACAATAATTGTGTACATATTTAACAAAGAACCTTTCCGTCATCCATTTACACAAAATGCATACTCACAAAAATGTTAACTTTCCTAAACAAATGCAAAACCATCCATTTATCCACTTACATCCAACCCAACAAAATAAAAATTAAATGAAATCGACAAAAATATATACAACGTTCTACAACTAAAGTCTTATCCAATATAGGATTAGAGTCCTTACCCACTGAGTTAGAAAGGAATTTTAAACTTATGCGCAAATTAGACGACAGAGCTCAAACTGCTATGAAGAGTATAGATAGTCATGCAAAAGAGTTTATGCGCAAATTAGCTGATAACAGTAGCACAATGTCTGATGAAGAAAGACGAGAACGACTGACAGATATTCAACAATTATTTGGGAAAGCTAAGGAATATAGCGACGACAAAGTACAATTGGCTATACAGACCTATGAATTGGTTGACAAGCAAATCAGGCGTTTAGATAATGATCTAGCACGTTTCGAAGGGGAAATACAAGAAAAGGCTTCATCGACCAGAGGAAAATCGGAGGAAGCCCAAGTCAAAAGTATGTAACGATCACACTTTAATCATTAATAAATATAAACATATTTTATTTGCAGAGGGACGTAAAAAAACAAAAGACTCTGGTAAATCAACGGGCAAAAAGAAACGCAACACATCCTCTGATGATGAAGCCAATAATAACGCTACAGTTGCTGCTGCAGCAACGGGTGGTCAAGGTGGTAAAAAGAAAAAGCAGAAGGTAAATCAAGAAAAAGAAACTCGCAAGGGGGGTCAAAAGGTAATCATTTCATTCCATTTACATACATTTTATAAATTTTAATTGTAAAATAAAGTTGATTGACTTTTAGAGTATTAGATTAGAATTTAGTTCGTAAGAGTAGACTTATATAAATAAGTTAAGAATCAGTTTTAAATGTTTATTAATTTTTTACATTTTTAAGGTGTTTTTTCAATGTCGTAACATATAAAAAGAATAAACTAAAGTATCGAGCAAGTTATTATTTCAATTCAATCTACCAGTTGATTATCGTTTATATATAGTAATTTCTTAATTAACAATTTTTTATAATTAATTGATCTTTAATAGCAATAAAGTATTATTTGTTGACATTCTTATATACTAACACAAAAAGATTTTATTACTCTTAAGAATATTTTATTGTGTAACATACGAAAGCTATTTATATGACTTAAAATTCGACCTTACAAAAGCAATGACGACTGCCAATTTGTACGGAAATTTAGTTGGCAATTAACTCTGTTTTTTATTATGAACCTTATTACGGTTATCGGTAATGCCATTCTTTCAGCATAGCAATGTTATACGTTGTAGCACAACATCGACATAAGCAATAAGTGCATTTGCTTACTCCACTGCTGCTGTTATTGAAAAATAAAATGTCTTTATATCAAACACATCAATATGAAGATATTTAATGAAATAGTAAAAAGATCTAGATCGAAGCTAAGGTTTCTTTCCACGATCATTATATCTTCTCTGGGGACTACTTTCTGTTGCAGTATAACTGTAGAAACAATAATAAAAACTATGGATAAACAATAATAATAAAATTGAAGACGTGCACTAACTATACTTCTTACTAGGGCGATATTAAAAAAAAATACTTCTTTAAGAGGATTTTATTTTATCATAACTTACTTCACAGAGGCTGTTTGTTGGTTGCAAAAAAAAAATTCCTTATCAAATCTTTGTTGAAAGACTTAAAAATGTCAGAAATATACTACATGAATTATATCGAGCTTAAAGGTTATATGGAAATCTAACCAAAAGGATTAAATTTTTAATTTGAATTCGCTTCATAACTGTAATGTGATGCTTTAACTTGGCACAGATTGCAGGGTTAAAGTGGAGTAAATGTAAAGAAATATAGCAAAGCAACAATACATTTAAAGTTCCATTACTAGCTCATATAACATCATCCAACTTTTCATAATTCCCATTTTTGCCTATAACTCAGAAAACATTAGGTATTTTAGATGCCGAAAATCAAAGTCAAGTAAATAATAATAAAATATTTTTTGAAAAGAAGTAAAAAAATCCTCATGGGTTTTTTTGCTGCATGAGAATTTAAAATAATTATAGAAGACAAATATATTATTGGAATAATTTTATTTATTATAATCTGGTAGCTAATTAAATGGCAAATATCGTTTACATATGATTCCCAGCACATGCTCACTCTTTGATCACTTATTTTTCAAAAATCTGGTAGTATGGATGTTTTAAATATTGGCATTCAATTCTTCAGAGAGTTGCTGGTTTATTGGCATAAGCCAGACACTTAACATATTCCTATAAAAATAAATCCAGAGGCGTTAGTTGAATCACAGGAACGAGGGAGCCATTGAACAAACAACTTCTAGATAAAGTTGTGTGGCTAGTTACGCCGTCTTATTGGATCCTAATATTGTGTTTGTTCAACTGATTAATTTTTTGAAACGAAATTCTCTTCGAATTTTAAAACAATTTTTTTAAAGTAAATTTTACACTTTGAAAGCGTTGTTCTGGCTTTAAACGATACATTATGGTTTTTAAAACCTTACTGAACGTCATCAACAAATAGTTATCGATATTTATAGTTCTCATGCAGCTAAAAAGAACACCCGATATATATTTTTTTATTGCATGACTCTTGTTTTGCTAAGTTTTTCACTTCACTCATTTCTTCATTAATAACTTTTTTAATATTTTTTAATCTACAATTGAGATTTAAAACTTGTCTTCTTTAGCAAAAGAATATTGATTTAGATGATTCTGAAAAAGAATCTTGCCTTACTTCAGCTACACATCCGAGTGATGTTTTGGACATGCCAGTAGACCCCAATGAGCCAACATACTGTTTGTGTCATCAAGTATCTTATGGCGAAATGATTGGATGTGATAATCCAGATGTAAGTGAATTTTTTTACGTAAATGTATAAAATTCATTGTTTGACTTTTTTATTTTATTTTCAGTGTCCTATAGAATGGTTTCATTTTGCTTGTGTTGGTCTTACTACTAAACCAAAAGGTAAATGGTTTTGTCCCAAATGTACACAAGATCGAAAGAAGAAATAATTTATTTAAGATATATTTTTTGTATTTAGTTTGTAGGTAAAATTTTTTACAATGTAAGTCAAAATGTAATTGATGTTAAATATAAATAAGTTTTACACGAAAAGAAATATTGTAGCCATATTTTTTTAGTACTTGAAACTGTTATTATACAAAGTATCGCAATATACGTTGGATGCCAATTTGTTGAAGTGGAAAAAACAAAATTTTCTGCTATAACGATTTTTTTTTTAGAAGATGTAAAGTTTTAAAAATCATTTTAGACGAATAAACAGCTCCAAAGTTTATTCAGGTTTGTGCTGGTTATAAGGATTTTGAAATAAAGTTGCAAAGCATCTGGTGTATGAGATATGTAATTAAAAGTAATTGACAGCTGCGTAATAGATGGTGGTTAAAATGAATCGAGTTTTTACCTTAAAATTTAGTTCATATAAATTGGTTATTAAACTTTCTGCCTAATTTACGTTTTTAAGTTTTTGTTTCTGGAGGTAGAACCCTTAAGATATTGTAATACAGATTTGAATGGTCGACATACATATATTTGAGAAAATATAATTGTAACACGCACAAATAAGATTTTCGTGTTATGACTTTCAGCAAACTCCTGAGTTTAAACGTTAAAAATTTATTTTCTGGACCATAGTTTCGAACTTCCAGTCGGCATTCCCATTAAAATAAAACTACCGTTTATTTCAACATTCCATTTATGTTTTATTTCATCATTAAAATATTTTGCTATATAAATAACTCAAACTGTCAACATGATTTTTGTTTAGCTTTTTCTAAACAGTAATAAATCCATAACAACATGCATTTTATTTGACAAATTGTAAAAAAATGCAAAAATATTGCAAGAAAAAATATATATTTTAAAAAAATTATCCACTTTCTAAAAAATTAAATAGAACTAAGAAAAATATATTAAAAAAATCAATTTTATGGAGGTAAGGCTTTTTATTGTGGAACGAAAAATTTTTAATTTAATTCTGTTTTACGTGATATTAACAATAAAACACTTTGCTTTTTTTGTTGATGAACACAAAGTTAAAGTAATTGAGTACAGTTTATGAAGTTTTTTATATCTAGATTTATTGCACTATCCAAAAATAATTATGCAAAATCGCATAGTGATTTGGTTTAAAGTCAAACGTCCTTTTACAGTATATTTTTGAAAGGTTCGCTAGAAAAGATTAATCAATTTTCTCAGTTTGTTTTCCTTTCTTAATTTTTGGCTTGGCGGTTTCATTTTTTTTTTCGAAATAATCCTGCTGTATAAAATAGTTTTTTTAATGAACACAATTTTTCAGTTATTATATTCAATTGTCTGTTTTGACGTTATCTAAAGAGTTCAATTGAAGATAATAATAAAAAAGCGTTCAATATTGGAAATTGCCTAAAAACTTGCCTTATTGCTTTTTATGTTTTATCACTGCGGTTGCGCCATAACCGTTTTAACCAGTTGGCTCTTGATTTATTTGGTTCATAGTCGTTATTTAACATACTTATACTATTGAAAACATCCTTCATCGCCAAAGTTTTTTTATAGGAATAGTTTTTAGTCGCATAGTACATTTTCTTTAAACTATCAGGCATTTGTTTTTGAACTACCCACGACTTAATATTTTGGGGTATTGGCAGTCCTGGATCATCGAAGTAGGTAATTATGTAATGAACACCAGGCTCTTGAAAACTGCGAAAAGGTTTTATCACCACAAAACTCCAATAATCAGTGACTCGTACTTTGCCATTAGCTTCTGGATATTGTGAATGGTGGGTACCTCGGTTGGCCAACATCATAACTTTACGCTGGTCATCGCAAATGAAACGTCGGCAGTAAACGTAGTCACGATTATAAAAAAATTTTGGCCACTGCATTTCCCAGTAGATTAGATGAGAGTTGGTGCCTGGTATAGGATCTTCTTCAATTATGTGTAAAGCAACAGCGTTCTCATCCCATTCCTTGCGATAATCCAAATCAATTTGCACATGCAATAAATCAGACGCAGATATGTCGTTAAAACGTGCATATACCTTATAGGAAAACCTATCGGTGCGTTCTTCTCGTTTCCATATGTCAAATTCGTTTGTACAAAAATAGGGCTCCCATTTACTATCTGTCGAAATTTTTATCATGGCACCTTTTGCGCCCTTTTCATCTAAATGCGCTTGAGATTTACTGTTCTTATTTAGACCTTCATTTTCATTGGCGGTATTTGGCCTATTGCCCACCAAACAATAGCAATATTTCATTTTATATTCTTTACATCGTTCGCATAAATTATTACGATGTATAGTGCTAATAAATTCCAAGTCACGATGACACATATCAAAATTTGACAAACTTAATCGTTCCGTGCTCCAGTCAAATCCCGAGTCTACAACATTTCCTGTTAGACATCCTACCACGCCAGCAGCACTTAAAACAAATCTGTTTCCACTGAATTGGGGCAGTTGCCGGTGATACGATCTTATAAGCAGCTTCAAGCCCTGTGGTCCATAAACTCTGTGATAAAATGTAAATAGTTGTTGTAAACGTCTAGATCTTTGGGCTAATATTGATTCGCATTGATAGCCCCATGCCTTTAATGTAGCGCTTGATGAAGTTTTTATATTTATTAGCAAACGTTTTAACAACATACCGCTGCGCTCTTTTTTTAAGTCACTTCTATTCTTCTTTAAAATTTGTTTAAAACATTCTTGAATATTGTTGCATTCCTTCGCTTGCATAACATTTCAGACTGGAGCACATGTTATATTGTAGCTTAAATTATTTTCAATATTTTTTTCCTCTAATCAGTATGATGTAAGTTTATTTTTATTTATTATTTCAGTCAATAAATTTTACTATTAACAATTTTTAAATTTAGAATAAGTTATCACGACCCGAAAATGTGCCAGTTTAAGCACAGACATAACAATTGAAGCGCAAAAGTACATGTTCAATGCAGTTGTCAGAAGAAGAACAAAATTAAAAAGAGAGATGCCGTACCGTTTAAGGTTGTTGCAAATTGACCGTTATATATTTCAGCCATAAAATAATAACCTGTGGCACATTATCTATGCCAGTGGTTTCAACTTTAAAATGTTTGATATTTTTAAATAGAATAGGAATTATTTTTTATTTAAATATTTATCACGAACCTAAAATTTAAACAACCCATTTGTTTGGATTTTAAAATAGATTTGCATAATTTATGGCTTTAAAATAAAACTGAATATACATACATTCTTTAGTTTGTCTAGCATATTTTACTTTCAGTATCATTATTCAGTATTTTATTATTAATTCATAAAAGTAATGTGATGATTTAATGGCCTAATTAAATTAGTATATACAGTTAACAAAATACAACTCGTTGAAACTAAGTACCATAATAGAAATATTGGCATGTAGCTAAAATCCAATAGGGTTCCAGGGTGATCGTCTTTTCTTAATTTCTAAGAACAAGTAGTCATGATGGAAATAATAAATAATCAGTAAGAAGTCTGAAATTACTAGACACTACAAAGAATACGAAAATGGGTTTAAAAAATCAGGAGAGTTACCAAATGCAAGTGATTTTTAAGTATGTGGCATTTTCTTTTAAGTCAGTACAATTAAAATTTATGCAGAGAATGTAGAATGTTGGGCCATACTAAGAGTATTAAATATTTAATAATAATCTAATACTAAATAATAATACTTGCCCTTTTATAATATAATATTCAGGTATGTGATAAAAATCGATTTCGACATAAAATCGAGTGAAAATGTATAAAAGGTGTGATGTGGTTACTTTTTCGTTTTCATAATATCGATTTCATTTTCCATTTTGTTCCTTTGAAAAGTAATCGTTTTGTAGTGTGATGGAAATCGTTAATACCAGTTTGAATTCATTTTAAAATCACATTGTTTGTCTTGTGTGAAAAGAAAAAAATTGAAATCAAATCAAAACAAGAATATAAAAATGTAAGTATTTTTCGCGAAAAAAAAACTTAAATTATGCCTAATTATTTCTCACTTTTAAAGGGGTAAACATAAGAATTCACAGCAAGAGGATGCTTTTATTAAATTTATGGAGCAGCATTCAGATATCGCCAGGGGCTTCACTAAAAGCGAGAAAGGACTTGTTGAAAAGCTGTAGAAAGATTTAACTAAAGAATTAAATTCCATGGGCCCTCCATTACATGACATGTCAGGTTGGAAAAAAGTAAGTATATATTTAAATACAATGCACATATTTGTTTTTCTGTGAAATTATACACTTTTACAGGTATGGTGACTGGAAAGCGTGTATAAAAAAGAAAATTGCTACAAATAAAATGGAAGCTAAGGCAACAGGCGGTGGACCATACAACCAACTATATATCTCAAAAAAAGAAGAGGCGGTTGGACAATTGTGCGGTTTGTTTGCTATTGTTGAGGGAATACAAGGTTCAAATTCATTCGGTACAAACAACACCGGTAATTTATTATTGTCTTCGGAGGAAGAAGTGTTTTTAACAGAAAAAAATTCTAAAGCTGGAAAAAGGAAGAGTACTGAAGTAGATAGCGAGGCCCCGAGTACATCAAAGCGAGCTTCTCTAAAAAGTAGAGATGATAATCTGAAGGATCATTTAAAACAATACATCGGGAGTGACTTCCAAACAGAACGAAAATATTGGAGTCTTTACAAAATTTAACTGATATTTCTCAGTTAAATACAGAAAAATTGGATATAATAGCCAGCAATATAATACGAGTTTATAAATCTATTGATAACATTGCAGATGAGCTTAAAAGACACCACAATGAAATGGAAAAGGCCGCCGTAGAAAAAAATATGATAAAAAGAACAGACTTAGAAATAAAACAAAGAAAGTTAGAGTTGGAAGAAATAAAAAATAAAGGGACTCCTACAGCATGAAACAAATCTTAACAAACAAACAAATGAAATTTAATTGTCTGAGGATTTAAGTTAAGTAGTCGTATTACAATTTGGCCTGCTGTTAAAATAACACAAATCATCATTATCTTCCGTTCTATTTTCTTCTTCCAACAAAATTAGAGAAGATGCAATAATAAAAGCCATCTCAAAAACTTAAATGTTTAAACGGGAAGCAGTTGTCGAATGCGATTAAAGAGTTGTCAGATATATGTGAGAAAAACTCTGAAAAGCTTGAAGTGATTGGGGGTAATATAAGACGCGTCTACAAATCTGTAGAAAACTTGACCTGTCTTTTACTTATGTACATATAAGCTAGGAATAGGTTTTTTAATTTTTTTAAATAAAAACAAATGTGAATTAAATTTTTAATTTGAAATTTTAATAAAAAATTATAAATTAAATTTTTGCGTTCATTTCGAAATGTATTTTAAAAAATTGAATTTAAACTTTCAGCTAAGTCATTTCTTATAGCTACTGCATCATTTTGAAGGGCAGATCCGGTGGGGACTTCTTCGTCATCTATTTCATAGCTTTGATTGCTGACGCCTTCAATAACAATTTCAGGTGTGTGTTCTATTTTTAGAGAGTTGCATAGATTATGCAAAGCACAGCAAATATTTATAACTTGAACTGCTTTCCATGGTTTATACCACAAGGTTTAAGACAAACACCTAAACCGACTTTTCAGAACCCCAATTGTCCTCTCTACAATATTTCTGGCTGAGGTATGTCTTTTATTAAAATTTTGTTCAGGAGCACTACTTGGGCATCTATATGGCGTTAAAACAAACGGCTCAAGGGCATATCCTGAATCGGCAAGAAGCCACGAACCACGTTCACCACTTTGGTATTTTGCCAATAAAACTCTCCGTGCACTGCTCATTTTCCATATAAAAGAGTCATGGCTAGAGCCAGGTCTAGTTGCATCGACAGCTTTTATATTCATCTTGTAGTCACATATCTGAAATAAAAAAAGTTTAAGAAAAATGTATAATTATGCTTTCGTTGCAACTCACAATCATTGCATTAATGCTATAGAAAGCTTTCCTGTTAAAATAAAGGTGTTCTTCGCCTGCTGCACTCTTAATAGGAATGTGAGTACCGTCTATACATCCTATAACGCCAGGTAAACCATATTTTTCAAAAAAAAAATTGTTTAGATTTTCTTAAATTTTCTTCGCTGGATTCTAATTTAATGAATACTGGGCAAATTTTTCTTTCCAGGCAGTTTAACATTTTTTTCAACGATTTTGATACTGATGTACGATGCATTGATATGTTGATATCGTTTCCAACAGATCGTTGAAAACTTCCTTCAGCTAAAAATCGTAGTGTAGCTGCCAATTGCAATACAATTGGAATCGACGTATCTTCCCAGACATTTTCGATCTTGTTAAGGACAATCATGAATCCTTCTTTATTGAGCCGAAAACATTGTATAAATCTAAAAATAAATTAAAATGTCATCTTATGATAAAAATTATCTTACATGTTTTCCGGCAAATCCAATGGATCTGATTTGTCTCTCAAATGCTTTCTTTTTATATTTTCTTTTCTGTTTTCCTCTTGTAACAAAATAAACGAAGATGTTACAATAACAGCCATTTCATAGGTTTTTTTTAAATTTTTTATTGCTACACAGGATAATTGAAACTTTTAGATAATTTTTCCACCTGTTTACTTCGTAGTATGTCATTTGAGTCATTTGCGTTTGAAGGCATGGTTGCAATTTTGGTTAAAACAATATGGAATTAAAACAAAAATGGAAAATGAAATCGATCGAAATTCATCACACTCTTATCGATTTGGAAACTCGATTTACTTTTGAAATCGATCGAAATTCATCACATACCTGATTAATAGTAAATCCTAGCAGCTGAAATGTAAAATGTAACGTATGTGCTGAAAAATAATACTTAAAAAAATATTCAGAATAAACAATATGTCTGCTATAAAGACAGGTTTAAAAAATAATGTTGAAAATAAAAGGTGTTGCCATAGAGCCAGTTCACATTGGATTAGTTGTGCTGGCAGTTTATAGGCATTTTCGGTGAGGGGGGTAGTTTTTGGTTGAAACAATTTTTCTATCAGCTTCAACGCCGCACAACGAAAACAAAACTAATACACATGCATTTATGAAAACACAGGTCTTGTGTGTTTTTTTTTGCAGAGCGATTTTTAGTCTTCAGTTGGCTATTGTAGTGTAAATATGAATATGAATTCAAAAGTAGATAAATAGATTTTATGCTATTTATTTTTACCTTTTTTTACTATTTTATCTTTTTTATTATTGAATTCAAGTTTTTGTTATAATATTTTTATATTTTACAGAAAATTAAATATGTGTTAATCTTTTAAACGTCTTTTTAATTAAATTTTAACGATATACATATTTTTTCAGTATTTCCCTTTCCTATGGAAAGATTCTTCAAGAAAAATTAATTTTTAATAACAAAAATTATTAACAAATTGAAAATTTTGTTTTGATTTAATTAAAATAAAAAAGGTCGATTAAGAATAAAAATAATTTTACATAAAATAAAATTAGAAACAAACATTTCATCATCACTTACAGCCATATTTATTTTGTAATGCGTATACTGTGGTGTATACCGAACGAAAAACAAACATGAAATGAATAAAAAACACTAATACACACAAAGATGTGTATACGTATAGAATTTTGTGCTAAAATAATTAGTCTGTGTGTTTTGGAAAGATCTTAAGTTGTGCAAAACAAATATTAATCCAATGTGAACTGGCCCATAGAGATTTAATGTCATGTAGATGTTCTAATCTTTGAACCTGTTGAACAAATTACACACTTGCCATAGCAGCAAGTATGTTCAAACTGATTTATATAAAACTGTCAAAAAACATTCATCATTAACAGCTCTGACCATAATCAAAAAAGTCTACTTTTGACACCACTGTCTAATATTTACATCAGAGAAATGCATTCAACACTTACATCGTATTTATGAGTCTCCTTGATCTGCATTTAATGCACTAGTGATTTATATTAACAATATTTGTGTTATTAGTTCAGAATTTAGCAGAAAATTAGCGAGATTATTTAGAATATTAAGTAACTGTTATAAACATTTTAAATGATACACGGTAATAATGGAAATCACAACATTGTCATCACTGCTCGTGGTCGTCTGTCTAAATTTCATAAATTTCTAGTAAATTGTACGAACTTAATTTAAAGTACAAATAATTAATGAAATTGTTAGAAAAACAATTCAAAATCCATCAAAATGGCAATGCGAAGACCGCGTATAAAGCCGGTGGCAAATATACAATCAAATACGAAACGTAAAGCAAAATCAACAAATGACGTAAAAATTGGTAAAGTTGGTAAATGCGATCTTAATTGTATTCAGGTGGATGAAAAACAAGATAAAATTTTGAAAATACAATCAGAGGAAGGAAATGGAAATTCTTTGGTTGTCAGCGGTGAACATTCAACAACAGAAATCGGTATATATGAAAACGAAAATAACGATAAAGGAGCAGAAATTGTTCAGGAATTTCAAACTGAGGCAGAAGAAAATGTAATTATTAAAAATAAGAACTCAAGCTTAAAAAATATTGAAAATGTGAATGTTGATTCAATAATTACGAAAGAGCATCCTTCTAAAAATGCTTTTGAAGAAGTAACCGAGTCATTGAATGATTCAGAAGCGTTTAAATGTCCACCTAAGGTAGAATTTCAACGAGCTATTAGTCACGCCTCGAACAGTGGAATAGATGATGTTTTTTATTCTGATATAGAAGAAAATGCTTTACAAATGGATCTAGAAAAGTCATCTTTAAATAGTGGTCCCATGTCTCCCTCTAAAAATTTGACCAGACAGCGAATAAGACCTACACCACATTTTGGCCAACGGCGTAATAGTTTTGTTGGCACTTCTCCATCTCCACATACATCTGTAAATGATGATAACCATTCTTCTAATTACAATATAATCAATGATCTCTCGCAATTAACGCAAACACGGAGAGAAAGAAATAGTTCGGCATCTTTTGCAGGTAACAATCAGACTTCCTCCCATCATTATAGCCACACCCCGCATAAATATTTACCAACCGGTATTACAAATAGTACTATGGGTCGTATACGTACAGAATCTGGCTGCTCAGTCTTTTCAGACACCAATACTTCTACAACCAAATCACGTAAAGTAGAAGACAACAGCAAGACCTCTCGTAGAGATTTTGAGGCTCGTTTTCATAATGGCGTGCCCGAAAAGTCTGTAATTAAAATGTCTGATTTAATATATTATAATCCCGCTACAAATCCCATGGAGCAAAAACAAAATCAAAATGTTAAATCAGAGCAAACTGAAACTCTGCCAAATGATGTTAAGCCGTTTACAGAAAAGGTGGAAAATGACTCAGATATCTCGACAGAGAGTGAAGCCGCGCCAGTACCGCAATTAAAGCTAAATGCCAAGGGTGAACTAATATTAGACGATAAGTCCTTAGTTATTGAAACTACTGCCGAACAGGAAGCTCGAAAAGTTTTAGCAAATTCGTCTTTAATTTATCTTGACGAAAACACTGGTATGAATGGGTTTTATTCACGCCAAAAACGAACACGCGAATGGGTACCATCAGAAACGATTAAATTTTATCGTTGTCTACAAAATGTTGGCACAGATTTTTCACTTATGGTATCTTTGTTTCCTAACCGTACACGGCGAGATTTAAAACTCAAATTTAAAAAGGAGGAGCGGAAAAACGGTCACCTAATTAATAAGGCTTTATTATATCCACAACAATTTGATATTGAATCGTTAAAGCAACAAATAGATGAAGAAGAAAAGTTACGAGAAGAGCAGGCTAAAATGGCTAAAAAATCAAAGGAAGCGAAAAAGGTAAATAAAAGCTGTTTTATAAATTGTTTTCCTTTCTTTTTAATTCATGTGTATTAAACTTTTTTAGAGAAAAATTAATGCTAGTAGTCGGGCAAATCGTGTTTTATTAAGAGGAGACGTTTATCAAAATGAAAACAATCAGAAACCAACAAAGATTCGCAAAACTAACACCAATAAAGATAAATTTGATGGCATTGCTCAAAATAAGGATGAATCTATTAGTAAACCATGTGACGCTTTAGAAATGACACATAATGAATCCATCCAGAAACTCAAACAGAAAAAAACAAAAAACGATTCTAGAAAAACAAACGAAGACGAAATAATTACAAACAAAAAAACGGTTAGCAACGACATTGTTGATATACAAACAAACGAAAGCGAAATTGTGGTTAAACGAAGGCGACAGCGGACTCCTAACAAAGCACTTAAAGATGAAATTATTATTATAAAAGAAGAAATCATCAAAACTGAAAATAGACCGGAATCGAGTCAAACATCTGCTCAGATTGAATGTCAGGATGCAAAACAGTTGCAAACGGAAATTGATGAATTACTAGAATCGGATGAAGTTGACATGCAATATGGTGTTAGTTCATCTTACGAAACATCAACTCATATTGAACAGTATAACAACAATCAAATGGATACGCCGCCATATTCTTTATTAAAAGCAACACATTTTGAGGAGAATTTCGTTGACACCGATACGGACATTAACAAAAATGAACAAAGAACGTTTATTAATTTGGATGATGGTTCTGTTAATGTCTATGATAGTATTAAAGACGATGTTAATGACATTACGCGGCCTACAGTTGAAATAACTTTACCAACCAATCGATCTCAATTGTCATTATCGACTTCACCAGATCATGTGTGTCCAACGGATGTTGAAAACACTACATTAGAATCAACAATAATCCCAGAACGGGATATTATAAATAATGATGATACTTGTTCTTCTGTGATATCAGAGCGTGAATTAAATGAGGATGATATACAAAATATTCTCACAGAATTGTCTGAAGGCTCTTTAGTTTTAGTTTCAACTTTAGATCCTGATGATCCTGATAAAGTTTTAAACGAAATTTATATGGTAGACAAAGATACGGGAAATTTATGCGAGGAACCTTTAAGTATACCCGATAACATTGTTGAGTGCATTTTAACACTAGTCAGCTAAGAGTTGTATATATTTACGCATGTATATTTACATGTTTTTGTATTTATTTAAGCATTTTGAAAGTTCATACATGTTTGTATGTACTTGTATTGATGAGATTTTGTTTATTTAGTTTGATGTGATTTTCGTTTTGCATCACCACCTTTGCATAAGTAAGAAAATTGTTCTTTTTTTTTTTTTGTTATGAAAGTATAATTTGTTGATGATAATTTAAGAATTTTATTCACAAAATACAAATTGAAAATATTCCAGTTTAATAATACGAAAAAAAATTTAATAGTTTAGATTGAGAATATCTTTCCTGTTTTCCAAAAATTTAATTTAAAAAATTTTTAAAAAGGCCGATAATAAAGCTTGAGGTATTGTTAGAGCTTTTGAAAGAAATATTTTATATTGTGTGCAACATTGATGGATTGATTAACTTAATATGAGTTTGAATTTTGCCACTTTAATTTGTATATCTCAATTTTTCTTGTAACTATAATTTTTTTCAATATTCATTAATATTGCTCCAACAGATGTTGTATTTTTTCAGTTTTATTTTAGATTGTAATTTAATCATTTATTTTTTTAAAATTCATGTGTACTTTGCTTAAAAATTATATATTCGCGAACTTTTGCCAAAAAAAAATTGGCGTATACACGTATTGATCAAATTTTTTGTTAACTAATTAATTCTATTTATTGGTATGTTATTTACAGTTTTATTTCATTATTTACTTATAAGAATATAAATAAATTTCGAGCTTTGCTATTGTCGCAACATTAGCACAGTGATGCATTTATGATGAATTCATGTAGTTTATTTTTTGGGAACACTAAATTTCTGTATTTAATTTATTTAATAAACTCTTAAAAAAGCACATCAATCAAGATTATTTTGTGGTCTGAGTTGTTCAGACACAAGTCTTCTTGAGAATGTTGAAGATATCGCAATCAAATAAAATAGAGTTAGAAAACAAGATTAAAAAATGTCTTAACTAGCCATGTGAAAATTACGGAGTTTGCGATTACGATATAAATTCGCATAAATAGTACGTTTCCTTAAAATTTAGGTTTTCACAGAAAAACATACGCCCAACACAAACTGTTTTTTTTAAACTTTAATAAAAAAATAACGTAACGCAATTTGCCGCACGTGTAGGAACAAAATTTACGATTAGACATAATGAACTTCTTTTAAAATCATAAGAAATCAATAAAGAGATTTATATTCATAGATTAATTGATATTTAATGCCAAAAAAAATCCATGAGCAGTATTTAATCAAAGAACATTTTCAAAAATTTGGTTTTTTAATTAAGCATTCTACATTTTTATTATTTACTTCAAGTATTTCACCAAATATACTTTCGCCACTGCAAGAAAAATAACATTGATTTAAAAAAGAAAAACATTTAAAATCATAAGAAAAATTTTAATTAAAAATTCAAAAATTGTTTTTCCATTATGGAAAAATAAAATAAAAGGGTAGTTAAGTTAATTGAAACAGGTCAAAAACGGCACAATAACTGTCAAATGCTATACTTAATATACACAACATTTTTATAATACCCATTAACTTTCTATAAAAACTCTTAGCAAAATAAAACATAGATTAAATGTACAAATGTAAAAAAAGGGCATCTTAATAAACTTAATATAGTGTACTTTGAGGTTTTTGCTTTAATTATAACGAGTTATTGTAGTTTTGTTTACAAGTCACTTTTGCATTTGCATTATATTAAAGCGATTTTAAATAATTTATTTAATATCATGACTACGCAATTTACCCTCAAGGCCAACAGTTAATAATTCGCTAGATGTTAGCCAAGCACAATCCCGTATAAAATGTTCACTTTCGTTATTTTCATAAAATATTTCATGTCCACATGTTTTAGATATTTTAACGACATTTGAATCGGCAATTACAGCTAAATTCTCCCTGAAAAAAAAAACAAATAAGCGTTCCATATAAATTAAAAGTTATAAGAAATTTTACCTATTTGGTGATATTTTCTTAATAGGACGATCAAAATATTTTATTTTATTTAAAATCTCTTTGGGTTTACGCATATCAAGCATTAGAATATTACCAGACTCATCGCCTACATAAATGGTATTTTCACCAGTATCTGAAGTCCAGCATACAGTTTTAAGACGTACAATATATTCGCTATACAAAGCTTTTTGGACAAATGTATTTTTTAAATGTTTCACCATTTATTTTTGAATTGTTAATATTTACCTATTGCAGGCCTTGTTTCACGAAGGTCCCATAGCAAGCAAGATTTGTCTAAGGAAACAGTAGTAAAAATATCATCATTTGTGGGAGATGAAGCCAGACCAGTAATTACATTTAGATGGGCATAGCGGTAACCTTGTATTGAAAATAGATCGGCCTTACCCATGTCCCAGATCTAGAAATAATTTATCTAAAATGTTCAATGTAACAACAAAACTAAGAACTAATTGCGTATATGCCTATATACACTAAGATTTATATAATAAGCATTTATACAAAAAAAGAACTAACCTTCAATGCACCATCCCTACTACCTGTTATAGCTTTATAGTCGTTCGTTTCGAACCCCGTTAAACATGTTATTGGTTTCATGTGTTCACATTTTTCACCAATTAGAAAAGGGCAATATGGATTTTCCGGGCACCGCACTTCGGATCGTGTAGACCAAACTTGAAGTTTTCCTGAGTTGTAGGCTAAAAGTAACTAAGTAAAATAAAAACATAAAAAATATACAAACATGAACATATTAATAAACAAATATTTACAATATTTGGTTCTGCAAATACCATACAATTAATTATGGATGGACATTCTAATTTGTAGCAGGAATTTGACATGTTAATTAATGTTTTATCTTTTTTAACATCACTTTTTTCAAAAGCCCATAAGGCACCTAGCCAATTTCGTCCGCCCAACTTATTAGTGGCAATAGCCACGTTACCGTTGTCATCCGCATCCTTTGTGCTTATACTTATGCATTCCCAAGCATCATGCATTCTCAAATTGTGATTAAGAGGACGCCTAGCATAGTCGCGTGAATTAAGATTTGGGTACTCCGTGTTTTCAGACAAATTAGTCTCCTCCGGCGGTTTATAATAATCTGGAGTTTTGTAAATTGTGCCATATATCAGAGGAAGCATTATATTTTTTTTTTATTTTTGTGTAAACGAAATTAATTTTCAAGCTGTTATTTTTACTAATTTTTTTTTTAGTTTTATTAATATCGAATACAAAGATATCGAGTGAAGAAAACACCGGCACCATCTGTCAAAAACTGTATCATATACATGTGTTCGAGTTGCCACTTAATAAAAAACAGAATACAATTTACCATTAAACAGCGGGTAAATTTAGTAAATAAATATAATTCCATTTTCTAGTTAAAAGCCATTGCTGTAAATCATAGATTATTTGTGCTGTAAACGCTTATTAAACGTACAAACTATGTTGTATGAAACCGTAAAGCGATTCCTCTTTAGGCTACTCCCCAGCTGACAGTAGTGTATATTACAATCACAGCCAAGTTCTGTCTATCCGCGTACCTAGTCAGTTTATGTCCACATCTGCCCATTGGATCATCAGCCTCATAAGACAGATTGTGATACAGATTAACTTAGTACCTAACCACTGGGTGAATAATATGCGTCTACCAATTTCAAAATCACAAGTCCATGCCCCCACTCCTTGCCCGAGAACCAGAGGATATCTAAACTCTTATTGTTTCCGTGGCATCGGATAGGAAAATACAGGCCGCAGTCACCACGTTACTCCGCGCAGTATCAGTTGGCAAGTCACTGGTTGGACTTTAAGGGTCCAATTCTTCCAATTTCCTGATAGCCTAGGCGACTAGTCCCGCCTTTTACCACCAGAAGCTATCGGTTTTTTCTAATATGCTTTTTAAAATTGTTAGTTCGTTGCAGGCTTCAAGAAATTTCACAATTGCTTTTCTTTTCTCCTGGAATTCGGAGTTTCTCAAAGAACACAGCAGAAAATATTGTGTTGCAGTGTCAATGTCATAGTAAAAATTGCACAAACACCATTTATATAGCAAAATCAAAGGTAAAATACTGTTGTCATTCTTTTCGGTGAAAACTTTCGTTACTGGCTGTTTGTTTGGTACGATCGGCAAGCGCTTTCAATGCAATGATACTATTACCAAGTCGCGTTTTAGGATTGTACTGGAGAGTTAGTATTAGGTCTGTTGGTATAGTGTTAGGCTTGGTTCGTTCTTTCACTAGGATCGTGTCTATTTATGCAGATTAATGAAAACAGCAGACGTCAAAAATACCAAGTTAAGGTTGGCCAATCTTTTCTTTCTAACTCGATTTTCTCCCAAACTAAAAGAGATAACCTAGTCATGTGAGCATACATTTTGTAAATATTATCAGGAGTCACTTAAATTGAAAAACTCTTAATATTTGACTAAAAGCAAAACAAAAAAAAACTTTTTATGCCAGGAGTACTCAACTTTGATGGCTTACCCTGAAGCCACCCTTTACCTTAGAAAGCCGACCGTCAAAAATACTTCTGCTTGAACGCTGTAAAATTTCATTACGATTTGTTTCCAAAATAAACCGTTTTCAAGCTACTGTGTGGCGCAAGAAGGCCTCCAAAACAAAATTAGCCCACCCTCCAGTACTCTATGTATTCTAAGATTTTTTTATATATATATAGCAATTATATTTTAAAGTAAATTTCTGTAGCCACCTTTAGATAACAGTTCTCTAGTTACACTAATTGTTTTTGCACATCAATTTGTATTCTTTATTTAATTAATATTTTTTGTTTTACATTTTATTTTGAAAATTGTATTAATTTAACGGCTTTGTTATATATCATGAATTTTAATGAAAACTCAAAATTAATATTAAATTCAAAATAATGCAAAATTTTAAACAAATATGAATGTAATAAATAAAAAGTTATATATTAATAATTAAGACAAATGTAAGAGGCGTCTTGTTTCAAATATTTCAATATAATTAAAAATAAATAAAGACAAATGTAAGAGGCTTCTTTTATCAATATTCTTGAATAAATTATGTAAATATTTTAAATAAAATTATTTTACTAGAAAAAATTTGATTTATTTAATACTTTTTTTTATCGAAAACGTGTGAGAAAGGTGTGTCAAATAAATATTCCAGTCAAAATTTATTTTAGACTTAATCTTGTACATTTCTTTATGTTTTAAGTAAAATATTAAAAAAAATTCTTGCAAAGCTCATAATAATTTTATTTATTTTTATTGAAATTACAACCTCTACACTTTGCACTAAAATAATGTAATAATTTTCCAAATAACTATATTATTTATTAAAATTTAGTAATTAAACTGAAGAACAAAAATTAAAAAAAAGTTATGATATATATGTTTAATATGTTAGAGCTTAAGAGTTTGTTTTTCATTTATATTTTTAATGCAATACTTTTTTTTATTTTATTAAACTTTAATGTGGAAAATTTATCATTAGGTCCATGCAAAGTATAGCTTGTAAGTGTTTAAATTCCATATAGTTTGCAGCAACTATAATGTTTAAACAGTTTATTTGCATGATTTAAGTTTAAAAACGTTTACTTTTTTGTTGCTTATGACTGGTTGGATAAAGAGAGAGAGAAAGAAAAAAGAGAGAGAGAAGGAATTATATAATTTCCTTTAGTTTGGATTTCGTCTTTTCTCTTCATTGATACCAACTCGAATTTTTTCTTAACGATTGAACTAGTTACATAAATAACTATAACTTAAAATATAAATTTTCCATTAATAGATTTTTAAATATGTATTTACTTTTCCTCTTAAGTTTAACATTATTTTTTTCTTTTTTTAGATAAATAAGCTTTTTGTTTTCTAATAGTCCATGAAAATGTTTACATGAGTTTATATTTTTTTATGATTTTTATTGATAATTGTAAAATGCATATTTTATATATTAGTTATTTATGTATTTAGTTAAATAATGTTTTAAGTTTTTATTTAAATTTTAATGCATATTAGCAGCTGCTTAGTTCATGGGTTTTAAAGAAGATGTAAAAACAAAAATATAAAAGTTTACCAATTATTTGTAATTGAAATATTTTTAACGGATTTTTTTTAATTGTAGAATAATACATGCTGTTTCTTTCTTTGAAAAGATTTTCTAATAACTTATAACGTTTATAAATATTTCGAAATACAGCAAAATTTTTATTTTTATTTTTTTTTTTGTCCATCTACAGGGAACGCTGAACATTTCCTCCAAAAATACAAGAAATCATTTAATTATCCTTAGGGAAGGAATTATAAGAGAAAATTTCTTTAATATGATTAAAAATATAACATCATGGTAAACATATTTAATTTTAAATATTTAAGCAAATAATAAAATATATTTAATTGTCAAATAGAACAAACCCACAATTTAACGCACTTTAAATTTCCTTGATTGTTTAAGGTGAACTTATGTTGCCAATCTCCTGAAACAGCTGCAATACAGTGTAAAACAATTAAAGCGATTTAACGCATTTAGTTAAAATTCATTTCTTGGTCATTATTTTTAAATATTCCAAAGCATTTTGAGCTGCCATTTTTTGGGCATCAGCTGGTGTGTCGCCAGATCCGTGGCACACGCCCACTGGTAGAGTAGATAATTGTACTAAACACTGATATTTGTCTGTGAAGGTCTTCTCCTCAATGTCAACATAAGTAACTTCAAATTGGTTCTCATGAGCTATTTCACCCAAAAGCTTTACATAATCAATTTTTGGATCTTTTAAACAAGTTTTCTGTAAATATAAAAAAAATATCGCCTATAAATATAAATGAACAAGAAATTAAAACCAAAAACTATTATGAATTAAATTATATGTTTTTTTTTTATACAAATTTAGCTTTTTCACATTTTCGATCTGATAATAAAAATTAACACAAAATAGTTCTTAACCAATAAATGTTTTTCCAAGTTGACTTAATTTATATAACCATAGTTTGGTTCAGAGTTTATTTTTAATAGCACTGTTTCAAGTAAGCCAATATCAAGTCCATTAACAATACAACTATAAACAAGCAAAAGGATTTTTCTCGGTACAAAAATTTCTCTGTTAAAAAAACGACTTGTTATAATAGATGTTACAGTTATACTTTAATGTTGGTACAATTTGAATTTTACAAGTACATTTCTACATTTTAAAAATTTATTTATATTGGATGTAATTTTTTCTTGTCCATATTTTTTTTTTTAAGTAAATATTTATTCATGATGACGCTACACAAGGCAGTAACGAAAAAATTGATAATTAAAATACAGCGACCTTTAGCTTGCTAAAGTAAAATGTTTTTTAAAAAAGGCAAAAAACTATAATACTTAAAGATATATATGCTTAAAAAATTTAAATTAAATATTAATTTTTATTTAATTCAAATTTAGCATTTTCCTAAATATTCAATAAATATATAAATAAACGAACAGCAATATATCGAAAATACAAATATCCAAATCAACTTAAAGTAAAAAAGAACCACTTTTCCAGTTTCATTTAAAAGTAATTGCTTTCAAGTGAGTAAAAACATATAGTAATTAATTATTTTATAAATAAACAATTTTATTTTTTGGAATCATTTTATTTTAATCTGAGTAACTTGTGTTATATTCCTTTAAAAAATATTTTATGATATTCTTATAAAATATTTATTATTCAAAAAATATATTAAACTAGCGACCCGGCGAACTTCGTCTCGCCCAATTTTAACCTTCAGACAAAGTTTAGAGTAATAATGCAACACAAATATTTAAATTTTCAATGCGATTTTTTTGAATGGAACCAGTAGAGAGCGATTTGGTGAACAATGTTTTACGATTTGTTTTCCGGCGCAAAAACAAATAACGACGACGTTTTCCCAACACGCGAACATGCAACGTACATAAGACATTTCAATGAAGCGAAGTCCTCTCCACTCCGACTCAGTTTTTTTACAATTCAAATAATGACAAACAACAGATACTGACGAAGAATGAAGCGTACGTAAATAATTAATCGTGTTGTCACTACGGTACGAATAACAAAACGAGCCGAAAACAATCCGTATAAACGAGCTCGAAACGTGTGATAAAAAAAGAAGCCTGATAAATAAAAAACTTAGGGAAATAAAAAATTAAGTTTTTTGACATTTTTCCGCAATTTTCATTTGAAAAGCCATTAAGGAATAATTAATTCCACATAAAATTCCATACAAAAAATCTATTTTAGATTTTTTTTGATAAATATTGCACTGAATTATATTATTTTATAAATATTTTTTTTACGCACAAGTGCTTTATATAAAAATTGAGAAAAAAAATGGTTTTTACATTTTTCTTTTCCGCAAGATGATATCCAACGGTGTGGCGAAATATTGAAAATAAAAATAAAATTTATTTAATTTTTATATAAAGACCTTGTGCTTAAAAAAATTTTTTTGATAAAATATTAAAAAGATCAATTAGCTACAATTATTATTAATTAACTATATGTATTATTATAATTCTCACCTGTAACTTAATTAGTTTTTTGCCAGTCGAATTCTTAAGAGTTTTGTGAAATTGTGAAACTTTATTGCTATGTACGCTGGTAAGTGTTTGTACCGTGATATCTTTCAAATCACCATAATAATTGGATTTCTGCAAGAAAACAAAAAATTTAAAAAAATCAACATCTGCTTTTTATGATGTATTCTGAATAAAAATTGTTTTTTTTTATAGAAATTACAGAATGAAAAAAAAACACTTTAAATAATACCAACTTTAAGGTGATTTGAAAATATATCCATACAAATTATAAACGAATAATGAAAACAATTTATTCACTTCTATTTATGAACATAAAAAATATATAAAGTAACCACCCTTAAATTTGTAGAAACATGATTAATAACTTAATTACTTAACTAATGTTAAGAAGGAAAAAAGGAGTACTTACATCACCACCCAAATCAGTACCCATAGCCTCAATTAACTGAGTGTAATCTATGGGTGTCTCTTGTAAACGAGTCCACATTTTATGAGCCGCTGTCCGTTTGGCGATTTTCTTGCTTTTACCCTTGCCAACTTCACGGAAATTAAGAATTGTACATGCAATTGTAAAAAGACGCTCATGCGGCAAACCAACTTCAGTTTCTGTTTCATAGGTTGGTGGTGGCCAACGTCTAGACATGCACATTTCTTGAAGCCAACCAATAGGATTGCCAACAATTTTATCAGCACCACTTAAAATAATTAAAAAAAAGCATTAAAAATATAAGTACTTATAAGTGTATGCTTTATTTACTTACTCCCCACCACTACCCGCTGTATTAACAATATCAACTGCTGCATTTGAAGTAACTGGTGCAGATGCCTGAGCTTCTGGCAACTGAACGCCGGTTAGTTTATCTATTAAAGCTCTAGCTGCTGCATGTTTAGCCTCTTTCTTGGAGCGACCAGCCCCCATAGACGTAAATGGTACATCTTTGTCATTAAACGATACCCGATAACGAAAGGTTGGCTCATGTATGGCCCCCTCTACTTGTACCAAGTCATAACTAGGTGTTATGCCACGACGGCTAAGAAGTTCTTGAAGCAACGATACGGGGGTTTTAATAACAACCCCATTTGCATCAGTCTAAGAACAAAGAAAGAAAAAGGATATTAAAAAAAAGTTACAAAAATTGTGCAGCGATTTATATTTATATTATTTAGAAAACCGTATTTTTTATATATTGCAGATAATAAATTTTATTTTTCCGATCGCAAAATTGTTATTATTTTACGAATACATGTCAACGAGAATATCACTGTAAGTAGTCATTATACGAAAGTTACTGTAAATACCGAAAACTACTTCAGCGCTTGTGAATTTAAATTTTTAGATAGACGGACGTAGATATATTTTGTGTAGTTAAAGTAATTTTTGAGATGAGTTATAATTTTGTTAGTAAAATTTTGGATTTAAAATTAAGACAATTAAAAAAACGAACCAAATAATAAATTAATATCTTAAAATTATTGCAAATTTAAAAATTCAAAAAATTCGTTTGTCTCTTACCAATTTCAACGATTCATCAATTGCTAATTTACTTGTACTTGCAATTAAATCAGTAATTTTTTCCTTCTTTATTTTTACCGGCCTTTGCAAAATCTTAGTAGGAGCCACTGTCATTATGCCAACTTGTCCTTGACCGTTTGGCATATTAACGGTCACCGGAATGACATTTTCCAGATTCTGGTCGTATTGACGGCGTGGCGCAAATCCAGTTTTCTGATGCATGTCGGGATTTGGAACCGCATCCATTCTCAATTTATTTTACTTTTGAATCTTCACTGCGTTATTCTGTAGACAAAAAAAAAACGGAAAGAAAACATGTGGATACACAAAATATTTAAAGCTCAGTAAAAATCAATAACCCTCTTTTGTAGCAGCTTCGGGCTGCAAGTTCTGTCATTAGCCTTGGCAAAAATAAAACCAAATTTTCTTATAAAAATTTATCAAACTAACAAATAAAAACTTAAAATTACCTTTAATTGTTGATTTGCACTGATTTTTATTTAAAAATAAATTGTAATTTTCACCAAATTTATCTTCAAATAAAGAGCAGACAAAATCGGCCTCTCTTGCTAGAAAGAAAAACTAAAAATATTGGATAAAAATTTGACTGCGCAAGCCAGGGATGGAAAATTATAATTTTAAATTAGTATATGTCAAAGTACTGCCACAATTAATTATTAGGTAAGTGCAGACGCTGCTTTTGAAATTTAAAATAACATTCTCATTATATACAATTAGATATTTTCAATTCAAAACAGATTATTGCACTCACCTGATAAGTTATTGCTCACTGTGCTAATTATTTTACATAGAGATAACATAAAACTAATAAGAAATTAAGTTAAAAGCAAATAAAATTTCCGTATTCTTAAACCTAAACGATTTTTTAGTAATCTTTACGCAGAAGAATAACTTTACGTTTTTTATAAACCGTTTATAATTCATCCCGGTTACGTTAATGAGCTTTTCTTTTTAATTGAACTTTTGGTTGGGGGCTAAATAATAAAAATTATATATGTACATACTTTTCTTAGGAAATTATTTACTAATATTCTTTATTTAATTTGTTAACAATGAAATAACGCCTATGAGGCTAAATCCATTCGGCTTGATTATTTACATTAAATTTTAAAATTATTATATAATAAAAAAATATACAAATTTATTTACCACGCATTAATTTGTTCTTAGTAAAATTGTTTATATTAATCCCTGTGGCCTTTTTTCCAATATTTTCCACACTAACTAATCGAAAAAATGCCAAAAAAAGCTTTAAATAAAAAAAAATAATTATAAGAAAAAATAAATGAATGGAACCCATTTGATAAAATTTTTTATTAAAAATAATTTCTTTTCGTTTGTTTTATTGCTTTTACGTAATTATTGTTATTTCTTGGCGACACTATATAAAAAATGAAGCCATTAAGTTGAATTAATTTTACCAACCCATTATATTTTGCTCTTTTCGTAGGTATATTATTTTTTTTGTTTTTTTTTTAATTTTTACATATATTAGTAATTTACAGCAAAAAATATAATACACGGTTAAAAACCAAATCATCCTGAACAATAAAAAAGTAATTTCACTAACTTTATTGCTGGTACAGTTAGTTTCTATGGTCATTTCATTAATTGCTCAACTTAAATTGTCAAGGAACCCTAACGAACATTTTAGAAAAGCTAAAGCTGTTATTTATTATATTATTAGCCCACTAACGACTGTATGCATAAAAAACGCTTACTTGAGCTTTAAAGTACACGTTAGTTAACAAACACTTTAAGGCTAACAGACGTTTGTTAAAAAATGGTATTCAATAAACATTATTTTAGCTAATGTATGCTTAGTAAAATTAGTATTTTGATTCTGGCAATGCCACTATTTTCAGTTATCATGTAGTTAACGATGTATAAAAATGAATATATTTATCCGGGTATTTAGATCCATAAAAAATGTTTTTATTGTTTTCAGCAAAATCAACATATTTTTTTTGGTTTTTTATTAATCTTTTTAATAAAAAGCAAAACACCCAAAAAAGGTTAATTTGCAAGGCGTACGAAGAACTTACAAAGAATTTGTTCATATTAAAAAAATAATTATTCGGATAACGAGCTTTGTTTTGATTATATGTACATCAATAAAACTTTTGTTTAAAATAATTAATTATAATTATATTTTTGTAAAATATAAAATAAAGATGTTAAGATGTTTTATATTGAATGGCATGTTATATTTTAGTTTTGATTATTATTTGTATACTACAATTTGTTTAAATAAACATTTTTTAAAAATATTTGGAATAACAAAGTGTAATTGTCAATTGAGCCGTTTACATTAAAAATGGCATAAGTCACAACTGAACACTTTTTTTCATTTTTAATAAATTTGATATTAATAAGTTAAGAAGTATTGAGATTTTTTTGAGAGGAGTGTTAATAATTAACGGTGTAACAAAAATGCTTATTTTGAAAATGGCGTTAGTCGCTGTACTTAGGAAAATAATTACGGACCATAGTGTGAAGGAAATGGAAACATGTAATAAGTGTATGTGAAGTATTGTTGTGATTATTGGACTTATTTTTATTAGTTCGAAAGAATAGTGCAGTTTACTGAACTATATTATAGTGATATCTAATATACTACACATAATAAGCATTATTTTGTTATTTTTTTATTCTCAGACGGTTGCTTCGTGTTGTATAAAATATCTAAGAATGTCACATTTCAAAAGCATATTGTTACGAATATGTCTTGCTTAAGTTTAAAATAAAACAATTAAGCAATATGGAAAACTACTGGTTACAAACTGCGTAGAAGTTTATAGACACACACACACACGACTACAATTTGATATGCCGCTTACTAACTTTTTTTTACAAAAGCAACAACAAATGTATTGAAATAAATCCCAAGTAGAAACCTTATCAGCATAAAAACAAAAACAACTATACACACAGGCAAGCAGGCGCATATAAAATGAATAAACAACCTACAACAACAAAATACACACAAAGAGTGTAGAAAATTCTCACATCTTCTAGATTCTAATTGGACAAGTATAAATAGGGGAGTGGACAATCAATCAGTAAATTAAACCTCTACAGTGAAGACGTGCATTTTAAGTAAATTGTTCTGTGTCAACTTTGTAGTTAAAAGTAAATAATAAAATTGTTATTATTTAAAAACTCTAAAACTGGTGTTAATTACTTTGCAATAAAGAACTCACAACAAAACGTTTATAAAAGGTATAAACGTAACAACTGGTGTCAGAAGTGAAATTGCCAAAAAAAAAAAAATAAATCAACTACAATGAAGTTGGAAGAGCTGAAAGTTGAGCAGCTAAAAAAGGAGCTGAATAAGTTGAATCTGCCAACAACGGGAAGTAAAGCGGAATTGCAACGGAGGTTGATTAATGAATTCAAGCAGCGAAACATCGATATTGGTGCATACGAATTCGAAGACAAAGAAGCGGTTGAGGTATGTAATCCATCAGCAAACACCAATGTAAGCTTGGATGCAATACTTGCGGCAATTCAAGAAAGCTCTAGAATCAGCAGTGCGAAAATTGATGCTATTCAAGAAAGCACTAGAGCCAACAGTGCGAAAATTGATGCCACAAATGACAAACTTCTAGGTGTCATTCAAGAAAGCTCCAGAATCAACAGTGAGAAAATTGATGCCACGAATGACAAACTTCTAGGTGTCATTCAAGAAAGCTCCAGAATCAACAGTGAGAAAATTGATGCCACGAATGACAAACTTCTAGGTGTCATTCAAGAAAGCTCCAGAATCAACAGTGCGAAAATTGATGCAATTCAGGAAAGCTCTAGAGCCAATGGAGAAAAACTCGTTTGTGAGGTAAACAAGAAATTTGAAGAAATTTCAGAAATATTTGGCAAACGAGTGGAAGCTGTGGAACAGAAAGTCAGCGAATTTGACCAAAAATTGTCAGGCCTGGAGAGAAAAGTGGACGGAGAATTGCATGAACTAAAAACGAAAATGGACGACCTCCATATTCGAGAAGGACCGGTGAGAATTGTGTCTGAGCACTCCAGCAGGATAAACACCCCGAGCTATGACGGTAGCGCACCGTTTAATGTATTCAAGTTTCAGTTCGAAACAGTGGCCAGCAAAAATAGTTGGAACAATGAAGAAAAAGCTATAGAGCTAATTCTGGCCTTAAAAGGTGCAGCTGCCGAAATCGTCGAAAGCTTACCAGGAGCCTGCAGGAATAATTATGAGGACATAATGGTGGCCTTACAACGCAAGTACGGCGGCGAGCATAAAAGAGAACTATACAGAATGGAGTTACGAGGCAGGGTACAGAAGGCAAATGAGACGCTGCAAGATTTTGCCATGGAGATTGAACGTTTGGTGCAGCTTACTTATCCAGGTGGACATCATCCATTCCTGGATTAGTTCAAAATAGAAGCATTTGTGAATGGCATAAGAGATCCAGATATTAAATATGCAGTTTGTGCAGCGCAAAAAGCATCCTTCACCGAAACAATCTCGTACGCGCTGGCTCAGGAGACCGCGAAAGTAATCTCAAAGCCACAAGTCTACAAGGTACGACGTCTTGAGGCTGATACGGAAAGCTACGAAGACAAAAGAAGCGAGATGAAAGAAATGCTTGAGCAGCTACTGGAAGAAAGAAGTAAATCGCGTGCAAAATGCTTTAACTTCGGTAAGGTCGGACATTTTCAGCGCAACTGCAGATCTGTTAAGAAAAGGTCAAAATCTGCTTCACCTCCAAGGGAAAACAAACGGGCAAACAACACCAAATCGCACGAGTCACCGTTAAACAAAAACGAGCTAGCACTGAGGGGCAAGAGCTAGCTCCCACAACCGATGGCCCCGCAATCTACATTTCCATCATGCAACAGAAAAATAATAACCTTACTGTCTGCGGATTGATCAATGGAAAGAAGCAAGTCCTCACCATAGACACAGGAGCATCTCAGTCCGTAATAAGGCCCGATTTAGTTAAAGGGGTAGTGGAACCGTTAAAGAATGTGCAACTGCGCACGGCAACTGGGGATTCAGCTATCGTCTATGGAAGAGTCAGGGTACGTTTGACTATCGGAAACATCAGCGCAGATCACGTGTTTGTTGTCGCTGATATAGTGGATGAAGTTATTATCGGTGCAGACTTCATGATAGCTCACGGTATTAATCTGGACATGGGGCAGCAGATAATGATCTGGCGCAACGTGGAGATCCCCTTAAATGTTGGATATGAGAGCAGGGACGCAGTAAGGAAACTATTTGCGATCGAATGCCGAAAACTACCACCTCTGGCGGAAACTATAGTTTGGGCACGTGTGGAGGCAGATTGTGTGGACAACCGGTTGTGGGTGGTAGAACCAGAAGACGTAAGGAATGATGTGATAACAGCTACAGCTCTCGTGAAAAGCTGCAACAATGGGAAAGTTCCTGTGAGACTACTAAATCTGTCCAGCAGGGAGAAGACAATTGGTGAAAATGCTGAAATTGGTCGATGTGAGCCGGCAGGATCCGTAATTAGTTGTGCGACATATCCAGAATGCTCCAAAATGACAGCTAAAGAGCGGGATTTGCTAACAGAGCAGGTGAATAAATGGGTAGCAGAACTAAAATCACCCGATAGAAATAAAGCGAAGCAGTTGCTAAGAAAACATACCGCCGTCTTCGCCCTAAATAACAAAAGCCAAGGTAGAACAGCAGTGGTCAAACATGAAATAAATACCGGCGAGGCTAGGCCCATAAAACAAGCACCCAGGAGTGTTCCCCTTGCAAAACGGAACGAGGTCAAAGAACTGATTAACGAAATGGAGCGGATCGTAGTGATTGAGCCATCTTCAAGTCCATGGAGCTCGCCGATAGTGCTAGTAAAGAAGAAAGATGGCAGCACTAGATTTTGCGTCGACTATAGAAAACTTAATGATGTCACTAAGAAAGACAGTTATCCGCTACCAAGAATTGACGACACCTTCGACACGTTGTCCGAAACGAAATGGTTCTCCACCTTGGACTTGCAGAGTGGTTACTGGCAAGTTGAGATAGCCGATAAAGACAAGGAGAAAACTGCCTTCAGCGCGAGCAATGGGTTGTGGCAGTTTAAAGTGATGCCGTTTGGGCTCTGCAATGCTCCAGCTACTTTTGAGCGCTTAATGGAACGTGTGCTCAAGGGGCTTAACTGGAAGACCTGTTTAGTGTATCTGGATGATATACTCGTGATGGGAAAGACCTTTGATAAACATCTCAAAAACCTGGATAAAGTTCTCAAGCGTAAAGCAGCCGCAGGACTTAAATTAAGTGTTAAGAAATGTGCGCTGTTTCAAAAGGAGGTTAAATACTTGGGGCATCGTGTAACAGCAGAAGGCGTATCAACTGACGAGGATAAAATCTTGGCAGTAAAGAATTGGCCTCGTCCACAAAATCTTCATGAGCTACGTAGTGTCTTAGGGCTTTGCACATACTACAGGCGATTCGTGCCGAACTTTGCTCAAGTGGCTGCCAGCTTGCATGAGTTGACCCGAAAATCGCAACCATACCACTGGAGTGGGGCTGCTGAAGAGGCGTTTCAAAGGCTAAAGGAGCTTTTGTGTACAGCACCAGTCCTCGCCTATCCGATTGCTGGACATGAATTTATATTGGATACAGACGCAAGCGGCTACGGAATAGGAGGAGTGCTTTCTCAGGCGATTAATGGGACGGAAAAAGTTATTGGTTACTATAGCAGAGTATTGTCCAAGCCCGAAAAGAATTATTGCGTAACACGACGGGAGCTTTTAGCCGTACTGGAGTGTGTTAAATATTACCACAAATACTTATACGGCCAACACTTTACCATAAGAACGGATCACTCCGCATTACGGTGGTTGCTGCAGTTTAAAAACCCCGAGGGACAGCTTGCACGCTGGATTGAACGTCTGCAGAGCTATGACTTCAGCATTGTGCACAGGAAAGGCGGTAAACACAGTAATGCAGATGCCCTTTCTAGACGCTCATGCAACGTAAAATGCAGGCACTGTACAAAAGCCGAGGAAAAGGAGTCCATCATTGATGTGAGGCGAATACAAATTGGTACAGGAGAAGATTGGTCTGAGGCCCAAAAGGAGGATCCCGTTTTGTCAAAAATTATATCGGCCAAGCTAGAGAATATAAGACCGGACCGTAACGAAATATCGGCAGAGAGCCCGCTAGCAAAATCATACTGGGCTCAGTGGAATAGCCTTAAAGTGGTAATTGGTTGCTTATATCGAAATTGGGAAAGTGCAGATGGAAAAACTACAACGGATTTAGTCGTCGTGCCAAGTTCCCGGGTAAAAGATGTAATGCAGCAGTTTCATAATGGTCCCAGCGGCGGCCACCTGGGTGTAACTAAAACACTGGAAAAGATAAAACAGCGATTTTACTGGGTAGGCTGCCCACAATCTGTAGCCGAATGGATAGCTAATTGCGAGCAGTGCATTGCGGCCAAGGGTCCAACAAGAAAAAGTCGTGGTAAGCTACAACAGTACAACGCCGGCGCCCCTTTTGAGCGGATAGCAATGGATTTCGCAGGCCCATTCCCTGTCAGTAATGCTGGAAATCGGTATCTGCTAGTAGTAATGGATTATTTCAGCAAATGGCCCGAAGCGTATCCCATTCCGAACCAAGAGTCCAAAACGGTTGTAGATGAATTTGTGAACAATTGGGTGTGTCGACACGGTGTCCCAACAGAACTTCATTCCGATCAGGGACGAAATTTTGAGTCGGCCATATTCAAGGAAATGATCGCACATTTCCTTTTATGGAATCAAAAAGACGAGAACGACACCACTACATCCGCAGTCAGATGGCATGGTAGAAAGATTCAACCGCACCCTGGAAGAATATCTCAGAAAAGTAGTTAGTACACACCAAAAGGATTGGGACGAGCATGTACCAAAGTTTCTTCTGGCATACCGATCAGCTATCCACGATTCAACATCATGTAGTCCAGCAAAAGTCGTATTTGGGAGGGAGCTAAAACTACCAGCCGACTTAGAATTTGGCGTTAAACCGATTCCTGCACACGGCGATGATGAAAATGTTCCTCAGATACAAGAAGACCTGCACGAGCTTCATGAGTTTGTCCGCAATCGCATCAAAATGTCCAGCGACAAAATGAAAGCCAGATATGATCGAGCAGCAAATACGGAAGGATTTACAGAAGGATAACTGGTTCTACTACATAACCCACAACGGAAAAAAGGACTGTCTCCCAAACTGCAAACCCACTGGGAAGGACCATACAAGGTGATCAAGAAATTGAACGACGTGGTTTATCGGATACAGAAATATCAAAGTCCGAGGTCTAAGATGAAGGTGGTCCACCTGGGGCAACTGGCCAAGTATGGCCGAGGGAATATTGAGCCTATTCGGGACGAAAAGGCTTAAGCGGGCGGCAATGTTACGAATATGTCTGGCTTAAGTTTAAAATTAAACAATTAAGCAATATGGAAAACTACTGGTTACAAACTGTGTAGAAGTTTATAGACACACACACAACACCAATTTGATATGCCGCTTACTAACTGCCTGGCATGCTGCTTATCATTTAAACGCGCAAGACAAAAACTAATTTTATAACAACAAATATACAGTTGTTTATCATCTGCGTAGTTTTCTTAGAAACCCTTTTTTTTACAAAAGCAACAACAAATGTATTGAAATAAATCCCAAGCAGAAACCTTATCAGCATAAAAACAAAAACAACTATACACACAGGCAAGCAGGCGCATATAAAATGAATAAACAACCTACAACAACAAAATACACACAAAGAGAGTAGAAAATTCTCACATCTTCTAGATTCTAATTGGACAAGTATAAATAGGGGAAGCGTCTGAGTGGACAATCAATCAGTAAATTAAACCTCTACAGTGAAGACGTGCATTTTAGGTAAATTGTTCTGTGTCAACTTTGTGTAGTTAAAAGTAAATAATAAAATTGTTATTATTTAAAAACTCTAAAACTGGTGTTAATTACTTTGCAATAAAGAACTCACAACAAAACGTTTATAAAAGGTATAAACGTAACAATATTATTGCACATAGTGACATATGTATGTAAAGGACAAAATAGTAATATTAGTAATAGCCCCCTGCCGAAAAAATCCTTCACAGTACACAACATGGAGAAAAAAGATTTTATTTCAACACAATCATTAGAAAAATCCGTTTCAGAACGAAAACTAAATACAGACTAAATAAAATGTCTAAAACTATAAACTAATTTAAAATAAAAAGATGACAATAACAAAGTAACTTATGCCACTTTTAAAATAAACGGCTAGGTTTATTGTAAACACAATTTGTTTTGTTTTTAAACTTTCAACAATAAAATTGAACTGTCAATTTATTGTAGGTTTAACGTAGGTTTTTCCTACTTTAAAGTTAACAAAGGTATTTTAAGGTAAAAGCGTTTTTTGAATACAACTTTAGGAAATTGTGCTTAACAACGGCAGTTAAACCTACTTTAAGTTTTTATGCATACAGCCGTAAATGTTCACAATTGTTCTCTATATTTCTCATTACGATCACAATTCCAATTGAACATTATTTAATTGCCAAATGGCACCGCATAAGGAAATACACTTGTTTTTTATAAGCGAACGTTCGTAAACAACACAAAATATTTACATAAAAAAACTTGAAGAAAACTTACCTTGTCGGATTCTTCGGGTACCGGTGGAGTTTCCTTACATCTGGGCAGTTCATTACATTACATACATTACATACATTACATTGGCGGCTTCTAAAAAAATAAGATAAAATGTTTTATTAAAAAATGTTTTATTAAATTAAAATTAAATTTGTTCCTTAAGAAGAAAAATACTCACATCTTTTAACCTTTTTCTTATCTCCACCTCCGCATACGAATTGACTTGTATTTTTAGTTAACAAATTAGCGCAATAATTAGAAAATTATGGCTTAAAACTAAAATTTTCAAATATTCGAAATATTTACGCCAATTTGCATAAAATTGTAAAATAAAAAATAAACAGATGCATACAAATTGAAAAGCATGCTGTCTGATTAAAACAGATGGGTTAACTGTAGCGTGTCACTTGCCGAGACTTTTTGTCCGTGTCCCATCTAGTTTATAATCTATGCTTATTACAACATATTTACAATTGTAAAATCATAGATTATAAACTAGATTTGTGTGGAAAATAAATAACCACGTATATGAGGAAATGCAAGGAAATAAGGTCACTATTTTGTATTACACCTGTGGTTTAAGCTTTGATGCTTGTGTTTTCTGATTTTTTTGTCCATTTTTTTATTTGTCAAATAAATTTTTAAATATAATAACAACTTTACCACCAAAAATCAATTTAGTGATTTGATTTAAAATAAATTTGGGCTAGTAGCACACTAAAAAGTTAAGTAATATAAAATAATTAGTCCCAAAAAGCTATTTTAAAATTAAATTTCATTATTTGTCATAAATAATAATCCATTATTTTATATATAATTCTGCTGAACACAATAATAATATTAATAAATCATCCATTTACAATTATTTTTATAGCGAATTTAGGATCATGTGGTGGCAATTTCAGTTCATATTTTTATGCCCTTCATTATATTATAATTGTCCTAGTTCTTAAAACTTTTAAGATTGAATATTAAAATGTTATTCCGCTAATTAAAAATATTTCTCTTAATTTAATTACATTTATCTGTGTTTCTGCTTTACAATGAACCTTAGAACTTTAAACTTTCCATCTCAAGTTGTAAGTAAAATTTTTCTCTTCCTCCACTTGGACATGCTAATTCTTCATAAAGAAAGTATATCTTAGATTATATTATTTTATTATAATCAGTATAATTTATTTCATCCATTCTGTAACATAAAATTACTTACTTTCATATTACTGTGGCCCGAAAAAGTTACAAATAAATGAAAACTAATATTACAAAAACATAGGGTTAACTTTGTATCTTTATTTTATTTAATCATAATAAAATAGACATAATAATTACAGACATATTTCATTGTTTGTTGTATAAACATTTTTTTTTCAGATTGCATTTTGAATGACAATAACTAAAAAGACTTTACGCTACTTGTTCTCTGTGTAATATTGAAAATAAAATCAGAGATATTCAAATAAAAATTGAAAAATTATAGATATTAGAGCTCTACAAACGGTCGTTCGAGATGATAAAATATATATGGAAGATTATAAATGTAGAAAATGCGTTGATTATAATTTTAATTTTTAATCATCGCTAAGGGAATCATCGTCAAAGTTGATATCTGTAATATCAATATTATCATCCAATGTTATGCCTTCAATTTCTAAATCTAGATCATCATCTTCGTCTTTCGTAGTACGAGGCACTGCAATTGTAGGTTTAGTCGCTGATGCAGCTGCAAATGTTGGCATTGTTGCAGAAGTTACAGCACCAGTATAGTCATCACTTTTTTTATAGTCTTGTATATCTACTTTAGCGTTACTTTCAAATATACCTTTTTGTTGAGCTAAGTGCATTTCTTCTAGGGGATTACGGTCGATATTGAGAGGTAATGAGGCGGCAGCATGGGCTGGCAGTTGTTGCCGTTCTTTTTGTTTAAGAAACTCCTCAACTTGTAATGCATCTCCTAGTCCGGGAAAGAGATTTTCGTATTTAGCTGGATCAGCCAATGATTGTCCGGCTTTCTCATTAAACTTGGCCAATTCTTCACGCCATAGTTCGACTATGCGGGACATTTGGCTGGGAATGTAGGTGCGTGCAAAAAATGCCGCTTCAGGCAAGCGATTAGTCTCTATTAATATATCCAAACAACGATCAATATCAGAACGTATAAATGCCGATAGGAAAGCTATATTGTGACGTCCTTGCTTAGAGCCATTATCACCCAAATTTTTTAACATTTCGGCATCGCCAGAAGCAGTTGCTAATAGTAAAAGTCCACTAAAATCGTTTGCCTTTTCCATACATTCCTTGACTAACGCCATATTATTTTTGCGCGAAGCTACATCTGCCAGCTGAGACCATTTTTGAGGGTTTTCGGCTTCTCTAGCCAATTTTACAGCGACATCTAATTCACCGATTTGTAATGCCAAATCGAATTTATGGTCTGGATCGGTGGATACCTGCAGGGCTTGAGATTTAAAACCTTGCTTTTCCAAAAAGTGTGCAACTCTTGTACGATGCTCTTTTGGTATAGTAGGCAAAACCAAGTCAGCTCTTTCAAAATCACGTCGCATAACAGCGGTTTGATATTCCAATACCGAGAGTTGTAAAGAAAAGGAAATAACATTCAATTCCTTGTCACCCAAATAAAGGCGATTATCTTTGGGAACGTAACCCAGCAAGTACATGGTGCGATCCAAATGCGAAATAGTAACAATTTCTCCACCCACATAGTAGTTAATGCGATTAACAGAATTTGTATAAATGAAACAATCTCCAACCCACAAACCGGTTTTAACAACTTCATTGATTTCACCTTAAGGAAATAAATAAATAAATATAAATGTTAGAAACTTGTTAAATATTATTTGTAAGATTTATTTTGCTAACCCAATACATCAAAGGCACTTTCAATTCCATCATCTTCCAAATTTTGTTTAGTTTCTAATGCAATTGAAATGGCGCCGGTATCTACGGACAATATAAAGAAGGACTCCTCAGTGGCAAGACACACTAAAGTACCAGATTCATTCCAAAATACATGACGCGGCTGTACTTCAATGCGTCTTACTAATGTCAGAGTTTCCCAATCGTACAACACCAAACTTGATGATGTTCTCACACCAAACAAATAGCCTCCGTAAATACTTTCTGCGCCCAAATCAGGTGTAAAACTTTTGCGTTCTTTAAAATTGCGGAACAAACGTACGGTGCCATTGTTTTCACGAATCGCATACTCGTTACTTTCTAGAGCCCATACGAATTCTTGAGCCGAACCAAATGCTTTATTACGCAAAGCCATAGACGTGTAAATTATGTATTCACCATCACCACAAACAACCACAAAACGGCCATTAGGATTGTGGGCGATAGTTTGAGGATAAATTTCGCAGGCTCCCATATCTTTTACGGCCACAGGCAAGCGTTCTCCATCTTTTATTTCTGTACCATCAGCTAAAGCTTTTAAATTGACCTAAGTATAAATAATAGTAAATTGAAGATTAAAAAAAATAAGTTTAATATCAACCTGCTGCATTTCGGAATGTTTGGCCCATATGATTTTACTGCCAATCACATCCATAGACATAGCTGGCTCTTCACGGCCAACTTTTATAATAATAGAGCCCTCATCATAACCAAGAGCTACATTATTAGTACCGCGCATACAGGCAATTGTCCAAACTCGTTCATAGCCATAATTTAAACATGTTTCTAAACGATATGTACCCGAATGCCATATTCGTACAGTACCGTCTTCTGAGCCCGTTAATACTATTGGTAATTCCGGATGGAAACAAACTGCAGATATATTTTGTGCATGACCCTCTAACGTTTGTACACATGTTTTATTTTGATAGTCCCAGATTTTAACCAAACGATCGTCAGCTCCCGAAATTAAGTAAGGCTTATCGCCACCATGATAATAATCCACACAATTTACACCCTTTTCATGGCCCTCTAATGTAAAATTAGCAAAATTCGCTCCCAATTGCCAAACTTTTACGGTGCGATCGAGCGAGGCTGAAGCAAATGTATTATTGTCTTTAGGATTAAAGACGATTTGCATAACATAATGTGTATGGCCTTCGAAAACACGCTGACAAGCCCACATTTTTTCCCAATTCCAAAGTTTGATAAGCATGTCATCTGTCGAATAATAAATTTACTGAAATATATACACATATATTCTTTGAGGGTACAATTAATTAATATAATGGAAATAATGCTTGATTGAACATATAACATTTTCTTTCCTAAAATTTTATTGCTCTTGAAAATGTAAAGCCTTCATTTTTACATTAACATTAAAAATGTCTTTCGGCAAACTACACCTAACAGTACAACCTTCTACTGTAGATAATTAACAGCACTTTTTAAACCTTATGTTAGAAATTTTATTCTCCTGCGTTGTTGAGTTGACGGATTTAATAAATGCATTTACACTTATTACTTTAGACGATTTTGTTGTTTTAACTTGACGGTAACTTTTTATTTTTTTTAAGTATTTTTGAAACTCAAAGAATAGCAAATTCTTTTTCAGGCTTTACGAATGTGAATTTGTTTTATATTAATTTAAAGATTGTTTTATTTTTCTTTGCATTTAATTTGTAGCATTCATAATATGGCAGCGCAGAACTAAAGATAGACTTATTTATTTGAAATAACGGTACAACAGAAACAATAATAAACATAAGTCAGACGAATTTTTGAAGGAGCGTCGTAATTACTAAACCCTAAAATAATTGTGAAAAGGAAACAAAGTAAACAGCTTACTATTGAGGAGAGATAAATTATAATAGATTTGCATGATGGGAACGCAAATCTTATTGAGAAGTCAGCAAAATAGTGTCGCTTAAACGAGAGAAAAGATATACAGTGCAAAATAAGTCAAAAGAATATTGTCGAGAAAAATCTGTTTACCTGTACTAGAAAGTTAGCAGTTGATCGAATGGATTGTACAGCAATTCTTGGGAATATACAATTGATAATTGTAGCAGTGTACAAATCACTCAATGGTTCTGAATTGGAATTCTGTGAAATTTTCCAGGAAACCCTCGAAGATTTGTGTGAGGAAAATAATGATATAATTATAACTGGAGACTTTAACATAGATTGGACAACAAATAATTTTTACAAAAGAAGAATCGAATGTTCATTAAATGACAATAGTGTTAGACAAATAATAAATGAATATACTCGTGTAACAAATACATCCAGAACTATGCTATAATAAATAGCCTGTTCAAAATTGTAACCAAAATAAAATATCAGCTCACGAAATGAATAAAAAATAAATGAAAAAAAATATTACTAAAGGGAAAAGAAAAAATACCGAAAATGGAAATAAAACCATAGAATTTTTTAAATATAACAAATATCAATTTGCAAAGGAACTAAATGGAAAAATATACTTTCAAGGAAATATGAATTTTAATCAAAATGTACTAATGTTTAATAATGGCCTGAAGGAGACAGTACAAAAGTTAACTTACAAAAAAACAATAAACAAAATAAAGTTAATAAATTATTTAATGACGAACTACGGCATATAAAACAGGAAAAAATGGTTAAATACCAAATTGCTAAATTTGAAAACACTACCGAAGCATGGGCGAATTACAAATCAGTGAGGAACATTTATAAGACAAAAATCGAAAATGTAAAATGTAAATACATTAATAATCAAATAAAAAATACAAAAGTCCAAAAACAAATGTGGAGGGAAATGAAGGACTTGGTGATGAAGAAAAATCAACCTGAGATAAAAACTGGGATATTTAAAAACGTAGAATTTAAGGAGGATATTGAAATAGCTAATAAAATCAATAAATATTTTGTGGATAATATTAGGATGATGACAGACTCAATTGAAGATGTGCAGTATACCAATGAAATACTTATAGCCGACCAAAGATTCAAATTTAATACAATTACCATGTTAGATCTGAAAAATATCGTTAATAAATTAAAAAACAAACCGGACTACTGTAAAATATCAACAAAAATTATTCTTGATAACTGGCATATAATGGGAAAACGTTTACTGGAAATTATAAATAAATCGTTGGAAATAGGACAGTCGCAGAAAACTGTAAAAACTATCGTCCAATAAATACGCTAAAAACATGCAAAAAGGTATTGGGAAAAAATCATAAAAGAATAACTGGAAAAATATATAGAAGACAATTTATTTTCAAAATATCAATCTGGTAATAGGAAAAAATTCTCGTGTGAAACGGCTATAAATTTGAGAAAAATGGGCAAATTATGACTATTTTTTAGACTTGAAAAGAGTTTTTGAAACTATCGACAGAGAAATATTAATTCGGAAATTACATATGTATGGCATCCAGAACAAAGAATTCAAATGAAGGATAGAAAACAAATAACTAAAGTTAATGGAATAAAATCTAATATAATCATTAATAACTTCGGTGTCCCATAAGGCTCAATATTAGGTGCTTTACAGTTTCTTATATACATTAATGATATGCCGAATATATATCAACGAACGAAGAGTGTCGAGACAAGATGATGAATGGCATAAATAATGTTAACACCTGGTTAAAAATTAACAGATTAAAATTAAACAAAAAAAAAAAAAAAACCAAACTGCTAGAGATAAATATGAATAGCGAAGAAACATTCAAAATTAATGATGAAGTTATAGAGAAGGTAAAAAATATTAAGTATCTTGGATTCATAATAGACCAAGAAATTAAATTTAAGGATCATGTAGAGTACATATGCAAGAAAATTGGTAAAAAGATTGTTTTTTTTTCAGGAGAATTAGAAATAAAGTGTCTATAATAACGGCGATAAATATTTACAATACGATAATAAAACCGCACTTTGAATACGGATCAACAATATTATATACATGCTGCAATGAAGCACAGTTGGAAAAGCTAAAAAAGTTAAAAAATAAAACAATGCGGATTATTCTAAAGTGTAACAGATATACATCAATAAGAGCTATGATCGATACACTTAAATGGCTAAATATTCAACAGTGACTTGATTTCAATACTCTTAGTATTATTATAAAGTATTAGTATTATACATAAAGTTAACCATGGTAATGATCCAGAATATCTATGCCTGCAAATCGAATATGTCGGTGATGTCAACTACGAAATAGGGACAATTTAAGGCTAAGGAGAGCAACTACAGCAGCAATGCAAAGATCATTATTCTACAAAGGACTTCAATTATTGAATACGCTTACAAATTATATTAGAATGGAACGAAATCGTATTGTATTTAAAAAAAAACGTGTGAACTTTGCAAGACATAATCAAAATGCTTTTAATAATTAGTTGTGAATATTAATGTAAATGAGAATTTTAAAGTATATTAGTAATTATACTAATAAATACTACATAAAAATATAAAAAATACAAAGAATAAGTTTCACACGATACTATGGGCAGATGTTTAGCTGATTAGAGGCTGATGTTATGTGGACCAAAAAAAAAAACATATATAAAGTTATGTGCTTTTAAATAAACCTCACAAGTTTTTGATTCAGGTTATCTTTACAAACGAATCGAATTACAACTTATTTGGTTCTGATAGCTGTTTAAATGTGTAGCGTAGAAAAGAACTGAATCTAAAAAATACAATAAAGACATGCATCAGTTGTAAGAAATCTTTTATTTATTTTAAAAACTAAACTGCAAAGGTTTAGCCATTTTTACTAATTCGTAGGCGATACCAAAAATCAGTTGCAGCTGTCGATTTGGCAAAGTTATTGAAAGCTGTCATAGCTGTCATTTCTATTTTGTAGCAAACCATAGATACGCAAACCATTAAGATTTTAATTACTTGATAGGATCGTAGGTAAATATTTATTAACCTTTACATTAATAATATTAAAATATCTTTCATATTTTTATATATATGTAGTTATTTGTGAAGAAATTGTTAGTACGACAAAATTAAATTACATATGTATTTTGTTTTTGCATTTTTCTCTTTTTGTTTATATTCTTTACTGTCTTACCGCTACTAGTCAATATCAACGGCTGAGTTGGGTGTACGGCTATACAACGTATGTAATCTGAATGTGCCTCATATGAATGAACTTTTTCCAATGTATTATAATTGAAAATACGTATTTGCATATCATCAGAACCAGTAATTAGCCAATTTTTACGTGCCACAAAACGTCCGGAACGCACTGGGACATCACAAACTTCGAAATCTTTAACTAATTGTTGGTTCTCATAATTCATGATGTGTACGTGGCCATTGTAAAGGGCACACAACATCCAAGGTTCGGTTGGATGTATGTCAACGCATTTTACTCGATCTGAACGCGATGTTAGGCGACGTTTAATATCTAATTTTAATGGCATTTTCTGTAAATTTTAATTTGCTTCTTAATTTATATTAATTAATAAAGTATTAGCACTTTTTTAAAAAACTGAATTGGGAAAAATTCTTCTGTTTAGTTTTTCATAGCACAAAAATGGTAGAACGTCACCGAATTGTCAAAAATTTTAAGTGTGTTTTTAATAATTGTGTGTAGAAAATATAAAGTTGCCAGAAGGTTTGTAATTTTATGAATTGTTTTTTCATAGTGGCGTTATAATACAGAGACAACACCTGACACAAATATTTCCAGGCAATTATTATAAACAGCAAATGTTATGTTAGTGATTACTAAAACACTTCATGGAACAATACATTTTTATGTTCTTTTAATTAAAATTTAATTTACCGGTAGTTTAGACTACAGATTCCTAATAGTCTATGTTTAATAAGACTTTTTTAGTGTATATTATATTTTTAGTCAAGGTTCTTGCTGCTTGTATATTTTTGGTAAAAACTTAAATTTTGCACTGAAAATTCGTATGTGTTCTTTAATAACACACACTTTGATTTGAGCCATTCGACCGACAGCAGTGGTTCCTAATTTTTTTTAGTTTTTAATTTATCCTGACACTAATATCAGACAATGAAAAAACAATTGTTTGCTGTCTTGATTATACATAATTCTCATATTTTCTACATTTTGAAAGAAAATGCATGTTATAAAGAAGCACTAATGAAGTGGTCATTAGCAGTAGTAGGGAGTAGTCAATTTTACTGGTTGTTTGATAATGCAAAGATTAAGAATGTCATATCAAATAAGTAGATTATAAGAATCGGTTCTTTTTTTATTTTATGTAAGAAATGAATTTTTATTGTATTATTGTAAACTCGTGGTAAATTTAAAATTATGTTTTACAGTGTTACACTGGAAAAAGTTCTTGAAGTTATTATTTGGTTTTTAACTGCGATTATAGCGGTTACCATCACCACGCCTCACCACATCCTTATACTCATCCATACGCCTCATGCGTGCAATATACTCAGGATCGTCATTTTCAATTTGCTGCTCAATTGCGGATTTTTCCTCCTCCTCTTGAATTTCTGGATCTTGAGCAGCAGCAATAGCTTTTTGTTCATTAATATAGGCCATTTTATCTGCATCTGGAAATATGCCTTCTTCAACACGTTGCTGATAAAATTCATCGACAGTCATAATAGGCAGACTAGGATAACCGAGACCAAATACTGCTTTTTGGGTAGCATCTTTAGTTATAATAAATGGCTGCATTGGCTTGGGCTTTGGAGGCATGTGCATATGTCGTGCCCCGTGTGAATGTGAGTGGCTATGACCACGGCTAGTTGACTGAACTGATTCAGGTTCGGATTCTTTATTATTTAAAGGTGGTTTTGCGAAGTCATCCATTTTTGTAGTACCAAATTCTGCCAGTCGTTGCTTTCTCATTTCAACAACACCCTTTTCCAGTTCAACATTTTGCAGCTCTTCATTAGCATCAATAATACTTTTGTTAATGTATTTAATAAAAAAATCTCTCTTAACTTCATCATCAACACTTTCGCTTTTAACAGCAATTTTCATTTGTTTGATTTGGGCCTCAAGCTCTTTTTTTCGTTTATACTGAGTGATTTTATTATTGCGTGTTATGGCAGATGCTACAAGTTGCTGTTGAGTATCTATGCAAGCGCCGGCTTTACCAGATTCATTATCATCATTTTTAGATTGTGGAGCATCACAAAGTTCATATTCATGACAGCGTTGAAGAAAGTCTCTAAAAATTAAAAAAATAATTTTTAGTTCCTGCTTTTATATGCTCGTTCATTAAAACAAAGTTAAATAAATAAATTAAAACGTAGGTATAAACTTTGTGTATCTTCAATGCTAATATTTTATTTTTTTTTTGTCAAATATTAAGGCAAATTTGGATACTTAAGGACAAAATTAAGCTCCCATTTAGAATGTTTTACAAAATGGAAATGTACTACTTTTCTCAACTTTGTCTAAAGGTTTATCAGGTTTTAAAATAATTCGTGAAAATTTAATTCTCATTTTTATTAAATCTTAATCTTTTAAACGGTCTTTTAAATTATAACGATTTATTTTTTTCGATATTTCGCTTTCCTGTGGAAAGCTTCTTCAGGAAAGCGAAAATAAAAAAGGTCGAATAAAACTGAAAATAATTTAATTCTTATAAAATAAATTAGGATCAATTGAAATATATTAACGAACTTACAAATTCGGAAATATCAAATTTACTAGAAAAAAACAAACCTTTCTTTATTTACATTATGTTAATGCTATTATTCATATTTCTCATATAGACAATACCTGAAATAAATATCAGCAACACGTAACGCATCTGTACGATCCTGTTCTCTACGTTGCAACGCTAATTTTCCTAGAAAATATGGAAGCAGTAGATACTGCAATGATTCTGTTGGAACTTCATCAATCTTTTCATTGGAGCTAAACATGCCAGTTTGGCTAACAAGGGTAGTGGCCATTTCAAACAGTTCCATGCTTAATTTTACTTTGCGCTGTTGAAGAAAAACATATATAAATTCTCTATGAAAAACTATTTATTTTGTAACTTACTTGAAATTCAACGCCATTTGTATCAATAGACGTTTCATCTAGAAATTCATAAATGTCCCAGCCTTCTAGAAAAACATCTAGTAATCTACGATTATCTGTGCTATTCAAATTACTCATTTTCCGAATACTGTTTGTATATTTTCTGTTATTGCCAAAATATATATGTATTGTGAAATAATTTGCATAGAGTTCAATAATTTTATGTATGACTGATCAGCTGATAATTAGAGAACCAAGTTAAGAGAAAATAACAGACGCCGGCAATATTGATAGAAATCCACCTTTTTAATTTTTTTTTTCATCAGAACAGGTTTAGAGTTAAAATTATTTGAAATTTTTTGCGAAGGAATTCTCAAGTTTTCTACCGTGCAATCTTTGTGGTTTTAAATTGCCGTTCCAAAAGTATTCCAGTAGAGCCTACATGTCTATCACAAATGCGATCCATTTCTTTATTACCTTAAAAAATTTCATTCATGTATTACCGTGAATGGTAAATTAATGCAAGAACTTTTCTTCAGTCACAATTTTTTTTAAGTATTGCCAACTATATTTTACAGTATGGCAATATAAGAACAATTGTGTTTAACATTAACATATCATGTCAAAATTTCTAGAAAACTGTCCAAAATTTGTTTAACAGTTGGTATTTATAAAATTAATTAATATTGAGAAAGAAATTATTGACTTTTAAAGCTAAGATGACAGATTACGACTCGGATGAAGAGAAATCCCAATTGGAAAAATTACGCTATGCAAAAGTTCCACGGGGAATGCATGTTAGTGGTTGGGACGATGACGCTGACGAACTCATTGAAGAAGATCGTAATCCTCACGGTAAATACATTAAGTAAAACATGTGTGGCAATGAAATACTAATAATACCTTGTGTTTTAGCTAGTATTGAACGTATGATTTTATGGGCAGTTAACGAAAATAAAATTTCCGAAGTAAGAGAAATCTTACGCTTAGACCCGGAAGCAGTGACAGCTATAGATAATGATGGTTATACGCCTTTACATCGCGCTTGTTATAATAACTTTGAGGATATAGCAAAGCTTTTAATACAGTATAAAGCCGATCCAAATGCTAAAACTAATATGGGTTGGACTCCTTTGCATTCTGCATGTAAATGGAGCAATGCGCAAAGTGCCCTCTTGTTGCTACAACATGGTGCTGATATTAATGCTGAGTCAGATGGTCAACAGACACCACTACATATAACAGCCACAGTTTCAAATTGCCGAAATACGGCAACAGTTTTATTGATGGATCCCAATATTAATCCTAATGCTTTGAATAACTCTGAAGAAACGGCTTGTGATATTGCTTTGCGTGCCGGTTTATCAGGACCAGTATTTGAAATGGGACATAGCGCTTATGCGGTTGAAACAGGTTTAATAGATTAGTTCTTAGAAAATAAGTTTTATTATTTGAAATTATATAGACAATGCAAATAAAATTAGCATGCTTGTGGCAGACGTATAAAGTGTTCATAAAAAGATTTTGTAAAATCGGACATTTGATCTTGCATTGCAGCTGGCACAAAGTTAGGGTTTCCTTGGCCACCTTCAATAGTTCCTTTTGTAGTATAGCGCATGTAACTAGCCACAGTAGTTTCTGGAGGTAAAACAGCTCCATCTTCAATAATACAGCAATCTTTTAAAACACATCTTCTACCCTAAAAATGGGAATAAGGCGTAACTTTCTGTAATTTTTACTTTTAGAGAAGAGACTTTACTATTATTGCATCCTTTCCTATATAAACGAATGACCCAATAACAGCTGCCGATACAACCGCACTTTCTCCTATGTAAACGTGGTCACCAATGTGCATGGGAAAAAAGGCAATGCCTTTACTGAATTGTTTGTAAGGTGGACGAATTACAGCATTTTTGCTTATAACGCAGTAACGCCCTGTCCTCACATTAGCCAAGTCACCTCTGATGATGGACCCGCTTTGAACTATAACCTTGCCATTTAAAACAATGTTTTGTGAGCCGCATAAAACTGTCTGGCGACTAACTTTGTTGCCAGAAGCCTACCCAAAAAAGAGATCATAAATGTTGGTCATCATATAAGTCAACAAAAATCTTACCGTTTCAACATATTCATCCTTGCTGTAGTATGTATTAGCAATTTCCATATTTTACTTTAATTGTGAAAGAAGTACCACCCATGCGAAAAAATTGTTTATATTTACGTCAGATGTTTATGATTAATAACTGAAAATTCACAATAAATCATAAAAGAGCTACCAGACTATTTCTTAAGTGCAGTTGTTTAGTAAAGGACTAGGCAAAACCATTTAAATTAGTCCCAATTGACATTGGTAGACTTTTGCGCTGCAACTCGTAGTTTGTTGTTGTAAATAATGTGTGTAAAGAGAATAGTGGTAGAGTTACTCTCTTCCCCTATTCTCTTTACACACATTATTTACAACAACAAACTACGAGTTGCAGCGACAAAGTTGTCCAATGTAAATTGGGACAAAAAACATTTTGTGCCTAAGCAGTTACTTCAGGGCATTTACTTTTTGCGTTGCGAGATGACTGAGTGTATGTCAACAACAATAAAACAAAAAGAGAAAACACAACTAATAAGTGGTAAGTGGACAGTACATGACACTGACGGTCAAAATACAACAGATTTAAAAGACCAGTAATTTAATTATTAATTAATACAGTGTATGGAAGGTTTGAGATGTACAAGTAAGTTATTGCCACTGTAAATTTTAACTAAAAAATAATGAAATGTTTTTTGCAGGTAAAAACATTAGAATTAAAGTCCACAAAATTTTAAAGGATTTTAATTTGAAGCTTGAAGATAATACCTTTATTGTAACCGACAGAGGTTCTAAAATTATCATTTATGTTGTATTTACCATTTGATGCACAATAGTCTACAAAAATCAAAAGAAGAAGCAAATGATGTTTTAGTTTATCTCGCTTGTGTAAAAAGCTAGCTAAATATTTAAAAGTTTCTGGTCTCAATACAAGTTTAAGTACAACTTGGAACGCTATTTACTATGAGCTGACTTCAATTAAATCGAATTGGATAGAGATAATTCAAATTTTGCAGCAAAAAATATACTAAAAATATTAGAAGAATTTGAAAAGGCTTAAAAAAAATTAGGAGAAAAATATTTGCACATTTACTATGCTGTTGTCAAGTGCAATAAGTTGTTTTTGCTGTTGAGTGCAAAAGAAAAATTTGAACAGCATTGCATTGGCACTGAAGCATGTCATTCATTGAAGATATGAAAACGAATATACTTGTACAGCCCTTTATTGTTTAGTAATGGCAATTCCTATTTTTCTGTCTAACAAATCAGAAGCAACATCTAACCATCGGATTCCATAGTGGATAGCATGATTCCACATATAATTTTTGAAAGGTTTTCAACTGTGAAGCCACTGTGAAGTAATTAATTATATGTATATTTGATCTACGTTAATATGTGCTAGATTCCTTTAATAAATATTTCATGATATTTTCAAAACAAAAAATCATAAATATAAAAATTTATATTTACTTGAAATGTACTACTGCGGGGGAAAGCATATCCATATGGCCATTTCACTACTGCTTACTTAGCTCATCAGTAGATTTTATGAGAATATGATAAAATATTTATCAAAGGATTCTAGCACATATTAACGTAGATTAATTTAAAAAATGATTCCAAAAAATAAAATAATTTTATGTATATTTAAAACCATTTTTATATGAAGTTTGACATTTAAAATAAAAAATCCAAATAAAAAAAGCTGTCGAAATGCAAATAAAAAATAACTCATGAGGTGAAGTGTATTAACGGCTGATATTTTTTTGGTATGGACTCTTCTCTTATTGAATAGATTTATTATTCTATACATTTAGATTGAGACCAACATGTATTGAAGGATTTCTGAAAAAAGATTTGGGTAAAATCTCTTCATGAACTGTGTTAACGATAACAAAATTGCCCTATAAATATGATTTCTCTACTGTTCTATTTTCTATTCTGTGAAGACCTTTATTGAAACATTTTAAAGAAATCAAACTCGATTAACACTTAAAATCAGTGATGTTTTTCAGCGCTTTTTTTGTTTTGCCAAATCTTACGATTTCTAGACAGTTAAGAAAATTAAAAACAGCTTTAGCTTTAGAGGGAAATGTAGCGTTTTTCGCTAAACATACATACAGTTAGGACAGTTCAAAAGCTATTTATAATTTTTAATACGAATTTGATTGTATTAAGATGTCAAACTTATATAAAAAATTTATTTTAAATGTAAAAAACACCTGATATAACTTTGTCATTTAAGCATACGAAATCCTTAAAAATTGCTTATCATGTGCCGAACGATATGCTTAAATCATCAGCAACCACCAAAATCATTTTCTTTAATACTTCAATGTTTTCATAGGTTGTTGTGTTCGGACGACCAGGACGAACATCATCGTTGACATCTTCTCGGCCTTCTTTAAAACGGTTATACCACAATTGAACTTGTGTTCTGCTCTTAGTAAACTCGCCACACGCCACAGTCAACATTTCAAATGTCCATGTACATTTAATTTCATTTTTTACACAAAACTTAATACAGTTTCTTTGATCCATTTTTTCAAATAGTAAAAAATCGAAGAGCACACCAAAACACGAATGACTTTTTTATCTCTCAAAAACAAAGTGAGAATCCAAAATGGCTGATATTGTCAACATATACAATAGACATGAGTACCAACATAACAGAAAAAAATGCAAAAATCGAACATACGTAATTTACGAAATTTTTTAATTACAGTTATTTTTTGATCATACCTCGTATTTTATTTTCACATTAACAACGAGTAGGCAACTGCAATAACTGGGTCTTGAGTTAATTTCAAATTTAATTTGAATATTTTCATTTTAATGTTTTTAAAATTAGTGCATAGAACAGTAGATCTCTATAAGAGGGAACTTAACTTAAAAACCGAATAACTTTTTCATGACTATCTCAAATATAATCATTTTATTACTCGACATTCGAATTGGTGATATGCAATTTTTGTAAAACGTAAGATGAGACTTTTAAAAAGAAGCGAGTTAAGGTACACGAGCATGTAGATTTATAATTTAAATTTTTTCCTTTTAAGGAAAATACTCGTAACCTTGAATTGAATTAACATAACACTTATTTTAAGCAGATAAGATTATCATACTTAGTTACATAAGAATAATTGTTTTCTTTATCAAATAAGTGTAAACATAAGTTGGTCATACACATAAAAACAATCTCTCATGTAAACAAATAAAATAATATATGATAAGAATATAATAAGTAAACAGATTGTGAACATACTGATAGCGACGAGTAACTAATCTTTATCAATACTTATTTAATAGTATATAAGACAGGATATTCATAAGGAATATCAGTTTTGAATTAGCATGTGTACTAAGACATTCTCAAATTAAATTAAGAAGAAAATAAATAAAAGTTGAGCGCCCGTCGTTCAAAAGAAAAAAAGATTTTTTTTTTTTTTGAATTAAAAGATAGAAAATCTAACTGGCGATCCTGCCAGGAGAATAATATATTGTTATTCTTCACGAGGCGGACCACGATATTCATCCTTGCCGCAACAAGGATAATAAAACTGACTCTTGTAAAGTAACTCAAGACTCCAGAAAAAAATTTAAGTAAACCCTGACCACAACAAAGTAAATTTGTGCTTTAGGAAAAAATTAAATTAAGAAACTAAGGTGAGCAGTTAATGAAGAAACTAAGACAAAAAATTTTCGATAATAACAGATTAACGGGAGAAGAAAATATGGCTAATCCTTGTAACCAACCGATAAGCATGCAAGTGTTGATAGAACAAATTGCAAGTATGCAGCTAACCATGCAATCATTGGGTGAAAGAAATGGAGAACTTGAACGAAGATTAAATCAAATACCCAACCTACAACCAGGCATACCACAACCCTTACGAGCCATTAAGATGACATATAATACTCCAGAACAAATTAATTTGGATGTATTTAAAACATTGCCTGAGTTTAATGGCAATCAATTAGAATACCGATCATGGAGAGAAGACGTCTCAAGGCTGATGGATGGAATAAAACAACATGAATCCTCAAACAGGTATTGTGAAGCTTTATCAATAGTGAAGACAAAAATACGAGGATCTGCATCAGATGTCCTTATAAATTACAACACAATATTCAATTGGGAGGCTATAAAAAATCGCTTAGACTACACATACGCAGATCAAAGACCCATCTATGTATTACAAGACGAATTGAGAAGACTTCAACAAGGCAATAAAACTCTAAGCCAGTATCATGATGACATAAACAGATCCCTGACTCTCACCACGTCAAAAATTTCGATGTCAGGTCATCCACAAAATACCATTGAAATAATGATGGAAGAAGCTGTTCAGGAAGCAGTCAGAGTTTTTAAGGATGGAATAAAAAACTCTTATATAAGATCCACTCTTTATGGTAACCAAATTAGGGATCTAGAACATGCATATGCAATTGCGAGAACGATTGAGCATGATAACTCTCATAGGCGATTAAATTTAAGTTATGAAGAGCCCAGACAAGAAGGATATGTTCGTCCAAAGCATCAATCAAGACAAGAATTTCAAAGACGTCCGAATATAACAACATTTAAGCAAAATGATCATCATCATCAACAGAATTATACTCGTCCAGAACCAATGGATATATCATCAGGGAATACTCGACAACTTGTATCAAAACCTTGGATCAACAACGTATCAACACGACAACAACGATATAACCAGCAGCAATCGAGTTTCAACCAAGGTACTTACAACTCCAATGTAACTAAAAGACAACGAGAACCCAGTGGAAATTACCAGCAACAAAAAAATATGCGAATGAACAACCTATGTGTGGGAGATGATCAAGATGACATGTATGTGGAAACGGGAAATTCATCAAATATTGTAAGTAAAAAAGGAAATAATTTTAAACATTTAAACTAAGACACGGGTTGCCTTGTCTCATCTTGTCAGACGGTAGTAGAGATTATCTTGTACTAGTTGACACAGGTGCAACCCATAACTATGTAAATTCAAAAATTAAGTTAAGCAAATCTGAGAATTTAAAAGAAAACGTTAAGGTTTATTCAATTCACGGTACATCAATGTTGGAAAAAAAACAAACTGCCCAAATATTTAATAAAATAATAGATTTTTACGAAACAAATGAATTAAAAGATTTTGACATATTATTAGGTTATAAAGGATTAAAAACATTAAAAGGGAAAATAGATTTAGACAAAATGATATTTAAATTCGGAGAAGAGGAAACAATTAAAATTAATTATTTAGTTAATGAAAAATATGAAAAATATAGAGGAGGAATAGATCATCTAATGGAAGAAAACAATGGCATTGGGCCATTACCTTTTACAAATCTGCTAGAGGCTACAATTAGGACAATGACAGAAGATCCCATTTATACAAAACAGTACCCATACCCAATAGCTGACAATGAATTTGTCAATAAGGAAGTCAAAAGACTACTTGATGAAGGTATCATTTCAAAAAGTAATAGCCCTTTCAACTCACCAATTTGGACAGTCCCTAAAAAAGGATTAGACGAATCTGGTCAACCCAAGCGTAGAATGGTTGTAGACTTTCAAAAGCTAAATAAAAATACAGTTTCAGATAGATACCCTATACCAGATATTACAACAGTACTGCAAAATTTAGGACAGGCATCATTATTTACAACACTTGATTTGGAATCAGGATTCCATCAAATAAAAATTAAGGATTCTGATCAGGAAAAGACAGCTTTCTCTGTCTTAGGTGGTCACTATGAATATAAAAGAATGCCTTTCGGTTTAAAAAATGCTCCTGCCATCTTTCAAAGATGCGTAGATGAAATACTTCGCGATTACATAGGAAAATTTGCCTATGTCTATATTGATGACGTTTTAATATATTCATCATCGGCTGATGAGCATATGAAACATATTGAAATTATATTCGAAGCCCTAAATAAAGCAACTCTCAGAATATCCAAGGAGAAAAGTAAATTCTTTCAAACAGAAGTTGAATATTTAGGACATATAGTTAAGCATGGAAAGATCTCAACAAATCCAGAAAAGATTGAAGCAATTGATAAGCTGCCCATTCCACAAAACTTAAAGGAACTTAGAGGTTTTCTAGGAATGACAGGTTACTACCGTAAGTTTGTAAAGAACTATGCAACAATAGCTAAGCCACTTACTGTTCATTTAAGAGGGGAAAATGGTAACGTTTCAAAAAATCAAAGTAAAAACACCATAATAAAACTAGATCAACCGGCCATAGATGCGTTTAATAAACTAAAAAATTGTTTAAAGGAACAAGTGGAACTTCAACAACCCAGAATTGATAAACCATTTGAACTCACTACAGATGCTTCAAACGTAGCCTTAGGTGCAGTATTAACACAGCTGGGTAAACCAATGGCTTTTATCAGTAGAACTTTGACAAGTACTGAGGACAATTACAGTACCAACGAAAAAGAACTTTTAGCCATAATTTGGGCATTACAAAAATTCAGGAACTACGTCTACGGGAGTCCAGACTTAACAATATTTACTGACCACCAGTCACTAACATTTTCCATTTCGGATAGAAATCCAAACACAAAACTGAAACGTTGGAAGAATATAATTGAGGAATATGGTGCTAAACTTAAGTATAAGCCAGGTAAAGAAAATGTAGTGGCAGATGCATTGTCAAGACACATTGTAAATGTATTAAGTACGACATCAGAAGACACCATACATTCAGCCGAATCATCTTTAGAAACTATATTTAGAACTGTTCATACGCCATTTAATGCATATGGTATACAAATTGATCTAGTACCAAACAAACACATCAATGAAGTAAGAACACGTACAGTTTTTCCCAATAGAGTAAGACATACAATAAATTACATATCAGAACAAGATCTGATAAAAGAATTAGAAAAGGTAATCATACCAAAACGAATAACAGCCATACATGCGACAGCAGAAACTATATTCAAAGTAGCTCCTATTATAAAAAATAAATTTTTAACCACAACATTTATACATACACCAATTAAATTAAAAGACATTATCGATAAAGAACAACAACATAATATTGTTGAATTTACACATAATCGTGCGCACAGAGGCTACAAAAATAACATCAAAGAAATATTATTAACATGTTATTGGCCCGATATGACAAAACATTGCAAAGCATACAACAAAAAATGCTCACCATGTCTTTTCGGTAAATACGAAAGAAATCCAATGAAACAACCCTTGAGAGACGCTACAATACCAACAGAACCTAACCAGCTCATACATATGGACGTATATTACAATGAAAATAAAACATTTATTTGCGCTATCGACAAATTCTCCAAATACGTCGTAGTAAGACAAGTTTCAGATAAAACGCATATGGATGAAAAAATAGAAGAACTTATCATTAATAATTATCCCAAGTGCAAACGTCTTATGACAGATAATGAACCATGTTTAAACACAGCTGCAGTAAAGATAATGTGCACGAAACATGATATTGATAAAATAAACACACCAGTGTACAGATCATCAGCAAATGGTCAAATAGAAAGAGAACATGGAACGATAACGGAATTAACAAGAATATTAAAGATACAGAATGGAACGAGTTCAACCGAAGAATTATTTACAGCTATAAAAGCACTAATTAACACGATACATTCAGTCACTCAACATAAGCCTAGCGAAATACACTTTGGCACCATCCAATTTGATAAAGAAAAAATTTATAATAATTTAAAAAAAGCGTCTGACAGAGTTTTACAAAAATTAAATCAAGGAACAAAGCACAGAACCTTTACAGAAGGAGAACAAGTTCTAGTGAATATAAAGAATTTAAGGAAAAAAAGTGACGCTAAGTAAAAAAAACATATTGTTCATGAAGATCGTGAGGACACGATTTTAACAAAGGGAGGAGTAATAGTTCATAAAAACAACATTAAAAACTATACGTTGAATAAAAATGATGATTTTATACCTGATATTACTCGCCGCGGTATGCCAAATAGGCAAGGCAACCATGGAACTAAAAAACCTACAAAATCAAAAATACGTTCTAACTAGAACTGATGACGTTCTTTTATACGATGACCAGACATATCTTTATCATGTCACTAATTTGACAAAAATTTTAACTCCATATAGGAAAATTTTTACAAAGGAATATAAACCAACTACTCAAGAAACTATCTGGATAAAGAAGATTGAAGCTTTAGCAGATCAATTAAATGAACACAAACGATACTCAAGATCCTTAAATTTCCTAGGATCAGCATTAAAGTTTATCACAGGAAATCCGGACCATGACGACTTTATTAAAATGGAAACGGCAATGAATAAATTAATAAACAACAATCAAAAACAACGCCTAATTAATTCAAGATTTGAGAAATTAATTGATGAACTACATGATCACACGTTAACAAACAACCTTATAATAGAACAGGTGCATGACCAACTTCTGCTACTTGTTAGGACAATTAATGCTGCGAAAAACAATGAATATTTAACGGAATCGTTAGACATGGCTGATATAAAAGAAGTAATACAACATGAACTAATTACTGTACCCGTAATAAACATATTAGAGTACGCAGACGTTCATATTGCTGGAACAGGAGATTTATTTGTAGCAATTTATAAATACCCTATACTCAACAATCATTGTAAACTTTTCAGAGTCACACCGATAAGCTTTAGACATGGAAAAATCCAAACAGATGAACAAATTGCCTATTGTAATAAAGACTATGTTAGAGTCACCCATTGCGAAAATTATCTAGGAAGATACATTTGTCAAAGAAACAACGAAACGGATACATGTATAATTTCACTTCTTGAAGATAAAAATAGCAAATGCACAGTCATTCAGGAATATAATAGTGCAATATTAGAAATTGATGAAGGTTTAATATTATTAGACGGAGACCACACAGTAGAAAACAAATCAATGACAGGAACATATTTGGTTACATATACGGACAAAGTTAATATTGATGGGATTTTATATAGGAACCTTCATGATAGATTAGTGGAAGCCATACATAACAAACACCATGAAGATTTTGAAATAGAAAAAATTATGGAATCAGACAGGGAAAATGCATTTAATAATATAGATTCAATTAGGATATTCATTATTCCATATGAAGAACATCCTTTCAGATCAACCTTTTACTCTTTACTTATAATAGCAGCAGTTATAGGTATAATTATATTTGGACTAAAATTGTTTAAATATGTTTTAATATATAGACAAAAAAAAAACAAGCAGAATTATACTACGCATATTATAATACAGTTTTACATAGAATTAGGAAAGATCGGGACGCTCTTGTTTAAGAAGGAGGAGAGTTAAGGTACACGAGCATGTAGATTTATAATTTAAATTTTTTCCTTTTAAGGAAAATACTCGTAACCTTGAATTGAATTAACATAACACTTATTTTAAGCAGATAAGATTATCATACTTAGTTACATAAGAATAATTGTTTTCTTTATCAAATAAGTGTAAACATAAGTTGGTCATACAGATAAAAACAATCTCTCATGTAAACAAATAAAATAATATATGATAAGAATATAATAAGTAAACAGATTGTGAACATACTGATAGCGACGAGTAACTAATCTTTATCAATACTTATTTAATATATAAGACAGGATATTCATAAGGAATATCAGTTTTGAATTAGCATGTGTACTAAGACATTCTCAAATTAAATTAAGAAGAAAATAAATAAAAGTTGAGCGCCCGTCGTTCAAAAGAAAAAAAGATTTTTTTTATTGAATTAAAAGATAGAAAATCTAACTAGCGCTATGAATTTTCTGCTCAGACGTTTCATAGGGCATAGTTAGTAGGATATCAGAGACGTTGTGTGTGAGTAAAAATTGAGCGCATACTAAGTTTATGTCTCCCTGTTACGAAGAATGAAAGATGTTAACAAACGTTTTATAGGCCGACGTGTTTATAATAATAAAAAAAACTCATTGTGGTCAATCGTAGGGCCATGTTTTGGTACGCAAATTTGCGTAGCGTTTTAATTTTTAAATAAGCACCAAGATAACTAAAATAACCAGTTACAAAATAGGAGGAATGAACGGCTGTAGAAGATTTAAATGCCTTTCAAAAAGCATTTTTGTTGTGCAACTTTTCTAAAAAATATGTGCAGTTATTTTAATAGCTGATGATTCTTTCTTGAAAGTCCTTGAAAACTTTTTTACGGTGAATAAATTTACACTATTTATTTTATTTACAATAAGTTAACATTTTTTCTTTTCTAAAAATAATTTTATTTTTCATAATTTTTTTTATTGTTTAAACAAATAATTATATATCGGAGTTCATGAAACAAGGCCTGTTAACACTCATAATCACTGAAGCGCATTGTTTGAATGTTGGGCTAGAAATTCATAAATTTTGTGTTTATATAAACATATTTATGTATATGTGTATGTATGAATGTTTGTGTGTATGCTAGATAAGCCAACTACTCACAATTTGCAATTGTAATTAAAAACCTTAAGTCGAAAACAAAACTTACAATATCATTTAGTTTTCAAGTTTTTTATTTCTTTGCAATCTATGTAACTTATGTTTGTTTTACACATACTTAGTTGCTGTAGTTGTTGTTTTTTAGAATGCATTCAAAATTATAAGGTTTTCCTTTACACTCACAATAATGTGTTGTTGTGCAAAGTTGTAGGTCAAAAGAATTTCGTATTTTTATCAATATTATTAATTTTCAAAGTACATCATTTTAAGCAACAAACACACTGTGTTTAGTGAAGTGCATGAATGTGTGCGTGTGTGTATGTGTGTGTATTGTTGCGTTTGGTCTACTGCGACGTAAAATAATATAAAAATCAAGGACTTTTAAAATTTATTGTAAAGGGTGTTTTTATAGAACTATAGAACTTTAAGTTGGCAACACTTTTTCAACTGTTGTCAAGTGATTTATATTTTGTTAGGCTTGGCATTTTAACATAAATAGACTGACGCAATGAACAATACTTTCATGGTTTTGTTTGAAATACACATCGCGCACTACGTCTACTTATAATTGCCCATCATAGCAATTAATTGGATTAACCATGGAACGTTTTTGCATCACGATCACTAGAAATGATAACACGCATCCACAGAGACGCCGAATAGTACACAAGAAATCGTTGCTGCCTTACAGCTTAACGTGGAGGAAGAGCTGTTAATATGTATGTGCATTTGTCATCGTGCACACAAATTGAATATGTGTATCTATCTATTTTATGGCAGACTTTGTGAAAAGATCTTGACTTGTGTGCCTGCAAAATCAAACTCGTGCAAGAATTGAATCATGATGACCTAAAAGTTTTATAAGCGGTAAGTAGGGGTAAAAGGGAGAAGGAAAAGGGGTAAAAGGGATGTTCGGGACATCCTACATTTTATATATTTTTTTATTCAACGATGTCACGGTGAGGTCTAACGACTTCTTGTGGGAGGGCAGAAACATAAAGTTTTGGTGTGTGTTTGCTGACAGGGAGCTGACTAGACTTGCTTCGGGCTTCAAATTTATTTCTTTTCAAACCTTTTATTTCAGGCAGCTGGCATAAATTTTTGTAGCTGTTGAACTAACTAGACGCGTTGACAAGAACCATCCCAAGACGGCGAGCGCTAGCCGGTGCTTACGCCAGCATACCAGCGCGGCCAACAGTCTGGTAGCCCGAGTGTTATTTTTCTTTTATTTGCAGCCAGCAGCTGCTACGGAAGCAAAGTGTAGGTCGTTGAATGGGCCCAAAACAAGATTGCGCTTGAGCTCGGCTTTCACAAGTATATTTTGTTTAGCGATGAAGCTCACTTTTAGGTGAATGGATACGTCAATAAACAAAATTGACGTATTTAGAATGTTGACATTCTTCAAGTGTATGTTGTCACATCGTTGCATCCAGAAAATGTGATTGGGGTACTTTATGGGCTAAAGGAATTATTGGTCCGTACTTCTTTAATAACGATGTTGTTCATAACTTTTTTTCTCATAAACTGAACAACCATAACGTGCAGGGGCTGTAGTTTCAACAAGACGGTGCAACATGACACGTATTTCGTGCCACAATAAATTTATTGCAAGAAACGTTTGGTAAACGCATAGCTTTACGTTTCGGATCTGTGAATTAGTCTCCAAGATGATGCGATTTAACGCTGCTAGTCTACACCGGTAAGGCCGAAACGATCGACTACTTGGAGGACAACATTCGCCGCGTTATTACAGATATACGGCTACAAATGTTGGAGAAAGTAATCGGAAATTGAATCTCCAGACTAGAGTACGACCAAGCCAGCCTTGGCGGTCATATTCCGAAGTCATCTACAAAATTATAATGCCAGAATAATATGTTTTGAATGAATTTTAAATCAAAAAATTTTCATCTTTGCTTTATTTCATTTCATAGTTCTATACCTCTATAATAACACTTTTTAAGGTATAACAGTTTCTTTGCATTTCTGTCTTTTAACTTAACGCATGAGAGAGTTAACATTTTGATAAGTTTTTTTTTTAAATTAGATTAATTTCCAAAATATTTTTTCTAAAAGTTTTAAAATTTTTATTTATTCGATACTGAGATATAGCTTAAAATTTTAATAGCCTGTTTCCACGACAATTTGAATCTCGTGTTTCGCTCTCTGAAGCAAGTTTATGAATCATGCTGTTTACACGACTCATTTATCTGCTTCGATTTGACAGTTGTTGTTAAACAGAAAAACATAAGTTGAAAAACAACAACATCAGTTGAAAAACAACAGAAGATATCCTTCTTGCCGCGATAGCATTAAGTATAATTTTTTTCCTATCCATTTTTTTTAATTTTATAAAATTAAAATTAATTAACACACCCACGAAACAATTATATTTTTTAAGTTTTCACTTTTAACTTTGTTTTGTTTGTAATTTTTCTTTGTTTACAAAAATGTTTAATTTTGATAACTAGTGCAGATAAAAATTTTGTATGGCGAAGTAGGTTGATTCGTTTATGATTGGGGTGTGAAGCAAGAATAGAGAGCATAGCAGGTGCAGCTATAAGAGATTCGAAATCTCGATTAATATCATATGCTGCAATTTTTAGGCACTGAGAACATCGTATCGTTATAAGACCAGGTGATTTTTTTTTGTATAAAACTGCTGCGTCTTTTTAGCTGAAATTGCTGTCAAAAGTTGTTTACAAATAAATGAATTTTATTGAGAAATGTGGTTGCAAATATTTTTTAGAAAAATAAGAAAAGAAGGATTTAATAAAAAATGCATTGCCTTTGTGCTTTGCCTTGGAGTGCTTTTATGATCTTTCTAGGCACTGGTGTATTGCAATGCATTGTAACCTCTGATAGGCGTTATACATCCTGTGCCATCAGAAACATAGCAGAAATGATTGTTTCTTATAGCCAAAGATTTACAGCGATAGCATAGATTTTATTGAGAAGGCTAGATGCGACATTTGAAATCCGGAAAATAGTGTAAATTTCTAAAAAAACAAACAAAAATATGGGCACGGATGTTTGTTTCAAATGATGATGAATGCATAGCTTTGTAGCGAACGAGGTGGAGTTACACACTTTTTCCCGGGATGTAAATAATTGAATGAAGAACTTTGAATTGTCGCATGTAATAAAAATTCGAAAACATGTTGGCTTTTTGAACAATTGGGAGCTTGATAGACAAGTCAGCAAAATAAACTGTAGAATTACAATTTCACTGTTTCCAAAGAGGAATTAGTTTATGTGAGAATTTATAAATTAAATGAACTGAAAGGACCCTGACAGAACGTTTGTTGTGTATGTTTCAATCGTATTTCAAATTAAATAATTTTTCAATTATTGTTTTAAAAGGACATAAACATATAAAAAATATAATAAAATATTTTTTTTTGTTATATTATATTATTTATATTATTTATTTTATATCGGGTTTTTCAACAAGAAATTTGTTGTTTAATTGTGGCAACACCAACAGCATGACATTTAACATTTAGTTTTCTGACATATTCGTAGTAGATGCATTGGCAATTGTTACAACAAATTCAATTTCGCACGAAAATCGCATTAAAATAATTAAAATCCACTATGAAAATGGTGATTTTAAGATACATTTCGTAAAGTTCGTGATATTTTCGGACAACATAATTGTTCTTCTGAAGCCGATATTAAATAATTGGTCGTTAAATTTGTGTCGACAGGCTCGATACAAAATGTGCGAACAATAACGCGTGTTCGACTAGGCCATTCAACGGAAAATATTGCAGACGTGAGCCATAGTGTTCAAGCAGATCCAAATTTGTCAATTCTTCGATGTCCAAAAACACCACATAACGAATTTTGTGTAAGGATTTGACTTTGAGGTCATATAAGGTTTAACTAGTGCAGGAAATCTACGCCGTAGATTCGCTTAGTTCATTCAGGAACAATTGGCTCGTTTTTCTGAAAAAATCATTTTTTCAGACGAAAACCATTTTTACTTGTCAGAGCATGTCGACAAGCAAAATTTTCGCAGCTGGGCTTATGAAAATCCTAAAGCTATTATTGAGTTCTCATCGTGCCATTGTATGGTGCGCTATGTGGTTGGAGGCGTGATTGAGCCGTTGTTTTTTTTTTCGAAAATGAAGCTGGGAATGCGGTAACGGTCAATGGATGACACTATAGCGAGATGGTAACAACTCAATTTTGGCCTATTATTAATGACGTGAATATCACTGACATGTGATTTCAACCGGACGGTGCCATATGTCACACAGCCAATTAAACGATCAATTTATTGCAAACCAAATTCCCCGATCGCATAACATCACGACAATCAGCAGTTAAGTGACCAGCCAGATCGTGTGATTTAACACCACTGGATTATATTTTAGGGGGCTATGTTAGGGACAGAGTTTATACGGAACCAATCGAATTTATTTCAGCCTTAAAACTCTAAATCCGTGAGGTGATTAACGAAATAGCACCAACGTTTTGCCAAAAAGTCATTACAAAAAACTTTGACTACTGTGCTTCCGTTCCGTGATTTAATACCATTGAATTAGTTTTTGTAGGGCTATGTTAAGGTGCCAAAAGAATCGATTTCAGCCAATTTTAAAACCCGTAATGTGATTAACCAAATAGGACCGCCATTTTGCCAAAAAGTGATTAAAAACTTTGATGAAAGAACCGACATCTGTCAGCGTGGTCGTGGTATTCCCTTCGTAATACAATCAAAATTTTAATCATGTTTATCAAAGTTTTATGTTTTAGAAAACAAACTTCTTGTTAAAGAACCCTTTATTATATTTATATAAATTGATATAATAAAATATTTTTTTTACTATTTTTAAATTTTTTAGGTTTATAGAGCCCATCCAGTGCAGAAGTTGTTGCTTGCCCACAGTATGCTTTTACAAAGAATATTCTGCTTTAAAATGGATCGAAAAATATTGATAGTTATTGACATTACTTTTATTAATCGATTTTTGATTTTACTGATTAATGTTTTAATTATTAATTAACTTTATAACCGTAATCATGGACACACAACCATTGTTGTCCATTGGCACTTTGTGGTTTATTGAAGTTTAAAAAAATATATATTTATTTTAGTGTTTAATTGTGATTAAATTGCTTAATAAAAATTTCTATTATTTATTATAAGCTGAAAAATAATATGGTTTTAGTTACTAAGTATAAAAATTTCTTAGATTTTAACACATGGTCTTCATTAAATTGAAGGTTATCTCCATATTGCTCAGATATACATACCTAACTCTTATAAACTAAATGGATAATGTTAATTTTTTAATTCATTTAAATTAAGCGCATAGAATTAAAACCTTAACTTAAAATAGCAACTAATTATGTTCATGTTCATAAAATTCATTAAAATCAAAACATTAAAGTTTTTCTAATGAAAAACATTGCCAGCAGAAGAACTCTTGAGAATGATAATGCGTAAGTTTGTCTGTTAAAAACAATGGTAACATTTTAATTACCTTAATTATTTTTATTTTAATAATATTTTGTGTTATTTTATGAAGTGAAAAATGCTGTCATGTTAAGGTAACATACATACAAAAATAATATTTATTTTAATTAAATTTTATAAATAATAAAAAGCTTTTCAACAAGAAGTTTGTTTTCCAGAAAAAAATAAAAAAAAAAACTTTATATCAAGATAATTCAAGTTTTTATTTTATTACAAAGAAAAAAGTTCGGCAATTATGAATGAAAAATGATATCTGGCAAATATTCACCAAGACCACGCTGAGAGACGTCGCATCTTTCTTCAAAGTCTTTAATGGCATCACTATTTCCTTAATTACATCACGGGTTTTTAGTTTTAAGGCTAAAAACGATTCGATTAGTTCCATAGAGTTTTTTTAAATTACACGATCTGGCTAGCCACTTAACTGCTGATTGTCGTGAAATAATACGATCGGGGAATTTGGTTTGCAATAAGTTGATCGTTTCATTAGCTGTGTGACATGTGGTACCGTTCTCTTGGAGCCACATGTTAGTAATATCCACCTCGTCAATAATAGGCCAAAATTGAATTGTTAGCATCTCCCGATAGCTTAATGATTTAACCGTTTTTTTTCTCGGATCAGCACTCTGCATTGTGCAAAACTAGGAAATTGGGGTATGGAGAGGAGAAAAGAGGGAGTAGTGTTTGTGGACATTCGATTTGAACTTTTCTACATTGAAAGTGACAGGAAAGACCTCTGGAGGAGTTTTTTCAACATGCGGAGCGTTCTGCTAAAATCGAATTATCACTGTAATACGTAGTGAGTTAAACGCGAAAACGTTCAAGTAACGGGAACAAGTTCCCTAATTTCATTAGAGCACTTACCATTGTGGTATATATTAAACAGTGAAATACAATCCACATTGTGTCGATGCTCTAGAGAATCATTAGAGTTGGATAACCAATGAGCCTCTTGGCCCTCTCCTGTCTGTGGTCGAGCAACTCCAAAATAGTCTTTGGGGAATACCTGAGAGTTGTATTCCATTTTTGGATGGATATATGTGGTATAAATAGTAAGAAGATCGGAGATTGTTTTAGAAAATCGAGGCAATTGAAAGCTTCTTTAGAAACTTGAAAAATGTGTTTAGTCCATCGAATATCACACATAATTTTTATGCCAACGGCATCAAGAGCGTCCAATTCTATAATATCTATATCACCCATGGTAACAGATGCAGCACCATTTCCGAACATAGATCTTTGCGTAAGCATGCAACATTGCGTCTTACGAGCATTAAAATCGACTCTATTCACACGACCCCATTCCAAGTTTGTCGCGAGATCGTCTTTTGGAAAGCACCTCAAACTGATCCAACCGTTACCGCATTTCCAGCTTTATCTTAAAAAAAACAGCGCAATCACGCCTCAAAATGGCATAGCACACCATGCAGTGACACGTTGAGCATACAAGGACTTCTCAATAATCGCTAAATTTTTAGAAATCCAAAGGCGGCAATTTTGCTTGTTGACTTACCCTGATAAGTGAAAAAGGCCTTCGTCTAAAAAAATGATTTTTCACAAAAACCAGCCGGTTGTCCCTGAATGAATTGAAAAATCTACGGCGACGTGAGTGTTCGGTCAGCCTTAATTCCTGCACCGGTTGAACCTTGTAAGGCTTCAATGTCAAAATCTTCGCTATGTGGTGGTTGTTGGGAACGTCGAGGAATTGACAAATTTGGATCTGCTTCAAGACTGTGCCTCACAGCTGCGATGTTTTTCAGTTGAACGACCCGCTCGAACACGTGTTGGTTTTCGCACATTTTGTATTGAGCCTGTCGACTCAAATTCCTAATAGCGCTCTCAGAAGGACGATTTTATGCTACGAAAATATCAGGAATTTTATGAAATGTAACTTTAACAGAACCACTATTTTCATGGTGGATTTTAATTATTTTAATATGCGATTTTCGTGCGGTATTGAATTCATTGCAACAATTGCCAATGCATCTACTACGAAAACATCAAAAAACTAAATGCCAAAGCTAGCATGTTGTTGGTGTTGCAAACCCGATATAATTGTATAAAATAATAAAAAATCATGTAAAATCGATCACCTGTCATGTAAATTGTCATAATGATGCTTTGAATATGAAAACACCTAAAGTTTAAATAAATGTTAAACTTAAATAAAACAATAAAATAAACGATAATATTTCATTATTTTGTTGCTGCAGTGCAATAACAACAAAAGACTTAAGAAACAAACGTGCATATTTGTGAGCATAAAAATAGAAGTGTCTAGAATAAGAAAGAATCTTAATGTAAATGCAACAAAAATCAAAACTTTATAACAGATAGAATGCCGTTATAAAATTTACAGTAATAGGGAAGTAGGGTAAGAGCTTGTTTTATGTGTTTATGTGTGCATTTAAAAAAGAAAAAATTAAAAATTAACAAGTAGGAATATATTTCAAAATTTAAATAGAATTTAAATTCGCTGTACCTGTGAATCCTAAAATAAACAGCCTTAACTATGTGACATGTTGCTATAAATTTCTGTGGACCTGGAGTTGCATAAAAAATGATCTTGTAAGAGCAAAGGTTTTTCTAAAAAACTCATTAAACCGCAATAGATGGAGAGAGGCAACAACCTGTACGTAGGCTCGAATGATGCTGAAAGAACTTTTCGGCAGGCAGACCAGTAAGTTGCTTGGTTATGGTAAAATTATTTTAAGCGCTAGGTAATGGTAATTTTAATGCTATGGGGAGACGAAGCGTAAGACAAATGATAGAAGTTCCAATAGACTGCTCAAGGAATAAGGCCAATAGGTACCAGTCCAACGTATGAAATCAGTACAGTCAAAACTGAGGCTAGTATTAGCATGAGAGAGCAAGAGTATTATCATGAGACATGAAGGTAGACGTGGATAGCGAAGTAAATGCCTGAAAAGAAATCATTACTGATAGTTACCAGTCCAACGTATGAAATCACGTTAGTCTAAACCAGTGATGGGCGAACTTCTGCCCGCGAGAGTTTTTAATCCGGCCCGCCGAGCGTTTTTCAAAAAAAAATTAATCACCTATTAAAAAATTATGCCAAAAAAAAAAATGTACATTATGTTTAAAAAAAGATATAAATTGACAATTTTAGCAAAAAAATTCGATGTTTTCATATTATATTGTGTACAAACTGCGTAGTTTTCTGGGAAATATTGTACACACAAGACAACAACAACTTTCTTATACAATATTCCAAGAAGAAACTTAAAAAGCATGAAACAAAAACAACTAATATAGACCTAGTGTATTGTGTCCAAACTGCGTAGTTTTCTAGGAAATATTGTACACACAAGAGAACAACAACAACAATTGCATCAGAAACAATATTCCAAGAAGAAACATAAACATCATAAAACAATAACAACTAATATAGAAAACTGAACGTATAACATAACAGCAACTATAATATGTGAGATCTAGAAGATTCTTGAATATTCGAGGCAACATGCGCAACAAATATAAAAGGGCCAGCGATGGATTAATCAGCAATCAGTAAAAGTGTAAATCTCGTGACGTAAAGAATAAATAGTGAAGTAAAATTGTAAAGTTGCCAACGTACAGTTTTATTTGTGCAATTAAAATAATAAAGTGTATTGTAAATATAAGTGCAATAGTAAAATAGTCTAAGTTTTTTACCCCCATAAATGTCATTCGGAAATTTCAAGAAGAGTGGATGTGGAAGTACTTCTTTATGGAATATAACCAAAAACCTATTTGTCTAATCTGCCAAGAACCGGTAGCTGTACTAAAAGATGATGATCTCGCTTGCAACATTAATTCAAAACATCTTGGGTCGAAGTACTATAAAATGACAGATGAAGACAAGAAAGTTCATTCAGAGGAATTGAAAAAAAAATATCTAGTCAGCAAATGTTTTTTAAAAATCAAAGAAGTGTCCAGCGATCCTCCACGTTAGCTGGTCACATTTCTGCCTATAAAATAGCAAAAAGTAACGAACCGTTTTCTGAAGAAGAATTTATTAAGGAAGTGTTAATTAGCATTGGAAAAGTATTATGCCCAGAAAAGGTAAAAGATTTCGATTCTATAGGGCTGTCACGTGGAACGGTCACAAAAAGAATTGAAGCGATTTCTTCTAATTTAACCAATCAACTCGATGGACGTCTTAAAAAGTTTAAGTATATTTCAGTCATTATGGACGAGAGTGTTGACAGGAGTGATACAGCCCAACTACTAATTTTTTATCAGAGGAGTCGATGAAAACTTTGTAATAACCGAAGAACTTGCTTGTTTGAGATCTTTGAAAGGAAAGACGACAGGAAAAATAATTTATGATGAACTTAGAGAGGGGATTGAATCTCTTAATACCCCAATTTCCAAATCAATTAATTTAACAACTGATGGAGCACCTAACATGGTGGGACAAAATACGGGGTGTGCAGAAGTTTATAAAAGTCAGAATCCTGAAAGCGAAACAATTTTTTTACATTGTATAATCCACCAAAATGTTCTTTGCAAGGCTGCCTTGGATATTAACCACGTAGTTAAAATTATTTTAAAATTAATTAATACCATTCGAGCCCGTGGTTTGTTACATCGACAATTTCAAGAGTTTTTATCGGAAGATGTACTTTATTACACAAAGATCTGGTGGCTGAGTTGTGGGCATGCCTTCTCGAGAGTTTGGAGTCTTCTCGAAGAAATTAAAGTTTTTCTAAAAACCAAAACTGAAATTTTGGATGAGTGGGACATATTGGAGGATAAGAATTGGTGCATCTAGTCTGTTTTTTTCACGGATTTACTCGAGCACTATAATAAAATGAACAAGAAGTTACAGGGAAGAAATCAATTTATAGATGAAACTTGGGGCAGTTTGAGGTCTTTTAAAACTCAATTGTTTATATTTTTTAAATGTTTGGGAAAAAATGATTTGACTCATTTTCCAAGACTTAATGCTATGAGGCCTGCGAGTGAAGAGAGGCAATGTTTGCCTCCTCATATTTATGTGAACAGGCCTTTTCAGTAATGAAATTCAGAAAAAATTCAATAAGAAACCGATTGGCAGACGAGAGTCTATTTAATTTATTAAAAGTCGCATCCTCCCAGCTGGAACCAGATTTTGAGGAAATTATGTCAAGTCAGAAACAGATTCATGCTTCCCGTACATCTGGAAAATCTTAAAATCATAATAAACGGTATCTTATAAAATTTTCATGTTGTTTTAAAATATTACGTAATATAACTAATAAATATAAAGCTTAAACCGAACTTTTAATTGAACAGCAACCCCAAAATTTTTTAATGAATGACTCTCTATGTTTTTTTTTTTAATTTAATGGCCCGCCGCAAGATTTTTTTCTAATTTATTGGCCCGCCACCCAAAAAGTTCGCCCATCACTGGTGTAAACTAAGGCTAGTATTAGCACGAGACAGCAAGAGTATTATCATGAGACATAAAGATAGCGAAGCGAATGCTTGAAAAGGAATCGTAGAGCGAAGCATATCAAAAAGGGGATCCATAGAGTAGCTGAACTGCTTTGATGTTCCCCTACATTAATAATAATGTTAAGAATAGTTACGGAGAAATCAACAGTGCATAATTGATACCAGCGGTCGCTGGTGTTAGATTAGGGAGAACAGGTCACTAGTTTTGCATGTTTATACCGCTTTGTATAGATTATACCGTTGCAATGCCTGCCATAGTTCGTAAGATCTGCAAACTTTTGGGGCCTCAGACTCTAAGAAAAGCAACCCTCTCACTGAAGCGAACTTAGTCTCCAAGTCATAACAACTTCTGCAGAAATCATTATACGTCCATTTGTCGGCATGAAATTTGCAATCTTTTCTCTATCATACTGAGGTTATAAAAGTCTAATTATCGTTTAGGTTGTTCAAACTTTTAGAACATCTGCTCTATGCAGTCTTCCGTAAAGCGAATAAATTACTTTCGATCATCCACTATGTAATTTGATTAATTTGTAAAGAGTTCAATTCTTTTCCCCATAAATAAATGTAGCAGTAGTTTTACCAGTTGCTAGATAAGCAGAAGTGTTTTTGTTAAAACTTTGTTCTACTTGTTAGTCATGATACAAGGTTTCAGGAATTTAAAACTTTGAACACTAGCTTCAACCTAAGTATGTTTATATGTGCCTGCATACATAAGCATATTGTAAGATAATTCTATTAACCTTCACATAAAATTCTTATAATTGCATATTGCATACTTGTTCACATTAGACAGACAACGTTTTTTTTCTAAAGAATTTTTTATATTTAATAAAAAAATCGTTACATTTTAAATTTATTTCCAAATAAATTAATTTCATAATAAAAACAATTTTCACTTTAACAATTAATTCACCTTGATAATGAAATACTTATTGAACTACAAAAAACAACCAGTTCACTAGCAGAACTGTTGTGGTTTGTTGTTGTGTTGTGTTTGTTGTGGTTTTTGTAGATTACGCATGACTTGAACGAAAAAATGTCAAACACGCATTAGTAGTGTTGCCATATGAATAATTGACTTGTATTTATAAACTTGAACATTCGCTATTTCTAGTTGAATGTTTTTTTTTTATTTTATGCGAGTATTTACTCCAAGGTCAAGTTGAAAAACTTTTTGTTAAAGTGTCCATTTTTTAAGTGTTTCATTTGTGACACAATTTAATTGCCTTTTTTTATGACTTTTAGTTTGAAGTTTTGATTTGGTTTTTAATTTATTGAATTTCCGCACAATCAAAGTCATCATTAGAGTGTTTTATTAGTTTATGTTTATTAACACCATTAAATTATATATGCGTTTATTAATTAAAACACTATTGTGTTTATTGCTGCTATTTAAATAACCTCTTTCACTACTGACTCTCATTAAGAGGCTAAGCGTATTAGTGTAAGCTTATGTGTACTTCAGCTAATGATTAATCTAAAACTTCTTAAAAAGTAAAATTTAAAAAAAAAAAAGTTAATTTTTCATTTTCATGAAATCCTAAACAATTAAATTGTTATTTTTACAGTAAATTTACAAGCTTTGTCAGAAAACCGAAAAGTATTCAATGAACTTTAAATTTTACTTATATATTCATGATTTAATCGGTTTCGTGTTCCCTAAAATGTCTGCTATTAGATAATAATTATTAATTGAAAAATTCTGACAAAGTTCGATTAAATAAGATCCTTCTAAATTATAAAGTTAGGAAAATTTTCGTATGCTGCCAAACATATAATATTGTTACGTTTATTCTTTTAATAAACGTTTTATTATATTGAGCTCTTTTATTGCAAAATAATAACATAGTACTTTAGAGTTTTAAAATAAATTAAACGATTTATTTAGTTTGAATATACACAAAATAAAGACGATGCTAACTTAACCACTGTAAAGCCGTAAAATATGCTTTATTATTTTGTTGTGTTTTCTCAACTATATAAGCAAGTGGTGCTTATATAGTTATTTACAAGAATATTCTGCTTTAACATCACCCAATATTGTTGTTGTTATTATCCTTAAGTGCAGACGGCCGCTTGGCTGTGTGTTTTGTTTTTGCTCTGTGTATTTCGTGGAGTTTCTTAAAAGCATGTTGTTGTTGTCTTATGTGTATAAGATTTTTTTTAGAAAACTATGCAGTTTGTAAAATACACAATAGGTCATTTCGTTTACTTTTTTACTGATAATTATTTTCTTTGAGAACTTAAACAAATCATCTTTGTAGCAATATACAGTGATACTTTTTCATCTGTCAGAGGATCAAAGGGTCAAACCCGCTGGAAATGTTCGAAATCTAACAAATTTTGACTGCAATATTGATCCCAAATTCCCATGATCAAATCAGATCCCAATTTTTTTAGTTTTCCCTCAGACCCGATAAATTTAGGTGATGGAGTTGTCGGTGATCACTTTCGGTTTTCCTGTATTACTCAATGTGATGTAATGTTAACGTGTTTTTCAATAAAATCAAATACTATTGGGCCTGATAATATACACCCGAAATTTTTGAAAGTGCTTTTGCCTCTGATTCTTCCTTACGTCACTTATATTTTTAATAATATTATCATGTCATCGACGTTGCCGTCGATATGGAAACATGCGAAAATTTAATCTCTGCCGAAGGCCAATTGCCATTCTTTGTTTGGAGAGAATTTTATTCCAACAAATGTTGTCTTACATTAACGGCAATAATCTACTTTCCAGTGTGCAATCTGGTTTTCGTCAGAACCATAGCTGTATTACTGCTCTTGCAGAAGTAATAGAGAACATACGACTGGAACTGGAATGTGGAAATATATGTTTTTTAGTGCTTCTAGACCACTCTAAAGCATTTGACACTGTGGATCATGACATATTACTAAGAAAATTAAATTTTTTTTTCAGATTCTCAGACACATCGGCCAAGCTAATTAATTCATATATATCGAATCGCACACAGTCGGTTTTGTGAATAAAGTATGGTCGAACAAATTGTCACTTATCAGAGGCGTGCCACAGGGGTCTATTCTTGGTCCACTATTACTTTTAATATATGTGAATGATTTGCCGAAGGTGCTTTCAAAATGCAACATCCACCTATATGCAGACGATGTGCAAATTACGCTAGGTACCCCAGTTGAAAATGCTGCCAATGGCGTATTGCATTTAAATAACGAGTTGAGGACAATTTATCACTGGGCTTGTGCAAACGGACTTTGCTTGAACCCTTGTAAATCTAAATGTATTGTAATAGGCAGGAAAAGTTTAGCATCAACTTTTTCAGGTGAAATTGTTTTAAATGACGAGAATATCGAAATTGTTAATAAGGCAAAAAATCTAGGCATAATTTTTAACAACTAATTGACATGGTCGGACCATGTAAACGCTCTGGTCGGACAAGTGTATGTAAAGTTACGGACTCTCTGGACCACACAGTTTTTCACTCCATTACGGATAAGAATTTTGCTCGCCAAAACATACTTAATTCCAACTCTGATGTATGGATGGGAACTATTTGGTAATTGCGACGCCATTAGTAACAGAAAACTGAATGTTCTTTATAATAATATTACTAGATATGTCTATAGTTTGCGTAGATTTGACCATGTTTCATCTGTTTTAAATAATCTTTACGGGGTTAGTTTTGAAAGTCTGATAAAGATCCGTACTTTAGTTTTTTTACACAAAATAATATACACAAAAACCCCTAGATATTTGTTTGAAAAATTACGTTTTTCCCAATCGCCTAGAAACCGAAATATTATAATACCTCGACATCAACATCTAGTGTCTGAGTGGCAATTTTATTTGTATGCTGCTCGCATTTGGAATAGTCTTCCACCATATCAACAACAAAACAGCAACGCTAATAGCTTTTTTAAATTTTTATTTACTTTTTTTGGATGATTTCTAGTTATACATTTATTTATTTATAAATATTAAACTTATTTAAAAATATTGTATTTGTTTTTTGTTAATTTTGAGTATAACGCGGTGCGTTCCTGTACTATAATTATAAGATTTAGTCTTGTTGTGCAGGAAATAAACAAATAAATAAACAAACAAACAAACATATGCATTAAAAAAAGTATCGAAAAACCTTTTCAAATTTTAAGTCATGCTATATTCTACATTCTCTATACCTCTTGCCACTAAAAGTAGTGAACTTTTTGTCGGAAATTTAGTTTGTGGCTTGCAGAGTGCCAAGGAAAATCAATCAAAATCCACGAATCCAAATGACTACTCTTCAACGTGTAAAAATGTAAATTAGTTTATAGTAGCTTCGGCAAGTTTGAAGAATAATAATTTTGCTCTGTATAGAAAAAGCTATATTTTTTATAATAACACAATTCCCGATTTTGATGAAAATGCATGTTTAGTACAATTTTACTCATAAAATTCAATATTTCTAATATTGTGCTTGGCAGAAGAGGTATCCCAAACTCCATAACTTTCTGGCATTGAACGTTGAGTTCAAACAATTTTGTGGTTTCTGGACGCTGGAGTTATATGCTCCTCGTTTACTAATCTGTGAGTTCTGGAAGTTGTCAGGGCGTCTGTAAATATGGTTTCTTTCTACCCTAGAAACCTACTTTAAACACTGACATCAACATTTTTTAAATACACTCACAGAAATTACTCCTTAATTTCAAATCCAAAATATTAATCTTCTGGCATTATAATTTAAATATGACTTCTGGCATATGATCGCCATGCCTGGCTCGCATGTAGTCTAATCAGGATATAAAATTTTCAATATTATATATCGGGAATAACGCAGCGAATGTTGTCCTCTAAGCCGTCAAATGTTTCGGGGTTATTGGCAAAGACTAGCGAAAATGGTTTAGCGGCGTAAAATCACGCGATTTTTGAAGGCCGATTCACTGGCCCGAAGCGTGACACAATGGGTTTGTATCATGGGCTGTGTGACTTGTTATGCCGTCTTGTTGAAACCACAGCTCCTGTACATCATGGCTGTTCAATTGATGAACGAAAAAGTCAGTAATCATCGCTCCATAGCGATCGCTATTGATTGTAACATTCTAACCATCATTGTTTTTGAAGAAGTACGGACCAATGATATCGCTTATGAAATTGAGATCAACAGTAATCTTGTTTTGGGCTCAACTTGCACATTTTGATTTTCAAATGCCAAACCAAACTAAAAATAATTTCCTGAATTCAAATAAAATTGAGCTTCATCGCTAAAAAATTTTCTTTTTTAAAAACGGGATCGGGTATTTCGAATAGAATCATGATTTTCAAAATAAATTTTTACAATTTGAAAACTTTGAAAACGTTGTTTACGTATCTGTCTATTCATGTTGAAATGACAAACCAAATTAAACATAAATCACTAAACAACTGATAAAGTAAACGCCAGTTATAAAGGCTTGCCAACTTAAAGTCCTATACCTCTGTAAAAACAACTTTTATGTGTTGCCAACTTAAAGTCCTATAAACAAAAACAACTTTTATTTATCTGCCACTTTGCTAAAACAATAATTTTTTGGATTTTAATCACTGAACACATTATCGTCTTTAAAATAACAAATCTTCTATTGTTATGAGACAAAACTATTAAAATACTTTCAAGGTTAAAAAATAATTAAATTTTGTATGGACCTAAGAAAACAAGAGTAATATTTTTTGAAGATAATGATATTTAGCATGATATACGTTATACTACGCTTTCTATGTATACTACATGCAATCAATATTTGTTTATTTTTATAATTAAATAAACTAAGAAATATAACTTTTTATGTTTTAATTTAATATAAATATTTCAACTCATAAAATTATATAAAATTATAAAAATATTAATAGCAGTTTTTGGTTTTTATGTTAAATGAATTAAGTTTGTATTATGTATAAATTAATATTTATACTGAGGTTAAGCAAAGAATTATTAAACAAAAATTTTATAAAATTAATAACTTTGCAATGAATTCACCACGCCCTGTATACATCGCTACACCCATCATAATTAAATAAGATAAATATTAATCAGTTGAAATATAGAAATATTCACTGTTATATTATCATTTAATAACTCGTTATTGTAGTCTGTGAAATGTGAAGTCCTTAAATCCTCAAGTTATTTTTAATTCTATATCTTGTATTTGAAAGAAAACTCGATATGTTTAAGGACACAAAACTGTGCTTTTGTAACTCTCTAGATATAAAGATGTTAAGGGAAGGTGGGGGGACGTACAAAATTTCTCTTATAGTTTACGGCTATTAATAGGTTCACACATAAACAAAAACGGACAACAAGCATGATCGTTGTTAGAAAAAAAAGACGAATGAAAAAGGGAGCGACAAATTAGGTAAAAAGAGACAAACGAAAAAGGAGAGAGAGATGCAGGCAAAAAGGACAGAGAGTGACGAACGCAATAACACGAAGGGAGACACGAACTATATAAACACAACTGACAATAGAACGCAACTAGTACGAAGAGAAACACTGAAGATGGCAAACGGCTGAAACCGGTTTGTTCACAAACCAAATTTGACGAGGGTCGACGGAAAACCGTACCCAAATAAAAGTAATTTTAACCCCGTCGGAAAATCCAAGCACATATATTAATTAATTACTTATTGGGGTACCATTTACATCCGTACTTCACCTCTAAGCAGTTCTGTGTGAAACAGCACTTTTTGGCTAAACAACTTTAAACAAAATTACATAGTGTCATCTCGATTCTACATCTCCAGATGTAGAATAATTTATAAATACTTTTTATAGCTTTATCTGTACCGCCCTATTATAGCTTCACTCTCTGTTTTAAAAAGCACTTAACTATTATCGTAACCGAAGAGTCTCGATATTGATATTGTTTAATGATTATTAATTACTTTAACGAGGATTAAGGGCTATTCCTTTTCCCCCTCCTCTAATACAAGACTCTGTTTAAAGCAGCAATTTATGCTTTGTATAGCCAACATTATATTTAAATACAGTCGAGCAGGTAAAGGATTATTAATTATTAATAATAACATTGTGTGTGGGTCCATGATCTCCTCCTATACCACGGCGATATTGTTTTTAAACTGCACTTTATTCTATTGCATAGTTGCCTTCTTTAAATATATTCTTCGATATTCTTAGAATATCGGCACCTATTGCTTTATGAAACACTAACATCAATTTTAGATAAATTTCCTGCCCGCCGGGCAGAGTCGAATAATTTTGTTTTTATATTAAAAATGTCATAGAATGATAAAGGAAGTAGTGTAATAACTAGTTCCTGATGTTCAAGATTTCTCTTATGCTACATCTTCAATCTTTTCCTTTAAAACATAACTTGCGGCTAATAATTAATTACTTATTGGGTACCTTTCCCCACCGTACTTTACCTCTAGGCTTTTGTTTGAAACAGCAGTTTTTGTGTAAGTAACTTTAACCAAAATTAGATAGTGCCACCATTGTAGTTCTCTAAATGTAGAGTAATTTATTATTTATGTGGCGTCATCTGTATCGTTATCTTTGTTTTAAAAAACCACTTAGCCATTATCATAACTGAATAGTCTTGATATTGATGTTCTCCACATAATGTTTAATGATTATTAAATTTGTTGGTGGTGAGTACAGGGTATCCATTTTCCCCCTCTTATAAAATTAGGTTTTTGTTTAAAATAGCATTTTATACTCTGTATAGCCAACATTATATTTGAATATATGTGGAGCAGGTGAAGGATTATTAATAATAAGTTTGTGTGTGGGGTCCATGGTTTCCTCCTATACCATTGCAATACTGTTTTTATTCTGTTGCACATTTGCCTTTTTAAGATTTAGACATTCTTTGAGTACTAGCAGCTGTTGTTTTAAAATGCACTTATGTCAAATTTAGATTAACCTCCCATTGTAGTTCTTTGGATATAAAATATTTAGTAGACACTTCAGAGTTAGGAGTACTTTCTATCTCTCCATCCGCCGGGCAGTCTAATAATTTTGTTTTTATGTGAAAATTTTCATAGATTTATAAGGGGAGTAAGGTAATAGCTGCCTCCTGATGTTTACATATTGTTACGGATGTGTCTTGCTAAAGTTTTAAAATAAAATAATTAAGCAATAAAGCGAGCTACTGGCTATGTTGTTTATGAACTGCGTGGCTTGCTAAGAAAACTTATGGTACAACAACAAAATTTCTAGTTACAAACTGCTTAGAAATTTTGTACACGCGAACAACAACAATTTGATATGCTGTTTATTAACTGCGTCGCATACAAGATAAAAACAAATTTCTTCTGTTTACTAACTGCGTAGAAATTTTATACGCGTAAGACAACAACACACATGTAAGCTGTTTACCACCTGCGTAGTTTTCTATGAAACCTTTTCAAGAGACATCAAAAAATATCTTAAAATAAATTCCAAGAAGAAACTTAATCAATATAAAAACAAAAACAACTATAAACACAGACATACTGGCGCCTATACATTGAATAAACAATATACAACAACCTTTTTTATTTTTATTAAATACGTACTAATCTGTTAAATGGTCTTTTTAAATTAAATGTTAACGATTTATGTTTTCGATATTTCGCTCTCCTGTAGAAAGCTTCTTCAGGAAATTATTTTTTTGTTTCTGTAAAATATAAAAAATAATTTCCTGAAGAAGCTTTCCACAGGAAAGCGAAATATCAAAAAAATAAATCGTTAAAATTTAATTTAAAGAGACCATTTAAAAGATTAGTACATATTTAATTATATACAACAACAAAATGTGATACAAAGGGAGTAAAAGATTCTTAAATTTTCTAGACTTTTAATGGACAAATATAAAAGGGCATCGTCTGAGTGGATAGTCAGTCAGTGTAAAAATAAACAAAGTGAAGCAAACACGCGCATCTTAAGTAAATTGTTTTGTAGTGTCAATTTTGTATAGTTAAAGTAAATAAAATTGTTATTAATTTAAAAACTCTAAAAACTGGTGTTATTTATTTTGCAATAAAGAACTCACAAGAAAACGTTTATAAAAAGTATAAAAGTAACAATATTTTATTCTTTGTTAGAATTTGTTTTTTGCGATAAAACTGCCTTATACGTAATAATTGCGTTAACTTTCTTAATTTCTCCTTATTTTCTTGACACTATTAATTTGAAATGAGTTCCGCATAAGAAATTGTGACTTTGCTTAAAGGTTATTAAATATTTCTGTAGTTTAATTAATTTGACTTTCAGTTAAGGCCTCGTATTTGCATTAATTATAAAATTCTTTTGATTTTAAATAATAACAACTTTCTCTATTGTAGATTTTATACAACTGAAATGTATGACAACTGTTTTTAAAGCTAAAATTAGATAAAACATTGAATATGATGAATTCGATACAACACCTGAGCTTTTACTTTTGTGCCAACCTTGAAAATTAATTATTGTTTTTTTTATTTAATATTAAAGCGTTACATCCTGATAAAATGTAAAATATTAATTGCAAACATTTAATTTTAGCTTGTCGTAATTTTAATTATAATATTTTTATTTCTGTTTGGGTTAAGCTGTTAATACACCATCAAGTTAAGTTCTAATTAGCTTTTCGGTAAGACATTAATTTTTTTTATTAATTTTAAATTCAAATACCTTTGTGTGAACAATTAAAATCGCTGCGATCTATCTGTGATTGATCGATGTGTTATGATATTCAAGAGAACATCAAAAAGCAACAGCAAATCATTTACTTAAAAAATTGATTCATTTCAAATCAGTCACAACATTTATTTCAAAAAATGTTTCTACAAATACGGACAGACTTTAATAAAATGATCAATAAAAATACAAATTCAAATAAATCATTATATTGAAATTAATTTTGATAGCAAAATTAATTTTTTATGTAATAAAAAAATTTTTAGTGAAAACATTATGCTTCCAAAATTAGCGCAAGATTTTTAATCTTATGAGAAGATGCAAATTATATTTCTTTTAACTGAAATTCTTTTAAACCATTTTATTAACTATTTGCTTTTTTCATACCAATTACCAATTGTATTAAGGATACAAATAAAATAAAATTAAATTTTTATATCATAAACTTACCAATTATATCTAAGTAGCCATATCTGTTGTGCTGCGGTACTCGATGTCCAGATGTAGATAACTAAAACTATTTTATATTATCGCCTATATGTTTCTTATTCTACACTTTCAAGCAATTATTTAAGACAACACTTTATTCTAAGAGCGATCTAAATTTATTTTGAATATCTATGTTAAGTATCTGCCTTAAGGTCCTATAACATCAACCTTTAACTTACGGCAACCTATTTAATTTAGATTACAGCTCCCAAATAATAAAGAAAAAGAATAACTTGATATAAAGAATATCCATGTCCTTATAAAATATGGTGATTTCCTAGATGGACTTCTTGTTCTAGACAATTGAAGTCTGAGTTCCCTAAGGAAGTACCTTAAACCAGTTTTATAACCGTTGAGATCTGGCTAAGGCAATGAAGAATTAAGATTACTGGGAAAAATTTTATACACATTTATATTTACATTGAGCAAAGACGCTTACCCTTCTGTTAGAATAAATAAACAAATTATACCTCACACATGGAAGTAAAATAGCTCGATATATATTTTGACAGAAGATTGACATTTGAAACTAAAAGCAATTCGATTTACTGAATGATTAGCAGAACCTCGACCCTAAAACTAGATTAAAAATATGTTCTCGTATGAGCGTCAGATTGCGATGCTAAGACAGTATGGTGCATAGAGTCCAGTTTAAGGACAATGCCTCTTATCAAATCTCGAAAAAATTTAAAGCTACCAAAGCAAAATACTACGAATGATAACTATAGCCTGCTGTTATATCAAAACAGAAATCGCGAAATATTTAAAAACTATTTGAAAAAGTTAGAAACACATTCAAACCTGTTAGAGCACAACATTTTATACAATCATGGTTACATCTAACTAAGAATGTGAGTTATCGTTTCTTTGATCGAATTAAAAAAAAATTTCTGAATATTAGCCATAGTTATATAAAAATTCGTCCGTGCAATCACGCCTTTATTTTCCGAAAAGCGACAATAAAATGTATAGTGTAGTTCTTTAAACATAGGAAAAATAACATTATCCAAATGATTTGTTCAAGCTTTCAGTAAAAAAAAGGAAACGAAGCGGCCCACTGTGCATTTTATCGACTGCGTAGTTTTCTAAGAAAACTTATAAACATTGAGTTATTTTATTGCATAATAATAACACAGCACTTTGGAGTTTTAAATTAAATTAAACGATTTATTTACTTTTAATACACACAAAAAAAACACGATGGTAACTTTATTATAAAATCATAAATTAATTTCCTGAAGAAGCTTTCCAATGAAAAGCGAAATATTGAGTTTATAAATGTTAAATTTATTTAAAAAGACATATAAAAAAGATAAATACTTATTTATTAAAAAAGAAACGAGGTCGAATAAAATATAACAAAAAAAAACAAGATTTTATTAATAGCAATATTTGAATGAATATCAATGAAAAATATTTTTTGCTATATGAAAGAAACTTGTGATAGAAAAACTAATCTACCGTGACGCGAGTGGAAACACAAAATTTTTGGATCTTTTCGTTTGATACGTAGGTGTATAGAGTTGGCATTCCAACTCGGTAGCAAGCGGCGTAGAGTTGACCATGAGAAAAACATGGATTTTCTAAATGCAAACCGGCAACTTACATTGTGCCTTATGTCGTGCATCTCGCTCTTTGGGTGTTGCAGCAACTCTTGAAGTGGACGCTCTGACTCGTTCAGTTTCCCGTTGTGTGTCTCGCTGTTCGAATGTAGCAGTAGATCTTGAAGTGAACGCTCTGATTGGTTTAGTTTCCCGTTGTGTGTCTCGCTCTTTAGGTGTTGCAGCAGATCTCTTACTGACACTTGTCGCACATATGATCTTCTGATTGATCTGGTTGATCTTACAATGTTGGTTATTTTGGTGGCATTTCAAAAACGTCTTAGAATTCAAAGTTTGGTGACAAATTAGTCGTCCATGAAGGCAATAATAAGACAAAATACATATGCAATCTCTCGAACGCATTTGGCTGCCAAGTAAACAACTTGCTTTTTTTGTTTTTATAAAGAGAAGTAGCACTTCAGGCAACAATCCGTGTTTAGTCAAGTACCGTGCTACATACATTTAGGAAAGGGATAGAGAAAAGATGCGACAGGTGGTGAAAGTAGAAGGATAGTTATGGAAATTAACTGTCGTATAAGACAGCTCAGTGACCAACGACCATGCATTCATCACTAAGCAGCCCCACCGACAGTAAAATTTTATTTTTGTAATGAAAAAAAGCCAAGACCTTTACTGGGAATCGAACCCACAACCCCCAGTCATGTAAGCTGGCACACTAGCCTACAGGGGCACCTATTTTTGACGTACGTATTATTTCCTTATGGATATTCGCAATGAATGCAGAATAAAATATTTTACTCATGCTCAAATTTTCATATGAGTGTTCACAGTCAACACTAGCCAGGCAGTGGTGTGCACGCACGCAGAATTGAATTAGACAATCACTGTATCGGATAATTCGTGAGAAAAGGAGGATTTGATATTAAAATTACTCATCAATTGCACTGCCACGCTGAAGCGATTACATAAAACTCAATTGTGTAATTTTGCATGATGCAGCGCCTATAAACAAACGAAGAATATGCACTATGACGTTCAGCATTGAATACAATTCGAATGAAAATGCTTCTCCGTGTCAAATTGATTGCACCGGATAATTCCCCCCGGGGGCATATAAATATTGTCTTTATAGAATATTCCACTATCTAGACACAGTGCAACTGGGGGAAAAAGGGAGCCCAGTCCCCTGAAGTCAGACAGGGAGACAACTGGAAGCTCCACTTTATTTCCACGGGGATCAGTGAACCCGGAGAGTTCATTATTTTTCTCTTTAGACATTTAATAGTTCTCTGACTGATCATTGAGGTTGGTCCCTATATGGGAGTATCGTGGTGGTTGTGGTTTCGAGGCCCCATAACAGGTTTGTTTAATATGGTAGCCAGGATCATTTCACTGATAACGACACGCAAAGTGAATGATTAGAAAGTCTCCAACTCTTTAGCAAGGTGTGATGGTTTCCAGCCCTGTCCTGGAATCATTAAAGTTGCAACTAGGTGGTTGCAACTAGGACGTTCCAAATTATACAATAGTGGTTTGTCCACCATCTGATTAAAACTATATAGCCAGGTGTGGATGTAAAAGAAATCACACTCTGCACCGGATAATTCCTCCACGGGGGCACATCTATCGGTCTTTATAGAATACTTGACTATCTAGACCTGTGCTGCTGGGGGTGTAAGGGAACCCAGTCTCCAGAAGTCAGCAGGGGTACAACTGTAAGCTCCACGTTATTTCCACGGGAATCAGTGAGCCCCAGAGTTCCACTATTTGTTTCTTTAGGCATTTAGCTGTGCTCTGGCTGATTATTGAGGTTGGCCCTTTTGGGAGTATCGTGGTGATTGTGGTTTTGTTTTATGGTGGCCAGGGTCATCTCGCCTTTAATAACACCCACTGGTGAATGATCCAGATCCAGTGAGCATGCTAGTCATGTGTTCTGGATAGGAACTGGATAGTCTCCAGCTCTTCAGCAAGGATTAGTGGTTTGCAGCCCTGCTCGGAAACCGCTGAAATTGCAACTAGGAAGGACCTGTTGCTAGAATTAGTCTTCCGCCTCCTAGGGCGTGTGTAACGCTGCTTTTCACTCACAGTGGTTTGACCACCATCTGATTAAGGCCCACGGCCAGGTGCAGATGTAAATCTTATCACGAAATGCACCGGATAATTCGTGAGGAAAGGATAATTTGTGATATTAAACTTACTCACCAATGCCACAGCCACGTTGAAGCGATCACATAAAACTCAATTGTTTAATTTTGTATGATGCAGTGCCTATAAATAAACGAAGAATATGCACTATGATGTCCAGCATTGAATACAATTCGAATGGAAATGCTTCTTCATTTCACCAATAACTAATCACTGTCAAAGTCACAATCACAATTTGGTATTATTAAGGAGAGTAAAAATCACTAATTATCTATCTACTGCCGTCGAAATCAGATTTATGCTGTAGCGATCGCATAAAACTAAAATGTTTAATTTTGTATGATGCAGCGCCTATAAAAAAACGAAGAAAATTGACTCATCAATAATTAATCACTGTCAAAGTCACAATTACAATTTGTTATTATTGAGGACAGTAATCAGTTTTATTGTAAGGCCAACGAAAAAACTATGTTGCTGTATCACTGCTGCTCCAATGTTTTGATAGAATCAGAATCAACGAACTTAGGCGTGCGCAGCGTATATAACAGTGCTTTAAAAAAATTGAGATACAGCGCCATCTAGTGGCGAGTTACAGAAAAATTGATAGACTAAATTGTGCTCTTTTTTATCTCAATGGTTATTTTTCACATTTTTTCTTCTTATTGGTATCGCCAAATGAAATCTGGAAGTTTTTCTCATAGCACGAAAATATTTTGCGTTGATTAAGAGATTATATTTATAATACGCATATAAACTATCTAAGGTTAGTAAATGCGAAGAAGGTTGCTGACGGATGTACCGATACAGAAAAGGCTACCTTACATTCTGCTATATTATTTGGTTCTTAGTAAAAAATAGTAAAATTGTTAGATTAATAATTTCAAAAATGTCAAAGAAAAATATCACATTGCCAAATAGATTTTCGATATGTTATTATTTTTAATAGTCTTGGTTTTTAGCTTGGTAATAAAATAAGATTTTTATATTTATGTTTGTTCTAAATTTTTTTATTATATTTTGTTTACGATTTCAATAAACGCTTGTTACCACTTTTAAGGTGTGTAAACATTTTTATTGAAATTTATTATCTATAATTAAAACAAGAGTTTTTACTTTTATTATTTATTAATAATTTGGAACACTTAACATACCCAGGTAAATGGACATAATTACCCTCAACATAACACATGGGGTCAATGATTTTTTGCATTCAATTTTAAGTTTTTTTTTTTTCAACTTGTCAAGCACGTGCTATTAAGTTCACTAACTTGAACCGTATGCTTAATGCGTTTGAGCATATTTGTATGTTTCTTTATTTAACTACCAAATACTGCTACCAATTCTTGTTTATAAAATTGTTGTTGTACTCATGATTTGCTACTGGAGTTACTGCTATTATATACTATGAATTTTGCGTTTAATTGAAATGAAAAATAAACTAATACGTTAACACCTGTGCGTAAGAAGTCGCACTCATATGTCACGTTAATTTGTAGTTAACATTGACAATGAATACTTGTACAGAAGCAAATAAAATATACTATTTGTACGTGATTTTCTTTTTTTTTTGTGTTGTCTAAATTCAGTTTGAAATTAGTTCTTAATACAGGGAAAATAAACTTCCGTTTAAAAGTTTATTTACAGGGTTGGACATAAATTACTTTGACATTGAGATGTTTTGTTTTTTTTTAATGAAAAAGCAATGACACTTCGAATGACAATTGAGAACGGTTTGGAAATAATTAACATTTATAGTCTATATTCATATCGGGTTTTTCAATAAGAATGATACATAGTTTTGAATTTTAGTTTTTTGGCGTAGTTGTAATGGCAATTGTTACAATGAATTCAATATCTCACGAAAATCACATTAAAATAATTAAAATCCACTATGAAAATGGTGGTTCTGTTAAAGTTACATTTCGTAAAATTCGTGACAATTTCGGATAACATAATCGTCCTTCTAAGACCGCTATTAAGAATTTAGACGTTCAATTTGAGTCGATAGGTTCGATACAAAATGTGCGAACACCAACCTCGCAGCCGTGAGTGACACTGTTTAATCAGATGCAAATTTTTTAATTCCTCGACGTTTTCAACAATTGGGGTTATCCAAAACCACCACATAGCGAATTTTGCGTAGAATTTGACTTTGAAACCTTACAAGGTTCAACTGGTGCAGGAATTGAGGCCGACCGACCATTCACATCGTCCTAGATTCGCTCAATTCTATCAGGAACAACTGGCTGGTATTTCTGATAAAAGTCATTTTTTTGACGAAGCCCATTTCATATGCCAACAAGCAAAATTGCCGCATTCGGTTTTCTGAAAATCCTAGAGCGATTATTGAGAAGCCTTCGCATGCTTAACGGCTCACTGTATGGTGCGCTATGTATTGTGGGCCGTTTTTTTTCGAAGATGAGACTGGAAATGCGGTAACGGTCAATGGATCACGCTATCGCAAGATTCTAACACTTCAGTTTTGGCCTATTATTGACGACGTGGATATTACTGACATGTGTTTTCAACAGGACAGTGCTACATGTCACACAGCCAATTAAACCATCAATTTATTGCAAACCAAATTTCCCGATTGCATAATTTCGCGACAATCAGATCGTGTGATTTAACACCACTGGATTATTTATTAGGGGGCTATGCTAGGGACAGAGTTTATACGGAAACAATCGAATTGATTTCAGCTTTAAAACTCTAAATCCGTGAGGTAATTAACGAAATAGAACCAACATTTTTGCCAAAAAGTGATTAAAAACTTTGATGAAAAGATTGACTCCGTTCAATAATTAGTTCTTCGTTGCTGGTTTGGTGACTTTTGAGATTATGTTATCGTTAATTAATTCGGTTTGCCCTGGCTAACCGCGTAAAGAAAATTGACTGCCTGTTCTTAGCGCCTACCAGATTACGCAGGTGGACATATTTTCGATATTTATAGTTATTACGTCGTTTTCTATCTGAATCTACTCCGTAAGGTTTATGAATTCAATATTATTTTACATCTACATTTCGAAGGTATTGAAAAAAGACCATTCAGTGAAGCCGCGCTTTATTTTGCAGGTAAGTATTAATCTGAGATCGACAGGTGTCCAAAATTTGCATTCTAAAGGCTGAATTTTCGTTTGACCATGCATTCTTAACGTATGAAGTTGCATCGTGTTTGAAAGTGTAATTTGATATATTTAATAAGCGTCCTTCCGTACTATCACCAGGAGTAGGTATATGTCGAGCTTTCAGTAAATGTCGTAGTAAATTTGTGCCCCTGTAGGCTGGTAGGTAGTGTACTAGCTTATCAGTCCGGAGGTTATAGGTTCGATGCCCAGCAAAGACCCTGGCTATTTTTACTAAAAAAATAAAAATTGACTGTCGGTGGGGCTGTTCAGTGATGAAAGTATAGTCACTGGTCACTGTGTTGTTTTATACGACAGTTAAATTCTGATAACAAGGGCCTTCTAGAAATGATAGCTGCTCCGATAGGCTAGTATGTAGTGGTAGGTAGGGGTGGTTGTTTTCACTACAAAAATAAGAGCTTGAAGGCTATGCAACTATCCTTCTATTTTTACCACCTGCCTTAGCTCTTCTCTATTCCTTTTCTAAAGAATGTAGCAGGGTTGTGACTAACTAGGCATTGTTGCCTGACGTGGCAAAAAAAAATGTCGTATTAAATTATATTTTATTAAAAGTCACTTAAAGCTAAAATGAAGAGATTATTAATTTTGGTGAATGTTTTATGTAGATGTGATGGTGTTGAAAGTTATTCCTCGTTTAAAAACTTTCGCTTTTTTCTTTTAATTCTAAGCAATCAGACAATTTTAAGTTTGTTTTATTGAGAGTGTTTGGACATCCATAATTGAAGCTTAAAGTAATTTTCAACAAGAGTGATGCCCCGTGAATTACGAAAAAGTTGTAGCATGCGATAACAATAATATTTGCAAGAACATATCAAATAACTGAATATGTGTGTATGTGAGCATGAATCTAAGATCTTATGTATTTTTAATTCTGTGATTTTTGATTTATTTTTTATTGTCTGTATGTGTATTATGTCGAATGAGTAGTTTGGTTGTTTGATTTTATGTGACAGATTGATCAATAATCGGCAGGCGGATGGTCATTAACTTAAAGTTCATGTAAAGCCTTAACAAATTTAGTTATTTCATTGTTCAATTATTTTTCTTACAATGCACTTGTTAAATGATTATACTTTAAAATAAAATGTTTTTAGTTATATTCATTAAATTGGACACACCTTATTAGTGTGCATTCTCTTACATTCGATAATAACAAACGAACTTTGGCTTGAGATTTTTACAAAACACAATTACTTTATAACTTTCGTGTTTACTAAATCTAAGTTTTAAATGTTGTTGATTCAAGTTTTAAGTTTATAAAGGAGGTGGGTGAGGTTTAGTTAGTTTAATAATTTAAAATAATTGCAAAAATAGCTCTCATCAAAATGTGCCAAATATAAAGGCCAGTGTTTTTACAACATGACAGAACCCTTAATTTAAATTAAATTAAAAACGATTTAAATTTCTCGGAATCATTTTTAATTTAAGTCATGTTAATTTGTGCTCGATATGTGTAATTTTTTTGAAAGACTTCTACAAATTTAACAAAATCAAAGCAAAAAGAATGAGAATAAAGTTGGGATGAATTATTAGACATTTACATACGTGTTTGAGGCGATAACTCTGGCTTGTTTGAACATTGCTTTAATACTTGACAACTGCTTTATATCAGGTTTTTCAACAACAATTGTTTTTCAATTGTGGCAACACCAACAACATGATAGTTTTGACATTTATTTTTTTGACGTGTTCGTAGGAGATGCATTGGCAATTGGTGCAATGATTTCAATTTCGCAGGAAAATCGCATTAAAATAAAAAATATTCACTATAAAAGTGATGGTTCTGTTAAAGTTACATTTCGTAAAATTTGTGATATTTTCGGTCCTTTTAAAACCGCTATTAGAAATTTGCTTGTTAAATTTGAGTCAACAGGCTCGATACAAAACGGGCGAACACCAATGCATGTTCGACAGGGGTCGTTCAAACGAAAAGATCGCAGCCGTGAGCCACAGTGTTGAAGCAGATCCAAATTTATTAATTCCTCTCAATAATTGGGGTTATCCAAAAACCACCACATGGCGAATTTTCCGTAAGGATTTGACTTTCATGCCCTGTACGCTGTGTGGTCTAAAGGTGTGATTGCGCCGTTATTTGTTTTCAAAGATAAGGCTGGAAATGCTGTAACGGTCAATGCATATTATTGACGACGTGGATATTACAGGACGGTGGCTTCAACAGGACGGTGCTACATGTCACACAGCCAGTGAAATAATCAATTTATTGCAAACCAAATTTCTCGAGCGCATAATTTCATGTCAATTAGCAGTTAAGTGGCCAGCCAGATCGTGTGATTGAACACCACTGAATTATTTTTTATGGGGCTATGTCCATTCGAATCGATTTCAGCCTTAAAACTCAAAATCCCTGATGTGATAGGCTCGCCATTTTGCCAAAAAAGTGATTAAAAACTTTCATGAAAAGATCGACATCTGCCAGTGTGGTCGTGGTAGAAATTTGTCAGATATCATTTTTCATTCATAATTGCCGAATTTTTCTCTTCGTAATACAATAAAAATTTTAATCATCTTAATCTAAATTTTTTCAGCCAGGAGAGAGTTATCTTCTACGCGGTCTAGGCAACTGGGCGCCGGCCCATACATGAGAGTTGTATTCCATCCTTGCACGGATATAAATAGTATATATAGTACGAATATCGGATGGAGTGAAGTATCTTTTATATCGTGTTAGAAAACCGAGGCACTTGAAAGCTTCTTTAGAAACCTGAAAAATGTATTTAGTTCATCGAACATCACACTGGATTTTCATACCTCGAATATCAAGAGCTACCGATTCCGTAATATCTATATCACCCACAGTAACCGGTACAGCACTATTTCCGAACACAGATCTATGCGTAAGCATGTAACATTGCATCTTATGGACATTAATTTGACTCTGTTCGCACGACCCTATTCGGAGATCGCCGCGAGTTCGTGATCATTCATATTCCGCCTTTTGGAACTTACCACCAACTCGTTCGATCTATTACCAAATGAATACGAATGAGAAATGGTGCTGTCATTTGCGAATAGGGGTGAATGTTTGACAAAGAACGGGGCCTTGTGGTACCGCTGAATTAATTCTGAACTCTTTTGATGAAATCTCATCTATAACAACTCGCATAGTGCGATTCCTGACAAAACGCGATATAAATCCGGAGAAATTATCATCGACGCCAAAAGCAGATGAGATGGTTGAGGCGCCCCTATAGTAAAAAAATAGGGAAATTCTAATATTGTTCTATTGGGGTTACGGACAACAAGAACAACATAAGCAATAGTGCCTATTTTGCAGTTAATTATTGTATAAGCTTTTTAAGGACTATTTTTTTAGCAAAAAAAAAAACAAACAGGCGCAGATTCGCTGAACAGGACATAAAATTATTCGACTAACGCTGAATAATTAAAATACACACCCCGAATTCATAATTGTTGCAGTAAAATAATTTCCTAAGGAATTATTTCTTGCTTATTTTTCTTCTAGTAGGATATAATTTCGAGAAGCGGTTACGAAATTAAGATTTCGGAAGGCCATTTTAATATATTTTGTTAGGGAAATAATTCCCCATATTTAACTTCAATGTTTTCGGGTATTTAATAAATTTAAAACGTATGAACGCCTTCCTGAATTATATTAACAAAGTTGAATTTTTTTAAAATTAACCTTTTAACGTAGAATTTGTGGTGTGGCTTTTGTGGAACTTGTGGTAAGTCGCACCGATACCTTTATTCAATTAAACGTCTGCTCAAAATAATGGAGTTTCTATTTCGTTTCTCCAATCTTTTCTTAACATATTTTCTATTGCTGTGTTTAGTTGGCATCAAAGTTAACGAAAAGACTAACTCTTAGGAGAATTTTTTTTAGAGTATTTGGCATGAAGCATTCATACAAGTGAAGCACAAATAATTTTCTATATATACAAAGGCAGATAATGGCAGGTTTTATCAAATTCCCTATGATTCAAATGAAACTTAAAAAGAAAGTTTCTAAAAAGTGTAACACGCTCTCAAATAATTCAGACTAGCGTGTAATTCTCTTATATAAAGGTGATTATTTCGGACCCACAGAGTCATTTTGTAGTCCAGCGGAAGCCTGTGAATACTCATATTCATTCCTATTTGTGTTAAAGATATTTGTGTAGGGCAAACGGTTTTTAAAAGCAATTTTCACTGCCGAAATTTTAAAGATTTCGAGCAGTTACATCCTCTTTGATAAAAGACACGTCGATGCCATGCCGGAAGGAAGATTCGTCATTTTCAATTAGCCAACGATATCTCGGAATCCACTAAAAAAATCCAGAAACTAGTTTAAGAAGTCTAAGTTAGTGTTAAAAGCGGCCATTTTTAAGCCACAACCGATTTTTCAGGGATCGCCACCTTCAAATCCGCACGTTTCAAGTCCCTGGATGGAGAGTATTAAAAAATATTCGGTTCTTAAGCAGATGTGAAAACGTCTAATGATAAGTAATTGTGGAAGTGTATATGTGATCTTTAAGATCATTATGTTCGCACACATAGTAGAATCACAAATTTCAGCTTGAAAGACCTAATGTTAATTATCACTCGAATTATTATTTTATAATTCTAAGTCTATAACCGAAAACTAACAATCATGAAATACGCTATCTGAAAGAATAAGTCTTAATTAAGTGCGAATTCGATCAATTGGCAATTTATACTATTTAGTTAGTTATACTATTTAGTTAACTGCAACTGTAACTCTATAACTATCCTTGGTTGTAACACAAAATTTAATTATTTAAAACTTACAAATGAAATGATAATATTGCACAATATGAACAAGCAACACGTTGCTATTTTGTAATCTGACAAACACAATTCAAACCTTTCGTTAAAGGACCAATACAATTCATATTCATTGAAATAAATGCCCACCTTAAAGATAAAATACCAACAATTAACAGAGCAACAACAACAATTGGCATTATAGCAAAAGCAAACAATCATAACAATAACAACTAAAGCAATCAGGAAATGCAACTTATAACAAGCGGTGTCGGTATTAGTCAGTCAGATTTTTAAGTGGCGGCAAGTGTTACTTTATTGTTATTTTTTGTTGCTTTCATAGATGTTGTAGACTTGTTGCAGCTCGTTTGATAAAATCATACGTATGAGTGTGTATGAATGAAATTGTATAAAGCAATAAGTTATAACTAGACATAAAATTTATATTTTTATTTAACAATTTCGGCCATTGGCAATTTATAGTAGAGTTTGAAAATGTTGCACTCAAACGGCTTTGAAATATTGAACTTTGTAGGCAACTTAGGATAGCACTGGCATGTAAGCATGCATAAAGGCTGGTGTGAATATAAGTTAAAGGAGGGTGAACTGAAAAGTAATTTCATAAGATAAACATGTCAAACTTTAAGTCAAACCTTAAGTCTGGCTCCTATCGTCTATTTGGACATAAATCTAACTAAGACAATTCAAATTATAAAATGGATTTCAACTTAATAAAAATAAATTCCTATAAGCTCTAACTGAAATATTATCATAAATTGGAACCTTAACCACTATCAGCAGTCAATTTTTATATTTAAATTGTATACAATGCGTGCTAAGATTTACGTCGGTACCTAGCGTGTGTATGAAATTACACGACGGTGCTCAAACCACTGGGGCGATCTGATGCGTGCGCCCGCGCCCTAGGAAGCCGAAGGCATAATTCTAGCTACAGGTTATTCCTAGTTACAATTTCGGAGGGTTCGGAGTATGGCCAATAACCGCCACTCCTTGCTGAAGAGTTGGAGACTATCCAACTTCTGGTCTAGAACACATGACAAGCATACTCACTAGATCCGCATCATTCACCCACTGTTCTCAGTAAAGGTGAGATGATCCTGGCCCCTTAATCAAATTCATGAAGACTGCGAAAGCACAACCACCACGATGCTCCCGAAGGGCCCACCTCAATAATCAGACGGGAAACAGCTAAAAGTCTAAGAAGTCAAAAAGCTGAATTCTGCGGCTTTACTGATTCCCGTGGAAATATAGTGCATTGTCCAGTTGGCTTCTGCTAGCCTATTAGGGGACCCCCGAAGGCACATGTAATGACGGCGGATTTCCGTCAAAACATATAAATGTGCTCCCGGGGGGTCATCCGGTGACACATTTAATGACGGTGAGAACCCGTCAAGACATAAATGTGCCCCCGGGGGAGGGGGAGACCATTGCATGCAATATCAAATTTCGCCAAAAATTACTGTTATATATATGCATTTATGAACTGAATTGTTATAATAATTGTATAAAAACGAGTAAATAATCTGGCAGCGCTAATAAATAAGTGGAGATTAAAGCATAATGAAATAAACGATTTATTCGGTGATCAACTGCTTTCAAACAATGTTGTTCTAATTCTTGTTTTAACCTCACGACATTACAGTGGCGTGGAGCAAAAAAAAAAATACAAAGCCAACCGCGTGCACAAAATCTAGTATACATAAAGGAAAACGGGAAAACTTAATTGCAAATTTAATTGAACTAGAACATTAATATTTTTGCTGTGTTTAAAATAATTACCTTAATAGGCAATTAATATTTAATAATATTTAAATCATCAATATGATAGAAAGTGCTTCTGAAACACGTGGCACAAGCGATGGGCACAACCTAACCTCAATGACAGCTCCGAACCAATATTATACAACGTTGTTGCCGGAGTTCACACCATCAAGAGATAAATGGGCGGCTTGGAAGCAAAAACTTGACTTACATTTCATGGAATTAAACATCACCGAAGAAAATGCCAGAAAAGTAACATTGCTAAAGTTGGTAGGTACTGAGGCATACGATATACTACACAGCGTATGCAGTCCACACGCGACTATTTCCCTGGCTTACAAAGAATTGTGCAAACTTCTTGATACACATTATATGCCTCCCGTTATCATATTTCATGAAAGAAAAAAATTTCATGAAGCCACAAAAGATTCTAGTGAAAGCATAGCGGAGTGGTACGCCAGAGTCAAAAAGCTTGCTTTAAGTTGTAAATTCGAAAGCAACTTAGACGCTTTTATTCTTAACCAATTTGTGATGGGGCTTCCCGAGAAAATTTTTGAACGAATGTGCGAGGAGGATGAACGGCTGACGTCAGATGAAGCTTTGCGTAAAGCCATGATACTTGAGACAAAACTAGCAGCAAAGAACAACAAGGTCGACACCAACGCTGTTAACTATATCAAGCAACGAGAAATCAAGGGAGAAAGCAGAAGCAGCAACAACTTTAGGCAAAACAACAATTACAACAAAAACAACAATAAAAAAGGGAAAGAAAAAAAACGTATTCCGTGTTCCCACTGCGGTTAGAAAAATCATTCATCCAATGAATGCCGTTACAAAAACAGCACATGCAATTATTGCAACAAAATTGGGCATTTATCATCAGTATGCCGAACTAAGTGTAATAGAATAAATTATGTATCGAGCAATAACAACAAGAATGATGATAATGTTAATAACATATTTAATTCTATTTTCAGTATTAATACGAATGGTAATGTGTGCGAGATGTACTCACTGTCAGTAATTATTGACGGGACCAAGGTTGAAGCAACGTGTGATACTGGTGCGCCATGCATCTTGGTTGCTGATTCATTTTTCAGGAATCAAAAAGGCAAAACTTTGATGAAATGTTCCACACCGTACGTCAATTACAGTGGTAACAAAATAGAGATATTAGGTGAGTACGACGCTTTGGTTTCATATTTAGGGAACACTAGGAAATTAAAAGTTGTTGTTTCGAAATCTAACAATCCACCTTTACTTGGTAGAAGTTTCCTACGCGCTTTTGGCTTCGAATTATTACAAATAAACTCGATAAATACCGAGGGCGACTGTGATAAGATTATTACACAATTTAAACAGAGATATGCGAATGTTTTTAGTAATGTACTAGGCAAATATCGGTTTAGTGAAGTGTCGTTATCTTTAAAGGAGAATGTAACTCCAATTTTCTGTAAACCGCGATCGCTTCCACTGGCCTGGAAAGACAAAATCGAAACAAAATTACGCGACATGATTAAAATGGACATTTTAGAAGTCGTTGATAATTCCGATTGGGGAACGCCTTTAGTGCCAGTTCTTAAGCCAAATGGCGATTTAAGAATTTGCGCAGACTATAAAGTCACTGTTAATAAATATTTAAACGATGTAAAGTATCCCTTACCGCGCATAGAGGAAATTTTCGCATCGCTAGAGGGAGGTCAGCTCTTCACAAAGCTAGACATGTCAAATGCTTACAACCAATTGGTTTTAGACTCTAACTCTCAGCAACTTTGCACGTGGAGTACGCATATTGAAAGTCAAACGTCTTCCTTTTGGCGTCAAAACGGCTGCATCAATTTTTCAGAGAACTGTTGAAAATCTTTTTCGTGGGATTCCACATGTAGTAATCTACCAAGACGATATTACAATCACTGGCAGAAATCTGCAGGAACATTTACAAACATTAGATTTGGTTTTGTCAAAGCTGAGTTCAGCAGGTTTGACTTTAAATGAGACTAAATGTCTTTTTTTTAAATCTGAGGTAACTTATTTAGGTTTTCAAATCGATAAATTTGGTCTTCGAAAAACACCAGAGCGAATTTCATGTATTAAAAACGCACCGGCACCAACTAATGTGACCTAATGGTGAATTATTATTCAAAATTTGTGAGTAATTTTGCTGACAAAATGAAACCTTTATACAATTTACTATCAAAAAATGTCAAATTCACATGGTCAAAAGATTGTCAGAAAGCATATGAACAAATAAAAAAAGATCTTGAATCAGATCAAGTTTTAATTCATTTTAACGCAAACTTGCCGATCATTCTGACCACCGATGCCAGTAACAATGCCGTTGCTGCAGTGCTAAGCCACAAGCTTCCAGATGGTTATGGCAGCTGCTTGTATTCAGCGATGGGCAGTAATACTGTCAGGATTCGATTATGTTATTGAATATGTGAAAGGTGAGCGTAATCACGCCGATGGTTTGTCTAGAATGCCTCAATCGGTCATTGTTGAGGACTATCATGAAAATAGTTACGTAAATCTTATCGATTCAGTAAATAGCATGCACATAAACTTTCAGCACATTGCGAAAGAAACACGGCGTGATCCGATATTATCAAGGGTTTGTGAGGCAATTCAATCAGGCACGCTTCACAATATGAAAAATTCAACTTTTGAACCTTTTCGAAACAAAGTAAATGAATTGAGCGTAGAATATGGTTGCATAATGTGGGGATATAGGTCTGTTATTCCACCAAAATATAGGCAGGAATTATTGCAACAATTACATTCTTCTCACTTGGGCATCGTTAAAACCAAGGCTTTAGCAAGATCGTACATGTGGTGGCCTGGTCTTGATAATGACATTGAAAGGTTAATTCGAAATTGCGTTCCTTGCCAAGAACTTCAGGCTAGCCCCGAAAAAAGCAGATTAATTTCTTGGAAGCCTACTGATTCTGTATGGAGTCGAGTACATGCTGACTTTGCAGGTCCCATCAAAAACCATTATTTATTTATAGTCATCGACTCATTCTCAAAATGGGTAGAAGTTTTCCCCACTAAAGATATAACTTCTAATTTTATTATTGGCAAAATGAGAAACTTATTTGCACAATATGGTATTGTAGACACGTTTGTGTCTGATAACGGACGACAATTTGTCTCAGAAAATTTTCGAAAATTTTTAGAAATCAATGGTGTCAGACATATTTTAACAGCTCCTGGCCATCCTGCAACTAATGGTCAGGCTGAGAATTTTGTAAAAACGTTAAAAAAATCAATTTATGCCAATCTTAAATCTGACAACCACGCTAATTTGGACACTGTAATATGTAGATTTTTAGCAGACTATCGCAATGCAAAGCATTGTACAACAAATGAGACACCTTCATATCTTTTTCTCAAAAGAACGCCAAAAACAAGATTTAGTTTGATTAAACCACCATCACTACAGGATGCAATAATTAAAAGCCAGTACAAAAGTGTTACCAATTACCGGGGGACGCGAAATGTAGAATTTCATAAGGGCGAAAAAGTTTGGGTTCGCAACTACTCAGACCCTAATAAAGCAAGTTGGTCTTCTGCAACGATAAATAAGCAACTTGGCCCAAGAACATATCTTTGCGTTTTAACAAATAACAATCGACAAATTAAACGACATCTTAATCAGATACGAAGTCCAAGACAAAATGTTACAAACAACGACAATTCCACCGTGTATGGCACAGCAGTAGCACGTAATGATGTTGCAGCTTCTACAAACAACGAAATCCCGCCTGAAAGTGATGTGATTCAAGCTGAATCAAACCCCAACTCACACACACACATTACCATCCCGAATTAAGTACACCCTTGCGTCAATTAAGACCGCGTCAAGGTGGTAAGGTAGTTAAGCCTCAAAAATAAAACAATTTACATTATTCATATTCATACGTATATGTCTTATCGTTATAATTGTTTATATTTTTAACACTAACTATAATAAAAACTTGAATTATTATTATTAGCTTTAAGCGATGCATTTCAACAAAAGAGGGGTGCATGTTATATATATGCATTTATGAACTGAATTGTTATAATAATTGTATAAAAACGAGTAAATAATCTGGCAGCGCTAATAAATAAGTGGAGATTAAAGCATAATGAAATAAACGATTATTCGGTGATCAACTGCTTTCAAACAATGTTGTTCTAATTCTTGTTTTAACCTCACGACATTACAATTACATTTCACGGAAAATTGAATTTCACATCAGTTTTGGTAATAATAACGTAATTTGCGCTTAAAACTCGCTAGTACTGAATATAGCTCGATGAAGCTGATATGTTTGGTACTTTCCTTAATCTGGTACAAATCTGATACCTTACGAAATAATGATTAGATATGCTTTTGGAGATATAATTGTTATGCAGAGTTCTCGAGCTTCTCCATTTGAGTCACTCAATTATAAACAAATGTTTCTCCCTGCTTTGTGGAAAGTTCTAACACAGTAAGCTTGATCTCAAAACTTCAAAAGTTTTAAGCCATCATTAATGTACTTGATTTCACCATTGCATAATTTCTGATATCTTGTTTTTTCCAGAATTCTATAACATTTCACAAACTGCGGTGAAACTTTTTAATTGTTAAACAGAGCTTTACGAATTTTGTCGGAATTTTTATAGATCCCATTCCCTTTACTAAAATGTCGATGTCACGAAAAAAAAATATTCGGTTCATGAAAGCAGGTACAGATTAAGCCTGGAATTGTTAGATTTTAGTCTAGAATAAAGTGTTGATCCATCGATTTTTATTCTTATTTTGCAGGGTAAAAATAAGATCAGCTTAGAAGGATTGAAAATCATTAGCTTTATACTAATGTGTAGTTTTGATATCTAGCGGTACTACTTACACCTCACTGACTTATTTGGTTTTAAAACTTTGGTTTAGAGTGCTTTTTACACGCAATAACAGGCTTCTTGAAGTTATCATAATTAGACAGAAGTACAAACAGGAACAAGAAAAACTCAGGGCACTAGTCAGACAGATTTTAACGTTGAATATTCTTTTTAATATAAAATTCAAAGCGGAATATTTTTCAAGCACTTCAAAATCTAACCACAGAGTGCTAAATCTTCGATGGTGAACAACAGAAGATCTTCTTTGATTTTCAAGAATGTCAATGGGAAATTACTGGCTAAGATCTAAGATTGTGTACTGATTATAACCTGTATAATTGATAATGTAAGAGAAGAGAGCAAGTTTATTTAAATCTCAAGAGACCATTAAATAGGACAGCGAAAGAGCTTAAGGTTCTTTCGATATTATGCAACTGTTTTAAAGATTATTAGAATATCTATTTCAAATTTTAACATTATATACTCTTTTGCAGATGACAGCACCATTTGTCATTCATATTCATTTAGTAATAGACCGAACCAGTTCGAGGTTAATTCCAAAAGGTGGAACATGAATGATCACGATCTCGCGGTGTTCTCCGAATGGGGTCGTGCGAATAGAGTCGATGCCCGTAAGACGCAATGTTGCATGCTTACGCATAGACTTGTGTTCGGAAATAGTGTTGCACCGGTTACATTGGTTGATATAGATATTATGGAATCGGCATCGGAAGCTCTTGATATTATTGGCATGAAAATGCAGTGTGATGTTCGATGAACTAAGCAGATTGTACAGGTTTCTAAAGAAGCTTTCAAGTACTTCGATTTTCTGAAACGGTATAAGAGATACTTCACTCCATCCGATTTTCGTACTATTTATACCACCTATATTCGTCCAAAAATGGAATACAGCTCTCGTGTATGGGCCGGTGCCCCAAAGTCTATTTTGTAGTTGCTTGACCGCGTACAGGAGAGGTCTAAGAATCTCATTAAGGACAGTTGGGCATTTAATGGGCATTAAATGTGGGATGTATTTCACTGTTTTATCGTTACTACAATGTAAGTGCTGTAATGAAGTTGGAGAACTTGTTTCCGTTACTCCCACGTTTTTGCCTTTAATTCGATTTTCGTTGAGAGCGTATCCATTTGTGGTTGATTGGCTAGTTAATCGCGTCACAAAGAAGATTCTTTTTTTAGGGCGAACGGATCGTATGTGGAATGAACTCCCTCCAGAGGTCTTTACTGTCACTTTCAATGTAGGAAAGTTCAAATCGAATATCCACAAACACTACCCCCTCTTTCCTCCTCCCATAACCTAATTTTGTAGATCTCGCATAATGCATTGCATGTGTAGGGACATATCCTGACTACTGGTCCATAGAAAAAAAAATATTGAATATGAAAAATTCGGCTTGAAGATTTTGATAGCAGATCACTTTGTATGTGGATATTCAAAGCTACACTTATTCTTGAGGTCTCTCAAGGAAAAAGTAAATGCAAATAATTGGATGGGACCATGAGACTAAAACAGTTTTATTTTTTTTATAATTCTTTACATTTTCAACTTTTTAATTCTCAAGGCATAGAAACAAACAGGAGTTCATAAGTGATAGACGAAACTTTATTTTCGATATTGAAGCATTTGGTGGTGTGGTGATTCATCATTTAACATCCATTTCCTATACCTATTCACATAAAGCCATAGAAAATTAGATTATAAAATGGGATTAGTAACTTTAACGATACTTGTACTCGATTGAAATTTCTTGAAATTAAAAGTGGCAAGTAAGATCTCTACAGGATGTTTATTCTCCATAAGAACTTTACAACTTTTAATTGATACGCCAATCTACTTGGAAAGCATTTTATACGCAAAAAATGATCGGGTATCGATAGCTAGTTTTATTAGAGTACATTCTGGTTTTGTCGCGATAAACGATTTAAATACACCCCGATTATTCCCCATCTTCTATGATTCTGCCTGCGCTGGGAGCAAAGCGTATATGGTTTCCGGCGTACTGGATTAGTTTCTCTATACGGAGCAATTAGTTGATAAAAAACGAAAGTCAGCTGGACTGCAGACTATATCCCAGCTTGCCGAGATAGTCTGCCGAATAGTCGCGGATTGTCACCTTCCTTTTCTGTTATTTATTTTGTTATCTCATATGTTCTCTTTTCTCTTCTGTTTATATCTTCTTCAGGAGTTAAGAAGACCTAAATATAAGGACCGCCTGCTTAACCTTCTATCAACGATAATCTTTACGTTTACTTATATCTTTGTATAATATTCTCTGGACTAAAATAGATTGCTGTACTTTTCCTTTCCTACCTCGGGAAATTTTAATAATATTTTTAATAAAAAAAAAACAAAACAAACATGAAACAACTAAAAGGAAAAATTTGATTTTTTTTTTGGAATCAAAAAGGTCTTTTGAGTTAACCCCTTCGGATGTAGAAACAATTTTTAATGGCTCTATTTTTGTACATGAATAAATAAGTTCAAGTTGGTACTTTACAGGGCATTTTAAGCAACGCACCAACTGCTTGAAGTTGTTGTAATTGCGAATTATAACAAAGTCTTTGTTTGGTTGGTTTCTTTTTATTTAATATTTTATGGTTGTCATGACTGTAATGAAATTGAAAGTTACAATCTACAAAGGAAAATAAAAACTAACAATAATGCTTCCAAAAGTCATATAAATCTAGGGTAATTGGATCATAGCTTTGTTGAATTGTTCGGTCAATTTGTTTGTTTTTTCTGTCATTTAATTTGCGTTTATTACTTGTAACTATTCAATTAAAGTTAAGGTTAAATGAAAAGTAATAACTTTGGGCTAATTAACTAAACAATTTTAGCTTTAGAGCTTAGCCCTGTATTTAGATTGACTAAAATTAATAAGTAACGTTACTCATACCATTTGAAAAATTTGACAACTTATTCAGTGGTGCCAAAGGTACGATTTGGTGATAATTGTTGTTTTAATTTTTCTCCCAAAAGTCTTATAAATTAAGGGGAATTCGTCAAATTTATTTATTTATTTTTTTTTTTTTTTTAAAGAGAAGTAGCACTTCAGGCAACAATGCCTATTTAGTCAAGTACCGTGCTGAAGTAGAAGGATAGTCGGAAATTAACTGCCGTATAAAGACAACACAGCGACCAGTGACTATGCCTTCATCGCTGAGCAGTCCCACCGACAGCCAATAGTAGTGAAAAAAACCAAGGTCTTCGTTGGGAATCGAACCCACAACCCCCATACTGACAAGCTAGTACACTACCTACTAGCCTACAGGGGCACCTGTTTATGTTATGTTTAATTTTCAGTCAATTTGTTTTTTCTTCTGTCACTTAATTTGTAGCTATTTAATTAAAGTTAATGATTAATGAAAAGTAATAATTTTGAGCTAGTAAAATACAAAAAAAATTTTTTTTAAAGCTGAGGCCTGTCTTCAAACGAGCTTAAAATGTTAAGCAGCTGACATGTACAATAGTGGTACCAAAACTACGATTTAGAAAAAATATTGTTTACATTTTTCTTAAGTAGGCAACATTGCTTGCGAAGTAATAGAAACATTTCTTATTACAAAAATATTGCCGGAAACATTTTGCAGTCGAGAAAATATTGTTATGGATGCGTCTTGCTTAAGTTTGAAAAGAAAATAATTAAGTAACAATGTAAAAAACTAGGTATGCTGCTTACTAACTGTTTGCTAAGAAATCTTATACACGCAAGGCAACAACAACTGGGTATTCTGTTTACTATCTGCATAGTTTGCTAAGAAGTCTTACACACGCAAGACAATAACAACTAGGTATGCTATATACTAACTGCGTAGTTTGCTAAGAAATCTTACACATGAGAGACAACAACAACTGATTATTCTGTTTACTATCTCTTAGTTTGCTAAGAAATCTTACACACGCAAGACAGTAACAACTGGGTATGTTATATACTAACTGCGTAGTTTGCTAAGAAATCTTACACACGCAAGGCAACAACAACTGGGTATTCTGTTTACTATCTGCATAGTTTGCTAAGAAGTCTTACACACGCAAGACAATAACAACTAGGTATGCTATATACTAACTGCGTAGTTTGCTAAGAAATCTTACACACGAGAGACAACAACAACTGATTATTCTGTTTACTATCTCTTAGTTTGCTAAGAAATCTTACACACGCAAAACAACAACAATTGGGTATGCTGTTTACTAACTGCGTAGTTTGCCAAGAAATCTTACATTTGCAAAACAACAACAATTGGCAAAACAACAACTTTGGCGTGACTAAGGGTATTTCAGAAATGATTAAAGTTGAAGCATCTTTAGAATTATCTTCAGATTACTCGCCTACTATCGTTTACATATGGAATCAACAAGAAAATGGCTCGCATAAATTGGTTAAACTACAGAAAATATATTAGTTCTTATCGCTCAGAAAATGTACCGCTAAGAACACGTAAAGGTGTAGAGCTGTGTCTTCCTGATTTAGATGAAAAATTAAAACTAGCTGCTCAACATGCTACGTTAACTCAACAACCAACTAGGTACAACCATATTTATTCTGCGGATATTGCACGGCTGTTAAGTGAAAAAAGAAGAATTCGAAGAGATTGGCAAGTACACCGATCTCTCCAACTTATAAGCAGACTAAGAGAATGCACAAAACGCCTTAAAGAACTGCTGAAATCACAGAAAATAGCATCCTTGAAACGTTACTTAAGGATCTCGACACTACTCCACAATCAAACTATTCATTATGGCGTGCATATAGGAAGTTAAAAAGACCAGCCTCACACATGCCTCCCTTACGAACATCGTGCGGGGGTTGGGCACGAAACGATATTGAAAAAGGTAATCTATTTGTCGAACACTTAAAAAAGTCTTTACTCCAAATGTCTCAACTGAAATAACTAAGCTGCCACTTGTAGATGTTAAACCGGCAGTTCCCCTAAGGTTTGACCTTCGTGATATTAAAAGGGCAATAACGGATTTGAACTCTACGAAAGCGCCTGGACTTGATAAAACCAGTAACAGGATGTTGATTGAGCTGCCCAGTAGAACACTGAGAATTACTCTTTTTATATTCAATGCAATTCTACGTCTTGAATATTTTCCTTCGAATTGGAAGATTTTTTTGATTGCTATGATCCTAAACCAGGAAAGGATCATACAAAAGTAGAATCATATGGACCCATAAGCCTTTTATTAAACATGTCAAAGCTATTCGAAAGGATTTTAATTTCTAAGACGTATCCCGAACCATCAATTTGGATTTAGAAAAAAGCACAGTACAGTTGAACAAACACACAGGTTAGTGAATTTGGTCCAAAAGACGTTTGAAGAAAGAAAATATTGTTTAGCACTTTTCATAGACGTCTCTCAAGCATTCGATAAAGTATGGCATAAAGGCCTGAAATATAAGTTAAAGCTAACTTTGCCTGGAAATTACTATAACTTGCTAGAGAGTTATCTAACTGATCGGAAGTTTACTTTGAGAGAAGAAGACTTTTTAAGCTCTCCACAGCTGATTGGGGCCGGAGTTCGCCAAGGTAGTATTTTGGGACCTATCCTATATATACTGTATTCTTCAGACATGCCAACTGATAACCGAGTACATATATCAACATTTGCTGACGACACGGCTTTCTTAAGCATACACGAAAATCCCCAAGCAGCATCACGATACTTACAACACCACGTAGTTAATTTGGAAAAATGGTTGAAAAGATGGAAAATAAAGGTTAATGAACAAAAATGTACACATATAACGTTCACACTGCGAAGCGACTCATGCCCACCCATTCGCATAAATAACCAAATAATACCACAAATTACAGAGATCAAATACCTTGGTATACATCTTGATCGGCGCCTCACATGGAAAGGCCACATAGAGTCCAAGTTAGCACAAATGAAGTTGAAAGCTGTCCAATTAAACTGGCTTATTGCCAGAAACTCTACTCTTAGCTTGGATTGCAAACTTTTACTTTACAAGTCGGTCCTGAAGCCAATCTGGTTTTATGGAATCCAGTTATGGGGTACTGCCTCAGCTAGCAATTTAGAAAAAATTCAAAGACGCCAAAATAAGATACTACGATGATCACAGATGCCCCCTGGTACATAAAAAACTCAAATCTCGACAAGGATGCCATCAGTTAGGGCAGAAATAGTGAAACATGCAATAACATATTTAAAGAGACTCGAAATATATCCAAATCCACTAGCCCGTAACATACTTAATGACAGTGGTTACATTAGACTGAAAAGGAGGGATACTGCATCTCTCGCTCAAACTTCAGAAGGATGACCCGCTGATAATAGCAGTCAGCCTAAAGCATACAGAATTTTATCTGGCAATGGCTGGGCTTGATTTTTATTACTAGAACAAAGATATGAGTAATTATTGTTAGTTCGATTACATCGAAGATACAATCAATAAAATAACAGAAAAAAAACAATAATTGGGTATGCTGTTTACTAACTGCGTAGTTTGCTAAGAAAACTTGTACACGCAAGACAACAACATTTATCTTTAAATAAATTCTAGGAAGAAAGTTTAGCAGCATAAAAACAAAAATAACACAGACCAACAGGCACCTATACATTGAGTAAATAACAAAAGGAAGTAGAATTTTTTTTAGTTTTCTAGACCTCTAGAGGACAAATATATTTAAAATATAAATATCGTGAATTAAAGACTTGCATCTTTAGTAAATTGTTCTGTAGTGCCAACGTACAAATCTTATTTAGTGTGTAGTTAAGGTACATAAAATTGTAATTAATTTGGCAACTTTAAAATCTGATGTTAATTTTTTTTATCGTTGGGTAAAGTACTCAGGGGATGACCCCTACTTATGCAATGCATTGACCAGAACAAGGAATTTATTTTGCAATAAAGAACTAAGTAACAACAAAACGTTTATGAAACGTATAAACGTAACTTATATGTACCTGTTATCACCGAACGCACATGTTAAGATGGATACGATTTCAAGATTGTGTACCACCCGGGGGAAGGGGGAGAGTCGTGCCGGCTTTTACCTGCAAAAGCGCATGTCAAGATAGCTATGTCAAGATAGATATGTATGTTATCATGGCGATACATTTTTTGGACTATAAAAACTGTAGAATAGAGACTGGCCAGATACATGGTGATATTTAAAATACTTGTCTTGGGGGTCACAAAAGCCACAAACAATTCTCGAAAAATCATTCTATCTAAAGAAAGTGACCACATTGTACGACATCATCGGCCCAAGAAAACGTGAATTCTGTGATCATGATTTTAACCAATTTCTTGTGGCCACAATTTTTTAATGTTGAAATCAGTGACCCTTGTTTTAGGAAGATGGCGCCTCAAGCCACCCAAAGAATTCAGTTATTGCATGATTAATTGCTTTGGGACCATTTGAAACAAACAACTGAACTCTGAAAAATGAAATTCGGCGCTACAATAAAGAGATAAGAAAAGCTTTGTTGAAAAGCAAGCTTCAAAATTTTGCAAAAAGGGTGAATGTCTGCCGATGTGCTAAAGGTGAACATTTGCCCGATATCATATTCCAATACAAATTCCCATATTTCTACTTGACATTACTATCAAAAAACAAGTGGGTATTTTAAGCCAATTAACTTCCTAACCTCATCGCTTATGAACTTCCGGCTTATTATCTAGCAACTTATTTGCCGATGCGCTAATATAATAAAGTTCTGGCTGTTTCTTCAGTTCTTAAGATCAAATATGTACATTCGTAAGGCTTCAAAATAATATTTAATTTTCTGAATTCCATTATAATTCTGTAAATAATGAAAAAAAATGGTGTGAAATTAAAAAAATACTATAAACGTTTAATTGATTGTAAATTAGATCTACTGCTACTCCCTTAAATAGGCGAAAACCTTTATTTCTGATAAAAGGTTAATGTACCATACGCGAACATATTTCAAGTTTTCACTAGTTGAGTAAATAAAATTCCCGGATTTTTCGTTTTTTAAGGGGTCTTATATATTATTGAATCGACAAGTTAAGGTACGGGGAAAAAACTGGGTTTATTTCCTACCATCATTGTCGACTTATCCGAAGAGAGAACTAATTTAAAGTCCCTCTACGCATCTATAGATGCCATAACCCGACGGTGGATCAAACCACTTTAGATGATATGTAGCGTCGCCCTCGTCTTAGGAAGCCGTCGGATACGTATATACTCCTAGTCGCAACTTCGAGAGCTGGGAACGGGCCGCCGCCCCCACTGCTTGCTTAAGAGTCGGAGACTATCCAACTCCTTGTCCAAGAATAGCATGCTTACTGGACGTGAATCATTCACCCTTGTATGACTCAGAGTGAGCTGAATGCACAGTGGGTCGTTTCGTTTACTTTTTTACTGATAACTATTTTCTTTTTAAGCTTAATAAATCATCTGCGTAACAATATATTAAAAGAAACGTTTCTTTTTTTATATTTTAAAGGACTTTTTTACAGATTTTTTTTCCCTTAAAATTCCTATTTATTAAAAAATACGCAAAAGATTGTTTTCCTATTCTAACACTAATTGAATTTAAAATAATACACTGTTAATTTTAATAAATTAAATTTTTTTAAAATTGATTTATCATCTATTTGACTAATAGACTAACTTTTGGTCATCAATTCAAACACTTAAAATGCGTAATCTAAACGAATATGACAAATTGTCCAATAATAAACTGTTATTGATTCTTAACGATATTTTAACGCAGTCAATTTAAATTCAAAACGATATACGATTCAACACAGAATGGCACAAACTAGCATAACTTATCTGATCTTTTTTTGTACTTGAACATAATTTATTAACAGAAGAGAACAAAAAAAAAAATATGAAATATTTATTAAATTTTTTTTTTTGAAAAATCAAAATAAAAAATGAAAACAAAACCAAATCAAACCAAAATAAAATAAAAAAATTAATTTATATTAAAGTTAAGCTAATGCTGGTTATACCTGTATAAATGTATTTAAAAAAAACAAAATCTTGTACATTCGGATGTGTCGAATTTAAAATGCGCTCCAAAAAGAAGAGAAACTTATCAAAAATAATTCGGAGTTTTTGAATTAGTAGGTTTCACAATTTTGTATTGAATTTTAATTTAGCATAAACCAGTATATGTAGAAGAAAACAGACAACTTTATTTTTGAGCTTACAAACAATTTCCGAATATGTAGAAGGATAGTCGGAAATTAACTGCCGTATAAAGAGAGCACAGCAACCAGTGACTATGCCTTCATCGCTGAGCAGTCCCACCGACAGTAAATTTTTATTTTTGTAGTGAAAAAAACCAAGGTCTGCGTTGGGAATCGAATCCACAACCCCCATACTGACAAGCTAGTACACTACCTACTAGCCTACAGGGGCACCTGAATAGTTTTGATATTGATAGAATAACTTTTAATACTCTTCACTTTAGCTACGAAGTACATCATGATCTGAGTGTATTTTATGCTTTATACATTTGCAAAATATATATTTGGATTGTATACGGCATCAGTAAGTGCTACTGACGACCTATTTTTTAGATCTAAACATATTTTTATTAAAAAATAGTAAAAAAATAATTAGCAAACCAAATGAGAATTATGTATTTAGAAGGTAAGAAATTTTAGTATTAAAGCTTAGAAAAAGAAATAGAAATTAAATGTTACTTTATTACAACGACATCTATAGTGGAACCCTATGAAAAAATATGTTTGTATGATTTACTGTTTGCACTGAAAAATTTCCTTTCCATATACATATCTGAATTAAGCCAATTTAATTACAACATGTAATATAATATTTAGCTTCCCTTAAACGTGGTTTAATGTTACCAGAAAAGTTGTGTTCAGTAATCAATAGAATGGCAATAGAAACCATATTTATCATCAATAATCACATTCATTGAATTTATCTGCAAAAATATTTGGGTTCTTAACACATTAAAAAGTTAAATTACATAAAATATTTACTGCCACAAAATAACTTTTTAAACAAAATAATTAAATTACAGAATTATGGTGAAAACGCTGAAATAAATAAACTCAACTTAAAGGAAAATTTACAAATTCACTAAAATTAAAGATTTTATTTGTTTAAAAATTTCATTGACAAAATGAGAATTTTAACAAAAATTTAATAAGCAAAAATGTTATCACAAAGACAAAAAATAAGCAATCAACAATAATTTTATTTTATTTACAATTCTCTCTATTCTATTTTAACTTTACATGCTGATTTGATGGATTTAAAAATTTCATTGATTTAATGAGAATTATATCTATATTTTTAATCTATATTTTTATTTCCACTATGCAGCTTTAAGAAATAATCGAAATTAAAAATAAACAACAATTTCTAGTTTTGTTTCCACAAACGACTGGAAAGATATAAGGAAAAGTTACAATTTTTAAATAAAGGCTTTTGATATCAAGAAAAAAGTTTTTAAGCTTTGAAGTATCTAAATTAGCATCTTTTACGTAAAAAATTAAAAATTCAATCACTGAAATAACACATGCTTATTATATAGAAGTTGAATTATCCTTTTTTCGTACTTTTTACCGCTTCGGCTCACATCACAAGGTGGTGTCATCTCCTCACAGAGAATGTTTGTTGGGGAATTTGTGCTGAAAAAGTAATTGGCTTTTATTTTAAAAGCTCTATGGACAGCATGTTCTGAATTAGGTCGGTCTCGATTATTATTAGCTGGAGTAAAATCAGTTGCATCTATTAAAGATTTTATTTGTTTTCAAATTAAAATTATTTTACTCGTCTCATTGATTTAATTATTTATTTAATTAGAGAATACTTTCATAATTCTCAAATAATATATATAAATAATTTGATTAAATATTTAATTATTAGTTAACTAATAAAATTTCATAAATTGTTCAATAAAATTTTTAATTGAGTAAAATAAAAATTTAATTGAATGTCAATCTGACAACAAATAAAAGAAATATTAATGTTAGCAACAAATTTTTTTGATTTATGGGGCGAATCATCTCTGATTTTATAGATTTGCATTAAGCATCCAGGTTGCCAGACTTTTTAATTTCAAAAAAATGTTCTACGTCGCTAGAACAACCAATCTTGGTGTGCGGACCTAAATTTAGGGACCCTTAAAGTATTTTTGACAGAGATTTAATTAGTTGAAAAATAATTTTGATTAACTTAACCGCCAAGCTGGTTAGACGGTTATGTAGTAAATCTTCGATGACATAAGACAAGGTTGGCAAAAAAATATTTATCATAGTAAATGTGCTTTGAGATAGATATCTGCGTTAAGTGTTACAAACGCAATAACAAGCTAATAAGCCCTAATTAATCAGTTGCAATGGTAAACAATGATGGACGTAAAAAACGGACGGACAAATTTAGACATGCTTGACTTAAAATTTAACCCAAAGCTAATATGTTAAAAATTAAATGTAAAAAAATATACTTAAATACAAAAATACATACACACACAAACATACATATATATATGTATATACAAACATTATTTAATTTATTTTTTTGTATTACACGTTAAACGTGATGATCTTTGGCGAGTGTGTGTTGCTCGTCAAGTATTTAAGGAAAATTTTATTTTTCAATGTTATTGTTGCTTTGGCATACATAATTATTTATTGTCTATATTCAGTTAACAATTTGTACATTGAATGACCACTTTTTTTAAATGTTTCAAATAAAGTTTCTTATTTTAAATGTTTGGCTTTTCGGTTTCTGTTGTTCTTATAAATTCTATTTTTTTTTAAATTAAAAATAAAATTGAAGAATAAAGTAGCAAGAAACAAATGATGTAATAATTTTACAAGCATTTTAAATACAGGTGTTTATCTTTTTTTGTTTTTTTTTGTATTTAACTGAATAGTAATACTTGGAGAAGGTATGCTAAGGAAAGTTAAAGTAAAGTATATTTAAGGACCAACTATAATATGTATAAGCTGGCTTAACCTAATGTCAAAAAATTAAAAATGTGTCTGTCAAATGCTAAAGCGAATCATTGAAGACTTTTACGTGGCTATATTGTACTTACATGAATATAGAAATTATTATGCACAGTTGCACATTTGTTTTATTCGTAATTTTGCAAAAAAATAATTTCGTTCTAAATAAATACAATTTATTAGCAAAAAGGTGTTTAATAATCATTAAGGATGATCCTTAAAAAAATTTATAATTTTTGTTAACAGTTTTAAGAAAATTAGGAAAGAAAAATTACACATATATCACTGTATGTATTATTTGGGCCAAAAGTACTAAAAATGCAACTGTGTGCATCATTGAATTTATAAACAATAAAAGATTAAATTTTATTGCAAATTTTGTGTTTTTAAAAACACGAAAAGGATAATAAAATGTTTAATGGCCCTCGTTCCTTTGAATTGCCGTTATAATAAAACGCGTCTCTTTTGTCATACAAGCTATTGTTTCTCTGTACATTTTCTATTAAATTCAGATGAAATATATTTTTCCCTCCATTGGAATTTGTTTACTTTGCTTAAGCAAATGACATTTGACGAAAAGTTTTGTTAAGTACATTATAATTTGCCATATATGATTATTAGATATTTGCACAGTTACTTAAGTTGCCTTAAGCCAGTATATGCATAATATAGTTGGACCTTTAACAAGTCGCCTCTAGTCGTTAAGAAACCTTTGTTATTTTGTTTATTTTTTTTATTAACGTACGATTGTTGATTGCACAAATGATTTTAAACATTTCAAATAGTTAAAAAGGCAGGACAACAGGAGTTTGATAAAGTTTATTCAAATTTGCATGCCCATAAAAGAAATTGAGCTTGGCGTACCAATAGATTCCATAAGTCAAAAGCCTTTAATTAGATTAAGATCATTCAAATTTTTATTGTATTACCAAGAGAAAAAAATCGGCAATTGTAAATGAAAATTGATATCTGACAAATGTCCAACACGACCACGCTGGCAGATATCGATTCCTACACCAAAGTTTTTAATCACTTTTGGGAAAATGGCGGTCCTATTTTGAGTTTTAACGCTAAAATCGATTCGATTGGCTCTTTATAGACGCTGTCCTTAACATAGTTCCATAAAAAATGATTCAGTGGTGTTAAATCACATGATCTGTCTGGCCACTTAACCGCTGATTGTCGTGAAATTATGCTCTCGGGAAATTTGGTTTGCAATAAATTAACCGTTTTATTGGCTGTGTGATAAACATAACGCACGCCTAGATTGCTTTAATAGCAATATTTAAAGTAAAGGGTTTTACAACCAGGTTTTTTTTCCTAAAACAAAAAAAAACAAAAAATTTAGATAAAGATGATTCAAATTTTTTCGTGTATTACGATGAGAAATATTCGGCAATTATGAATGAAAAATGATATCTGGCAAATGTCCACCACGGCAACGCTGGCAGATGTCAATTCTTTCATTAAAGTTTTTAATCGCTTTTTGACAAAATGGTGGCTCAATTTCATTAATCACATCACGTATTTTGAGTTTTAAGGTTAAAATCGATTCAATTGGCTCTAAATAGACCTGTCCTTAACATAGTCCCATTAAAAAGTGAAATGATCTAGTGGTGTTAAATCACATGATCTGGCTGGCCACTTAACTGCTGATCGACGTGAAATTATGTTTTCGGGAAATTTGTTTTGCAATAAATTAATCGTTTTATTGGCTGTATGACGTAATACCATCCTGTTGAAACCACCTATCAGTGATATTCACATCGTCAGTAATAGGCCAAAATTGAGTTGTTAGCCTGTCGTGATAGCGTGATCCACTGATCGTTACCGCATTTCTAGCCTCATCTTGGAAAAAAAGAACCAAAGTGACACTTTGAGCATGCAAAGGCTTCTCAATAATCGCTGTAGGATTTTCAGAAGCTCAAATGCGGCAATTTTGCTTGTTGACATACCCTGACAAGTGAAAATGGGCTGCGTCTGAAAAAATAATTTTTTCATGAAAACCAGACGGTTGTTCCAGCATAAAATGAACAAATCTATGGCGATATGAGTAGTCGCTCGACTTCAATTCCTGCACTAATTAAACCTTGTAAGACTTCAAAGTCAAATCCTTACCTTATCCTTAGGTGCCCCTTTAGGCTAGTAGGTAGTGTACTAGCTTGTCAGTATGGGGGTGTGGGTTCGATTCCCAACGGAGACCTTGGTTTTTTTCACTAAAAAAATAAAAATTGACTGTCGGTGGTGATGCTCAGCGATGAAGGTATAGTCACTGGTCGCTGTGATGTCTTTATACGGCAATTAATTTCCGACTATCCTTTTACTTTCAGCACCTGTTTCATCTCTTCTCTATCCCTTTCCTAAAGAATGTAGCACGGTATTTGACTAAATAGGCATTGTTGCCTGAAGTGCTACTTCTTTTTAAAAAAATAATCCTTACGCAAAATTTGCCACGTAGTGGTTTTGGATAACCCCAATTGTTGAGAACGTCGGGCAATTGGATCTACTTCAATACTGTGGTTCACAACTGCGATGTTTTTTAGTTGAACAACACGGTAGAACATGCATTAGTGTTCGAATATTTTGTATTGAGCCTGTCGATTCAAATATAACGACCAATTTCTTAATAGCGGTCGCAGAAGTACGATTATGTTGTCCGAAAATATTACGAATTTTACGAAGTGTAACTTTAACAGGACCACCATTTTCATAGTGGATTTTAATTATTTTAAAGCGATTTTCGTGCAAAATTGAATTCATTGTAACAAGTGTCACTGCATCTACTACGAATATGTCAAAAAACTAAATGTCAAAACTATCATGTTGGTATTTCTAAGCCCGATATATCTTTCGCTTTTGTGTGGAGTTTGATTTCCGTGTTATTTTTTCATTTTTTAATAACATAAATTACATGCTTAGCAACTGACAGTATAGGATAAACCGGAAAAATCTAAAAAGGATTTTGTGAATATATTAAAAAAAATCTAAGAGCTAAATATAATATTTCAAGGTAAATAGAAAAGTAAAACTAAACTTGGCTCGAAAAGAGTTAATATGGTCCACTCTAGGTAACAGTTATAGTAAAAATTAGTGCCGCTCTTATTATTTTGCAGATTAAATATTGTTATAGATCTTGGCCGGTTTAAGTTTTTAAAGGAAATAATTCGCATTAAAGTAAACTACTGGGTATGTTGTTTACTAACTGCATGGCTTACTAAGAAACCTTATGCACGTAAGACAAAAAACAAATTTCTAGTTTCAAACTGCGTAGAAATTTTATACACGCAAACAACAACAATTTGATATGCTGTTTACGAACTGCGTGCTTTCCTGAGAAATCTTATGTACGCAAGACAACAACAAATAAATTCCAGGAAGAAACTTTATCAGAAAAAAAAACAACAGGCGCCTATACATTGAATGGACTACATACAATAACGGAATGTGATACACAGGGTGTAGAAGACTTTTAATATTTCTAGACTTCTAGTGGACTAGTTACTTTTGAGTGACGAGTTAGTTAGTGTAAAAATAAACCTCATGAAGTAAAGAAGTGCATCTTAAGTAAATTGTTTTGTAGTAGTTAAAATAAATAATACTTATTTTGCAATAAAGAACTCAAACAAAACGTTTATAAAAGGTATAAATGTAACAGTATGTTGCCAGAAACATTTTGTAGTTAAGAAACGTGTTGTCTGCAACATTTCGTAATATTTCAACAAATGAACAGAATACAATTTTGACATTATTTTTCATTTTATTTGTACCATTTCTTATGTTTACTTTTGATATCATTCGGCCAAAAGTAATAAAGATATTATAATGCTTTGAGCAATATATTATTTCGATTCGGACAAAATATTTCAATTGTTTTTAAAAGATAATTTTCTGCATGTAAATTAAAATCATTTTTAGAGCCTTAAATCTAGCTATCTTCTCATCTTCCATGAGGTTTTTATTGATGTAGATGTTTGATTGTGCGTTTCTAGTTCCTCAGAAAATATTGGCTTCGCCCTATTTGATTCTAGCGTATTTGGTTATCCGATATGTTAAATATAACAGAGAGATGCGTTGACATAAATTTTGCGCATTTTTGAGCAACAGTAGTGAGATTTCCCTCTTATTTAGTAGCACCAATAAAATTTTGTTTGAAACCAAAGTGCAGTTTAAAATATATTTAGTTAAAATATATTCTAAATTATACTTCCCCACACTAAGGCTTTGAAGTGTGCATTTAAAAGATTTTGTTGTTGTATTTAACTAACTATTAAATAAATTGAATTTAGTTTTAACACGTATTATAAACACATGTAAATAAACATAAATTAACACTAACATTATTTCAATGAGAATTATCATCATCTTTGGCAGGGTTCAACAAAATGAGGTCTATTATACTTTGGCCGTGAACTTTGATGATGAATGTTTTTCTTTAGTTTTTGTAATTTAAGTATAAATTTGTGTTAAACAGAAAATAGCTATATAAAATCTGTTGTATTCCAGTAGTCAACAAAAGCGCTTCGTGTCTATTCTTTTTTTACAAGTTCAGTTTTCATGTTGTTTTATGGGTTTTTGGTTGCTGCCATTGTTTGTTAATTTAAAACGAAAAATTTATTAAATTTAAGTGCTAATTTGTAATTTGAGTATTATTTATTAAATTAATATTAAGTCTTCTTTTAATAAAAATTCACATAAAAAAGGGGTTCGTAAAAAATTGGACACTATTTCAACATGTAAGAGCGGCTTATGGCTTTAAACATTAAGACATTTGTGAAATTGTTAAAAAATTATGATTTTTTTAAGAGCTTAATCAATAATTATACGTCATGAAGAGTGGCGTTTGGCCACTCAGTGGTTTCAAAGGCTTGATTAAAAATTTATACTTCAGAAAAAATATAATAAAAAATTTTAATCGGCACTCTGTGGTACATTTTGCAAGAAGGCGGCTAAAACTGCTTCGTTAAGGTTTTATTAATTCTTAGTATTTTCTATTTGTTATTGGTTTTCATCTTATTTACCCCCACTGCCTCTTGTTTACTAAATATGTGCTCTATACCAGTATGCTAGTCTGACGAGACGCAAGGTCTTCTTTTACCAAATTTGAAGAGATTACTAGTTTTTTTTTGTTTTTTTTGTTTTAAGGAGAAGTTGCACATTAGGCAACAATGCCTATTTAGTCAGGTACCATGCTACATTCTTTAGAAAAGGGATAGAGAAGAGATGAAACAGGTGGTGGAAGTAGAAGGATAGTCGGAAATTAACTGCCGCATAAAAACAACAACAGCGACCAGTGACTATGCCTTCATCGCTGAGCAGCTCCACCGACAGTCGATTTTTATTTTTATAGTGAAAACAAACCAAGGTCTTCATTGGCAATCGAACCCACAACCCCCATACTGACAAGCTAGTACACTACCAACTAGCCTCAGGGGTAACTACTATGTACTAGTTACGAACTTATGTTTCACCAAATATTATGAACTCAAATACTTTCGCGACCACTGTTATTATATTCATATGTCCTTTGTTGGTCAAAGGTTTTTTCATGCATCTTAACCATCTCATGCTGCTTAATTATAAAGGCAACCTAGCTAACTCATCTACCATAGCTATATTGCAATTGTATTCTTCTTTTCATTGTCTCATTTTGTTTATTATACGGAGCAGCTTTTTAATATCCAAGCTCTCTAATAACAGGCTAATTGACTTGGTTTTTTTTCACTACCCCTCTTGGAAGCTTAGGTCATCTATTTGGTGCCGCCGTTTTGTTCTGTTTGGCGCCATTCTCTTTAAATCCTCCCATGCAAGCTTGCATTATCGAAGTTCTTGGGCCACTGATCAGCGCCAGGTGTTATTGGAACGTTCTGCTTGTCTTGACCCTTGTAGATTCCAATCGAGATTCATTCAAGTTATGTTGTCAGTGCCTTTTCTAAGGATGTGTCCTATTCATTTCTTTTTTCTTTTCTTGATTTGCACTATTATGGGTTCTTCACTTGTCCTATTATCTTGTCTGTTGCTTAATATTTCGACATCATCACCAATTTATTTGTCATGGTACTCAGAATGATTATCTTCGTTTTCTAGTAGACACCCTGTAGTTTTGTACTTTTGTCTTCCATTTATCTGTCTTTTCAAACAGTGCGTCTAATAATAATAATAGTTGTTTCTAAATTTACGGTACGCATGTGATATGAACTTATGATCTTTCGTTGATAATATTTGCAGACACTTTTACCAAAGTAAATACGACGGTTTTTCTATATTTGATAATTAACTTGATATGCGCGTATATTGTCCGAAGGGGTTTGATTTATTTGGCTATGATTTTACGTCAGCCCGCGTCAAATCATACCGTAATAATTTTTATTACGTTTACACATACAACGTTTTCCTAGTGGTAGAAGTCAATGTTGCCTCATATGGCGATTTGTATTTAAAAAATACTTAACGAAATGTTAGATCAGCTTGCAGACAACATGTCTAATTTTAAAGTTTATTGCCAATTCTTAAATGTAGTTAAAGACGTTTTGAAAAGATACTTATATGGCTTAATGACGCGTTTGGTGTTTATGGAGTTCAATTTCGGGAACTTCTAAGAGAATTTCAGCGTCAGTTTTCAGCTTCAAATTTTTTAAAGATGATATTTGTTGTGATGGCTTTCCTGTGTTCTTTATTCGCATTTTTAATGTTATATCGGGTTCTTCAACAAGAAGTTGGTTTTTCAATTGTGGCAACAACAATAACATGATATTTTTGACATTTACTTTTTTTACGTATTCGTAGTAGATGCATTAGCACACATTAAAATTTTTAAAATCCATTATGAAAATGTTGATTCTGTTAAAGTTATCTGAAATTATCACGCATTGTACGAAATAATGCGTGATAATTTCAGACAACATATTCATCTGTCTGCGACGGCTATTAAGTATCTTGCCAATAAATTTAAGTAGACAGGTTCAACACAAAATGTGCGAACACCAACGCGTATTCGACCGGGTCATTTAACTGAAAACCATCGAAGTCGTGAGCCACAGTGTTGAGGCAGATTCAAATTTGTCAATTCCTCAAATAAGCCAACACATGGCTAATTTTGCCATATGGATTTTACTTTGAATCCTTTACTTTGAATCCTTCAGATTGCCATAGATTGCTCAATTCATTCAGGAACGACCGGCTGGGTTTTCTGAAAAATCATTCTTTCAGACGAAGCCCATTTTCACTTGTTAGGGTATGTCAGCAAGCAAAATTGCCGCATTGGGACTTCTGAAAATCCCAGAGCGATTATAGAGAAGCCGTTGCATACATGTATCACTGTATGGTGCGCTATATAGTCTGGAAGCGTGATTGGGCCGTTTTTTTTCGAAGATGAGACTGGAAATGTAACGGTCAATGAATCACGCTATCGCAAGATGCTAACAACTAGATTTTGGCCTACTATTGACGACATGGATATCACTGGCATGCGGTTTCAACAGAATGGTGCCACATGTCACGCAGTCAATTAAACGATCAATTTATTGCAAAAGAAAATTCCCAAACGCATGATTTCACAACAATCAGCGGTTTAGTGGCCAGCCAGATCGTGTGATTTAATAAGCACAAAGTCTATATGGAGCCAATCGAATCGGTTTCTGCCATCAAAACTTAAAATCTGTGATGTGATTAATAAAATTGGACCATCATTTTGCTAAAAAATTATTAAAAATATTGATGGAAGAATTGACATCTGCCAGAGTGGCCGTGGTGGCCATTTGCCAGATATCACTTTTCATTCATAATTGTCGAACTTTTCTCTTCGTAACACACGAAAAATTTGATTCATCTTAATGTAAATTTTTTAATTAGTTTGCTTTAGGAAAAAATTCTTGTTGTAAAACCCTTTACTTTAAATATTGCTATCAAAGTAGTTTAGAGGTGTGTTATGTGTTCTCGCACAGTGGCGTTTCTTAAACCACTGTTATATAATATTTTTCTTAACTAGCAGCAACTAAAGATTAACCAAAGAAGATTGGATGAAATTCTCTAGTTCCTTCAGAAAACCAGGGCACATTTTTGTCGTGGATTTAGTATGACTGTCTTCAACTCACAGCTTATAACATTGACGGTTTGTTATTCCATTAATCCGGTGAAGTGCTTTGTAATTTTGGTGCTCTACCCTTTGTTTTATATTTTGGAGAATATGCTAAATAATTCAAAAGCTGGCTTTTATTTTCGGATACCTTTCCCGAGGTCGATTTTTTTGTTTTTTACAATTCCAATAAAAATCAACTAGATTTTCACTGGCGTTTTCAATATGATCTGTATTTTAGCGGATCAGAACTTGTAACGCATCTAAAGGAAGATGTGCTCTCTTGGGATGTTCTACATCTAAAAGAAAATGTGCCCTCTTGGGAATATTCTGCACCGTTCGTTCTGGTTAACGCTTTCCATGGTAAATTACTTTTTAGTGCTCGCTCTCTCGCTTTCTCTCTCTATAAACGCATTTAACATTCTATTTATCTCCATGATAGGTTTCGTCTGTGAAAATTTATTTCAAAAATCTATTGTATAAATTTATGTGTAAATAAGAACAGGGTGCCTATCGGAAAGGTATACTACTATGTTTGTTTATAATTTTTGATTATATGAAAGAGAGACCTACTAAGAACGATGTGTTAGGAACTAAACAATTTTTAATGGGACAAACGACCTGTGTGTGGCTTCTAACACAGATCGTACTATAGTTGCAAATCATTCAGATAATGCAAACAAATTGTTCCAAATTTTATATGAACAGCTCTTTAATTTCTCAAGTATTGAGTAATAGTTAAAACTATTTATATACATTTTGCCATTAGACAGTCTTAAAGATGAACAAACAAATGGACATTTAAACACTTAGCAAAGTTGGTCATGTTAAAGTAGTTCGAATAGATTTCACTTTTAACATTTGGCTTTGATATTTTATTTTCTTGTTAGTCACGGACTTTATATATTTTTAATAATTTTTATTTTATCTTATACCACTGTCGCTATTTAAATAATAATATTACAATATTTATCACCTTTATCTATGAGATTTTTGTTGTCGCTGATATTTTTTGAGGGGAAAAACAGTTGTTATGAAGTTTTAATATCAGCACACGGTTGGCTAAACAGGCAGAAAATTAAGTGTGAATTAAAAGCTTTATAATGTGTGTAATTATATGCCAATTATTGTTATTAAATAAAATCGGTCAAAGTTATTCAAATGCGAAATACAATTTATTTTATTTTATTTAATTTGATTTGATAATTTAGTTGTAATAAATGTTTATGATAAAATTAGTACGTTGAAATTTATTAAGTTTAATAAATGTTAAAAGAGTTCTCGAAAATTTGAAATTTTTGTGTGTAAATAAACGAAAATTAAAGTTTTTTTTTTTTTAGTTAATTAAAGACATTTTTAAATCACTACTTGCTCGATAGGTATCGAGAAAAGTGTACTTAGTTAAGAATGTTATTACTCCTCAAGTAAAAGATTAATGCGCGGTTCGGAGAATCATGACTGTAAGCACGTTTAGATGTTGAAATGAAATAAATTATTCTGTGTAACAGGTATCAAAAATTTTTTTCGAAAGTGCTTTTAAGTGTTTTATCTGTTTAGATTAAGACGATTTAAAGTTCGGCAACTAGGAATGAACAATAATATCTGACAAATGTCTACCACGACCACATTAACAGATGTCGACTGTTTTATTAAAGTTTTAACCCTGAAATCGGTTCGATGGGCTCCGTATAGACTCTGTCGTTAACATAGTCCCACAATACATAATCCAGTGGTGTTAAATCACACGATCTGGCTGGCCACTTAACTCCTGATTGTCGTGAAATTATGCTCTCGAGAAATTTGGTTTGCAATAAATTAACCGTTTTATTGGCTGTGTGACATGTAGTATCATCCTTATTCTCCTTTTAGATGTAGAATATAGTTCCAAGAGAGCACATCTTCTTTTAGATTCGTTAAAAGTTCTTATCTGCTAAAAGATCATATTCAAAACGCCAGTGAAAATCTAATTGATTTTATCCCAAAATAAAAGCTAGCTTTTGAATTATTTAGCGTATTTTGCAAAATGTAAAACAAAGGGTAGTGCACCAAAATTATAAAGCACTTCACCGGATTAATGGAATAACAAACCATCGATGTTATAAGCTGTGAGTTAAAGACAGTCATACTTAATCCACGACAAAACTGTGCCCTGGTTTTCTGAAGGAACTAGATAATTTCATACGATCTTCTTTGGTTAATCTTTAGTTGCTGCTAGTTAAGAAAAATGTTATATAACAGTGGTTTAAGAAACGCCACTGTGCGAGAAAACATAACACACGCCTAGATTGCTTTAATAGCAATATTTAAAGTAAAGGGTTTTACAACAAGGTTTTTTTTTCCTTCAACAAAATAAAACAAAAAATTTAGATAAAGATGATTCAAGTTTTTTCGTGTATTACGATGAGAAATGTTCGGCAATTATGAATAAAAAATGATATCTGGCAAATGTCCACCACGGCCACGCTGGCAGATGTCAATTCTTTCATGAAAGTTTTTAATCACTTTTAGACAAAATGGTGGCCCAATTTCATTAATCACATCACGTATTTTGAGTTTTAAGGTTAAAATCGATTCGACTGGCTCTTTATAGACACTTTCCCTGTCCTTAACATAGTCCTATTAAAAAGTAAAATGATTTAGTGCTGTTAAATCACATGATCTGGCTGGCCACTTAACTGCTGATTGACGTGAAATTATGCTTTCGGGAAATTTGTTTTGCAATAAATTAATCGTTTTATTGGCTGTATGACGTAGTACCATCCTGTTGAAACCACCTGTCAGTGATATTCACGTCGTCAGTAAGGGGCCAAAATTGAGTTGTTAGCCTGTCGTGATAGCGTGATTCACTGATCGTTGCCGCATTTCCAGCCTTATCTTGAAAAAAAAAAGAATTAATCACGCCTCCACACCACATAGCGCACCATACAGTGACACTTTGAGCATGCAAAGGCTTCTCAATAATCGCTGTAAGATTTTCAGAAGCTCAATTGCGGCAATTTTGGCAAGTGAAAATGATTTTTTCAGAAAAACCAGCCGGTTGTTCCTGAATGAATACAGCAATATGAATGACGTGATAAGCTTTATATCTGTACCTGGCCATGGGCCTTAATCAGATAATGGCCATTACCACTGTGGATGGTATGTAGCGCCATCCTCGCCCTAGAAGGCATTCAGATACGTATATCCTCCGGTCACTCCTAGTTGCAATTTCGAAAGCTCGGAGTAAGCCGCAGCCTTCACTCCTTGCTAAAGAGTTGGAGACTATCTAACTCCTGGTCTAGAACGCATGGAGCTTAATATAATTAAGAACACGACGGCATTCATACTCACTAGACCTGGACCATTCATTGTGTTCATTGTGAATGATCCGACCCACAAACTCAAACGAGGGCCTCGAAACACACAGCCACCACGATACTCCCGAAGAGCCTACCTCAATAATCAGACAGAGCACAGCTAAATGCCTAAAGAGACAAATAGCGTAACTCTGGGACTTACTGATTCCCATGGAAATATAGCGGATTGTCCAGTTAACTCCTACTAGCCTTGAAGGGAGCTGGACTCCCTTTTACCCCCCCGATGGCACAAGTAATGACGGTGAGATTCCGTCAAAAGATATCAATGTGCCCCCGGGGGACTGATAATCATTCTAGACATGTGGCCACCACACTATTCTCTACGAATCGTATCCCGCGCGTCTAGCTTAAAACAATGGAAATCGCCGACCTTATGTCACGAATAATGACGCCTTTAGAGCGCCAATTATTGTTTGTCTGTTAATATAAACTAGTAACTCAAAGTGTACTGTAATTGCGGCAGTTGCCAGGTGTCAAATCCATTTCTCGAAATGTACGATTCATAAAGACTATCATGTGCCCCCAGGGGGAACAGCAATATGAATGGTTGGTCTTCTTCAATTCCCGCGCCAGCTGAACCTTGTAAGGATTTATTTAAAATTTTTTTATAAATTTTTACGCAAAATTCGTCATGTGGTGGTTTTGGATAAACCCAGTTGTTGAGGAATTGACAAATTTGGATCTGCTTTAACACTGTGGCCCATGACAGTTATGTTTTCAGTTAAACGACCCAGTCGAATATGCCTTGGTTTTGGCGCATTTTGTATGGAGCCTGTCGATACAAGGACGATTATGTTGTCTGAAAGTATCATGAATTTTACGAAATGTAACTTTAACAGAATCACCATTTTTATAGTGGATTTTAATTATTTTTAATTCATTGTAACAATTGCCATTGCATCTGCTACGAATACGTCAAAAAACTAAATGTCAAAACTATCATGTTGTTGGTGGTGCCACTATTGTTCAACAAACTTCTTGTTGGAAAACCTGATATTTAAGTGTTTGCGTAGAAAGTCAAAATATCCATGACCTTATCCATTACATAACCAAAAGTCGTAAAATTTATTTAAAATTTAATTATCCATTGTAATTTTTTTATTTCCTACTTTAAAACAAAATTGTTAGTCATCGTTTTTACAATTTGTGGCTTTAAAAAATATTCAAATGATGGGTCTTTTCTTGTAACTTTTAAATTAGTTTTATTTTTTTTTTAGTTGTTTAATAAATTTGAATATTCACTAAATTTGCAGCGTAATTGTATTAAAATGATTTTAACCATGAACAAATTTATTTCGGTTTACGTTTCCTACTTTACAACAGACTATACAAACACAATGCGTCAAAAATTAAATAAAGCGTGTTTTTTAAATGTTTATAATTTTGAGTTGCCTAGACTGTTTTGCTTGACAACTTTTTTGTCAGATTGAGGCAAAGAGAAAATTCATCATTAAGTGAAACGCGAAAGGACACTTATCACTCAGTAAATGATGTGTGCATTTAACTGTTTGTGTATTCATTTATTTAAGCTATAACTTTGTACATAAGTTTAACGGTTAATGCATTAGTAATGGATGCATTTAAGATAATTTAAAATTACTGGAGCAGCACCAAAGGTGCATTTGCTTATAAACACAATTGTTTTTTTTTATAAGAAGCAAGTGATTAATCGTTTTATTGTTGTGTGTGTTTTTTATGGAAATTAGTTATTTATTTTTTGGTGCTTTTATTTGCGTCGCTTTGTTTTAAAACGTGCTCACAGTAGGGGATCTATAAAAATGGATATAATTCTATAATTTTTAAAAGTCTAAACCGATTCTATTGATACCCCACACGGCAATTGTAGTGGTGTAGAGGAGCAGCACACCTCAAGTGTATGAAATATTAAAATCATTGCCAAATCCTTATTTATCCACGGGTTTTAGTTAGTTATGGAAATAGATTTTAACAAGTTTCAAAAAGCCTTATTTATTATGTTTTATATTTTAGGAAATATTCTGCATTTTATACTACACTTTCGATTTTTCTCAAATTTATTTCTTTTTATTTGATAACAAATTTTTTAGTATTTGGAAAAAGAATTGTTTAAAAAGCTTTTCTAGATGAAAAGAATTTCTTTGCAATTTTTGTTTTTAGGGAAAAGGTAAGTAGTGTTATAATTATAACTGCTGTTATAATTATAACAGCACTTTGTATAAGCACACTTTATTTTAAAAATGAATATTTGATTAGAAAATTATTTAAATATGAACTAATCTTTTAACGGTCTTTTAAATAATTTAACGATTTTATTTTTTTCTTGATATTTCGCGTTCCTGTGGAAAGCTTCTTCAGGAAATTATTTTTTATATTTTACAAAAACAAAAAATAATAACAATTTGAAAAGAAAAAATTTTTTGACAACATTTGACATAACATATAAAATAATTCTGCGCTAAGTTGTCTGTGTCTGTTTTGAAATTTATTCTCCCTACATTTGGTACATTAACAATTTCTAACATTTCCAACATATAACGTCTCTTGTAGTTTTTTTCTATATCTAATACTGATGTTTCATCAAACTTTGGATAATGATTATATTTCTTGCAATGTGAAGATAAGGATGTCTTCTGTGTTGAAATATTCCTATATTTTTGGTCACATCTATGACCAGCTAATCTTGTTTTAATTTGTTCTTTGTTGTCCCAATATAAACTTTGTCACAGTTCACCTGGTAATTTCCTCCACATGGTATCCTGTATACCACATCAGATATTTCCATTTTCCCTATTTTATCCTTCATACTGCTAAATAATTTATTTAATGTGCTATACGATTTGTATGCAATTATATATCTATCAGTGTCATATTTCTGATATTCCAGAAACATAAGTTAATGATTTATAATTTCTTGGCTCTGCCGTAGAATTTCCTAAATTATGCCTATAACTACCATATTGTCTAATTAATCTGTTAGTTAATTCTACTGGAAAATCATTGTCATTAAGTATATCTCTTATTGTATCCCTATTCTTCAAATGAAATTCTCTATCACTTATAGTCAATATTCTGTCTATCAGATTTTTCGCTGTGTAAATTATCATATTTCTCGGATGTTTTGAATAAAAATTAATAATTCTTCCTGAAGATGTTGGTTTCTTATACCAATCAAATACTAACTTAATTCTCTTTCTTATTATCAATATATCTAAATATGGAAGTCTAGATTCTAACTCTCTTTCAATCGTAAATTTAATTTCCTGAAGAAGCTTTCCACAGGAAAGCGAAATATCGAGAAAAAAATAAAATCGTTAAATTATTTAAAAAACCGTTAAAAGATTAGTTTATATTTAATTAAATTAAAAAAGGTCGAATAAAAATAAGAGTAACTAGAAAATTATGTTAGTTTTTTGTTAATTCAACTTTTTATATTGTTACGTTTATACCTTTTAAAAAAGTTTTGTTGTGAGTTCTTCATTACAAAATAAATAACACCAGACTTTAGAGTTTTTAAATTAATTACAAGTTTATTTACTTTAACTACACTACAGAACAATTTACTTAAGATGCACGTCTCTTTACTTCACGTTTGTTGTTTTTTAATTAACCAGCTTTCCACTCAGACTGCCTTTTATATTTGTCCACTAGAGGTCTAAAAAAATTAAAAATCGTCTATTCCCTTTGCATCACAATTTGTTGTTGTTTTGCGTATATAAAATGTCTACGCAGTTTGTAACTAGAAAGTCGGGCATACCCAGTTGTTTACTTTATTACTTAATTATTTTCTTTTAAAATTTAAACAAGACGCATCCATAACAATATGTTATAAAAAAACGTGTGCTAATATGAAACAATATATTGTTAAATATATATGTAATTCTACTGTACGTGCGTTGTGACTGAACTCCTCCTAAACGGCTAGACCAATTTGCATACATTTTTTTGTATGCGTTTGGGTGGCGCCCCAGGTGGTTTAGATTTGTAATTCGGTCCAATTGGACAAAGGGGCGTGGTATCTTCCATACAAACCACAAATTCAAAATCTATTATTTCTACTCCTGATAACGGTATTTTCACAAATTTTGGTACTTCGGTTTGGTGTGCATTTTTTAAGTGCTCCTGCAAATATGGGCGGGATTGTACAAAGGGGCGTGGTATCTCCCATACGAACCATAAATTAAGAGTCCAATATTTCTGCTTCTGCGAACGGTATTTAAACAGAATTTGGTATTTCGGTTAAGGGAACATATTTTAAGTTCTGCTGCAAATATAGGCGGGATTTGATAAAGACGCGTGGTACCTCCCATACAAATCTTCTTTATATATATATAATTCTACTGTACGTGTGTATGTCACTGAATACATTTTTTTTGCATGCGTTTGGATGGTTTACATTCACAAACCAGCCCGGCAGATGAGCTGCAGTCGGTATCCAAGTTATTCAACTACACTGCAACTACACGACTGGATTGGCTTAAATGAATTTTTGGATATTCATTCATTCAATGCACTTAATTTTTTTGTGCGCTATGTTTTGATATTATATGGTATCGCATTTGCGTAAATATTGAGCGTTGTTTACTTCAAAAACACACACACGCCATAAATTCGTCGCCAGCCGCCATCTGCCTCCAATGTGCCTTGGCGGATGACGGTGAAAGGCCCAAAGTAACATGGACTCGGTTGCTGCCGCCATTAAAACAGTCGCGGTGGCCATCGAGCTTATTTGTTTGCGTTTCTTCTTTGCGATCTCACAAATTCGTTCTCAATGGGTCAACTATTTGCTAAATAACATATAAATAAGTCTTTTATCTACTGGAATTATGCTTTAATATTTGGCAAAATTTCTATAGATTTTAGATCCATTTTATTCTCAAAAGTGGTTAACAGTTGTAGACTTGTTTTCACAATTTCCATATGTAAAAAAAGCTGCCAACTTTATCCTCAACAATACACGCCTTAACAAAATATTTTTTCCAATTGAAGGTCTACCGAAATAAATTGTTAGTGAGAACGGAGGTAACAGTTGTAAAAAGTTTCAAAAAGTTATAGCCAAAAGCTTAAAATAATTAAATATTTTTATTTTTCTAATTTATCCATTTATACAACTGAAAAATTTCATTGCATTAGCTTGATTTTAAAAAAATTGTAGCATTGAAAATTAGTTTAATTTCCCCCAACAAATGAATTAAGAATATTTTTTACACTTTTTAAATTCATTAAAATTGGTTATGCCCTTCAAATGAAGCACCTCTTACCTAATTTAGAGGTCAAATTATTTTATAAAAGTAATAGGTATACAAGTTAATAATGTCGATTTTTTGCTATAATAACAAAATGACTTCATATATTATTCAAAATATTGCTCGTCGTTGCCACTACGATTCTCCATTATTTTTGCAGCATATTGATACTGCCTCAAAAGAACTGCTCCGGTTTTGGGGTAAATAGTAATTCAAGCAAATTTCTGATACCCTGTTCTGAAGTAAGCACGTTCTGCATCGACCGAAACAAATGGTAGTCAGAAAGAACAAGGTGCCCCTGTAGGCTAGTAGGTAATGTGCTAGCTTACATGACTGGGCGTTGTGGGTTCGATTCCCAACAAAGACCTTGGTTTTCTTTCACTACAAATAAAAATTGACTACCGGGGGGTCTGCTCAGTGATGAAGGCATAGTCACTGGTCACTGAGCGCTCTTATACGACAGTTAATTTCCGTAACAATCCTTCTATTTTCACCACCTGTCGCATCTCTACTCTATCCCTATCCAAAGAATGTAGCACGGTACTTGACTAAAAGGGCATTTTTACCTGGAGTGCTACTTCTCTTTTAAAAAATAAAAAAAAGGTCTGGGCTATAAGGAGGACGAGCCAAAACTTTCTGTCCATTGTTTTTCAAATAGTTTTAGATCGGTCTTGCAGTATGTGGTCGAGCGTTGTCTTTATGAAAGATTACGTCCTCGTGTATGGTGCAATATTCTGGTCGTTTTTTGTTGATTGCTATCTTAAAACGAATTTGTTGTCTGTGATATAGGTCCCCTGTGATCGTCTGACGTCAAAACACCTTTCTGATCCCAGCAAAAATAGAGCATTACCTTAGCGCCATGCATATTCGACTTTGGCTTGTTGGCCGGGCTTTACATATGAATTTTTGCGCTCCGGATTCTCTTAATGTATGCATTATTCATCACCAGTAATAGTAAAATGCAAGCGTTCAAACATCATTTCCGACAGCAAAAGCGCCTTTCAACGCCTCTCGGCATTATTTCGTAAAAGACCCAATTTTCTTGCCTTAAATGAATAAGGCAAGAATAATGCAAATTCTTCATACGTCTGACAACAATTTTTTGTCTAGTAATGCTTCTAATTCCTCCTCTTCAAAATTTTCCGGCTGACCAAGCCTCTCCTTGTCTTCTGTGTGAAAATCACCACTTTTGAGTCGCGTGAACCCTCGTTTATAAGTTTTTGGAGTTGAGCTTCTTGAGCGTAAGCTTTTGGCAATAATCAATAATTTTCTGAGCCGTTTTCTTCAAAGGAAAGACGGCCTTTATCAGACTGCCCCCCAAAACATACTTTTAGGCACAAAATTTGACATTATTATAGCGACTGAAAAAAATTGTGTGTACACTTTAGCGTCTATCAAATACTGAATTATAATAACAAATGTTTACCCTAAAAATTACCACATTTTTATTGACACTAACCATATATGATAGTTAAGCCATGTGCTGTCTAAATCGACGTTATTACCTTTTATACCCAATAAAAAAATAAAATTAAATCAATTTAATATGGGAAAAACAAAATATGAGGTCATTAACACAAAAAAAATCACCTCATAAAATAGTAAACCTTGGACTTGCACCACTTCTATAGAAAATTGCTGATGAAATATTTTACTACATTTCTGGAAGATTCGCTTGTTGGGTTTAATTGCAATTGGTTAAGTTTTTATAAACATAAAAGTTATTTCAAGCCCGAAGAAGTTTACAGAAGTAGGTATGAAATAAAATATAAATTGATAATACTCACAGATCCTAAAGCCGGTTATCTGGCAAAAAAATATGGACGGAGCTTATTTAATACTTATAACATGTTACACTCTCACTATAATGTTGTTCAAGTGATCAAATAAAAAATCACAAGTAGTAGTTTGTAGCGTACTTTAGCTTAGTATTATACTGAAATAATATTAACTGTTGCAACAATAGAAATATAGAAATATATTAAGCTTATATGTGCATAAATACGAGTAAAAATAAACAAGCAGTTGTCAGACTTTTTTCCATATAAACACAATTTAGACGTTTTAACTCGCCTATAAATAAAAAAAGCAATTGCGAGTGCAATGGCGATATTATATAATATAACGAATAATAGTAAGGCAGTGATTAAAAATCAATACAATAATATATAAAATGGAGTAACACGATATATATTTAGGTATATGTATGTATATCTGAAACCTAAATATTTTTAGATAAAATAATTTTAATACATATTTTTTTTCTATTTTGATAACAGAACCTTAATATAAGTATTTTAATAATAAATTTGTAAATAAAAATTGAAATTCAAGCGTAGGAAAGTGAGGTCACAGCTGGTTTTATATAATTTGTTTAATAGTGTTGACTATGTCTTTTTATTTATTCTTTTTCTACATTTTTCTTCATCGCAATTAATTTTTTTTTTGTATAAAAAGCAAACAATTTCTAAAGTAGTACAAATAATTGTCTACTCTGCTACTATTTTGTAGTTTAATTTTTTAATTTCATTAATTAAAGTATTTAAGTCAACATAAAACACAGCATTTTCCGACGTGCTCTGGGCATTTTTAAATCTAAAAAATAAATGCAGCCAAATAGACAGACGCTTAAACGAAAAAAAGTGAAATGTTATCTAATAAAAAAGTCACACCAAACTTTGTTGAAATAACAAAAGGAACAACAACAACATCAATAAATACAAAATAAAGTACAAATAATTTAAACAAATAAAGGGTTTTCCAGCAAGAAGTTTGTTTTCGAAAACAAAATAAAACAAAATATTTTGATTGAAATGATTTAAATTTTTATTGTATTACGAAAAGAAAGGTTCGGCAGTTATGAATGAGAAATGATATCTGGCATCTTCGATTCTTTCATCGAAGTTTTTATTCACTTTTTGGCAATATGGCGGTCCTATTTCTTCAATCAAATATGGATGTTGAGTTTTAAGGCTGAAATCGATTCGACTGGCCCCGTATAGACTCTATCCTTAACATAGTTTCATCAAAATTAATTCGAATCAAATCACACAATCTGGCTGGCCACTTAACTGCTGACTGTCGTTAAATTATTCGATCGGGAAAATTGGTTTGCAATAAATTGATCGCTTCAGTGGCTGTGTGACATGTGGCACCACCGTCCTATTGAAATCACATGTCAGTGATATCCACGTCGTCAATGACAGGCCAAAATTGAGTTGTTAGCATCTCGCGATAGCACCCCCACCCACTCCGGCGGCACATTGATATGTCTTGATGGAACGTCACCGGGGGTAAAAGGGAGTCCAATCCCCTAAAGGCTAGCAGAAGCCAACTAGGCAACTCCACGTTGTTTTCAAGGGAATCGGTACCCCCGAGAATTCAACTTTTTAGCTGTTTTTTGACTTATTATTGAGGTTGCCCCTTCGGGAGCATCTTGGTGGTTGTGGTTTCGCGGCCCTCATGAAATGATTAGGGGGCCAGGATGATCTCAATTTTGACCAAGAACACAGTGTAAATGATCCGGATCCACTGGGCATGCTAATCATGTGTTCTGGAGTTGGACAGCTTCCAACTCTTCAGCAAGGAGTGGGGGTGGCGGCCTGCTCCAAGTTCTCAAAGTTGCAATTAGGAGTGACTAGAGGATAGAGATTCCCGCGGCCTCTTCGGGCGAGGGTGACGCTACATATCACCCAAGTGTTTTGATCCATCATCAGGTTATGGCTTATACAGCTAGGTACTGATGTAAATCTTATTACGCATCTCGCGATAGCGTGATCAGTTGACCGTACCCGCATTTCCAGCCTCATCTTCGAGAGAACGGCCCAATTACGCCTTCAGACCATATAGCGCACCATACAGTGACACGTTGAGGATAAAAAGGCTTCTCAATAATCGCTCTATGAGTTTCAGAAGCCCAATTGCTGTTAGGCTTCAAATCCTTCACAGGTGAAGTCAAATTCGTACGAAGACGCGTTGGTGTTCGCACATTTTGTCGGCTCAAATTTAACGACCTAATTCTTAATAGCGGTCTCAGAAGGACGATTATATTGTCCGAAAATAGCACGAAGTTTACGAAATTTAACTTTAAAAGAACCACCATCCAGGAACCTTAATGAAGGAGTCTAATTATTTTAATGAGATTGTCGTGCGAAATTGAATTCATTGTAGCAATTGCCAATATATCTACTGCGAATATGTCAAAAAACTAAATGTCACAACTATCATGGTGTTGCCACAATTGAAAAACAAACTTCTTGTTTAAAAAGCCCGATACAGGAGAACATTTTGTTCAAACGCACCAGCAATAACGTGCATGTAATCCAACCCCTTTGCTGCCAGTCTTTAGAATTATGAATTTATGGTTGGGTTATCTACACAAAATAATGTTTATGCTTTAAACTGTAACACTACTACTACATGCAAAGTAATTTAGCCAAAAAAAAGTACTTTAAAAGAATACAAAAATGTCTAAAATGTATGCTTAGATAACCTGTGTCCATTCGCTGTTATTGCCACCTCTATCAAAAATATTTTAAATATTTAATTTATCTCTACACTGAAAACAAAAACGAAGACCAATGAAGCAAACACAATATGTAATTGAATTTGAATAACCCGCTTTCTGCTCAATTTTACTGCAGTTTTAATTGAGCCTTAATTAAAATTTTACAGTTATAATATTCACGTCATACGTTTTTCAATGCTTTTAACTTTTTATTTTCAGTGTACTAACTACATCAAAAAAAGTTTATATTCATAACTCTGGGCGTGTATGAATTAATATTTTAATTAATATTAATAATATTTGTAAAAAAAAAATTTAATCAAATATAAATAATAAAACTAATAAAATTTATTATGTTTATTATTGTTATCAAGCCAAAATATTTTATTAATTAAATTGAATTTTTTCTTGAGCTGTTGAATTGAAATATTAATAAAAATTACTAGACCATAAAGATAAATATTGCAAAATAAATAGTGTTAGAATAATAATAGGTTGCATAGCAGTATGGTGACATTAAGGACACACAATGAAATAGTATGTCGGGAAAAAAAGCTTCAGTGGCTTTTGCTGAACCTTTTGAAAATATTTAATTGAGTTTAATTTAAGCAGCACTGAATTTTCTTTCTTTAATAGGCGATTGTAAGAAGAACAAGAAGGCTACTTAAGTAATAAACGGTGCCTTTTAGAGAGATATAGAATTCTTAGTTGGCAACACCATTTAATTGGTGGCCGTTAAGGCATTTAGGTTCCATTTGACTTGGCATTTCAACATGAATAGACTGCAGCGCTTCAAAATTCTGCGAATTTCCGTTGATTCCGATTTTCATAAACGAATTTTATTTAGCGATAAAGTTAACTTTTGTTTGAATGGATAAGTCAATAAAAAACTGTTGTCTTTGGAATGTTGATAATCTCAAGTGTGTGTTGAGACACCGTTACATCCAAAAAGTTGACTGTGCTTTAGGACTGCTGGTATCATTGGTCGGTACTTCTTTCAAAACAATGTTGGTGAAAATGTTACACTATAGAGTATGATTACTGATTTTTAGTTCATCAATTCAGCAACCATGATATGCAGGAACTCCGGCTTCTACATGATGGTGCAATAACGCACGGCTCTTGCCAGAATTAATTTATTGAAGGAACGTTTGGTAACCATATGGTTTCAAGTTTCGGATCAGTGAATTAAGGCCGATGCACATAGAATTCTTCATTCGTTATACGTCGTCTTTTTCAACTGACAAGGAAGTTTAAATACAGGTTATTATTTTATGAGCGTTGTCATAATCAGTACGTTTCTGTCAATGCAAAGTACGAAAGTTGGGCAACTTTTAACTTTTGACGTACGTTGAGTACTTTAACAGTTATCATAGGTTCCTTCTTCTTTCTTTTGGTGTATATTAAACAAATAATTTTTGAGGTAAAAAATACAATAAAATAAATTAAATAAGTTTTGATCTTAATAATATTTCAATATTTCCCTTTCCTCTGGAAAGCGTCTTCAGGAAACTAATTTTTTAAACACAAAAATTAAAAATTATTAACAATTTGAAAAAAGAAGAAGAATGAAAAAATATTGAAAATACAGTGTTAAATGTATTTAAAAAAAGACCGTTATTAAGATCAAAACTTATTTATTTAAAAAAAGAGGTCGAATAAAAATAATAATCAAATAATAAAATAAATTAATTAAATAAATGGAAAACAAACTTATGGAAGAAGTGGAAACGTATCCTACATTTTGTAGGTCTGCTGGAGTCGAATACGTTTTTTCCATTCTTACAGTTTTCTTAAATTGCTGAGGATCATTGTTAAGCATTCTTTTAAAATCCACTGCAGAAAATCCATTTTTGTCTCGGTCTTGATAAAGCGCCATGACCCAAAATCTTCTACCACCATCCATTACATCGAGACAATATTGAGCTTTATAAAGTAACACTACAATTAAAAGAAACTCCAAAATATCGTCCAATTCTATTGAAAATGTATTCTTCATAAATAAAATAAAATTTTGTTAAAAAAATATGCGGCAAAAACAATACCTCACTGTGTCAACCTCATCCATCATTACTTTGATTTCAGTTGAATATGTCAAAGTGTAACGAATGACGGATTCTATGGGCCTGGCCTTTAGCCTCTAAGACAGTGATGGGCGATGGGGGGGCCACATCCGGCACGTGAGAGATTTCAGTCCGGCCCGCCGAGCGTTAAAAAAAAAAAAATTAATAACCTATTAAAAAATTATGCCCAAAAAATAAATTTACATTATGTTTTAAAAACGATATAAATTGACAATTTTAGCAAAAAAATGCTAAATGCTATTTTCCAAGAAGAAACTTAAAAAGCATGAAACAAAAACAACTAATATAGAACTGCGTAGTTTTCTAGGAAATATTGTACACACAAAAGAACAACAACTTTCTGATGCAATATTCCAAGAAGAAACATAAACATCATAAAACACTAACAACTAATATAGAAAACTCAACGTATAACATAACAACAACTATTTTATGTGAGATCTAGAAGATTCTTGAATATAACCAAACACCTATTTGTCTTATCAGTCAAGAACCGGTAGCTGTACTGAAAGATTATAATCTCGCTAGGCACTTTAATTCAAAACATCTTGGGTCGAAGTACTATAAAATGACAGATGAAGACAAGAAAGTTCATTCAGAGGAATTTAAAAGAAAAATATCTAACCAGCAAATGTTTTTTTAAAAATCAAAGAAGTGTCCAGCGATCCTCCACGTTAGCTGGTCACATTGTTGCCTATAAAATAGAAAAAAGTAAGTAAGAATTTATTAAGGATGTGTTAATTAGCATTGGAAAATTATTATGCCTAGAAAAGGTAAAAGATTTCGAATCTTTAGGGATGTCACGTAGAACGGTCACAAAAAGAATTGAAGCGATTTCTTCGAATTTAACCAATCAACTCAATGGACGTCTTAAAAAGTTTAAGTATTTTTCAGTCACTATGGACGAGAGGACAGGAGTGATACAGCCCAACTACTAATTTTTTATCTGAGGAGTCGATGAAAACTTTGTAATAACCGAAGAACTTGCTTGTTTGAGATCTTTGAAAGGAAAGGCGACAGGAAAAATAATTTATGATGAATTTAGAGTGGAGATGGAATCTCTTAATGCCCCAATTTCCAAATTAATTAATTTAACAACTGATGGAGCACCTAACATGGTGGGAAAAAATATGGGGTTTGCAGGAGTTTATAAAAGTCAGAATCTTGAAAGCGAAACAATTTTTTTACATTGTATAATCCACCAAGATGTTCTTTGCAGGGCTGCCTTGGATATTAACCATGTACTTAATATTATTTTAAAATTAATGCCATTCGAGTCCGTGGTTTGTTACATCGACAATTTCAAGAGTTTTTATCGGAAGTTGATGCAGAATTTTCAGATGTACTTTATTACACAAAGATCAGGTGGCTGAGTTGTGGGCATGCCATCTCGAGAGTTTGGAGTCTTCTCGAAGAAATTAAAGTTTTTCTAAAAACCAAAACTGAAATTTAGGATGAGTGGGAAATATTGGAGGATAAGAATTGGTGTATCGAGTTTGCTTTTTTCACGGATTTACTCGAGCACTATAATAATCTGAAAAAGAAGTTACAGGGAAGAAATCAATGTATAGATGAAACTTGGGGCAGTTTGAGGTCTTTTAAAACTCAATTGTTTATATTTTCTAAATGTTTGGGAAAAAATATTTTGACTCATTTTCCAAGACTTAATTCTTTGAGGCCTGTGAGTGAAGAGAAGTTAAGAGTCTTTTCACAATCTTTATTAAAACTGTATTCAAAATTGGAGGCCAGATTTGCTGATTTTAAAAAAATCCCACCATGTTTAGATATTTTTTCAATGCCTTTTAATGTTAATCCTGAGAATGTTCCATCTGAACTACAATTGGAAATTATAGAATTGCAATGTAATAATATTTTAAAACAGCTATTTTCAAACACAGATAAGCTTAATTTCTATAAATCCTTACCAAAAGATGAATTTCCAAAGCTAATTAATCATGCGCAGAAAATTATGGCAATGTTCGCTTCCTCATATTTATGTGAACAGGCCTTTTCAGTAATGAAATGCAGAAAAAATTCAATAAGAAACCGATTGTCAGACGAGAGTCTATTTAATTTATTAAAAGTCGCATCCTCCCAGCTGGAACCAGATTTTGAGGAAATTATGTCAAGTCAGAAACAGATCCATGCTTCCCATACATCTGGAAAATCTTAAAATCATAATAAACCGTATCTTATAAAATTTTTATTTTGCTTTAAAATATTACGTAATATAACTAATAAATATATAGCTTAAACCGAACTTTTAATTGAACAGAAACCCCATAATTTTATAATGAATGACCCTCTATGTTTTTTTTTTTAATTTAATGGTCGCCCATCACTGCTCTAAGATAAACCCGAAACGATTGACCACTTTAATGACAAAGAACCAGCCGTCATATGTCACAAGTCGTATTTAGATTATTTTTCGAATAAAGTAAATATAACGCCCGTTTAAAAAATACATGTTTCAGTACCTAAACGATATCAGATGTTTTAATTCAAATAGATTTTGTTATACCTTTTATTATTATTCTGCACCAATTTAAAGTTTTATTTTGTTTTATATTTAATTTTTCTGCCCTGTTTAAAGTGATAAAAAGTATGATTAATTTTCATCTTGTGAGGTACTTAGCAACCGACAGTAAGGTTTTCGTAAGGGGCACTCTACAGATGACTTGCCAGATTTCCTTCCGGAACAATGGTGCAACTCCATACATTAAGGACGTGGTAAGGTGGTGGCTCTAGATATTTCCAAAGCGTTTGATAGACTGTGACATGATGCACTTATGTCAAAACTTGTTGCTTTTGGTGTCGGTGAATATTTTTTTTTGTAAATTTATATCAAGTTTTCTCAGAAATCGCACCAATATGACTTGTTATAGAGGAGATATCATTAAACGAGCTCAAGATTAATGCAGGGATATCGCAAGGTTTCTTTCTTTCTCCTACCCTATTGCTTATTTTTGTAAATTACCTTCTTCATCAAACGTGCAAACCTATATACTCTTTCGCAGATGACACCATCAGTTGTCATTCGTACTCATTCAGTAACCGACCGGTTCCAAAACAGCAAAATATAAATTATGCGCTCAATCACGATCTCAAAAGAATTTCCAAATGAACTTGTGTGAATAGAGTCAATTTCAATGCCCGTAAAACTCAATGTTGCATGCTTACGCATAGATGTGTGTGCGGAAATGATGCTGCATGTGTTATTATGGATGATATAGGTATTAAGGAGTGAAAATGCAGTGTGATATTCGATGGACTAACCAATTTTTTTAGGTTTCTAAAGAAGCTTTTACGTTCCTTGGTTTTCTAAAGCGGTGTAAAAGATACTTCACTCCATCAGATCTTTGTACTATTTATACCACCTATATCCATCCAAAAATGAATACAACTCTCATGTATGGGTTGGCGTCCCAAAGTCTATTTTGGAGTTGCTCGACCGTATACAAGAGAAATGATGCTCATTGGGGACAGTAGACTATGAAACTTTATTGATTATCTAGAGCATCGACACCATGTAGGCTGTAGTTTACTGCTTAGTCCTTACTACAATGGTGTGCTTAAATGAAATAAGGCAACTTGTTCCCTTTATTCGCACGTTTTTGTATTTAACACGGTTTTTGTTTAGGGCCTATACAATTGTGGGTGATTGGTCGTGCAACGTACTATGCATTACAGGGAAAACTCCTTTCAGATGTCTTTCCTGCCACTTTCAGTCCAAAACACTACTCTCATTTTCGTCCTTTCCATAACCTAATTTCATATTTCTAGCAAAATGGATTGCATGAAAAAGGATCATGCCCTGAGTGCTGGTACGACAAAAAATGTTACGTTTAACGAAGAATCCCAGTTTAAATTATTTGGCCGAGTTTGAAAACATTTAATACAATGATGTTAATGTATAGTGTTACTAACTATGAAGCACTATTAAGGCAGTGCCGTGGTTTGTGTGTGTATATTAGCTACTAGAAGTGGGAAACTTGGTTTTTGTAAACAGTAATCATTAAGATCTTGTAAGCGAAATTTAAGCCTGACTATAAAATGTGTCTCTCCGGCAAAGAGATCTTTCAACAGGTGATTAATCTTAATTAAAAACATACAACCCTTTGTAAAGCAGTGGGTACTTAATGTTTATTTGTTTATTTTTATTTATTACTTTAATTTAAGAAAATTCGGGAGATTTGTGTAGACTTTTTAATATATTTTGTCACTATTTATCAGAATTGCAATTTTAATAACAGAAATCATAATTTTTGCACAGAATGTAGAGGTATTTGGGATTGATCTTGACTGTTGTCGCATCTTTCGACAAAGACGGTCATTAGTAGCTGTGTGAAAAGTACAGAATACCGCTATTGATGCGATGGGAGTTCAGGTCGTCTGCAAGAAGTAAGGATATAAAACCCTCCGTCTTTTTCGCTATGTGCTTAGATTAAGGCACTGGATTTATCAAGTAGTAAGCGTATCGTCAGTTAATCAATATCATACTCTGCCAATATTAACTAATGCTTACTAGAACTCTAATACGTTAAGCCAAAAATGAACTTTCTATTTTTCGCAAACAAAAAATTTTTGTTTCTTTATAATTTTTGATTAAATAAAAGAGAATGGATCTAATATTGATAAATATTTTATATAATGTCAGCAATTATGTATGGAATATAATATGAGATAAATGTCCATCTCTGTTAGCCTCACAAATGCGAGCCTTTTGGAGCATATGTTTTTTGTACATTCTCACACATTTCACGTCGTATTTCATCACGAATATTTTATTTGAGTTGTTTAAGATTTTCTGGTTTGTTTGCGTAAACCTTGCTTTTCAGATATCTACAAAAAAAAGTCCGGAGCAGTAAAATCAGGCGACCGTGGAGGCCAATTAACATCATCATTTCTTGAAATAACTTGTTGTGGAAAGAGGTCTTGCAGTAACACAATTGTAATCCTGGCTGTATGCGATGTGACACCGTCTTGTTGATACCACATGCTAATCAAGCCCAAAGCATGCAGTTGTGGCGTTTTCATTTTCAAAGAAGTAAGGTCCAATGATTCCTCCTGAGCAAATTGCACACTTGACTGTCATTTTCAATGGATGCAAAGGTGACTGTTGAATAATTTGAGGGTTTCTTATTCTCCAGAACCGACTATTCTGTTTATTCACATTCCATTCAAATAAAGATGTGCCTAATCACTCATTATGATATTTTCATGAAAATCAGGGTTGTCATGGACGTATGCACGGTGGCGTAAATGGTCTAGCAGAAGAAGCGCTTGTCTTATCTGGAAACAAATGCAAATCCTTGTGCAACATTATGGCCAAAGCTGTTCTTTGAAGAGCAAGTTCCTGAGCACGGCGTCGAATTGAGCTTGATGGATTGTTTTGAACACTTTCTTGAGCAGCAGTAATGTTTAAAGCCGATTTTGCAGTATGTTGTGGTCCTACAGGCCCTACAGTGCATTTTTTTGGCATATTGTTTCTCCCAAAAATTTCATGTAACTTTCTCATCCTCACAGTAATCGATGATTGATTTTGATAAAATGTTTTAACGATTAAAACACGTTGGTTAATTGAATATTTTTCCATAAGAAATTTGCCACGTGTCTGCTTCACGACTGCGAATTCAAGACAAAATAGGCTACACTTTAGATTGATCATTTTAATTGATTTTAAATAAAACCAACTGATTATTAGTTGGGGCATACCAATGAATTTCAAATATTTCACAGATATTAAAAAAAAATATTGAAACTAATTGGAAAATCCCAAATGAAATATCGATCTAATATATGCCGTGTTAAGCAGCGAGAAGAGTATAAAAATTAAATCACATTTATAAAACTTTTTGTGTAAACATTTTAACACGTAATTTGTTTTCATTTATACCAAATATAACACAAGTTCATTTGAAGCTCAAATTTTTTTTTGTATTCATTTAAGTGTGTATGTGTTAATATTCATAGCTGGCTAATCATCGTTATTATCATCACCATCAGCAGTGATTAAGACCATTAATGCTATTATTCACTGCTACTAACATCAAATATACTCAAGCGCATGAAGGTTGACCACTCATAACAACTAAGACGTTAGCGAAGCGTAACATTAAAAAAAATATATAAAAAAATAAATTTATTTTGTTAAATAGAGAATATTAAGAAAAATATTTTTAAAACTGTTTTCTTTACAAAAAAGCGTGGAAAATAAGTCGAAAACCCTTTAAGTTCTTAAGAAGTTATCAGATTTTTCAACAAGCAGTTTATTTTTCAATTGTGGTAATATCAACAACATGACATTTAGTTTTTTGACGTATTCGTTAGAATGAATTCAATTTCGCAAGAAAATCGCATTAAAAAATTTAAAATCCACTATGAAAATGGTGGTTCTGTTAAATTTGCATGTCGTAAAATTCGTGATATTTTCAGACAACATAATCGTCCTTCTGAGACCGCTATTAAGAATTTGGTCGTATTCGAGCGGTTCGTTTAACTTAACACATCGCAACCGCGAGCCACAGCGTTAAAGCAGATGCAAATTTGTCAATTCCTCGACAATTGGGCTTGACTTTGAAGACTTACAAGGTTCAACTGGTGGAGAAATTGTAGCCGACCGACCATTCACATTGCCACAGATCGCTCAATTCATTCATGAACAACCGGCTGGTTTTTCAGAAAAAACTATTTTTTCAGACGCGACCCATTTTCACTTGTCAACAAGAAAAATTGCCGCATTTGGGCTTCTGAAAATGCTAGACCGATTATTAGGAAGTCTGTGCATGCTCAAGGTATCATTTGACCGTTGTACTATATGGTCTGGAGCCGTGCTTGGGTCCTTTTTGTCGAAGATAAGGCTGGAAATGCGGTAGCGGTCATTGTATTACGCTGTCAAGAGATGTTAACAACTCAATTTTGGCCTATTATTGACGACGTGAATATCACTGACATGTGGTTTTAACAGGACAGTGCCACATGTTTTTTTTTATATAAAGAGAAGTAGCACTTCAGGCAACAATGTCTATTTAGTCACAACCGTGCTACATTCTTTAGAAAAGGGATAAAGAAAAATTAGACAGGTGGTGAAAGTAGAAGGATAGTTACATAGCCTTCAAACTCTTATTTTTTTGTAGTCAAAACAACCACGCCTAGTTTGGTAGGCTAAGTAATGTACCTACTAGCCTATCGGGGCTGCTTTCATTTCCAGAAGGCTTATGTAATCGGAAATTAACTATCGTATAAGACAACACACCGACCAATGATCATGCCGTCCTCACTGAGCAGCCCTATCGACAGTCAATTTTAATTTTATGTAGTGCAAACAGCCAAGGTCTTTGTTGGGAGTCGAACCCACAACTCCAAGGCTGATAAGCTAGTACACTACCTATTAGCCTGCAGGGGCACCTATAATGTGTTACATGTCACACAGCCAATGAAACGATCAATTTATTTCAAACAAAATTTCCCAATCACATAATTTCACAAAAATCAGCAGTTAAGTGGCCAGCGACATCGTGAGATTTAACACCGCTGAGTCAGAGTCAGAGACAGGGTCTATGCGGAGCCAATCGAATCGATTTCTACCTTAAAAGTGAAAATCCGTGATGTGATTAATGAAATAGTACCGCCATTTTGCCAAAAAGTGATTAAAAACTTTGATAAAAGAATCGACATCTGTCACTGTGGTTATTTGGTTGAAAACCCCTTTAAACGTAGTTTCTGATCATATTTGAAATGTTACTGAATAGCTTTGTTAGCGCAAAGCTTTCTAAACGGGAAATAAAATTGTGTGAGGACCACCAAAATTAGATACCAGCGAAATTAGTATCTTATAAATGGCCAATACTTGATTTCTTATAAGAATGATATATAATTTTTATATGGATTTTTTTGTTAAAAATAATGAAATTGCTTTCATCTTGCCATAGAAGTGGATAATTTTGAGATCGTTTTTATCTGTTCTTTTATCTGTTCTTTCCGTGTTTTCAAAAATATCTAATCGTCGTCCTTTTTTACTACGACATAGTAATGTCATACACTCGTTTATTTCCCTTGGTGCATGTCCGTGAGTGCCAAGATGTAATAAAAAGTAGGGGTTCTCCCTTTTTCGTTTGTATGAGCATATGTGTTCTGTAAAAAGTTTTTTTAGTGTTTGTCCAGTTTGTCTTACATGTTTACATATACAAGTAAGTCTGTATACTCCGTTGGAATTAAATTTTTTAGTTGTTTCTGTCGATGTCCTGAGGTGCTGAGGTCCTGTGTAAATAAAAGTGTCTCGTCGTGTTGCATTGGTTGTCTCTTTGTCTTCGTTATTCCTGTTTTTAGTATTGTATTCTCTAAGAAGTTTGTCGATAGTAGTGAGTTTGTAGCCGTTGACGAGTTCATTGTTGTACTTATCTGGAGTAATTGGGATTATCTTAAGTCTGTGTATCATTTCTGTAAACGCTGTTAGTTGGACGGAGTTGTTCGAGGTGATGTGGATGGTAGTGTCCATCGTAGTAAGTTTTCTATAAACGTCAAATGTTAAACAGTCAGCTCTTCGTGTTATTGTGATGTTAAGATAAGGCAAATTTCTGTGTTGTTCTTTTTGCATTATGTATGTAATGTTATTATGGATTGTGTTTAAGTCTGTTAGAATTTGTTCGACGTTGTCTTGTTCGAGGATGCATATAATGTCAACTACGTATTTGTAGTAATGACTTGTTTTATGTTTTTCAATTGGTGTCTTTATGTCTAGTGATTCGAGATATTCCATGAAAATTTCTATGAAGATTGAGGAAGTTGGGTTTCCGAAACAAATCCAAACAACCAAAAAATAACAAGGCTTAAAATTGATAACATATAAAAATTGTTCTTTCTTACTTTGGAGGTGTTACAATAGTCCTTCTTACAAGAGACAAGTGAGTAAAAAAGAGGTCATAAGCGGCTAATTTTTCACTCGAAGGATGTTTTGACTGAAAATTTACTTATTGATCACCGATATTATAGAGCTAATAATAATAAATATCTTTTTTCTTTTTTAAGATCTTTTTTTATATATTTTTTCTTTTTAATATTTCGCGTTCCTTTGGAAAGCTTCTTCAGGAAAAATTTTTTTTTATATTTTTGAAAAGAAAAAAAATTATTAAAAAATTGAAAAAATGTTTGAAAACATTTGACAAAAACATATAAAATGTTTTTTCATACATACATACAAAAATTTTAAATTTTCAAATATTCAAACATACAAAAACAAGGAAACGGAAATAACAAATAAATAACAAATTCTCTCTTATGAAATGATTATAACAAATTATGTGTCTTTTTAATTAAGTACCTATAATTCTGAGCTAAATTGTCTGTGTCTGTCTTGAAATTTATTCTCCTTACATTTGGTACATTAACAATTTCTAACATTTCCAACATATAACGTCTCTTGTAGTTTTTTTCTATATCTAATACTGATGTTTCATCAAACTTTGAATAATGACTATATTTCTTACAATGTGAAGATAAGGATGTCTTCTGTGTTGAAATATTCCTATATTTTTGGTCACACCTGTGACCAGCTAATCTCGTTTTAAGTTTATTTTTTGTTGTCCCAATATAAACTTTGTCACAGTTCACCTGGTCATTTCCTCCACATGGTATCCTGTATACTACATCAGATATTTCCATTTTTCCTATTTTATCCTTCATACTGCTAAACAATTTATTTAATGTGTTATGTGTTCTGTGTGCAATTATATATTTATCTGTGTCATATATTTTACACTTTCTTAATCTTTCTGATATTCCAGGAACATAAGTTAATGATTTATAATTTCTTGGCTCTGCCGTAGAATTTCCTAAATTATGCCTATAACTACCATATTGTCTAATTAATCTGTTAGTTAATTCTACTGGAAAATCATTGTCATTAAGTATATCTCTTATTGTATCCCTATTCTTCAAATAAAATTCTCTATCACTTATAGTCAATATTCTGTCTATCATATTTTTGGCTGTGTTTATTTTCATTTTCCTTGGATGTTTTAAATAAAAATTAATAATTCTTCCAGAAGATGTTGATTTCTTATACCAATCAAATACTAACTTATTTTTCTTCCTTATTATCAGTATATCTAAATATGGAAATCTAGATTCTAATTCTCTTTCAATCGTAAATTTCATATCCGGATGGAAACTATTCAATTCTGACAAAATATCATCCACTGCATCTTCTGAAGTTATACAAAATAAATCATCCACATATTTTGTGATTATCTTTGGTTAAATATGCATTTTACTAATACATGAATTAAGTAATTCCTCCATCACAATATCAGCTATAATTGGAGATGCTGGAGAGCCCATAGGAAGGCCCTCCTTCTGTTGATATATCCTATTATCAAATTGAAAATACCTATTGTCTTCAATGCAAAACTTAAGAGTACGTAAAAATAATTCCTTCTCAATATTTGTATTTTGTTCTATTATCTGCCATTTTTCCTCTATAATACTTAAAGCTAAACCTACAGGAATACTTGGAAAAAGTGAAACTACATCAAATGAAAACAATCTATCATTATCTTGTATATTTATTCTCTTGGTTTTATCCTTAAATTCCAACTAATTTTTAATATAATATATTGATTGTCCTGTTATCACCTTAAGAATATTCGTTATATACTTGCACAGTCCATAGGCCGGGGAATTAATGCAAGAGCAAATAGGCCTTAAAGGAAAATTCTGTTTATGGATCTTAGGTACTCCATACAGCTTTAGAGAATTTGATACATTAGTCTTAAGTCTATTTCTCTCCATTACTGAAATGATTTCTTTTTTAAAAAGTTCATCAACTAAAAAATTGTTTGTTTTTTGCAGTTTAGTAGTCGGATCCTTATTCAATATTGAGTATTTAGCAGAATCGTTAAGAATGTCATTTATTCTCGAATTATAATCGTCTCTGCTCATAGCAACAGTAACATTACCCTTATCAGCATTAACAATTAATATGTTCCTAGTAGTACTCAACAATTTTTTAGCGGTTTTTACTTTATCTAATATAAAAATATCCCTTGCTGTAGGTCTAATAATGCTAACGTGCCTATCAATCATCATTGTTAGTTTTGTCCGCGCTACTTCCTGGTCCTCTTTTTCTTTTATAGTCTGAATTAAATCATCTCCTTCTGAAATTACCTTCATTATAGGAAAATTTTTCTTTTCAAGTGGTAATGCAAATTTCTGTCCTAGAGAAAGAATCCACTTAACATCCCCTGGAATATGTATGTCAGTCTTATTAACAAACCATTCTTCATTAACCTTAATTCCTAACTCCTTTCTTTGAATATCAGAAAGATTCTTGAATTTCTTCCTATGTGTTTCCTTTATCTTTTTTTCAAAAATATAAGTTAGTCTATCTATACATTCTAATAATTCTGTTATCTCATCTAATGTCAAATGTCCTTCCATATTATATATTAACATCTCTATGTTCCTATTTAAAATTTTTAGTATGTCATGTTGTTTCCTAATTGCTAAATTTAACATTCTTTTGTGTAAATCTTTTGTGTACCTCTCAATAGTGTGTTGATATTTGGGAATTTCTTTATTATTAAAAATGTTAACTAAATTATTTGTTGAGTTCTTAATAAATTTTGGTGTAATGGCAGCTTTTCTACATCTTATCAAAAACGTAATGGACGCTTTTGCTCTTACAATTTTGTCCATGGTTGCCTTGTATTTGTTGATTATTGCTGCAATGGATTTATTTTTCTTAAATTTTCTTAAAAAAGAAAAAAGATATTTATTAAAGATAAAAAAGATCGTTTAAAAAACTATAAGAACTAATAATAAATATTCAAAATTTAATTCTAGCAGCTGTTAATTCACCTCAGTGACTTCCTTCGTAGTCGACTGATAACATAACCATTTAGGACATTTCCAACTATGAGCTTTAAGCTTCTTTATATGCGTTTTTGCATAACTTATGAACACCATAAGGTCTTATGGTCTAATTTGTGTGTACCAGGATACTGTACTAGACTTTTGTATTATCGCCTTAAACTATGGAAAACTGTCTTTAAACTTAAGCTTAAAGTGCGATTTTTGTGAATTTTTTTTTAAATACAAATAGCAACCTCATTGACCTTTACTATCTGATAATTTCATGTTTTGAATGAATTGTGTTAACTATTGCCAGCCAGTAAAACACAGTCCACAGATGCCATATCATCCAGACAGGTTTTAAATTGTGCTATATCTAACATCGGTTTAAATTACCTTTTAACTGGACAAGCAACTTATTGGCCAACTGTTTGGTAAAAAACCTACCGCGAATGAGAAATTACCATCATATTCCTGGAATTTTTTTAACCAGTAACAAAATTTCATGTTATCTCTTTTAGTTTTCGAAACCCATTTCCCCACATTCCATACTCCCCGGGGGCACATATATATGGTCTTTATAGAAATTCGACTATCTAGACATGGTGAAACTGGGGGAAAAAGGGAGCCCAGTCCCCTGAAGTCAGCAGGGGTACAACTGGAAACTCCACTTTATTTTCACGGGACTCAGTAAGCTCGCAGAGTTCATTATTTGTCTCTTTAGACATTTAATAGTTCTCTGGCTGATTATTGAGGTTGGCCCATATATGGGAGTATCGTGGTGGTTGTGGTTTCACGGCCCCATAAGAGTATAATGGTTATTATGGTGGCCAGGATCATCTCACTGTTAATGACACGCTGAGTAAATGATCCAGTCTAGTGAGCATGCTAGACATGTGTTCTGGACAGGAGTTGGAAAGTCTCCAACTCTTAAGCAAGGAGTGATGATTTGCAGCCCTGCTCTGGAATCATTGAAGTTACATAGAATTATGGCTTCGGCTTCCTAGGACGAGCATGACGTTCCAAATTATGCAGTGGTTTGGTCCACCATCTGATTAAGGCTTCATGGCCAGGCGCGGATGTAAATCGAATCACATAGTTCCCACATCCCATAGCTTCAAGCTTTTATATGAAAATGAATATTATTTTAGGAGAAGCATGTTTTAATTTTGGATAGCGTTATAGTGTTAAAGTAAACTAAGTATATACGAGTCTTGGGTGTTTGAGTAAGACCCATAAACCAAGCGCCAGATCATTGAGTGGCATACTTCAAGTTCCCCAAGGTACAAAAAAGCAAGGATAGCAAAGTTAAAGATCAAATGCAAGCTGATTAGATTTTCGATATCCATGAAATCCATAAAAAAGAAAATGTACCTCAAGGTCAAACAACACTTTTACCGTGAGGTACTTGAAAGACTTCGAAAAAGGTCGATTTGTGTGAGATCAAACATCAAGAGCAACTGGGTGTTACATCACGGCATTGCTTCTTGTCACACAGCAATTTCAATAAACGAGCTTTTGGCCAGTAAAAATATTCCTGTGGCTCCTCAGTCTCCTCATTTGCCTGACTTAACTCCAAGTAATTTTTTCCTCTTTCCGAAGTTGAATAATCATTTCAAGGGAACTCGTTTTGAGACAATCGAAAACATTCAATTGCCTGTAACCGACTAGCTAAAGACTATTCCAATATTAGAGTTCCAGCACTGCTATGAGGAGGGGAAGAACAAACTTTGTGTGGCTTCAGAAGGAAATTATTTTGAAGGTGACAATATAAAATTGTAATTTTATGTGAAAAAGAATGATAGTCTTTATGGATTCTACAACAACTATCTAGACTTGTGTCTTGCGGGGTAAAAGGGAGCCCAGTCCCCTTCAAGGCTAGTAGGAGTCAACTAGAAAATCCACTATATTTCCACGGGAATCAGTGAGCCCGCAGAGTTCCGCTATTTGTCTCTTTAGGCATTTAGCTGTGCTCTGGATGATTATTGAGGTAGGCCATTCGGGAGTATCGTGGTGGCTGTGTGTTTCGAGGCCCTCGTTTGAGTTTGTGGGTCGGATCATTCACAATGAACACAATGAATGGTCTAGGTCCAGTGAGTATGATAGTCTCCAATTCTTCAGCAAGGAGTGAAGGCTGTGGCCTGCTCCGGGTTTTCGAAATTGCAACTAAGAGTGACCGAAGGCCTTTTTGGGCGAGGATGACGCTAAATTTCATCCACAGTGGTTTGACCGTCATCTGATTATGGCTCACTGCCGGTGCAGATGTAAATCTTAATACATCATTACTTAAATTACAGACCTCGTATGTCATATGCTTTACATAATTGTAGCTCGCCTTTAGTGTTGGGATATAGGTGGTATTGTTTTACTTTATTTCTTCTCGAAAAAAAAGCTGTTAATAATAATATGGAATTTTTTCAATTAATCAATTGTTTATCAATATTTGCCAGTTGTCTTTTGAATTAAAACATTTTTTGGAAAGCTATTGCTTTTTACGTTCTTCATGGTCGTTTTGTACCACAGCCACTGTTGTTTTTTTTCGTTATGTAATAAGTCATTGAGTTCGCCTGCGTCTACGTAAGTAGTTGCATGCTATTGCATGCATTTTATATCAGAGGTGTTACAACAATGTTCTATAAACATAAAGTTATTGCAGAGGTGTTAAAAATTATCCTCTCTCTTACCCTCCCCTCCACTTTAATCCTTTTGAACTAAAGTGACTTAATTAAATTTAATGCATAACTCTCTTTATACTTAAATAAATTTACACTTTTGTCAAACCCATTCCCATTATTTATTTAATGCTTAAAAATAATCTTTTTAGTTTTCGTATGCTTTGAGGCTGATGCCCTTTTAATGATTTTGAATAGTCTTCAAAAATACGCTTAACTAAAATCGACTAACGTTGATTTATTGATATTAAAAAAAGACATGATGTCTGCAATATTAAGTTTACAATGACCTTTTCGAACTTTGAAGTATAAATTTAAAATTCTGCCAACAAATACGGGTTTGTCTTGACTATTTTAAAGTTTCCTGTATTGAGGCTTACGTATTCACTTCACGATAACATAAAACAAAACAAATTAAATTTAAAATAAAAGACACTATTTAACTAAAAGATTTTACTATAAAATATTGTACAGTAGATTTAAAAAGTTTTTCTTGTGGTTCGCTAGCCGAAATAGCTAAAAGTAAATATTAAACTAAAGCTAACATACGAGCAGATATTTTCCTTTTTTTTACACTATTACAGCATTAGCACAACTTGAAAAGTTAAATTATCTAAAATGGGTTTAAAAATATTTATGTTTAACAACAATAATAATTGTTATTGGAATCTTTAATATAATAAAGCCCTGGTAAATGTTGTTAATTTTTTTAAAGTCATAATATTAATGCACACACACACCCAATTTGAAGACTTTTGATCTCATAGCTCTTCAATACTTAACTACTAAAGGGTGTTTTTTTTTTATATGGAGATATAGAATTTTGAAAAGCAATAAAAGAAAGACGAATTTTTTAAATGGTCTTGACATTTACTTTATTCGAAATAATTGAAATATGAATTCTGACATATGACCGTCACGACTGGCTCGAACATTGTCTAATCTGGAGATCCCATTTTCGAAAACTTTTTCTAACATTTGTGGCTTTATATCGGCAATAATGCGGCGAATACTGTCCTCCAAGTGGTCAATCCTTTCGGGCTCACCGGCGTAGACAAGTGATTTCACATATCAGCTCAGGAAAAAGACTACCGGCGTTAAATCGCACGGGTCCGAAACGTGAATCTTTGCTTTTAACATTTAACATGTTATATCGTATTGTTGGAACTACAGCTCCTGCACATCAAATTGATAAACAAAAAAGTCAGTAATAATAGCTTTGTAGCGGCCACTACTAACTGTGGCGTTCTGGCAAGTTTTTAAAGAAGTATGTACCAATAATTACAGCAGGCCATAAAGAATATCAAATACTCACTTGAAGGTGAAATTTACAGTTTTAAAGGAAAATTACATGTAAAAAATTCGACGCGAAAAAATATAAACAGATCGAGATATTCTTACAAAATTTTAAAGCAGATGGGGCTGATGACTTGCTGGCAGAGCTATTTAAATCTGGAGGTAATGAGTTGTTAAGGTGTAGGCATCAACTTATTTGTACAATCTGGTTGAATGAACGCATGCCCGACGATTGGAATTAGATAAATCAGTATGTGCCAATTATAGAGGCATAAATCTGCTCCCCACCGCTTATACAAACTTGGCCACAATATTGTGTGAGCGACTAAAACCAAGGGTCTACCTCAGACCAGATATTCACACTACGCCAAATTCTGTAGAAAACGCACGAAAATCAAATCGACACATACCATCTCTTTGACGATTATAAAGCCGCTTTTGATCGCCCGATTAGAACAAAGGTGTATCAGACTATATCTATATTTAGAACTCAGGCGAAATTGATAAGACTTTGTCAGATGACACTAAATGATACAAGATCATCAGCGAAAATAGGAAATAGTCTTTTCGAATCATTTACTACCTCACGAGGATTCAGACAGGGCGACTGCTTATCATGCGACCTATTTAACATTGCTTTGGGAAAAATCATACGCGATGCGGCAGTTAATAGAAGTGGCACCACTTTCACCAAGAGCCACATGCTCCTTCCATATGCTAATGACATCGACATATTTGGTAGGACATTGCGAGATGTAACTGCTGTCTTTGCGGGCATTAAGAGGCAATTCCTTAAAATTGGCTTTGCAGTTAATGAAATCAAAATTAAGGTGATGGTTGGAAATCTACTAGAATAGGTGAAACTGTGAGTCATCCATAAATAAAAACAATAACATCAGCCTAAAAATACGAAGAAGAATAATATTGGCAAACAGGTGCTACTTTTGGCTAAACAGGCAAAGTAGCAAAGGTGCTTTTATATGGAGAAGAAACATGGGTACATGTACTTGGCGTGTTGGAGAGAAAAATTTTTCGTAGAATATACGGACCGGCTTGTGTAAGTGGAGAGTATGAACATCGTATGAGCTGTATGTTGACATTGTCTAGCGCATAAAACTGCAAAGACTGCGCTGATTAGGACATGCTGTGCGAATAAGTAAAGAAGGTCCGTTGGGGAGAATTTTTGAATATGATACCGAAAGCGTCCGGAGAAGAGGATGACCAAAACTTCGATGGAAAGATCAGATCTAACGATATCTCTTAGACCTAGAAATTGGAAAAGAAGTGCAGAAGACCGAAGCACATGAAATGTTATCTTCTCTTCAACCTAAGACTCACCAGGGTTATATATGACCATTTCAAAAGAAGAAGAGTATACAAAAGAGCCTTTAATGAAACGGTGTAATAAAATTAAATTTTTTTTAACACATCAATTTCTTAAACGGGTAAAAAAATCTCCCCAAAAAAATTGTTTTATTTTATAACACTGGTTACCCTGACTTTGTTAACTGCGGGGCTATCAAATCCTTTTTGGAGTATGTAGTCATGGAGCTTTAATAATCTGTTTATAATTTTTCAATCGGTGCTGTGCACTCCGGAGAATTTTCGGGGCAAATTATAAATTTTCTTTAAAAATTGGCTGTGTTTGATGTAAGTTTTCTTTTATTCACATTTGCTATAGGTTGTCTTTAAAATAGTTTAAAAAAATGTTACTAGTACCAAAGTAAGTTTTAATTATATAAGAAGAAAAATCATACCTCCATTTTGTGAAAAATTCTAAAAAACGGCAGTTATCACATTTTCCCGAAAGCTGCTATCAAAACAAAACTTACTACTCTTTTATTATAAATTTTATGGAGAATGCAGCTAATATTTTATAATAATAATCCGAATATAAATAAATAAACCACGTCAGAAATACTACTATTTTCTCCTAAAATAAAAGAGGTAGCCTAGACATGCGAGCACTTTTTTTGTAGATATTCGTTTTAAGTTCAAAAACACGTTACATATGAGTAATAAATAAACTTTTTATGACATTTCCAAAAAATGTATGACCGGGGTACCTAAATTTGGGGGCTTACCCAAAAGCTCCCTCTTATCCTACAGGGCCGGGCCGTGCGGCAATTTCACTCTGCTTGACCTTTGTGAAATTTCATTAAAATAGCTTATGTGGTTATACTTTTGGTTCTTAATTGAAATAGCGTTTTAGGTCTTGAAAGTTCATGTCCTATGTAAGAGTAAATATAAGAACTCCTTGCATCTCTTATAAGAGAGGGAACTTTATTGACAAATAATATAGCGTCTGCTGTCTATCGTAAAAGGTAGAAAGTATAAGCTGAGTTTTTTACAACTAGTGATAATATGTGCTTTTGTTACGATATAAGCGAATTCTTAACACTAGATTGCCCAAAAAAGTCAATTTGACTGGTTTTTAATTCTAATTTAAAAATAAATTATGTGTATAATAATACAATTTCTTAAAATTGTGCAAGTTTTTGTAAAACATATAAATGCGCTTATTAACGATTGTAATTACCTCCCTCTTCCTTAATTTCCAACCTGTATGTGTGTTATACTTATATTGCTCAAAAGCAGTAATTTTGGCTGCTTAAGAAATTATAATCAAATGACTCCAGTAAGTTTCTATTATTCTCTCTCTCTCTCACTCACTCTCTCACTTCGATTGCTGTTATTATATAATATGATAAGCGCTTTCTTCTTGATAAGTTGCAGTTACTTGCTTTGCGCATGCTATTTGTCCTAACAACTCTTTTAATTTATATCATTTGAACGCTAAATGAATAAAAGAAATGTTGAAAGGAAATGATGTTTTGGATAAATTGAAGAGTGTTCTGTACTATTATCTGAAGATAAAGCAGATGAAAGGGAAATCTCTGACACTGAACTCGGTCACCTAAGTGTCATCAATACCCCATGAATATTGTATAGGATACTCAGTAGTTCAAACTTGAATTAAGAAATCGAAATCGACTTTCACAAGATCGTCAGTGCTGCGTGACGAAAAGTTGATGAAGATGGTATTGGTGTAAGGTACCATATTTTCAAGCCAAGAAGGAACATTATGGTAGATAATCCAATCAGTGCATTCTCATAGATAATTATATCAAACGTATAAAAAGAAGAAGAAGAAGGTCGTAGAATTTCGGGGAGTGGTTGGACAATATTATTACCGAAAACACATGCATTTATATGCTCATGGCAGTTATAAAGAAAACAATTTTAAACTGAGTTATTTATGGTCTGCAAGCTTAGGTCAGGAATTTCTTTAGGTCTTAAAGTTTTTAGAAAAGGTTAAAGAAAAAACAAATAATGTGGCAAGTTTTATTAATTTTAATAAAACCAACCGAAAGAAGACACCTATTAATCCATAAATTTGTCTTAATTTTGGAAATAAAATTTACAAATAGTCAAGTTTGCTAACAACCACGGTTTTACTCCAAAATGCAATAAAAAGTCATATAAAGAAGTTATATAAAAATGAAGGTGTATTGCGAATTATAAATGGCTGCTCTTTAACGAGTCTGTAAAGTGTCTATACAATATATTGCGAAATTATTGGTCTCTGGCTTAGCCGAGATTGATTATAATTTGCAAAAGAATCAAGTGATGGAAATTAAAATACAATCGATAAACGTCTCCTCCTCCTCCTATACTTCTAGACTTTTTACCTAAAATATATGTAAATCTTGAGCAGATATCCTAAAAAATTTTCACATTGTTTTTCTGTTATGGCTGATAATATCAGCCATTTTGGATTGCCAGTTTGTTTTTGATCGATAAAAAGGTTAGTAGTGTTATGGTGTGCTCTTCGATTTTTTACTATTCGAAAACTTAAATCAAAGAAACTGTATTGTGTTTTTGTGTAAAAAATGAAATTAAATGTGCAAGGACAATTGAAATGCTGACTGTGGCATTTGACGAGTTTACTGTCAGCAGAACACCAGTTCAATTATGGTATAACCGGTTTAAGGAAGGCCGAGAGAATGTCAATGACGATGATCATTCTGGTCGCCCGAGTACGTCAACAAGCTATGAAAACATTGAAGCAGTGAAGAAAATGATTATGGATAATCTTCGAATCACTATTAGAGAGGTTGCTGATGATGTTGGCATATCGTTCGGCTCATACCAAGCAATTTTTACGGATGTTTTAGGCATGAAACGTGCGGCAGCGAAGATTGCTCCAAAATTGCTAAATTTTGATTAAAAAGACCGTCGCATGGGCATTGCTCAAGTGCTGTTGAACGTGGTCAACGACGATCCAGATTTGCTCAAAAAGGTCATAACTGATGACGAATCGTGGGTGTATGGTTATGACATTGAAACCAAAGCCCAATCATCCCCATGGAAGCGTCCAGAAGAGACAAGACCGAAAAAAGCACGTCAAGCTTGGTCAAATGTGAAGGTTTTGCTCACTGTGTTCTTCGATTGCAATGGCGTGGTGCATCATGGTTAATAAGGAATACTACCTTGAAGTTATGCGCCGTTTACGCGAAGCAATTCGTCACAAACGCATAGAATGGCGGAAAAACCCATCATGAACTTTGCACCCTGATAACGCACCAGCTCACACATCGATGCTTGTGCGTGAGTTGTTGGCCACCGGACTTATCCCCCGCTGACTTTTCCTCTTTCCCAAACTGAAGACACCGATGAAAGGAAAGCGTTTTGCTACGATTGAGGAGATGAAAGAAAATTCGAAAGAGGGGCTATTGGCGATACCAAAAACCGCATTTAAGAAGTGTTTCGAGGATTGGAAAAAAACGATGGCTTAAGTGTATTGTATCTAAGAGGGATTACTTTGAAGGGGACAAGATAGTTATTGATGAATAAATAAATACTTTTTGAAAAAATTTAAAATAACGGTTATTTTTTGATCATACCTAGTGTGTATAATGAATATATTTACGCTCGTGTAGTAAACTGTCTTTACTCAGATTTAGGATAATTATTATTATTTCATGGTTGTAATTTTGCTTGTAAACTTGCAAAACGATCGGTTTGTATCGATTGGTATACAAGTGTTAAAAAGAATTAAGTCTCTGTCATTGTTGTACTGTTTACTTCAACTTTCGATTTAAATTTGATTGTTTACATTTATATATTTGATCTATTATGATGAGGTGAAACCTCATGTTTAATAATATTATTTAGAAACAATTTAACCAGTTATATTGTGTTAAAAATATTTGTCGATTTCAGCTGAAATATTATTTTTTTCTGTTTGTGAAATTATAAATTTGTTATTGTTAATTTTAACTACTGTTATTATGTTGTTAACATAAAAAATTATTTTATACGATTATATTTAACCACAATCACAGTCGAAACAATCATTTATAATATTTTGTTTATTAAATAAATATCCTTGATATTTCAACATATATGATAATAAATTATTAATATTTCATATAGTTCAAAAAGTTAATTATTTATTAACTATAATAAAGAAATAAAAAATAATTACAAAAATCGAGTTCTTTTCTTAAATCTTTTCTTCGGTTAACTACTGGCAGGAAGTAGAAGAAGTATTAGAAGTATTGAAAACTGCAAAATATTGTTTTAATAAAATTGTTTTCATAAAGTTGTTGAAATGCATTGTTAAATTTCTTGTGTTAAGTATTAAAAGACTTTTAGTGAATGTGTGTGATGCCAAAGATTGAAATCCTGCTTTTTTTTCCTTGGTTAGGTTTCTATAACAAGACATGCAAAAAAAGCTATTGCATATAATATTTTATTTCATTAAGATTTTATATGTTGCGGGCAGATATTAAAGTGGATATGCAGTTTAATAATACAGAAACTAATTAAATGTTTTTTATTTCATTTATTTAAATCGACGTTTGTAACCTTCCATTTACAATCTAATTTTGTTGATATACAGTACCAAAATGTAAGCAATTAAGAACTCATTTAAGCTTCCTGTACAAACTAAGGGTTCTTAAGTAACCACCACAGCTAGATCGGCTAAAAAAATTACTGGAACATCACACAATATACGAAAAGTTAGAAATTGTATAACCCAAATTGAGAGCTTGGTGAAGCATTTGAAGTGAAGAGATATTTTTTGCTTGCTTACAGAATAGAAATATTTTCGGGACATTTTTTAATAAATATTCAAAATTTGTTAGTTAACTTGAAATAATCAAGTTTAATGAAAGTTAAGCAAGTTTTTCGTTTTTCTCATCAAAATCACCAGTTTCGCACCAGTTTTTCAAAGAAAAGAGAATAAAAGAAAACTTAGGGGGCTTGTGTGTTCGAAGTAGATTAGAAATCTTTGCTGGAATAGCCATAAGAATAAAAGGTGTTTTTTAGTAGTCGTGTAGTCAATGACGTCTCTATATTCGAGCAAAAGATAAAAAATATTTATGAGTGCGACAAATTCTTTAGCAAAGTAAAGAAAAATCAGGAGTACAATATTGTACCACGGTTGGTAATGATGTTTTCACATCAAAAGCGCTTGCGATTTACACTAAAAGAACAACAGCTAGAAAGGACGGAGAGAAATAACAACAGTGTAAATCAGTTAGTTTAGATCTTGCCGCATTTATTTACCATTAATAGAACCCCTACATTTGTGCCTGTTAGTGATTTCTGCTTTTATTTATATGAGTCTTTCAAGAAGCAGATATCGGTAATTTCACAAATGTTTCAAAAAGATCTTTAAAAGGCTCTTAAGAGTTAGCTCGAAAAACTTATTATATATAAAATAATAAGTCAAACCTCTATTATCAAATATGGCATACAATGAACTGTGATCCATTTATTGGAAGAATCCAGTAAAATTTTGTTTGTGTATGAGCCTAGAGGAAATTATTAAATAGAGAAATTTTTGTAATTTTTAAAAAAGATAAGTATTTAATATTTCGAATTACTTTTAATATTTTAGCTAATGCTATGTCCATTGATTGATTGATGGTACGATGCTTAAACATATCTTCATATCCCTCTTTTATGTTTCGGTTATTTTTTGGAATTAAGTTGGTAACTACTGATCTCTATACCTATTATTAAATTTGCCACAATTAAGAAATACGTTAAATTTTAATTCTTTCAGACATTTTTTCTTAATAAGTTCATGTAATCTTAATACCGGGACGCACTGTGTTATGCCAGCAAATATGAGACATTTACACACAACTTGCGCTGCTAATTTTTTTACAAACATCTTATCCTAGTTTTTGGTCTTGATCCGATGAAAATTAAATGTGACATTTGCTGCTAGTATAGTTATTTAGTGTAGAAATCTTCTAAAGTATTATATAAGTTGCCAAAGAGAGAAATTGTCGGTTTAGTATTATTACCCAGCATCATTACCTACAGAAAGCTAAGAAAGTATGTAAATATTTCTAATTTGGCTTAAGGCACAGTCTTGATTTTAATAATGTTCGTACGATACAAATACTCATATCTTTGTGAATTATATTCTTAATTTTATTTGTTCAACAAATAAAAATGATCAATTATTCACTGACCCGGTTGATAAAGCTAACCTTTTGGCTGGTATATTTGCAAATAATTCCTATTTGGCGGAAAGTAGTCAACCACCGCCCAAGCTTGACAGAGTACCCGTTACTATGCCGAAGACATTCTTTCGAAATCAAGCGGTTAAAAAGGTTTTAGCAGATCTCAACGTCAATAAGTCTCCTGGGGTGGATGGGATACCAGCACTATTGTTGAAACAATGCTCTTTGATGCTAGTGCGTCCGTTAGCAGCTCTGTTAAGCATGATGTATAATGCCGGCGAATTTCCAAAGTGTTGGAAGGCTGCTAATGTAACGCCAATCCTCAAAAAGTGTGAGGTTAACAACCCTGAAAATTACCGTCCAATTGTAATTTGTTCTGTACTTTCTCAGCTTAATTTTCATCTTGTGAGGTACCTATCGCTCTACGGGCACCCCCTACAGAATTTCTATCGAAACAGTGGTGCAACTCCATGCATTATTTCGGAGAGAGTATGGCATGATGCATTTCTATCAAAAATTGCCGCTTTTGGTGTCGGTGATAATTTCTCCAGATTTATATCGAATTTTCTCAGGAATCGCACTATACGAGTTGTTATAGATGGGATTTCATCAACCGAGTTCGGGATTAATTCAGGGGTGCCGCAAGGCTCCGTTGTTTCTTCTCCTACCCTATTTTTTATTTTACTTAATCAACCCTATATATTATTTCGCAGATGACAGCAATATTTGTCAGTCGTATTCATTTGGTAATAGACCGAACCAGTTTCAGGTGAGTTCTAAAACGGCGGAACATAAATAATACGCTCAATCACGATCTCGCGGCGATCTCCAAAAGGGGTTGAGTGAATAGAGTCTCAATGTTGCATGCTTACGCATACATCTGTGTTCGGAAATGGTGTTGCACCTATTACTATGGGTGATATAGATATTACGGGATCAAAAGCTTTTAAATAACCGATGAAACATATAATGAAGGATTGATTCTGATTGAGGATCAATGCTTGACTTTTGCAAACAAGCTACTGATTGAGGTAGGAATGATTGCGCCAAATCGATCGATGCACCATGCACTCAACTAAGAATTAAAACGAGAGCTGCAATACAATGTTAATACATTGCAGGAATTCGTTCGAAATAATGTGCCATTCCTGAATGAACAGCAAAAACAAGTATACGAAACATTTATGCAAGCGGTGGACAATAATAATGGTGGTCTACTCTTCCTGGACGCACCTGGAGGGACAGGGAAAATATTTTTCATTTCATTGATTTTGACTACTTTTCGATCAAGATGTGATATAGCTTTGGCGTTAGCGGCATCTGGAATTGCGGCGACTCTTCTAGATGCCGGTCGTACTGCACATTCTGTGCTTAAGTTCCCACTCAATTTAAACACAATTGATACTGCAACATGCGATATTTCCCGATCCAGTCCCCCCGGGGGCACATAAATATGGTCTTTATAGAATTCCACTATCTAGACACAGTGCAACTGGGGAAAAAGGGAGCCCAGTCCCCTGAAGGCAGCAGGGGTTCAACTGGAAACTCCACTTTATTTCCACGGGGAGTTCATTATTTGTCTCTTTAGACATTTAATAGTTCTCTGGCTGATCATTGAGGTTGGCCCTTATATGGGAGTAACGTGGCGGTTGTGGTTTCGCGGCCCCATAACAGACAGGTCAGTTTTAAATGGTGGCCGGGTTTATTTCACCTTTAATAACACCTACCTGGTGAAATGTTCCCAGATCCAGTGAGCTAGACATGTGTTCTGGACAGGAGTTGGAAAGTCTCCAACTCTTAAGCAAGGAATGATGATTTGCTGCCCTGCTCTGGAATCATCGAAGTTGCAACTAGAAAGTTCTGTTGCATAGAATTATAGCTTCGGCTTCCTAGGACGAGCATCACGTTCCAAATTATGCAGTGGTTTGGTCCACCATCTGATTAAGGCTTCATGGCCAAGTGTGGATGTAAATCAAATCACATCAATTTCTCGATCTAGTGCAATGGGAAAATTGTTGATGCAATGCAAGCTCATTGCTTGGGATGAGTGCACAATGGCACATAAGAAATCACTTGAAGCACTTAACTTTACACAGAAGGATCTTCGGCGAAATAACAACATCTTTGGCGGCTGGATGATATTGTTGTCATGCAGACATTGTTGTCATGCAGACGTTGCCAGTGATTCCCCGTGCAATGCCTGCAGATGAATTGAATGCTTGCCTGAAGGCATCACCTTTGTGGAATAACTTAAAAATATTATCGCTAATCACTAATCACTGCTGCACAATTTTCAAAACAATTGTTAGCTGTTGGAAATGGAAAATCCCAGTTGATGCGACAGCTGGATTAATTACTCTTACCAACGACTTTTGCCGATTTGTAGACTCTCAATTAGCTCTTATTGAAAATGTTTTCGCAAACATTAGTGAGAATTATCAGAATTATGCTTGGTTAAGTCAACGAGCAATTCTCGACGCAAAGAATAATTATGTGTACGCACTGAATTTCACCATTCAATAAAAAATCGATGGCAATTTGGTGACATAGAAATCTGTTGATTTCATAAAAAAATCCCGATGATACAGTAAATTATACAACGGAGTTTTTGAACTCTCTGGAGTTACCAGGATTTCCACCACATAACTTGCAACTCAAAGTTGGTTCAGTTATCATGATATTGCGTAATTTGATTGCACCGCGACTTTGCAACAGTACTCGACTTGCGGTGAAAAGACTTATGCCGAACTTGATTGAGGCAACCATTATTAAAGGAAAGTTTGCAGGTGAAAATGTATGTATTCCTCGAATACCAATGATTCCGGCTGATCTTCCTTTTGACTTCAAACGATTGCCATTTTTAGGTTCGCCTTGCGTTCGCAATGAAAATTAACAAGTCGCAAGGCCAATCGCTTGGTGTTTGCGGTACAAAATTTAGAAAATCATTATTTTCAACATGGGTAGCTATACGTTGCGTGTTTGTGTTAACGTGACACAAAAAAACAAAAAATGTGGTTTACCAAAGAGCACTTCAATGAAACGGATAATTTGCGGACACATATAACGCTTCGATTCAGTATTTACTTTGGATTCACTTTCATTTTTTACTTAGGGAAGTTCAACTAAATTCCACTTCATTTTTGTAATCTGTTGCACAATGAAATAAAATTTTTCCTTTTCAAACATAAAACAAAAAAAAATAATTTTTCTTTATCTTTTAATCCCCAAACGAAATGTTACAAAAAACGAAGCCATCTGGTGGCGAAACGGAGTTCGGCGGGCTTGCTAGTCTGTAATATATTCGTTTAGTATGTTTAACCATTGTACTAAGCTTTACATTTATATTCTGGAATAAGATCGTTGTTCTTTGTGAGGCTTCTGAGTATCTGACCTTCAAGAAGAGTAACAAGGTGAGATTGTATTTCCTCTAATCGCCTTACTAACACAACATTGTTGCCATGGCAGCACGCCTGTGCTGTATATAATGCTTTTTTGTGTTTATTGTTTTATACCGCTCAAAACCAACAGCAAGAGCCCTGCAACTTATCATTGTTTCCCTTGCCACCGCTCTTTAAATATTTCACAAATATGTTACACACTTAAAGGTTATAATCTTTTTTTTAATACTTTTTGTTGTTTTTGTTGATTGAAATATGTTAATGGTAAATTCGAAAGCGACAACCTGAAGCTTAAAAATATAAATATAATGTTGCATATTCCAAGTTACATTGAACTTTTATTTATGTACCTGTGCACAGGAGTTCTGTTCTTGTTGCCATTATCATTTGTAGTAAATTTACAGTAAATGAATGTGGTTTGGCATCATGTTGTTGTTATTGTTGTTTTTTTTTCGGAGTACTCGTGTTTTATTTTTTTGGGTTAGTGAAACAGTTTAAATAAAATTTATTTGTGGTATTGAAGCTTTTGTTGTTTAACTAAAGTTTCCACTTGCAAGTTTTAGTTGATTGTTAATTTAGAATAAGCTGTGTGGATACATCTTAATGGTTTTTTAAAGTTGTGTAAATTTATTTTGTATTGTTTTTTTGTTTTTTGTTTTTTTGTTTTTTTTTTTTTTTGAAAGGGGAGTCTATATTGGTAAATATGTGCGTAAATTTTGTATTTTTATTAAAAATACAAAACATTATTGTGGTTGGTTGCCTTTTTATTCTATTTTTTTTTTATACCAAATACTAAAATACTAAACATAGTTGATTGACCGTCCTCGGATATTTAAAGCGGTTAATTCCCCTTATGTTTGGCTATTTGTGTATTTATTTGAGGTAGTTAATTTTGTAGGCCTTGTTTTAAACTTTGTATGCGAACTTTAGTTAGTAACTTGTTTAGTTAAAACGATAAAAATAAAAAAATAAATGTTTGTTTTGTTTTTATTTATTAAGTCCCCTTTACAAAACTCGGTCAAATTGTATTCTTATTGTTTCTAAAACTTGAGGTTAACGCTTATTTTATTATTTTGATTTTTAAGTTTTTATTTTTTTTTTGTTCCACTTTTTAAAACATGTAGCCCCTTCAGATTAATTCATTAATTTTTCATTGTCTTTGATTTTTGATTGCACTGAAATTAAATAAATTAAATATGAAGGCAAACTATGAAACAAACTATTAATAGTTTGTTTATAGTTTATTCCCTTTCTTACAATTTATTATAAATATTATAGATTTTGTTAATATTTTGTTTAAAGTTGTATTGCAAAAACCCTGTTTCTCATTAGTTTGAGATGAAACAGTGGATGTCTCAAGCTTTAAAGATAAAGTCGTTAGGTTCGAAATACGAAATCGATGTCAGCAAGTTTGCCTATTTAAATTTAAAAAATGAGGCTGTATTTTTATTGTTGTAATTATAACGGGATCACAGTACCTGTTAATTTGATAGACAATATAAATGTATAAATATGAAAATGATTTTTTGTATAAAGCCGGCTTTAATATTTAAAATTAAATTAAAATACTTTTAATAGAAAACATTTTTTTATATGCACTGTAAAAACTGCAGGTGTGTGCGTATAGCGATTCAAAAGCATAGGGCCGATTTTTAAACCAGATGTTCTCCATGACGACTACGTTAATATTTATACGGAAATATTATCTTTCTATGAGGACACCGTTTAATTTTCGTGTCATTTCTAAATTGCCTTTCTACATGAATCCACTGATACCTGAGTAAACTCTAAACCAAACCAAACATAAATCACTTGACGGCTAAAAAAATGAATCTCTATTAAAAACACTCTTTATTATAATCAAATAAATAATTTTAATTCGGCTTAAGTTCATATATATTTTAAATTCTAAATTTAAAGCAGGTAAGATGATGGTTAGCAGGAAGCAAGAACATATTTATATGATGTTTAATAAGAAGAATAAGGGTGTTCTATGCAGTTTTCTTCTATATAATTTAGTAGTGCTTAATTATCAGAATTATTCCTTGTACAGTGAACTCGCGAAAACGTGAACTAATTTTTACCAAGGGTGTTCACGTTTTCAAATTTGTTCATGTTTTCGATTGGAAAAATTTTAGAACAAAAAAGCAGAGTTAAGCTTGAAATAATAACTTCAAACAAACAATTAAATATGAGATATTAAGATTGATAAAATATTAAAATTTTTTTATTTACTCACTTCACAAAAATAAAATTAAATGTTTATACTTTAAATAAAATAATGAATAAAAATTTATGAAAATAAATAAAAAAAAACTTATATCCCTTTAAAAGACGGGTTTTGCTTCTTATTAGTTTTTTACAATAAATTCGTTCATCTTCGTTTGGTATGTGTTTTGTTTCACTATTTTTAATACAGCCTTTTCTTTAAGATTATTCAAAACTCTTATTTCAGTTTGATCAACCTTTTTCTTTTCAGCCCATTTTAATACTTTATTAAAAGCTTCCACTACTTCCATGTGTTTTACTGCGATTTCTGACTGTTCTACAGTAGAATCACTGTCTTCGTCACCTTCAGATTCATTACCAATTTCAAAAATTTCACCTTCTGTCTGGTTCTCGTCGAAATTGTTATTCCATTCTTTCACTAACGAAATGGCAACGTTTGCCTGTAAAAATTGTGTTAAATTTTTAAAGAAGAATTAAAGATTTTTTATAAAACAAACCTGAGGACTTAAAATCTGCAGAAGACCAACCGCTTTTTCTTTCAACTGCTTTATTTCTGCCTGCCAGGTTTCTCTCAATTCACCTAAGGGTACGTTATCATCAGGGTCCTCTTGATCCGAAACTTAATCTAAAATATTTTTCCAAGATTTGCACAACATTTCTTGTGTGATCGACTCCATGCAGGGTCTAAGAGAGTTATTGCATAATGGAATTCTTTTGATTTACTCCAACAAATTTAATTCATTTCCTGCAATTAAAGCCAAAAGGATGTTTCTATAATGCAGTTTTGTTATTTTAAAAATATTTTGATCCATGGGCTGGATTAATGAGGTTACATTTGGAGGCAAAAACATTGTAAAAATGGAACCATCCTGAGATATTAACTCTTTTTCAGGAGGATGCGACGGGGAATTGTCTATTAATAAAAGAGCCTTTACTGGTAGACCCTTTTTTTATAGAAAATCCGTAACCTAAGCAAAATATTGCAAATGTTAAAGTTTTCAATCATGTTTAATTGACTTACCTCAGGTTCGAATGAATAGTGAAACCAATCCTTGAATAATGAAGACGTCATTCAAGCAGACTTAGAGCTTTTATAGTTAGCAGGGCATGCATAATTTTTAGCGCCTGGTGCAGTTTTCTTCAAAGATGAAACAAAAAATTTTTCCGGCAACTGTTTCCAATATAAACCGGATCCATCAGCGTTATACAATTGATCTTGACATAAGCCGAGCTCATTCATTTTTGCTCTTAACTTTATTTTAAACGGATCTACCAGAAGTGGTTGAGCGGAAAGTTTTTCACCGCTAATTTTAAGCAGTCGAACACCATACCTCTTTTTGAAATTTTGTAGCCATCCGTCTCTTGCACTAAATCCACGATTGTTTTCTTTAATTTGCTCATGAAGCTGTTTGGCTTTCGCTTTAAGCATAAGTCCACTTACTGGCATTTTCTTATTTCTCATGTTAGCAAACCATTTATAAAGATTTTTCTCCATTCTCGGCAGCTCTGATGTGCGTAATGTTTTGCGAACACCTGGTCCACAAATTGTGTTGTTAACACATGTTTTCATTGCTTTATCTTTATTTTTAATCGAACAAATCGTTGATTTTGCCACTTGATATTTTTTAGCTAAGCCAGTTACACTACCACCTTTTTGTAATAGGTCAACAATATCTGCCTTGTCTTTCAGACTTAAAACTTTTGGCTTTTTAGATGACATTTTTATTATGCAAGTAATAATATACTGACAGGTTGTGCGTTTATAGTTTAAATCTCACGGCGCAACTAAATCAGTAAAAGTACATGCATATACTTTTGCATGTACTTGTGAAAACAGTCAACGTAAACATAAAAATGTATTCTGGGATTCCCTGAATTAAAAATAAACTTACAAAATAAAACGAAAAAACCTCAGAAAACTTTGTTCACGTTTTAGAGCTTTCAGACTTTGTTCACGTTTTCGAGTCGTTCATGTGTTCGAGTGTTCACGTTTTCGCGAGTTCACTGTATTTTGATTTTTTATTAGTTCAGTACAGTATAAAGCTAAAGTTTTTTTTAAGAAAATTGTATGTATTCCTTTTTACTCAGGTTTTGATATAATAAAAACAAACATAGCATATATGTTTATTAGTTAAATATTATAGTTATAATAACTATATTATTTTTGAAATATTTATTAAAAAACTTTATTATTGTTGAAGTTTTATTAAAATATATTTTATTCAATTAACTCATGCTACACTTATGAATGATTAATTTTTTTTTTGAAAAACTTATACGTTTTGACAAAATCTTAATTATATTAATTATCGCAGAGAACATAATGTGGTTATAGTGATCACAAAAATGCTCAAAAAGTTTAGCACTCAAAAAATTAGCCACAAACTGTATGTATTATATTTGTATTAATACAAGAACTTGTTAGTAGATACGTGCACGACAAACACTGCCTGTTTATTTTATCGGCTCTTCATGCAAATATTAGACACATTCTCAAAACAACACTATCACTAGTTGCTACATGTATCCTCTATTATTCAGTTGATAATAATTAAAAACTTTTTTTAATATTGAAGAAACAATAAACTTGTTATAATATATAATATATAATATCTTGTTATAATATATAACATAAAAATCAGGCTCAAAAAACCTATTTGCTAAGATCGCTACTCAGCTATACTTATAATCTCTGTGCCTTTTGTAGTATAGGGTCCACCATTTAACTTTTTTTTCAACTAGTGCTTATTTCGTGAATGGTAACACTTAGCTCATGTTTGATTTGATAGATAATTAGTTTTATCCTTCCGCTGAACGAATATGGTTGTGTATACGCTTGAACAACGCTGGGAAATATTGCGATATTACTTTGAAAATCATGGCAATGTTGCAGAATGTTTGCAAAAACGGATTTTGGAAGAAGCACCGTCAGCTCCGTATGTTCGTTATCTTGTGTAAAAAGTGAAACTGGCATCCTCATCAATAAACCAAAGCGTGAAAAGACAAAAACAGTGCGTACACCCCAGAATATTGCTACTGTGGCAGAAAGTGTGCGCGAAGCGCCATCAACATCAATTCACCGTCATTCTCAACAATTGAACATTTCAGAGACGAATTGTGCATAAAGACCTTGGTATGACGCCATACAAAGTCCAATTGGTGCAAGAGCTGGAGCCAAGTGACCATCTAATGCGTTTTCGCTTTGCTAAGTGGGCCTGCGATCGACTTACAGAAAATGCCGATTTTGCCAAAAAATCATCTTCTCAGATGAAGCTCATTGATCTTCGCGGGTCTGCAAACAAACAAAATTGTCGCATTTGGGGCACAGAAAACTCGCATGCGCACATTGAAAAGCCGACGCACCCAAAACGACTCACTGTTTGGTGCATATTTTGGTCCAGAGACATAATTGGGCCATTTTTCTTCGAAATGAGCAAGTTGAACGAATTTTTGTTCACAAAAATTGAAGGGGAGGACATTGGCAATATTTGGTTTCAACAGGATGGCGCTACGTGCCACACAGCCGAGGCTACGCTTGATATTTTGCGCCCTATTTTTGGAGATCGCATTATCAGCCGCAGAGCTGGTGTCGTTTGGCCACCTCGGAGCTGCGATTTGACACCGTTGGACTATTATTTGTGGGGTGCTGCCACAAAGGACAATATTCGTGAAGCCATTGGTGAAATACAGTTGCACACAATCAATAATGTACTTGAAACTTGGATCGATCGTGTAGGCTACGGCATGGCCAGCCGAAGCTGCCATTTGAATTAAATTATTTTCCATTATTAACCGGAAGGATTGTACTTTCAAATAAAAAAAGTTATTTGGCGGACCCTTTATTATTAAGTTAAGGATTTAACTTGACTTTGGCAGTTATTTGTTTCTAGCTTTATTCTCTTGAAAAGCCTTAGCTTTTTTGCCCACATTTAATAGGTTGTATTTAAAGCAGAAGTGAAGTTAACCTCCGGTGATAAAAACAAAATGCATGTGTTCCTTTTTCTTTTACAAACTCTCTTAATATATTAAAAATAATAAAGTATTTTTACCTATGATTTTATGTATCAAAAGCTTAGGGATTCACTCCCATTCAGAGTTACAAAAACAAATATTTATGAAAACAATATATAAAGAAAATGATGTATAATTAAGTGAAATTCTTGATATTCGTCATCATAATCCAATGTAGCATTAACAAATAATCATACTGGCCAACTACCAATACTATTATTGTTTTTTTTTTGTTGGTTGGCAAAAGTTTTCAATGGAAAATCGAGAATAAATAAAACTTAAAGTAGTAAAATAGTAGCTTTCCGGTTGCAGAGATTGAGAACGGACAAACATTGTAAGAATATCATTGGAGCAATAATTTTAACTTTGGCTAAATTAATATTACCTAGTTTTCCTTCTAGGCATCTAAATACTATAACGCTTGTTTTCTGAGTCTTTTATATAAACTGAAATATGGATAGATCATGGAAGTATATGTCTTAAGTCTTTTATTTTTAGAAACATATTTTTAAAGTTGAAATATTTAATTCTTTCTTTTATCTTTTCAAAATTCAAATAAAAATAATTTTTGTTTGTATTCATTGGTAAATTTAGAGTTCAATGTTGTTAATTTTATAAACTTTAGCTAGTCAGGCCTAATATATTCCGTGTCAATAGAAACTTCTTATTACACTTTTACCCAACGTTTCGTCAATTTCTTGTTGACTTTCTCAAGGGTTTCGTCTATTTAAAAATTAAAATCTTACATTATTACAATTAAATACACCATAATAATTTACTTATAATATAATATTGATTATATTCCTAACTTAACATTTAGACAAATTTCAAAAACCAATTGAACTTGAGTAGAAAATAAACACAATTTAAATTAAATAGAACGTTTAAATTTTTGTTATTGCAACACTGTAGTTGGTGTTTATATTATCCGTGTCTTCTTTCAGGTTCATAGTGTTGTCAATGTTTTGTTGAATGCGGAGACTTTCTATCGTGTATCTTACCCTTTGTTTGCATTCTATGTCCAAAATCTTGACTTTTTCAAAGTCAGCTGCATGTCCAGTATTAAGTATGTGTTGTGATAATGCTGTTGTCTCTTTCCGTTTTGTAATATCGTTTTTATGTTCACTTGTTCTTGTCTCCAATGTTCGTTTTGTTGTTCCAATGTATATTAGATCACAGCTCTCGTTATCACAGCCTTTGCACTTTACTCATATACAACATTGCATTGTTTTTGGTTATCTATTTTATCCTTCATGTTTCTGAATATTCTGCTCAATGTGCTGTTCGGTTTATATGAAAATTGTATTTTGTCAGTTTTTATTATTGCTCTCAGGCTTTTGCTATCGGTCAAGCCTGGTATAAATTGTACATCGTAGAAAGTTGTTTGTGGATTGTTCTTATCACTTGTATGTTAGTCTAAGGATAATCTGTTTTGAGTTTAATTTCCGCTTCGCTTATCAAGTTGTTTATAAGTTTTACTGGGAAACTGTTGCGTCTAAATATTGTCGTAATTCTATTTATGTTCTTGGTGTAAAATTGATCGTCACTAACATTTAAAACTCTAAAGATGAAACTTCTTGCAGTATTAATTATTTGCGCCATGGGTTGCGTAGCATTAAAATTCATTAATCATTATTCTGTCATTTTTTCGTTGCATTGTTGTGTCCAAATATGAAAGTTTTCATTTACCTCCATCTCCACAGTAAATTGTATCTTTGGGTGGTAACTGTTCAGGGATTTTAGAATTTCATCTTTATCGTCAAATTTAATTATAGCTAAAATGTTATCTACATATTTAGTAATGTATTTAAGGTTAATGTTCCTATCTTTTAGTTCAGCTAATGCTTTGTCTAATAAGTTATCCAGTATAATATCAGCTATAGTGGGTGAAAGAGGGTTACCCAATGGCATTCCAAAAGTTTGATTATAAATTTTTCCATCATATAAAAAATAATTATTATCAGTCAGACAAAAATTATGTATCCTTAGGAATTTTGACCTTGGTATTTTGGTGAAAGTTTCAATAATGTTCCAATTTTTCATTATGTTTTTTATTGCAATATGTACCGTAATGTTTGTGAAAAGAGAAACTACATCAAGTGATATTAGGATCTCATTATCCTGAAGTTTTACTGATTTTTCCCTCATATCAATTTTTAAAAAATAATAACGGTAAATGCGACTGAAACTTTTCTCTAAAAACACTATAATAGCGCTTAAATTTGAAATTTATTCACAACTGCTCAATATTAAAAAATCAATATCAAATAATGTGATTTTAAAAAAGGAAATACTTTTTATTTATCGATCCTAAAATTTTGTGTATTAATTTTTTTTACCTGATTTATAATTTTCTTGACTACTAGGCCAAAATTTTTGATGAATTTTAATATTCTATACAAAATTTATATCCCGAGATTTTTGATAGATGTCAAATGTTTGAACTTGAATAATATAATTTGCAAATTACAGTTAATACTTTAACGAAAGAAGGCTTTTTTTTGTTATAATATATTTTTTCTAACGTTTTACAATAGAAAAATTCTCGTAAAATGTTATTCACACCCATAAGACACATCAAACAGTTGCACCCAGCTTTTGCTCGGTTGTAAATTATTTCGTAGAATTTTTAGTAAGCATATTGTTGTTGTCTGGTCTGCATAAGATTTCTTAGAAACTACGTAATTTGTAAAAGGTTACAATAGGTTAGTTGGTTTACTTTTTACTATAATTATTTTATACTATTTTAAATCTTAAACAAAGCATCTACGTAACAATATTTTCATTAGTACAAGGAAATTCAAAATAAAATAATTTTATATAAAATAACTTTTAAAACAATTTTGGCTACCATTATTTAATTTCGTATTTATTTTATTATGAGGCTACTTGAAACCAATAAATTAAACTAGCTGTCATGATAATGGAATAGTTACAAATTTGGTATTAAAAGAATCATTGCAAATTTGGGATTTTACGTCAGCCTGCGTTAAATTTGGTTTGTGAACAAACCGGTTTCAGCAATTGCCATCTTAAGTGTTCTCTCTATACTCGTATAAATTCAACCCCGTCGGAGAATATACGTGCATATCAATCATTGCAAACTTTTCGTTTTTGATTTGAAAGTTATTTTGTTGTTAAAAATTAAAACAAATAAATTTTTTAGAGTTGCGCGAAAAAACGAAAAAAGTAGGACATCATTGAGTCAACTTTAAATTTTCAGATCGGGAAATTTATCTCCATAATAAGGAATTTATAATTTTTTAGAATTTATTTTCATATTATATTTAGATTCTACTATCTAATATTGGCTAGGTCTAGAGTATTTTAAAAAATCACACTAAGATAAACAATAGCATGTACAGATATAGTAATTGTAATAAATAAATCTTTACTCCTTTAACTCACTATAAATTCAAATATATAATTGGGGGTAATGTTATGAGAATCAGTTAGAGGTAGAAAAACATCATTTTCATAAAGAAAATTTATTTATAAGGGGACTTTTGGGAGCAAATATTTTAATTTGGCGAAACGATTTGAAATTAATCTAGGGACCCTAAAGCAGAATTAAGGAATTATTAAGAGAAGTCAAAAAGGGAATTTTACCAATTGAATAACTATTTTAAAATTGGTGTCCAATTTCCAAAGTTAGTATTCAGTGCCATTTTTACCACAAAGAACTCCACACTACTACAAAAACCTCTGTACTATTTTTCTTATTTTATTTTGAATAATTTATTAAATCTCTCTAATATACCTAATATTAGGATATATCTATATCTAAATATATAAAAGTTTCATTGTATGTACTTTATTATTGGGGTTTTCAACAAGAAGTTTGTTTTTCAATTGTGGCAGCACCAACAAGATGCTGGTGTTGATATTAAGTGTGTTGACATATTCGTAGTAGATGCGTTGGCAATTGTTACAATGAATTCAATTTCGCAAGAAAATCGCATTAAAATAATTAAAATCCGCTAAAATCCGATTTTCACTTGTCAGGATATGTCAACAAGCAAAATCGCCGCTTTTGGACTTCTGAAAATCCTAACGCTATTATTAAGCCTTTCTATGCTCAACGTGTTACTGTATGGTTCGCTATGTGGTCGGAGGCGTCATTAAGCGCTTTTTTTCGAAGATAAGACTGGAAATGAGGTAACGGTTAATGGATCCCGCTATCACGAGAAACTAGCAACTTAATTTGGGCCTATTATTGACAACGTGGATATCACTGACATGTAGTTTCAACAAGACGGTGCTGCATGTTACACAGCCAATTAAATGATCAATTTATTGCAAAACAACTTTTCCGAACGCATAATTACACGACAATCAGCAGTTAAGTGGCCAGCCAGATCGTGTAATTTAACACCACTGGATTAAGGACAGAGTTTGTACGGAGCCAATCGAAACGATTTCAGTCTTAAAGCTAAAAATTCGTTATATGATTAAGAAAATAGGACCGTCATTTTGCAAAAAAGTGATTAAAAACTTTGATAAAAGAATCGACATTTGTCAGCCATGGTGAACATTTGTCGGATATAATTTTACATTTATAATTTACTCTACGTAAACAATAAAAATTTGAGTCATCTTAATCTAAATTTGTTATTTTATTTTAATTTAGAAAACAAACTTCTTGTTGAAAAACACTTAAAATAAATAAAATAAACAATTAGATAAAATTAAATAAATTAATAAATTTTATTCTTAAAACTCTTAACAGGCAAATAATATGTTGACTCTATTTATGAAGCAACAAAACAAAAAAAGCAAATAAATAAATAAATATTAACAATTCTAATAATGCATATTATTAACAAAACAAATTATTATTTATAAACATACAGTAATTAAATTTATTGAGTTGAGTTGAATACAATTCAAAGATAATTTTGTTTTCTTTTTTTGTGCAAAATATTAAAAAAAATGTCTGGTTGATCTTTGTAATTGATTTATAAATGCCAAGCCATACATAAAAATATACTTAAACACACATATATAAATAAATACATATACAAATAGAAACATACTTACATACTCTCTCTGCTTAATTAAGATGCAAATATGTAAATTAATCATAAATACGAAAATGCCTTAAATACTCACACTTTTGTAAAGTGTAGACAATATTTTATTATACATATTTATTGCTGTAGATGTTATACATGTGATGTTGTTGTTCCTGCTGCCTGTTGTAGTTGTTGCTAAGTATAAAATTTAGTTATAACGAATTTGGCAAATTCATAATGATGCTGTACTTAAGAAAATAAATTGAAATGCAATTTGCATTCGTAAATAGAAATATCAGGTATTAAATTTGAACAGCTACAACAACAATAATGACATTAAGTAAGAACAGCATTGACAGTTACAGTGTCGGTACAAGTGGCAACTAAGCTATAGTAGATAGTGCTACTTTGAATGCATGATTATAAAGTCATTGCTAAATATGCTGTCTTTTATAACTTAAGACGACAGAAGAAACAAAAAAAAGAAAATAAAATAAACCAACTACTTGGTGGGTTTATGTTAATACATACATGCATATGTGTCTGTTATAGTATTAGTTAATTAAATTGTAATTATATGCTTAACTATTTTTAATCCATACATTTGTAAAATTCAATCGGTAGTACACTTGATTTTCAATTGAATATGAAAATTAAATTTAATAATAACTCGGATATAAAGTTGAATAAAAATTTAGCATTTTTATATATTTCTAATCTATAATTTCCAAATATTTATTGATTTATTTTTGGAATTCTCAATTTGTTAAAAATATATATGTGATGTGACTTGGAGAGTCAGTAAAGATAATTGAAATAAATTTCATTTCCATAATAAAACATTTTAGGTGAAGTGCAGAATGCTATTAAAAAATTATTTAAATAAACAAAACTATAGGGGTTTTCAATATCTACTTTGTTTTCTAAAACAAAATTAAATAAAGAATTTAGGTGATTCTACCTTAACGTCGATTCTTTGATCAAAGTTTTTAATCACTTTTTGGCAAAATGGCGATTTTATTTCGTTAATCACATTATGGAATTTGAGTTTTAAGGTTGAAATCGATACCATTGACTTCGTATATACTCTGTGCTTAACATAGTCCCACAAAAAATAATCCACTGGTGTTAAATCACACAATCTGGCTGGCCACTTAACTGCTGATTGTTGTGAAATTATGGGATTAGGAAATTTGGTATGGAATAAATTGATCGTTTCATTGGTTGTGATACATGTGGCACCGTCCTGTTGAAATCACATGTCAGTGATATCCAAATTGTCAATAATAGGCTAAAATTGAGGTATTAGCATCTCGTGATGTCGTGCTCTATTAGCTGTTATCGCATTTCCAGCCTCGTCTTTGAAAAAAACGGCGCAAGGGCGCCTTCAGACCACATAGGCCACCATACAGTAACGCGTTTAGTATGCAAAGACTCTAGGATATTTAGAGGCCCAAATGCGGCAATTTTGGTTGTTGACATACCCTGACAAGAAAAAATGGGCTTCGTCTGAGAAAAGGAGAATTGTTTAAGAAAACCCAGCTGGTTGTTCCTGAACAAATTGAGCGAATCGACGGTGATGTGAATGGTCGGTCGGCTGCAATTCCTGCACTAGTTAAACCATGTAAGGCTTCAAAGTCCTCACGCAAAATCTTCACGCAAAATTCCCCATTTGGTGGTTTTGGGTAACACCAACTGTTGAGAACGTCGAGGAATTGAAAAATTTGGACCTGTTTCAGCTCTATGGCTCACGGCTGCAATGTTTTTTTCATTTGAACGACCCGATCGAATATGCGTTTGCATCGTGCCTGTCGACTTAAATTTAATGACCAGTGGTATCGGTCTCAGAAGACCGATTATGTTGTCCGAAAATATTACGAATTTTACGAAATGTAACTTTAACAGAATCACCATTTTCACAGTGGATTTTAATTATTTTAATACGATTTTCGTGCGAAGTTGAATTCATTGTAATAATTGCCAATTCCTCTACTACGAATACGTCAAAAAACTAAATGATAAAACTATCATGCTGTTGGTGTTGCCACAATGAAAAAACAAACTTCTTGCTGGAAACCCCGATATTATAAATATTCAATTATTTAGTAAAATTTTAATTAAAATTTCAGGAATGTCGGTAAATCTTTATTCATTCGACTTTTTTTTGGTTTAAATTCGAATTTCAAGGTTTTTTTTGAAGATCTTTGAAACATTTTGGCTAAAATGCAATTTTGTCTGTTAAATAATGATCACATTTTTTGACGGATATTCAATTTCAAGTGGAATACTAAACTGTTTATTAAGTTTAATTTTTTAAAAATGATGTTTTGATTATTTTTAAATATTGTTGTCATTCCTTTCGGTGTAATCCCCCAGTGTTGGCTGTTGGTTGTGTGGTATGATCGGCGAGCGCTTTCGATGTGATGACATAATTATCAACACGATTCTAAATTGTGCTATTGAGTCAGTTTTCGGGTTTAGGTGGTTCTTTCATGAGGGTCGTATTCCCTCCGGGGGCACATTTATTTGTCTTGACGGATTCTCACCGTCATTAAATGTGTCACCAGGGAAAAAAGGGTACCCGTTCTCCTGAAGGCTAGCAGGGAGTCAACTAGAAACTCCACATTATTTCCACGGAAATTAGTAAGCTCCACAATTCAGCTGTTTGGCTTTTTAACCTTTTAGCTGTTCTCTGTTTAATTATTGAGGTTGACCCTTCGGGACCATCAAGGTGGTTGTGGTTTCGTGGCCTTTATGAATTAGATTAAGGGGCCAGGATCATCTAACTTTTTTTTTTTTGTTAAGAGAAGTAGCACTTCAGGCAACAATGCCTATTTAGTAAAGTACCATGCTACATTCTTTAGGAAAGGGATAGAGAAGAGATACGACAGGTGGTGAAAGTAGAAGGATAGTTACGGAAATTGAATGATCCGGATCCATGCATGCTTGTCATGTGTTTTCGACAAGGAGTTGGATAGTCTCCAACTCTTCAGCAAGGAGTGGAGGTTGGCAGCCCTCCTTCGAAACCTGTGAAATTACAACTAGGAATGACCTGTTGCTGGAATTATGCCTTCGGCTTCCTAGGGCACGGGGGCACGCATCATATCGCCCCAGTGGTTTGATCACCGTCGAGCATAGCATACACACGCTAGGTACCGACGTAAATCTTACCACTTATGAGGGTCGTATCTACTTATTTAGGTAGATTGAACGCACGTAAGTGTATCTGTCTGAGGGTGTTTCTCGTTTGTTAGAGTGTATGAGCAGTTTTAGTGGTGTGAAAATTGTGTCTGAGGTCGTGTTTACCTGCTCGTTTATAATGTCACTGTTATATGTTTTTGTTTTGTATATTTCCATGTTCTCAAGAGTGTCTACTCTTCATTTTTTTTGCTAGGATGTGGTAATGTCATACATTTATCTTTTTCCCTTGGTGCGTATCGGTAAGTATCCGGTAACATATGGAAATAAATAAGGGGCAATCCAGCATTTTTGAGGAATGAAAAAAATCGTTCGGTACACTAACATAGTAAAACAATATTTATCGGATTTATTAATTGAGAATTAAAATCATTTTGAATAGGAACTGTGACATGTTTGAGTGTTTCGATTTTTAGATGAAATTATGTTTGTTTGCCCTCTGGATTTTCGAATGGTGGAGTGTCTTTTCATTTTCTTTTAAAATGCAGGCTTAATTTTTGTTAAAACTTTTAATTTTTAAGCAAAATTTTTTTAAATGTTAATTTTCAATGGAAATTTGTCAAAAATTATATTTGATTTATATTTATTATTAATTAAGTGTGGGTATAATTTAAAGCGAGCGAAAAAGTAAAAAACTTAAATTTAAATTTATGCTAATTATGCCTCGAAAAAATTAAAATAATTTTTTTTAATTTTTTATACTGTTATTTTTTCCCTCACTGTAAATCTTAAGCTAATTTTTTATGCCATACTTTGGCAGTATAATTCTGTTACTAAGTGCCATTAATATACATGAATTGTTGGTTGCCTAGATAATTGTAATGATGGTGATGGTTGTGGTGGTGGTTGTTCGCTCTAATCATGTTGCGGTTTGCTGAGGTGTTGTTTGTTTGGAATGCCAAACGCTATAACAAGTGTCAATAATAAACAACAAATAACGTTTACATGACGAATAGTCATAAAAGAACAATTATTTATATGGCACTCTGAAATGCAATTATTTTTACTATTTAATAAGTCTCCAAAGTACGCACTTCGCTATTTGTTATATTGTTGTGCATTTAGCTTTTTATTCTTTATATCATGTCTGTTTACATTTATTAAAGGAAAAACTTGATTTTTATTTAGCTGTTTTTAAGTTATAAGTTAATATATACCATAATAATGGTCAAACATGTTTTAGTTAATGTTCTTAAATTATTTAGATAAATATAAATGTTTGATAAGTGGCAGCTTCTAAAAATGTGATATGATTAATAGAAATAATTTATATATGGGTATATATATGCATATGTAGGCATATTAGTAAACTGTTAGAATAATAAGATTATTGTAAATGATAAAACAGTCACTTTAGAGTTTTATTTAATTTTGTTTGAAATATAAAACATACTAAATTCGTTCTGTTTTTTTTAGGAAGATACGAGGATTAAAGGTATTTAGTTTAGTTTAGCTTAAGCATGACTCATAATTTCGGTTGTAATTTCCTTTATAATCATAGTAAAGTTAGTTAAACCTATCCGCCATTATGGGAGTTTTAAGCTTGATAAAATTTCAAAGAGGCACAAACTTTGCCTCTTATGGTTCACCGTGACCGAAATGTTTAGCCTTCGTGTCAGCATTGGCCCTGCACAACCTGTCCAAGCAACAATAGCAGCTGCCATTACAGTCCCTTCCCATTATGTATGAATAAATATATTTTTAATACACAACCATTAAAAATAAAGGGGTAAAGTGGTCCACAGTATACAGGGCTATCTTTAAGCTGTAACTTGAGTTTACACTTTTTCAACTCATTCGGGAATTATAATATTTATTTCGCATTAAACGTTTATTAAAATTCCTTTTAATAAACGTTTCGGTATATTGAGTTCTTTTTTATTGCCAAATAATAACACAGCACATTGGAGTTTTAAATAAAATTAAACGATTTATTTACTTTAAATACACAAAAAATAAAAACCAAATCCCTATTTGTTGTCTTTATTCAACGATAATTTAACTTGAATTAAATCATTTGGCTAGCTGTTTTAAGCGGTTCTCGCACATATAAAAATATTCTATTTTAACATCATACTATATTGCTGTTGTTGTAATCATTTAGTGTAGACGCCTGTGTTAGTTGTTTTTCTTTTCTGCTGTTAAGTTTATTTCGTGGAATTTCTTAAAAGCATGTTGTTATTGTCTTGAGTGTATAAGGTTTCTTAAATAACTACATAGTTTGCAAAATGTACAGTAGGTCGTTTCGTTTAGTTTTTTTACTGATAATTATTTTCTTTTAAAGCTTAAACAAAACATCTGCGTAACAATATTATTTTTATTTACTCTTTTCTTTCATACCGACATGTTATATATCACGTAATTTCAATATACAGAAAATAACAAGTCTCGAATTAGGTATTGCTTTTTATAACTTAAACTCATATTTTTAATCGTAATAATATTAAAAGGATCTTCTTGCTTTGCTTTTAGTCCAATTAGGGTTTCGCAACTGTTACATTGGCTGAACTCAAACCTAGCTGCAAACTTCTCCATGCAGATATATGTATGTAGCAAAATATTTTGCAAGAATAAGACACATGAGAGTTAATTGTTCTACAATTGCGAAAGTCTCCAAAATCGTAAAACGCTATTTTTGTAAAATTTCCAAAAGTAAAATAGCTGGGAAGGTTTTACGCTTATAAGAAATATAACAAGCAACAAACGAGCTTTTATGTTATCGGCGGCCGCCTTAAATACTATCGCCAAAGCCTTTAAATTTAACTTGAAACTGGAAAAAATAATTTTTATATATAAAATCTATTTTGAACATTTAAATAATCCATATAAAAATTAGAGGGTTTTTATCATACGGATGATGGTGACGACATTGGCTCTCAACTATTAACTGCAGCATAATCACACTGGCTTTAAGTTATGTTTACAACCATAGGAATACATTAAACAGAGACAAAAATTAGGAAGAACAACATAACGCAACACAATACTAACAGACAAAATACTAACTCTATAGTACTATCTAGAAACGCGTCTTGAAAATGATGCTTAACGAAAACGCTCGCCGATCATACCGCAGAAGCAGCCAGTAATGGCGGTTTTCATCAAGGGAAATGACAACAGTATTTCATTTACTGGAAAACAAAATGAAAGAACTTAATTTGCATTGAACTGAAGGTTGAATGCAGCACTTTGGCTTCTCTTTGACATTCTCTTTGCTGAACTTTGGATGAGCATTAAGGAAATCGAATAAATGCTAAATAAGTTTATTTGTGTTTGTTATATATTTTTCTTTATGTTTCATTGTGTTTGTTGTTTTACTGTTTGTTGACAGACATAAATTTTTTTGCTTGTAACAATTCTTAGTTAAACTTAGACTTTGTTTAACACATAATTCGAATGCATTAAAAAAATATCTTCAAATATCTTAAGCACTAATGCTGTTAGTATAATTACCACATTTATTTAACAACTCGCAGAACAAATTTGTTTCAATCTATAAATGGATTTAATAAAAAGTATTATGACCATTAATCAATAACCGAAATTAATTAAATTTTAAAACTGTGTAGAATAATTCGAAATAACAAATTTAATAAAACATTTAAAATTTCAACCGGAAAGCAAACAGAAAAAAGTGAAACTTAAAAAAAAAACGATATTCTTCATTATGCTATTCAGACAGATAAATTCCTTAAAGGCGGAGTAGACAAAAGCAAAATTTAAAAAAATATATTTTAGTAGCACACAGCACTTAAAGTTGTAAAAATATGCTGTCAAAGGCAACGAGATCGTTTGCACGCAGCAAAAACAAAAGAAATAACTGGCACGTTAGCAGACAGACAAGCCAAAAAATTGTTATGGACAGGGTAATATTTTTAAAGTTTTTTCTTTTAGTTAAAAAACAATGACCATTTAATGATCAGATATTAGTAAAAAGTTGTTTATCGTGACTATAAAATTTGCTCACAGCAACTATGCATTATTCAAATTAACATAAATTTAAGTTTTAAGACATAATACGGTCGTATTTTTTTTCTGCATAATTTCTGCCTCCATCAGTAAGTAAATTTTTGTAAGTATAATACAAGCTTACATGGTGTTTTTTTGATATAATTTTAAATTATACATTTCAGACATTGGCAACTGATAGTATACTATTTGTCATAGCGATCTATACAACAATAGACTATCAGTTTTCAGGTTTCTCTGTGGCCTACAACTAGAAAGTGGAAATTTTCGCTACTTTGAAATGGTTGTTATCGAGAATTTTAATCCACTAGTGAAACAGGCAAACGAAAGCTAAAATCTTAGCTGTTGTGATATTAATATTGGCACTCATCTATAAAAAGAGTGGGTAAATTTTATAGCACTTAGGGGTTGACCCTTAAACTAAAAAATTGGATAATGGAAAGAAGGAAGGAGGGAGTAGTTTTGGTCGAAATTCAGTTTGAACTTTCCTACATTGAAAGCCACAGGCAAGACTTGTGGAGAGAGTTTATTCCACATACAAATTATGTTGCTAAAAAACGAATTTTCCCTGTAATGCGTAGTGCGAATCACTGGCAAAAACGTGCGAGTAACGGAAACAGGTTCCCAAATTTCATTAGAACACTTACCATTGTAGTAACGATAAAACAGTGAAATACATCCCACATTGCGTCGGTGTTGTAGAGAATCAGTAGAGTTGGATACACTACTGTCCTCAATGAGCCTCTTGTCTCTCTCCTGTACGCACTCGAACAGCTCCAAAATAGTTTTTGGGGCGCCGGCCCATACATGAGAGTTGTATTCCATCTTTGGACGAATATAGGTGGTATAAATAGTACGAAGATCGAATGCAGTAAAGTATCTCTTACACCCTTTTAGAAAACCAAGGCACTTGGTTTGAAAATGTGTTTACTCCATCGAACTTTACACTGAATTTTTATTTCAAAAACATCAAAATCTTCGATTCCGTAATTCCTATATCCCTTGTAGTAAGAAAAGTAGCGCCTTTTCCGAACACAGATCTATACGTATCTATTCACACGACCCTATTCCGAGATGGTTATGAGATTGTAATTGAGCGTTTTATTCATGTTGTGGATTTTAGAATCCATTTCCAATTGGTTCGGTCTATTACTAAATTAATACGAATGACAAATGGTGCTGTCATCTGCGAAAGAGTACATAGGGTTGAAAGTTTGACAAAGAAAGTGATTTAGAAAAATAAGAAATAGGGTAGGAAAAAAACGGAGCCTTGCGGTACCCTAGCATTAATTTTTTATATATAATAATTGCTAGAGAAGGACGTAATAATAGGTAGTTTTATTAGCATAGATTGCTCGCCAAAATGTTATTGAAAAGTACCAAAATATCCTAGCGAAATGTCTAGCATCTACTTCTGCGGCTTAACAGATAATCCTATATATGTATAAGACACATTTTTAAAGGTGTATTTGTACTTCTGCTTACAGCGGACATAAAGCTACAAACTCTATGTAAGTTTATGCATTAGAAAACCTGAGCATTAGAAAATTAGGTTCTTATGAGGATGCTCTCGATAGTTTCGCTTCATTTGTTTCAATTTATTTCTGCAGTGGTTATAGCTCTGCAGCTCTGATACTGTGCATAGAGCCTTTATTCCGTTGTAAAATGCATGAAATCGGTTCTATACTTCCACTTAGTTTTGTAAATGCTAAATCAGAGCTTTCAAATTTTCCTTGTTCCCTCTACTGCTTTGTAGTCGTAAATCTATGGTTCCATAATACGTTGCTGTGCAACTTAAACTGTAACTCATCAATAAAAACTACAATTTGCTAATTATTTAGTTGTCTTCCATCTTGTTCACTTACGTCATATGCTGGTTCACAATTTGCAATCTATTACTTTCGCTTGTTTCATTTAACGGGGGATTTTTCCTAAGTTTCTGCCAGAATTCGCAGATTCTGATCTTGTTATCTTTGATACCTGAAGTGTTGAGTTCAATGCGATCGTCTCGTATTTCTCTTCTTTATTCATACATTCGTTTGTCCTTTATGTATCTGGTTCCACAAATAGCGCCCCGCGACACAAGGACAGAATTGTACAGATATAAGTAAGGTTACGTTCTAGCTTTCTCGATAGGGACCCTGTAATAAAGAATATTTGGCTCTTGCAATGGATTTTGCAAATTTGACTTAAGAAATGTGAAAATCAGAAGAATGAAACTGATTGCTGTGACTATCAATAAAAATTTATTTAATAATAAACTCCAAATCATGTTTCTAAGTACGGCTCTGCGTAGCCAATCTTCCGAGGTTCAGTTAATATTAATTCTTAATGATCATGTCAAGTTATGTCGATTAATATTGTTACGAAGATGTTTTGTTTAAGTTTTAAAAGAAAATAATTATCGATATGTGCTTAGATTTTCCGACGGGGCTAGATTCACGTTTATTTGAGTACGGTTTTCCGTCGACCCTCGTCAAATTTGGTTTGTGAACGGAGTACGAAAAGAACACTGAAGATGGCAAACGGCCGAAACTGGTTTGTCCACAAACCAAATTTGACGAGGGTCGACGGAAAACCGTACCCAAATAAGAGAAAATAATTATCAGTAAAAGAAAGTAAACGAAGTGACCTATTGTGTATTTTACAAACTACGCAGTTTTCTAAGAAATTTTATACACACAAGACAACAAAAATATGCTTGTAAGAAATTCCACAAAATAAGCTAAATAACAGAAACAAAAACAACTACCACACAACAAAATAAAACACACAGCCAAATAGGCGCCTTCACTGAATGATGATAATAACAATATGAGATAATGCATAAGTGAGAACCGCTTAAAATAGATATGTAAGCACCACTCACTAGCAATAGAGTGGAATTCAAGTTGAAACGTCGTTGAGTAAAGACATAAAACTAATAAAGCATTTTTTAGGCTTTACAGTGGTGAAGTTACCATCGTGTTTATTTTGTGTGTATTTAAAGTGAATTAATCGTTTAATTTAAAAATGTATTATTATTTTGCAATAGAAGGACTAAATATTTCGTAACGTTTATTAAAAGGAATAATGGTTTCGTTAACATGGTTTCTAATCATATAGCCTTTCTGATACTTATTTGTGTTTCTAAGAATTGTTGGACCATAAGAATTAGAAAGCACTTTATGATTTTGTTTTTTATATTGCTAAAATCCATTATAAACTTTTAGTTTTCTATCCGTTAGCAGAATTTTGCTGAATTTCGAAACTAGGAAACTGCCACAGTTTCGGCAAAAAATTGCCAGAAAGATACTACCAAGTATCGGGTTTTCAACAAGAAGTTTATTTTCAATTTTGGCAACACCAACAACATGATAGTTTTGACATTTAGTTTTTTTACGTTTTTGCAGTAGATGCATTGGCAATTGCTACAATGAATTCAATTTCGCATGAAAACCGCATTAAAATAATTAAAATCCACTATGAAAATGGTGGTTCTGTTAAAGTTGCTTTTCGTAATAAATTCGGCCTTTCTGAGACCGTTATTAAGAATGTGGTCTTTAAATTTGAGTCGACAGGCTCCATACAAAATGTGCGAACACCAAAGCGTGTTCGACTGGGTCGTTGAAGTGAAATCATCGCAGTCTCGAGCCACAGTGTAAGAGGAGATCCAAATTTGTCAATCCCTCGACGTTCTCAATAATTGGGGTTATCCAAAACCATCACATTCTTTTTTTTTTAAAAGAGAAGTAGCACTTCAGGCAACAATGCCTATTTAGTCAAGTACCGTGCTACTTTCTTTAGGAAAGGGATAGAGAAGAGATGAAACAGGTGGTGAAAGTAGAAGGATAGTCGGAAATTAACTGCCGTATAATAAGACAGCACAGCGACCAGTGACTATGCCTTCATCGCTGAACAGCCCCACCGACAGTCAGTTGTTATTTTTGTAGTGAAAAAACCAAGGTCTTCGTTGGAAATCGAACCCACAACCCCCATACTGACAAGCTAGTACCCTACCTACTAGCCCATAGGGGCACAACATGGCCAATTTTGCGTAACGATTTGACTTTGAAGCCTTAGAAGATTCAACTTTTGCAGGAATTAGATTCGCTAAAAAAAGGATGGTTTTCCTAAATAAATTATTTTTCCAGACCATTTTCACTTGGCAGGGTATGTCAGCAAGTAAAATTATCCCATTCGGGTTTCTTAAATCCTAGAGAGATTATTGAGAAACCAATGTGTGCTCAACGTGTCACTGTGTGGTGCGCTATGTGGTGTGGAGGCCTGAGTTTGGCCTATTATTGACAACTGAAATATCACTGTCATGTGGTTCATACAGTAAATAAAACGATTAACTTATTGCAAACCAAATTTAACGATCGCATAATTTTACGGCAATTAGCAGTTAAGTGACCAGCCAGTTCGTATGATTTAATACTACTGGATTATTTTTTGTGATGCTATGTTCCAGTCTAAAAACTCAAAATCCGTTATGTGAATAATGAAATAGGACGGCCATTTAAAAAAAAACGCGATTAAAAACTTTGATGAAAAAGATTGATTGACAGATCAATGTGATCATGATCGACATTGGCCAGATATAATTTTTGATTCATATTTTTTTTCTTCTCTTTGTAATAAAATAGAAATTCGAAACATCGTAATAAACATTTTTTATTTTAGAAAACAAACTTCTTGTTGAAATACCCTTTACATACCATCAGAAAAATATATTATTAAAAATTTCCGTTGCTGATATGAAAATTAAAATCGATCGAGAGTCCCTGAAAACTCGAGAATTCACTAAGACCTGACTTAGAGGGCACAAGACTTTTGAAAGCATGGGGTTTCGGAGCCATGGGTGACATAATTGCTTACAATCATTAGCTGTACCCTGTAGCCACTTGAAAAAAAGTGTGTGTGGCTTCTAACATAGCCGCTTTTCCTTATTCCTTATTGTGGCCAAAAAATTCGTTGGCATAATCTTATAGAATTAGAAAAGTACACTTGAAAAAAAAAATTGTTTTAAACTACATACGTGGTTTTTTTATCTGTTGTTGTTGTACTGCTGTTTTATTATTATATAGTATTATTGTGAAATAATTATTTTGAATAAATAGAATAGTGCAACAACAACGTTATTAAATGATGGCAATATGTTATTATATTAACTTAAGCTATATTTTTCTTTACGTGTACTTAAATGGCGGTAATTGTTCATTAGAATGGCAGGCTCGTAATAATGAGTGAGAAAACCCCAAAAACATTCTTAATTTTATAAATTTTTTACACATCTTTTTGGAATTTCACTATCTAGACACAGTGCAACTGGGGAAAAAGGAAGCCCAGTCCCCTGAAGACAGGCAGGGAGTCAACTGGAAGCTCCACTTTATTTCCACGGGGAGCAGTAAGCCGCAGAGTTCATTATTTGTCTCTTTAGATATTTAATAGTTCTCTGACTGATCATTGGGGTTGGCCGCTATATGGGACTAATGGTTATTATGGTGGCCAGGATCATCTCACTGATAATGACACGCAAAGTGAATGATCCAGTCCAGTGAGCATGCTGGACATGTGTTCTGGACAGGAGTTGGAAAGTCTCCAACTCTTTAGCAAGGTGTGATGGTTTGCAGCCCTGCCCTGGAATCATTAAAGCTACAACTAGGTGGTTCTGTTGCTTAGAATTATGTCTTCGGCTTCTTAGGACGCTGTATGACGTTCCAAATAATACAATTGTGATTTGTCCACCATCTGCCAGGTGCGGATGTAAAACGAATTACACTATCTTAATCTTAGTGTTTGCTAAAAGAACATGGCCAAAAAGCCAGAATCTAAAAAAATCACCTTATAATTTAAATGAGCGGGAAGTTGTCTATAAAATGAAATACATACAGAAATAACAACAAAACAAAAACACATATTTGGGGTGAATTTAAAAATGATCGATTATTATACAATTGGGGGAAGAGTTGAATATCGTAAAAGCTTTTTAAAAATTAAGCCCCCACAATGAAAAAGCTTAAGATGAGAGCAACTGAGAGCAAGAGAGCGAAAAAATCATTAAGGTTATGACTAAACATTTGTTTAAAGTTTAAACAAAATATAAAAAACATGATAAAATTTTAAATTTTTAAACATTTGCGCACGCTCACTTTTTGTTGTGTTAATGAAGTTGGCTGTTGAAGTTTGTTGTTGTATTTGAAAAATTTGACATAAAAACAAAAAAAAAATTGTATAGATTATAGACAAAATCGAACTAAACAACAAGCAAAGTATAAAGAGATCGTAAAATTTAGTTAACTTATGACAATTGTAAGCTACGGACGTGTTTCGGTTAAATAAAAATCACGTTTATTAAAACGCTTGTTTTGTTTTCATTTTAAATAAAATTATTATTCGTTGTTGTTGCTGTGAATTTGCCTTACAGCACAATGATATTTAAACGACAGCAATTGACGTGATTTTAATTATTAGTTTTTTATACAGTTTTGGTTGGTTCAAAATAGTGGCAAATTTGTTTATCTTTTGTTTGCAATTTTTGTTGTTGTGTTTGCTAATCCATCTTTAAAACTTTTAAAACGGTAATAACGGTTGGAATTTTTGTTTTTATTTTTTTTGTGTCTATTCCAAGTTTCATTTGTTTTATGTGTGTGTGTGTATGATTTATAAAATTATGAGAATTTTTTTAATTATTAAAATAAAAATCCCAAAGTAAAATCAGCAGTTAAACAAAGAAACTGGCAAAAGTTAAAAGCATCTCAAAATAAATAAATTCAAGAGAAAATATAAGGAATTGAATGTTAAAATAAAATTTCTGAAAGAAGTGTGCAAAAAATGTCAAAAATTAAAAAAAATAATATTGCTAAAAATGTAAAGCAAAATCTAAAGATGATTAAATAAAAGAATCGAAATAAAATTATTTCAAAACTAAAAAAAATATGTAAAAAAAGATTTAAATAAAAAAATGTGGGTGTTTTTGTTGTGAATGTAATACATCAATACTTTTTTTTAAATTATTCACTATTTTTTATAAAATCAAAAAATATACATACATATGTACATACATATGTATAAACATACAAATACATATCTTTAACTATATTTCTTGCTTGTGTTTTTCTATTTTAATCCGTAAATTTTGTTTGTGTTGAAGTGACCTCAAAATGAAAAAGAGCCGAAAATTGACATCATAAGAACTTAACAAAAGTTCTAATTATTGTGCTTAAAATTTAAATATAGGAAATAATCTATAGCATTTAAAAGTTATTTTTATTTAAACATTCTCAGCATATTTGCAGCAATATACTACTCGTATGTATAACTAATTAAAATTAAAAAAAAAACAAATTATAATAATAATAAAAAAACAAAATAAAAATAAATACAAAAGAAACATAACCATCACAATAAATAACACAATAAAAATAATAATAAAGTTCTTTGGGACTAAAATCGATTTTGAGTTGTGGTTGTATTAATCACAGAACATTTTTTTCAAATAGTTCCATTAAACTTATAATTATAATAAATCGTAATTTTTGACTAGAATTGTGAGATTTTATTTTATATCTTTTCTTTTTTTTTTGATGACACTACATTTATATTGTATTGTGCTATTACAGGTTAATAAACTTAAAATACTTTTAAGAGCTTTATTTTTTGTTTTACCGCTAAAGCAAAGTCATTTAATGTTAATTGAATTGATTAACTTCTGTTTAAGGGTATTTTGAATAGTGCTAGTGTTATTGATTTTAGTTTTATATGTAAATACTTCTTTTAGTTTAAGCGTTTTGTAGTATATAAGGGTTTTTCAACAAGAAGTTTGTTTTCTAAAACAAAATAAAACAAAAAATGTTGGTTAATATGATTAAAATTGTATTACGAAAAGAAAAATTCACCAATTTTGAATGAAAAATGATATCTGGCAACGGATGTCGCTTCTTTCACCAAAATTTTTAATCACTTTTTGACAAAATGGTGGCCATATTTCATTAATCACATCACGGATTTTGAGTTTTAAGGCTGAAATCGATTCAATTGGCTTCGTATAGAAAGTGTCCTTAATATAGTTCCACAAAAAATAATCCAGTGTGGCTGCTGATTGCCATGAAATTATGTCAGTGTTATCCACGTCATGAATAATAGGCCAAAATTAAGTTGATAGCATCCCGCAAAAGCATGATTCATGGACCGTTTCCGCATTTCCAGCCTCACCTTCGAAGAAAAAAAAAACGGCCCAATCATGCCACCAGACCACATAGCGCACCAAAAAGTGACACGTTGAGCATCCAAAGGGTTTCGTGTAAAAAAAATGGATTTTTCAGAAAAACCAGGTGGTTGTTCCTGAAATAATTAAGCGAATATACACGGCCGCAAAGACGGCCAGCTTAGACTACGCGCGAGACAGCCGAGGCGGTCAGATGTCAAAAGGCATATTCGAATTATATTGCCAGAAGATTATCTTTCGAATAAAGTTGATTTAACGTCAATTTAAAAAATTAATATTTATTTCCAAATTTTGTGTATGTAAAGGTGTTTTCCACACAAAGTTTGTTTTCTAAAAAACAAATAAAAAAAAATTTAGATTAAGATGATTTAAATTAAATAAAAAAGATTAATTAAATAAATAACAATGGTCTTTTTTAAAATGAATTTAACACTGTATTTTCAATATTTCGCTTTCCTTTGGAAAGCTTCCTCAGGAAATTAATTTTTATAATAACAAAAATTATTAACAATAATTGTTAATTGTTAAATTGTTCAAATTGTTGTTTTAAAAAAGACCATTGCTAAGATTAATCTTATTTATTTAATATAAAAAAAGGTTGAATAAAAATAATAATCAGATGATTTAAATTTTTATTTTGTTATGAAGAGGAAAGTTCGGCAATTATGAATGAAAAATTATATCTGGCAAATATCCATCACGACCTCGCTGACTGACAACGAGTGTTTTGTTACAATTTTTAATCACTTTTGAGCAAAATGGTGGTCCTATTTCGTTAATCACATCACGGATTTTGAGTTTTAAGGCTGAAATCGATTCGATTGGCTAAATATAGCCTCTGTTCTTAACATAGTCACACAAAAAATAATCCAATGGCGTTATATCACACGATCTGGCTGACCAGTTAACTGCTGATTGTCGTGAAATTATGCGATCGGGAAATTTGGTCTGCAATAAATTGATCGTTTCATTGGACATTTGGCACTGTTCTATTAAAACCATATGTCACTGATATCCACGTTGTCAATAACAGGCCAAAATTGTGTTTTTAGTATCGATAGCGATAGCGTAACCACATTTCTAGCCTCATCTGGCCAATCACGCCTCAAGGCCACATAGTGGGGGAGTGTGCAAAGGATTCTCAAAAATCGCTGTATGATTTTAAGCAGCCCAAATGCTGTTATTTTACTTGTTGGCATATTCTGACAAGAGAAACTGGGCTTCGTTTGGAAAAATGAATTTTTCAGAAAAAACAGTCGGTTGTTCCTGAAATAATTAAGGGAATCTAGAGCGATGGAAATGGTCGGTCAGCTTGAATCCCTGCACCAGTTGAACTTTGTAAGGCTTCAAAGTCAAATCCTTACGCCATACGGTGATTTTGGATAACCCCAATTGTTGAGAACATCGAGGAATTGACAGATTTGAATCTGCTTCCACACGGCTGCGATGTTTTCATTTGAATGATGCACATTTTTTATCGAGTCTGTTGTCTTAAATTTAACGACCAAATTCTTAATAGCGCGTCTCCTTAGTGTTGTCCGAAAACATCACAAATTTTACGAAATCTAACTTTAACAGAATCATCTTTATTTTAATGTGATTTTCGTGTGAAATTTAATTCATTGTCATGTTGTTGATGTTGCTACAATTGATAGAATTCGATTTTTGTTAAAAAGTCCGATATGAGTATAATTAGAAAATAGAGGGTAATCCCATAGATAATGCGATTATAGACACACATTTGATTTGCGCAGCAAACGTGTAGCAAGTATAAAATTTAAAATTGTAAATTAAAAAATATCGCCATAGGTAATATTTTTTGGTGAATATGCACTTTGAATCTGTGGCTGCTAATCACTATTCTGTGTAAAGAAGAAATGGAAAGAAGTGCCAAACATATTCAACTAGGAATATCCGACGTGACACTTGTTTAGGCTAAGGCAGAAATCAGACCGTCAAAATAGGTATGGGCAGACTCACATATTCTTAAATGGTTATAGTCTCTTGAATCCGTAAAATGCTTAAATTTTAAATTGCGTAAGTAAGACATTAGCAAATTATCGAAAACCGAGAGTTGCTTCCATCTCTTGGAATTATAATTTGTTATTAATTAATAAAATATTAATTGTTATTTATATATGGTGACGTATTGATAAAGGTTGACCTAATGACGTTCTGTCTGAAAACCGCTGCAGTGATGATGATTATATTCCAAAAGCCACACCTTCGAGCGCTAATCATAAGGTTTTTTATTTAAAGAAGAAATAACATGATTAATAATAATATATTAAAAAAGGGGGAAAAAAACTCTTAATAAAGCAAAATTAATTCTCCTTTTATACGCGAGTTACTCAGCCCGTGTGTACATTTATTTATGCCGGATGCAATTCGAAAAAAAGCAAATAATAACTAAAAAATAACAGAAAAAACAAAAATAAACTGCAAACACAATTATTGCTTGTTTGTGATTATAATTCGATTTCTTTATTAAGAAATGTTGCTGGAAATTCAAAATGAAATTTTGTAACTCCGGGTAAAACGTATTACAAAAAAAAAAAAAAAATTAACCATTTTTTTATTGAGAATAAAAACAAAAAATTTTAAACTCCCAATCTATTTTATGTGTTGTATTGTGTGCAAAAATATAAAGTGAAATAAAGAACTGTTCACTGAAAGTACCGATGAATTAAACTCTTAATTATCTGCGATAGAATTTTTTTTTAGAAATAATAAAGTAGTTTTTTTTTAATAAAAATTAAGTATAAATGCAAAAAATATAAATAAATTTTATTTTTTTATAAACATTCGTTAAAACTTAATTGTAATTTTTAAATGTTATTGTTAAGTTGCTTATTTCATTTTAAGCTCAATATTAAATGTATTGCTACGTTTATTCCTTGTAATAAACGTGTTGTTATATTGATTTCTTTTACTGCAAAATAACAGCACGCCTCTTTAGAGTTTTAAATTAAACGATTTATTCATTTTCAATACTCAAGAAAATAAACACGATGGCAACTTCACCCCTGCAACGCCTAAAAGATGCTTTATTATTTTGTTGTCTCAACTTCAATTAATTCATTTGTCCGGCAAGTGGTGCTTATATAGTTGTTTTAAGCGGTTCTCGCATATAAAAGAATATTCTACTTTAACATCACTCCATATTGTTGTTGTTGTTATTATCTTTCATTGTAGGCACCTGCTTGTCTGCGTGTTTTGTTTTTGTTATATGTTAGTTGTGTTTGTTTTCTGTTGTTTATCTTATTTTATAGAGTTTTATATAAGCGTGTTATTGTTGTCTTGCGTTTTTAAAATACACAATAGGTCATTTCGTTTAGTTTTTTTTTTGATAATTGTTTTCTTTTAAAACTTGAACAAGACATCTTTCTAACAATATATTTCCAATTTAATTTTCGTATTTAATTTGTGTGTTGGATTTTAATTTAGTAAAAAAAGGTTCTTGAGTGTTAGAGTGCAGTTATTGAAATTAAACAATATTTTTGAAATTACTTCAACAACAGCTAACAGCTTCTAATTTTAATAATCAGTAAATAATTAGTTTATTTTCTTTGAAAAGGAAAAAAAGATAAAGCGATACAGCGCTTCTAGTGTTAAATCCACGAAAACTGCTGTGGCCTATATTTAAGTAGTAAAAGAAATAATAAACATGTAGAAGTTTTAACTATACAAGATAATCACGTGCTTAAAGAGCAGTGTGCCTCCTTCTCTCCGTGGGCATGCAGGCAATTCGAAAAAGGCTTCCAAGACACCAATACTGATAAAAATGTAAACTAAAGTTTCATTTCGACTAGGGCATTCAAAGAGGTTATATAAACGTAGCCAATCAGATCACAATTAGAGGCGGTCCTGGCGAAACTCAAATTCACGACTCCATATTTACCCGAGTAAATATAGACCCTTTAAGTCAATTAAGCCACGACTTCGATACTCTGCAGTTATACTTTTACTTTCGTCACTAACTAATGGGCCGTTAGGGTTTGGATCTTGATTGTTTTGTTTAACTACACAGTCGCCTAAACCGTCTTATATACAGAACTGCTCTAACGCCCCCAAATGTTGTTGCAACATATGTATATGCCCCTAAATTCACTTGCCGTTGCTGCACAACAAAATTGTTTTCCTTTTTCTTATCGAAAATACCAGAGTATCGGTTGTTTTATATGGAAATACAGAACCTTAAGTTTGCAACACTTGTTTAATAGGCAGCTGTTTTGCCAGCTGTCAAAGGATATAAATTTAGTTTGATTTGGTATTTTAACATGAATAAACTGGCGCTTAAACTACGCTTTCAAATTGTGCATATTTATTTTGAAAATCATGATTCTGTTCAAAATACTCGATTCTGGATTCATAAGCAAGTTATTATTACGCGATGAAGCTTATTTTTCTTTCCATGGATACGTCAATAAACAAGACTACCAAATTTGCACTAAAGTGTATTTTGAGACACCATTACATCTAGAACAAATGTTTGTTTGATCTAATTTAGGGACTGGTGAAATCAGCGGTCCATACTTCTTTACAAACGTTACTGTTTAGAGCGTCGCAGTCAATGGTGACTGCAATAAAGCCATGATTATTGACTTTTTCGTTTATCAGTTGAACAAAAATTTGGGCAGACACTGCGTTTTTAACAAGACTGCGCAACATGTCACACAACTCGTACATCACTTGGTTTATTGAAAGAAAAGTTTGCTAACCGTATTGTTATATCTTTTAGACCACTGAATTGGCCTGCAAGATCGTAGGATTTAATGCCGCTAGACTTTTTTCTGTGGAGATATTTGAAATCATTAGTCTATACCGATAATTCCGAAGTGATTGACCGTTTAAGGGACAAGCTCGTTGTTGCTGATATACGGCTAATTAGACTTTCAGCTTAGACTACGCGTGAGACAGCCGTGGCGGTCAGATGTCAAAAGGCATATTCGAATTATATTGCCAGAAGATTATCTTTCGAATAAAGTTGATTTAACGTCAATTTGAAAAATTAATATTTGTTTCCAAGTTTCCAAATTAATCCTAGTTGCCAAATTTTGTGTGTGTAAAGGATTGTTCCACACGAAGTTTGTTTTTTTTTTGAAAAGAGAAGTAGCACTTCAGGCAACAATGCCTATTTAGTCAAGTACCGTGCTACCTTCTTTAGGAAAGGGATAGAGAAGATACACAGGTGGTGAAAGTAGAAGGATAGTCGAAAATTAACTGCCGTATAAAGACATCACAGCGACCAGTGACTATGCCTTCATCGCTGAGCAGTCCCACCAACAGCCAATTTTTAATTTTGTAGTGAAAAAACCAAGGTCTTCGTTGGGAATCGAACCCACAACCCCCATACTGACAAGCTAGTACACTACCTACTAGCCTACAGGGGCACCTATATTTTTCTATAAAAAAAAAAAATAAAACAAAAAATTTCGATTAAGATGATTTAAATTTTTTTTGTGTTATGAAGAGGTAAGTTCGGCAATCATGAATGAAAAATGATATCTGGCAAATGTCCATCACGACCTCGCCGAGAGATAACGATTCTTTTATTACAGTTTTTAATCAAAAAATAAAATAAAATGCCGGTCCTATTTCGTTAATCACATCACGGATTTTAAGTTTTAAGGCTGAAATCGTTTCCAGAGGCTAAATATAGTCTCTGTTCTTAACATAGCCACACAAAAAATAATCCAGTGGTGCTAATCTGACTGACCAGTTAACTGCAGAAAATATGCAATCGGGGAATTTGATTTGCAAATTGATAATTTGATTGGCTGTGGGACATGTGGGACATGCCACTGATATTCACGTCGTCAATAACAGGCCAAAATGTTAGCATCTCGGGATAGCGTGATCCATTGATCGTTACCGCATTTAAAGCCTCACTGTGGCCTCAAGGCCTTGAGGCACGTTAAGTATGCAAAGGCTTCTCAATAATCGTTAAAGGATTTTTAGAAGCCCGAATACGGCAATTTTGCTTGTTCACATAACCTGACAAGTAAATTTAGGCTTCGTTTAAAATAATGATTTTTTTAGAAAACCCAGCCACTTGTTCCTGAATGTTTCATTGGCTGTGGGACATGTGTCACCGTTCTATTGAAACCATATCCACATCGTCAATAACAGGCCAACATTGCATTGTTAGCATCTCGCGATAGCGTGAACCATTGATCGTTACCGCATTTCTAGCCTCATCTCGCCAATCACGCCTCAAGGCCACATAGTGCACTACGGATTTTTAGCAGCCCAAATGCTGTAATTTTACTTGTTGACATGCTCTCATAAGTGAAAATGGACTTCGTCTGAAAAAATGATTTTTTCAGAAAAACCAGCCAGTTGTTTCTAAATGAATTAAATGAATCTACGGTTGGCTTCAATTCCTGCAACAGTTGAACTTTGTAAGTCAAATCCTTGCGTAAAATTCGCCATGTTTTGGTTTTGGATAACTCCAATTATTGCGAACCTTAAGGAATTGACGAACTTGGATTTGATTCAACACTGTGGCTTACGGTGACGATGTTTTTAGTTGAACGACCCGGTCAAACATGCGTTGGTGTTCGCACATTTTGTATCGAGTCTGTTGACTGATATTTAAAAACCAAATTCTCAATAGCGGTCTAAGAAATACGATTATGTTGTCCGTTGAAATCCTTAAAACATTTTAATGTGATGAAATACAAGCAATTGGAAGTCTGACAAAAATGATCATGACTGAGGTACCTAACTTTGGCGCTTCTGAAGATTCTGAAAAGTACGAACTCGAAAATGGAAATATTATTTATTTTTCTTGTAGAATAATAGCACTAATTAAATTTTTAGTTTAATTTAAAACATTAAATTGGCCAAACTGTGTACTTAAGTTTATATGCGTTGTCCATTTAAAAATGGTGGCATTTGTGTGGATTTTAAAGGAACACTTTTTTTTTAGTAAAAAAAAGCTTTTCAACTATTTTTGCTTGTAATGTCCCCAACATGATGCTAAAACGGAAAAAATACACTGAAAGTTTCTAGCAGCTTTTGTCGTAAAAATTTACATATTTTTTCGGGTTTTTTGTTTTTAGTTTTATAATATTTTTTAAAAATTAAAGCCCTTGCTGTTTTTCGAATATTTGTTTTATTTTATTATTTTTATATTTTTTCCAAGATAGAAAAAAATAATCTGGTTGATTATTTTTTTCTATCTTAACTTTAGTTCCACTTGTTTTTACTGCTTTGCAAAGATTTTATTTTATATTTGATATTTGTTTGTGTTTTATTTCATTATTAAGTCTGTTTATTATTACGTGTATTTCATTGATGTTGTTGTATTTTCTGTCAACCTAAATTTAAATCATAAGACAGCTTGTCATTTATCTTTTTGTTTACAAATATTAAAAGTGTCTCTTATTTGCTTTCTTTATTGTTTTCTTATTTTCTACTTCATCATAAAAAAAATTATTTTACCAGTTGTTTTATGCAGTAGTTGTATGTGTTTAGTGTTAATGCTGCTGTTATCGCCTGTTATTGTTCGCAATGTTAATATCGTTTTATTTTTTATTTTTTGTTTTTGTAGATAAAACCTTTAATTTACAAATTAATTTGTTCATTTTTATTATATTTTTGCGTCCCCATTTATGATTATTTAGTTTTTCTTTATTTTAGGTAAAATAAGTTTATTAACTTTATTGTTGATTAATAAACACAACAGTAATGGATTACAAAGATTATGCTCCGAACGAAAATAACTGTCATTTATTTTTTAAACTAGTTACCTTAAAACTATAACAAATTTAATACTAAATAACGACTGAATTCGAAGTACATAACATGTTTTTAAATGCAAATGCATTTATGTATTTAATTATAATTTAAAACACTTAAAGCAAAGTGTCTTAGATGATCCCTATACGTTCAAACCAGTTTTCAAACTAATTTGTAATAAAATATTAATCATTCTCTTAGTTATTTTATAAATAAATTATTTATTATTATAAATAGAAATTTATACAAATATTTTGGAAATTAATAACTTTGTTGAAAATGTTAAATTAGTAAACTTTGATTATTATTTTTATTCGACCTCTTTTTTATTAAATAAATAATTATTAATCTTAGTAATTAATGGTCTTTTTTTTAAATAAATTTAACTCTATATTTTCAATATTTCGCTTTCCTGTGGAGAGCTTCTACAGGAAATTATTTTTTATAAAAACAAAAATTATTAACCATTTGGAAAAAAATTTTGAAAACCATTGACAAAAAAATTGTCTGTATCTGTTTTGAAATTTATTCTCCTTACATTTGGTACATTAACAATTTCTAACATTTCTAACATATTTCTAACTTTGGATACTGATTATTTTTCTTACAATGTGAAGATAAGGATGTCTTCTGTGCTGAAATATTCCTATATTTTTGGTCACATCTATGACCAGCTTATCTTGTTTTAAGTTTATTTTTTGTTGTCCCAATATAAACTTTGTCACAGTTCACCTGGTCATTTCCTCCAAATGGTATACTCTATAATATACAAATAATTTATTTAATGCGTTATATGTTTTGTATGCAATTATATATCTATCAGTGTCATATATTTTAGACTTTCTTAATCTTTCTGATGTTTCAGGAACATAAGTTAATGATTTATAAATTTTCGGCTCTGCCGTAGAATTTTCTAAATTATGCCTATAACTACCATATTGTCTAATTAATTGGTTAGTTAATTCTACTGGAGAATCATTGTCATAGTAAACTTTATAAAAAAATTTAATTTTGGTTAAACATTTTTATAAAAGTTTAAAATATGACAACAGAATGAAAATTAATTTTGAAACTTTAAGATGCATTATCAACAAGTAAACTACATTTTTCTTTTTAGTGAAAACTGTCGATGCGATAGCGGTTGTTATCAGACCGCAATTTAGATAGTACTGGAGAGTTAGTATTAGATCTGTTGGTATAATTAAAGTTGGGATTAGGTTGTTCTTTCATTACGGCTATGCAGCTAAGTTGTCCCGCCACCTGACATTTAATACGGGACTAAGTTAATATTTCCCTTCTTTAATATTTGTTAGGTAAGTGTGTCCGTCTGAGGGTGTTTTTCGTTTGTTAGTTTCGTTTAGTTCTGGAGAGTTGTATGTGTATGTGATAAGGTTGATGTCAGCACTTGGCAGCGAGGCCTTAATCTTACTACTAGGTGCAGGGAAAAGCATCTACCTGCGGTAAGACACATACACGCCTAAGTCGCGATTTCCTAGTGCACGGTAGTAGGGCGGTGTCCTCTCACTTCTTGCTGAAGTTTGAGACTATTCAACTCCTTTCCCTGTTGCCTGCGCAGGCTAAGACTTTGGATGCTAAAACTGGGTAAACGTCTCTTTCTTCAAGGCACGATTAAACCAACAGCCACCACGTTGCTCCTCAACCAATAACCAGAAGAGAGTCGTAGCTCTGCGGCCAAATGGTTCCCGTAGTACCAGTATATATCCATTAAGTTCGCTGGTCGGGCTTTGAGAGTCCTATGTCTATTCCAGCTTAGGGCTCCTGCTAGCCCAGGAGACTGGTGCCACCTTTTTCCGCCGAAAGCACATGTCAAGGGGTAGAGATCCATCTAGAGCGCGTGCCCCCGAAGGGAAATACTGGAGAATTAATATTAGGTCATTTAGCATAAATAATGGTCGTATAATGAGGGTCGTATCGACTTTTTCAGGTAAATTGTCCCGCTATGTGGCATTCTATGTGGGGCTAATTTAATATTTCCTCCTCTTGTTATTTTTATAGTAAGTATACCTATCTGAGGGTGCTTTTTGTTTGTTAGAGTATATGAGTGGTTTCAGTGGTGTGAAAATTGTATCTGAGGTCATGTTTACCTCTTCGTTTATAATGTCACTGTTAAAAGTTCGTGTTCTATAGATTTCCATGGTTTCAAGAATGTCTAGTCTTCGTCCTTTTTTGCTAAGATGTGGTAATGTCATACATTTACTTATTTCCCTTGGTGCATGTCCGTGAGTCCTAAGGTTATATGTCAGAGTGTTGCTGGTTTTTAATGCTGTGAGTAAATCTTCTTTTTGAAAAACGTTAACTAATGTATACATTTCTGCTCCTGTATAAGTAAAGTATTATATGCATTGTATCGTTTTCTTCTTTATTCCTGTTTTTGGTGTTGTATTGTGTAAGCAGTTTGTTGATAGTAGTGGGTTGGTAGCCGTTGTTTTTAGCAATGGTGTAAATTGTGTAAAATTCTGGGATGTACTACGTGATAAGATTTACATCTGCGCCTGGCTATGGAGCTTTAATCAGATTATGGTCGAACTACTATGCCTAAATAGGGACGTCATGCTCGTCCTAGGAAGCCGAAGACTAATTCTTGCAACAGGTTTTTCCTAGTTGCAACTTTAATGATTGCAGAGCAGGGCTGCAAATCATCACTCCTTGCTGAAGAGTTGGTGACTATCCAACTCCTGTCTAGAACACATGTCTAGCATGCTCACTGGATCTGGAAACATTTCACCAGGTAGGTGTTATAAAGGTGAAATGAACCCGGCCACCATATAAAAACTGACCTGTCTGCCAGAGACCAGTTAAATGTCTAAAGAGACAAATAACGGAACTCTGGGGCTTACTGATTCCCGTGGAAATAACGTGGAGCTTCAAGTTGTACCCCTGCTGACTTCAGGGGACTGGGTTCCCTTTTTCCCCCAGTTGCACAGGTCTAAATAGTTACTCTCCACAAAGACCGATAATGTACTCCCCGGGGGTTCTGGGATGTACTAATCTGGAGTAGATGGGATTAAATTAAGTCGGTGGAATTATCTTAACGAGGCGTGATAATGATGTCATCGCATCGAAAGCACTCGCTGATCGCACCAAAAAACAGCCAGTAACGATGGTTTTCACCAAAAGGAATGATAACAGTATTTTTACTAGTGGAACAAATCAAAACAAATTAATAAGTTTTTATCTTTTTTTACATTTATTTCTTTTTACATTTTGCAATTTCAGTAAATAGTCAGAATTGTAATAAAATATATGAATTTCACTAAAACTAGCATGCAACACTAGCACTAGATTTACCACACCAGTCAAAATGACAGGAATAACCTTTTATTTCATAAATATTTACTCTGTATATGTTTTTTTTTCCAACTACTATATGACTTTTATGAAAACGATCAAACACAATTAATTTAATAAGTTATTTCGATTTTGTGCCAACAGAAAAAACAAATATTTTTTATTTCTGGTACTTATACCGGACCCAGTCATTTTGACTGGTCTGAGTTTTTATAGATTAATGTGCAAATGCAATATATTCTTCAAATTTTGGGAAAGTCCCTTACTACGGGGGAAACGACTAAAATGTTTTTCTATTTATCTATGTGTATAACATATCTTTTTCAAGTATTCACCATCTTTCGCCGCATTATACTATAAATTTGGTAGAAAAATTTGGTTCATCATCATTCAAATATTGACTTATGTTCTTTACAGTGTGAACTTTTTTACGTGTCTGAAAAAAAATATTTATTTTATTAGTGCTATTACTATATTTATTACCCACTAGTTAATAATGGAAAAACGAAAAAAATTGAAATTGCAAGAGATACAAGACTTACTTCCTGATTGTTCAGACGTTGAAGGAGATGACTACATGTATGATAGTGAGTGATACAAGCGATAATTGTCATGAAAGCATTCATATTGAAAGCAGTGATAACGAGGAACTTGTGCCAACAGAAAAAACAAAGTAATGGAGATGAATCGAGCGACGAAGAAGACAATGAAATTTTTCATAAACTGCAAAAGCGAAGACGTATGCGGCTTTCCTCGAGCTCTGAAAAGGAAAATACACAAAATACACAAATTGAAGTTTCTGCAAATGGCACTATTTGGAAAAAAATTAGAAGTATATTCAAAGATTTATCTGGGCCTACAGCACATGCTAAAAGAAATATAATGGAAGAAGAGATAAGCAGTGCCTTCTTACTGTGATTGATCATCTTATACTAGAGCATATAAGAAACTGCACTGAATTAGAAGCCTCTAGAGTTTCAGGGAAGAAGTGGACACTTACACAGGAAAAATTAAAAGCTTTCATTGGAATTTTATATGGCCGTGGTGCATGTGAAACAAAAGGTCTCAAGTTATCATATTTATGGAATAAAAAAAATGGGGTCCTGATTTTTTTCCAAAAGTATGAGCAGGAATGATTTCACTGAAATTTTGCGATTTTTTCATTTGACAAAAGTAATGAAAGAAGTCAACGACTACAAACGAATAAATTTGCGCTTGTGTCTACAGTTTGGGATAAGTTTATCGACAATAGTCAAAACTGTTTCAAGCCAGGAGCATTCATAACAGTAGATGAACAACCAGATAAATTTGCGTATAATTCTGGCTGTCGTCTGATGTTGAAACAAAATATGTCGTCAGTGGCTTTCCCTATTTAGGAAAAGATGAAAACCGAAATTTATCAACTGCTCTCAGTGAATTTGTTGTAACAAAACTAATAGAACCTTATATCATGAAAGGTAGATGTGTGACAACTGACAATTTTTTTACCAGCCTTCCTTTGGCTTCTAAGCTATTGGGCAACAATACTGCATTGATTGGAACAGTACGTTCCAACAAATGGGAGCTTCCAAAAATTTGTAAAGAAAAAAAAGATGGAATGGAATGTTTTTCAACGTTTCTATAAAAGTAAGCCCAACAAAAAAGTTGTTCTATTGAGTACTAAGCACAAAGGCGTCAAAATTGACACCAATTCGAAGAAACTTCCTGAAACCATATCTTTTTATAATAAGACCAAATTCGGTGTTGATGTGACGGATCAAATGGCAAGGAAGTATAGTGTGAAATCAGGATCCAGAGGTGGCCCCTTTAAGTCTTTTTCAATATTTTAGATTTAGCCGGAATCAATTCATTGATTTTGTATAAAAAGATAACGTAAAAAAAAATATTTCAAGGACGAAGAGCTCACGTCTGACTATCTGTCATCAAGTAAAGGAAGGGCAAGTGAAATTCTCAATCCAACAATATCCCATCAAGCCAGCCCACCTCGTAAATGGTGCCAAATAAGACTTGTTAATAACAAAAAACCACATTAAATTGTGACGTCTGCAAGAAATATGTGTGTGGAAAATGCACCGAAAAAAAATTTTTATTTGTAAAATATGTACCAAGCTTTGATAATTTTCATTAAAACTAAAATAAAACTTATATTTTTTATCAGTTTCAAATTTTTTAATACTTTTTATAAATCCCTCAAGTAGGTAAAGCATTAACTTATAAAACATTATAATTTTTAAAATACAGTCAAAATGACTGGTTTTGGTATAAATAGGTAGGTAAAATTGTTGGTAAATCTAGTGTTAGGAAATCAGGTTGTGGGAAGGATGAAGTAGTTTTTATAGTTTTGTGTCAATTTGAATCTTTGCATAGCGACAGTGAGTTCTTTCTGTAATGGGTAGTGTAGCTCACCGACAATTAAGGCAATTTTCTATAGATTCAATTAAACATTTATTAAAGAAATTAATACAAAAGTTTCTAGTTAAATAATAAATTGAAGCAAATTCACATTTAATAAAATGAAGATAAAACAATATTTTAAATTAATAAGTGATTGAATCAGTTAGATTTCATAAAATTTTAACCTTAAAAAAATTAAGTTTAAAAAATGTTTGATTAAAAAAGAAATTAGAGAAAATTTAAATATTAAATAAAAACAAATTGAATATAGACTATTAATTAAATATTAAAGAAAAGCGGACGTTATATACAAAAACCGAAAGGAACACTAAATAACTTAAACAATGTTAGTGTCAATTTCAATGACCTATTTAATATCCTTCAGTAGATGGGCTATATATATGTTTTTAATTCTATAGACATCGATAGCCGTTTGCCCAGTTTGATATAGAAATAAATGTTTTATTTTGTATACAAAACATACGCAACTTCTTTACCACAACACTGTGGCAATCCAGCGACCCTAAAAATTTTAGCCCTTTGCTTAGCTTCAGCTATAAATTGTCCTCTTATTAAAGCAGCCATCTACTGAATTCAGCTATATTTTTTTTACTAAACTTACACCTTAACGAACATACGGATATCCAGGAAGATTATCTGAATCTACTCAATAAAAACATGAGCTTTCAACTAACGTATCGATTTAGATAGACAACAATATTATAGGACTTTAGTGAATTTTAAAATGATGTGATGCCCTACTTACTAATCAGGACCTTCGCCTCAGTCAGCTGCAATTGCCACCATTTTAATTTAACTAAAGAAACAATTTCTGAAATTGGCTGGTCTATTATATTAGGGATGCATGTACATCGATTAAAAATTGTTTAATAACTCTAAATTATCTTTATAAACGTGTTTGTGCTGTAATTTTTTAAGCACTTAATTTTTCCCATAATTGTTTTCATTATTATCAATAACGATGTTTTTACAGTGTTTAAATTTGCATTCTTTTCAATTAACTGCAGTTAAAAATATCACTCAAATTGCTTAGATCATTTGCATCAAGAGTAGAAGGATTAAAATTAAAGAAAGGTGCTTCAACCTTAAAAATAATTTCCTTCGAAAAATCAGCATTTATACCTTCGTTGCTTTAGAAACAGTGTAAAACAATGGAAACAATGTCATAAATAATTTTTTTCAGCTGTCAACAATTCTCTACAATTCAATGCACCCATGTTAAAGCAATTTACTGAATGATTAAAAATTTCATCATTAAATCTTATTATGAATACCGAATAAATGAATGTTTTCGACTAAATGTAAAACCCAACGATACCTGTCTGCTAATGCTTTTTCAAATGGAAACAATAGCTCTGGTTGAACATAAGTTTTGAAACAAATTGTAAAAGTTTTTTCTCCAACAAATAATACAGTGCTTCAGCACTCAAACAGGGTCTCAATGATAGATAGATCCTTGTCACTGCAAAAGTATTTTTAACCCAAATCATATAAACTGTGTGTTAAAGACAACGTAGTGATATTATAAGTCAGCTAAAAATAAATAAAATTTCAGTAGCAAAAATCTAACACCAAAAAATAAATTTTTATCATTTTTTAATTTAGCAAATTATTATTTTTTATTAGGCATTTTATCTAATACAAACTTTTTAAATATACTAAAATTTGTTAAATTTAATTATTTTCTTGGCCACGCACTGTGTTTTCGTATATTGTATCAGGATACAGGATAATTGCAATTAATTGACTATGTACAATTTACCTGGCGTTTGAGAGTTATAATAAATTTTTGGTTGGTAGTTTGTGGTCAAGGCCTGATCATTACGATGGGAAGTAGTATAAACACGAATACGTTGATTAGGATCAGTCAGTGATGTAAATTTTTTTTCTGCCAAAAATTTTCCCTCCTCGCTAATACAAATATTCACACTTTCTAAAACTGATGGTTGTTTTTCATTTGATTTTGAAATAATACAACGAAATGTATTCAAGGGACATTCTATCGTATCACACATCCATTTTTTGTCATCGGTACCTTCAATTCGCTTATTTTCTAGCTGAGATACATAATATGCTTGTACATAAGCAGCCACATTTAGTAAACTTATGATTATTAATTTAAAGTTTTCATTTAAAATCATTTTTGGGCATAATATTCTGCAATGTGTTCTATATAAAATTTTAGACAGTACTTAGTGCTATGTGCATAAAGTTCACAATTATATGTATATACATAGCCTAATAACTGATAAAAAATTATGATTAATTCAGTCCAAAAATAATATTTTTTTAGCACAAAGTTTTTATAAAGGGTTTTTCAACAAGAAGTTTGTGTTCTAAAACAAAATAAAATTAAAAATTTAGATGATTCATATTTCTATTGTATTTTGAAAAGAAAAATTTCGGCAAATATGAATGAGAAATTATATCTGGCAACTGTTAACCTCAAACACGCTGGCCGATGTCGATTTTATCATCCAAGTTTTTAGTCACTTTTTGGCAAAAAGGCTGTGCTATTTCATTAATCACATCACGGATTTTGAGTTTTAAGGCTAAAATCGATTCAATTGGCTCCGTATAGACTTTGTACTTAACATAGCCGCACAAAAAATAATCCAGTGATGTTAAATCATATGATCTGGCTGGTCACTTAACTACTGATTATCGTGAGGTTATGCGATCGGGAGATTTGGTTTGCAATAAATTTATCGTTTCATTTGCTGTGTGATATGTGGCACTGTCCTGTTGAGACCATATGCCAGTGATATCTAAATCTTCAATAATAGGCCAAAATAAAGTTGTTAGCATTTCGCGATAGCGTGATCCATTGACCGTTACTGCATTTCCACCCTCATCGAAAAAAAAACCGCCCAATCATGCCTCCAGGCTACATATGCCATCCCATACAGTGACATATTGAGCATGCAAAGGCTTCTCAATGACCACTCCACGACTTTTAAAAGCCCAAATGCGGCAATTTAGCTTGACATAGCCTGACAAGTGAAAATATGCTCCTTTTAAAAATGACTTTTTCAGAAAAACCAGCCGTTTGTTTCTAAATGAACTGAACGAATCCTGCACCAGTTGAACCTTGTAGGGCTTCAAAGCATAAAAACCTTACTAAAAATTCGCCTTGTGATGGCGAATGACATGTTGTTAGTAATGCCATAATTGTAAAACCAACTTCTTGTTAAAAAACCCGATAAAAAAAATTAAGATAATTTTTATTTTTATTTGCAATGTTTCGCCATACCATTGGGTGATATCTTCAGGAAAAAAAGAAGTGAAACAAATCAAATTAAATTTTATACACTTTTTTCTTTTCATGAAGATGCCACCCAATGATGTGGCGAAATATTGAAAGCAAAAACAAAAATTATCAGAATTTTTTTATATAAAGAACTTATGCTTGAACAATAAATTACTTACTAAATATTGGACAGATCAAACAATTGGCATTTTGTACATCTGGACATTTTATTGCAGGTCCTTATACCGGAAATATTTCTAATTTTACATCAATGGGGCTGAAAAAGCATTTAATCAACAATATAAAAAATACTTTTTTTTACTAAACGAAATAGAAAATAGTCAAATGGTTTACATTTACAGTTAGTTTTTTTTTAAAATAGTTACTAAGTGTTAGTTACAAAGTAAACATACAGCTGTGTCAATAATTTTATATACTTGTTATAGCTTTATCAACAAAATGATGGAAAATTCTAAAAAATATAATTCAAAGTTTGATAAAAAATTTAAGATTAAAATATTTTGGGGAAAAAGATTCAATTTCTAAAAAGTACAACAAAAAATAAAATTATGAAAGTTGAAATAATTATAAAATTTAACAATGACGAATCCACAATAAAAAATAAAAAAGGTCTAACATTATAATTTAAAATAAACTCCCTTCATTGCACCCGTGTTACAGCAACGTGGTACTGAATGATTAAGCATTTCCTTGTTACGGTTACAGACTAAAATATATATTTTCAAATAATTCTAAAGTCCAAGAATCCATGGTTGTGAATTTATTTTTAAATAAAACCAATATCTACTATGTTTAAATATAATTGTTAAAAGAATCCTAAACGGTTTTTCCCCAGCAAGTAAATTGTTATTCAGTCAGTGTCTTAATGGCAGATAGATTCTTGCCACCGCGAAAGTATTTTTAACTAATCCCGTACAAACCGTTAAGCCTGCATTAAGATCTCTTCGGAAGCTTTTTAAAAGCAAATTGATTTAAACTAACAGTCATCAAGTAATTCCCTGAGGAGCCTTACCAATAACCAGAGTAGGGATCTAGCCCTGCGAGCAACTGGTTCCCATAGTATTAATGTAAGAACTAATGGAGTAATTTTAATTATTAAAAAAAAAACTCAAATATATCATTTATGGAGTGACCCTTTAACTTGTAGTAATGCACGGTAAATTTTAGTTTGCATAAAGCTTTAAAATTTAAATCGATATATGTATGTTAAATTAAATCAGCTATAAAGACACTCTTTGATTTAGTTTATTATCTGCAATTGTGGATATAGTAATAAACCATAAACCATACCCATCAAATAGCGTTATCTAAGGCTGTACAGTGGTTTGAAAACTTTTTTTTTAAATAACTCGGTAGCTCATGAACCACATAAGCTATTTAAATGAAATTTTCCAGAAGCCAAGCAGATGTCTACCTAAGTCAACTTACAGACGATAGGTTCTGTAAGGTAAAGGGGAGCTTCTGTGTACGCCCCCAAATTTGGGGTATCTCGTGCATATAATTTTTTGGAAATGTCATTTATTACTTATATTTTACGAGTTTTGAATTTAAGTAGACCTTGAGAATATTTACAAAAATGTGTGTACATGTCTAGATTCTATCTTTTAGTTTGGGAGAAAATCGGGCCAGAAAAAAATTTGGTTTTAAATTTCTGGCCGACCTTACTTAGTATTTTTGACGTGGTTTATTTATTTATATTCGGATTATTATTATAAAATATTAGTTGCAATTTTGATAAAATTTTTAATAAAAGAATAGTAGGTTTCGTTTCGAAAGCAGATTTCATTAAAAAGTTACAACGCTCTGAATTGAAAAAATGTAAAAACAGCCATTTTTATATATACCAAAATTTATTAAATTTTATTATTTCCTTGGCCACGCAGCATGTGTTTTCGTATATTGTATCAGGATACAGGATAATTGTAATTAATTGACTATGTACAATTTACCTGGCTTTTGAGAATTATAATAAATTTTTGGTTGGTAGTTTGTGGTCAAGGCCTGATCAATACGATGGGAAGTAGTATAAACACGAATACGTTGATTGGGATCAGTTCGTGTAAATTTTTTTCTGCCAAAAATTTTCCCTGCTCGCTAATACAAATATTCACACTTTCTAAAACTGATGCTTGTTAGTCATTTGATTTTGAAATAATACAACGAAATGTTAAAATGTTACAACGCTCTGAATTGGGATTTTCCCCAAAAAGAAGGTATGGTTCTTTTGCTTATATAATTGAGACTTACTTTCGGACTAGTAGACTATATAGCAAATGCGAATAAAAAAATTCTTCAAAAATTATAACCGTTCACCCTCCAGCCCTATTCAAACATAGCCAATTTTGAAACAAAATTTATGAGTTACCCCGAAATTCCTCGAAGTGCAAAACACTGATTGAAAAATTATAAACATATTATTAAAGTTCCATCTCTTCGCTACATACTTCATAAAGGTTTTAAAACAGCCCTGCAGTTACCAAAGTCGGAGTAACCAGTTTTATAAAATAAAATAGTTTTTTGGATAATTTTTTCCCCATTTAAGGAATTCATGTGTTAAAAAGTGAAATTTATTTTAACGTTTCATTAAAAGCTCTTTTGTATATAATGCTTCAAAATTTTTTAAGAATATGAAGTAAAAAATTTATTTGGAAATTTAAGCGAAATAGAGCATAAAAACAAAAATATTTATGAAACAATAGAAAAAAACAGTATGAAGATGTGTAATGAAATAAAGAAAGTCATTACTGATGCAAACGTCAAAACGAAAATGACATATGCACAAACAGTAAAAGACATAGTGATGCCAGATGTGTCAAAAAATGTCTTTTTGATTATAAAGCCCAAAGAGAAACAAAGTAGTATAAAAACAAAAGCCGAATTAAATAAGAAAATAAATTCAGTGAATTTTAAAATCACGAATAAAGAAAATAGAAAAAATGGATCAGTAGTAATACAAAGTGAAAATGTCGAAGAAAGAAAGAAAATAAAAGAAGTTATACAAAATGAAATTCGTGAAATAACGGTTACAAGACAAATCGATATGCAGATAATTGTAATGGACATGAACTTTAAAATATCCGAAAGAGATCTGGGTGAAAAATTGAGGAAACAAAATGCAGTTTTAGAAAATAGTCAAATCGAAATTATGAAAATTTTTGAGACAAAAAGATATAACAAAACTGTATACAATGCTAAAATAAAAATTGATAATGATTCATATGCTAAAGTTATGTCAGTACAGAGAATAAATGTTGGATGGGATAGGTGTCGTGTCTTTGATGGAACAAATATTGTACAGTGCTTTAAGTATCGGGGATATAATCATAAAGCCTCTGAGTGTAGAAATGAAGTAATTTGTTACAAATGTCATGAAAAACACAAAAGTAGTGGATGTACAAAGAAAATAATGGCTAAGTGCATTAATTGTATGAGAGAAAATCGACGTCTGAATTTAGGATATCAGAATAAACTTAATCTAAAAAAGAGAAGAACAGACATTACAGCCTAACAATCAGAGCATATAAAAAGAAAATTCATGGAATATATACAAATATTCAAGGAGTCATCAATAACTTTGTTCAACTAGAGACAATTACCGTAATAAATAAACCAGATTTCATAATTCTTTCTGAAACTCATTTGACAGATGCAGTGGATGAATCGGAGTTCATAATAAAGCAGTATAATTATTATAGCACGTTATCCAAATCAAACAAAACGGGTGGAGTAACTGCATATTTTAAGAAACATTGGAGAATAAGCAAAATAAGTGAATATGTAAAAGAATCTAAATATTGGATTAGCATTTATAGAGCAAAATATAGAGAAATAAAATTTATATAAGTGATAGTATACAGATCACCAAGCAGTCAAAAGCAAGAATTTTGCAATGACTTTCAAAAAATAGTTGATGAATTGTGCGAAGACGACTGTAATATAATAATAGTTGGAGATTTAAATATAGATTGGTCAAAGGACTTTTATAAGACTAAAATAGAAAGAGTTCTCAACGACAATGGTTTAAAGCAGATAATGAATGAATATACTAGAATAACAAAGAATTCCAAAACTTTAATAGACTATGTTATAACACATAATAAAAGAATATCTGCAAAAACTAATATGAACAATAAGATAGCAGATCACGAAACTATAGACATATACATATATCGAAAATGAAAATATATTGAACAATCAAGAAGAAGAAATAGAACTGTTTAAATATAATAAAACCCCGTTTCAATAATGAGTTGAGTGCAATAATAGAACGTAATGAAGTAAACAACTTAGACAGTTACGTCCATCATTTTGATAAATGTATAGAAAATACAATTAAAAAAATTTACTGTTAAAAAAAGAATAAATGAAAAACATAGCAATAAATGGTTTAGTAAGGATCTTAGAAATATGAAAAGAGAAAAAATTTTTAATTACCAAAGAGCAATAATTGAAAATACAAATCAAGCATAGGATGCATATAAAATAATAAGAAATACATATAAAGTAAAAATTGAGAAAGAAAAGAACAATTACATAAATAATAAAATAAACGGTGCAAATAACCAAGAGGAAATGTGGAGGAAAATAAAAGAATAGTGATAATGATAAGTTGGAAATAGCCGAAAACTTTAATAAGTATTTTATAAACAGTATAAAGGAAATAAATAACTCCATTGATCATGTGCAATATAGGGACAATATACCAATAATAAACATTAAATTTAAATTTCGTGCAATAAATTTAACCTAGTTAAAGAGTATATGTAAGGATATGAACAGCAAGCCAGACTACAATAAAATAAGTAATTAATTTTAGATAATTGGGAAATAGTTGGCAATAAATTGCTTAATATTGTAAATACATCTTGTGACAGTGGAATTTTTTACAAAAATTGGAAAGAATCAATTATAACTCCAATAGAAAAAATTAGGAATACAGTGAAATGTGAGGAATATAGGCCTATTAACAGCCTAAAAATATGCGAAAAAATTATGGAAAAAATTGTTAAAAATCAACTTGAAGAATATATAGAAGAAAATGGGATACTGCCAAAATATCAGTCAGGTTTTAGAAGAAAACATTCATGTGAGACAGCGGTGAATTATATTATAAATAGATGGAAATACGTGGAGAGAGGCAATAAAATTGTGGCCATATTTTTGGACTTCAAGAGAGCTTTTGAAACTATTGACCATGAAATAATGATGGAAAAATTAAAAAAATATGGAATAAAAGACAATGAATTAAAGTGGTTTCAATCTCACTTAAATAATAGAAGACAAATGACTAAAGTTAATAATATAAAATTAGTGGAGAAAGATAACGAATTTGGTGTACCACAGGGATCAATTTTAGGTGCTCTGTTATTTATTATATATATTAAAGATATGGTTAAATTTGTACAAAATTGTGAAATAGTTCTATACGCTTAAAATACCCTAATTTTCGCGGAAGCACAAACAGAAGACATGTGTTATGAGAAACTAAAAAAAGATATTAATAAAATTAATAATTGGCTAAAAATGAATAAACTAAAATTAAATGAAAACAAAACAAAGACAATGAAAATAAATATGAAGAGCAATAAAGAATTCAAAATTAATGATGTAGTTATTAAAAAAGTGGATAAAATAAAATATCTGGGTTTTTATATACACAAAGAACTTAGAATATATGTGCAAAAAGATAGGATTTTTTAAAGCGGATAAGGAACAAAGTGTCAATTATTACGGCGATAAACATTTATAATACGACTATAAAACAGCATTTCGAATACGGGTCGACTATAATATATACATGTTGTACAGACGGTCAAATAAATACGTTACAAAAGCTGCAAAATAATGCAATGTGGTCCATTCTGAAATTAAATTGATTTGCATCAATAAGGGGTATGTTAGAGACATTGAGATGGATGAGTATAAGCCAAAGATTGGAATTCAACACAATAATTTTTATAAAAAAGATGGACATGGGAGAAGCCCCAGATTATTTGATAGGGCAAATAAGATATGTACAACATGTTCAACCATATAATCTACGAAATAATCGAAACCTTAGAATGAAGCGAGCGGACAATAACGATACACAACGATCACTTTTTTACAAGGGACTGTGAACATACAACATGATGTAGGATAGTATAAAAAATGAAACAAACCATAATATTTGTAGAAGAAAAGTTGTTGATTTTATTAAAAATGTTAATACAAAGTAGAGCTTGGAAAAATATAATTAAATGTAATTAAATGAAATGTGATAGAAAAAGTATTAAAAATACTACTAATAATAATAACAAAAACATTTTATAGCCATTCAAATTCTGTATTTTATTTTCCAGACTATCACTTTAAGATAAGATTTACAGGAATATTGCATGTAAAAAATGCGACGCGAAAAAATGGTAATAAATTGTTAATGTTGAAGTCATAAGCTCTCCTTTGATACCAATCACTCGTATGAAGAGCATATTCTTAAAATGTAGGAGCCTGGCAAATTTCGCCTTCTAGTGAAGTTTTTCTGTTTTTATAAGTAAAAATGAAAAATGTATATAAAGACATGAAAAAATAGACATTGTATTTGTTACTTTGCGCCCTAAAAAAATTATTTTTTTTGCACTTTTTACCTGTGTATCTTTATTCCATTTGCGTCACCTATGGGCACACCCGCTAAATATACTTATACATGTTGTTATAGTAGATATAGAATTTCATATGTGGTGTAATTTTTACATTTTTTGGCTAAAACATTATGTATGGAATCACCTATAACTAACTTAACTTAACTATTTTGTTATTTATTTTCTCTTGATTTATTTTTTAAGGAATTTTTTTATTTTCATTAAATTAACTGGCAAAAAAACTGGCTGCGGAATTTAAATTTAGTGAATATTAAACAAAACTGCGAAAAGAATATTACATTTCTCTTTGAGAAAACAATAATTTTAAGTTGAGTTGTGATTCTTTTTTGTAAAAATTTTACAATTGGCAGTTTTTGTATTTTATATTCAATGGAAAATGTTGGTTATTTTGATTCAAGTGGTGAAACTCTGATTTTTAGTGTCACTTTTTGATTTATTACAAAATCTTTTAATTTGTTATGAATTAAAATTTTTCTGTAAAACGAAATTTTTATTGTTGTGATTAAATTTGGCTCTTTGATAAATCTTGAATTTGTTGCAGAATTTTCAGTTTTAGTGACACATTTTTGTTTTTATATTTTTTATTTTGGAAAATTCAGGGATTTTTCATTTCGAATTTTTAGTTTTCGTTATATTATTTGCAATTTCGTATTTTGTAATTTCATTGTATTTTTAATTTTTGTGTGTAAAATATCGATTTGGATTTCCAAATTCGTCGTTACTGGCTGTTGGTTTGGTACAATCGATGAGCGCATTCCATACGATGAAATTATTATCAAGCCGCGCTTAGTTTAGTACTGGAGAGTTCTATGTGTATGTGATGCAGGGAGGGAAAAGTGTCTATCCGCGGTAAAACACATATTAAACTTGGCTTAACATCTCTTTGGAACTTTCTTCAAGGCCCGCATAAACCAACAGTCAACACGTTGTCTCAACCAATAATCAGAAGAGCGCCATAGAGTTGCGGACAAATGGTTCCCATAGTGCCAGTATATATACATTAACTTCACTGGTCGGGTTTTGAGAGTCCTTTGTCTCCTATTAGCCCAGGCATCTGATGCCACCTCTTTCCCCCGAAAGCTCATGTCAAGGGGAAGAAATCCATCTAGAGTGCATGCCCCCAAAAGGGAAATATTAGATAATTAGTATTAGGTCTTCTAGTATAAGTAGTGCTGGGCTGAGGTCCTTTTTTCATAAGCGTCGTATCGATTTATGCCGGTAAATTGTCCCGCCATCTGACATTTTATGTGGGACTAATTTAATATTTCCGTCTTTTATTATTTTTTAAGTAAGTAAATCTGTCTGTCTGAGGGTGTTTTTTGTTTTTAAGAGTAGTTTCAGTCATGTGAAAATTGTGTCTGAGATCGTGTTTAACTGTTCGTTTATAATGTCACTGTTAAGAGTTCTTGTTCTGTAGATTTATATGTTTTCGAGAATGCCTAGTCGTCGTTTATTTTTGCAAGAATGTATTAACTCCATGCATTCATCTATTTTCCTTGGTGCGTTTCTGTGAGTATCAAGGTGTAATACAAAGTTGGAGTCTTCTCTTTTTCGTTTGTATGAGCGTATGTGTTCTGTAAATCTTATTTTTCGTGTTCGTCCAGTTTGTCCTATATTAGTATGTTTAAAGGTACAAATAAGTCTGTTTACTTCGCTGGAACTAAATTTGTCAGTTCTTTCTGTCGATATCTGGGATTATGTCTCAGAGCGTTGCTAGTTTGTGAGCAAATCTTCTTTATGAAAAAGGTTAATTAATCTAGATATGTATTTCTGGTCCTTTGTAAGTAAACGTGTGCCATCATGTAACGAATATGGTTGTGTATACGCTTGAACAACGCTAGGAAATATTGCGACATCATTTTGAAAACCACGATAATGTTGCTGAATGTGTGCGATAATTGCGTACGGATTTTGTAAGAAGAGAAGCACCGTCAGCTCCGTGTGTTCGTTATCTTGTGAAAAAAGTGAAAGAAACTGGCATCCTCATCGATAAGTCAAAGGGTGAAAAGCCAAAAATAGTACGTATACCCGAGAATATTGCCGCTGTGGCAGAAAGTGTGCGTGAAGCGCCATCAACATCAATTTACCGTCGTTTGCAACAATTGAACATTTCAGAGACATCATTGATACGAATTTTGCATAAAGACCTTGATATGACGCCATAAAAAGTCCAATTGGTTCTGGAGTTGAAGCCAAGTGACCATCCAGTGCGTTTTCGCTTCGCTGAAAAAAATCACCTTTTCGGATGAAACTCATTTTGATCTTGGCAGGTATGTAAACAAGCAAAACTGTCGCATTTGGGGCACAGAGAACCCGCACGTATACATTGAAAAGCCAACGCAGCCAAAACGAGTCTTTATTTGGTGCGGATTTTGGTCCAGAGGCATAATTGGGCCATTTTTCTTCGAAAATGTGCAAGAAGTGGCCGTTACGGTCAATGGCGATCGTTATCGGGCCATGTTGAACGAATTTTTGTTCACAAAACTTGAAGAGGAGGATATTGGCAGCATTTGGTTTCAACAGTACGGGGCTACGTGCTACACAGCCGAAGCGACACTCGATGATTTGCGCCCTATTTTTGAAGATCGCATTATCAGCCGCAGAGCTGATGTCGTTTGGCGACATCGGAGCTGCGATTTGACACCGTTGGACTATTACTTGTGGGATGCCGTCAAAGATAAGTGCTAGGCCGACAAGCCAGAGACAATTGACGCTTTAAAGGATAATATTCGTGAAGACATTGGTGAAATACAGTTGAACACAATCGATAATGTGCTTAAAAATTGGACTGATCGTGTAGGCTACTGCATGGCCAGCCGAGGCAGCCATTTGAATGAAATTATTTTCCATTATTAACCAGAAGGATTGCACTTTCAAATAAAAAAAAGAAATTTGAGAAAATATTCAGTAGTTTTGTTTATGGCATTACAACAACAAAAAAAAATTATTTGCCAGACCCTTTATATACTACCTCTTTGTCTTCTTTATTCCTGTTTTTGATACTGTATTGTATCCGTCGTCGTTAATTTTCTATAAATGTCAAAGGTTAGACAGTCGGTACCTTGTGTTATTGTGATGTTAAGATAATGCAAGTTTCTGTCTTATTCTTTTAACATTGTGTACGTAATGTTATTGTGGATTGTGTTCAAGTCTGTTAAGATTTGTTTGGCGGTATCTCTTTCGAGGATGCATATGATGTCATCTACGTATCTCTAGTAAAGTGTTACTTTGTGCTTTTTCATTAGTATTTTTTGTGGGTTCATTTGAAATGTTGCATGAAAATTGCTATACAGATTGCGGAAATTAGGTTTCCCAGGTCCGTCAGGCAATTTGTAGAAGTAGTTTTGTGTTTTTATTGTCTCTGCAATATTTATAATAATGATGTATTAGTCATCATATAAATAGTCTAGTGTGTTGCATAGAATAAATATGATTTTTTGTGTTGGTGTTGAGGTACATAGATCCATGATGTTAAGGAAAAGAGTGGCATGTTTTTGGTTATCTTGATGTCCTTAAGTTTCTCGACAAGGTCTTGGTAGATCTTAATGTAGGGTGGCGAGGTGTTTAACCAGATGATATGTGTGGTGATACAAATTTGTTGTCAAATACGTAATCGTTTCTGAAGAAAACATTGTGTTATGAAAATTGCCAAGATTTTGCTTTATGTGTGGGAGCCTGTCGTGTAATCTTAATTTAAAATTAATAACATATACCACTATACTTAATAAAGTAAAAGGTGATTACTTGTGACAAATAATTAATGAACTTTAAGCTTAACAAATAAAAATAAAATATTTTAATAATAAGAATATATATTTCTTAAAGACAATTTCTCTTAAATTACATAATTAGCTTCTTATAAACATATGCACATACATACATGGTAATTGCATATGTCATATTTTTATTTTATCGCAAAAGTTTGATTGAGATAAATAATTATGTAAAATTTTTAGAACACGTTTGAAAAAAAAACTGAATTTGCATACAAAGTCCGCCCCCTAATCATAGCCAATTTAACAAAGCCACCACAAATATCGTTTGTATTGTATGTTATACAATCTGTACATTGATCGTTGGACTTGGCATAATAACAAAGCAACAACACTAATAGCAATAGGAACTACAAAAATAAAAACAAAAAACCCCAGCAGCTGAAACAATTACAAAAGCACAAATAGTGGAAGTAATAAAGTTTCCACTACAAAAACAACTATTTGCACTCAAACTTGCAATATTCATGCTAAAACTGGTAGACAACAAAAATAATCATAAAACGAGAAAATCCAAAAATGCAAAAAATAAAACAACTTCAATATTACATGGTTTGTATTACGTTATACAACGTAATATTCCAAAAATAATAACAATGTTTGATACATAAAAAAAAAAGCAAAAAAATTACAATAACAACTGCAAAACAGAAAAAAAAGAAGAAGAAATAACATAAAAGAGAATTATTTAAAAATTCACACATGATCCAGACATTTCATGAAGATCTGGGAGAAATGTTAAGCGACAAATAATAAAAATATGAACGTAAAGCCAGAGATGTGCCAGTGTCACTTATATTTACTGCCATAATTGACAAATGTGTTTAAGTAAAAATTTATTTCATATACGTTTCGTTAAAAAATAAAATTGCTATTGCCCGTCGTTGCCCGATTATTTATTCATTACATAGAAGAATGGGAGTTTTTATTTATCTAACAGAAACAAGAGGAGTCTTGATTTTGGAATACATTCATTAAAATTGCAAAAAGTAAATTAGTATTTAATTAAGCAGATATTATGGTTTTCTTCGCAAGATTTGACGGCCTTTGAGGAGCAATTCTTTCAAGAATAGTTAGAAACAAGTCATAAAGGCGTTTTCAATAAGAAGTTTGTTACCTGAAACAAAAAAAAACAACAAATTTAGATTAAGATGATTCAAATATTATTGTATTAGGAAGAGAAAAGTTCGACAATTATGAATGATACCTAGCAAATGTCCACCACGACCATGCTGACGGATGTTGATTCTTTCATCAAAATTGCCCTTAACATAGTCGCACAAAAAATAATCCAGCGGTGTTAAATCACACGATCTCGCTGGCCACTTAATTGCTGATTGTAGTGAAGCTATGCAGTCAAGAAATTTGATTTACAATTAATTGATCGTTTCATTAACTGTGTGATATGTGGCACTGTCCTCTTGAAACCACATGTCAGTGATATCCGCGTCGTCAATAATAAGCTAAAATAGCGAAAGCGTGATCCAAAAATAAAAACGGCCCAATCATGCCACCAGACCACATTGCGCATTGTACAGTGACATGTTGATAATGCAAAGGCTCCTCAACAATTGCTTTAGGATTTCGAGAAGCCAAAATGTGGTAATTTTGCTTTGCTTTGACATACCCTGTCAAGTGAAAATGGGCTTCGTCTGAAAAAGTGATTTCTTCAGGAAAACCAGCCGATTGTTCCTGAATGAATTGAACGCATCTACGGCGATGTGAATGGTTGGTCGGCTACAATTCGCCATGTGGTGCTTTTAGATAATCCCAATTGTTGAGAAAATTGAGGAATTGACAAATATGGCTCTGCTTGAATACTGTAGCGCACGGCGGCGATGTTGTCAGTTGAACGACCCGGTAGAACACGCTTTGGTGTTCGCACATTTTGCATCGAGCCTGTCGACGCAAATTTAACGACCAAATTTTTAATACCGATATCAGAAGTGCGATTTTTACGAATTTTACGAAATGTAACTTTAAACGAACCGCCATTTTCACAGTGGATTTACACTATTTTAATGCGATTTTCGTGAGAAATTGAATTCATTGTATCAATTATAGATGCGAATATGTCAAAAAACTAAATGTCAAAACTATCATGTTGTTGGTGTTGCCAAAACTAAAAAACCCGATATGACTATAGTGGCCCTTGCAATTTCTCATATACACTTCACCATTGTTATTTAATAATCTTGCCTTACTGCTCTTTAATAAAACCGTATATCTGGTGTTAACTGTTATAGTTTTCAAGTTCATTTTTACAAGTAAAATATCAGAAACTGACGCAATCAGTTCAGCGCTGCGTGTGTAATTATTGTGTAAGCAAATAACGAATCTTATATACCCGTAAGCAAAAAATTGGTTTATTATTTTATAAAAATTTAGGTTTTTTCCGAAAAACATCGGCCCACTAGAAGTCAACTGTTTCTCTGACTCTTGCAGTGATTATTTGCGACTGTAAAATCCAAAACGAATTAAACAAAATGAATACACTATTTACCTCCTAAGAATCACCTTAACCTTCCGTATTTATGAGAGATTCGGTGGTCGCTATCTTTTTTAGTTTGAGCGCTATTCTTGGACCCAGTACCTCTCAACTGTGTTCTAGAAAATGCACAAGTTTTATAATGTTTTTATTAGATTTAAAATGAGCAAGCCAGAGTTAAATTGGATCTCCATTGCCACCACTTATTTTCTTTCCTAGATTTTGACTCGAGAGAAAATGTAAAAATCTGAAAAAGAAGAATTTAATATCAGAACACCAAGGACTCATATGTCAACTGTTAGTTTAATGCGATATTTCAACACAAGAAGACCGATTTACATAAGAGATCTTTTTTCAGCGATGTTGCTCACTTCTGTTTGAATGGCTACGTCAATAACCAAAATATCCATATTTGGAGTGATGACGTTGAGATAACGTTACACCCAGAAAAACTGACTGTTTGGTGTGCTTTATGAGCTCTCTTTAAAAACGATGCTGGTCAGAACTTTACAGAAGATGGTAACCGCTATACAGCCATAATTACTGAACTTTTCGTTAATCTATTGAAGCATGACTAGCAGCAGCTGTCTTTTCGCCATTGTGTCATGTTTGGGACTCGTGAATTGGCCTCCAAGATCGTGCGATTTAAAGCCGCTACACTATTTTCTGTGGGGATATACAAAGTCGGTAGTCTACGCCTATAAGCCCGAAACAACATTCGTCGCGTTACTGCCGATATACGGCCACAAATATCTATTTTAAAGCTCTATATCTCTATAAAAATAGCCTTTACAATCTGTACATTGAGCGTTAGATAACACTAATAGCAATGGGAACTACAACAATAAAAAACCCCAGCAGTTGACGTCAAACGCATTATGGATAAGTGAACAAACAGACGCTTAAGCAGCTATAAGAAGGTATAATAAGCAATTAACAATAAACCCGAATTATGCTATACTATTTTACTATATTCTGTTAATGAGATGCATTACGTTATGAAATAGGTTATGGGAAAGAGATTACACTTATTTTCAAAACAAGCTCTTTTGAATTGAAAGTGAAGTTTATTTCAGATGCGCACTATTTGACTGAGAAATTGTATTTCTGTAATTCACTAATAAATTGGCTACAATGAACACAATAGAAGAAAAAATGGCTCCATATTCCTTCGATGCTCACTGAGTCAATAGAGTTTATGTGACAGCTTAGCTTAACCGTTATCTCGTAAAGGCTCTTAAAATATGCCAGCTCTTATGTGCGGATTATAATCTTGATCCGCTTATAAACATCGTACTATTTATATCACCTATATCCATCCAAAAATGGAATACAACTCTCATGTAAGGTGCCGGTGCTCCAAAGTCTATTTTGGAGTTGTTCGACCACTTATAGGAGCGGCCCAAGAGGCTCATTAAGAACAGTAGATTACCTAACTCTATTGATTCTCTAGAGCATCGATGCAATGTAGGTTGTATTTCATTGTTTTATCGGTACTACAATGGTAAGTGCTCTAATGAAATCAGGGAACTTGTTCTCATTACTCTAACGTTTTTGTGTTTAACTCGATTTTTATTGAGAGCGCATCCATTTTTGGTTGATTTTCCGGCAAATCGCACTACAGGGAAAATTCGGCTTTTAGCAGAACAGTCCACATGTGGAATATACTCCCTCCAGAGGTCTTTCCTGTCACTTTCAATGTAGGAAAGTTCAAATTGAATTTCCACAAACACTACTCCCTGTTTCTCCTCTCCATAACCTAATTTCCTAGCTCTGGCACAATACATTGCATGTGTTGGGGTCATTCCCAGAGTGCTGGTTCGAGAAAAAAAAACATAAACATACATAGGTAGGTATCATAACTATAAAAAGAGAGTCTCGAAAGAGAGATAGATAGAGAGAGAGAGATAGAGAGAGAGTTTTAGAGAACAGGTTTTCTTGATTGATTTATTTTATGGGCTTCCGATTGCCTACTAAAGAAACTAATAAATAAAATTAAGAGTACGATCGGGGTTTCTGTGCACAGCTATAATATCATCATCGAGCATATTAAGCAACTCAGTAAAACTGGCGATTTTGCATACACATAAACTGCAAACTTTTACTGCTGCGAACGTGATCTCTTTACTACACAACTTTTTATCGAAAACTCAGAAATTGTTTTTGTGTAGATGTTCGTTTTTAAAATGTGTTATTTTTGATAACAAAGTGATCATGTCTTACAATATACTCACAGCCACATCTCTTATAAAGTAATTGTAAAGAAACATTTTTAGATTTATTAACATTCATATGCGAAAGTCAATAGCATGAAATCAACGATAACAACAACAATACAAATAAAAAAAAGAAAAAATTATCCCGTTATACAACCAGAAAAATACATCTCTTTTGTACTTGTGACCGGTACTGATGCAAATAAAAACTGGAAAAAAATGTAAAACCCGAAAAAATAAACTTAAACAAGTGAGAGTTTTGTTTATAAAAATACAATGTAACATGAGCACCCTACAAATATTAATGTGAAAATTAAATTTATATCCATACATACATACATTCATACGTGTTCACAAAATTATTATTAATTTATTTATTTATGTTCAAATCCTGCACAGTAAGAGATAATCTTCTATTTAGAGTATAGGAAAATATAGGAGGCATATACACAGACTCTACATATTTAGATAAAATTAACAATAAATTAGTTATATAATCATAGGAGTATATATGATTTATTATTGCGAATATAAATTTAATAAAAACCGTTTTAAGCTTTTTGCATTGCAATTAAGTTGTTGTGTTTGAGAAAGGACATTTCAGAGATGCGGTGCATGTATGAAAAACTGCTATTCGGATACAAGTTAACGGCGTAAAGTTACTAAAAACCTTTTTCCCCTAATTGATCTGGCAAGCCTGGTTTATTAATAAGATTTTGATATTACACATCATTTTCGAAAATTACAAATTAAAAAAATCAACGCAAAATACTTAAGCAGCGGCTTAAGTATAGTATAAAATAATAATAATAATATGATAGTATAAAAATAATAAGCGGCATTTCTTTGTTATTTAAAGCTAATTTAAACTAGAACTAATCCATGCAAAATGAATGCGAAAGGTAAATATTTATTAAGCTTACTAACACAAAGTTTTCCTATTACATATTTTATCACAGTGACCATTACGATACACAAAATAATCGTCAACATACGTATTATTACGAAAATGATTTGCTAAGTTTTAAAAATATATAAAATGAATAAAAAAAATAATTATCAGTAAAAATATAAACGAAACGACCCAGTGTGCATTTTCTAAGAAATCTTATACAGACAAGACAACAACAACAAAAATATGCTTATAAGAAATTCTACGAAATAAGACAAACAACAGAAAACGAAAGCAACTAACATAGAACAAACCAACCACCTACACTAAATGATAATAACAATAATGATGTTAAATGATGTTAAATGTGATGTTAAAATAGAATATTCTTGCATATGCAAGAACCACTTAAAACATCTTATAAGCGCTACCTGCTGGGCAAAAGAGATAATTCAAATTAAGTTATTGTAGAGCGAAGACAACAAAATTACCATGGTGTTTATTTTGTGCATACTTCTAATATAAAATAAATCGTGTAATTTAATTTAAAACCCTAAGGTGCTGTGTTATAATTTTGCAATAAAAGAACTCATTATAAGAAAACGTTTATTGAGAGGCATAAACGTAACAATTTTGATTGTTAACTTAACAATTGTTATTTCTATTTGGAAATTGTTCATGCCCCAGATAAAATCGTTCATTTCCTATTAATAATTTTTTAAGAGGATAATCTTTATAATAAATCTTATAAAATTTGTTCTGATCTTACTTAACTTAGACCAGCCATGGGATTTCATATCTTAACTCATCTTAACTATGTGACATAAGCTTAAACACTAAAGCAGTTTTTACTTGCTGCTTGTACGCGGCAAAAGAAAAGTCGTTAAATTTAGCATTGCCAGAATACTATTTTTATGAAAATTCTTTCCTTTCGTTGGTTTATTTCACGAATCAATACACCTAATGACAGTGCTATCTCGCAAAGTTCTGCCAAAGATTTCTTTGTGCGTTATATATTTTTTTAGTTTTTAGAGCCCTCAATTTGTGGATTTCAGCACTATTTATCGTGTAGTGAATGATTTCGAAGAAATAGGGTGTGTAGTTGATAGGCCCAAGCATGGATCTCAACATACTGCAAGATCGGTTGAAAACATTACTGCTGCTCAAAAAAGTGTTCAAAACAATTCATCAACCTCAATTCGACGCCCTGCCCAGGAGCTCGGTCTTCAAAGAAAAGCTTTGGCCACAATTTTGCGCAAGGATTTTCAGTTGACGCAAGAGCTTCATCCACAAGAACATTTACGCCGCCGCACATATGCTAATAGGATGTTACAGCTCGCCCATGAAAACCCCAATTTTCATGAAAAAATCATTATGAGTGACGAGGCACATTTTCATTTGAATGGATATGTGAATAAGCAGAACGGTCGGTTCTGGGGAATGGGAAACCCTCAAATTACTTTGAATCCATTAAAAGTGACAGTCTGGTGTGCAATTTGGTCAGGAGCAATTACTACTCTTTACATATTTGAAAATGAAAACGGCGTAACGGTAACTGTGAGTGGGAAGCGATATCGTGATATGATTGAAAACTTTTTAACGCCGCAACTGCATGCTTTGAGCTTGATTAACTTGTGGTATCAACTAGACGGTGTCACATCGCATACAGCCAGGATTACAATGTAATTACTGCGAGACCTCTTTCCACAACAAGGTATTTCAAGAAATGGCGATGTTGATTGGCTTCCACGATCGCCTGATTATTTTGGACTTAGTTTTGTGGGAATATCTGGAAACCAAGATTTATGCAAGCAAACCAGAAACGCTTGAGCAACTAAATCAAAATAGCTCGTGAAATATGTGAGAATGTAATGAAAAATATGCTCAAAAAGGCTCGCATTTGTAAGGCTAAAAGAGGTGGACATTTATCTGATATTATATTCCATACATAATTGCCGACAGTAAATAAAACATTTATCAATATAAGATCTATTCTCCTTCATTTAATCACAAATTATAAACACACAGATTAGTATACCTTCCCGGCGGTATAATAAGGCTCATTATTTAACATAAATTTAAGTCGTTTGTGATCTTCGGCTAAATAAGAAAAACAATTCTAATAAATATTAAAATAAAAATAAAAACCAACTCAAATTGATTTATGCTAAAAATAACTATTAAAATTTATTTGTTGTAACACTAACTGTTGGAAACAACTTTACGGATTCTTTTGAATTCTTATTCTTACTTCACGATCATGAGTAATTAATTCAAGTCACGAAAATCTTTAATTTATTTAAATAAAGATTTAAAATTCTATAAATATTTTTTTCCACATTTTACTTATGTTCACGTTTCAGTCACGATATTTAGAGACAAAACCTAAATATAACTTTTTTAAAATTTCAATTTTTATTTATTTGTACAAAATTCCAAAGTGTAAATTTAAGAAATACCTTTAATTAATAAACAGCTTAAGTGGTAGTACGATTTGAGGAACTTAATACAGGTATTCAAGAGAGGCTAGTTTCGATATACCATGCATGGAAGTTTTAGTTTATTTACGCAATTTTATTTTTATGAACTGTAATATACATTTTTGTATGCATTTTGTTTTTTGTCGTAAAAAAGACTTGCCAGATTTTTAATAGCCAGCTATTGGGTCAAATAATTGTGAATAGTCTGGCACTATAATATAAATGTCGGAATATAACAAAAAAAGAAGCATATTAATTTTGAAAAAAAGGCATAACAAAGCAAAAAAAAAACAATAATAACAAATAGAATCTAAAAGATCTACGAGTATTTATATTGTTAAGTTTAATTGTTGTATTGAATTTTCGTAATACAAAATAATTGCACAACACTTTAGAGTTTTAAAGTAGTTTACAAGATTTAGTATTTACTAATTCGCTTTATTATCTTTATGTTTCTACTGGACGACGTTTTCATTGCAACCATGTAATTTGTCAAAAGACACACTACATCATTTCGTATACTTTTTTTTTACTGATTATTATTTTCTTTTAAAACTTAAATAAAGCTTCTTCTTAACACTATTGTTATGTTTATTGTTTTCAATAAATGGTTTGTTATACTGGGTTCTCTTATTGCAATATAATGACACCGCTCTTTAGAGTTTTAAATTAAACGATTTTTTTACCTTTTGATATACAAAAAAAAATAAACACGATGGTATCTGTATTACCATTAAGTTGTTGTCTATACTTAACGGTTCAACTTGAATTCAATTCATTTGCCCAGCAAAGCTATTTTAAGCAGTTTTCCCACATATAGGGTTTTTCGACAAAAAGTTTATTTTCTAAAGCAAAATAAAATAAACAATTTAGATTAAGATGATTAAAATTTTAATTGTAATACGAATAGAAAATTTCGGCAATTGTGAATGAAAAATGATATCTGGCAAATGTCCACCACGAATACGCTGACAAATGTCGTTTCTTTCATTATAGTTTTTAATCACTTTTTGGCAAAATGGCGGTCCTATTTCGTTAATGACATCAGGGATTTAAAGTTTAAGTTAAGCTGAAAACAATTCGAATGGCTCCGTATAGACTCTGGCCTACAAAAATAATCTAGTGGTGTTAATTTACACGATCTGGCTGGCCACCAATTGGCTAATTGTCGTGATTTTATGCAATCGGGAAATTTGGTTTGCAGTTAATTGATCGTTTCATTGACTGTATGATATACGGCACCGCCCTGTTGAAGCTACATGTCAGTAATATCCACGCTGTCAAATTTGAGTTGTTAGCAATTCGCGATATCGTGATCCATTGACCTTTACGGCATTTCCAAAAACGGCCCAATCATGCCTTCAGACTACAAAGCGCACCACACAGTGACACGTTGAGCATGCAAAGATTACTCAATAATCGCTCTAGGATTTTCAGATGCCCAAATACAGCAATTTTGCTTGTTGACATACCCTGACAAGTGAAAATGGGCTTCGTGCGAAAAAATTATTGGTTCAAAAAAAAAACCAGCCGGTTGTTCCTAAATGAATTGAATAAATCTACGGCGATGTGAATGGTTGGTTGGCTTTAAAGGCAAATGGTTACTCAACATTCGCCATGTGGTTGTTTTGGATAACCCCAATTATTGAGAACGTCGAGGAATTGACAAATTTTTATGTTTAACGATTCATAAATTTACGAATTTATAGATTTATAGTTTTGTAAGAGACTTAGGTGCCCCTGTAGGCTAGTAGGTAGTGTATTAGCTTGCAAGTATGGGGGTTGGGGGTTCGATTCCCAACGAAGACCTTGGTTTTTTTCACTACAAAAATAAAAATTGACTGTCGGCGGGGCTGCTCAGTGATGAAGGTATAGTCACTGGTCGCTGTGCTGTCTTATATACGGCAGTTATTTTCCGACTATCCTTCTACTTTCACCACCTGTTTCATCTCTTCTCTATCCCTTTCCTAAAGAATGAAGCACAGTACTTGACTAAATAGGCATTGTTGCCTGACGTGTTACTTCTCTTTAAAAAAAAAATTTTGATGTGCTTCAACACTGTGGCTTACGGTTGCTAATTTTTCAGCTGGACGACCCGGTCGGACACGCGTTGAGGTTCACACATTTCGTATCCAGCCTGGCGACTCAAATTAAATGACCAAATTCTAAATAGCGGCTTCAGAAGGGCGATTATGTTATCCAAAAATATCACGAATTTTACGAAATGTAACAGAACCATCATTTTCATAGCAGATTTTATCTATTTTAATGCGATTTTCGTGCAATCCAACTACTACGAATATGTCAAAAAACTAAATGTCAAAATAATCGTGTTGTTGGTGTTGCCAAAATTGAAAAACAAACCTCTTGTGAGGGCATTTTCAACAAGTAAATAATAACAAAATGATTTAATTAAATTTATAATTATTGCTACGAATGTGATTTATTAAGTTTTAAAATTATCAGTAAAAAAGTAAAAGGAACGACCCAATGTGCATTATACAAACTGCATAGTTTTCTAAGAAATATTATACAAACAGGAAAACAACAACGCGCTTATAAGAAATTCTACAAAATAAAATAAACAACAGAAAACAAGAACAACTTAAACAGAACAAAAACAAATCACACAGTCAAGCAAATGCCTAAACGGAATGATAATAACAATAACAATTTGGGGTGATGTTAAAGTAGAATATTTTTGTATATGGGAGAACCGCTCTATAACTATATAAGCACCGGTTACTGGGCAAAATAGTTACTTCAAGTTGACTCAATCAGTAGGTAAAGACAATAAAGTTACCATCTTGTTTACTTTGTGTGTATTGAAAGTAAATAAATCGTTTAACTATTAAATCTTAATCTTTTAAACGGTCTTTTAAATTATAACGATTTAGTTTTTCGATATATCGCTTTCCTGTGGAAAGCTTCTTCAGGAAATTATTTTTTATATTTTACAAAAACAAAAAATTATAACAATCGAAAAACTAAATCGTTGTAATTTAAAAGGCCGTTTAAAAGATTAAGATTAAGATTTAATAAAAATAAAAAAAGGTCGAATAAAACTGAACATAAATCGTTTAACTTAATATAAAAGTCTAAAGTGCTGTGTTGCTATTTTCCAATAAAAGAACTCAATATAAAAAAAGGTTATCAAAAGGAATAAACGTAACATTATTGATCTATAGTGTTTAGTGGTCGATGGGGTTTGCGTTTTGTTTTTTTGTAAAATAGGTAAACCAATGTTGCCACCAGGATAATAGACAGAACACTGAAGATGGCAAATAGCCGAAACCGGTTTGTTCACAAACCAAATTTGACGCGGGTTGACTTAAAATCATACCCAAATAAATTAAACCCCGTCAGAGAATATACGCACATATTGAATAATAGCTTCTTCTTGCAACTTGTACAATCAAATTTCTTATGTGGTTAGAAGAATGGCAAGAATGCTGTTAAATCACACGTGTGTCACGTATTTGTTAGGGTTAGCTTTCCTTTCCAACAACACGCTTCTGTTAACAGGAATCTGTCACACGACAAGCTGTGTCATATAGTTTGCTTTTCACAAATACAAATCGAAAGTATATTCATACTAATTTTCCATCCCTGGTACACGTAATTTTGAAAAAATTTCAATCTAAAGAAAAAGCAAAATCAACATTCAACTTGATTTTTGTTTTATTGCAAAATGGTTTCTTTTATAGTGATGCATTTACCGAAGTTGGTGTTGTCTCCAAGTTCGTTTTCAACGTCTTACATATCCAAATACAACAAAGGAAGATCATGCTTTTAAGTTTGTGCCTTATTCAATATAAATTGTTGTTATTGCATTTTTTATTTGTGGTAAAAAAAAAGTGTTTCAAGACCAAAAGAAAGTGAAATTAGTTTGCGATTACGCTAGAGCTGGTAAATAAAAGTAAAAACAAGTAAATACGGAAATACAGATCTACCGCCGAGAGGAGTGCAGAAAAAGAAAACTGGCTTAAAACTAAAATAAAAAGGAAAAGAAGATACAAACGTGATTTGGAAAACAATTTGCAGTTGTCCAATGTTGCACTGATGTTGCAAGTAGCATTTCTTGTTTTATTTATTTCTTTTTCTTGGGTTTTCATATAAAACTTGGTAGTGTCATAAATGTACATAAATAGATTATTGTAGTTGTTGCTGTTGTTACGGTAATGAACATAAATTTGTTGTGATTTTTCAATGTTTTTGTTTTTATTTTTTTTAGTTTTTTTTTTCAATAAATTTAAATATTTTTTTGTCGCAGGTGGAGATAAAAGAGCGAATTTGTCGTGTATCTTTCATTATTTTAGTAAGCTGTTGGCGCTAAGGTGTGTTCCGGATAAGCATAAATGTATGTATGTGTGTATAGTTAACTTTATATAGTGTTGTAATAATAACAACAACAAAATTAAAAAAGGCTTAACCGGCTTCTGAAAAAAAATATAAAGCTCTACTTAACACACATACATTTATGTATAACGGCTTACGAATTTAAGTATTAAAAAGCGAACTGTAAATGCAAGTATGCGCATGTACACTCTTGCATACATACAGTGCTTGACAAAATGTTAGTAACGTTTTATGTTTTGAGTACAAAAAAATTTCTTTCATAGGCAGAATTTAATTTTGACGGAATTTTGACAGTAAATTGTTGCAACTCTGCAAATAGTACGATTTGACTACAGAGAGTTTAGGTTTAGGAAAAATGGAGTCATGCATAGTGAAGGATGTTCAAATGGAAGTTAATTTTTCGAACAACCCCATCATAAGCGATGCTGCATATTTTTACCTTAATTGCGGATCAGGAAGCTCACATATAATTGTTGAACAATAAATGTATCCACAAAGTCGCCCTGATTTTATGCTGATGATCGCGTAATTTAACACGAGTAGACTTTTCTTATTGAGTTCTTCTTGGTTCTTTTTGATCAACTCAAAAAAATGCCTTATGTCTGAGGATAGGTGCGCTTGCACTCCTTATTCGAACCTTATGCGAGCCCAGCAGAAAGTAATTTTATACAGATTCATACAGTATTACCAAGTAGGCATGGTGGTAAAAACATATGAATGAAGTGTCCCAATGGCAGCTTGGCTATTGAAGAAGATGACTTTCTCTATGCTCGACAGCCCCTGCTAAGGTTAAATTGAGTAGAGCCCTCAATTGAACAAAAAGTAAAGCTAATAAAAGATAGACTGTGAGCAAGAAAAGAACTATTGAGGAACAGAATAACTTCAGATGCAAAGAATCAAGAAAGAAGCTCTTTGGCACTAACCCTAAAAGGTCGAAATTGTTTCAAATCGGGAAAGTAAAGAGTAGTTGTATAGCTATCATGCATTATAACAGGCAACTAAAATACCATGTTTAAATTTAAAAAAAACTGTCTACTTAATCTATACTCCAATAGTCTCTTCAACCTTTCTGAATAGCCCGAAATATTACCCCGTTAAGAAAAGTACTGGTTGGTCCACCTAGGAGAAGAAAACATTCTGATATTAGGAAATGTACAAAGATTGAAACCGACGTAAACTACTTGTGTTCTTGGTGCTACTGCACTTACTTGTGGGTAAAATGTGGGTTCTGCAATACTTGCGATAACCCCTGTTCGCTGTATTATGTAGACACTGTTAGTATTCCATTCGAATAAAATAAACAGAGTTGAAATATATATATGAACTTTTACACGAATCGAATTAAACCGCACAAAGTGGAGATAGCCGTTTCTATATTGAAAAAGCTTCCTGGTGATATTTTTCCACAAAAATACTGGCGATAACACTAATGTCAAATTAATGAGGGAAGAATGTCACCTTAAATGCCCAGATCAAGAATATTCAGGGGAAGGTGTACGTACTTGCTATGCTTGGTATTGGCCTTGGACAGAATGAATGGTTTTGGTTAGATGCGAGGAGTGGTGCCTCTAGGGTTTGATAATCAGAAATTGTTATTGTTGTCAATTATGATAGGAAACTGTTTAGTAGAGCGCACGATAACGTAAAGGGAGAGAATATTGATGCATGAATGGAAGTGTATATAATATCAATAGTCTGTAATTCCGCTTTGTATTTTGCGGACCTATATCACTAGCTTTCTTATCAGCTATACAGTTAAGAATGTGGTAATAACGAAGAGTTGGAATTTTTATTTGGGGTCGTTTTTATAAACACTATAGGAAAAGCTTTAAGCCCCTGTGGCTAGTAGGTAGTGTACTAGCTTGTCAGTATGGGGGTTGTGGGTTCAATTCCCAACGAAAACCTTGGTTTTTTTAATTGTCGGTGGGGCTGATCAGCGATGAAGGCATAGTCACTGGTCGCTATGCTGTCTTATACGGAAGTTAATTTCCGAAACTATCCTTCTACTTTCCCTTTCCTAAAGAATGTAGCACGGTACTTGACTTTAAGCAATAATTGAAACGACTTTTCTAAAAATATTTGTAGGCTAGTTATTTTTAGGCCACCCTCGTATTTTTATTAAATTTTATAGTTCACATGCCGACAATTTATTACTGTGTTAAGTAAAAACAAATTTTATTATAAATTTAATATTCTTTTTTATTTAGTTTTTTTGTTTCATTTTTTTTGGATATTCAGTTTCGTTTTATTTGTTTGTGTCGTTGTTGGTATTTTATTTCGGCAATAGTGTCAAAAGTTGAAAGAACATTTAATTAAATAAATAATGAATAAAAAATGTAAATTTAATTTACAATGAAAACAAAAAAAAAATGCTACACTCATATGTATGTATGTGCAACACCTCAATATTATTCAATTTATTTTTGTTTATAATCTTTTTTGGTGTAAAACTGCAAAAACAATTGGAAAATAAATTGGAATTTAGTATTTTGAAAAAGTTGAAAATTACAACAAAATATTAAATTTTGTTTTTGTTTTTGCATTGAACCGTAAAGGTCATATTTTTTCGTGCACATTTTTACTTTTTGTTTGGAATCGCGAAAAGGTGTCAAGGAAATTCTGGGAGATAAAAAAGAATTAACTCATTCAAACGTTAAAATGTTTAGCAAGGAACCTAATTTAATTAAGCAAAACTATTCTTCTTTAATTGTTGACACCAGCTTAGCTGATTTTACGTACAATATAGTTGAATTTATTGACAGGATTGGTGACAGGTGTTAAACACAAGACCAAGAAATTTGAAATTTTGTAGAAAATGGCTAAGCGAAAGTAATACAGATGCAATTTTGCATCCGATTCCATTCAGTTGACAGTAGCCCTTTCGTGATTTTGTGCTCCTTCAAAATGCGGTCGCCCGGCTATGACAAGGGTCCCAAAAACCTATTTTACTTATCTAATATCAATATGTTTCTATACAAAGGCTCTATATTAAAATAACCCCTCGATTGTTAAAGGTTAAGTGTTCATTCAGTTAAGTATTTACTGTAATTAAAGCAAAATCGAATGGTAACTTTTGCCTGATAAGCAAAAATAAATAAATGTCTGCCTACTACGGTTAAAAAAAAAAACTAAAGCAATAGATGCTTAAAAACCGTTACTGAAGAAGTACCCTTTCAAATTTATGTAAGTTTTGCTTTTAATTTCTTTTTATAGCAGACATTAAAATACTTAAACTAGAGCTATCTACAAAATGCGATTCAAAAAGAAGGTCACATTCGTGCACCCTTTAATTTATAGTTTTATTTTTGCTATTGCGTACTTAGTTTTATTAACGTGTCTGACTAGTATAGTAAATCTATAACAACATTTTATCTATATTACATCATGTTCATGGAACCCTTGCATATTAAGTATTTGTTGCTGCAGTGATGAGCTAATTCAATTTTATCTGGTTAGAGATAGAGTGCTGTAATAGTCGAACAGACATTGTAACGAAAATAACAGATGTTCGGAAACCTCAAAATATATTTTGTTCAAATATAGGCTGAACAGATATTTGCTAAAATCAAGCTGTGCCTTTAGCAGAGTCTTTTATGCTCTGAGATAGTACTGAGGAATTCTAGTCAACTTACATCTCATTAGCTTGTTGATGTTAATTGATTGCTGATGCTGCTTTTAAGAAGGGCCATGCAAAGTAGTTAAAAGTCCGTTAGTACATTTTGCCCGAATTTATTAATTGAGTTATAGTGATTTTAACTCTTCTCCGTGAAAAGTAAAATACAACTAACGTACTTAATTTTTGTGAGAGATGTAGCCAAAGTAATACTTGCTGACCCATGCGTCCTAGTGAAGAAACATAATCTAATCAGTTATAGAAGATTATGTTGCCAACAGCTATTTAACTGGAGGCCATTTTTTCAGCTGTCACGTTATTTATGTTTAGTTTAATTTGACATTTCAATATTATTAAACTGACGTCTCCCAAGTGTGAATATTTATTATGAATATCATCGCTCTGTTTGAATTATTTGATTCCGATTTCATAAACCAATTTTATTTAGCGTTGAAGCTTACTGTCGTGTGAATGGATACGTCAATAAATAAAATTTTCATATTTAAGTGATGATAACCCTTAAGTGTATTTTAAGACCGTTATATCCAGAAAAACTGACTGTTTGGTGTGTCTTATGAGCTGGTTAGTCCGTACTTCTTTTTTTCCCCTCGAACCAGTACTCTGGGGATGACACCTACTCGTGCAGTGCATTACACCAAAACTAGGAAAATAGGTTATGGGGAGAAGGAAAGAGGGAGTAGTGTTTGTGGATAATCGATTTGAATTTTCCCACAATGAAAGTGGCAGGAAAGACTTCTGGAGGAAGTTTATTGCACATACGAACTGTTGTGCTAAAAAACGAATTTTCCCTGTAATGCGTAGTGTGATTCACTGGCCAATCGACTACAAATGGATCCGCTCTCACGGAAAATCGAGTCAAACGCAAAAATGTGAGAGTTTCAGGACAAGTTTCCTAATTTCTTTAGAGCACTTACCATTGTAGTAACGATAAAACAGTGAAATATAACCTACATTGCGTCGATGTTCTAGGGAATCAATAGAGTTGAATACTCTACCGTCCCCAATGAGCTTCTTGGCTCTCTCCTGTACGCGGTCGTACAACTCCAAAATAGACTTTGGGGCGCTGACACTTACATGAGAGTTGTATTCCATCTTTGGACGGTATAAATTGTACACCCCCCGGGGGCACATTTATGGTCTTTATAGTACGTAACAGCTAGCTAGATCTGTGCAACAAAGGGAAAAAGGGAGCCTAGTCCCCTGAAGACAGGCAGGGAGTCAACTAGAAGCTCTACTTTATTTCCACGGGGATCAGTGAGCCGCAGAGTTCATTATTAGTCTCTTTAGACATTTAATAGTTCTCTGACTGATCACTGAAGTTGGCCCCTATATGGGAGTATCGTGGTGCTTGTGGTTTTGCGGCCCCATAACAGTATAATGGTTATTATGGTTGCCAGGATCATCTCACTGATAATGACACGCAAAGTGAATGATCCAGTCCAGTGGGCATGCTAGACATGTGTTCTGGACAGGAGTAGGAAAGTCTCCAACTCTTTAGCAAGGTGTGATGGTTTGCAGCCCTGCCCTGGAATCAATAAAGTTGCAACTAGGTGGTATAAATTGTACGAAGATCGGCTGGAGTGAAGTATTTCTTACACCGTTTTAGAAAACCGAGGCACTTGAAAGCTTTTTTAGAATCCTGAAAAGTATGTTTAGTCCATCGAACATCTCACTGAATTTTCATGCCAAGAACATCAAGAGCTTCCGATTTCGTAATACTTATATAGTAACATAGTATACTCATAGTAACAGATGCAGCACCATTTGCGAACATGTATCTGTGCGTAAGCATGCAACATTGCATCTTACGGGCATTATAACCTACTTTATTAGCACGATTGTGATTGCGCGTATCGTTTTGCCTTTTGGAACTCACCTCCAACTGTGTCGGTCTATTACCAAATGAATACGAATGACAAATGGTGCTGTCATTTGCAAAAGAGTATAAAGCGTTGAAAGTTTGACAAAGGAGCTCATTTAGAAAAATAGAAAATAGTGTAAGAGAAATAACGGAGCCTTACGGCACCCCAGAATTAATCCTGGACTCGTCCGAAGAAATTTCATCTATAACAACTCGTATAGTGCGATTCAAGCAGCAAGTTTTGACAGAAGTGCTTCATGCCACACTCTATCAAACGCCTTGGAAATATCTAGAATCACCACCTCAATCTCTCCAAAATGATGTATGAAGTTCCACTAATGTTCCATGTACATTGAATGTTTAAACCTTTTTGTAAATTAATTATTTAAAAACTTTTTTTATATTTAATAACCCAAAAACTATTAATTATAATTATAATTGTGTCTAAAAAAGATAAAAATAAAATTGATAATTAAAAATCATTTTAAAATAGTATAAAGGGTCATAAAAGTTAATTGCAAAAATCAAATAAAATCTATAAAATAAATTGAAATTATTTATATTAAATTCCACAGACAAATTGCACTTTAAATCAGAATAGTTTTGTTGTCACTGTTGTTGGTATGACAATTATGGACTTAATTTGCTTGCCCCTTGTTGAGGATTAGGAGGGTATATAAACTCGTATTATTCCAACGTAATAACTTAATTGTAAACTGGTATGAAAAAGGAATTAAAATTTTACACCCCGATTAGTTTTCACGTTAAAAGACTCTGACTGTTATTATCTTATTATTGCCAGAACATAATTTCTTTAATGGGCCACTGTTTTACCTTAACTTCCTTTATGGCAAATGTGTTTGATTCAAGCGTTTATTAATACAAATGTCGTATTATGGGGATCCTTGGAATCATGTAAATTTAATTTACAAAAGCGTCCAATCTTAAGCCGTTGGAAATATCACATAAATGCCTTATTATTGTATCACACATGTTATTGTTTTAGGTATTGTATAACTTATTTAATATTTAAGTTAAGTACATTCTTTTGCTGTCGACTAACAGGAACAAGATTGTAGCCTGTTATCAGTATACATTCAAAATTTTAACTTATACTTCCTAATTAGGTGTTGTTACCTTTTGGAGGCAGCAAAAATTCCATTGGGTGAACTTTGAATAATTGTCATACTCCTGCCTTAATATAAACGTGTACATAAACTCTATAACAAAAATGTATATTTTTATTCTAGTAAAATCAAGATATTAATCTCTGAAGGAGTTTGTGTTTTTTTTAATGGCCAATGAAAGATGACGAAAGAGATGGATAAGAATATCTTAAAAGAGGTGAAAGTTTTAAGCTTAAAAACCGGTTAGGAAGAACAAAATGTTGTATGAATATAGTCGTGCTGATTAAGGGTGGATATCTGGTAAAGATCATAGTTAAAGAATATGATAATTACAGACTGTTGTGAAAGATCAAAGGGTAATGTTTTTTTTTTAAATACACCCCTTTTCTCGATCCTGTTGTTTCTGCCGTCTGAGCTTGTAGAGGTCTTAAATTGAAAAATATGAACTTCGAAGTCTGACTACTGGCTACCGGTAGGCAGCGCAGACTACAGACTTTTCAATGTTATTGGTTATTTGCCTACGGGGTGCCCCCGTAGGTGAGTAGGTAGTGTGCTAGCTTATATGACTGGGGGTTGTGGGTTCGATTCCCAACAAAGACCTTGTTTTTTTTTCACTACAAATACAAATTGACTGTCGGTGGGGCTGCTCAGTGATGAAGGCATAGTCACCGGTCACTGAGCTGTCTTATACGACAGTTAATTTCCGTAACTATCCTTCTACTTTCACCACCTGTCGCATCTCTTCTCTATCCATTTCCTAAAGAATGTAGCACGGTACTTGACTAAATAGGCATTGTTGCCTGAAGTGCTACTTTTCTTTATAAAAAAAAACTGTCAATGTCGTGATGTCCGTTTACAAAGCACTTTTGCAAGGAGTAAGAGCATCTTCCTGAAAACTATTCGTAAGAAGTTGGCATTAGAGGTATCCTTATACCATTTGAAGAAGTGGTAGATGTATTTACATATTAACAAAATCACCGAGTACTAGCTTATAAGACTGGGGGTTGTGGGTTCGACTACCAACAAAGACCTTGGTTTTTTTTTTACTACAAATACAAATTGACTGGCGGTAGGGCTGCTCAGTGCTGATGGTCACTGGTCACTGGGCTGTCTTATACGACAGTTAATTTCTGTAACTATCCTTCAACTTTCACCACCTGTCTTATCTATTCTCTATCCCTTTCCTAAAGAATGTAGCACAGTATTTGACTAAATAGGCATTGTTGCCTGAAGTGCTACTTCTCTTTTTAAAATACAAATATCACTACTATGACTGATTGTGATTGAATATACTAGTACTGAAGATGAGGGTCCTTAGTTTAGGAAAATTGCCTCTAGTTACATTATGGTGAGATAAAGGGTCTACAGCCACTATAACAAAAAGTATGACAAAAGATTTTTCTAATATATATTTCCCTATATATTGGGTGTTTTTAAGCTTAAGCATTATGGATGTCTACATTTGGGTCATTCCAAGCACTGATCGCTGATTGTAGGTCACGATTAAAGCGACAAATGTTAGCCTATAAAGCATGACTACTGGCCTCCATTACGCACTATAGACAGCAGTCCTTTTCCCGATCATTGGTTATTTGGTTTAAAACCAGTTAAAACCGCCACTGGTACGGTGTCCGTTTAGAAAGTCTTCAGCTCTTTAGTAAGAAGTAAGAGCATCCATATGAAAACCATTTGTACAAAGTTTCCACTGGAGGTATCGTTATGCGCTTCAAAGAAGTGGTATATGTTTTTACGTTTTAATAAGATCACGGACAAATAAGGGCTATCATGGTCAGTTATTGAGACATCACGGCTATGATTGATATGGTAGCACACATTGTAAATGAATATACTAGAACACAGGATGGTTATCCCTGGTTTTCGAAACTGTTATTATTTCTATTGTGGTTAGATAAAGGGTATGCTGCCACTGCAGTAAAAACTTAATAAAGTATAACAGAAGAGTATTCTTAAACATATTTGCCTATACGATAACTGTTTTTAAGCTTAATAGAACTTAAAATAGTAAAAATTATACAAACACTTATATTTCAATCAAATGCATCGCATTATGGATGTCCAAATTTGGATCACTCCAAGCACTGATGGTATGTCACAAAAGAACGAAGGCGTCAGTCGACAAAATAATGATTTCACGTAGTTCCACATGCAATAGTTGAAAGCTGTCAGACAGCGACATTACAGGCCAATTTAATAATTCTATTTCTCGAAATAAAAATTTCGATATCCAGATGCCGTTCGTTATGATCGCCATATAACATATATTTTTATTTCTCCCCCGGGGGCACATTGATATCTTTTGATGGAATCTCACCGTCATTACATGTTTAAAAGGGAGCCCAGTCCCCTTCAAGGCTAGCAGGAGCCAACTGGATAATCCACTATATTTTCACGGGAATCAGTAAAGCCCCAGAGTTCAGCTATTTGTCTTTTCAGCCTTTTAACTGTTCTCTGACTGATTATTGAGGTCGGCCCTTCGGGAGTATCGTGGTGGTTGTAGTTTCGAGGCCCTCGTTTGAGTTTGTGGTTTGGATCATTTACAATGAACATAAACAATGGTCTAGGTTTAGCGAGCATGAATGCCGTCGTGTTCTAAAATTATATTAAGCTTCATGCATTCTGGAGCAGGAGTTGGATAGTCTCCAACTCTTCAGCAAGGGGTGGGGGCGTTGGCCTGCTTCGAGCTCTTGAAGTTGCAACTAGGAGTGATTGGAGAATATACGTATCTGAAGGCCTTCTAGGGCGAGGATGACGCTACATTTTATCCACAGTGGTATGATCGACCATGTTATGGCTTACATAGCTTGGTACAGATGTAAATCTTATCACGCATATAGTGTCACTCTATTGATAGCATATCGCACTTATTATAGTGGCGCAATAACAAATTGCATCGACCATAACGCTAACTCTGGTTTTATAAATGAATTCCATTAGCGTGCACCAAAGCGGCAATTTTCTGGATATAGTTTATTAATTTTGTCGTGGATTAATTTTGCTTATTAAATTGAATTAATGATGGATTTTCATAGAAAATCTGGATACTATATATAATAATATACTATAATAATAATAGCGTTGCTTAAGCTTCAATCTATTTACGATGATTTGATTGAGGGATCTTGATTGTTAAAAAGTGAAAGCCTTACCAATGTTCACTTGCCAGTTAATCTTTTCATAAATTCAGTTGGGCAGAGAACACCAAATAAATTTAATTTTCAACGGATTTAACTTAATTTGATTACATTGTAAATATTTAATATAGAAATAATTCCATAAATGCCATTAACAATTTACGATATTATGAAATTTATTTTAAAATTATTTCTTATTGTTTATTTTCAGCGCAAATGCAAATTTCCCAACCAAAAATTACAACAAAGTATGTGTCAGTTTTATAACTAATTTACAACTGAAAAAGTTAAACAAAATATAAAATAATTGCCAAAAAGTAGTTTAAATTTATACAAAACCTAATAAACAACAAAATCACCATTATTATTATTATTGTTGTTTGTAAATTTTAATAATTTGATCAGGACAACAACGTCAACAAGGCTGGACAAAATATACATAAATATAAAACAAAAAAAATAAAACCAAAAAATTTAAAAGCGGCAAAGCAAACCGTCAAATTTGACAATAACTGGATTAAACTTTAACAGATATTTCAAACCATTCATTCCCACCAATCTTTCATCAATCTATTGATTCATTCAACTTTTGCTGACTACACAGTTGAATTTTACTCGTCTTGAAATTAATTTTCAATACTGGATATTTTATGTGCTGACAAGTTTGGTAAGTTAATGATTTTATTTTAAAATTTAAGAGAAAATAAAAAATGTTTTAAATTTAATATAAATCATAATTGTATTAAAAGCCATATAATAAAAGTCATAAATTGATGTTTACACTTAAATATTTCACACTATGAGAGATTTCAGATCAAGATCATAGTAATTTTGTTAATAAACTTAATAAACTATAAGTTAATGTTGTGTCCACAAATAATTTTTTATTTAAAAATGCGCTTAAGTCGCAACTTTCATTTTAAATTCGATTTTAAGTAGATTTTAAATTAAAATAAATTTTTTGATTATTATTTTTATTCGACCTCTTTTTTTATTAAATAAATAATTATTAATCTTTGTAATGGTCTGTTTTTAAAAAAAAATTTAACTCTATATTTTCAATATTTCGCTTTCCTGTGGAAAGCTTCTACAGGAAAAGGTTTTTTATAAAAACAAAAAAAAAGTATTAACAATTTGAAAAAAAATTTTAACACAATTGACAAAAACATATAAAATAATTTTCTTCATACAAAATTAAAATTTCAAAAATTTAAACAAACAAAAAACAAGGAAATGGAAATTAAATAACAAATTCTTTCTTATGAAATAATTATAACAAATTATGTGTCTTTTTAATTAAGTACCTATAATTCTGCGCTAAATTGTCTGTGTCTGTTTTGAAATTTATTCTCCTTACATTTGGTTCATTAACAATTTCTAACATTTCTAACATATAACGTCTCATAGTTTTTTTCCATATCTAATATTGATGCTTCCTCAAACTTTGGATAATGATTATATTTCTTGCAATGTGAAGATAAGGATGTCTTCTGTGTTGAAATATTCCTATATTTTTGGTCACATCTATGACCAGCTAATCTTGTTTTAAGTTTATTTTTTGTTGTGCCAATATAGACTTTGTCACAGTTCACCTGGTCATTTCCTCCACATAGTATAATGTATACTACATCAGATATTTCCATTTTTCCTATTTTATCCTTCATACTGCTAAATAATTTATTTAATGTGCTATATGTTTTATGTGCATTTATATATCGATCTGTGTCATATATTTTAGACTTTCTTAATCTTTCTGATATTCCAGGAACATGAGTTAATGATTTATCAATTTTTGGTTCTGCCGTAGTATTTCCTAAATTATGCCTATGATTATCATATTGTCTAACTAATCGGTTAGTTAATTCTACTGGAAAATCATTTTCATGTAGTATATCTCTTATTGTGTCCTTATTCTTCAACTGAAATTCTCTATCACTTATAGTCAATACTCATATTTTTCGCCGTGTTTATTATAATTTTTCTCGGATGTTTTGAATAAAAAATAATAATTCTTCCAGAAGATGTCTTATACCTATCAAATACTTATTTCTTTATCTTATTATCAATATATCCAAATATGGAAGTTTAGATTCTAACTCTATTTCAATCGTAAATTTAATATTCGGATGAAAACTTTTCAATTCTGACAAAATATCATCCACTGCATCTTCCGAAGTTATACAAAATAAATCATCTACATGTTTTGTGACAATCTTCGGTTTGCTGACCACTTAATTGTTGATTGTCGTAAAATTACGCAATCGGGAAATTTGATGGTAACTAGATGTCAGTAATATCCACGTCGTCAAAAATAGGCTAAAATTGAGTTGTTAGCATCTCGCCATAGCGTGATCCATTGACCGTTACCTTATTTCCAATCTCACCTTCTGAAAAAAAAAAAATAAAAAAATGGCTCAATCAGGCCTCCAGACCACATTGCGCACCATACTATGATACATTAAGCATGCGAAGGCTTCACAATAATCGCTCTAAGATTTTCAGAAGCCTAAATTCGGCAATTTGCTTATTGACATACCCTGACAAGTGAAAACGGGCTTCGTCTGAAAAAATTATTTTTTCAGAAAAACCAGCCGGTTGTTCCTGAATGACTTTAGCGAACCTGCGGCGATGTGAACGGTCGGTAGGCTTCAATTCTTGCATCAGTTGAAGATTGTAAGGCTCCTTACGCAAAATTCGCCATGTGGCGATTTTGGGTAACCCCAATTATTGAGAACGTCGAACAATTGACAAATTTTTATCTGCCTCAACACTATGGCTCACTGCTGGGATGTTTTTAGTTGAACGATCTGGTCGTACACGCGTTGGTATTCGCACATTTTGTATCGAGCCTGCCGACTTAACTTCAACGATCAAATTCTTAATAGCGGTCTCAGAAGGACAATTATGTTGTCCGAAAGTATTACGAATTTTACGAAATGTAACTTTAGCAGAACCATTAATACTTTAGTGCGAAATTAAATTCATGGTAATAATTGCTAATGGATCTACTACGAAAACGTCAAAAAACTAAATGTGAAAACGTTAACGTTGGTGGTGTTGCCACAAATAAGAAACAAACTTCCTGAACCTTCTAATGTAGTCTTTTTAATTGAAGCTAATCTTGTCGTAAGCGCTCAAATAGTAGATCTTTTATACTTTCTCAAAACAAGGACGATAGAAAGAGTTATTTTAGTGGTTTTTGAGTTAAGCTCCATTACCAGTTAGATTTTAGTTAGATTACTGGCGTACTGATCATAATGACAGACTTGTGTGTGGCGAAATGTTTTGACCTATTAAGGTTAATTTTGACAAATAATATCTTATGTATTGATGGCTTTGATTATGGTGAAAAAGAAGTTTAATTGATTCACACTGAGAAGGTGATGGTGCCGTTGAGCTGTAAATGCAAAAAGTTTTGACAGAATTTAAGTTTGCAACTCAATTAAAAAGACTAGACTGGCATGCCCCACTGATTTAGCTTTCTTCAGGGTCTGTTCTAGAGTTTAAATATGCAATTGCTATTTCAATAGATGGCAACGTTACATGTTTTTCACATTTTATTCATATGTATGAAATTTTTCCGGTTAACAAATTTTATTGGGTTACAAACCATTTTTAATATTGTTACGTTTATTCCTTTTAATAATAATAATAATATTAAGTTGTTTTATTACAAAATAATAACACAGTATTTTAAAATTTTTAATTAAGTTAAACGATTTATTTACTTTCAATACACACAAAATAAACATGATGGTAACTTTGTTGTCTTAACTCATTGATGACTCAACTGGAATTAATTTATTTGCCCAGCAAGTGGTGCTATGATAGTTTTTTTAGGTGGTTCTCGCACATACGAGAATATTCTGCTTTAATATCACCTCATATTGTTTTTTTTTTTATCAGTTTAGTTGCCTGCTTGGCTGTGTGTTTTGTTTTGTTCTATGTTAGTTGCTTTGGTTTTCTGTTGCATACTTCTTTGGTAGAATTTCTCATAAGCATGTTGTTGTTGTTTTGTATGTACAAGAATTTCTAGAAAACTACACAGTTTGTTGGTTTACTTTTCTTTTACGGTTAATTGTTTTCTGTTAAAGAATTATCTTCGTTACAATATTTTGCCATACAGTTTCTCTTTTCCATTATACAGAAATCCAAATTATGTTTCCATACAACGATGATATAAAATTCATATAATTGTTATCAAATAGACAACAAAGGTTGTTTAGGGCATTTACACCCATTCTTATGGTAAAATATTACTTTCAGCCGGCTATATGGCCAATCGTTATTGACGGTTTTCATGTGACATAGATTTCTGGCAACAAAACAAGTTTTATCATTATAAAATTGCTAATGTCAGATAATTTTTCAGATCTAGACTTTCACAGACGCTATATCTTAGTAATTCTACACGACATATAAAAATTTTTGAGTGGAAAATTATCTACATGGGGCTATTAAAACCTAAAATATCATTTTAATTTTATATTTTTCAGTTATTTTTATTTACAAATTATTTCTAAATGTGTGAACAATTTTTATATTTTTTATTATATTTTTTTAATATTATTATTATTAATTCATTTGCCAGTACATTTTTATTAAATGTGATTTTAAAAATGAAAAAAATCTTAAAATGAAAAAAAAAATCTTTTTGACACTAAAACGTGTTCGTACATGCTATTCGTACATAAAATAAAATGTCTTTTTTGTCTGATACGAGTGTGGAAGTAATAAAAAGGAAACTAACTGTAAAAAAAATTGATAAAAATATGCAAATAAAATTAAATATAATTATTATTATGTCAATATTTATTTATATTTATATACGTTTGTTTGTTGTTGTTATCATTTCAATAAAATGTGTTAAATTTTTAATAACATGTGTGTTATTTGGTTTAATAATTTGTGAAAATATTACCTTAATGTATTACAATGTGTGTCTCTGCAATTTTTTAACGTAGTGATAAAGGAGAGTGTCAGCGTGAGTGAGAGAGAGAGTGAGATGTTAATGGGTGTGTACGTGATAATTTATGTCAGTAGCCGTTTATAAAGCAATTTTAATACTGAGTGTGGAGGTGTAAATTACGATTTTAAAAAGGAAAAATATTGAATTTAAGAAAAATACATTTTATCATGTGAGCAGCTTTTGTTGAAGGCGAGATATAGGTCATCTTTCTCTTACGTTCAAAATTTTCTTTCAGCTTTTCGCAGATCATTAAGTGATTTCTTACGGTAGAATTGAAAAGTTGAAATTAAATGGCGTTTGGTTTTTTAACTCATTGTCGATTTGGCGGTCCGAAACTTGAAAGTGTGCGGCTATCAAACGTTTTATTTAACAAATCAATTATGGCACGAGTTGTGTGACATGTTGCACCGTCATGTAAAAACCACAGCTCATGGAAATCATGGCTGTTTAATTGATAATCGAAAAAGCCAGTAATCATGGTTCTATAGCTGTTACCACTGACTGTAGCGTTTTGACGTGCATTGTATTTAAAAAAGAATGGATTGATTTTTTTTCTGCTCGGAGCAGTTCTCAAGGGGTTACCCCTACTCACGCAATACATTAGAAATTAGAAAATTATGGGGAGGAGGAAAGAATGAGTAGTATTTGTGGACATTCGATATGAATTTTCCTACATTGAAAGTGAGAGGAAAGACTTTTGTTCTGCTAAAAAACGAATTGTCCCTGTAAAGCGTAATGCTGTCAACCACAAATGGTTGGTCTCTTTATGAAAATTGAGTTAAAGTCAAAAACGTGCGATTAACGGGAACAATTTTCCGAATTTCTCTAGAGTACTTATCACTGTAGTAATGATAAAACAGTGAAATACGACCCTCTAGAGAATTAATAGAGTTGCATACCCTACTGTCCCCAATGAGCCTCTTAGCCCTCTCTTGTACACGGTCGAGCCACTGGAAAATAGACTTTGGGGAGCCGGCCCATACATAAAAGTTGTATTCCATTTTTGGACAGATGGTAAATAGTAGGAATGGTTGGTATAAATAGTACGAAAATCGAATGGAGTGAAGTATCTCTTACACCGTTTTAGGAAACCAAGGCACTTGAAAGCAACTTTAGAAATCTGAAAAACGTGCTCAATCTAACATCACAGTGAATTTTCATGCCATGAACATTAAGAGTTTTCGATTCCTTAACACTTCTATCACCCATAGTAACATATACAGCACCAAACACAGACCTATGTGTAAGTATGCAACATTGAGTCTTCCGGGCATTAAAATCGACACTATTCATACGACCCTATTCAAAGATTGTTGTGAGATCGTGATTGAGCGAATTATTCATGCTCTGCCTTTTGAAATTCACCGACAACTGGTTCGGCCTATTTGTGAATGAATGAATACGAATGACAAATGGTGCTGTTATCTGCGAAAGAGTATATAGGGTTGAAAGTCTGACAAAAAAAGTAATTTAAAAAATAAAGAAATAGGGTAGGAGTAAGAACGGAGCCTTGCGGTACCTCTAAATTTATCTTGAACTTGTCCTATCAAATCCTACCCATAACAAAATTTTATAGTGCGATTCCAGAGGAAACTCGATATTAATAGGGAGAAATTATCACCGACACAGAAAGGAACAAGTTTTGAGAGAAATGTGTGTACTTTCCCCGAAATGATGAATGGAGTTGCACCATTGTTCTGACAGGAAGGCCAGCAAGTAAAAGAAGGTCATTTAGAAAAATAAGAAATGGGATAGGGGAAAGAATGGAGACTTGCGGTACTTTAAAATTAATCTTGAACTCATCTGATGAAATCTCATCTATAACAACTCTTCTAATGTGATTCCTGAAAAAAATCGATTAAACTAATTATATATAAATCGATATAAATCTGGAGAAATTGTCATCGACACCAAATGCAATAAGCTTTGATAGAAGTGCATCATGCCATATTCTATGGAACGCCTTGGAAATATCTAGAGCCACCAGCTTACTTTTCCCGAAATGATGTATAGAGTTGCACCATTGTTTCGAGAGGAAAGCCAGTAAGTTACCAGTAGAGCACTCCCTACGGATATCATATTGTCGGTCGCTTAAGTAAGCTATTGGACTCCAAGTACCTCACAAGATAAAAATTTATCATACTTTAGAAAGTGCGGAATAAATTGCATATGGGCGTTAATTTTTAGGGTTATTAGCCTCACTCTTTTAGGGGATCGGCATTACATTAGGGTCGATGATTAAGAATTTTACTTAATTGCTACTGTTGTTGTTGCTTTTGTTGCTGCCTTTTAAGTTGATTAACTTTAAAAATTTTAAACCCAAACAGACGTCATCATTGCAATACAAAAAAGTTGGGTTGTTTTTTGTATTTAATTGACTGTTTTTTTTTATTAACTCTTTAAAAAATTAACCCTGTTAATGCTGAAGATTTTGCTGATTATTTTTGACTGTTTAATTTCTATTGCGAGCTTCCGAATAATTTTCATTTTCTGCTAGTTGTAATATGTGGGAAAATTGTGACTTCACTAGCAGTTGGTGACAAAATAGTTTAGCTTAGTCTGGCCTTGTTTAGTTTTTTTAAATATGCGATTGTAGAGGTTTTCCCTGGAATCTATTTTAGGACGAATAGGCGAATTAACATAACAACTAGTCGTTCTAAATTTTAAAATTTTTTATGATAATGAGTAATATAATTCTACTTCAAAATACGTTTGAAATATTGTCTCGCCAAATTTTTCGACTGAAGTAGATTGCTATAAAAATTACTTACTGCCCTGCATGGGTTAATGGTATTTTGATTTGACGTATTGTGTTTATTTCTTTTTTCCACAGTGTTATAATATTTTTAGTTTTATTTTTTCTTTCGAAAATAATTCTTATTGTTCTTTTGTGTTTCTGCTAAATATATTTTTTTATGTTTCTATTATTTTTAATATTTTTTCTTTTGTATCTTCCATGTACAAATTATGGCTTTTGTGTTATTTTATGTATAAAACTAAAGTTAAGTTTTACGCGAATTTTGTTAACATTTTTTGTCAGGTTTTTTATTTGTACTATTTGTTGGGAAATTTAATATTATATTGTTGTTGGTAGTGTGGGTTTTTATTTGGTTAAAACATTTATATTTTTGCTGGTGTTAAAATAGGTTAATAGCAAAAATATTTATATTGTTTTTAAACTAAAATGAATTCAATAGAATTTGATTTATTTGCAAAACTTAAATTTTAAATTTCTTTCTTTGTGAATTTGAAATTGACGTTATAAATCATGATCTCGTACAATTATAAAATAAAATATCGTTCTGTGTCCCAAATATTTTATACTGATGACTCATATAAAATATATCTTCGGTTTATAATAGAAATTTCTATGCAAAAGTAAGAAAATAGAAAGTTATTTTTAACACAGTGTGCCTCAATATTAATTTGGAAAAAAGACAAGTTGAAGGTAAAGCTTTTTGGATGTAAAGTGAATTAAAATTGACCAAAAGTTATGTAATATTTTAATATTAAAATGATTTTGATAAAATGGATTTTTCAAAAATTTTGTTAATAATTCTCATTTAGTCTAGAATTTTTTTTTAATAAAATAAAAAAGTTATTTATACACATAAATCCATATCTTTTCGCCAGAAAACCATCTTTCACGTTTGATTTTAAGGTGTTTTATTAAAGGAAAACTTTTGCTTGTTTCCAAAAATGGAATGAGTTGTCGTGCATATTAGGTATTATAGTGTTGGGTCGACGACATCCAATTGAGGCTATTAAGGGAGTCATTTAAATAGCAGGTTCCAACTTAAAAAAATTCTTTGAAGAAAGAAAATCTGTCTAGGGCACAGACATTCTTCAATTTAGCTGTTAAGCTATTAAATAGCTTAAAAAAAAGAAAAAATAATTATAACAAAAAATACAACCTTCAATTTATATTTGCTCTTTTAAATAACATTTAATACAAGGTTTCCGCCGGGAAAGTACTTTGCTTGTTAATAATTATCGATTAAATGAAAGAAAATGGATTTTATATTGATAAATTAATATGGAATACAGTATAATAATATAATATAATCAGATAAATGTCCGCCTCTGTTAGCCTTTCAAATGCAAGCCCTTTTGAGCACATTTTTAATTACATTCTCACATATTTCACGCGCTATTTTGATTGAGTTGCTCAAGCGTTTCTGGTTCGATAAGAAGCCCGGAGCAGTAAATAAAATAAAAAATCAGGTGACCGTGGAGGCCAATCAACATCACCAATTCTTGAAATAGCTTGTTGTCGAAAGAGAGGTCTCTCAGTAATTCCATTTTAATCCTGGCTATATGCGATGTGGTGCCGTCTTGTTGCTACCACAAGTTAATTCAGCAGAAAGCATGCAGTTGTCGCGTTAAAAAGTTTTCAATCATATCACGATATCGTTTTTATTTTTAAAGAAGTGAGGTCCAATGATTCTTCCTGACCAAATTACACACCAGACTGTCACTTTTAATGGATGCAAAGGTGACTGTTGAATAATTTGAGGGTTTTCCTTTCCCTAGAACCGACTATTCTGTTTATTCAGTACTTTGTGGTCCATGCTTGGGTCTATCACCTACAGATCCTCTTTCTTTGAAATCATTCACTAAACGATTCGTTGTCACCTTGTTTCTCTTAAAAATTTCACGTAACTTTCTCATCGTCACGGTAATCGATGATTGATTTTGGTAAAATGTTTTAACGATTAGAACACATTGGTTTATCGAATATTTTGCCATAATAAATTTGCCACGTGTTTACTTCACAACTGAACACAAATATGAACTGTCAAGACTGACGTTTACCAAAATGGTGGTTGACGTTTACCAAAATACAGGCGGACAGCCTGTATTAAAAAAATGATTTCGATTTCTTAGTCGAAACAAAACTATTTTAATTGTGCATTGAACTGATTAAGAGAAAAACACAGCTGTTAAAGAAAGATTTGGTAACGTATAAACTTGAGTTAATCAACGCATTTTTGTGGAAATCTATAGATGGAGAAAATTAAAAGTCTTCGTATAGACATAAGATTAAAATGTCTGAAATTTTTTTAAATAGGTGTTTTGGACTTGCAATTTGGATTTTGATTGCAAAAAAAGCACATATACGCTTTTCTATTCATATTATCTTTATCGGCAATAAACTCAAGAATTGTGCAACAAAAGTTGCAAAGTGTGGACGGGCATAAAACAAAAACAAAATTAAATTTGTTCTGTTTTCTACTTTTCACGAACGCTCAGGCTCAGAAATCATCTATCGCAGCTTTTTATTTCCAAATAACGTTGAATCTACGTCTACCATAGTATCTGAGATACTTATAACAAAAAATGTCAAATCATAATTACCGAGATAATCTATTGCCTCTAAACTTTAAACTGATTTTATTGTGGTGCCAGAAAAATTACGAGAAGTTTGTTTTCATTAACAATCTCATTATAACAATTTCAGTAAACATATACAACTAGAAGTAAAAGTTATTCATTAAAAGTTTATTTCTTTTAAAGCCTTAACGCTGTTAAAAGTTAAATAAATTAACTATAAATAACCCAATTTTTTATAATTATATTATTTATGAAATAATCTTTTAAAACTCAGCTTAAGACTAATATTAGACAAATCGATTTGGCTACTCTGCAGTATTGTCTAACTCTTTGTGTTTATTGTTAATCGCTGTACTTAACACTACGTTTAATGTATTTTATAACAGTGCCTCGGATATTACGTGAATTAATAGCGGCAACAAACAGCGCTGCTATATAATTTGTATTTAAGTTATGCTATTCAATAAATAGCTGTTGGGACTTAAACTTAAGTCATCAAACTAGTCATATGCTAAGAAGCCAATGTTCATTCTTTTTTCATTCAAACAGTTTGCATGTGAAATAATCTTCACGCCGAATTCGTTTCCTGTCACTCTCACTTTAGATAATTTAAATTAGAATATGGAATCACAGTACCCCATAATGTATTACTGCTAATAAATAAAATCATATGATTAATTCAGTAGCTTATGAAGAGCTTTTTGTTATTAAAATTTGCTGTTTTTTAATTGTTAAGAAATCATGACAGCAAACCAAAAGCAAACTCAATATAATTTATCCGGTTAATTTGATCCGTGCTTATAACTTCTTTATACCATCTAAAATCTTACTCTGCAGAGGGCGTACAGAAGTTAAAAAGTTTCTAGGAGTAGTATGTCGACTTGGAAAGAAAATAAAATAAAAACCATTTCCTCTGATATTAGGTGAATTAATACCGGGAACAGAGATTGCTATAATATTGTTACGGATGTGTCTTGCTTAGGTTTTAAAATAAAATTATAAAGGAATGAAGCGAACTACTGGGTATTTTGCTTGCGAACTGCATGGCTTGCTAAGAAAACTTATGGTACAACAACAAAATGTCTAGTTACAAATTGCGTAGACAACAACAATTTGTTATGCTGTTTACTAACTGCGTGGAATGCAAGACAAAAACATATTTCTGTTGACTAACTGCGTAGACATTTTATACGCGCAAGACAACAACAAACATGTCTGCTGTTTACCATCTGCGTAGTTTTCTAAGAAACCTTTTCTACAAAAGACAACAACAAACATCTAAAAATAAATTCCAAGAAGAAACTTTATCAGTATAAAAACAAACACAAAAATACAAACAGAATAAACAACATACAACAACAAAATGTGATACAAAGGAAGTAGTAGATTTCTAAATTTTGTAGACTTTTAATGGGCAAATATAAAAGGGCATCGTCTGAGTGGATAGTCAGTCAGCGTAAAATCAAACCACATAAAGTAAAAACGTGTATTTTAAGTAAATTGTTCTGAAGTGTCAACTTTGTGTAGTTAAAGTAAATAAAATTGTTATAAATTTGAAAATTCTAAAAACTGGTGTTATTTATTTTGCAATAAAGAACTCACAACAAAACGTTTATAAGAGGTATAAACGTAACAATATGTTTTGTATTAAAGTTATGCTATTAAATAAGTAGCTATTAGGATTTAAACTTAGGTCGTCAAACTAGTCACAGTAGCCAGTAGCCAATGTTCGTTCTTTTTTTATTCAAATAGTTTATATATGGAATAATCTTTACATACAGTCCTTTTCCTGTCGCTATCAGTATAAATAGGTTAAATTAGAATATCCAATAACAATATCCCCTGTATTCTGTTTGCCATAATTTATTAGACAAGTTCGAGTGCAAAATATTTCACTACTGATAAATGATTATTTCAATAGCTTATTTCAAGAGCTCTTTCATTAAAAGAACACCTTATTAAAGGACCGACTAAAATCTAATTCTGCAGAGGTCTTATAGAAGTTAAAGAATTTCTTCGAAGATTGTGTCGACTTGAAAAGAAAATAAAAACTAAAAACAATTTTCTTAAACACTTATTGTATTGCTCTCGTACATGAATAATTCATTTTAGCAGACCACAATCACAACTGATTAATCGCTTTTTTATTACAAATATTGAATATATTGTTTGTTTTTGGTTCCAGTTTTAAATTGCAATTTTGTTATTTAGATAGTAAAAGATAGTATTTATATTAACCAACAAACACACACCTACTTAAATACACTGTTAAAAACTTATACTTTTAAATCCCATTAATAACTTCCAAACGAATCAAATTAAGAAAAAAAAATAACAATCGAATAAATTTTACCACAGATGATATTTATCAATTAATTGAATTAAATGGTCACAGCAACATGTCTGAATAATTCCCTATATCAAGATTAACTATAATTTTTTTTTTTGTAGTTATGGTAATTTGAATACTATTTTCTGATTTCAAAATGTCATTTATTTACTATCTCCATAATTAAAAATATTAAATAAATTAGTTTTAATAATAATGATTAAAACTGAAAAAAAACAACAAATAAAAACCACTTTTAATTACACGAAAATGCAAATTTTTTACTATTTTGTTTTATTTTATTTTTGTCTCAATTGTTTATTAATTAACCTCTGTCTGTTTAAATTGTTTTAATACATTTTATGTAATTATTTAAACATTTTTGATTACATTATTTTCAGCATAAACACGTTTGCGAAGCATGAAGGGTTGGTTTGATGCATTTCGAGACGATGGTGGACCCACACTGTATTCATTTTCAAATCGTACACCCGTAACGGGCGATGTATCAATTGTTGCCGTATCTGTATTATTTGCAACATTTTATGTTGCTTTCTTAGTTATATTTCCTGGTGTAAGAAAACAGGTGAGTAAAAATTTTTCTTTTCAAATTGTTATAATTTTTTGTTTTTGTAAAATATAAAAAATAATTTCCTGAAGAGGCTTTCCACAGGAAAGCAAAATATCGAAAAAATAAATCTTTAAACTTTAATTTAAAAAGACCATTTAAAAGATTAATAATAATTAATTATTATTTAAAAATTATTTTTGTTTAATAATTTATTTTTATAACTCGCAATATGTGTGTTTTATGCAGTTAATACACATTGCAGCTGGCTATATAATAAATTTAATCGAATTTAATAATAATCGCCATTAATAACCGAATTAAAATTTAATATTATCATAGTTTTAACACACCCTAAATATTATTTTGTAACCAAAAGCTGTAAAAAAATATTCGTGTCTTGTTACAGTATGTTGTTTCTTAAGTTGCAAATGGTAAAATTCTCTAACTGCAGCTAGCGATTGCTTTACTTAAAAATTTAGGAGAACTTTATTAACCGTGTTAATAAAGGAGAGTTAATTTGTCTAAATCTTTTTATACTTGTGCCTGCAAAACTACATATTTTCTTAACCGAGCTTAAACTTAACATAATTGGTCCTACGTAAAAATGGTTATAGTATTAACAACTACACCTTAGCCCATATAACACCTATGACACCAACATAAATTTTAAAAAATGTTGCTATCACTAATATACAAGTAGTAATCAAAGCAAGTAAAAAAAAATATTAACGGGTATTCCCAATGGTAAATCTATTAGCTATATAGGGATCTGACTTTTGAACCGCTGCACAGTGGTTTGAAAAGGTTTTTTTTTTGAACCACTTAAACTATCTTAATGATTTTAGACACGCTCAGCTATTTAACACAAGAGAATTTTCGAGGATGGCTCAGAATCAGAATCCTATGAATTACCTTACCCTCTCTTCTGATCCCATCATTTTATTATTATTAGAAAAACGTGGAATAATAGTTTGATTCCATATGAAAGGGAAGAACTCACAGAAGTTCTAGAGTTATTAACTACAGATGTATTCTTTTAAGAAATAAAAGAAGACAACAAATTTTAAAAATGATTTTTTTCTATTGTAAAATAAATAAAAAATAGATATAAAGAGTCCGCCATCTAACGTTTTTTTTCAACTGGTGCTTATTTCGTAAATGGTAACACTTAGCTCATGTTTGATTTGACAGATAATTAGTTTTATCCTTTCGCTGAACGCTTGAACAACGCTGGGAAATATTGCGACATTACTTTGAAAATCATGGTAATGTTGCAGAATGTATGCGAAAATAGCGTACAGATTGAAGAAGAGAAGCACAGTCAGCTCCGTGTGTTCATTATCTTATGAAAAAAGTGAAAGAAACTGGCATTCTCAGCGATAAACCAAAGCGTGAAAAGCCAAAAACAGTGCGTACACCCGAGAATATTGTTGCTGTGGTAGAAAGTGTGCGTGAAGCGCCATCAACATCAATTCACTGTGGTTCTCAACAATTGAACATTTCAGAGACATCATTGAGACGAATTTTGTATAAAGACCTTGGTAGGACACCATACAAAGTCCAATTGATTCAGGAGTTAAAGCCAAGTGACCATCCAATGTGTTTTCGCTTTGCTAAGTGGGCCTGCGATCAACTTACAGAGGATACCGATTTTGCAAAAAAAATCATCTTTTCAGATGAAGCTCATTTTGATATTGATCAACAATTGAACATTTCAGAGACATCATGGAGACGAATTTTGCATAAATATCTTGGTATGGCGCCATGCAAAATTCAATTGGTTCAGGAGTTAAAGTCAAGTGACCATCCAATGCGTTTTCGCTTCGCTAAGTGGGCCTGCGATCGACTTACAGAAGATGCCGATTTTGCAAAAAAAAAATCATCTTTACAGATGAAGCTCATTTTGATCTTGGCAGGTATGTAAACAAGCAAAATTGTCGCATTTGGGGCACAGAAAACCCGCACGCATACATTGAAAAGCCGACGCACCCAAAACGAGTCACTGTTTGGTGCGGATTTTCGTCCAGAGGCATAATTGGGCCATTTTTCTTCGAAAATGTGCAAGGAGTGGCCATTACAGTCAATGGCGATCGTTATCGAGTCATGTTGAATGAATATTTATTCACAAAAATTGAAGGGGAGGATATTGGTAATATTTGGTTTCAACAGAACGGCGCTGCGTTCCATACAGCCGAAGCTACGCTCGATGTTTTGCGCCCTATTTTTGAAGATCGCATTATCAGCCGCAGGGCTGATGTGCCCCTGTAGGCTAGTAGATAGTGTACCAGTATGCTTGCCAATATGGGGGTTGTGGGTTCGATTCCCAACGAAGACCTTGGTTTTTTTTTCACTACAAAAATAAAAATTGGCTGTCGGTCGGGCCGTTCAGCGATGAAGGCATAGTCAGTGTTCGCTGTACTGTCTTATACGGCAGTTAAGTTCCGACTATACTTCTGCTTACACCACCTGTTTCATCTCTTCTCTATCCCTTTCCTAAAGAAAGGCAACATTTAGTTTCAATAGGACGGCGCTACGTGCCACACAGCACAAGCTACACTCGATGTTTTGCGCCCTATTTTTGAAGATCGCATTATCAGCCGCGTGGGGCTATTATTTGTGAGGTGCCGTCAAAGATAAGCGTTACGCCGACAAGCCAGGGACAATTGATGCTTTAAAGAACAATATTCGTGAATCCATTGGTGAAATACAGCTGCACACAATCGATAATGTGCTTAAAAATTGGACAGATCGTGTAGGCTACTGCATTGCCAGCCGAGGCAGCCATTTGAATGAAATTATTTTCCATTATTAACCGGAAGGATTGTACTTTCAAATAAAAAAAGAAATTTCAGATAATATTCAGTAGTTTTGTTTCTAGCATTTAAAACAAAAAACAAAAGTTATTTGGCCGACCCTTTATCAAATTAAAAATGTTTGACTTACCTATCCTTTGTCTACAAACACCTAAATTGACCAAAAATGCACAGGTAAAAAGTGCACCCCAAAAAAAGTAAAAAAAATGCAATTTTCATTTTTCCATATAAAGAGAAAAACTTCATTAGAAGGAGAGGTTTGCCAGGCTCCTACAATTTAAAAATATGCTCTTAATACAATTGATTGGTATCAAAGCAAAGCTTATGACTTCTAGATTAACAATTTATTACTATTTTTTTTCGCGTCATATTTTTTACACCTAATTATCCTTAAGAATTTGAATTGCTATAAACAGATCGATTCAATTGGTGCTTTGCACTCCGAGGAATTTGGGGGTAAATTTGAATAGGGCTGGAGGGTGAACGGTTATAATTTTTGACGCTATTTTACTTTTATTCACATTTGCTATAGGTTGTCTTTTAAATAATCTAAAATAATTTACTAGTCGCAAAGTAAGTTTCAATTATACAAGCAAAAATACCATTCCTCTTTTTTGGGGAAAATTAAAAAAAAAACGGCTGTTTTTATATTTTTCCAATTCAGAGCTTTGTAACTTTTTAACGAAACTTGCTATCGAAACATAATTTATCACTGTTTTATTACAAACTTTATAGAAAATGCAGCTAATATTTTATAATTATAAGCCGGATATAAATAAGTAAAACACGTCTATACTAATACTAAGTTTAAGTCGGCCAAAAATTAAAAAAAAAATTTTTCCAGCCCGATTTACTCTCGAACTAAAAGAGGTAAGCTAAACATGTACACACATTTTTTGTAAATATTCTCAAGGTCTACTTAAGTTCAAAAACTCATAACATATGAGTAATAATTAAACTATGACATTTCCAAAAAATTTTAGGCCCAAGGCACCCAAAAGAGTACCTTTATCATCTGTAAGTTGACTCAGATATACCTCTGCCTGGCCTCTGTGATATTTCAATAAAATAAACAAAACACGTTTTCAAACCACTGTGCGCTGTAAACAAACAGTGTTCACTATAACAACAATATAAATATTAAAATTGTAAATTAAGAATATCCTCATAGAAGTTTTTATTTAATATTTTACGAAGATGATCTGTTAAGTTTTAAAAGAAATTAGTTATCAGAAAAAAAAAATAAACGAAACGACTAGGTATTTTACAAAACAACTATAGAAGCACCACTGGCTAGGCAAATGAATTAATGCAACTAGACTCATCGTTGAGTAAAAACAACAAAGTTACCATCATGTTTATTTAGTGGGTAAATAAATCGTTTAATTTAATTTAAAATTCTATAGTTCTGTGTTATTATTTTGCAACAAAAGAACTCAATATAGCAAAATGTTTATTTTAGGGAATAAATGTAAAAATATTTTAAGCTGTTGTAGACAGACAGCTAAAATTTAAACAACAGGGTGTGCTATACTAGGCCCACAAATTCAAATATAAAAAATAAATAAGAGAAAGGGTGTTTTAATAGTTAACTTGATTAAAAGTGTTATAGTCGCCGCTAGAAAGTACTACACAACTGCACAGCATGTGTATACAAAAACAAGTACAAACATTTGAGATTAGAAATTAATGAGAGTCCTTACAGGCGATGCAACTTGAGATATATGGTGTTATCTCTTCAGCCTTTGAAGATAGAAATTTTTATATAAAATTTGTTGACCGTCTACTTAACTGCTTGTCTGTTTAGAAGTTATTTTTTTTTAAATTGTTGTAATAAAGATTTACCACCAACTTTAGCGATGTAATTTATAAATCAATGAGAATTTATTAAAAAAAAAGTTTTTTTTATTCAATTATTATGTTATTTAAAAATACTTTTCTAAGTATATTTTTTAGTAACTAAACGGTTGCTATAAGTATTTTAAATACTTGAATTTGCAGTTAATTTTAAAATTCCGTCAACAAAAGTAAAAGGCATTATTTTTAAATTGTTATTGTTATTATTATTGGGTGCTTAAATATTATTTTTGATGAATATATTAAATTCTGAAAATTAAACTGCTGATTGATAACGGAAATACGAGAAGTCATTATTAAAATTAAAATGTCTTAATTTTCCTTACACTGCTATGTCAAGAGGTAGCATTGTTCCAGTGCAATCTTTTCACTTATCACTGTAAACCTAGTGATTACTAGAACTGTGCAGTTGCTATTTCTTTTTTATAACTGGGATCCATCAAGCCGTTCATATTTAATATAAATAAATAAAGATAGATATATACACATGATGTCTCCTTCATGCACGCCTGTTGATAAGTTGAGTTGTTTACCGCTATCGTTTCTGATTTATTAGGTGCAAACGTTCTGAGATATTAGTTTACTCCTTTTTATTCCCTGATAATTCTTCGGTTTATATACGAAAACCTTCAAACCACCTTCTCGTATGAGCAAAGGCAGTTTTGCAAGAGCATATGCTGTAAGAGACCTTTATGCCATTTCACTCAAATTAGGATTATCTCCTTTATAGAGTTGCACAATGTTGTGGTTTTGGGAATATGCTGAGTTTAATATCGAGTTAACGTTTCGTTTTCTGCAAAATATTTGTACACTCCAAAGTTATAATTATTCTTTAGGTGACCTAACCTTTAGCAAGTTGCTCGAACGCATGCAGTAGTTTTAAAAATTTTGCTAGGTATGGTTATCTACATTACACTTAGAGCAGCATTGTCAATTTCTTTTGTGACTTCCAAGATATTTTTCAAACTCTGTCACGCTAGTATTGGAGAAGTATATATAAAAGTACTCCTTCTAAAGAGTTTTTCAACAAGAAGTTCGTTTTCTAAAAGCAAAACTAAACAAAAAATTTAGATTAAGATGATTCAAAAGAGAGAAGTTTGGTAATTATGAAAGAAAATTGCTAACTGTCAAATGTCTACCAAGACCACGCTAACAGATGTCAATTCTGTCATCATAGTTTTAATCACTTTTTGGAAAATTGGCGGTGCTATTTTGTTAATCACATCACGGATTTCGATTGGCTCCCTATAGACTCTGTCCTTAACATAGCCTCACAAAAATAATCCAGTGGTATTAAGTCACACGATCTGGTTGGCGACTTAACTGCTGATGGCCGTGAAATTATGCGATCGGGAAATGCTGTTTGCAATAAGTTAATCGTTTAATTGGCTGTGTGACATGTGGCATCGTCCTGTGAAAAGCACATGCCAGTTATATCCACGTTATCAATAATAGGCTAAAATTGAGTTGTTAGCATCTCGCGATAGCGTGCTGCATTGATCGTTACTACATTCCCAGCCTAATCTTCGAAATAAAACGGCCTAATCACGAATCCAGACCACACAGCGCACCATATAGTGACACGGTCGAACACGCCTGAGCCTGTCGACTCAAACAAATTTAACGACCAAATTCTTAATAGCGGTCTCAGAAGGACGATCATGTTGTCCGAAAATATCACGAAGTTTACGAAATGGAACTTTAACAGAACACCATTTCCAACTGGATTTTAATTATTTTAACAATTGCCAAATAAATGTCTAAGCAAACAAACTTCTTGTTGAAGAACCCAATAAAAACCAGGAGTCGGAATTAACTAAAGTTTTGCATATTTCCTTTTCGACAATAAATCTCTGGCGGGTGTTGTTTTATCCTGGACTGTGTAATTTTATAAACTTTACGTTTACCCAGTAAATATGTACATAATTTTATAGACATCCGATAACAAATACTCGTACCCCTCCGGGGGTACATTTATAAGTATTTATGGATCTCTGACTGATTGTTAAGGTTGGTCCTTTGGAAGTATCGTGGTGGCTTTGTCTTTCGAGGCCCTCATTTGAGTTTTTGGGTCGGATCATTCACAATGAACACAATGAATGGTCCTGGTCCAGTGAGCATGAATGCCGTCGTGTTCTTAATTATATTAAGTTTCATGCGTTCTGGACCAGGAGTTGAATAGTCTCCAACTTTTCAGCAAGGAGTAAAGGCTGCGGCCTGCTCCGGGCTTTTGAAGTTGCAACTAAGAGTGACCGGAGGATATACGTATCCGAAGGCCTTCTAGGACGAGGATTGTGCTATATTTCATCCACGGTGGTAATGATCCACCATCTGATATTGGCCCATACGGCTAGGTGCAGATGTAAATCTTATCACGTAACCAATAATCGGAAAAATCTTTTGCCAACATCTAATATTTCCTATTAGCCGCTTAACTTGTCCATTTTATAAAAAATTTATTCATTAACTTTATTTGACATTAAAATTGATTTTGCATTTAGTTGTGACATGTATGAGAACCTATTTTTGTGTTGGGAAATCGTTGTTTTGTTTTGTATATTTTTTTTAATGTTGTTGTTGTATTTTCCATTTGATTGCTCCATTTATCTATAGTTATAGTCATTTCAGGCGACCAACATATGGCAGTTTTTACAATATAAACTATTATTTGGCTGTTGCTTGGGTAATTTATAAACATTTTCGTATATTAATGTACAGACATACGCGTACACACAACATACAATATTTTTACAAAATTGTTTTTTTTTTGTTTTTATTTTAAATGAATTTTAATCGAATATCACAAAAAAAAAAACAAAACAACAACTACAAATGCCTTTATTCAATTAATGCAAATTTTCTAATCATTTTTGCATATTTAGAGAGTCATTCATTTGTTTGTATTCGTTTGCAGACACGTACTGTATAGCCGCCACACTTGCAATTGTGTGCACATATACATGTACACGCAGTGTACATAAGAGTACCATGTTAAATCATTAATTTAATTCATTTGGTTTTATACCATAATTTGGTATTTAGACGTTTTCATTTATTCAATACTTTTTTCCCAGTGTTTTATTTGAAGGGATTGGTACGAGCAATTGTAAATTTTATGCGTATAATTTGTACTTATAGAGATAAAAATGTATTTAATTTTGTAAATGAATATAGTGTTCATTTGCCAGCAGAACGCTATAACTCAAAATTTATAAATTTTGAAACAGTATTGTGCTACCTTTTTGTGTGCTACCTTTTCTTTTTAGTTGTGATGACTTTGGTCTTACAAATTATCGTGAATAGAACGAAACGACAATTCAACAATGCAACAAATTTTTTTAGGTTAATTTCAGCGATCCCGTTTATCAATTTATCATAAACTTGTGTTCAGCGTTGAAATTCATTTTTGTCTTAACGGATTTTTTAGTAAATAATTTTGTAGCCCCTGGAGTGAAAACAGATTCCGTTGCATAAAACAAATGTATCAGTTCGTTTCTATGCTGGTGGCATCAGAGTGTGATTTGTTTTACATCCGCGCCTGGCTATGTAGCCTTAATCAGATTGTGGAAAAACCACTATACATAATTTGGAACGTCATGATCGTCCTAGATAGCCCAAGGCATAATTCTAAGCAACAGAACCATCTAGTTGCAACTTTAATGATTCCAGGACAGGGCTGCAAACCACCACACCTTGCTAAAGAGTTGGAGACTTTCCTACTCCTGTCCAGAACACATGTCTAGCATAATCACTGGACTTGATCGTGTCATCAATGCGTCTAATTTTTTTTAAATCAAACGCTACCACACCATGATTAGTGGATGTTTGTTTTTTTTAAAGAGAAGTAGCACTTCAGCCAAGAATGCCTATTTAGTCAAGTACCATGCTACTTTCTTTAGGAAAGGGATAGAGAAGAGATGAAACAGGTGGTGAAAGTAGAAGGATAGTCGGAAATTAACTGCCGTATAAGACAGCACAGTGACCATTGACTATGCGTTCATCGCTGAACAGCCCCACCGACAGTCAATTTTTATTTTTGTAGTGAAAAAAACCAAGGTCTTCGCTGGAAATCGAATCCACAACCCCCATACTGACAAGCTAGTACACTACCTACTAGCCTACAGGGAGGTGTTTGTTTGTTTGTTTGTTTGTGGATGGCATTGATTCGGCCGAGACATACGACGATCACAACTATCAACTTATTGTCTATAAAATATGGCGAAAACGAAATACGGCAACTGCCGTATTTGCAGTACACTTTAGTTACTGGTATATATTTACAAACAAATAATAATTGGCGCTCTAAAGGCATCATTATTCGTGATATACGGTCGGCGATTCCCATGCTTTTAAGCTAGACGCGCGGAATACGATTCGTAGGGAATAGTGTGGTGGCCACATGTCCAGAATGATTATCAGTTCCCCGGGGGCACATTGATTTGTTTTGACGGAATCTCACCGTCATTATTTGTGCCACCGGGGGTAAAAGGGAGTCCAGTCCCCTAAAAGCTAGCAGGGAGCCAACTGCATAACTCCACGTTATTTTTACGGGAATCAGTAAGCCTCACAGTTCAGCTTTTTGGCTTTTTAGCCTTTTAGCTTTTCCTTGACTAATTATTGAGGTTGGCCCTTTGGGAGCACCGTGGTGGTTGTGGTTTTGCAGGATCATTCATTTTTGACGTTAACATAGAGTGCATGATTTAGGTCCAGTGAGCATACTTGCCATGTGTTCTGGACAAGGAGTTAGATACTCTCCAACTCTTCAGCAAGGAGTGAGGGTGGTGGCCTGCTCCAAGGTCTCGAAATTGCGACTAGGAGTGACTAGAGCATAGAGATATCCTACGGCTTCCTAGGGCGAGGGTGAAGCTACATATCACCCACAGTGGTTTGATCCACCGTCGGGTTATCGCTTACACAGCGATATTTCGAGTAAAAAATTTAATATGTTTTTATTCAATTATTACTTCAATTTATAACATCAATTTATTATTTAAGTGTATTAATTTCAAGATTTTATCGGGCTAAAAGCACACCCTTGAGAAAGTGTTATTTAGAAATTGTTTAACTGATTTAATGATATAGCTTTTGGGTTATCTATTTAAAAGTTATCAACTAATAGGTAAACTAAATTAAAAGTGAAAGAAAACTTATTTTAATTAAAACTATGTATTTCAAGTTATAACTCTTTTGCAACAAATGAGAATTATATTGTTTTATTTTATTTCGACAACCTAGTCAACGTTTGCTTGGTAGTTAAAAATATACCAAAAATAATGTTGGTTTATTTTGATTTATAGGCGATCCAAGAAGTAGAAGACATATCAAGAAAGTAGACAATCTTTAAGGAATTTAGCACAAAATTCACTTTGATGAAATAATTTAATAGCAAAATAATCAAGTTGAAAACATTCCAGTAGCCCTTCGAAGGGTATGATTTTTAAGTGATAGAACTGGTTTGCTGTCGGCTCCTTTAGGGTCAAATAACTGACTGTATAGTATTTTTAATTACAGAAGTTTTTGCAATTTTAATAGCCCTACGACTAATTTCAGCCATAAGATTAGCAAGAAAGCCTTTCTTGCGGTAGTTAAAGCTATTTGAAAAAAACGAAAAAAACTTTATTGTGTGATAGCAGTGTTAGTTTATGTTTCATTTTTAAGAAATCAAGCAAAAACAAATTAAAGCCTAAACTTATTTATGGTAATTATTTCAAAACCGAGTTTCTTAGAGTTTTTATAATGACAACTTATAAAGCTTATCATTAGATTTTATCGAAACCTTTTATTAAAATAAATGCTTTAGTTTTCTAATTCTCATTCAGTTTATGCAGTTTTACTTATGTAATGAGACTGGGCTAAAGACATTGACACTAAAATAGTTAATATCAGCATCTGTCGGCGGTATTACCACTAGGTGAAGAAAAAAGCATCCATCCATGCCCTAAGATGCATACACACTAGGTGCATGCACACTAGGTGCATACACGCCTTAGTCGCAATTTTCGAGTGTACGGTAGCAGGGCGTACCCCCACTTGTTGCTGAAGAGTTGGAGACTGTTTAACTCCTAGTTATGTTGCATGGGCAATTAAGAACATTGGATTTGGACTTTTTTGATTAACATCTCTGCGGAACTTTCTTGAATGACCGATCAAACCACAGCCACCACGTTGCTCCGGGAGGCACCTCATCAATAACAAGAATAGGGCCGAAACCTTGCGGGCAACTGATTCCCGTGGTACCAGTGTGTGTAATAAGTTATTGATCTTTATTCGAGAGTCTGTTCCAGTTTCGAGCTCTTGCTAGCCCAGGCGACTGGTGCCGCTTTTTACCTCAGTAGGCAAATTTAAAGATGGGGAAGAGATCCATCAAGACTGTGTACCTTCGGAGGGACTAATAGACTTGATGTATGCAGAAAGATAGATACTTTTCAATATCCTTTTGTATCTCAATGATGAAATTTGAATTTCCTCCTCATTATCATTACATCCGCTGCTATTCAACAGAAATTTTTACTTTTGAAATCCTTCGTCATCCTTCGATAAGCTTAGATATGTTATAATTTTGCTAATTCCATTATTTCGTGCTAACATTTTAGCAAAAAATTTAAACTGTTCAACTCTTTCTGTTTGACTTTGTGCTCATCAGCTATGCGACTCTATTTCTTTGGTTGAACTTCTCATGTAAGTATCCACGAAATATTTCTCTGGTGGTAACATGCGTGATAAGATTTACGTCGGTATTTAACTGTGTAAGCTATAACTCAACGGTGGATCAAACCACTTGGGTGATATCTAGCGTGCACTTACGCCCTAGGAAGCCGAACCATAATTCTATACAACAGGTAATTCTTAGTTGCAATTTCGGAAGCCTCGGAGCAGGATCGCCACCCCCACTCCTTGCTGAAGACTTGTAGACTATCCAACTCCTGCTCTAGAACACAAGACAAGCATGCTTACTGGATCCGAATCATTCATCCTTTGTTCTAAGTAGAAGTGAGACGATCCTGGCCCCTTACTTAAAATCCTCCCGAAGGGCCAACTTTTTTTTTTTAAAGAGAAGTAGCACTTCAGGCAACAATGCCTATTAAGTCATTTAAAGACTTTTAGCAAAGGGATAGAGAAGAAATGAAATAGGTGATAGAAGGAGTAGGATAGGTGGAAATTAGCCGTATAAGACCGCACGGCGGCCAGTGACTATGCCTTTATCACTGAGCAGCCCCACCGACATTCAATTTTTATATTTGTAGTGATAAAAACCAAGGTCTTCGTTGGGAATCTAACCCACAGACTGATAAGTTAGTACACTAGTTACTAGCCTACACAGGCACCTTAATAATCAGCCAGAAAATAGTTAAAAAGCTGAACTCTGGGGCTTACTGATTCCCGTGGAAATAACGTTGGCTCCCTGCTAGCCTTTAGAGGGCTTGGCTGCCTTTTAATCCCGGTGACACATGTAATGACGGTGAGATTCCTTTAAGAATATAGATGTGCCCCCGGGGGGGGGAGTGGGGGAGGAAAGTAGTGACATTGGTGTGTGTAATATTTCTAGTCATTTGGACATCTAATTGATAGTTTTATCGTTGTAACCCACTATGCTAGTTATTTCAATCCACGCCGCACAGTGGCTCAGAACCGTATTTCATTGGCCAAAGCTCTGTAACTTTTTAATTAACAAAAATTTTTTAGAAATTCTTTTTTTTAGTCAATAGATAACATCTTAAGCTTTCATCGAGTTTAGGTTTTCTTAAGGTCGCTACAGGGCACTGCACTGCAAATTATTCTTAACAATGCTTACATATTTTCTAGTTTTTGGTCAACTTTAAAATAAAACAGTGTAACTAAATTTCTCTTTAATTATATATTTATTTATAGTCATAAATAAATATTTAATATTAATATTTGTATACTTTCTTTCATTCAAATATTAAATGCAAATCATAATTATTAATCATTTTTCTGGAATATTTCCTGTAAATATTCAATATTCTGCTCTAGTGTCCTGTAGCAATGCCTTAGCTTCGGCATGTAGGTCTGAATGATTCACTTTCCATTGACTTCAAATGCTAGAGATGAAGGGATCTGACGTTGTCAATAACATATGAAATAAATCTTCATTCGTAGAACTTGGTGATATTTTTATGGTATTATGTTCTCTGTAAAATCTATAATCCTTATTTCTTTTTTCCTGGCTTCCTCTGATAAATCTCCAATTGGTAATAAATGGAGCTTAATGACATATTCTTCATGGTAAAGAACTTTGTGCAATGTTGCTGGCATATTTCTGTAATTGTGTTTGAATGTATATATAGCAACGGTTTCCTTGGCATAGTCACCAAATTTTCTAGCATTAATTTGTTCATTGCACGCAAGTACTTCAGTAATTGTTTTAAATATTGAAATAACATCTATATCAACACCTGTTATACCAGATGTGGTTTAGGGATCCAAAAAGAATCTTCTTGCGGTATTGTCATCGTTTGTATTGCCTAATCCTTGCTTTGGTTGATCTATAAATAACCCGTATTTGAGATATGCACCTTGAACTTGTTTCTTTTGCAATTTTCTTTTCTCTTTGTTGGTGTCATTATTACTTACTGATTCTGAAGATCCAAAGTCCAAATCATAGCTAATATTGAGTACGTGTTCCATAAACCTTATCGCCGTATGTAGCGGCATCGTACTATCTACTGACTTTGTCGGTTCTTGGTTTAACCGGCTTTACATGTAATACAGCTGGATAAAGCTTTTGTATCAGTGAAAACATGGGCAGTTTTTCCGTCTATCATAAAATGTATTAATTGGTAATTCAATTTAATAATCTGTTCATCTATCTCTAACTCTAATGGCTTTAGTGTTGAAATTTGAGCTCTAATGTCACTTACTTCATTCTTAATGGTATCACGAGTTTCTTTTTTATTTTAAAATTTTATTGGTCTGCAGTATTTCGTAGACGATGGAGTATAGTTTTTCCAAATATAATTTGTTTGCATTGTGCTGGACGAAGGTTCCGAGTCGTCTAAGTTCTTTATTAATCGTAATGGCACAAATGACAGCATGAACATATCTGTGTCAGAAATATCTTCAAATAAAAATGGTTTATATTGTTTTTGGCCAGAAGATTCATCGCATCCCCATTTACAAAAAAGAATCAAATTGCAGTTTAGATTTTTTTCAACTCACTTCCTTTAAGTGAATGTAGCAACCTTTCGGCTGTATGATCAAGTAGAGCTTGCAGTTGTATATGTTCCGAAATTGGTGTGATTTTGATAGATTCCTTTGGAGGATAACGTTTCTTTTTAGCTGCAGTTATGTGGTGATATGATGGGTATTAATTGTACTTTATATATCTGTACTCTACTGAAATAAATTTTAAACATTTCTTCCTATAATTTTTAGCAGGTAATTGAAACATCTGTGTAAAAAAGCATGAAAAATTTCAGAAAGTTTTTCAACCATTTGAAGAAATATTTATACCACCAATAACTTTCCTCTCTTTCTCCCTACGTTTTGCTCTCTGCAATTTGTATTTATGTCAGTAAATAATTTCTAAAGTAATTTTGTTTGTAAAAATAAAAAAAATGTTCTACGGGCGGGTCCTAGCGGTTGCAAAAGTATATATAGGCTTAAACAAAAAACGTTTGCCTTTATTTGGGTGGTTTCGATTTTTTGTCGGTTTTTGTACTTCAAAAGTTATACACTGTTAAACTTTAAATTTTACGAATATATGGTGGTTTCAAATTTATTACATAACATCCTAACTACAAATTATACAGGGTGCCCAAAAATTATTTGTGAAAAACAACAGTCCACCCAACATAACAAAAAAAACCGCAGCCCATTATCAATAACACTTTTCAAGAAATCGTAATTAATATGAGATCAAATATTACAAATTTTTTCATTTCTAAATTAACTTAAATTCTCTGCTTTTAGCAGCATGCCACGCCTACTACTGTGAATATTTCGGCAAAATTTTTTTGCTACCTATGTTTTGATCTGTTTCCTTTCTGATAGCATAAAAATTTTAAGAATCCATGTCAAGAAAAAATATAGGTTTTGGCCTATTTGGAAAATTGATTCTGAGCCACTGTGCGCCGTTGGTATTCCTTGGAGGTTTTGCTATTAAAATAGGCTATGGCCATTTATTGTTAACTTCTTCGGTGAAGAACACGATTAGTAATAATTTTAAAGTGAAGCTTTCAATGTGTCTAGAGTGTTTATAAAACAGCAAAATTTCTGCTGGCCTCTATTATCTTTCATAGATAAGAGTGCTATTTTAAAAAGTTAATTTCCCTTACCTGATTTATTAGCCAGCACTTTCAAAGAGGCATAACGAGGTGACCATTTCGATCTTCACATGTAAGTTTAATCCCATTTAAACGAAGTGAAGGAAGTGAAGTGAAGGAAGTTAAAAAGAGAAGTTGTTATTATTATTAGTGATGTCATTTCTTTCTTACTGAAAGATTTTAAAATTCATGGAAACAGAACGTATGTGTGACAGAAGCATTTTATAGCCTCACAGAGAATTTTTTTATTTAATTTCACAGAATGTTTGTTGGATAATTCTAAAATTTATTTAAACTCTTTATTCATTTAGGATTCTTAATTTATTTTTATACTTTATTTAAAAAACGAATAATTTGTTAGTCAAAATGCAATTTTCAATTTTCACATTCTATAAACCAGATGTGTGTAATTATTTATGGACATTTACATATTTATTTTCGAGATGAATAGAATAATTGTTAGCAAAAATATATTTTGCATAGAAAACAATTGAACTTAGACAATAGCAAGTTAAACAATTTTTTAAGTATGTCCCTGTGCTTTTGTTGAAAGTCAATGAACAATAATAATGACACTTAATCTTACTAAAATTATAAAAAATTTTAATTCCAAAAAAATGTTTATTTATTTATTTTTTAGTGTTTTAAAAACTGAACAAATGTTTGCATAATAAATTTAAATGTGACAATAAGAAAATTCATATAAAATCATTTGCAGACACACAATTTAACAATTAAGAAAAATTATAAATGTTTTGTTAAGCAACATTCACAATCTAAAGATCAGTGAGATAATTGTTATGGTTTATTTACAATAGTATATAATTTCCGTACTAAAACATCATTAGAAAGCGTAATAATATTTACAAGCCTTTACTGCATGTATATTATCTAGAATCAAACCTTACCAAACTTCCATACCACTATAAAATGTAATGCTAATTTGACTGTGATCAGAGTTACAGAGTATGATTAGTTACTCGTAGGCAGCTTCTTAATGTGGCTTTTAAAGAAATAAAAAAAATTTATAGGAAGTAAAATAAACTGGAGGAGTTATGCCTGGTTGTAAACGAACTATGAACAGACATCGTTTCTCAAAATAACATTTTGCTTGAGATGGATAGGCTTAAAGCGAAACACCGTCTTTGGATTTCTTTCTTTACCTTACTTTTCTTTTTAAGGGTAGTAACAATTAAATGTTTTTAATTGCAAACTCCTCATACTCAATCTTTGAAACTTTTGATTCGCCAAATCTAAAAGATAAATCTTTGGAAACTTTCCTGTAATTAATTATTGTTTTTCTTATTATTTTTTGCTTACAGAAATTCACAACATTCTCAACCGTCACATTAAGTCTTTTTGTGGGACTAGTCATATTAAGTAAGTAGAAATTTTTCAAAGATAATAAGAGCTTTTCAACAAGAAGTTTGTTTTTCAGTTGTGACAACACCAACAACATGATAGTTTTGTCATTTAATTTTTTGACATATTCTGCAATTGTTACAATGAATTCAATTTCGCACAAAAATTGTATTAAAATAATTAAAATTTACTATGAAAATGGTAGTTCTGTTAAAGTTATATTTCGTAAAATTCGTAGTATTTTCGGACAACATAATCGCCCTTCTGAGAACGCTATTATGAATTTGGTCGTTAAGTTTGAGTCTACAGTCTCGATACAAAATATGCGAACACCATTGTGCGTTTGATCGGGTCGTTCAGCTGAATGCATCGCAGCCGTAAGCCGACGTTCTCAACAAGTGGATGTTTTCAACGCCACATGGCGTATGTTGCGTAAGGATTTGACTTTAAAGCCTTACAAGGTTCAACTGGTTTAGAATTTGAAGTCGATCGATCATTCACATCGCCTTAGATTCGCTCAATTCATTCAGGAACAACCGACTGGTAGGACGTAGGCCATTTTCACTTGTTAGGCTTCGGGCTTATGAAAATCCTAGTGCGATTATTGAGAAGCCTTTGCATGCTCAACGTGTCACTGTATGGTGCGTTATATGGTCTGTAGACGTTATGGGCCGTTTTTTTTTTGAGGATGAGGCTGCAAATGCGGTAACTTCTCACGCTATTTCTATGCTAACAACTCAGTTTTAGTCTATTACTGATGACGTGGATGTTACTGACATGTGGTGAAGCGATCAATTTATTGCATACCAAAAAATTAGCAGTTAAGGGGCCAGCTACATCGTGTGATTTAACAAAACTGGATCACTTTTTGTCTACCTATGTTAAGGATAGAGTCTATACGGAGCCAATGGAGTTGATTTCAGCCATAAAACTTAAAATCCGTAATTTGATTTACGAAATAGGACCACCATTTTGCCAAAAAGTGATTAATAACTTTGATAAAAGAATCGACAGCTGTCAGCGTGGTTAGGGTGGACATTTGCAAGATAACTATTTTCATTCATAATTGCCGCACCTCTCTCCTCGTGATACAATAAAAATTTGAAACATCGTAATTTAAACTTTATGTTTTAGGTTGTTTAAGAAAACAAACTTCTTGTTGAAACATCCTTTTCTATAAAATTAATAAAAATTGTTTTGGCATGCAAAAACTGTTAAGCTATAAATTATATAATTTTATATATATTAAGGTATATTATGATTAGCATTAAACTTAAACCATATAAAACCCATTTTTGCAATCAAAAATAATTAAAAAATATCCTGCTTAATAGGGAGGAAGGACAGTACAACTTTGTTATACCTTTTTGATTATAATTCTTTAATATGGAATATGTTTGTTGCTATAGTCTTATTTCTAGTTCGTCGCTTTAATTTCTGGTTAAAAAAAATTCGGGGAAATTATTTGGCAATAATCAAACACCGGGAAGCGAAAGTATGCAGCAAAACACGTGATTATGTAAGCAGATATGGACTATAGATCAAAATTTTAAGGTCAAACTCTTTTTAATTAACAAGCTTCAAAATTTAAGAAAACCGTAACCAGGATAAACAAGTTTTGCAAAACTTGGAACTAAATTTTTAGACAGTACAGACAGTACTGTTTATGGTACTGAAACTGAAAGTCACAGAAAAGACCGCTGCCCAATATTCTTATACGAACTGTTTGATTAAAAAATGAACTCTCCCTGTAATGGAATTCCAAGAAACCACAAAGGAATGGGATCTTGATGGGCAAACGTGCTGAGCACAAGAAATTACAGTTTTTAGTGCACTTTCCGTTGTAATAACAACAAAACGGATCAATATCTTTTAGTCCTCGCGTTTGTGTTATAAATTAATTATATTCAGACTGTGCGCATTTTATTCTCAAATAATTTTTGAGCGACTGTCGTTTTTTGAGTCCTAAGTGTATAATCTCTAAAGTTTCTATTTTTTTTTATTTTCACTAATAACACACAATTGGCTTTTTGAATTATATATTTGTAACAGCTTAAACTCTATTTTGTTGTGCCCCCTTCTCAGCTATTTATTATGAATTTTTATATTTAATTTTCAATATACTTTTTATTTTATACTCTTTTATTTAAACATTTTTCTTTGGCTATAATTTATTTCATGTAGTCACAAGACTTGGCTCAGCATGGCATGTTGCACATACAACAATTATAGCACCATACAAAGCATTCTCGCGTGAGAAATTACCAGCTCGCATAGGAACCCATATTGGCTTAATGCATGTCAATGTTACATTGACGGGTAAGTTTTCAAATTTTTTATTATGAAACCTTTTTATTTTTTTGTTTTTTTTTTTTTTTGTTAATGATTGGCTTTATTGAAGTCGGTATTAAATTTTGTAAAAAAAGACATAACTTTTTGGATGTATTCAAAAAAGGTTGAAGTTTGCTTTCTTTCTTTGTAGGAATTTATTTCAAAATGATTCTTTAATTTTTTAATGATTTTCAAACATGATAAGAAAAAAATGTGAATAAAATAAATTGGCATCTTGCTAAAGAAATTAATTTGTAATGAAGATTAATTTTAAATTTATATTTTAGTTCAACGACGAATCAGTCAGCAATAAAAGTTAGTAATAAAAGTTATTTGTTATTTAAATGTTAGTTAAGAAATAAGGGAAACAATAAGGAAACAAAAGCATAGCAATTATCTGTAGTTTTTAAATGACTCCTGCAATCCTATAGTAAGAGGAATTTAACTTTAAACTTGCAACTGCTTTAAGGACCGACATCAGAATGCCTTAAAGTAGTACAACTCGGGCGTATAAAGAAATAAATTAAATATAAATCAAATTCCCCGTCCGTAGTCTTTCGAAATAAAGAAAGACTATGGACGAAAAACTAATTTTAAGTCTGATATTTTTCCATTATTTTTTTTATTTCGCGCAACTGGAATTTTTTCCTTAGTTGGTTTTATCTTATATACAGAAAAATCCCAATTTTGGAAGTTTGAAAAACTTTTCTGGGTATTATGGGATTTGCAGTAGTTAATGGTTGTAGTTTTTATACTGTATACACTGTTATAAAACTGATAAATTTTGGGCAATATCAGAATATCACCGGAGACTGATCAACTTGAAACTACGACACCATAATGGAATTATTTTTATATAACTAGAATAATATTTATATGGACGACAAGTTGCTTGAACAGGACAGTGTCCGATTACTAACAGCGAGTTAGATAAATAGTTACTTTTGCTACTCCTGCATCTTATTTGGTAAAAAATAAACCTCTCCACCTATATCTCGAAAGTATCATTGTTCATCTCCTTTATCATGCTCTAGATAACTTTTTCTGTAATTTAATCGTTAATTCTGTCTGCGTAGGTGCCATCATATTAAATGATGAATCGGTTCTGCACAAGATTAAGTCAAGGTTGAATTACGATTTCATTTCACGTTAATCCCTGGAGTAGAATGTTTCCTGGTTGAATTTCTGTTCTGAGTGTTTGCTAACCTGCACTGCATGACCAAACTGACTCCTATACTCCTATCGTGGATGGGAACAGTTTAAATTATCAGCCTTAGGATCCACAAATGCTTTGAAAATAGTAACTTTTGTTTTTTTTTAGAGAGAAGTAGTACTTCAGGCAATAATGCCTATTTAGTCAAGTACCGTGCTACATTCTTTTGCCACCGACAGTCAATATTTATTTTTTTAGTTGAAAAAAACCAAGGTCTTCGTTGGGAATCGAACCCACAACCCCCATACTGACAAGCTAGTACACTACCTACTAGCCAACAGGGGCACCTAATTATTTGGCAAATGCGATTAGAAAAATAAAACTCTCCATCTATATCTCGAAATTGTCATTGTCCATCTCCTTTATTATGCTCCAGATAACTTTTTCTATGATTTAAACGTTAATTCTGTCTACTCCTTATGCATATTACAAAAATAAATGTCCACCTGAGCAAAGTTTCATTGTGTAGTTGCCATCATATTAAATGATGAATCGGTTCTGTATAACACTAAGCCAAGTTCAATGTAGAGTAGAATGTTCTTTTGTTGTCTTTCTGTTCTGTGTGTCTGCCATCCTGCACTGCAAATTTATGACCACACTCACGCTGTCTTGGATGGGACTAGCTTAAACTATCAGCCTTACGAGCGATAAATGCTTTCACCAAATCGAGATAGTGTAATCGCTCATTAATTTATCGGGTCAGCTGGGATCCTTTTAGATAGTTTTTTAATCGATAGGGCGTTTTTAACCTCGTATTTGAGCTAATATTTCTGTTTTCGAAGAGACTTTGTAACAACACGTTTTTGCGATATGCTGGGATAGAGCTCGCGATGTCCAGAGTTCGTTGCATAATTTTTTTTTGTTTCCAATAACACGGGTGACACTTTTGTTTTTCTTTTTTACAAATAATTTTTATTAAAGTTCACTCTTAAATTTAGCTTAAAATTATACTCACCGTTTCGCGGCCTTCAAAAGTTCTCGCAGGTCGACACCTTTTCTCCGCTGGCTAGCCTACTGCTTCTTACACCGGATAGAATAAGATTATGTTCCAGTCTGAGCAGAACAGTTTGCCTGTCCCCCAATTTTCGACTAGTTGCGGTTGTCACGAATAATTTTCTGAGATAACCTTTCCACGTCTAAATTGGTGTTAGTCTTTTTCACGATCTTGTCCGTCCTGTTCAGCTAGGGCGAATTAAATTCTGGCCGATGAAGCAGCGACAGAACTTGCTTTGCCTTAAACCTTAGCTATATTCAATTAATTCGAAGCCGAATAAAATTCTGACTTTGATTAACTAAGCTGAACCTATTCGCACGACTATTTTAATTAAGTTGAATTAAATTCTAACTTACTTAAAAGAAGTCTTGCTCGGTTGCTTGCCCGTGGCTCAAGGCCCGGGAACATAGAATCCATCATGCGTTATACTTTGACGTATTCAACTGAAGTCACAGTTGGCAGAATGAGTACTTTGTTGACGGATAAGAAATCAACTGTTTTTTTGTTTTTCTTATTTTATATTTTTTGCAGCAAAGTTTTATTAAAGTGCACATTTGAAATGGAGTTAGACGACACCTTAGACATTCTATTAATGATAATTTGTACTATTTATTCCATTATTTATTATTATTATTTATAATTTATTTTAAAAATATTTTACTACGATAAAGCGAAAAAAAAAAATAAAAACGAGAAGAAGAAGAAGCAAATGCAAAATGTCAAAGTACTCAACGTACGTCAAAAGTTAAAAGTTGGCCAACTTTCGTACTTTGCGTTGACGGAGACGTATTGATTGTGACAACGCTGATAAGAAAACGTGTATTTCAACTTACTTGTCAGTTGAAAAATACAACGTATGACGGATTCTATGTGCCCTAGCCTTAACTCCTCTAAAATACTCAAGTATACTGCTTTTATAGGTATCTGCTAGGCACACATACACACTCATACCGCTAAATGACAGCTGCTTATGACAGTTTAGGTTGTGTTTAATGTTGTCTTACAAATGTATTATCTACATGTCAATAGGTGACGCTTCTTAACGGCTATTCTTTGTCTTAAAAATAATATTTTAATTTAAAGTATTTCATTAAACAAATAATAAATGTAATTATAAAATATGAAAAGTGTATAATGAAATTCATTTAATAATAATTTTTTCTTTTTAAAAAATTATGAAATTCATTAAACAATTAAAATTGAGAAATGTGAAGAATGTATACAGTTCAATTAATTATCCTATGTGGTCCAAAAACAGGCCTACCGACTTTTGGTCGTCACAACTTTAATGTTCAGATTCACACATACTCGGTTATTATTTTAGCATCCTCCTGAATTACCTCAAGCTCAAGCAAAAATCTGTCCACTTCTTGCAAGCTGCTATTTTTACTATCCTTTAGTATAATATTTATGACTTAAATAGTACATTATTCTATATTATAGTATATATATAATAATAGTATATTATTCTATATTTACACTGAACTTGGACAAGTATCCTTAGAGAAAATATATATTTCGATCACAGATCAAGCTGAATAGGGTTTCACCATTAATTAAAGCATATTAGCACAACAGTATATTTTATTTAACGACCTCCTAGGAGGCCATCAGCATTAGAAGGGATTAGTATTCTCTAAATATTGCTTAATTACTAGGAAATATAGAAAAGTAACTCTTGCCAACCGCTTCATTATTATTAAATTTACATTTTTAAACACTTGTTATGATATTTGAGCTAAACAATATAATTTTCGTTTAATTGTTTACCCATTTGATATACTAATATTTATATATCCTGTTGTATTACCTGCATCAAATCTGTATAATAATATTTATAACATTTTGCTTGCAATAGAAATATTCAAAGTTATTAACGAAACAAAAATGAAATGACAAACATGACATTATTGAAACCATTAAGTCATTAAAAAAAAAGGTGAAATACAAACTGGCAGACAACATGATCACTTTATATGAAATCCGATTTATATAATCTTTCCAGCATTAATACAAACAACACACTAAGAGTTTTTGTTATGTTATGTTATGTTTTAATACTTAATTTGCATGTATATGTTAAGTATATAAATGTATATATAGTTTCAACACTGCTCTCAAAACAAAATATATTTTAATACACTTGTTGGCTTGTAGGTCATAGCACTCCCATTGTCATCTCCAAACGACTCAAACGTTTTTAAATAATTAAAACAGCTTAACAGTAGTTGTCATTTCTATTCCATAGCTTATGAAATTGTTTGGATACTAAAACATGCCATATAACAGCAGCCAAAGAAAATTTTATTTATGTGGAATTTATTGGCTTGCAACATAGCTAGAGTTTAAGACATACCTTTGTTTTTGAATAGAACAATGCATATTTAGTTATCTTGTAATCATACTACATTGTTTAGTAAAGGCGTGGAGAAAGTAGAAGGACACGGAAAAAATTTCACTTTGAATTTCTAAAATACAACATTTTCAAAAAATTAAATAAAAGACTAACCCAAAGAACTGATACAGTACGCGACTTACTGGCGTAAGAAACCTTAAATCCGATTTAAACGATGATCTGAAAATCTCCATAATGATGATCAAGCACAAGAGAGAAAAGTTTGCTCCCTCTTGAGAAGTAAATGCGCAGCCACCAAACATATTAATAGCTCTATTACTGCTAGAATAACATAACAATATATCGATTCATTTATATTTTAAAAACACACAACTTAAATCCATTCTAAAGGAGACTCCTTCTTAGATTATTAAATCCCATTACAAAATCGCTTAATACATTTTTTTTCAATAGTAATTTGTGTCAATCTTTCTACAGTCTCCTCAAAAATTCTAATTTTCTAGTAGTGCTATGAGCTTTGGTGAGGGCAATACAAGTTTAGACAAATTTGGATTTGTTGATAATGTCTTTCTTCGAAAATTTTTGCGTACTAAATACCAAGTACTAGACCCTTTAGCCCGATCTAATAGAAATGTCACATAAGACATACATCAATTATATGGATTGTTGATGGCGCCTCAAAAATCCGAAATATTTTGTTATAAGTATTTTTTGTACTTATTGCCTTTCTGAATAAAAACAATAAAAACTTTGGGATTTATTAAGGCATTTCCTTGGCATAGTTATAATCTAAATAAGAAATGAATTAAAAGTGAGTATTACGCTGTAACGCTGATACATCATCATTATAAGTTCGCGTTAACAGAAAACGCTTTACCAAATTCAATTGTCTTTGTCCAACTGCTTTTCTATAAAAACAAATGAACATACTTAAGTCAAGCTAAAGTTCTCATTTTTATTGACATTTTTTCTGCTAAATAAAAGATTTTTGTAAGACAACAAGACTATTATACTTTGAGTAAAATAGTCTAGAGTCTACAGAGCATATATCATCGCTAATATTAAACAAATTTTTATCCGCCATTAAAATGACTGTTTAAATGATAATAAAAACTGTATTTCAAAGTCATATGCTATGATGATCAAGATAACAAATATAAGCAAACAATAATTTCGTTTCTATTATAAGAGGATCTGCAATTAGGGAAAAATATTAAATAAATTAAATTAAAGTGATAATTATTGTTACGAATATGATTTGTTAAGTTAAAAAAATTAATTATCATTAAAAAAATTAAAGAAAGCGAGCCACTGTGCATTTTTAAGAAATCTTATACACGCAAGACAACAACTACATGCTTATAAGAAATTCTACGAAATAAGATAAACAACAGAAAACAAATACAACTAACACAGAACAAAAACAAAACATACAGTCAAACAGGTGCCTAAACTGAATGATAACAACAACAACAATATGGGATGATGTGCCTTTGTAGGCTAGTAGGTAGTGTACTATCTTGTCAGTGGGGGGGTTGTGGGTTCGATTTACAACGACTTGGTTTTTTTCACTACAAAAATAAAAATTGACTGTCGGTGGGGCTGCTCAGCGATGAAAGCATAGTCACTGCTCGCTGTGCTGTCTTTTATACGACGGTCAGTTTCCGACTATCCTTCTACTCTCACCACCTGTTTCATCTCTTCTCTTCTATCTCTTTCCTAAAGAATATAGCACGGTACTTGACTAAATAGGCATTGTTACCTGAAGTGCTACTTCTCTTTAAAAAAAAAATGATGTTAAAAAGAATATTCTTGTATTTATTTTCTCGGACCGGCACTTAGGAGATGACCTATATACATGCAATGCGTTGTGACAGAACTAGGATATAAGGATATGGTGGGGAGGAAAGAGGGAGTAGTGTTTGGGAACATTCAATTTGAACTTTCCTTTATTGAAAGTGGCAGGTTAGACCTCTGGAGGGAGTTTATTCCACATACTGACCGTGCTGCTGAACAGCGATTTTTCCCTGTAATGCTTAGTGCGATTTACTGGCCAATTAAATGAAGTTAAACGCGAAAAGGTGCGAGTAATGGGAACAATTTTTCTAATTTCGTTAGAGCACTTACCATTGTATTAACGATAAAACAGTGAACTAGATCCCACATTGCATCAGAGAATCTACAGAGTTGGATACCCGACTATCACCAATTAGCCTACGTGGTCGTGAAATTTCAAAATAGACGTTGGGGCACCATCCCAATCATGAGAGTTGTATTTCATTTTTTGGAAGGATATACGTGGTATAAATAGTACAAAGATCAGATGGAATAAAGTATTTTTTACACTGTTTTAGAAAACCAAACCGAGGCACTTGAAAGCTTCTTTAGAAATCTGAAAAATGTGTTTAGTCCATCGACTAAGTCACGCTAAATTTTCATGCCAAGAACATTAAGAGCTTTCGATTCCGTAATACCTATATCACCCATAGTAACAGATGCAGCACCATTTTCGAACTCACAAATCTTGGCGTAAGCATGCAACATTGTGTCATGGGCATTCAAATCGACTCTATTCAAACGACCTCATTCGGAGATTGTTGGGAGGTTGGCATGGAGCGTATCATTCATGTTCTGCTTTTTGGTGCTCATCTCCAACTGGTTCGGTCTGTTAATAAATGAATATGAATGACTAACGGTGCTGCCGTCTGCGAAGGAGTATATAGAGTTAACAGTTTGACAAAGAAGGTCATTTAGAAAAATAGGAAGTAGGGTAGGAGAGAAAATGGACACTTGCGGTACTCCTGAATTAATCCTGAACTCGTCTAATGAAATTCCATCTATAACAATTCGTATGTATGCGTTGTATATGTGAAAACTACTTTCTGGGGAAATTAATTAATTCAATATAACTCATCAGTGAACAAAGGCAACGAAGTTACTATTGTGCTTTTTTTGTGTGTATTTAAAGTAAATAAATCGTTTAAATTAATTTAAAACTATAAAGTGCTGTGTTGTTATTTGGCTATAAAAGAATTTAATATAACAAAATATAACAAAACGATTATTAAAAGAAATAAACGTAACATTATTAAGCTATGGTGTTTGCGGTCGATAGCGTCTGCCTTTTGTGTTTCTGAAAAAAAAAACGTACACCAATGTTGCCACCAGCTTACAAACGGTAATGAATAATAGTTTTTTTTTGAACCTTTTATTAACTTGGAGTTGCGATCATTGCGAAATAAGCTTTACCTGTCTAATATAATTATAAAGAATGAAGTTTCGTGATTCGTGGTTCGCTATCAATATCAATTAGTCATTGAAAGCTTTTTTCGATCCTTCAAAAGCTGTCAATTGATAAACTGATGATTCCTAAAATTGATTATTGTTATCCCAAGAAGAACGAAAATTTAGTTCAATTAAAATGTTGTTTTTAGAGCAATTGAAATTTAAGTTGCAAAAGTTTTAACCACCACTGTGTTGGCAAGAGCTTAATTTTGTTTATATTGATTTTGATTATTTGCATTAATATTAAGCTTCCGCATTTAGCTAATTACACATTTCATTTATAATTATTTAATTCAATTTTTGCATTATTATTATGTTTTTTTTAATATTCATCATTATAACTTACTTACATACATATATTATGTGTTATTGTACGATTATTAATCATTTTTGGTATTATTTAAAGTCATATCAAGCATTATTTGTTTTGAAGTTTTTTGTTACTATTTTTGTTATAATAGTTTTCGTTTTTTGTTTTTGTTGCTTTTTGTGTTTTGCATATCGTTTTCATAAAATCTTCCAATCACTTCTATGGAAGTTGTAAAATACAGCAATGTTTTGGCATTATATAGACAGACAGCAAGCCGTTTGAAGTCTCTTTATTGTTTGGCATACGTCTTTATGACTTTTGTCTTTTATTATATTTTAATATATATTATACTCTTACTGTCTGACTGTCATTTGGTTTGAAGTTTACTTTTTCACAATTATTTGGCAAAAACAAAAGCATAAAAATGTGTTGTTAATGGTGTTCCGAAATTTACATAAGATTTGAATTGAATAATTTTTTTCGGGTTATTTTTTTATTGAGTTTTATGTTACAAAGGATCGTCGAAATTGTATATCATTTACATTATTTTGTATTCGTTTGGTCGAAATTTTTATTGATTGCTATACGACCCTTGCACAGAATAAATATGATTTAATAAACAATTTCGTAAATTTTAAAAAACGAACAAAAATGTTCGTAGCAATAAATATTGCAATGAAATATTTAATTATATATTCATAGAATCAATTAAAATAGTACTATAACTTAGAATACAGTTCAAACAAGTGTTTGCTTAAATAAAAATTATTAAAGAGTTTGTCTGTATGCTGGTTGTGTATAACATTACTATCTTAATACGAACAATTACATAATGATTAAAAAGATTTTGACATAAAACCGTGGTAACAAGTCAAACAGAAAATCAAGCTTCCTTTTTTTTGAAAGAGAAGTAGCACTTCAGGCAACAATGCCTATTTAATCAAGTTCCGTGCTACATGCTTTTAGAAAAGGCATAGAGAAGAGATGCGACAGGTGGTGAAAGTAGAGGGATAGTTACGGACATTAACTGTCGTATAATACAGCTCAGTTGCCAGTGACTCTATGTCTTCATCACTGAGCAGCCCCACCGACAGTCAATTTTTATTTGTAGTGAAAAAAAGCAAGGTCTTTGTTGGAAATCGAACCCACAACCCCCAGTCATGTAAGCCAGTACACTACCTACTAGCCTACCGGGGCATCTTTTCAAGTATAGGGATTCTTTCGATCGTAACTACCAGCCCATGATTTTTCTTAATGCTTGTGGTCGTTTATTTCATAATTTCGCTTATTTCCACCTCATTGGGCTCGTTAAAGATATTTTACCACAACCTTTTTTGTTTTTCTTAAGAAATTATGCATCTATGCTACAACACTATAACATTCTTGCTCGATATCATCAAACTCGTATTTACAATTTTCTATAGTAACAAGCTGTTATATTTAACTAAGAATAAGTTAAGGTTTGGACCACGGTTTTTATTTCCAGGTTGTGCTGGGACTTGAACTTATGCCTGGTTATCATGTGTCTAACAAACTAGCTAAAATGTACCGCGGCTGCTCGAGAAAGTTCAACTAAATCTTTGTTTATTCTAGTCACAGACACCACACTTTGTTAGTGGCGGTAGCAACTGCAGTTTACTGCAATAATTGAACTGTTGAAATCAATCATATCACTTAATGTAATGGTGTCTTCAAAAATGGCATTTTTGAAGGCCTTCTATGTGCATTTAAACTATAAGGGTTCCTTCGGTTATGAAAACTAGCGTATGATTTTTTTTTTTAATTTTCAGTGGTACTTCATTTCTACGTTTCGCTTATTTTCGCCTCTCAGGTTTTGGCAAAATATCTAGCGACTACCTTTGTTTTTAACAAACATGCTTTTTTTATGATATTATGCATCTATTTTCGCTCAAAAAATGCCCTTTTAACACTCAAATCCATCTAGATGATAATCCGCAATGACTGACTTGAATTGTCGTATTTACGGAACTACCACCATATATTGTTGTATTTACCTAAGAATGAGTTAATGTTTGGACCGCGGTTATTTAAAAAAACAAAAGCAAAAACAATACTAATGCCTTAAACATTTAACCAAAAAGTTTTCTTAAAATTACTGGCTGATTATCATGTTTTTAATAAATAAGTTGAAAACTTAACCACATCTTTGTTTGTTGTAGTTACATACTATACCTTGTTATTGGCGGTAGTTACTGCATACTGCAGTAATTGAGTTATTGAAATCAATCATATCGTAAAGAATAATGTAAAATGGTGTCTTTAAAAATGGCATATTTGACCATCTCCTATGTCCTTTATAACTATAGGGATTCTTTCGGTTATAACTACTAGTATAGTTTCGATGGTACTTTATTTCCGCATTTCGGTTATTTCCATTTATTTGGTTTCGCCAAAATATCTTGTGATGACCTTTCTTTATTAAACACACACTTTATAAGATATTATGCATCTCTACTAGAGCACTATGATATTCTCGCTCGATAATTTTTTGAGAAATATGCACCTTTAAACTCCCATCAAAACCTATGGCTGACGTGACATTCTTTCTTACAATTTTTTATGGAAATTAGTGGCTTAACCACTTAACCAATAAATTTTCTTTATATTACATTATTAGCGTGCTGGGACTTGAAATTATGTATGGTTGTCTTGTTTTTAACAATCAAACTGAAATATACCACAGCTGCTCAAGAAACCTCCATCAAGTTTTTTTTGTTTTAATTACACACCACACTTTGTTAGTGGCGATTGCTAAAATATTTTCAGCAGTGTAAAAAAAGCAGCAGTGTGCTAAAAAGCACACACATATGTAAATAGCAATAACAACATTAACATTTATCGCTTAATCTATTTTCGCCAGCAATGTGTCATAGTGCTCTATTTTAGCTGCTGTTTAAGCTTCTGCTTTCCAATTGTTCTCTAATATCCGTTATACTTTGATTAAAAATTTTTTTTTTGAATTTTTGAACCTCCTTAATATTGACTTCTATCTTCTTTACGATTCAACAATAACTTTCAACAAATTTAATACAATAGATTTTTGATGTGGATGAATTGCGGTATATGTGATTATAAAGCCAAGATTATAGATTAGTAAGCGATATCACCGCCTTATGTTGGTGGGGGTTTCTTGATTTTGGGTTTCATTTACTGTTTTTTTTTTGGTTTTTGTTGTATTTTTGGCAGCACACAATATTCTTAAAACATTAGTAAGCAATCTTTTTTTTTTGAACAGATTCATTACAAAATCTTGATTTTTTTTCTGTTATTTGATTTCTGCTGCTTGTTGTCTTTAAAATCATTGATTGTGACAATCAACTGTTGGTGTTTTACAAGGGCTGTAGAAGAAGTTGTAAATATCTCACCTTGTCTATTGTTTTGTGAAGTGCAGCAATGATTGAATAAATATGAGTAGATATTTTTGTTTTTTTTTACAATAAGATGGTAGGATTAAGAAATATTTAGGGGAATGTTATCTAAGAGAAGGATGTGCATAAAACAAATTTTAGCGAAAAGCAAGGTGTTAAAAGGGACCAAAAATTCCTTGAATTAATGCAAGAAATAAATAATTCTATTCTGTTGTCGCTACAAACTAAAGGGTTTTTCAACAAGAAGTTTGTTTTCCAAAACAACATAAAACAAAAAATTTAGATTAAGATGATTCATATTTATATTCGACAGTTATAAATGGAAAATGATATCTTGCAAATGTCCACCACGACCACGCTGATAGATACCGATTCTTCCATCAAAGTTTTCAATCAGTTTTAGGCAAATGGAGGTTCTATTTCGTTAATCACATCACGGATATTGAGTTTTTAAGCTGAAATCGATATAGCCCCACAAAAAATAAGCCAGTGGGTGTTTAATCACACCATATGGCTGATTACTTAACTGCTGATTGCTGTGAAACTATGCGATCGGGAAATTTGGCTTATAATAATTTAATGGTTTCATTGGCTGTATGATATGTAGCACCGTCCTGTTGAAACCACATGTCTCTGATTTCCACGTCGTCAATAGAGTTGTGGGCATCTCGTGATAGCGATAGCTTGATCCATCCACCGTTACCGCATTTCCAGTCTTATTTTCGAAAGAAACGGCTTAATCACGTCTCCATACCACATAGTGGGGCTAAAATAATAAAAGACGGAAATATTAATTTAGCCCCCCTTAAAATGTCAGGTGGTAGGACAAATTATCTGCATAAATAGATAGGACCCTAAAGAAAGAACGGCATAAGCCTAACACTATTTACACTAACAGATCTAATACTAACTCTCTAGTACTGCCTAAAATGCGGCTTGACAATAATGTCATCCCATCGAAAGCGCTCGTACCAAATAAACAGCCAGTAACGATGATTTTTACTGAAAGGATTGACAACAGTATACTTAGTCAATTTTTTTTTTTAAAGAGAAGTAGCACTTCAGGCAACAATGCCTGTTTAGTCAAGTGCCGTACTACATTCTATTAGGAAAGGGATAGAGAAGAGATGAAACAGGTGGTAAAAGTAGAAGGATAGTCGGAAATTAACTGCCGTATCAGACACCACAGCGACCAGTGACTATGCCTTTATCTCTGAGCAGCCCCACCGACTGCTTTGGTGGGAATCGAACCCACAACCCCCATACTGACAAGCTAGTACACTACCTACTATCCTACAGGGGCACCTTTTAGTCCAAATAAAATAATTTCTTATTTGTGTTGGCAACAATATACAGTTAAGTGATGTCAATATAATTAGAAATAAAACAAATGAATTCTTAAAAAGCCATTAATTTGAAGAAAGATAGAACAGTATAAATTTAAAATATAATTGGGTTATTTATTAGAAAACTTATAAATAGTTTGCATAAAGACAAAGACCTTGGTATGACGCCATACAAAGTTCAATTGGTTCAGGAGTTTATAGCATTTTAAAAAAAAGTTATTTGGCGGACCCTATAGTTCTTTCATTATTGAAGTCTGGTTAAGTTTAGGCATATGCGTAAATATTATTGGAAAATATTGGACACCATTTAGTTCTGAATTTACTGCTTTTAAAATGCCTTTACGGCTTTACGCCATATTATAATTTCGCATGTCTATATTTATAAGTGCATAACAGGTACATAACATTACTCGTATACATGTTAATTGTTCAACACTTTCATATTATTGAAAGATATCTTAGAAGAGTATAGTTTTCAATATTATGTTATTTTTAGTATTTGCTGTTGTGTGCACTGCGACAATATATAATTTGATGTGCCACACATTACTATACTTGTTATTGTTTACAGTTTATGATCCCATTATTTTAGAAATCATAAAAAATTAGTTTTAGTCTTCTTATAACCTCTTACACAATAATTGAAATCTTTATAAAACAAAAGCAACAGCAATTCTTTTGTTTTAAACGCAAAAAGAAATTTTAAGTGACACCACTGAAATATAATGTTAATGACGCTGCCACGTTTATATTAATTAAGTAACTAGCTTCTGGCGGCATATACAGCTAGCAGGTTTCGCCGTTGCGTAATAGTTTAACCTTCTGTGGTGAATATATTTAATGAATGACCGTTAACTCGATTGGGCTTAACAAAAAGCCGGTATGAGTGACTTTAAATTTAATGTGTTTTATAGGTTGACACTGTCAAAAAGTTAGATTTGTTAACGATGCTCAATGTTTGGGCTTTGAGGCCCTATAAGGCGAATTTTCTTGAACGGGCTTCAGTGACTGCAGTTGGCTTTATTGGCTTTTCTTATTTCAGTGAACATAAAATACTGCAGAAAATATGATATAGGCTATAAACAGAACGTTACCATCAACTACAAAATATAGATTATTTCATAATCTTCATCTTTTCTACATTTTTTTGTTTTTAAAATTTAAAATTTTATATGTTCAACTAAAGTTGGAGGGTAACGTTCCCCTTTTAATATTTTGTACATATTTTTGTATTGAATGCAATCATGTTTTAAACTGTTGTATGCAACTATTGTGTGAATGCATGTCAGAATCTTTTGTTGGCTTGGTATTTTATTATTACACTGACACGATTTGAACAGAACAGAGACTGCTATTTATATTTGACCGATTTAATACACATATTGAGAAAAATACAAGGGAAGTTGTTTTTGTGTATAACTCTTTTTTCGAAAATAAAACTTACAAAGAGAAACTTTAGAGAAATTTACACCTAACTAATTTGTACATCACCAAGAAAGGGATAAAAACAACAAATACTCAATTTTGCATATTTTACTTATATCTGATAACATAGAAATACAGATCCCACAAGCTAAATACTATTTAAAGTTAAGAGAGCGTTATGTAATTACTTCCACAAAATTAAAATTAAACTCCTGTACAGTATTATATATCGAGTTATGTTAAGTGGGTTTACCCTCCTATGATACAATAAGTTAGATCTTTATTATTTAAAGGATTACTATATAATATCACTTACTTCTAAGTGAAACCTCTAAAAAGTGACAGGCTTATTATATTCCTCTAGTTTTCCAGACATATCATATTCTTGATGTTATTAGTTTCTAGTTCGGTTTTGTGAGCCATAGTGTTGAAGCAGATCCAAATTTATCAATTCCTCGACGTTCGCAATTATTGGGGTTATCCAAAACCATCACATGGCTAGTTTTACGTTAGGATTTGACTTTGAAGCCTTACAAAGTTCAAGTAGTGCAGGAATTGAAGCCGACCGACCATTCACACCGCCGTAGATTCATTCAATTCATTCAGGAACAGCCGGCTGGTTCTTCTGAAAAAAATAATTTTTTCAGACGAAGCCCATTTTCACTTGTCAGAGCAAAATTACCGCATTTGAGATTCTGAAAATCCTATAGCGATTATTAAGAAGCCTTTACATTCTCAATGTAATTGGATTGCTTTTTTCGAAGATAAGGCTAGAAATGCGTTAACGGTCATATGATCACGTTATCGTGAGATGCTAGCAAATCAATTTGACCTACTATTGACGACGTGGATATAACTGACACGTGGTTTCAACAGGACGGTGCTACATGTCACACAGCTAATGAAACGATCAATTTATTGCAAACCAAATTTCCCCATCGCATAATTTCACCACGACAATTAGCAGTTAAGTTGCCAGCCAGATCGTGTGATTTAACACCAGTGGATTATTTTTTGTGAGGTTATGTTAAGGACAGAGTCTATACATCGACTCAAAATTCATGATGTGATTAACGAAATAGAACAGCCATTTTGCCAAAAAGTGATTAAAAACTTTGATGAAAAAATTGACATCTGTCAGCGTGATCCTACATGAGCATTTGCCAGATATGATTTTTCATTTTTAATGGCAGAATTTCTCTTTATAATACAATAAAAATTTAAATCATCTTAATCTAAATTTTTTGTTTTAGTAAAACAAACTTCTTGCGCAAAGCTCTATTGCAAAGGCAATAGATGCACATGCCACAATATTACTTGTGTGTAGTGTTATTAAAAAGATTTCAATTCCTTTGATCCGAAGAATTAAGCCAGCAAATCTAGTAAAGAAACCTGTTCCCAGCCAACACCGCGAAGAGATATACGTCACATTGTTTGCAAATACAACACTATCAATGTGGGTGACATTGTATAGATGAACGCTACGACTATAATACGCCTTTCGAAAATCTTAACTTGAAATTAGAGGAATGTATTACCATTAACTCCAGCTGCCTCACAGCTCTCACAACATTGGGCTTTTGTAATAGCTAAGGTCCTATTTAACAACCTGTTATGTGAGTGATTGATTGCAGAAAAAACTTTTAAGTATAATATTGCTCCAAATAGTCAAGGAATATTTTATTTCTTTTCTATTTTGAAATATATTTTTTATAAAGACAGTGCTATTGTCCTAAGTAAATGTTACTGATATATTTTTATTTTGCGAAAAATTCTTGCAGCAATATCAGGACGCAACAATATTAGGTGCCTCTGTAGGCTAGTAGGTAGTGTACTAGCTTGTCAGTATGAGGGCTGTGGGTTCGATTCTCAACGAAGACCTTGGTTTTTTTTCACTACAAAAATAAAAATTGACTGTCGGTGGAGCTGCTAAGCAATGAAGGCATAGTCACTGGTCGCTGTTGCTGTCTTTATACGGCAGTTAATTTCTGACTATCCTTCTACTTTCACCACCTGTTTTATCTCTTCTCTATCCCTTTTCTCAAGAATGTAGCACGGTACTTGACTAAATAGGCATTGCTGCCTGAAGTGCTACTTCTCTTTAAATAAAAAAAAATAATGTTATTGGAATTTAAGTTTTTAAGACAAAAGGTATTTCCCTTTAATCCTTTAAACTTTAAAATCTTTTAAATTTTGTTAAATTTACACACAGTTACATACTTTGTTAAAATTGTTTAAAATATGTTTGTCTGTTTGTGTTTTAAATTTGTCAGCATTCTATTTTAAGTTTATTAAAATTAGGCGTGTCAATCAATTTTTAAAAGATTAAAAAAATAATTTCAACAGTTTCGATGACTTTAGCAATAATTGCCCACTTGCATGACATTTTATTAAAAGTATGGAGAAGTCATGAATGATATTTAGGTATTTGACTTTATATTTTTTTGTCTGTTTTTGACATGGAAGCTAAAATACTGTTAATGAAGAGTAAGATGAATGTGATGGATTTATTTGATAGAAAAATAAGTGCTTTATCTACCTTTTGCAAAATATGTCTTATTGTTTTCGTTGTTCTTTACGTATAAAAATAACTTTTAAGCATACAACTGCTTAACATTAACAGAACTAATAGGGTATTATTTCAATGTTTATGTATTCTTTCAAAACAAAAACAGTAAATATTTTAGTAATTTAAGTCGTTAACCGCTTTTCTATGGAAAGCTTTTCAGGAAATTTTTTTTTTGTTTTTTTAAAACAAAAATTATTAAAAAAAAAATTTTCCTGAAGAAGCTTTCCATAGAAAAGTGAAATATCGAAAAGCAAAAAATATATATTGTTAATTTAATTTAAAAAGACCGTAAAAAAGAATGAGAGATATTTATTTTATTATTATTATTAATTTATTATTTAATTTATTATTAATGATTAAGGTTTCAAAGAAAAACGAACAAAAAATTTTGGCACCTTAACGATGAAGGTTTTTGCTGACATCGAAATTTGTACATTTCGTTTTTAATTTAATATTTTTTTATAGTTATTGATATTATTTTAAATAATAAAATAAAACGTACACAACTATCGTACACAAGGCGAGTGTAAAAAATACCTCTCAAAATTTAACCTCAGCCATTTTTGCTAGTTTCATAAAAAAATTTCATGCTATAAGCTGGCTCTTCTCCACCATATTTTTTCTTTACATGCAGCCAAAGATATGCTGGACACTTTGGCTACATTTTGTACTGTCATTGTATTACAAAACTATTAAGGAGACAATGTCCTTAAACGCTATGTTTTCGAATAATCATCAAAAGTGTTTTGTTAGTTTCTAATATTGTTCTTTCTCCTGTAATTCGAAATAATAATTTAATTCAATCCTTAATAAAAGATGTTTTTTATACAGAGTACGAATTTAAGTAAGCGACACTGGCTGCCATTTTGTCAGCTGTCAAGTAATTTATGTATAGTTTGGTTAGGTATTTCAATATAAAAAGACTAGCACCTGAATAACGCGACAAAATTGTGAAAATTTATTTTGGAAATCATGGCTTTGTTCAAAATAATCGGAATCAGAAAAAAGAAGAATTAAATATCAGTATACCAGCGGCTCATATGTCAAGTGATTTGAAATTTCGACATAAATAGACCGATTTTCGTAAGCGAATCTTTCTTTTATTTGAATGGATACTTCAATAATCAAAACTGCCGCAGTTGGTGTGATGTTAGTCCGTAAATGTATATTGAAGCATCGTTAAATCCAAAAAGCTGACTGTTTTGTGTGCCCTATGGGCTGGTAGAATTATTAGTCCGTACTTATTTAAAAAGCGATGCTGGTCAGAACATTTCAAGCTGACGTATTTAGACTAATGATAATTCTCAAGTACATGTTAAGACCATGTTGCATCTAGGAAATCTTTCTGTTTACCGTACTTAATGGGCTGGTGAAATCATTAGTCCGTACTTCTTTAAAAATGATGCTGGTCAGAGTGTTACAATCAATGGTGATCGCTATAGAGATAAAACTGACATATTTGGACTAATGATAACTCTCCAGCTGCATGCAAGAAAACTTTATGTTTACTGTACTTAATGGGCTGGTGAAATCATTGGTCCGTGCTTCTTTAGAAATGATGCTGTTCAGAATGTTACAATCAATAGCGATTTCAATGATTACTGACTTTTTCGTTCATCAATGGAACAACCTTGATGTGTTGGAGGTTTGGTTTCAAAAAGACAGCGCAACATATCACACAGCTTATGCTATAATTGATTTATTAAAGGAAACGTTTTGGAAACGTTTTAGTCCCGTTAATTAGTTTACAAGAATGTGCGGTTTAACGCCGCTACACTATTTTATGTGTGGATATATGAAGTCGCTAGTCTACGTCAACAACTCCGAAAAATTCACCACTTGTAGGACAACATTCGCCGCGTTATTAACGATATACGGCCACAAATGTTGGAAAAGGTTATTGAAAATTGGACCTTCAGATTAGACTAAGTCTGGCCAATAGCCAGAACTCATATTTAAATTATAACGCCCTGTCAATTTAAAAACTTCATGTTTGCATTACTACATTTCCAAGCTCTGACCCTCTGTAAAAAGAACCTATAGTTTATAGCATGAACGGCGGCAAATTAAAATCCTGTTTTTATTTTGTGATACTCTTTGCTGCAGATGACGCTAAAAATCGTTTTTTTTCAGGTTCCTCTCTTTTTATGTTTACGCCCTCTATGTTCATACCTCTTAGATGGAGTATTTTACGTAGCCAAAGTTTGTAGTTTTCCGTGTCTAAAATTATTCAATATACCGTTTTATCCGCAAATTTTTTACGGTTGTGCTATCGTATACAAATAAAAAGCAAACATATTGATATCATAGACTTAATAATACTTCAATTTCTTAAATGCTAAATTGTCTATAGCAAAATTACAAAGAGTTTCTATTCAAAGACAGAGCTATAAATCAGTGAAATTGAATTTAAATTGTAGAAGGTTGAATGGAAAAACGCTCACTTAATATATGATATTTGCTAAATTAAACAGAAATACTCAGTTTGAACAAAAAAGAAGAGCTTTTTATCCTTACTTTTTAGCCTTACAACCAGCTCATAAAGATTCATGCACCATCGGATTTATGGTATTTGCGATACATTTACAAGCAATATAATGCTAAAAGCTAGTCCTAAAAACTAGAGCAACTAATCTTGTTATTAACTTAAACCGCATAAAGAACGATCCTTGTGTAGCTAATTTCCTAACTGCCGGCGTGAAAAATTACTGTTTAAAGTTAAGCAAGGCCTCAAACAATTCTCTGCCAAACATGAGTCTTTGTCTTGATCAAACTTTACTGGACATCTTCTTTTGCTTTTTCTATTTAGAACCCAGTCATAAATTATCATTTATATCCCGATAACCGGAAAATCAGATTTTCCAAAAGCCTTTTTCGATTATAATGAACTTTCAAATGATTTTAAGTAAATACGAAGTATAGGCATAAAAGGGGAGTACCATTAAAATCGCACTAAGTACACCGCATGTGTACTTAACTTCATTATCAGTAAAATTTTCGGGTTACTAGAATTTCTACTAACGTTAAGTTATAATGCAGTATGTCTGAGTGTGTTAAGCATTAAAGTCTAATGCTGTCTTGAAGAGGTTTAAGTATAACGCTATATTTAGTATAATTAGTATAAAATAAAAGTAGAAAAGTAGAATATTAATTCATTTTGTTATCAAGATATTATTTTTAGTATACCAAGATGACTTAAGTATAATAAATAGTAGCATACAGCGTTTTTAGGATGAGAAAGTCGTTTACTAAACAGCACAAGCTATTGGTTTAAGTGTAATAAGATACCGATTTTCGTATAAGCAGCGTTTTTTTTTTAAGAATTAAGAGACACGCAAAAGGAACCGGTTTTATTAAGATGAGATTAAGATGATTTAAATTTTTATTGTATTGCGAAGAGAAGCGGATGTCGATTCTTTCATCAAAGATTTTAATTACTTTTTGGCGATCTTATCATCATCACGGATTTTAAGTTTTAATGCTTAAACCACTTCGATTGGCCCCGTACAGACTCTGTCCTTAACATAGACCTAGAAAAATAATCCAGTGGTGTTACTTAACTGCTGATTATTGTGAAATTATGCGATTGGGGAATTTGATTTGCAATAAATTGATCGTTTCATTGGGTGTGTGACATTTGGCACCGTCCTGTTGAAACTGCGCGTTAGTTATAGCCACATTGTAATTAAAAGGCCAAAATTGACTTGTTAGCATCTCGCGATAGCGTGATCTATTGACAATATGTGCTTGGCTTTTCCGACGGGGCTATAATCAATTCTATTTGGGTACGGTTTTCCGTCGACCCTCGTCAAATTTGGTTTGTGAACAAACCGATTTCGGCTGTTTGCCATCTTCAGTGTTCTTTTCGTACTTGTTGCGTTCTATTGTCAGTTGTGTTCATATAGTTCGTGTCTCCCTTCGTGTTATTGCGTTCGTCCCTTTCTGTCCTTTTGCCCGCATCTCTCCTTTTCCGTTTGTCCCTTTTTACCTAATTTGTCGATCCCTTTTCCATTCGTCCTCTCCCCCCTCTCCACCCCATTTAAATCCTTCCACGCGGGATATGTCGACGACATCATATGTATACTAGAGGGAGATGACGATGGGCAAAATCTAGATTACTTGAATGAAGGACACAGGGACATAAGATTTACAATGGGAAAGGACCATGCGTTGGTGTTCGCACATTTTGTATCGATCCTGTCGACTCAAATTTAATAATCAAATTCTTAATAGCGGTTTTAGAAGGACGATTATGTTGTCTGAAAATATTACGATTTTTACAAAATGTAACTTTAACAGAATCACCATTTTCTTAATGGATTTTAATCATTTTATTTAATTTTTGTGCGAAATTGAATTCATTGTAACAATTGCCAATGCATCTACTACGAATACGTCAAAAAACTATCATGTTGTTGGTGTTGCCACAATTGAAAAACAAACTTCGTGTTGAAAAACCCGGTATAAGAGAGATGTGTTTTTGTATAAAACAGTGACTCGCATAATGTAGTAGTTTTTAGTTAGGATACGGCTTACACACGCTATTTGATTATATAAAAGTGATTTTGTGTTAATAGAATAAAACCTTGGTTTTAGTATAAAATAGCGGTTTACCAAAAAGTTTTAGTACTGCAAACTATTTTGTACTAAAACAGTGGCTAAAGTATAAAGAAATGGCTTAAGTGGTTTTAGTATAAGACCAGTAAAAGACTATTAGTATAAGACTACTAGTATTATTGTATGAAAGTGGTTTAGATGTGGCACAGTGATTTTAGTATAAAATGGTGTTTTAAGTATAATATAACTTATCAAGTCATAAAAAAGAATTTAAATTCAGTATAATATTTTAAGTAATTATTGTACGACATATTAAGTATAAGAAGTATAATACAGTAGTTGTGGTTTAAATAATTTGTGAGATACAAGATCGTAGTTTTAATTTAGAACAGCAATATGGTTTATATAAAAAAGTTGTTTGTGCAATAGAGTGCTTTAGTTATATAAAAATGGTTTATGTACAATATAATGATCTAAATGCAAAGGAAATTGTTGTTGAGGTATAAGAGAACTTTTACTAGACGGTAAAAGCTAAGTAAGTAATAGTAGTTTTCGTATAAAATAGCATTATAAGTCAGCGGTTTTAGCTATAGACTTTTTGTCTGAAACAGTGGTTCTAGCACTTTAACTATAAATTAACACAACGCTCGAAGTTAAAGCTAAAGCGCTAAAGCTAGATTATATTGAGTTTTAATATTTGCTTAAATTAAGCTTTATGTACTGGACTTTTTGTTAACGATTACATACCTCTTCACCTCTGCTGGCGTGGCTTTAATTTTCTGTTTATCTAGACGTTGTATATTTTGCTACAACAGCTACCGTGTCATGACATCGTTTAAAGCCAAAGTAACGTCAAAAGTAATGTTCGCGTTTGTTATTGTAGTTTTTATTATTATTTCTTTTAATGCTGCTGCTGCTATTGTGGCTGCTGCTGCCGCAGCATAAAATGGCAAATAAGACGAAACGAAGGAAAAAAGGTTAATCGTTGTAGTTCAAACGTTACATGCCACTAATCAAGTTATTTCATCGAACGCTGTTGGTATTTTAAAACTAAATTAGAGTACTTTAGCAATTGCAAAAAATCAGAATGTTATTGAGACTTTTCAAACTAGACAAAACAAAAAAAAAAAAAAAAATAACAAAACAACAATAAGGGACAAAATGTGGCTGGAAGTGAAGTACACAGAAGGTTGGATTTTCATTATTCTTTTAAGTTCACTTAAATTTAATGGCCTTTTAGTTATATTATTGAAAATATTTGCGTGTCTCAAGCACTTAAAATTTCTTTTTAATGAGACTTGATATCAATAAAGTTCAAAAGTTTTACGTAAAAGCAGATTTTTTGACAATAAACAAAAACTTAAAATGGTCTGGCTGGCTTTAATAGAATATTGAAAGTACTTTAATGACTGGCAACAAATTTTAAAAATAATATTTATAGTTGACGGTTTTTAAGACATTATTTAATTTAATTTTTAGTTTTCACTAACAGTTTAAATTTTTAAGAAAAAGTACACTTGATAAGACAAACAACTTTATCATTGTCAGTAACTTCCTTTCATAGTACAATTTTTTTCTTTACTTTTTACTTTTGTCTATCGTTGTTAAAGACTCTGAAGCATATAGAAAAAGCAAGCAATTTCTTAAACTGTGCTAATTTTGAACAAAAATGTCTTGTTGGGATCTGGTAAGTTGTACGAGAGGGTTGGAAGTTTTTTTAAAGGTTCCAACAAGAAAGTGGACACTGTTGTAGTAGATTTCTACTAACTAGCATAAGCAGGTCATATTATGTTTTCCAACAAGAAGTTTGTTTTTCATTATAGTTTTGACATATAGTTTAATGACGTATTCGTAGTAGATACATTTTTACACTGGTTTCAATTTCGCATGAAAGTCGCATTAAAATAATTTAAATCCACTATGAAAATGGTGGTGCTATTAAAGTTATATTTCGAACAATATAATCGTCCTTCTGAGAACGCTATTAGGAGTTTTGGCGTTAAATTTACCTCGACAGGGTCGATATAAAAAGTGCAAACATCAACGCGTGCTCGATCGGGTCGTTCAACTGAAAACATCGCCACATGACGAATTTTGGGTAAGGATTTGATTTTGAAGCCTTATAAGCCGACCGTTCATTCACATCGCTATAGATTCGCTCAATTCATTTTAAAACAACAGACTGGTTTTTCTGAAAAAATCGTTTTTTTTTAGACAAAGCCCATTTTCACTTGTCAGGATTTATCAACAAATAAAATTGCCGCATTTGGGCGCGAGACTCTTTCCCTGGCTGCTTGGGTATACTCAGCGGCAACCAGAATCGTGGGTCCAGGGACAAACAAAAGGCCTCAGTTGAATCGTTATAACTCTTTAGCCTTTGTTTGCCACTAATCATCCGCTTGACGGCAGCTCGCTTCTCGGCTCCGTCTACGTCTCAGTCGTACGTATTCCGGTCAGTATCCGAGGGAAATAACCAAAACACTGTAAGTTATGCTGGTTTAAAACATCCGCTCAACTGTTCCCCCCGGGGGCACATGATAGTCTTAATGGATCCTACAACAACCATCTAGCCTGGTGTCTTGCGGGGTAAAAGGACCCCTTCCAGGCTGGTAGGGGTCAACTGGACAATCCACTATATTTCCACGGGAATCAGTAACCCGCAGAGTTCCGCTATTTGTCTTTTAGGCATTTAGCTGTTCTCTGCCTGATTATTGAGGTAGGCCCTTCGGGAGTATCATGGTGGCTGTATGTTTCGCGGCCCTCGTTTGAGTTTGTGGGTTGTATCATTCACAATAAACACAATGAATGGTCCAGATCCAGTGAGTATTAATGCCGTCGTGTTCTTAATTATATTAAGCTTCATGCGTTTTGGACCAGGAGTTGGATAGTCTCCAACTTTTCAGCAAGGAGTGAAGGCTGCGAGCTACTTCGAGCTTTTGAAATTGCTACTAGTAGTAACTGAAGGATATACTTATCCGAAGGCATTCTAGGGCGTGAATGGCGTTGCTTTTCATTCACAGTGGTAATGGCCACCATCTGATTAAGGCTCACGGCCACGTCATCTGCTCAATTGTCCACTGCTTTGGTCACCCACAGTGGCGACGGTGACGCAAACTCGGCTGGGTTAAAACCTCCGTTTCGTTTGTGACCGCACCACCGTTAGTAGATCGTGTCCAATGGAAATAACAAAAACACTGTAAGTTGGGCTGTGTTAAGATCTCCGCTCAACTGTCCAATGTCCTGGTCACTCCTAGTACTGTCTCAGGGTATAATCTCGGCTGAGTTAAAACCTTCGCTTTATTTATAACCTGACTGTCTCACCTAACAGTCTTACCTAACAGGTCCGCTCAACTGTCCAATGCCCTGGTCACTTCTAGTACTGTCTCAGGGTATAACCTCGGCTGAGTAAAACCTCCGCTTTGTTTATAATCTGACTGTCTTACCTAACAGATCGCACACCAATTGAAAAACCTAGAGCGATTATTGAGTAGCCTCTAGATGTTTAATGTGTCACTGTATGGTGTGCTAATTTGGTCAGGAGGCATAATTGGTGCCTTTTTTGACACTATCGCGAGATGCTAATAACTCAATTTTAGCCTATTACTGACGTGGACGTGGAGACCACTGACATGTGGTTGCAGATGGACGGTGCCATACAGTCAATGAAGCGATATTGTAAACTAAATTTCCCAATCGCATAATTTCACAACAATCAGCAGTGGACAGCCAGATTGTGTGATTTAACACCACTAGATTATTTTTTGCGAGGCTATGTTAAGGACAGAGTCTATACTGAGCCAATAGAATCGATTTCAGCCTTAAAACTAAAAATATGTGATGTGATTAACGAAATATCACCACCATTTTGTTACCAAAAAGTGATTCAAAACTTTGATGAAAGAATCGACATCTGTCAGCATTATTGAGGTGGACATTTGCCATGCCAAACTTTTCTTTTCGTAATACAATAAAAATTTGAATCATTTTAATAAAAATTTTTTGTTTTATTTTGTTTTTGTTGAAAAATCTTATAGAAGCTACTTAAAGGGTGTTCTAGGCGATAGCCTCGAGACTTAGATGCATCAGGCCAGGTTTTGTACGAAACAGTCCTGTCGCACGACTTGCGGAACTGAGTACCTTGCTTCAGTTATTAATAGCCTTTCGCACGAAATGCTAAACAGAATAATGTACTAATGTGATACACAGACAGACAGTTTTTACCTTGGTGTTATGGGACCAAAAAAAAGTATAAACGACTATTTCTTACGTGCTAAAATTTTTTTAATTTCGAAAACCTTAAATTACACTCGTGGCATCTCTTAAAGTATGCTAAGAATCAGTTTTTTTATCGATATTATTCCTTTTATAGTTTATAGCACGATTGAATCTTACTGTGCAATTTGTATAAAAATGTACCAATGGTCCAAATTCAACACAATCGATTTGATGCTCTAGTCGGTGTTAACTGCTTACTGTTGACTTATACGCTATAAATTGCTTAAGATTGCTGTCTACTCTCTTAAATTTGAAGCTTTTTGACGATTACTGCATTTGTAATCATTTATTTTGAAATCACTTGTATTTTTTGTTTTTGTACCTTTTATTTAATTCTTTGTTTAAGCAGTTTGAGGAATTATGAAAAATAAGAAATTATTTTTTTTTATTTGTGATAAAATAAACGGAAATTAATTGAATGGAATGAATGGCCTTGTTATAAAACTTCTCACATGCATGACATATTTAACTTTTCATTAAGTTGCTTTAATACATTTATGAGTTTTATGCAATCAAAATATTTTCCATTTGGTTGACATATTTAATATCTTTCTTTTTGTAATATTTTTTGTTTTTTTTTTTATCTCACAATAAATTCAATCACATAATGTGTCGAGTATCATCATTTTGTATGAGTTCAAACAACAATAATACTGCCTGACGATGATGACTTGGTAGATGATTCTGGTAATTGTTTTTTAAGTTTATTGTTTGGCTAATACAATATTATGTCGTGTGCTGTAGGAAAGCATAAGATTTATCATGCGTTAGGAGTTGTTTTTTTTTAGTATTTTCATTGCGACAGTTTTAGTAAATTGGAAAGTAAAAATATTGTTAACGAGGTGTCTTAAAATAAACTGGAATTGTAAAGTTGCATGCGTTGTATAAAACAGATTGTAGAATAAAAATGGCATTAAGGGAATTTGGAATAGGGATTCAATGAATAAAATTTTTTTCAAATCGCTTGAAGCATTAAGTGTTAGTGAAACAGGATATCAAGGCAACACTGCTTAGGTTTTTTTGCCTAATTAGTGGGATGTATGACGCTTATAAAAAATGACTCAAATGCCTTGAAATGGTGTTATTTATTATTATTAAATTTTTTTCGGTGGGCTTGTCCAAAGTCAATAACAATTTACGAAATAGTATATAAAAATAGATTATAAAATAAGATTAATGCCAGCACCCGACCGCAAAGCTTTAAACTAATGTCAAAAATTGAACGAAAAGTCTGTCAAATGCTTAAGCAAATTATTGAAGACTTCTAGGTGGCTTTATTGTAGTTACATGAATATAGAAATTATTATGCACAGTTGCACATACGTTTTAGTGGTACTTTTGCAAAAAATTATTTCTTTCTAAATAAATGAAATTTATTAACAAAAAGGTGCTTAATAATTATATTTTTTATACTTAATTCTATCCTTATATAAATTTATAATTTTTTTTCAAAGTTTTAAGAAAATTACGAAAGAAAAATTACACATATATCGCTGTTTGAATTATTTGGGACAAAATTACTAAAAATATGCAACTGTGTGCATCATTGAATTTATAAACAATAAAAAATTAAAGTTTGTTGCAAATTGTGGGTAAAAAATGGAAAAGAAGTTAAAATGTTTAAAGGCCCTTAAGTTATTTAACTCCAAGATTGAGGCTAGTTCTTAAACGTTATCACGAGTACTACAAAATAAAGATTCACATTATAAAAAAGCGAAAAATATTCGATATTAATGCTTATACCGGCGACGGAGCTTTTTAAAAAAATCATAGGCTGAAATAGTGCCCATTCCTCAATATAGCCATTCATTCTCTTTATTTCCTTGCAGAAATGTTCCTGTAGTAACTTGCAGCTGTGTCTACACTCCGCGACTTTATATAATTCATACCAGTATGAAAATGAAAAACGCAAACAATATATTTCAAGGAAGTACTTACCAATTTTACTGAATTTTTCTGCTACTTCTTTCCATGCTCGTTCCTCTGAATTGCCGTTATAATAAAACGCATCTCTTTTAACATATAAGCAATTTTTTCTTTTTTTAAATTTAGATAAAATATTTATTTGCTTTCGCCATCCATTGGAATTTGCTTACTAATGTATCAATAACACAATGCAAAATCAGCTGTTTCCGTACAGATTGTGCGATCAGTTTCGTACATTGCTTAAGCAAGTGACATTTGACGAAACTTGATGAAAAGTTTTGTTAAACACATTATAGTTTGCCACATATGATTATTAGGTATTTGCACAGTTGCCTAAGTTGCCTTAAGCAAGCATATGCATAATATAGTTGGGCCTTTAATCTGACAGTGGTATTACCACTGGGTGTAGGAAAAATCGTCCGTCCGCGCTCTAAGATTTAGAGACTATCCAAGTTTTGTCATGTTTTCTAGGCAAGATAGGACATTTGATGCTAAACTTGCATTTACATCTCTTCGAAACTTTATTCAAAGCCCGATTAAATCAAACAACATGTTGTTTCTCAATCAATAACCAGAAGAGTGCCATAGGCCTGGTACAATGGTCGAACTTTGAGAGTCCTTTGTCTTGTGCAGTTAAGAGCTTCTGCTAGCCTAGGAAACTGGTGCCGCCTTTTACCCCCGAAAACACATGTCAAGATGAAAAAGAGATTCATCAAGACTGCCTGCTCCCGCTGGGACCTTTACAGAAATATCAAAACCTACTGGTGCCTATAATAAATGTAAAGTGGTCAACTTTTACGGATGACACAATTTGTAGCATAATGATATTTGCAGAACATTTGGATAAGTAAAGCATGTAAACGGAATAAATATTACAATTTCATTTAAACTCGCAACTGTTATCAAAAAAACAATGCGAAGCAATAAGAAACAGTTGAACAAAAACTTGTTGTATCAAATACAAAATTTGGTAAGTAAAGAAAAAATATTTAGTGAAATTTCGGCTGTACTTTTAGGGATGACGCAAAGTAGTTAAAAAGTAAAAAATCTCGACTCTTAAATTAATTACATGGTCAGAGTGTTTAAATATAAGAAATTTTGCAAACCGTTTGCTTTACGGGTACAAAAAATAAACATAAATTAAAGAGTGCTTGAAAACACGTTCGTTTTCTTTATTAAAACTTCCTTATACACCACCAATATTCAGGCCTGTCCTGGAAAACAGTACAACGAAACTTGCAAGTGGTTCAAGAATAATAACATGTGATATGCCAGAGGGCAGCAATCATCTTCATATTGATTTTTTACTTTAATATTTGGAAAGCTGTATCAGGTAGCTTCACAAAGATTTTCTATTCATTCCTCTTAACGTCCTTCAAGCCTGTCCTGGAAAACAGAACTACGAAACTTGGAAGTGTTTCAAAAATAATAACATGTTATATGTCAAAAGGCAGCAGTGATCTTCGTGTTGAGTTTGCTTTAATATTTGGAAAGCTGTCTCAGGTAGCTGTACAAACACTTTCTATTCCTCCTTTTAACATCCATTCCGGCTGGATACATCATTCTCAAGCCAAGTTCTATTATGTACTGGCGAGTCAGTATTTCTAATGTAGGTATTTATTCTATAATCACCGTATCGCATCTACCTAGTTGGAATTTCTGGCATTTAATGTGGGAATCTATTTAAATATTTTAATCTTTTGTTATTGTAAAGGTAAATGTGTCCGTTTGATGGTGTTTTTCGTTTGTTTGAGTTTATGATTAGTTTTAGTGATGTGAAAATTGCGTCTGAGCTTGTATTTACCTGTTCGTTAATAATGTCACTGTCAGAAGTTTTTGTTTTATAGATTTCCATGTCTAGTCTTCGTCTTTTTTTGCTGGGATGCATTAAAATTATACACTCATCTATTTCCCTTGGTAGGTGTCCGTGATTTTCAAGTTGCCCCTGTAGGCTAGTAGGTAGTGTACTAGCTTTTCAGTATGGGGATTATGGGTTCGATTCCCAATGGTTTTTTGGTTTTTTTCACTAGAAAAAAAAATTGACTGTCGGTGGGGCTGCTGCGAAAAAGGCATAGCCACTGGTCGCAGTGCTGTCTTTATACGGCAGTTAGTTTCCGACTATTCTTCTACTTTCACCACCTGTCTCATCTCTTCTCTATCCCTTTCCTAAAGAATGTAGCACGGTACTTGACTAAATAGGCGTTGTTGCCTGAAGTGCTACTTCCTTAAAAAAAACAGGTGTAATGTAAAGTTAGAATCTTCTCTTTTCCGTTTGTATGACCGTATGTGTTCTGCTAATCTTGCTTTTAGTCTTCGTCCAGTTTGTCCCATATAAGTATGTTGTACAAAGGCTTAAATGTGTTGTTGCAAAGCTTGAAACATATCCAAAGGGGCAAGTTCGCAATGTCTTTAATTATTTGAATAATAATGTTTTTAAATTATATTGCAGATTTACTTAGTTGTTCGAAATAAACTAATATAAATTTTTTCCATGGCAATTGAGGTATTTATTCATGTTTATGTTCATGTTTATGTTCCTCTCAATATCAATTTCTATGTTTATTTTACATGTTCATGCTCATGTTTCACATTTTCATCAGGGACATATGTACATGTTTCATTACATGTTCATGGCCGCATTAATGTTCATATTCGTTTCAACGTTCCATATCGGTTAATATGAGTATTTTAGCAGGTTTCTTTAACTTCATTTTGTTATAAAAACCGAAACATGAAAAAATATTTCATAAACAATCCCTCACGTGCTTCAAGGAATGTCTACAATTCTTTGAAGCAGGTGAGCTGCCATGAATGTATTTATCTTAGCTAAATTACCTTCAGCAGGTCAAAATGGTTATATTGATGTATAAACTTCTGCTGTTAAGCAACACACCTCGTATAATTGTACTTACACATTTAATTTCCTTCAATTCGATTCAATTCTGTTGACGTTACTTATCTCTACAAAACAAGCCTTTTCTATTACTTTTAGAGTTTTTGATTCTTTCTTTTGTTATTCAATTTTATTAAGTATCATCTTTGTGAGTATGATGATGATGATGAGCAGATTTAACTGTTGTACGAGGCTTTTTTAATAAACTCAGTTTAATAAAATTGTTTAATCAAATATGATTTCAGCTCAATCATCACTTCAATATCTATATTTTTTTATTTAATTTCTATTTCTAAGAACATATTGTTTAAAATAATGACTCTTCAATAGTAGTCAGTCTATTGATGCTTAAGTGGTTGTATTTGTGACTGTTTATTCTTAAAGTGTGGGAGGAAATAGCAAAATTAAATTAACAAATATACAATAAGCAATTGCTTTTGATTGTCTGAAAAAAGTCATTAAAAAGTATTAATTAATTTTTAAGAATATTTTATATAAATTTCTGATGATTAATGTTATCTTGCGGTTATACCATTTTGAACTCATTTCATTTTATACGTTTGTTAACAGCTTGTATATTCGTTTTGAAAGTTTGGTATCACTGAGCAAAAACCATCCCTAAATCTAACAAGGTGTGACAAACTTTTAGAGACAAATACATGATAGGAGTAACGTCAGCAACATTCCGCGAAACCTTAATCTGACGGTGGTCTTACCACTGGGTAAAGAAAAAAGCATTCATTCACGCCCTAAGATGCCTACACGCCTTAGTACTCGAAGATTACTGTGCACTTCTTTGCTGAAGAGTTGAAGAATATCCAACTCTTAGTCCTGTTGTAAGCGCAAGCTGGGACATTGAATGCTAACTTTTTGTTAGCATCTCTTCGGAACTTTCTCCATAGCCCGATTTAACCACAGTCACCACGTTTTTTCCCGAAGAGCCATATCAGTAACCAGAACAGAGTCTAAGCCTTGCAGGCAACTGCTTCACGCGCTTCCAGTGTGTGTAAGTCACTAGTCGGACTTCGAGATTCCTATGTCTCTTCCAGTTTTGGCTCCTGCTAGCCCAGGTGAGTGGTGGCGTCTTTTTAACCACAAAAGCATATGTCAAGGTGAGGAAGAGCTCCATCAAGACTGTGTGCCCCCGAGGGAGGATGCTCATATTTCTATCCATATATATCCATATAGTGCAGTCTCATAATAAAATTAACTGCTTCACATATACACAATCTGCATAACTAGTAAAGGTCACTCATGGTGCTTGAAAATGTTACCCACAGGAAGACTTCTTTAACAGTAGAATCGCTTTTTTATATTTTAATAAAAATATAACTCGTATGACTGACATAAGTTTCAGTGACACTAATTGGAGAACATGTCGAAGATAATGAATTGATCGATACCATTCACTATTCTCTTCTATCCTCTGGTTCAATTTGATAACGATGATGATAGAAAAAGAAAACGATGATATTACAAATAAAGAAATTACAGAATTGAACTGAGCTTTTCTGGTAAAATGAATGTTAAAAAAGTAGTTGAAGAATAACTCCTCGCTGAGCATGCTGAATAGATTAGAGTGTTGTGTCAGTTGATAGAAAAATAGATGTAAGCAAATAACATATATTTGATCCAACCTTAGCATCCTAAATGCCATCTTATTCTCCATGAGTAATCAAACTCCATGAAGTTCGTTAAAAGAAATTGATTGGATGGACATAACAAAAAAAAAAAATATCACACATAAATTAAATGAAATTTTTAGAAGTATTCTCAAGGGAGTTGGACGCCAAAAATTGAGATGGTCAACATTTCAATACTGTCAGCAAAATGCTGGTAAGAGCTAGTTAGTAAGGGGCTTAATAAGCTTTTAGACCTAGTTTACATTGCTTATGGTTACCTCAAGTCCTTGTCTTCAGTTTACATTTATTAGTTTCACAAAACTAATTCGTATTCAAGTCTTATTAATACTTGCTCATTTAAATGAACTATAATATTATTTAGGCACCGATTGATTTTAAGTGGTCGAAAAATTATAAAAGCGAAGCTCAAATAAGTCAGTTATGCTTGGAAAACATTTCAATCTTTTTTACAAAGTAAGAAAACTACACCTTTAAAAAAGAGACTAATTGTGCAAAAAGTTCGCGAGATTCGATTGTAAGCTGCCAACACTGATGATTTCGGTGACTCTCGGTGAGAGTAGCCCATAGTGCGCAACTCAACCCACGTTTGTCCGTTCGAGTTTTACTGAGATCTTATCTTTTAAGGGGAAGCAACTCTTTATCTAGGGTGCAATTGCCCTATCAGCAGATTGCAAAACCAACTAGACTTCTTGTAACCATGTCAAAAATGAAAGACAGTCTTTTGTTTCAGCAGGATGATGTCACACAGCTAATAAAGTGATCACTTTGAATAAGTTCTTTTATTATATTATGCTCCATCGCGGCAATGTCAATTCAACAGAAAGACAACTATCAGTAAGGTTAGGAATTAAAAATTGGACTGACAGAATAAGCCACTGCGAAGCCAGTCAGAGATGCAGGATCATCTGTAAATCTTGCAAATATTTTTTTAATTCATTTTATTTATTAGTTTTTTTCAAAATAGAACTCAGTGGATGATTTACTGTTTATGCAGTCATTGCGCTAGGGCTAGAATAGTGTAGTAGCGGAATTTATTCCACATAGAAACTGCTCTGTAATTTTCGTATAATCGTAGGACGATTCATAGGCCAATCGATTGCAAAAGGATGCGCCGTTAATGAGAATGTGCTGCGCGCACAAAGTTACGATTCTTTGCAGAAGGCATTCCGCTGTAGAAAACAACGAAACATTATCTAATGCGTCACTACAGCTATAATTCCTATTACCATCGATGAGTTTTTTCTTTATATCCTCCTTATGCGATTGTATAACTCCAAAATAGTTTTTGAAGCTCCGCTCCATATATAATACTTATACTTCACTTTTGTTATAATAAAGGTGCAGATGATAAGAAGTTGGAGTATAGTATATTTTACACCGTTTCTGAAAAACACGGTATTGGAATATTCATTATGCGAACCGGATAATATAATTGTTTTCCCGTACAAAGTATTGTGAGTTATCATGCCAAGAACATTAAAAGCTTTTAGTTTTTTATATTTATATCACCCATAATTGTTTATGTGTATGCTTGGATTTTCCACTCTTTAATAGATCTCTGTTAACGCGAATCTGTGTGACTTTGCATATAGCCGCAATCTGAAAAAGGTTTTACTTATTGTAAAATGCGTGATAAGGTTTACGTCGGTACCTAGCTGTGTAAGCCATAACCCGACGCTGGATCAAACTACTTGGGTGATATGTAGCGTACACGCACATCCTAGGAAGCCGAGGTATAATTCTATACAACAGGTCATTCCTAGTTGCAATTATAGAAGCCTCGGAGCAGGGCCGCCAACCCCGCACTTCTTGCTGAAGATTTGGAAATTATCCAACTTCTGGTCCAGAACACATGACTAGCATGCTCTTTGGATCCGGATCATTCACCCTTTGTTCTCAGTGGAGGTGAGATGATCCCCTTACTTAAAATGAGGGTCTGCGAAACCACAACTACCACGATGCTCCCGAGGGATCAACCTCAATAATCAGTCAGAGAACAGTTAAAAAGCTAAACTCTGGGGCTTACTGATTCCCGTGGAAATAACGTGGAGTTATCCAGTTGGTTCCCTGCTAGCCTTTAGGGGACTAAGCTCCTTTTTATCCCCGCTGACACATGTAATGACGTTGAAATTCCGTCAAGACATTTAGATGGGAAAACTTATTCTGAAATGAATGAATGAATATCTTATTGTCGCGAAAAAATAAATAAATAGAAATTTAGTAGGGAAAATTGTTCAGAAACAAAAGAATCTTGTGGTACCCTTAATTTATTATATTTAATTATATACGCGATCTGGTATACAATGAATTTTCAAAAAAAAATTTGCATACGTCTTATTGAAGCTTCAAGTTGATTTGTTTTAAAAATCAATTTTGCTTCTAAATATAAAATTCTTTAAAAACTGTACGGAGGCTATCTTATGCAGTTTTTTAAGAATAGAGCAGATTCTATTTCAATTCAAAAAATCTGGTTATTATTAAAAATATTAAATATTTTTGTTGAGTATTAAAAAAAAGAATATTATTGTTTTTGATAATAATAATGATTGCGTTCTCGTTATTTATTTATTTAGTTATTTGTTTTTTGTTTTGCTAAATTAGACAATTAAAACATTTTGAAAAGTATGCGGAAGATAATCAAATAGTAAAGACTTTTTAAGGCAGCACTTGAAAAATCGAATAATTTGTTTTTGTTTCATTTTATAAGATGATATGATTCAGAAATTTTAATGAAATGTAATAAAATAAATAAATAAAATAAGTAAAACGCAAATTCTGTATAACGAATTACACAAACAAAATATTAAGAATGGAATAAGAAATATTTATTTCTATAAATAAAAATCACGATTTTGCTATTAAATATTTTAGAATTATAATTCTTAGTTGAGATTTTAATGACTTACAAATGAAAATAACAATTAAACAATGACTTTGTGGTATTCTAAAACCAGGAAGTAGTTCAAAACTTTTTCTCATCTTTAAGCTTTAAATTAATTTAATAAAAATTTTCTATTTAAGTTCTATCCTTAAAGTAAGCAAAAGGGTACTATGTTATCCAGAAATAAATACAAATGAAAAAATCAGAAATTATATTTCAACAACAATAAATATCGGTACAAATGCGTCTGAACTGTATTGAAAATAAAAACTAAAACAATAACAAAAATACCGGTTGAACTTGCCAGATTATTAATGTGAACAAAGTAAAAGAAAGAAAAGAATCACTGTAAAAACTACTTCCCTGACAAAAAAACAATATTCAAAAATGCGTTTAACAGAAAATAAATGAATAAATGTATAAAAGCAAAAAAAAAAACCTAAAACTATTAACGTCCGGACACTGTACACATATAAATAATACGCACAAAGTTTACCGAATAGATGCAGGTTATGTTTTTACTTTTACCCTGCAGTTCGTAGGTGAAGTTTTAATTTAGTTTGACTGTAAACTTTTTAGTGAAACTATAATTTATAGTAACTACCAAATCTAAATTAGTCTGTTTATAGAAAATTTTCATCTATAGATATAAAAATAAGTTGGGTTTTCTTCCTGACGCTATAACTCCGGATCGCACGAACCGATTTTAACGGTTTTGAATTGGTTGGAAAGGTCACAGGCTCCGTGAGGTTTATAGAAAAGAAAATTTAGGAAAAATCTCAAGAGAAAAGCAGGAAAACAGGGAAAATAATTTTTCACATACAGCGCTATCTCTTATGTACTACAACGGCACCAGTACGTGGTGTGTGAAAATCCCTCACGAAAATAAGTACGTTCGACATGCAAATAACCGATCAAATATACAATGAAGGATTAATTCTGATTGAGGATCTATGCTTGAATATTGCAAACAAGCTGCTGATTGAAGTAGGAATGATTGCGCCAAATCGATCGAAGCACGATGCATTCAACCACGAATTATATCGAGAGCTGCAATACAATGTTGGTACATTGCAGGAATTCATTCGAAATAATGTGCCGTTGCTAAATGAACAGCAAAAACTTATATACGAAACATTTATGCAAGCGATGGACAATAATACTGGTGGTCTTTTCTTCCTGGAAGCACCTGGAGGAACATGGAAAATATTTGTCCTTTCATTGATTTTGGCCAAGATGTGACATAGCTTTGGCGTTAGCATCGGCGACTATTCTAGATGGCGGTCGTACTGCACTTTCTGCGCTTAAGTTGCCACACAATTTAAACACAATTGATACTCCAACATGCAATATTTCCCGATCCAGTGCAATGGGAAAATTGTTGAATTCAAGCTCATTTTTTAGGATGAGTGCACAATGGCACATAAGAAATCACTTGAAGCATTTAACTTCACACTGAAGGATCTTCGGCGAAATAACAACATCTTTGGCGGCTTGATGATATTGTTGGCAGGCGATTTCAGGCGGACGTTGCCAGTAATTGCCCGTGCAATGCCTGCAGATGAATTGAATACTTGCCTGAAGGCATCACTTTTGTGGAATAATGTAAAAACATTATCGCTAACCACTAATACGAGAGTTCAATTTCAAAATGATCAAAGTGCTGCACAATTTTCCAAACAATTGTTAGCTGCTAGAAATAGAAAAGTCCCAGTTGATGCGACAGCTGGATTAATTATTCATACCGATTTGTAGACTCTTAATTAGCTCTTATTATAAATGTTTTCCCAAACATTAGTGAGAATTATCAGAATTATGCTTGGTTAAGTTAACGAGCAATTCTCGCCCCAAAGAATAATGATGTACACTCACTGAATTTCACCATTCAATCAAAAATCGATGGCGATTTGGTGTCATAGAAATCCGTTGATTCCATAAAAAATCCCGATGATGCAGTAAATTATCCAACGGAGTTTTTAAACTCTCTGGAGTTACCAGGATTTCCACCACATAACTTACAACTCGAAGTTGGTTCAGTTATTATGATATTGCGTAATTTGAATCCATCGCGACTTTGAAACGATACTCGACTTGCGGTGAAAAAACTTCTGCCGAACTTGATTGATGCAACCATTATTAACGGAAAGTACGCAGGTGAACGATTGCAATTTCCGGTTCGCAGTGACAATTAACAAGTCGCAAGGCCAGTCGCTTAGTGTTTGCGCGATAAATTTAGGAAACCATCATTTTTCACGTGGGCAGCCATACGTTGAGTGTTAACGAGTTGGAAAACCATACGCTTTATTTGTGTTAACGTCACACCAAAAAATGTGGCTTACCAAAGAGCACTTCAATGAAACGGTTAATTTGCGGACACGTCTAATGCTTCGATTCAGTATTTACTTTGGATTCAATTTCAGTTTTTACTTAGAGAATTTCAACTAAATTCCACTTCATTTTTGTAATCGAAATGAAATAAAATATTTTCTTTTCAAATATAAAACAAAAAAAAGATAATTATTCTTTATCTTTTAATCCCCAAACGAAATGTTACAAAAAACGAAGCCATATGGTGGCGAAACGGAGTTCGCCGGATTTGCTAGTGCTCATATAAAATATATGACAGTGTATGTTTAAGATTAAAGTGGGCACATGTTATGGTAGCCCAACCCCACGGTGCTCTTAACACTGGGGAAAAAGTAATGCATCTATTAACGTTGTCACGGCGTATAGCGAACCGAGTTACAATTTTAGAAGCACAGTAAGCAGGTCTGTGCCCGCATTTCTTGTTTGAGAGCCTGAGACTATCTATTACCTATTAACTCCAGCCGCAACATTGGCGATGATTATGCTGGGGTAACGAAGTTTAGCGACTATAACGCTAGATACGGCTTCACTTTTAAAGGAAAAACAGCTCAATGATACTCCTAGATATAATAGCATGTAGAATGGTATTTTTTTATGTAAAGGCGTCTGCATGATATGAATGATTTCAAGGTTAGTTTCTAGTCCTAACATAGCCAACGTTATTTGGGTTAAAATCTAAAAGTCAAACATGTTTGAATCTAGGAATATTATTTGAATAAGAAATGAACTTACGGGTAATTGCATACACTTCCAAGCAAACTATAAAATTTAAAGTGCATAAATAAATTATTTAGGTATGAGTAACGGCAAGAAACCACTTCAGCTACATAAAAACTTAATTACCAACACATTTATATACTAATTACACACTGTGTACGTTTTTGTAAATAAAGTGCATATTTAAGGCATATGAAAAAGTCTGTTGACCACAAGACAATAAATAGTAATTTTCGGAAATATAATTCTTAAATGTAAATAAGCTAAATTGGATATCAGTATACCATGTGTCAAAAATACGTCCGGTTGCAAAAGTTTATTTTGTTTATGTCTGTAACAAGGTAAATAAAGTCGCTGTCTATGTCAAAGTTATAGTTTTCCACTGTCTGCCGATTTCTGTTGAACTTTTTATATGTTGATACCATTAACTTAGTTGTATCCCAGTTATCTTTTAGACAGCAGATTCGTTTTTACATTTTTAACGATAGCAGTTACTTTTTGTAATGTTGGAGCCGTGATGTCCATGTTGTCCGCGTAAGCAAGGAGTGTATGTAAAGCATGAAAGTTTTTGAATATATCTTGTACACAGGTGCCCCTGTAGGCTAGTAGGTAGTGTACTAGCTTGTCAGTCTGGGGGTTGTGGGTTCTATTCCCAACGAAGACCTTGGTTTTTTTCACTACAAAAAAAATCAGCGATAAAGGCATAGTCACTGGTCGCTGTGCTGTCTTAAATACGGCAGTTAATTTCCGACTACCCATCTACTTTCACCACCTGTTTCATCTCTTCTCTATTCCTTTCCTAAATAGACATTGTTGCGTGAAGTGCTACTTCTCTTAAAAAAAAAAAACAAAAAAAAAACTATTTTAGTGAAATGTTAAAAAGATCACATGAAAAAGTACCTGCTTATGTGAAACCTTATTTGCTAGTAAATAACCGGGAGGGGCATTTTTGTACTTTAACTAAGGATTATGTATCTGTCAAGGTCGTCTTGCAATGCTGATTTAGTTTTACAGGGGTACCAAACTCAGAAATGTCTTGAAACACTGCTGAGTGTGTGGATCCGTTAGAAGCAGTCTTATAGTCAATAAATAAACAATAACTATCGATTTGGTTTGCTTGTACTTTCCAGGATTTAACGTAAGATAAATATTTCGTCGATGATGGATTTTCAAGTGTTAAAGCCACTTTGATATGACTTATTATATCGCTATTTTCGAGTTTACTTCTTTCAATCAGTTTACTGAATGAAATGTTGTATACGATGGAAATGAAACATAAAATGCTGTGGTTCCAATCATCGGATATAAGTTCTTAAAACCAGATTTACACAAACCAGTGGCTCATTTTTTAGCAAATTAATTCTTACTTACCAGCATAAGCTGCTGGATAGGTGGTAAACACTGAAACCATCATTTTGGATTGGAAAAATATTTCTTATGCTTACTTAGTAGATACTCAGTATCTGGTTTAACTGTCTTCATCTTTGCAGGAGGATGTGCTTGTAGAACCTATTCTTCCTCCTGTATACATTGATTCATTCACAGTCATGACTTTCCATTTCTTTATTCTAGTAAATATAACTTTCTTATTTCCCCTCTCAGAGACTTCAGGGTGGCCCTGTATATTGCATTTTTTGCTTGAGTAGTATAAAGACACTTATGGTCATACAATGGGGGTTTTTTTCTGCAGCGGTTTCTGGTACCCATTTACGGATTTTGTAGCCTTTTACATTAAATGGGGAATGATTGTCTCAGGCTCCAAATTTCTTTATAGATTTATTTAAATAATTTTTTAATAAATATTCCCTTATGCATTTGCACTTTCGCAGGTTACTTTTAAAGGCTCAAATATAATATGCATAAGCTGGCTTAAGCTAATGTCAAAAATTGGACGAAAACTCTGTCAAATGTTTAAGCGAATCATTGAAGACTTTTACGTGACTATATTGTACTTTCATGAATATAGAAATTATTATTCACAGTTGCACATTTGTTTTATTCGTACTTTTGCAAAAAAATAATTTTGTTCTCAATAAACGAAATTTATTAGCAATAAGGCGTTTAATAATCATATTTTGTATACTTAATACTATTCTTATACAAATTTATAATTTTTTGTTAATAGTGTTAAGAAAAAACACAATTCAAAATCAGCTGTTTCCGTACGGAATGTGCAATCAGTTTCGTAATTTCCTTAAGCAAATGAAAATTGACGAAACTTGACGAAAAGTTTTGTTAAGTACATTATAATTTGCCACATATGATTATTAGGTATTTGCACAGTTGCTTAAGTTTCCTTAAGGCAGTTTGTGCATAATATGGTTGGGTCTTAAGACTTTCTATGATACCACAAACAAAGGTGCATGTAAATACTATAACACCATACGTTCCTGGACAGGTGACGCTTAAAAAGATGTAAAAATTATTTTATTAATTTCGCCATTTCTCATCATGCAGAAATATGATGAGAATTATTGTTTTTTATCTGTTTAAAAATCGTCTTTCGTCTAAATACTTTACTGACATACTGTTTCCTACATAAAACTTAATGCATGTGTTTGCGTAGATTATTCAATTAAATAACTTTTGTTTTTATATTTAGATTAAACATATATATGTGTATGAAATTTATTTTCGGATTTTAGTAAAAAGAAACCAAAACGCTGCAAATACAAGTTAAATAAAATGCGTTTATAACAGGTGACTTTAAGTACTGTTGTGCTGCAACCAGCATTATTGAAAAAAGGTATGCCTATGCAATAGCATCGATAAAAACAAGCAAGTCTACGTATATAAATTTAAAATGCCGGTTATCCAATGCTATAAAAGTGTTCGAAAGTGCTTACAAGTCCGTCTACACATATCTGTCCAACAACAAAAAATGTGGATAATAGCCATAAAAATAACGCCAACCACAACTGAAATAAACAAATGTGAGTACAATATTTGTAACCTTGCCTTTTACTGAAGGCCGTTCGTTGTCATGGTGTAAACGAGTGCGTATCAAAAGATACAACAATAATGAAGAAAAATATAGAAAAAAGAAAAAATGTATAAAAGCGTCCAACAGGCCAACACAAATACCGCATTTTTGTTTTCCAGTAGCTGTTTTTAAATGCGTGATTGTGGTAAACGGCTGTCATAAAAGGTTTAAAAAGCCTCTACCGTTATTTATCATTTGACTTAAATATTTTTTTAATGAAGGAAAGTGTAGGCTAGTTGGGTTTAGTGTATTAAAAGGGATTTATGGTGTGTAAGGAAATTTATACAATTATTTCTGCAGGTTTTTATATAATAAAGAAAATATGTTTACTTATTATTAAAGGTGACCAGACTTTTTAAATTACTCAAGTCATTTATATTTTGAACTCCATAAACATATGGCTTTCTGCAGGAAGAGCTACATATTTTAATTTGTATCATTATTAATAATGTTTACTTGTTTTACACAGGTACTTCTTACCTCTCTTAGTTAGTTAGTTAGTTGCATCAAATCTTAACCAGTGTTGTCAACTTAATGCATTTTGTATTAATGCTTTTAACTGTGTTTTCTAAAATTTTCGATTCGATTTGTTTCTGGTGCTTTTTCCCATATAAAAAACATAATCGAGGAAATGTCAGGACATTCATGAAAGCATTACTGTCGTTAATGACTAAAAGTGTCGCATAGATCACCGTTCAATCGTAACTGCATGTAGTTCTTCATATTTACTGAAAGAGGCAATCTTGTTATCGGTTATTTGAAAAACGTATTTACCCAAAATACGTTTAATTGATATAATTGTTGCTACATATTGCTGCTGGCGTATCAGTTCCTTTCAGATTGATTTTTCGTGATATTGAAAAGGAAAAATATGTTTGACATGCCAAATAATTCTCTGGATATATAAAGCCAATACCAGATTTGAGTTGCTCGTGCTTCAGTAAATTATGTTTATTTTTATTTCTTTATTTATTATTTATTATTGTGTTTCATTGGTGTGTTTGGTTTGTGTATTTTTGGATGGGAAATCCAACATCTGCCACCCTCATGGAAGTATTTATGCAGAACTTAGAAGAGGAATACGTAAAGGAATTAAAAACCAACTTCGGAGTAATATTCTACGCAAGATATGTCGACGACGTCATATGTATACTAGAAGGAAATAATGATGAGCAAATTCTAGATTACTTGAATGGAAGATACAAGAACATAAAATTTACAATGGAAAAAGAAGATGAGGGGAGTATTAATTATCTGGACCTAACGATCAAGAGGAAAATAATCTCGAACAGAATCGAATACGAAATATACAGGAAACCAACAGCAACGGACACAATAATACACAACTCATCAAATCGTCCCCAGCAACACAAAAACGCAGCAATCAGGCAGTTAATAACAAGACTCGAGAGAACACCACTAACACGGCAAATGTATATGAAAGAAATGGAAAAAATATACACCATAGCGGAAAACAACGGATACAAAAAGCGCCACGTAGATAACATCAAGAAACAAATTAGAACGAACAAAGAACAGGAGAATGAAAGGAAAAAATGGGCTACATTAACATATATTGGAAAATCAACGTACAAACTGGCGAAATTCTTTGGAACACACAACATCAATACCGCATTCAGAACAAGAAACAACCTAGGCAAAATACTACGGAATAAAACAACCGAGGCAAATATACTGGACAAACAAGGAGTGTACAAATTAACTTGTACATGCCATTATGGCTACATCGGGCAAACAGGACGAAAAATTAAGACCAGATTTAGGGAACACATTAGAGACTATAACAAAAAACTACGAGAACCAAAATCAACACCAGAATCAAACTTTGCGAACCATATATTTAACAACAAATGTACACCAGGACATATAAAGACAACGGTTAAACTGCTTCATGTACAGCACAAAGGAAGGAGACTAGACTAAATGTATTAGAAAACATGGAAATATACAAACAAAAAACATTTGACGGACTAATATAAATGAACAAAACACTGCTTCGGACACAATATTTGAACCATTGAAACATTTTTACAGGAAAACAAACATTACACCAACACAAACACTTTATGCAGGTGCACAAGACCAAAGCAATAAAGAACATCATAAACGTACAATTACAGATTATTATGTCACATAAAAAAAAAGAAAAAAAAACCCAATAGGTTCACACATAAACAAAAACGGACAACAAGCATGATCGTAAAAGGATTTAGTTAGAAAAAAAGATGAATGAAAAAGGGAGCGACAAATTAGGTAAAAAGAGACAAACAAAAAAGGAGGGAGAGAGAGAGACACAGGCAAAAAAAAGACATAAAGTGACGAACGCAATAACACGAAGGGAGACACGAACTATATAAACACAACTGACAATAGAACGCAACTAGTACGCAAAGAACACAGAAGATGGCAAACAGCCGAAACCGGTTTGTTCACATACCAAATTTGACGAGGGTCGACGGAAAACCGTACCCTAAATAAAAGCCATTTTAATACTTTACCCCGGGCGGCATGCAGTCTTAATGAAACTATTTCCAATATGAACATGTGCTTTCGGGGGTAAAAGGCGGCACCAGTCACCTAGGCCAGCAGGAGCCCCAAACTGGAAGAGACACAGGGTTGTTGAAGTCCGACCAATGAACTTATAGACATATACTGGTGCACGGGAAACAGTCGCCCACAGTGCTACACCCCTGTTTTGTTTTTGGTTGAGAAGCAACATGGTGGCTGTGGTTTAATCGGGGTTTGAAGAAAGTTTTAAAGAGATGTTAACGTAGGTTTAACAATCCACTCTCCTAGCTTGTGAATGCAAGAGGAAAAGGAGTTGGATATTCTCCAACTGTTCAGCAAGGAGTGGAGGAACAGCCTTGCTACCATGCACACGAAAATTGCAACTAAGGCGTGTATGTGTCCTAGGGCACAGGTGGATGCTTTCTTTGCACCCTGTAGTAAGATCACTTTCCCCTTGCGGCAAGGTTAACCCTTTAAAGTATTATTATTTATTTTAATACTTTTCCCCTGAGTGAAAAGTTTCTTTAATAATTCTGACCTCTACATTAGAAAAAGGCAACATATAAATTGATTTTTTAAGGCATCTGAAAAGATTTTAATAACTAAGTGACAAAGAATGCATTTCTGACCAACAATTCAAATTTAAAAATATATATAGCAAAACCGTAAAAACGCGAACTTTAGGCTTCATGTATATTTAAGTTAAAGCTCTGTTGCTAGAACTGCAACAATGTGCACACTGAAAGAGGGCGAGTTTTAGCTTCATCTCAGCTAATTGAAGTTGGGGTTCCATAAGGTGGTATATTTGAATACCTTTTATACCTATTGCATAATTCATATACGCCTACTAGCATAAAAAACCAGACTTCAATATTTGCTGATGATAGAGCTTTCCTAAGCATTAAATAAAGCCTCTAAGTAACCTCACAATATTTACAAGACCAATTACTTAATTTAATATAAATGCTTGAAGAAATGGAAAATGAAGGTGTGATTGTTACTCACGCAACGTTCACACTGCTTAAAGAATTATGCTTTCCTATGCTTATACAATTCTTAAAGGTTAAATATGGAGGTATATATATCGGTGTCCATTTTGGAAGTGACATATAGATTCACCTTAAAACGTGGCTGAACTCTCTATCGTTTGGTATAAATTTTTCTTGTACAACTTCATCCTCGAAATAATACTATTTTATAGGATTAAGCTATGCTTCAAATTTAGTATAGAACTCCAGGGTGCAAAAATCACTGCGAGGACATGGACATGACATTAGTAAAAGCCGAAATCCTGAAACATGCAACGAAGCATACGAAAAAATTTTAAACATATGCCAAGGGCATAGAACACAACATTTTAAATGATTATAGTTACATTCTATTAGGAAGAAAATACATTGTCTGTTGAATGGCTGCAGTTAGTCATTGTGGGAAGTATTTTACTTATTGAATTCACTATCTTTGTTAGATTTAAAGAAGTTTTGTAAGTTCTCTTATTTTGAAGTTTCAATAAATTATAAGAAAAAAGTGCAATTCTACCACTATACTACTACTTCCGCAGTTGGACCATATTCCAAAAAAAGTAGCCTTACTACTCTTTGCTTATTCGATCACTTCTGATTGGCGTAGTTACTTATTTCACTTTCTATAGCTTTTGGGTGTTCATCTTCTGCAAGATGACGTTATATGTATGTACGCCTGTACACTTGTAATCTTGTTTAATCAATTCAATGCTATTATTTTTGTCGTACAAGAGCAGTATAATATATGTCAACCTGCACAGCGCTCCAAGTACACAAATGAGCTCATACGCTGCAAATGAACAGTCATTCGGGTCTAGGCGCTAATCTAACTTTTGCCCATGTATTGCTGGCGTAAACTCTTTTGCCGCAGAGACTACAACCTGCCTTGTAAATCTAGCCAGTACTACCAGCTTATTCGGGACGTTAAACAGTCAGCAAGTGAATGGTATGGCAGTTAAATCTTGATTAAAAAGGCAAGACTTAAGGTAGGAATTTTCAGTACGCTGGGCATTATGTAGTGTAATGATTGAAGTATGATTGATTGATTGATTGGTTGATTGATACTAATACTTAACAGATTTACAGCAGGTTTTGTTGAAGCTCTAATGCCCTATAGTATCCACTGCATAAATCTAGGTCTCTTTTATTTGTCACGTTAAACAGGCGGCAAATGAATGGAATGTAAGTCAAATGTTAATTAAAAAGGCAAGACTTTATATAGGGCATTTTGAAGGGAACAAAAGTCATTGGGTATGATTTTACGTCGACCCTCGTCAAATTTGGTTTGTGAACAAACCATAAACCGTTGGAAAATATACGCACATATCGTACAAAAGTCACTTGACATTTGATTGATTGATTGTGTAGAAATGAAAATAATACTTAACAGGTTTACAGTAGGGTGTGTTGAAGTCCTAATGCCCTATAGAAATCTTAGTGTCTTTTTTAAATCATAGAAAAACTGTTGTCACCGGTAGATCTTTCGAAAGTTGCTAGATATTGAAAAATTATCAATCAGTTTTTTTGTCATAATGTAAAAAGTGAAACAATTCTCACTTATTATTTTTATAAAAGCAAAAGGTAACGTTATTGAGGCAGATCACTTGCATGGAAATCTGCTCACAAAAAGAGTAGAGTTTTAAACTAGGAATTAGGAGGCTTATTAATGCTTTTGATTATTCTCATTTAAGTTGATATAGACTCGTTAATGCTTTTGAAAAGATGAAATTAAATCGCCAATAGCAAACAAAGATCTCCATGATTTCTTGGAATCATTACCCAATAACAGTAAATGTTTTATAAAACGCTGGCATCATGTGAAAAACAATGTTAAGGCAGTTTAAAGTATTCACAAGTTTGATTTAAAGTTTGTGAACAAACTAGACAAGATCGCTAACAAAACAAACCTTTTAAATGGTAAATGAATGCCATTTTAGTATGCATTTTTTCTTGTTGTTGTTGTTATTGTTTAAAAAAATATAAATTTAAATTTTCTATGCTCTATATCAATAAAGCTTGTCTATATATAGCCTTGTTCACGGCTTCGTTTAGGGCTGTATAGATTATAATTTTTTTCAATAAAATATTACGAAATTACAAATATATCAAACGAATATTTAACACACAAATTGCTTTATTGAATGCTATTTTGAATGCTATTTTTTTTTTCCAAGAAAGGTCAAATAAATTTTTGTTAGATCGTTTTATTTAAATATTACAAGATAATTAATTGATAATTTAGTTATAAAATGATTTATTAAATTTGTAATTTAAGTGAATACACTATTTTTATTTAAAAAAAATCTTGTTCCATATATTTTTAACAGTTTCTCAAATAATTTTAAAATTCATCAATTTAATATTCAATAACTTATTCAATATCAAAAGCAAACATTTTTTTCTATCTTTTAAAAGCACGATTTTGTTACAATTCAACTTGTACCGGAAAACATAATTCAACACACAACAATTCGTACGCATACAAACCCTCACATATACACACATACACATACACATATTACTTAATTGCAGCGGAGCGCAATGTCACAAAAATACCACAACAAAAAAGCACATATTCATTGTCAATGTTGCAACCTTACACTTTATAAAATTAAAAAAAAAAAAAAAACAAAACTGAAAATAAATCAAAATAATTATAACTAAAACAAATAACAAAAAAAAACTGAACAAGGAAAACTAAATCTCGCAGTTTAAATGCAACGAAAATAAAAAACGAACGCACATTTATTTATTGAGTTGATTACACTTCAAATATCAAAGCATAAATTTTTAAATGATTTAAATTCAATAACTTGTCACTCATATTATAACAGCAACAGAAACAGCAAACTATAAAAATAACAACAACAACAACACACTTGTTTTCCTTTAACAACATAACAACACTTCAGTTGCAATATTGGATTATTAGTAAGTGTAGGCCTCTACATCTGTATTCATTTTAGTTGTTAAATAAAAAATAATTCCATACGTGTATTCGACTGGGTATTTCACTTTTCTTTTGTTTTAAACGCCTTAACAAAATATTCGTTAATTTAAAGTATAACAAGCAACTGCTATGTGAACAGCATTTCAAAACAAAAATAAAAAAAAACGTAAAAAAACATTTATGAATCATTCATGCCACTTAGGCATGTGCGTATAATTGTATCAGCCAGCATCCAACTGACTCAAAATTTACAATTATAAACTACTCGCAATGGAAGTTTATAATAAAGAACACTCTCGCAAGCGAATACTTATATGTGCGAGTATGTGTAAGAAATAATAAAAGTAAAGGGTTTTTCAACAAGAAGTTTGCTTTCTAAATTATGAATTAAAAATGATATTTCAAAAATGTCCATATTGAGTTGTTAGCATCTCGCAATAGCATGATCTATTGACCATTACCGCATATCCAGCCTCATCTTAGAAAAATAAACATCCCAATCATGCCTCCAGACCACACAGTGCACCATACAGTGACACATTGAGGATGCTAAGACTTTTTTAACAATCGCTCTGAGATTTTCAGAAATCCAAATGCAGCAATTTTGTTTATTGACATACTGTCACAAGTGAAAATGGGCTTTGTCTGAAAAAATGTTGTTTTTTTTCAGAGAAACCAGCCGGTTGTTCTTGAGTGAATTGAATGATCGGTCGGCTTCAATTCCTGCACCAGTTGAATCTTGTAAGGCTTCAAAGTCCTGTAGGCTAGTAGGTAGTGTTTGGTTTTGGGTTCGATTCCCAACAAAGACCTTGGCTGTTTCCACCACAAAATATAAAAATTGACTGTCGGTGGGGCTGCTCAGTGATGAAGGCATGGTCACTGGTCACTGAGCTGTCTTATACGACAGATAATTTCCGTAACTATCCTTCTATTTTCACCACTTGCCTCATCTCTTCTCTATCCCTTTCCTGAAGAATGTAGCACGCTGCTTGACTAAATAGGCATTGTTGCCTGAAGTGCTACTCCTCTTTTTTAAAAAAACGTCAAACCCTCATGCAATTTTTGCCATTTTGTGGTTTTTGGTAACCGCAATTGTTGAGAACGTCGAGAAATTGGCAAATTGGGATCTGCTTCAATACTGTGGCTCACGGCTGCGATGTTTTCAGTTGAAATACCCGGTCGAACAAGCGTTGGTGTTTGCACATTATCGTATCGAGCCTACCGATTCAAATTTTATGATCAAACTCTTAATAGCCGTCTCAGAAGGACGAGTATGTTATCCGAAAATATTACAAATTTTACGAAATGTAACTTTAACTGAACCACCATTTCCATAGTAAATTTTAACTATTTTAATGCGGTTTTCGTACGAAATTAAATTGATTGTAACAATTGCCTTTGCATCTACTACGAATACGTCAAAAAACTAAATGTCAAAATTATCATGTTGTTGGTGTTGCCACAATTGAAAAACAAACTTTTTGTTGTAAAACCCGATGTATGAAGTAGAGATAAATGCTTAAAGAAATTAATTCGTTAAAATCATTATCGTCTGTATAAAATATTGGTATTTTCTGTTTACTCTGTTTCTATTTATTATAAAATATTTTATTTTAGTATATTTTGTATAATATGCCTTAGTACATTTTAGTATATTTTAATATAGTTTTGCACATTTTAGTATGTCTTAATATATTTTATTATATTTATGTATACTTTTGTATATTGTAATATATTTTAGTGTATTGTAATATATTTTAGTATATTTTTGTATATTTTTATATATCTTTAATATATTTAAGTATACTTTAATATATTTTATTACATATTGATATATTTACGTACATTTAAGTGTATTTTAATATATTGTTACGTTTATACGTTTTATAAACGTTTTCTTGTGCGTTCTTTATTGCAAGATAAATTACACCAGATTTTAGAGTTTTTATATTATTACAAGTTTATTTACTTCAACTACACGTAAAGTTGACACTACAGAACAATTTTCTTAAGATGTACGTCTTTATTTCACGAGGTTTATTTTTCAACTAACTAACTATCCCCTAAGACGCTGCCTTTTTATATTTGTCCACTAGAAGTCTAAAAAAACTAACAATCTTCTACTCCCTTTGTATCACATTTTGTTGTTGTATGTTGTCCATTCAATGTATAGGCGCCTGTATGTCTGTGTGTATTTTTGTTTTGTTTTTGTGCTGTTATAGTTTCTTTCTGGAATTTATTTTAAGGTAGTTGTCGCTGTCTTCTACTCCCTTTGTATCACATTTTGTTGTTGTATGTTGTCCATTCAATGTATAGGCGCCTGTATGTCTGTGTGTATTTTTGTTTTGTTTTTATGCTGTTATAGTTTCTTTTTGGAATTTATTTTAAGGTAGTTGTCGCTGTTTTGTGCACATAAGTTTTCTTGTTGTTGTTTTTCGTATATACAATTTCTACGCAGTTTGTAACTAGAGATTTGTTGTTCTCTTGCGTGCATAAGTTTTCTTAGCAAGCCACGCAGTTATTAAACAGCATAGCCAACTATTTTCTTTTAAAACTTAAGCAACACGCATCCGTAAGAATATTTTAGTATAATTTAATATATGTAGTATATTTACATATATTTTTTAAAATTATAATATATTTTAGTATATTTTCATATATTTTAGTATTTTTTAATATATTTTATTACATTTTAATATATTTTGGTATATTTACATACATTTTTGAATATTTTAATATGTTTAAGTATACTTTAATACGTTTTAGTATATTGGAATATACTTTAGTTTATTATATTAAAATAAAACTCATCAAGAATTAATGGTCTTTGAAGCCACTTTATTAAGTCAACTCTGTTACACTTTGTCAACAACTCTGTTAGACAATACATAACTACTAAATTATGGACATACGCCTTGTATAATACAATCGTACTGCTATCTATTAGATACAAGCGAGGTAAAACGTCTGGACTATTGTTATATGAAAATATCTAGCAGCTTGTTTTAAGTATTTTTCCATACTTGTATTTGTGTACGGACTGGTAAAATATCGTTACCTCTAATGTAAAATATTTTATCTTCTGTTTACACATTTTGTGTTGTCATTACAAAATAAAAGTCGTCAAGAATTGTTGATCTATGATGTCACTTTATTAAGTCAGCTCTGTTAAACTTTGTCAACAACTCTGTTAGACAATACATTATTTCAATATATTTATATATGCGCGAGTTAAAAAGTCTAGACTATTATTATATGAAAAGATCTGGCAGCTTGTTTTAAGTATTTCTGCAATACTATTTGTGTACGTAATAGTGTGAGTATGATCCATTTAACTAATAACTAAACTAAATTGTTCGTAGAATTTTATTATATATGTATGTACAGAGAATTATTATAACAGTACAGAGAGTTCAAGTTGAGTTCTTTTAATTACTACTTGGGTTGTGAAGAGGAATATAATTAACAGTGCTTGTTAGATGTATTTGCTTTAATTACTTTAACCCAATCGAACTACAGATGTTTTTCACTTTTTGAATTTTAATATATCTCTTCGCTCTGGGAGTTTGGTTAATTTTGTAGTCACGATATCGCGTTTAGCAATCACCTGCCACTTAAACAATGCCCTTATCCGCTCTGGCAAACTTCGATTTAACGATTTTTCTGTTTAGCAAACATCCACCGTTGTAAACAAGACTGTTCTCTTTTGTCTCGACAAGATTTATCTAGCACATACTATAGACAAATTAGTCCCCGTTGCGGTGGTATTACTTTCTTCAAGTGTCATGTGCTTTCGGAGGCTACACAGTCGCCTAGGCTAGCAGAAACCTAAAACTGGAAGAGAAATAAAAATGGTCTCTCGAGGTCCGTTCAGTTGACTTGAACACACTGGTACCTTGGAAATCAGTTGCCCGCAGGACTACAGCCCTGCTCTGGTTATTGATAACGCCTGTTGGGGAGATACGTGCTGGCTATGCTTTAAAAATCGTTTGGCTTTTTAAAACAACCTGAAGATATGTTGCACATGTAACATCCGATGTTGCACATGCAGCATTATAAGAAGTTGGATGGTTTCCGGCTCTTGAGCAAGTAGTTGGTGCACAGCCGTGCATGCTGTACTCTTAAAAATTGCAAGTAAGGTGTGTTGCTACCTAGGTGCGTATGTGCCTTGCTGGACAAATTGAATTCATCCAATGGTAGACCACTGTCAGATTAAGGCCAAATGGCTGACATTAATCTGTGTCACTTAATTTTCAATAAGGCTTGAGTGAGGTTTGCGGCACTTTATCTTATTTGCTTCCATAACTGGCTTATATTTCTTTTCTCATGTTTTTGAGTTGGTAAGAGCACTAACTTGTTCACTGTGTTTGTTTATGGTAAAAAAAGTAAATATATTTAAATCGTTTTCTTACAGACTTCAAAAATTTTAATTCAAACATTTAAATATAATTAAACTTATAATATTGTCATGCCTTAAAGTTATACTTCAATATCAATATCCTGTATGCTTGATAGCCCCATTATTATAACATAAAAATGTATTACAAAACGTAAGTGTCAAGCCTTGACCTGAAAAATATTGTTACGGATGCGTCTTGCTTAAGTTTTAGAAGAAAATAATTAAGTAATAAAATAAACAACTAGGTATGCTGTTTACTAACTGCGTGGCTTGCTAAGAAAACTTGTGCAGGCAAGACAAGAACAAATTTGTAGTCTTCTAAGAAAAAATATGTACAGACAACAAACACTATCTTAAAATAAATTCCAGAAAGAAACTTTATCAGCATTAAAACAAAAATAAATATATATATATATATATATATATATATATATATATATATACAACAACAAAACGTGATACAAAGGGAGTAGAAGATTCTTAATTTTTCTAGACCTCTAGTGGACAAATATAAAAAGGCAGCGTCTGAGTGGATAGTTAGTTAGTTGAAAAATAAGCCTCGTGAAATAAAGACGTGCATCTTAAGTAAATTGTTCTGTAGTGTCAACTTTGTGTGTAGGTGAAGTAAATAAATTTGTAATATTTTTTTTTCGGACCAGCATTCAGGGGATGACCCCTACATATGCAAAGCATTGTGCCAGAACTAGGAAATTAGGTTACGGGAAGGAGGAAAAAAGAGGGAGTAGTGTCTGTGAACATTCAGTTTGAATTTTCCCAGATTGAAAGTGACAGGAAAGATCTCCGGAGTGATTTTTTTCCACATACGGACTGTTCTGCTAAAAAACGAATTTTTCCTGTAATGCATAGTGCGAATCACTGGCCAATCAACCACAAATGGATGTGCTCTCAACGAAAATCGTGTTAAACGCAAAATTTAATTTAGAAACTCTAAAATCTGCTGTTATATATTTTGCAATAAAGAACTCACAGCAAAACTTTTATAAAAGGTATAAACGTAACAATATTGTTGGACATGCAGAGATCCAAGTCCTGATTCTGATACTTTTATAAAAACTCCAGTCTATATCAAAACAAACCAGTTTGTTAATTCATCTTGTGGAATAAACTACCATTCAAAGGTTTTTGTGACCCGTATAAAACCTATTAGAATATAATTTTCTGTGAGGATAATAAATTATAATGGGTTATAAGTTACAAATAACAAAAGTAACATTACTTTAGACAACAAAAATTATTTAAATTTTTTTAATATTTATATGAATGCATTAAAGTATTAAGTCTTTTGAAGAACTGATTTTTGATTTCTTCTAAATAATGTTGTTTGTTACCTTATAAATACAAATGCGAAAATGTTGGGTTACATATGTTACATACGCATGCTCGATTAATCAATAGTAAATAATCATTGCATATCAACATGTACACACTGCTTTATGCTATTGACTTAAGATTGATACTCAAATTCAAACTTTGGCTTTCGTGCAAGTCATAGAAGGTAAGCGAATAGGAACAAGGCAGGCAGGCAGCAAGATAATCAAACAGTAAGTCAGATAGACAGACACTCTTACTGTCTATTTAACTTTCAAAAGCAGCAGGCAGCAGGTATTCTAAACCGCCGTCAAGTCAGTTATGCATTCAAGCGTTTAGCCAGTCAGGCAAGCAGGCACCAAAGCCCAAGCTATGAAATGCATTGAAAAGCAAAGCAATCGACTGTGACAGTGGCAGTAAAAGGCGTAACTATATCGGCCTCTATTTAGTGTTATATTAAAACTTCCACCATCACTGCAACTACAACTACAACTACTAACACTTATTGTGGTTGCTTATATAGGTGTTGCGTCAAACGCTTACTGCCAGTGGTTAACTTAGCATGTTTGGTTGGGCTTTGTACGACGAGTATATGGATTTGACGTTGATATGTTGTTGTTGCCTTCGCACTTGAATAATGTTCGACGATTGATTTTCCTATTTAACAAGTTTATTAAACTTGGCGCATAATATTTAATTTGCATTTATTAGAAAACTAAATTGAGTGTTGGTGGCGTAATTGTGTTTAATAATGATTTTGTTTACTTTTAGTTTTAGTTTTACTTTTTTATTTTAAATATTTCTTTTCATCTACTTCCGCATATTTCTTTTTCGCTTTTTTATATTTATTATAAAAATGAATAACGTTTTTGCAACTAAATTTATTTTAGCCAATACAACTTTATGATTATTGTGTTAGATAATAAAACTGGTAAAGCTTTAAGGATCTTGTTGTTAAAAACGAAAATTATGCCTATTATTTAATTGTTAAGTGGTTAAGGAAATGAAAGACAGTTATTTACTGGCAAGATAATCATTTCCGTTTATTGAGTATGAGAGATAAAGTAATAGATTTAAATAAACAAGTTTATTTTTCGCCATCATTTTTAATTTAATCTATGTTAATATGTGCTAGATTCCTTAAAAAAATAATTCTAAAAATCTATACAAAAACACAGCAAACATTACGAAAACAACAACACTTTTCATTTTCAATCTTTCTACATAAGGTTATTTATATGCAATTGAAAAATAAAAACAACAAAATTGGGTTAAAATCCACTGATGTGCAGAAAAGAAAGGGCCATATGGATGTGCTTTCCGCCGCAGTGATACATTTCAAGTATATTATTTTTGGGAATTATTATTTTTTAAGGAATCTAGCTGAAATTAACAGTAGATTAAAGTAATAGGAAGTACTGCTTGGTGGCAAATTTTTTTTTTTTAAAGAGAAGTAGCACTTCAGGCAACAATGCCTATTTAGTTAAGTACCGTGCTATATTCTTTAGGAAAGGGATAGAGAAGAAATGCAACAGGTGGTGAAAGTAAAGGATACTTACGGAAATTAATTGTCGTTACAGACAGCACAGTGACTATGCCTTCATCACTGAGCAGCCCCACCGACAGTTAATTTTTATTTGTAGTGAAAAAAACCAAGGTCTTCGTTAGGAATCGAACCCACAACCCCCAGTCATGTAAGCTAGCACACTACCTACTAGGTAACAGGGGCACCTAAATTAAATATTTTTAGATTAACATTCACAGAAAATCGCGTATAAATTATCTTTTTACATAAAACAGTGAAAAACAAGATATCTTTTGCACAATAAAAAAGTTTTTAATTCAGCTATATTTAAGGCAACGCATATATCGGATTTTTCAACAAGAAGTTTGTTTTTTTAATTGCGGCAACACCAATAACATGATAATTGTGATATTTACTTTATTGGCGTATTCGTAGTAGATACATTGACAATTGTTACAATGAACACAATTTCGTAGGGAAATTGCATTAAAATAATTAAAATCCACTGTGAAAATGGTGGTTCTGTTAAAGTTACATTTCGTAAAATTACAATTACAACAAAAGTGCTCAAGAATTATTGCAGTGAGTGTAGAAACATTGAGTACGTGTGGTGATTATGGCAACGATAGTGGGATGTCATAATTAAAGGGCAACAGCATCAGGGCTTTTTTTTCAAACACCTTTAAAGGATGTTCTTAATAGACGCTAGTCAAAGATATATCGATTTTTTCACCAAGAAGTTTGTCTTTCAAATGTGTGAACACCAACAACACGGTATTTTTGACATTTAGTTTTTTGCATTTTTAGCATTAGCAATTGTTACAATGAATTAAATTTCGCATGAAAATCTTGTTAAAATAATTAAAATCCACCATGAAAATGGTTTTGTTAAAGTTATATTTCGTAAAATTCGTGGCATTTGCAGACAACATAATCGTCTTTCTAAGACCGTTATTAAGAATTATGTTGTTTTATTTTAAGCATTTAAGTCGACAGGCTCGATACCAAATGTGCGAACACTAATGCGTGTTCGACTGGGTCGCTCAACTGAAAACATCGTAGACGTAAGCCACAGTGTAGAAGCAGTTCTAAATTTGTCATTCCTTGACGTTTTCAACGATTGGGATTATTCAAAACCACCACATGTCGAATTTTGCGTAGGGATATAACTTTCAAGGCTTAAAAGATTCAACTGGTGCAGGAATTGAAGCCCGCCGACCATTTACATCGCCGTAGATTCGCTCAGTTCATTTAGGAACTAGGCCGGTTTTTCTGAAAGAATCAGATTTTCAGACGAATGCCATTTTCACTTGTCAGGGTGTGTCAACAAGTAATATTGCAGCATTTGGGCTTCTGAAAATCTTAGACCCTTTGCATGCTCAACGTGTCACTGTATGTTCCGCTATGTGGTCTGCATGTGTGATTGGACCGTTTCTTTTCGACGATCAATGCTAACAACCCAATTTTGGCCTATTATTGACGACGGCCTATCACTAAAATGTCACACAGTCAATGAAACGATAAATTTCTTGCAAACCAAATTTTCCGATCGCATACTTTCACGACAATCAGCAGTTAAGTGGCCTGCTAGATCGTGCAAATTAACACCACTGGGTTATTTTCTGTGGGGCTTTGTTAAGGACAAAGTCTAGGAGCCAATCGAATCGATTTCAGCCTCAAAACTCAAAATATGCAAGGTGATTAACGAAATAGGACCGCCATTTTGGCAAAAAGTTCTTAAAAACTTTGATGAAAAAATCGACATCTGTCAGTGTGGGCGTGATGGATATTTGCCAGATATCATTTTTCATTCATAATTTCCGAATTTTTCATTTCGTAATGCAGTAAATATATGAATCATCTTAATCTAGATTTTTTATTTTATTTTGTTTTCGAAAAAATAGCATTTTCCTGTACTCGAAATATAAAATTGTTTTTTTTTTGTTGTTGTATAGGTTAAAAAAAAAAATAAATAATAATAAAATACATAAAATAGTTATTAAAGCGGATTTTGCTTTAAAATCCAGGTGTATTTGTTTGCAGTTGTTTATACTCTACACAATAATTCAATATTTTCATTACAAAATATTTGCCATAACGAATGCCTCAGTTGATTTGGTTGATAAGTAACGACGGTAGTAAGTCGTGTAACCAGGTTATACATGATAATTGTTGTGACAGAAATAATTGTTTTTTTTTTTTTTTTTGTTTAAATCAAAAATATTGCTGAGATTATTTTTATTTTTATGATTTTGTAAGGTGCAGTATTCTAGTTAGTTTTTGTGTAGAAACAAAAACATACAAACATTTTGATCCCACAGTGAAATTATAATTTAAAGACAGAAACTCTAAGCTTTAAATTGTTTATAAAAATTCCATTACAATATTCTCTCAATCCTTTTTTCAATATTGGCATTTTTTTTTAATAAGAATTCTCATTTAGTTGAATTTTTAAGGAACCCTGCTAGCTAAGTCATAAAATTAAGCCTTCTGGTATAAACATAAGCAGGTACAGAAGCAAATGTTTATCTGAAAAGAGAAACTTTACCTTGATTTTATTAACAGCTTACAGAGGGTGAAAAAGAATGCCGTACTTAAACACATCATTCTAAATATTTGACTTTGGAATACAAAGATAAGTAAAGTACGGCCATCATTTATTTTTCAACAAGAAGTTTGTTTTCTAAAACAAAGTAAAACAAAAAATTTAGATTAAGATGTTTCAAATTTTTATTGTATTACGAAGAGAAAATCCGGCAATTATGAAAAATGGAAACTGTCCATCATGACCACACTGAGAGATGCCGATTCTTGCATCAAAGTTTTTAATCACTTTTTGAAAAAATGGCAATCCTATTTCATTAATTACATCACGGATTTTGAGTTTTTAGGCTGAAATCGATTCGATTGGCTCCGTATAGACTCTTGTCCTTAACATAGCCCCACAAAAAATAAGCCAGTGGTGTTAAATCACATGATCTGGCTGGCCACTTAACTGCTGATGGTCGTGAAATTTTGCGATCAAGAAATTTGGCTTGCAATAAATTTACCGTTTCATTGGTTGTGTGACATGTGGCAAGGTCCCGTTTATACCACATGTCAGTGATATCCTAGTTGTCAATAATAGGCCAAAATTGAGTTGTTAACATTCCCGATAGTGTGATCCATTGGCCGCTGTCTCATTTCTAGCCTCATCTTCGAAAAAAAAACCATCCAATCACACCTCCAGAGAAAATAGCGCACCCCATAGTGACACGATGAGCTTGCGAGGGCTTCTGAATATTCGCTGTAGGATTTACAGAAGCCCAAATGCAGCAATGCCCTGACAACTGAAAATGGGCTTCATCTGAAAAAATAATTCTTTCAGAAAAACCTAAGCGATTATACGGCGATGTAAATGGTCGGTCAGCTTCAATTCCTGCACCAGCTGAATCGTGTAAGCCTTCAAAGTGAAATCCTTATGCAAAATTCGACAATTGGTGGTTTTAGATAACCCAAATTGTTGCGAACGTCAAGGAATTGACAAGTTTAATGTCAACTCAAATTCCTAATAGCGATCTCAGAAGGACGAAAATATCACAAATTTTACGAAATGTAACTTTAACAGAACCACCATTTTCATAGTAGATTTTAATTATTTTAATGGGATTTTCATGCGAAATTAAATTCATTGCAACAATTGCTAATGCTAAAAATGCAAAAAACTAAATGTCAAAAATATAGTGTTATTGGTGTTGAAAGACAATCTTCTTGGTGATAAACTCGATACATCTTTGATTAGTGTCTGTTAAAAACATCCTTTAAAGGTGTTTGAAAAAAAGCTCTGATGCTGTAGCCCTTTAATTATGACACCCCACTATCGTTGCCATAATCGCCACAAGTACTCAATGTTTCTACACTCACTGCAATAATTGTTGAGCACTTTTGCTGTAATTGTCTCATTCATACACGTGCTAGAGTGGTTGCCAGGCTTTTGTTGTTCGTTGGATTGGTTAGCTGCATGGCTAGTCGGTTCACGGTTTAATTTAATAGTATTCGGTTTCCAAAAATTGACTTACGGAAATTATCAAAGTGATACTTGATTTACACATGCTTCAAGGTTTCCATATTCGTATTTTCAATTAAATGTTGTTGTCATTGCCGTAGCTACATATAACAATTGCATTTGTTAGAAATTATTTGTACGTTTATTATTGGGTTGCATTGGTTTCTCTCGTTGTCTTTATTGCTGCCATTTTACAATTGTTGGGACAAATAAATTGTAAGTTTGTATTCGCTTTGAATGTATGTTTGCGTAAATTTTTACGTAAGCGAGTAAATGATTATGGTATGTCACCAGACTGTGCTCATGTTAGGCTTGTGTGTGACATAAGGTTAATTGAAATAAATTTGTTAAACTAATTGAACAAAACAAAATATAGATTTATAAAACACCACAAAAAATTGTTTTAAGGAATTTTATAAATTAAAATGATTGTATTAATTACAAAATCGAATTATATATCAGATATTTTTCGTTAGAAAAACACATTTTATATTATAACTTAAAGCTGGTTAAATTAAAAGATATTTCCAGAATATCATATGAATTGCTTTGAATATCATGAAAAGTAATTACATATATTCTGACATGATGCCTTTCTTCTCAGCTGCATTTTGTTATAACATTCTGTTTTAACATTCGTTTTACTTAAAAGTTGCAATTAATCCCAATGAATGCGAATTTTATTGTTCCGCTTCTCCTTATTTTGGCAAGTCAATCTTCTTGTAGTAGTTTTATGTGTAGTTTTCTAAGAAATCTTATACACCTAAGACAACAACAACGATTAAAAGAAATTCTACAAAGTAAGATAAACAACAGAAAACAAAAACAACTAACACAGAATAAAAACAAAACATAGAGGCAAGCAGGTGCCTAAACTAAATGATAATAGCAACAACAATCTGAGGTGATGTTAAAGTAGAATTTTCTTGTATATGCGAGAAACGCTTAAAACTATATAAGCACTACTTTCTGAGCAAATAAATTAAATCAAGTTGAGTTATCGTTAAGTAAAGACAAAGTTACCATCGTATTTATTTTGTATGCACTAAAAGTTAATAAACCGTTTAATTTAATTTAAAACTCTAAAGTGCTGTGTTATAATTTTGCAATAAAAGAACTCAATATAGCAAAATATTTACTAAAAAGGAATAAACGTATCAATATGTACCGTGCAGCCAGTAATGTCCCCATTGTAGCTTTTGTAAAGAAACTTTAATAGTAAATTAGTAAATAAATAGCCTGAATGCTTTAGATGAATTTGTAGCATTTAAAGGACTTATTTAGTTTTTGATCTGTCGTTCATTAATGCTGGCACAAACAGGCATGGAAAATATATTGTTGAAAGATCGGTTGAAATTATTAAAATTTCAGGAATTTAACTATATACATGTTATATTTAGTTATGCTCTGTATCTCCGTTAGTTTGGAATGCACACATTTTTTGGTGGTTCTGAAATTAACTAGTTTTGCTGTCTACGAAATTCTGTTGAAGGAAACGTTTGTCAATAAATGAAAGCCTGGAAAATTTCTATTTTATATTCAGTATCCTCACAAAAGACAACTAAAAGTCTTATGAGTCTTCCAGAAGACATTCCGACCGCTTATTGATTTATTTTAATATTGAAATTTATTTATTTTATTGTTTGTGGATGTTTTTCATTTTAATTTTTAAAATGACACAAATGACAGTGAAAAAATATAGAGTTGACATACAGTTCATTAGAAAATTTTTGCTAAATGAAACATTTATATTTTCTTAGTAGATTGAAAATAAAACGTGTTTTTGTTTTCGAAATATTTGCTGTGCTTTTGCATAGAAGTGTTTTTGAGTTTTTTTGTCTTTTTGCTTTGGTGGTTCAATGAAAACTCTCATTTAATCAATCAGGCTTACGATATAAAAGACTTGAATATTCCATAAAAAATATTGGGTAAAATTCACTAAGATATAGTTCAGAGCAGTAGTGAAATGACCATTTGGCTATGCTTCCCCCCACAGTAATAGATTGAAAATGTATTTTTTGAACAATAATTATTTCATGAGAATATCATAAAATATATATTATATTCCTTCAAAGAAAATAGGTAACTTAAAATTAAAAATAATCGGTAATTCGTAGAAAGGAAAAAAAGAGAGATAAATTGGGAATCGTTCTTCCTCAGTATAAAAAAAAAACAATTCTGTGAAGGTGGGAAATAACAAATGCAACAAGGTTTTGCCCTTTATTTATTTTAGTGTTCTTTCTAAGTTGTTTTTTTAATTCATTTAATTGATTTTGGTAAAAATTAAATTTTACATAAATATTTCTGAGAGAAATAAGACATTGTTTCTCTTCTCTCTTACTCTCTTCTGAGTAAAATAATCTAATATCTCAATATAATCCCTCACAATAAGTCTCGCGCCATTATTTCTTGATTGTTGAGAATAGATCTCATAGCCATTTATCCGACGACTTACACAGACCTGACAATATCTTTGAAAATACTAAAACGTCTCCTAAAACATTGCATGTGATTATTTAAAACTATACAGAGATAAAGAAAAGCTCTTGAAAATGAATAAGTTGAGAATCATCTTCCAGAGGAGACAACAAAAATTATATAATTCAAAATTTTAAATTAACAATTTGAAACAAAGGGAAATTTATTCACATATGTCGGGTGGCTAAATCTTAAGGACCTATGTTGAATGTGAACCACACCTAAACGTCAAGTGCTTTTCTGCATTTCATTTGACATTTCTCAATTTAAGACTAACTCAATTTGAACCATGGAATGATACACAATCAAACAACGCGTTAAAGTTATTCAGACTTATTATAAAAATGGGCGTTCAAATCAAAATGCATATCGTGCACTTCGTGATATTCTTGGTCAATTCGTCGAAATGTGCGTACAATCAGAAAAGCCGACCAAAAATTTGAAAAACCGGTTCTGTAGGAAATGTGAAAACACCAGTGTATGCTCGTACAGCCCGTACTGTAGATAATATTGCTGATGTTCACGAAAGTGTGGCTGAAGAGCCATCAATCCCAACTCGTCATCGTGCCCAGCAATTCCACAGCTCGCGTTCGTCGTTGATGAACATTATGCATAAAGATTTGCATTTACACGCTTACAAGGTGCAATTGAGGCAAAAAATAAAGCCTCTTGACCATACCAAACGTCACCAATGATCAGAATGGTGGCAAGAAATGGCAACAATGGATGATCAATTTTCGAAGAAAATCATCTTGAGTGATGAGGCACATTTTCACCTCAATGGATTCGTCAAAAAGCAAAATTGTAGCATTTGGGCAAATGATAATCCAGGAGTGATTGGCGATAAACCAATGCACCCACAAAGAATGACTGTTTGGTCTGGTTTATGCGCTGGCGGCATTATCGGGCCGTATTTTTTCCAAAATAAAGCCAGTCAGATAGTTACTGTGAATAATGTTCACTATCGTGAGATGATAACAAACTTTTTATGGCCCGAGTTAGAAGATATGGATGTGAATAATATGTGCTTTTAACAGGACGATGCCACTTGCCACACAGCTAACGAAACAATTGCTCTTTTGCGCGGCAAATTTAATGGCCGCGTTATCTCACGTGGTGGCGATGTCAATTGGCCGCCTAAATCATGTGATTTGGGGTTATTTGAAAGAAAAGGTATAAGTCGATAAGCCAGCAACAATTCAAGAGCTAAAGGATGCGTGATCGTAGGTCATAACCTGGTGGTGGCCGAACTATTGTAGATGGTTTTAGCATCATCCTCGTTCTAGAAGGCCTTCAGATACTTCTAGTCACTTTTAGTTGCAACTTCAAAAGCCCGAAGCAGGCCGCAGCCTTCACTTAATATAATTTAAGAACACGACGGCATTCATGCTCATTGGACCTGAACCATTCATTGTGAATGATACGGCCCACAAACTCAAACTAGGGCCTCGAAGGGTAGATCTCAATAATTAGAGAACAGCTAAAAGGCTAAAAAGATAAATAGCTGAACTCTGGGACTGTACTGATTCTCGTGGTGGATTGTCCAGTTGGCTCCTGTTAGCCTATTAGGGGACTAGGCTCCCTTTTACCCCCGAAGATACATGTAATGTTGGTATATTTTCGTCAAAACATATAAATGTACCCCCGCGGGGGGAGAGCTAAAGGATGAGATAATTCGGCACGTTAACGGCATAGAACTTCAATTATGCCTCAGCGTCATCGAAAATTTGGACCATTGAATGGTGGTGTGCCGCCGAGATCGCGGCACTTTGTTCCATACATAATATCCTAAATAATTTGTGTTTTATTCAAAAGCAATATCGGCCCCTAAAATTTAATTACACTTTACATATACATATATATACATAAATTAATATATACATACATAGAGTGTTTTTATTTAATTTAAAAAAAAATATTTATTTTAATTTTAATTAATTTTTATTTTGTTTTCAGTTAGGCTTAAGTTCGCTTTTAAATAGTGCGATATAACAAAATCTTAATTTAAATAGCCTTTCAATATGTGGAGATTTTTTCAAATTTTTCTAAACACATTTTGCCCATTCAGCAGTTTAGTTCATTTCCTGCTTCCTTTTAGATTAAAGTGAAATAAAGAAATTTTAAACAATAACGGTTTAGGACAAAAATAGTAAAAAAATTTTTGAACTTTTCTTACATTTCGGTTGAGTGCATTAAAACGAATATTTTACTTAATTAATGGATAAAAATTCATGCCTTAAACCTACATACAACCAAACAAATTAAAAGGAATAAGAAACACTAAAAATCAGCATTTATTGCTCTATAGTTCTTTTTTCAGAAGATGCCTGCAGTGCATTTTTGTTGCTTTTGTTTTGTTCATGAAAGTTGATTACGAGTTTATAGGCTGAAATAATTTTAAAGTAAACTTACTGTTGGTTTAATTTTTGTGTGTGTCTGTGTATTCCTTAATTTCATTTTCTTCCCCATTCTTGATTTCTTTCTTTCTTTCTTTATTTTACAGCTATACCCATTGGCAATTGGACACCACCCGACATCGATTACAATGAACGTTTTACTTGGGAGGGTGCCACCGATATGAGTAACAATTATCGAGATGCATTGAAGCGTGGCTTGCCTTTCCCCATCCTAACGGTGGCAGAGTATTTTAGTCTAGGCCGTGAAGGCTTTTCATGGGGTGGTCAATATCGTGCTGCTGGCTATTTTGCCAGCATAATGCTGTGGGCATCGTTGGCCTCTTGGCTGCTGATGAATTTGTTACTTATCGCTGTGCCACGGTATGGTGCATATATGAAGGCATTAACTGGTGCACTATTGATTGGCACAAATGTGGGCTACTATTGTCAATTACCGAAGCGACCATTGACAATTTATATGGAGGGTGGTCGTTTGGAATTTCATTTGGGTTGGTGTTATTGGCTGTTGCTTGTGGCAGGCAAGTAGAAAATCTTAATAAATCTTGAATTTAAGGAAAATATAAAATCTTTATTTATTTGTAATTTTATTTTTTCATTATAAACATTTCTTTAGGGATTTTATGTTTCATAGCTGGTGTGTTAATATCGATTATTGATTTGGTTTGGCCACATACATTCTCAACTGTGCTAGAGGTCTACTATGGCACACCCTATGATCGCCATGTCATTTTAGAGGAATCTAGTGATGTGCGTTATCGCAAGCGTACAAGTCGCAATCTAGAAGATCCTCCTGGCTTAGGATCACGTATCTTGAGACGTCTATCATCCAAGGCTCGCGATAATTCACATATGCAAAATCAACGCAACAGCTCTGGTAGCAATATGCCTGTACACATATCGGGCCATGTCCATCCACATCCTCATCTAAATGCCGGCATTGAAAACAAGGCATTCCAAAGTGATGCCCCCAAAAGTCCTTGGCGTTATCCCTTTCGTAGGTCTCAGCAAATACAAGCGCATCCTATGCATATGCAAAGAACTTTGTCGCAGGATTCAAGTTCATCTATGGGTTCGGCGGCCATACAAATATCACCGCTGCATAAGCATGCCTTGTCAAGAATGTTACCGTAAGTTTGAGTTATTTTTACGATATTTAAATTAGTTTTTTATTGCTGAGGAAATAAAGCATCGACGCAATGTATGTAGGTTGTATTCGTTACTACAATGGTAAGTGCTCTAACGAAATTAGGGTACTTGTTCCCGAAACTCGCACATTTTTGCGTTTGACACGATTTTCGTTAGGAGGCCATCCAGTTTTAAATAGTGCTCCCTGCATGAAAAATTCGTTTTTTAGCAGAACATTTCGTGTGTGGAATAAACTCCCTCCAGAGGTCCTTCCGGTCACTTGCAATGTAAAAAACTTCAAATCTAATATCCTCAAATACTACTCCCTCTTTCCTCCTCCATATAATATATTTTCTGGTACAATGCATGGCATGAGTAGGGGTCACCTCCTAAGTACAGGTTCAAACGAAAAAAAAGCAGGGATGACAAACGAAATGTTCAATTTGTACCAACAGATTTCTAAATATTTTTACGAAAATTATTTATTTAAGTTTTCAAAGAAAATAATTATCAGTACAAAAAAGTAAACGAAATAGCCTATTGTATATTTTATAAAATTTCTAAACAATGTTATGCACACAAGACAACAACATGCTTTTAAGAAATTCTACAAAATAAGCTAAACAACAGAAAACAAAAACATCTAACACAGAATAAAAAAAAGACACACAGCCAAGCAGGCGCCTACATTGAATAATAATAACAACAATAATATGGGCTATATTAAAGTAGAATATTCTTCTGTATGCGAGAAGAGCTTAAAGTAATTATATAAGCACCACTTGCTGGGCAAAAGAATTAATTCGAGATCATTGAGAAAAGACAACAAACTAAAAAGGCATCTATTGAGGCGTTATGGTGGTGAAGTTACCATCGTGTTTATTTTGTGTGCAATAAAAGTGTATAAATCATTTAATTTAAAACTCTAAGGGGCTGTGTTATTATTTTGCAATAAAAGAACTCAATATAATAAAACGTTTATTAAAAGGAATAACGTAACAACATATTATTTTCCATATAAATTTATGATAAATAAACTTTGTAAGCATGTTGTAAATATTGTTAGGCGGTTTACATGAGAATTTTTAGCTAAAAGAGGCGCAAGGAAGTAGTTAAGTAATGATAATATTATTATTGTGAAAAGTTCTCAAAATTGGTGTTACTTTTTTATTTCAATTATATATTTAAACTTCTTAAATTTGAAATTTCATAACTTGATCTAATTAGCCGTTTCATTTCCAACAGCGAAATTAAGCTTTGACCAAGTTACAAAGGGCGTCCTTTTTTATGTTGAGTTAACAACATTGAAATTAAAAATGTTGTTTAGCATATTTAAGAGAAAAATATCTCAAACTGCTCAATTTAAACTCAAATTCTGCAAAATGTTAAAGAGGCCTAAGTTATTGTTCAATAATTCTAAAGTGAAATTCGTTACCAACATAAAGAGATTTTAAGAAATATAACCCATATGTGAAACAATAGCTTCATGTAGACTCCTTAACATTAGGCCCACAAAAAATAATGCAGTGGTGTTAAATCCCACGATCTGGCTGGCCAGCTAACTACTGATTAGCGTGAAATTATGCGATCGGGAAATTTGGTTTGCAAAAAATTAATCGTTTCATTGACTGTGTGACATGTGGTGCCATCCTGTTGAAACCACATGTCGTCAATAATATGCCAAAATTAAATTGTTAGTATCTCGCGTTAGCGGGATCCATTTACGATTCCAGCCTCACCGAAAAAAAAACGGCCCAATCGCGCATCCAAACCACATAGCTCATCAAACAGAGAAACGTTGAGTATTTATTTCTTCTGCACCAGCTAAATCTTGTAAAGTTTCAAAGTCAAATCCTTAGGCAAAATTTGCCATGTAGTGGTTTTGGATAACCCCAATGTTGAGAATGTCAATTGAAAAATTTGGATCTGCTTCAGCACTGTAGCTCACGGCTGCGATTTTTTAAGTGGAACGACCCTGTGGAACACGCGCTGGGATTTGCACATTTTGTAACGAGGCTGTCGACTCAAATTTAACGATCAAATTCTTAATAGCGGTCTCAGAAAAACGATTATGTTGTCTGAAATCGTGATATTTTCATTTTATGAAATGACATTTTAACAGAACCACCATTTTCATATCTACTACGAATACGTCAAAAACTAAGTGTCAAGACTTTCAAGTTGCTCCCATGTCGCCATATTTGAAAAAAAAAACTTATTTTTAAAGAACTCGATATAAGACTTTTCACGTAAAAGGCAAATTCTTAATAGGGCGCCCTTAAAAACAATCATTCACTTTTGAAAGTTGCAGCATATGAAGTGCATTTAATTCACAATAGACTCTACAGACTCCATAATATCCAAACAAATGCTTCTTCTTATGCAGCTTACTGCTGGTAGCATTATTGAACCCTCCCCTGCAGAAATGCTCGAAAGAGTTTTTAAAAATAGGACGTTCGGTATACACTTTATTATAAATAGCAGCGTCCATAAATTGATGTTTGAAGTGAAAACAAGGATTTTGATTATGCTGTGATATTTTATGTTATTCTTTACAATTTATAGTTATATTGGGCTAAAAATAAATTAATGCCTTTTACATAAACAGCTTTTCAAAAGCCCATTTCCTTTTTTGACAAAAGATGGATAAGACCACCATAAGCATTTTTACTATATAATTATTACACTATTTTTGAAAGAGAACAAAAATTTGGTTTGACAATCATAGTCTAAGAATTTAGTGATAAAATAATAAGATAAACTTTTTAAAATATTCCTTAAAATGAACATAATTGTTTACTGCCTTTTTATATACTAATTACATCGAACGCAAAATTTTTGTAGTAACCATATTTTTTTCTACATGCGAATATTCAAAAAAGTAAAAATATATTTATAAACATTTATTATTTTGCTGTTAGCCCCACTGTGCAAATAATATAATAGTTTTATTTTTTGTTCAATTTTATATTCTAGTCTATTCTAGTTCTATTGGGCTAAATATAAAAAAGTTACCTTTTACACAAATAGTTAGACCATTTCTTTGTCTAAAAAAGGGCGCCATAACATATTATAATTCAAATTAGTATACTATATATATATATATATATATATATATATATATATATTGCTATATATACAAATATATATATATATTTATTGCTTTAAGCAAACATAATATGTTCACTTTTTACATAAATAGTTTTTCAAAAGCCCCTTTCTTTGTCTTCAAAAATGGTTAAGGACGCAATAAGAATTTATATTATCTGCTCAATAATATATTATGATTATAATTATTATACCAATTTAAAAAGTTAAAAACTTTATTTGCCATAAGAGTCTAAGCATTTTGTGGTAAAATATTAACAAAATTTATTTAAAATATTGGTAAAAACCAACATAATATGTTCACTTTTTACGAATATTTTTTTTTAAGGGTTAAGGGGACAATAAGAATTTACTATCTTGTTGTTAATAATATATTATATTATTTTAAGAATTTAAAAATATTGATTGCAATACGAATTTACGCATGTTGTTAAATATTATTAAAATTAAAATAAGTAATTTATTCATCATTTTTTTTTTATTTTTATTGAAATAAATGTTTTATGAGAATATCATAAAATGTTTATTTTTTAATAAAAATTTTTGTAATAAATATTTCGTGAGAATATCATGAAATATTTATTTAAAGGAATCAAGCACGAATAATAAAATTGCTTATTATTAAAATTATTAAATATTAATAAAATTTGTTTAAGGTATTGCTTAAAACAAACATAATATATTCACCTTTTACATAAATAGTTTTTAAAAGCTCATTTCTTTCTCTGAAAATTCATGGTTAGGGTACCACAAGAATTTATACTATATGCTCATTACTAATATATTATGATTATAATACTTATAGTATTTAAAAAGGTTAAAAAGTTTATTTGGGATAAGACTCTAAGCATTTTGTGCTACAAATATAAGACAACTTTTGTTTAAAGTGTTGCTTAAAATAAACATAATATGTTCAACGTTTATATAAATAGTTTTTAAAAGCCCATTTATTTTTCTAAAAACATACGGTTAATAGCACCAGAAGAATTTATACTATCTGCTCATTGATTATACATTATAATTATAATAGTTATATAATATAAAAGATTGATTGCAATAAGAGTCTAACCATTTTGTGATATAATGTTAAAAAAAATTTGTTAAAGTATTGCCTAAAACAAATATATGTTCACATTTAATGATACAATTTTAAGAAAAAACTGTTTAAAATATTGCTTAAAACAAACATAGTTTGTTCACAACATTCTTATATACTTATTTCAACGAACGTTATATTGTTTTTGTAACCATAATATTTTGTACATGTGATTATTCAAAAAAGTCTAAATATATATTTTGTTTTTAAAATTCATAAATTTACGGTTTTATTGCTTTATATTTTGTAATAGGAAGTAGGTGCCCCTGTAGCCTAGTAGGTAGTGTGCTAGCTTACATGACTGGGGGTTGTGGGTTCGATTCCCAACAAAGACCTTGGTTTTTTTCACTACAAAATAAAAATTGACTGTCGGTGGGGCTGCTCAGTGATGAAGGCTTAAGGGCGTGTCAGATAAAACTTTTGCTTTGCGTCAGAGTTTCGCTTTGACATTTGAGTTAAAATGTACGTAAATGTATGAAAGTTGCCACATAAAGCACTTCTGACGCAAAGCAAACCGAAAAGTTAACCAACATTCAACTTTTTGCGCGCTTTGACAAACACCTGGCTTTTATTATTTGTGTTTGTGTATTTGTGTGTGGGCGTAAACAAAAAATTCATGAGTGTTTTCAAAGTTTATTGTGACATACACCACTTGATTTACGCTTTTGCTTTAAAGTTTTAAATGTCACGCAAAGCAACAAAGTTTTATCTGACACGGCCTTTAGTCACTGGTCACTGAGCTGTCTTATACGACAGTCAATTTCCGTAACTATCCTTCTACTTTCACCACCTGTCGCATCTCTTCTTTATCCCTTTCCTAAAGAATGTAGCACGGTACTTGACTAAATGGGCATTGTTTTCTGAAGTGCTACTTCTCTTTATAAAAAAATATATATATTTAGTTATGAACATTTGTTTTACTATTAGCCCTACTGTGCAAATAATAATTACTTTTTTTTTGTTTAATTTTCTTGCAGAAATCCTCCTGTTAATCGCGTAAGAGACATTGATCACTGGTGATGATCTTCAACTAGAACTTATGAAAATAAATTTATGTTTTTATAAAGCATTTGTTCATTTTCAATCATGTTCGATGACATCAACAAAAAAAATTTATTTTATTTAATTTTATTCTAACGGACGTAACTTATTTGTGATAAATTTTAATACATTTATTTTTGTTTATATAAACAATTGACCTTTTACAAAAATTTAACATAATTGGACAATAATTTTGAATTGGAAAAATGAAGAAATCTACAAAAGAATATTTAACCTGACGAACGAATTAATTAATTTTGTATTAGAAATTATAAGTTTTAATTTTAAGTACAACAACAACAGCCATTCAATAGCTAGAAAATACAATTATTTTTATATGATTTTTTAAATATTATTTAAAATTTAAAGAATATAATAATAAAAGTTTTTAATTTTCTTATAATTAAGTGATGATTTCATTGTGATAATCCCTAAAAAACAAATAAATTTAAACAAATTACCTTTAAATAAATTAAATAAATAAAATATTGAATTCAGAGGCGTTTAAATTAATAAGTATTTAGATAATAAAAACTGTTTGTTATTAAACTTAATTCTATATGAAGCGTTTTATAAATTATTGTTTTATCGTTTTTCTTAAAAAGTTATTCAAAAAAGTATAATTATTTTATTTAACTGGGCCTGTATTGTTGCAAGCGTCCTTTTAGATTTGAGCAAGATCTCAAGCACTTAAATTTTTAGACGCTGCATTAACGATTTAAGTACGCAATACATGTTTCGTCTTAATACAATTTAAAACAGGGTTCTCTTCTAATTAAGCCCACATTTTAAGGATTTTAAGAAATTTCACAAATTTGTGTTTTTTAGTTAATTGTTACAAATTTATTAATAAATGTTACAAAATTATTTATTTTATTTTTCTTTTATCATTATTATGTTAACTGTTTTATTTTAAATATTTTTTTTTGTAATTCATTCTCAACTCAAAAATATATAATTTAGTTTATTTATTATAATTATTTTTTAAAATATTAAAAATGTTAATTTTAGCAAAAGCGTATTCAAAAGAGAGCGATATTATTGCAATAAGAATTAAGTAATTTCAAACAAACAACGAAAATAAATGTGTATGACAAATTATGTATTAAAAATAAAAAATATATATAGATTAAAAAAAGTTAAGAGAACACAATTAAATCTAACCTACAAATTGTTTTCTTCCATAAAATTGCTTCTTCTATACTGTGGAATCCTTTATTTTCCAAAGTAAAACAAATAAAAAAAATTATAATATTAAATAAAATAAACAAATTATAATATTAATAGTTTCTACATGATTTATATGCAGAAAAAGTTAAGTTAGCAACATATTTATTTGTTTTAAAATTTTTTAATATTTTGAAATTTTTAAAAACTAAAAAAAGTTTTTTTTTAATTCCTAAGTTTGAAAAATTAGTCAGACTCTGTGAATATTTTTAATATATGAAATTTTCCATATATGTACATATGCATGTGTTTGCATATATATGCAATTATGTATATTATAACGGGTTTTTCAACCTTCCAACTCTGGAAGTTCACCGCCATGATAAAACATGCTAAAAAGGGTTGCTAACGAAAGCGCTAGCGTCGAAAAGCACTGTTTCAAGAACGACTAGTGCTGGTATCCCATTCGGCCCAGTTGACTTGACGACGTTGATATCTGCTAAAACCTTTTTAACCGCTTGATTTCGAAAGAATATATTCAGTATAGCAAAGGGTACTCTGTCGATCTTGGGCAATGGTTAACTACTTTCCGCCAAATAGGAATTATTTGCAAATACACCAGCCAAAAGTTAGCTTTATCAACCGGGTCAGTAAATATTTGATTATTCTTTAAAAGAGTCGGAATCGAAGAGCTAGTATTATCCCTTACTCTTTTAACAAATGACCAAAAGTTCTTGCTAACCCAAGAAGTAGCCAGAACCTTAGCATGAAAGCGCTCCTCGTATAGATTTTTTTGGCGCCTTAGTACATTAATACACGAAGTACTCGCCCTTTTGCATAGCGAAAGCGTTTTTGCTTCTACGCTAGATACTGACTGCTTCCTCTCTTAATCTGATTGCATTTTTGCACATCTAATTTAACCAACATTTCGATCTGCTTTTAATAGAATTTTTTTTGGATGGACCAAAAGTTTTCATTCCAAACAAAATCATGTTTACAACCATTTCGCCATGGCATCAACATTATTGTCCAAGAAGCAAAGTTTCCAATTAAATTGCCTAAAAAATTCGTTAAGCTCAGCTCAATGAGCCTTCTAATAAATATATTTTACACGTTTGGTAGCTGGTTTCGAAACGTTGTGAAGCTCCGAAAATGAAAAGGAAGCGCAGATAATACAATGATCGGAGTTGCCGAGAGGTGCACAAACACTAACTAAAGAGTCCGCCAAACACTTTTTTTTTGTTTTAAATGCTATAAACAAAACTACTGAATATTTTCTCAAATTTTTTTTATTTGAAAGTAAAATCCTTCCGGTGAATAATGGAAAATAATTTCATTCAAATGGCTGCCTCAGCTGGCCATGCAGTAGCCTACATAATCGGTCCAATTTTCAAGCACATTATCTATTGTGTGCAGCTGTATTTCACCAATGGCTTCACGAATATTGTCCTTTAAAGCGTCAATTGTCTCTGGTTTTTCGGTGTCAAATCGCAGCTCCGAGGTGGCCAAACGACATTAGATCCGCGGCTGATACTGCGATCTTCAAAAATAGTCTGCAAAACATCGAGTTTAGCTTCGGCTGTGTGGCACGTAGCGGCGTCCTGTTGAAACCAAATATTGCCAATTTTTGTAAAATTTTTGTGAAAAAAAATTAGTTCAACATGGCCCGATAACGATCGCCATTGACTGTAATGGCAACTCCTTGCTCATTTTCGAAGAAAAATGGCCCAATTATGCCTCTAGACCAAAATCCGCACCAAACAGTGACTCGTTTTGGGTGCGTCGGCTTTTCAATGCATGCGTGCGGGTTTTCTGTGCCCCAAATGCGACAATTTTGCTTGTTTAAAACGACGGTTAATTGATGTTGATGGGCACTCCTTGCTTATTTTCCAAGAAAAATGACCCAATTATGCCTCTGGACCAAAATCCGCACCAAACAGTCACTCGTTTTGGATGCGTCGGCTTTTCAATGTTTGCGTGCGGATTTTTTGTGCCCAAATGCGCCAATATTGCTTGTTTACCCGCTAAGATCAAAATGAGCTTCAACTGAAAAGATGTGTTTTTTTTGCAAAACCGGCATCTTCTGTAAGTTGATCGCAGGCGCACTTAGCGAAGCGAAAACGCATTGGATGGTCACTTGGCTTCAACTTCTGAACCAATTGTACTTTGTATGGCGTTATACCAATGATGCCTCTGAAAGGTTCAATTCTTGAGAACGACGGTGAATTGATGTTGATGGCGCTTCACGCACACTTTTTGCCACAGCAGCAATATTCTCTCGCTGTTTTTTGGCTTTTCACGCTTTGGTTTATCGATGAGAACGCCAGTTTCTTTCACATTTTTCACAAGATAACGAACATACGAAGCTGACGGTGCTTCTCTTCTTGCAAAATTCGTACACAATTTTCGCACACATTCTGCAACATTACCATGATTTTCAAAGTAATGTCGCAATATTTCCCAGCGTTGTTCTAGCATATACACAACCATCATTCACGAAATAAGCACTAGTTGAAAAAAAACTTTAGATGGCGGGCCTGTTACATACTTTTGGGGATGCAAAGTTAGAAAAAGATCTAGTGTATTACTTAGATACCCTTCAACACAAGGAATGTGCGTTGGCTAATTCACAAATTACGCAAGGTGATTGTGCCCGGCAAATAAGTCAACACTTTGGCCCTCGGTATTTGTATGGCCCGAATGGCGAAGACAAGACATTTGTGCATATTGAAATCTCCACAAATAACAATTTCACTGTTCGGGTAACTATCGAGAAACTTCGATATGAAGTCGGAAAGAAAATGGAAGCCAGCTAAGGTTTTATCTTTTCCCGCGTTTGGAATTCTATAGAGAAACCCGAAATGCAAGGGGTGTGACCTGATCCTGAATTTAACCCAAAGAAAGCTAAATTCAGGGTCATATGTGCCCAGTAATTGCCGGCACTCGTACATAACTACATTGCGTATATACAATGCAAGGCCCCGATGAATTATTAAATTAAAAAGCTATAGTAGGTAATACCCAGGTAAGTGAAAACCCTATGGATCAGCATTTTCAGACACCTGAGTCTCACATAAAGCTAAAATATCCGGCCGATGGACATAAATGTGAATATAAACAGAAAAAAAAATTCGTCGTTAACCCCCGTATGCTGCAGAAGTCAATTTTCAAACTTTCTGCCATAACAACAGGCAAAATTTAAATCTGACTGTCCTTTCTACTATACTGCGACAAATGCAATAACTTCCGCTTGGACTACTTAGTGACCAGTGCTAGGCCTTCATCACAGATAGTCCAACAAGAGGTAGCAAGAGGGCTACAGTAAAATTAAAAATTCGAAAGGAAAAAGGTACAAAATTCAAACCAAAAAAGAGTCATAAAAGTCTGGTCTTCTCCTTTGTTAAGCGGCCAGTTGTATCGCCAGCGATCACTTTTCTCCTTTGAGGTTTAACTCCCTTTCTTTTGTTCTGACTCTTTTGTTATATGAAAAAAGAATTTTTTGATGGCTACTTAAAAATAAAAGGTCCCTGAAGATTCCCTCAGTATTGTCCTTTATTAACTAATATCACATATTAGTCACATTTGGTTTTTTAATTTAAAAATGGCAAAAGGTATTATGAACTCATTTGTAATTGAAGTTGTTTGTTTCTACTTTGAAACTGTAATAAAATAAGAATCTTTTCTTTTTATTTTGTATATTTTAATTGTTCTTATTTTATTTTAGGTTATGCTCAACTAGGAGCAGTTAATTATAATAAATTATAATAAGCTCAACTGGGAGCTTAAGGGTGTTAACAAAGATTGTTTTTCTTCCCTCAATTTCAGCCGTTTATATTGCGACTGTGAGAAGATTATTATTAGTCTAGAACTTAATTTATTAATATTATTTATATACAAATGTTATTATAAATATTACTAGTGTTATTATGAAAAGTGAAATGTGACCTGGTTCTTATTGCATTCATTTTGGGATTTCTTTCCACAAAATAAATGTGTCACCTGAAACTCACCGATCGACACACACACGCTATGTAAATGCCCGTTGAAGGCCATTCATCATTTGCATGAATGTAAAGTATAACAACAACAAACATAAGTGCATTGCTAGTGCATTGCACTTGAGAAATTTGATTTAAACTTTTTAGTTTGTTGTGTTAGGTATTTACATTAGGGTGGTTCCACTACATCTCCACTTTTCGCAAGAATGTTCATATAACGGTAGTTCTATGGACATTCTTTTACAAATATTGTATTATGTATTAATTTATTTAATCTTAATTTTATTTATGTAATTATAGTTTTTATTTAAATTTATTATTTGTTTTTATATAGTAATTGTAATTCTAATAGTATATTCTCCCGGGAAATTAGATTAAAATTATATATTGTATAACTTAAGTCTATTTTTATTTACTACTTGGGTTTTCTTTGTTTTCTTATCTTCTATGCTTACATTATTTCTTAAGTCTATTTTCTTAATTTTATATGGACCCTTATATTGACTTTCTAATTTGTGTCCGGTCTCATTTCTAAGTAAAACTAAATCTCCTATATTAAAGTTATGGTCTATTATTGTTTTGTCATAATCTAACTTACGCTTAAGTTTATTTTTGTCTAATAATATTCTAGCTCTACTAAGTGCTATTTCTAATCTATATTTTAATTCCTTAACGTAGTCATCTAAATTATAAAGTGGTGTAATATCCTTCCCACTGTTAAACTGTGTAAAATCATTAGGGATTTTACCAAATACTAGTTCATAAGGACAATAATTGTGTGCTGTAGAAGGAGTAGTGTTGAAGCAGTATGTGAAATATCTTATCCATTCGTCCCAGTCAGTTTTGTCAACTGAAATATATGAGCGAATGTATTCGTTAAAAGTCCTATGACTTCTTTCTATTGTACCTAGTGTTTGACGGTGATAGGCTGTTGATGTAATTTTGTTTATTTTTAATAATTCACATAGTTCTGTGAGTATCGAATTTTTGTATTCAGTACCCATGTCCGAAATGAACGTCTTCATTGGTCCATAGGTAAGTATAAAGTGTTCAAAAATCCCCTTGGCTACTGTCTTTGCACTTTTGTCCCTAATTGGTATAGTTACTAGATATTTTGTCAAATCACATACAATAGTGATCGCGTATTCGTTGTCATTGTAGGATTTGGGAAAAGGACCTATTGTGTCGATAATTACTGTATCAAACGCCTGCGTAGGCGTAGGTGTAATTATCATTGGACCTTTTAAGTGTTTTGTTATTTTTGATCTCTGACATGTTTGGCATGATTTAACATATTTGGTCACATCTTTAGTGATGTTTTTCCAGTAATAATATCTCTTGATCTTATTTAGAGTTCTAGAAACACCTGAATGTCCACCTTCTGCGGGGTCATCATGGTATTGTTTCATTATCCTCTCTATGGTCTTAGTATCCTTCTTAGTATCATTTTTTATGTGGGTCACCTCATTTAGTAGCGCTACTATTAATTTATCTAAATATATATTGCCCTTTTCTTTAAATTCAGTACTTGAGACAAATTCGAAAATTTTCTCACTAGGTGCCACTTGCAATTTCTTTATATTTAATTTACCGGCCACTTTTTCTAGCCTAGGGAAAAATTGTCCTAAGTCAATCTTCCCATTAGTAAATAAGTCATTAACATTTATGTATGTTAGTACCACTTTGCCTTGCTTTATATAGCATTTATTTGGGCTAAATCTCAATTTATGATATTTTCTGACGTCAGTGTTATTTATTGGTATGTATATATTGGGCTTATTAGTTTCCTTTTCCTGATACTTTTTATTCTTACTATCATTTTCCATATGTTGTGCCTTTTCAGTCATTGATCTTGTAGTCATGCTCAATAGTGTATTGTTAGTCGTGTTAAAGTTCTTAAATTCCTCAATATTAATGCGGGATAATGCGTCCGCTACATAATTATCTTTACCCCTAAGATATTCAACAGTAAAATTGTATTCCTCTAAGTCCAGTCTTATTCTTGTCAATTTGGAACTCGGGTTTTTCATCGAAAATAGGTAGGATAGTGGTCTGTGGTCTGTACGGACAACAAAGTGTTTTCCGTATACGTATGGTCGAAAATAAGTAATTGCCCAATGTATTGCCGCTAGTTCTTGTTCTATTGTCGATTTATTACTTTCACCCTGTGTGAATGTTCTTGAAGCGTATGCTACTGGAAGATGTTTGCCTTGGTATTCCTGTGTAAGGACTGCACCGCAAGCATGTTTACTTGCGTCTGTTGTTATACAGAACTCTTTATCAAAGTCAGGGTATTGAAGTAAAGTAGGACTTATTAGTGCTTTCTTTAGGTATTTAAATGCGTTGTCACAGTCTTTTGTCCATTCAAAAGGGGTTCCTTTTTTTGATAATCTCGTTAAATGTCTGGAATATTCTGAGAAGTTTGGTATAAATTTTCTGTAGTAGTTACAAAAGGCTACAAATCTTTTTGCACTGTCAGCGTCCGTAGGTGTAGGATAATTTTCTATTATCGAATATTTGGAATCGTCTGGTAATATTCCATTGTCTGTGCATTTATGTCCTAAATAAGTTACTTCTCTCATAAAAAAGGAACATTTTTCAGGGTTAAGTTTTAGGTTATGTCTGCGACATAAATCAAATATGTCCTGTAAATTTGAAAGCATGTGTTTTTCTGAACATCCTAACACAACCAAGTCGTCCATATATAAGAAGGCTTGGTTTGGCTTTAGGCCGCTGAAAGCAATTGTCATCATTCTTTGAAAAGAATTTGGTGCTACTTTAAGACCATAAGGTAGTCTGGTGAATCTGTATGAGCCACTATTGGTTGAAAATGACGTGTAGTCTCTGGAATTATCTTCCAATGAAATTTGGTGAAAACCAGACATTAAATCTAGGCAAGAAAAATACTTAGCTCTTCCAAGTTGGTCTAATATGTCATCAATTCTGGGCAATGGGAATTTGTCCGCTATAAGTTTTTTATTTATTTGTCTGTAATCTATCACGAGTCTCCATTTTCTTTTGTCCGAATTTGGTAACGATTTCTTTGGTACAAGTAAAACTGGACTGTTGTATTCCGAATATGAGGGTTCTACAATTTTGTCTTGTTTCAATTTCTCAATTTGTCTATCAATCTCTTCCTTATGTGCGTGTGGTACGCGATAGTTCTTTATATATACAGGTTGTGTGTCATTTAATCTCAATTTTTGTTTATAGAAATTATTACTGGTTATTGGTTCAGATTCTAACCCGAAAATATCACTATATACTGTGCATAATTCTGTGAGTTTACTTTTAAATTGTTCTGGAAAGTTTTTCCTCAATATGTTAATTATTTCTTCTTTTCGTTGTGTATTTTTGTTTGGTTTATTGTTAATAATGTTGTAATTAGAAAGGTTTTCAGTTTTTATATTGTGTTTTTTGATTGTTACTATTGTGTTATTTGTGTTTAAGATACGTATAAAGGCATTGTTGGATTTTACTAGTATGTTTGGTATTAGTACACCAGGTTGTATTTCCTGATTTGGAATTAATATATCTGTATTTGAGTCTTCTAGTTTTAATTGGCGTATTACCTCTGACCTAGGTGGTAAAATAATTTCTTCAATATTACTTGTTAGTGGTATTTCTATTGTGTGTGTTAAGGAGTTTGGTCGTAAGACAAGGTTTTCATTATTCTCTCTAAAATTTAATATACAGTTATGCCTTTTGATGAAATCAATTCCAATAATTCCATCAAATGGTATTGGAAAGTCATCCTGGACTGTTTGGAAGTCGTGTGTTATTAGCCATTTTTGAAAATGTAAATCCAAATATACTTTTCCTAAGGATTTAATTTTGCCTTGTCCTATTCCACTGAGTGTAGTTGTTATATGTTTATTTACTTTGTGTGTTTCTATAAATTTTGTTTTTATTAAAGAGATGTCCGCGCCTGTATCTACTAAAAGTGTGGCTGTGTGATTGGTGTTGTGTATTTTAATTGAAATGAAATAACATAAGTTGAGATTGATATTGTATATTTTGTTTTCTATTGGGTTAATCTTAGGGGTTCCTCTGAGTTTTCCGACTGAAGTGAGTCAGTTGCTCTTACATAATTTCGCGTTCTGAAATTACTATTGTTGTTCCGTCTCTGGGTATTGTTGAAATTATTATTATTATTGTTACTACGGTTGTTATAGTTACTGTTAATGTTACCGTTGTTCCTATTATTCACCGGGAAGTTGTTTCTTCCACGGAATCTTGGTCGGTTACTTCGGAAATTATTATTCCAAGTATTGTGTCCCTGCCTGTAGTATAGGATAGAATTCTGTTGTCCAGTTGCTTCTGTGCAACTGTTGACAAATTTGCTAATAGCCTCGTTCATGCTATTAAATTGTCCTGCTTCCATGATAAGTTTTACCTTATCCAAGGTGCAGTTCTTCGTAAGTGCTTTTACTGCAACTTGCGTAGAATATTTACCCGCTATATCAGTGGGTAATCCATCGGATATGTAAGCGGTTTCCAGGGATTTTGTCAATTGTGCGATCTCGTCGCAATAACTAGTCGCAGTTTTATTGTTCTGTTTAATGTTTAAAATTTTTGCGGTTAGTACTTCTACTGACTCGCCTTTTACTGAAGTTTTTAATTTGCCTATTATCTGGACTATTGTGTTCTCGTCATTAATGAGGTTTCTGGCGTTACCTTTTAATTTTGTCTTTATGAGGGTTATTGCCAGTGCTTCGTTAGAGCCTTTTATTGAATCGAGTAGGGTCAGTGCGTCAAGAAATGATCGCAAGTTATCAGATTTACCATCGAACTCTGGAATGAGCTTTGCAGCTGTATTTAGAAAGTCAATTGGCGTTTGTGCCATTATTGGGCCTTTATTGTTAGTCTGCTGTGAGAGAATTTTCTGTATTTCTATCGGTTCCTGCAAAGTAGGTGGTAATTCTATGTTGAATTCTTTTTTATTAGCTATTTGTAATACTCTATATTTAATATCTAGAAAAAATGCCTCGGCCGCTGCTTTGTGTGCTTCGGTTAGCCTATTGTAATTTTCATTAAAAAGGATTCTAATTTTTTCCACATTTTCCAAAAGAATTGAAAAATGTTTATGCAATGTTTCCTGTTTAGTGGGTCTATCTACGTTCAAACATTTGTATGATTTTTCAAATTCTTCCCTTAGTATTCTTGCTCTATTTAATATGCTTGTCCATTCCATTAGGTTTTACCTACTGCAATTCTTATTCTGTTTCTAAAAATCTTTCTCTTCCTCTCTCCTTATTTTTCCAATAGTATATCCAAATTTTGGAGCTGTTTCTCCAATTCTATAAGTGTCCATTTACAAAGGAATTAATATTTTTAGTTAATATTAAGCTGAATTATGTTATTATTTTTTTTTTTCAAAAATGTCCACTATAAAAGTCCATTTACAAAGGAAATTTTTTAGTTATTATCAAACGAATTATATTACTTTCTCATCTGTATAAAATTTATTTAAAAAATTCTTATTATTTAAAATTTAAAAGGATCTGTTATCATAAAAGTGTAATATTTTTTAAAATGGTTTTGAAATGTTCATTTTGTTTTGTTATTATTAAATTAAATTATTTTTTTTTTTTTTTCATTTCTATTTCGAAATGTTCATCTTAATTTCTATTTATAGATAAAAAGGAATTAAAAGTATGTTAAATTAATTTAAAAAAAAATTGTTGAACATGGGCGAAGTCGCCTCCGTTCCCTAAGGGTGCGTAATAAAATCGCACTCCTTTTACAAGCTAATTATTAAAATTTAAAATTAAAAGTATACTTATATGTTGTAAATGTTGCTGCTGATCATGTTGTTGTAGAAGTTGTTGATATTGCAAGCCTCCTATTGTATTATGATGTGTTGTTGTTATTGTTGATTGAAGGTTCTAAAGATTATGTGGATGATTTTTCCAATGTTCTTCCTTCATCATCATTGTTGGCAAGTTTAGCTTCTCAATTTTGGAGTCCTTGTTTACTTCTGATGTTGTGTCTTTTGGCCAGACACTTCCTCTGACGGGACTCGGCTGCCGTCAGGAACCAAAATTAAATTTTGCCCTGGTGCTCAGGAGCACTTTCAAGGCTGGCAGGATGCAAAAAAAAATTTTCTCCCAAATTGTATTCGTCTGGGTGCTCTTATAATTTGAGCACTCTCAGATCTGGCAGGATCGCCATGTAATAAAATAAGAATCTTTTCTTTTTATTTTGTATATTTTAATTGTTCTTATTTTATTTTAGGTTATGCTCAACTAGGAGCAGTTAATTATAATAAATTATAATAAGCTCAACTGGGAGCTTAAGGGTGTTAACAAAGATTGTTTTTCTTCCCTCAATTTCAGCCGTTTATATTGCGACTGTGAGAAGATTATTATTAGTCTAGAACTTAATTTATTAATATTATTTATATACAAATGTTATTATAAATATTACTAGTGTTATTATGAAAAGTGAAATGTGACCTGGTTCTTATTGCATTCATTTTGGGATTTCTTTCCACAAAATAAATGTGTCACCTGAAACTCACCGATCGACACACACACGCTATGTAAATGCCCGTTGAAGGCCATTCATCATTTGCATGAATGTAAAGTATAACAACAACAAACATAAGTGCATTGCTAGTGCATTGCACTTGAGAAATTTGATTTAAACTTTTTAGTTTGTTGTGTTAGGTATTTACATTAGGGTGGTTCCACTACAAAACACTGTTAATCTATTAAAGAAAGAGGAATACTTTTAGGGTTGAACAAAAAAGTTAGTGGATAATGCATTGTGAATAATGCAGAGTTTAAACTCACCAATTTTTAGCAAAAGTACTGGAGAGATAGTTTTTTTAAGATTTTTTATTTAGGCTGATCATAAATTATTACAGTCAAACCTCAAATGTATTTTAATATATTATAGTATATTTTAAAATTATTTAATATATTTTGGTAAATTCTAGTATATTTTAATATATATTTTAGTATATTTTCATATATTTTAGTAGGTTTTCATATATTTTGGTATATTTTAGTTATTTTAATTTTTATATATTTTTTTTAAATTTTATATTTTATATATTTATATTTTAATATATATTGTAGTATATATTTTAATATATTTTAGTATATTCTAGTATATATTAATATATGTTAGCACATTTTAGTCTATTTTAATATATTTTATTTAATTTTAATATATTTTAATATATAGTTTAGTACATTTTAGTATATTTTAATTTATTTTAGTATAATTCAGAATATTTTAGTAAAGTTTAATATACATTTGAGACTATTTAAGTATACTTTAATATATTTTTTTATATTTTAAGTTTTTTCATATATTTTAGTTCTTTGGTACATAAAAATATATGAAGAACATCCAACGGCGCACAGTGGCACATTTTGTGAGTTGGCAGTCAAAACTCTGAAACTTTTAACAAAATTGGAATTTTGTAAAGAAATTTGTGTGATAGAAGATATCCGAAGCTTTAATTTAATATATTAACCTTAAAATCGAGATTTATTTAAGTAAAGTAATTTGTGTTTAAAAACTGATTTTTAAAAATATAGGTTTCATCGGTATTAAAACAAAAAAAAATTTAAAAATGTAGTATTTTTGCATTACATTTTCTAAATAGTAACGTTAACTAAACTAAAAGAGTACATATTCAACTAAGCTATCTACCTGGGTTCATTTTATTTCGATCTTTAAGACACTTTTTCATTGGAGCTCTTAGAATACGGGTTTTGAAATTAATAAATTGTTTAGAAATATTATTATTGATATAACACTTTGCAAAAATAAATGTTTACTGAATCCGTAATGTCCCTGTACAAGTTAAGGGCAATCGGTGTTAGGTCTTTATAAGTTCAAATCCGGAAAATGGCTCTACTGATCATAATTCACTAACAAATGTAAGTTCTGATAATAAATGTAACAGCTATAAATATTTTTATTATTATATGAACAATTTTATATTTTATGAACATGAATCTACAATAGATGTGTAGGAGATCTATACCGGAAAATAAGCTGTTATCATTTATTTTAACATAACATTTTTTTTCCAAATTATATGAATTTTTTTTGTAAATTTTTTTATAAATATTATTCTATTTTACTCTCATTTTATGTTAATTTACACAGAAAAAATTTTTATTCTTTCATCTGAGTGAAATTTTCATCTAAACATGTTTCCTGTTCATTTTCAAGAAACTGCTTGGCATCCTTTTCCAATTACATGGGTTTGGAAATCCAATTTTGATCAGAAGTGCACAGCAAAATAGTAAAGAGGTACTTCTTCAGAAAGATGTCCAATCGGTAATATATTGCGTTGGATAATGTGTTCTCCATGATATAGTATTTTAAGGACTGTCAATGGAATATTCCTCCAATCATATTTTTCATTTTAATTCTAATTTTCTTATACTTACCTTCTTATTCAAAATCTACTCCTGCAATAAATGCAACAAGTCAGGATAAAAAAATGTTTTTCTGGGTTGCCATCGTGTTTGTGTTTCCTTCTCCTGGCTTTCGCTGATCGATCAGTAAACCGAATTTTAAATATTGCTTTCGTACACGTTTCTTTCTTGCCTCTCTTTTGGCCAAATTCGCGATGCTATTTCGTACTGTTCCTTTAAATTACAAATCGTAACCTTAATATGTATTCATTAAATCTAATTTAAGAATGAAAGTCATAGGCTTCTTTGAAGGTAGTGTCTTCTGTTGGAAGTTAAAATTCATTTTGATAACAGAATTTACAATGGAGAAGGAAGAGGGGGGGAGAATTAATTATCTGGACCTAACGATCAAGGGGAACATAATCTCGAACAGGATCGAATATGAAATATACAGGAAACCAACGGCAACGGACACAATAATACACAACTCATCAAACCATCCCCAGCAACACAAAAACGCAGCAATCAGGCAGCTATTAACAAGACTCGAGAGAAAACCACTAACACGGCAAATGTATATGAGGGAAATGGAAACAATATACACCATAGCGGAAAACAACGGATACAAAAGGCGCCTCGTAGATAACAGGAGGATGAAAGGGGGAAATGGGCTACGTTAACATATATGGGAGGATCAACGTACAAACTGGCGAAATTCTTTGGAGAACACGACATCAATACCGCATTCAGAACAGGAAACAACCTAGGCAGAATACTACGGAATAGAACAACCGGGGCGAATATACTGGACGGACGGGGAGTGTACAAATTAACTTGTACATGCCATTATGGCTACATCGGGCGAACAGGACGAGGAATTGGGACCGGATTTAGGGAACACATTGGGTACTATGACAAAAAACTACGAGAACCGAGATCAACTCCAGAATTAAACTATGCGAACCATATATTTGACAGTGGGTGTACACCAGGACATATGAAGACAACGGTTAAACTGCTTCTTACACAGCACAAAGGAAGGAGACTAAATGTATTAGAAAACATGGAAATATACAAACAAAAAACATTTGACGGACGAATAATAAATGAACAAATAAACACTGCTTCGGACACAATATCTGAACCGTTGAAACATTTTTACAGGAAAACAAACACTACACCAGCACGAAAACGTTACGCAGGTGCACAAGACGAAGGCAATAGAGAACATCATAAACGTACAATTACAGATTATTATGGCACATAGAAGAGGAGGAGGGAAGAAAGAAACCCAATAGGTTCACACATAAACGAAAACGGACAACAAGCATGATCGTAAAAGGATTTATTTAGAAAAAAGACGAATGGAAAAGGGAGCGACAAATTAGGTAAAAAGAGACAAACAAAAAAGGAGAGAGAGATGCAGGCAAATAAGACAGAAAGTGACGAACGCAATAACACGAAGGGAGACACGAACTATATAAACACAACTGACAATAGAACGCAACTAGTACGAAAAGAACACTGAAGATGGCAAACAGCCGAAACCGGTTTGTTCACAAACCAAATTTGACGAGGGTCGACGGAAAATCGTACCCAAATAAAAGAAAATTACTTTAAATTGTTTGTTTTTAACTTAAAAAAGAACATATAAGCACAGATGTATATATATGCCGCTCCAATACCTAAAATTTTCCAACAGTTAAATCGATGTAGTTCATAGAAGCGCAAACATAAACTTAAAGAAAGAACATATTGTACCGTTAAGTACGTACATAGTATATAGTACACCGTATATACTACGTATAGTACATACTATACAGTACATAGTACAAGTCATATTACGAAGTTTTTCATAAAAAAAAGTTGTGTTCCATTTAACATCGAGATTTTAGTCCTTTATTGCAATGCGCAGATCTGGAATTTGAGCAACGTAAGGCTAAAATTTGTTTAAATATTTTATAGCCAGGAAAATATATTGTGGAAAATTATATAATTATAAATATACAAATCCAAAAACTACATGGCCAGTTGAAATTAAAAATTTTCTAAAATATTGTTACGTTTATTCCTCTTAATAAACGTTTTTTTTTATATTGAGTTCTTTTATAGCAAAATAATAGCACAGCACTTTGAAAGATTTATTTTCAATACACACAAAATAAGCACGATGGGAACTTTGTTATCTTTACTCACTGATGTTTCAACTTCAATTAATTCATTAGGCCAGAAAGGGGTGTTGACATAGCTGGTTCAAGTGATTTTCGTATATACAAGAATATTCATTATACTTTAACATCACCCCATGTTGTTGTTATTATTATCATTCAGTGTAGGCGCCTACTTAGCTGTGTGCTTTGTTTTTGTTGTGTGTTAGTTGCTTTTGTTTTCTGTTGTTTAGCTTATTGTGTGAAATTTCATAAAAGCATGGTGTTGTTATTTTTTGTGTATAAGATTTCTTAGAAAACTACACAGTTTATAAAATACACAATAGGTCATTTCATTTACTTTTTTTCTTTGATTATAATTTTTTTCTTTGAAAACAACTAATTTTTCCAACAATATATTGAATATCAGCTTTTCTTACAAAAATAGCATTTTTGACCACCCTATTCGAAGAGAAATAATCGAAATAAAAACTTCCATTTTTGGATTTTAAAGTTATGGTTATTGTGTATTTACTTTTATATTAAACAAAATTAATTAATTCGGTGACATAAAAAACATTTTTTGAAGAGTTTTGGCCTTCTCGTAATATGTGCTATTGTGCGATGTCAGCGCTTAGCAATAGGAAAAGCCAATTCTGATAGTGCTTAAGGTAGTGACTATTTGTTTATTTATTTTTTTTTTGTTTAATTTAGTTTGTTATTGTTTAAGAGTAATGACAATTAAATTATTTTTAGGGCAATCTGGCGATTTTTATCGCATTAATCGCTTACCTAGCTTAAATTTAGGTATATTTATTACTGTCAACTTATTTTGTAATAGTCATATAACCATGATTCATGCAAAGCTACATTTTATGTTGCTGAATCTGGATATAGCGTATGGATTTTTCTAGTGTGCTGCAACATATTTTCTGTACAAACAGTAATTTAATTTTTGAATTTTCTTTTTGGCAAAGCCTACTTAAAATCTTGTTATCTATAACGATAACGTTTTGTTTGAGGTGAAAAATTTAATTATAATTAAAACAATGCATTTTTGTAGAGAATATTTTAGATGGTCTTTATAGTGTTTGACATCAAGAAACAAATTTCAGTTGTCGAACTAAAATTATCACATAAGTGTTTCTGCTTACAAAATCTTTTTGCTTTTAAATTGATTTGATCTCTTTTTACTTTTGAGAAACTGAAAAGCTTAAGATTGAGATTTTTATATTAAATATTTATTTAAAATATTAAAAAAAAAATAAAATTTAAAAATACCTTTAAAATCGAATAGTGCAGGAACTTGATAATAATTTTGTTATCTTTGTAACAGCTTATATTCAATAAAAATTTAAGCCTACTTGAGAGATAATAAAAATTCATTTGTAAAAATAGTTCAAATAAAACTAAAACTTATATACAAATAAATAAATAAATTAATACTTCAGTAAATATATAATATAATTTACATTTATATTGCTTTTTCTTATCGGTGTCTTTTTTGGGTTCCTTTTTTTTATCGATAAATATAACAACAAAATGTCTAAATTTTTAAAGGCTTCAATGTATTGAAAATGATAAAAATTTTTAAAAATGTAAAATGCAAAGTAAAAAATTTATCTCAAGAAGTTTATTTGACAAATTAAAAGAATGAATTTTTTAAGTAAATAAAAAACAACAACAAATAAAAAATGGTCATGGAATTGAACTTTAATTATCTTAAATATATTTTTGCTCACAGTTATCACCTTTTACTTCTACTAAGCAAGAATTATTTAAAAGTGTGTACACAAAGCGTTAGCCATTAATGTATAAATAAAGGGTGTTTTTTATATAGGACCACAACTTTATTTAGCAATACTATTTTAGCTGATGATTGTCAAGTGATTTATTGGTGTTCCAACATGAATAAATTGTCACCTTAACAATGCTTCTAAATAGTGCAAATTTATTTTGAAAATCATTGGATCTTTAGCGATAAAGCTCAGTGCCGTATGTTAGGATACCGTTACATCCAGAAAATCTAACTATTTGTTGTGATTTATCGACTACTCAGAACGTTACAGTCAGTGGTGACCTGTATAGAGCCTCATAGATTATTGACTTCTTTTTTCATCAATTGGGTGCAGAAGCTGTAGTTTCAACAAGACGACGCAACATATCACACAGCTCATACCACAATTAATTATTAATATTAAAGCAAACTTTAAGCTACTACATAGTTTCACATTTCGGACTCGTCAATTCACCTCCACGTCGTCTGCTTTAACGCATCTAGACTGTTTTCTGTAGGGATATGTGAAGTCGCTAGTCTACGCGGAAAAGCCTGAAACGATAGGTCCACTTGGAGGACAACATTCGCCTTGTTATTCCCGATATACGGCCATAAACATTAGAATACGTCCGAGCCAGCCGTGGCGGTCATGTGCCCCAAGTCATCACTACTTTGTCATTACTACAATGGTAAGTGATGTAACGAAATTAGGGAACTTGATCCCAAAACTCGTACATTTTTGTGTGTGACTTGATTTTCATTGACTGCGCATTCGTTTGGGTTCTATTGGCCAGCGAAACACACTACAGATTACAGCAAAAATTCGTTTTTTTTCAACAGAACAGTTCGTATGTGTAATAAACTCCATCTAAAGGTCTTTCCAGTCACTTTCAATGTAAGAAAATTCAAATCGAATGTCCACAAACAGTAATTCCTTTTTCCTCCTCCCCATAATATAATTTTCTGCTTCTGGTACCATGCATTGCATCAGTAGGGGTCATCTCGTGAGTATTAGTTCGAATGAAAAAAAAGCAGGGTCGCCAAACATAACCTTCAACTTGTGTTAAAAGATTTCTTAACATTGTTACGAAGATTATTTATTTAAGTTTTCAAAGAAAATAATTATCAGTAAAAAAAGTACACGAAATAGCCTATTGTATGTTTTATTAAATTTCTAAAATATGTTATGCACACAAGACAACAACATGCTTTTAAGAAATTCTACAAAATAAGCTAAACAACAGAAAACAAAAACAACTAACACAGAACAAAAAAAGAGATACACGGCCAAGCAGGCCGATAATATGATAATAACAACAATAATATGCATCCATTTGTGAATCGCAGTATGCATTAAAGGGAAAATTCGTTTTTTAGTACATTAGCACATTATTCGTATGTGGAATAAACTTTCTCCAGAAATCTTTCGTGTCACTTTCAATGTAGGAAAATTCAAATCGAATGTCCACAAACACTATTCCCTCTTTCCTTCTTCCCATAACCTATTTTCCTAGTTCTGGTACAATGCGCTGCATGAGTGGGGATCATCCCCTAAGTACTGGTCCGAGCGAAAAAAAAATTATAACGCCAGAACATCATCTTTCGAATAAACTGAAGATCATGTTAATTTAAAAAGTACAACTTGCTTTATTCCATTTTAAAGCCTCTATAAAAAACACCCTATATAAAGAATTAAAAATAATTCGCGCCAACTCTCAAAAGCTGTTCATAATGTTAAATATTACCCTAAACTATTTTACAGATTTTGTAGTACATTTTAAGTTGCATCCTTAGGGTATGCTAGGCTTTTAGTTAAATATTGTCCGAAAAGTTAAATGTGGGCAACATTTCGAACACTTTTAAACAAATGTGTAGGAGTTCGGTTAAATGGAGTGTGTACTAAAAAATATAATTTATAAAGAAGAATTGGAGGTATATGTTTACAGTTGCTGGCAGCTAATTAGAAACAGTTCTGAATTGGCGTAATACTAAGTTCACATTTGTGTTTTTGAACGCGTTTAAGCAAAATGTTTGAAAATTTAAACACAACCGTTTACACTATATTTGAGATGTTTAAGGCTGACGTTTTATCTACTTTTTTTACCTTAAAAATGATTATTTGTAGTGAAAAAGCCGTTTTAGTTGGGAATCAAACTCAAACCCCAGACTGATTAGCTAAGTACACTACCTACTAGCCTACAGGAGCAAAAACGCACTTAGCACATCCCAAAATTAAATGCAACTCGGAGTTGCATTTGCCATTTACGTGTTTAAAACAACTCATTTGAGATGTTTAACAAAACACGTCAATGTATGGTAAAACATCTCAAAATCGACGTGTTGAATGCTTAAACACGATTGGGATGTTAAACACGCTTGGTGTGAACATAGTATTATGCTGTCATTGCTAATATAGTTAATTAAGAGTTAAGAGTTAATTTATAATTAATAATATGCTCATAAAAATTATTTTGAATGCTTCTAAATATATAAAAAATATTAGCGGGGTAACGCTTGTGCACTTATCAGCAAGAAGAATTTTATAAAGCCGAAAAAAGTTATTGATTTCAACACAATTTGTTTTAAGTTTCTCAATATTACAAAAAAACATTCAGAAGAAAATGGGCTGTTTAACAAAGTACCTTTATAGCTGTGTAGGATTGAAAGAACACTTTACCAAGACATGAAATATTTTAGAATTTTTTCTTTTAGACAATGTTACTGATGATCAGCTTGATAGGTATTTTATTAAGAATTTATATAAAAACAACACTTTAGAGGTAGTGAGAAATGCATAAAGGGTTACTATAATATTAGGTGAAAAACAAAAGCTGGTAAATACATAAATAAATAATTTGTTATATAATATTGTTAATGTGAACATCGATTAAATAACTTTACGCATTTCAAATAATAACACTCCTCATAAAGTTTTACAGCAGTACAAATATAGTGCTTATAAGGACTACATACATAAAAATATATTATAAACAGGGCACGATTTCATATCTACATGTAAATAAGTACAAACATGAAAACTTAACTAGTGTAAGCTGCCAGATATTTCAATGCTAGATAAATCTAGACGTTTAAACTCGCCTATAATTAGAAATAGCAATTGGAACCGATATAACCATGCGTGAGCTGTGATGGCCTATGTTGTCCGCTCGTTTTGCGCTCACACAAGTTGTTATTATTAATTTTTAATTATTATTGTTGGTTGATTCATGTGACCGCCAGTATATAAATTGTTTTTAACTATGAATTATTTTTTTTTGTTCATAACATTTATATTTTGTTTCTTTTCTATTGTTAATAGTTTCATTTTTAAAATAACGATTTTGTTAAGATATAATTACTTTGGATACTTATTACATGGGTATGCAAGTCTATTTAAGTGTGGTTGTGTAGTCGATGGAAGTGTACAACCGAAAGTATAAAAGACGAATGACCGCTAGACAAGAGGGCAGTTGGCTGGCAGCTCGTGCTACAACTAGAACAATATTAGTTGATATGTGCGTATATTCTCCGACGGAGTTTAATTTATTTGGGTATGATTTTACGTCAACCCGCGTCAAATTTGGTTTCGGCTATTTGCCATCTTCAGTGTTCTTTCTATAGAGACGTAAAATCATACCCAAACAATATTAGTAGTTGGATACAATCGTTAATAATCTCAACGTATTGCATATTGAGGTCTAACACTAGTAGACACATCTCCAATGTTATGTTATTACACACATTAGCAAGAAAATATCCTGCTCTTCGACTGCCACGGAAACTGGCCGCCGCACAGCGGATGAGAATCGTATTTAGTTGGCCAAAACTCTGTAACTTTTTAACTAACAAAGATTTTTTAGAAATTCTTTTTTTAGTTAATAGACAACATCTTAAGCTCATATCGAGTTTAGGTTTTATTAAGATCGGTACAGCGCGGTGCTTAACTTTATGCTTAACAATGCTTACATATTTCCTAGTTTTTGGTCAATTTTAAAACAAAACAGTGTAACTTAATTTTTCTTTAATTATATACATATTTATAGTCATAAATAGAGTGTAGATAAATAAAATAACATTTAATATTAATATTTCTTTAATTTATTTCATTCAAATATTAAATACAAATTATAATTATTATTCATTTGGTGGGAATATTTCCTGTAAATGTTCTATATTCTGCTCTGTATTACTTTTGTCTGTGTCAGAAATATCTTCACATAAAAATTGTTTATATTGTTTTTTTCCAGAAGATTCATCGCATCTCCATTTACAAAAAATAGTTAAATTGCAGTTTCCATGTTTTTTCAACTCACTTATTTTAAGTGATTGTAGCAACCTTTCGGCTGTAAGATCAAGTAGAGCTTGTAGCTGTAACTGTGCCGAAATTAGTGTGCTTTTGATAGATCCTTTGGATGATAACACTTCTTTTTAGCTGCAGTTATGTGATGATATAGTGGGTATAAATTTGAGCCTTTTGCGATCGCGCGCAATCTGAGTTGAGTATACTGCTATTTTGTTAACTTTAAATCCAGAAATAATGCAAGCACTTCCTGAGTTGTGAACCGTTTTTCCTCGTTTGGTGTTGCAAAGATTTTAAGATCCCCTTTTGTTCTCTCCGGACTAGCAGAAAGGCCTTTTTGAATAGTATCTACGTTCGTTAGTTATTTCTGTGATCGCAGTTTGTGAAGAAAACTATCTTTAATATTTTCACATGCGATTTCTTCATTTATATTCTTCAGTTTTCGTTTCTTAGATATGTCGCTATCATATATCATATGTGGTTCCTGAAATCAGCTTGATACGAAGTTCACCTTGTAACCAATTCGCAAACCCCTCTAAAATTTATTTTTACTAAAGTCAACTTCCTTGTAGCGTTTTTCCAATATTTTGACGAAATCAGATACATTGTTTTCTATTTCCAATTGTGTTTCAATGTTGATGACATTTATGTTCAATTTTCTTTGAATATGAATTAGAACATCTTCTTTTTTTTTGTTTTCTAAACATTCTTCTCCTATAATTATTAGCAGGTATTTGAAACATCTGTGCAAAAATGCATGACAAATTCTAGGAAGTTTTTTAAAAGGATGCCAAATATTTGAAGAAATATTTATACCACTAATAACTTTCCTCTCTTTCTCCCTACGTTTTGCTATCTGCAATTTGTATTTATGGCAGTGAATGGTTTCTAAAGTAAATTTACTAGCAATTTTGATAGAGTTTTGTTTGTAAAAATTTTGAGAATTTTCATTAAAATATAAAAAGTGTTCAACAGGCGGGTCCGGGCGGGTGCAAAAGTGTATATAGGCTTTAAGGAAACACTTTTATCTTTCTTTCAGTGGTTTCGATTATTTGTCCTTTTGTGTCCTTTAAAAGTTATACACAATTTAACTTCAAATTTTAGGAATAAATGGTGGTTTAAAATTTATTACATAACACTCTAACTATAAATTATACAGGGTGCTCAAATACCGTTTGTGAAAAACAACAGTCCACCCAACATAACAAAAAAAAAACCGCAGCCGATTATTAATCGAGAAATCGTAATTAAAATGATATCAAATATTAAATTTTTTTTTATTTCTAAAATAACTTAAATTCTTTGCTTTTAGCAGCATGCCACGCCTTCTACTGTGAATATTTTGACAACATTTTTCGGTTACCTAAATTTTGATCTGTTTCCTTTCTGATGGCATAAAAATTTTAAGAATCTATGTCAAGAAAAAGTATAGGTTTTGGCCAATGAAATTTAATTTTGAGCCAGCGTGCGCAGTGTAGTAAGTAGGGCCAACTCGTTACTGAAAAGTGGAAGCAGCAGCTCGTGTTATTGAACACATCTACGGGGGAAGATCCTGCACGCCCAATTCCATGGGAAACCGCCCACCGTACGTAAGCAGAAGTATATGTCGATGAGTAGTCGCGTGTGAACAGCCGAAAGGTATAAAAGGCGAATGATTGCAAAATATAGTTAGTTGGCCGGCAGCTAATGCTACGGTATGAACAATATTAGTTGTTGAGCACATCTCCACGTATTAGTCGTTGAACACATCCGCTAATAATCTTAGCGTTGTAAAAATTAAGATCCATCACTGGCATTGGATACATGTCCAGTGGCAGAACTTAGGGCGGCTAGATGTTGAGGAGTGGTAGGAACAGCTCTTGTTGTTGGACACATCTGCAAGAGAAAATCCTGCTTTTCAACTCCCACAAGAAACCGGCAAGAGTGTAATAACTTAAGACAACTCGTTATTGAAGAGTGGCAGGAGCACCTCGTGTCCTTGGATACATCTGCAAGCGAAAATCCTACTCTTCGACTTACGGGAGAAACCGGCAACAGTGTAATAACTTAGGACAACTCGTCATTGAAGATTGGCAGCAGCAGCTCCCAACAGTTCCCACACGTTAATATTCGAACCAGCAGAGGGTATTGTGGGCAGTACCCAACTTAAGTAGAATAATAAAGAAAATTATAGCGTTTGTGTGGCTTATTTTTTTTTTTTTTGACGACCCTGGGCTTAAGCTTACTCCAGCAACCGGTGGAAGCGTGCCGTTGCATTGTAGTAAAGCAAAATTTTTTCAACAATATCTGTCAATATAATTATTTGCAGGTAAGCAATTAGAGTGATACCCGAAAAATTAACATTTGACAAAAATTATTTTATAATTAAATAGATCTTACAAGTAAATAAAATACTGCTTAATACTATTTAAATTTGTGTGCTATTAAGTGGCGATTACAACAGCTTAATTATTCAGCGTACATAAAAAGGCTAACAGACAAACATGACAAAAGTTTAATTAGTTGCCATAGTCAAATCTTAAACACTAAAATTAATTATTAAAACATTTCATTAAGGACTTTTAATAGTCCCAAAGGCTGTTACTGCAAACAAAAATACATGAATAAATTAAAATAAAATTAAATAAAATATTTTTTTATTATTTGTCTTTCTTTAAGAAAAAATGACTACTTTAAAGCTTATTTTTATATTTAAATTAATTGACAAAACTAAATAAATATATATTTATTGGAGTTTAATGACAATCAACATGCACATTCATCACTGTTTTGTTTTCAACAGTTTATTTTATTAAATGTTCGTAATACACTTTATACCAATAAATCTTAAAAGCTACCAAAAAGAATAGAAGAATAGAAGGAAACCTTCAATAAGTAAATATTGTGTGTTGCAACATTTAGAGTAAAATATAAAGCAGCTGCATGCTGTTACTTATACTGCTGTTGTTGCTGCTGCTGCTCCTGCTGCTGTTGAATGTCACTGCATCAACATGATGTACGACTTCATGAAGGAATTTTTTCAAGATGTATGACGGCAAGTTGTTGTTTTAGTTGTACGCTTTGGCATATTGTTTGCTAAAGAAATTTTTTTATTTCTATTGCTGTTGCCGATGATGTATCTAACAGCTTATCTGACAGCACAAATTCTAGTCTAAACTAATAAAAATAAAATACAATCAAATGAAAAGCTACAACAACTAAAACGAATAACAACAAAAATTGGAAAAATATTTGCGACAAAGGCAAAGAATGCAGTAGAGAAAAAGAGAAATCTAAACAAATCTTAATAAAACATTGCCAAGTAGAAAGAGGAGAAAATTTTTGTAACTACTAAAACAAAGTAACTTTACTTGTTCGTTATTAAAACATTTCTGTAAAGCATTTTTCACATTATACTCAATACAAAATGTATTTTTTTGTTATCCTTTACAAAATAAATAAAACGAGAAAGAAGGCATATCAAATTATATAAACCATTTTACTCGTGAACACAATTTAGTAAATATTTTTGCAATGCATCCACAATACGTTTTTCTGGAACAGATGTGTAAAAACCCCTTTTTGGGGCGCACATAAATTTATATTAAAATAAATTAAAATCTATTGGCGACAATCACTTTTGAATATGATATCGGGCAAGTTATTGCCATAATTTCATTATGTCACACACTTTTATTAGTAAATCAGACATCATGTACTGTAACGCCATGAATCCGCTGGTTGCTGGGGTATACTCAAGCAGATACAAGGGGCGTCAAAAAAAGTAATAAACCTCGCTCTTACGATGACCTCGTGTGCGAGGTGTCCTCGATTTCTTACGACAGCTCTTACATGGGGGACGGTTTCCCGTGGGAGTTGATGAGCAGCACAACGAGTTGTCCTTAGTTATTACACTCTGCCAGGTTTCTCGTGGAAGCCGAAGAGCAGGATCTTCTCTTGCAGATGTGTCCAACGACGAGAGCTGCTCCTACCACTCCTCAACAACAAGTTGTCCTAAGTTATTACACTGTGGCCAGTTTCTCGTGGGAGTCGAAAAACAGAATTTTCTGTTACAAGTGTGTCCAACGACAAAATCTGCTTCTGGCACTGCTCATTTACGAGTTGTCCTAAGTTATTAAATTGTGGCCGGTATCTCGTGAAAGCTGAAGAGCAGTATCTTCTCTTGCAGATGCATCCAATGACAAGGCTGCTCTGCCACTCGTTAACAACAAGTTGTCCTAAGTTATTACACTGTGGCTGATTTCTCGTGGGAGACGAAGAGCAGGATTTTTCGTTACAGGATTTTCTGTTACAGATGTGCCCAGCAACAAAAGCTGCTGCTGCCACTGTTAAATAACGAGTCAGTTATTACACTGTGGCCGGTATCTCGTGGGAGTCGAAGAGTAGATTTTCTCTGGTAGATGTGTCGAACGACAAGAGCTGTTCCTACCACTCCTCAACAACAAGCCGCCCTAAGTTCTGCCACTGGAGATGAATCCAATTTTTTATTGAAACAAGTGCTTGTGTAACTTAAACAATAATAAACCGTCAAACAACAACTATAACAAATAAATAGCCAATAAAGAGCAAAACTAAACAACAATCGTTTTATTTATTTAATCATGACAACTCGCAGAAATAAGAATCATATTTCGTATTCAGCTGATACATTAAGAAGGAAATCTAAGAGAACAGCAAATGAAGCTGAACTTAGCTCTTTATGCGATGATGTAAATGATATCAACATACCACCTGTAAGTGATCATATATTTACAAACTCAAATGACTCTTTTTCACGCAGTCGTTTGTGGAATTGGTTAGACGCTAAATTTGAAAAGCAAGACAGATTTATAAAAGAGCAATCTGAATTGATAAAAAATATGATTGCACAAAGTGAGAAAAGTCTACTTACAGAACTTGAGCAAAAGTTTAGAGGGTTTAAAGATGAAATTATAAATAAAGTGCAAAGCGAAATAAAGGAATTAAATGATAGAATTGAAAAGTTGGAATCAGAAAACCTAGAAATGAACAAATTAAAGACTGATATGGCTAATCTACAGATAAAATGCTTAAATCATGAAAATTCTGCAGTTGCTTCAGATATACGTATAACCGGAATACCATACCATGACAATGAGAATTTACATCAAATTTTTGAATCCATATGCTGCTCCGTTGATATGAATGTTTTGCAATACAAATCTATTTTTCGTGTAAAACATTTCAAAAACCAAAGTAGTGTCAATGATCCTCCAATTGTAGTGAAATTAAGTACACCTTTTGAAAAAAACTATTTTTTGAAAACTGTAGCAGCTCACCGTCGCAAATACAAATCGGCATTGAAACTTTCAAATGCAGGTTTTGAAAGCAATACGTCCTTTTACATAAACGAAAATCTAACGCCACACAATTATGGTATTTTTAAACAAGCGCTGAAACTGAAAAAGGATAAAGGACTTAAGGCGGTTTATACCTTTAGGGGTGTTGTACACGTGAAACCATCTGAAAATGAAGAACCATTGAAAATATTGTATCCGGAACAACTAACTCATTTTTTTCGCAGTACACAATAATTGTTTTATTATTTTGTTAGTAATGCTTTTTTGTATTTTTCACTTCAATGTCATTAATATGGAGATAACGTTATTATTTGATAAATTACAGTTAAAATTCCGAATGATCTTTGATCTTGTTTTATTGGAATTTTATTTAATTTTTAACTACTTATTTATTGTTATTTATAATGTTTGTGATAAATTTAGATTAACTTTAAACATGATTCTACATTATAACTTCTACTGTTTATTTATATTGTTAGCATTGCTTATTTTGATAATCAATAACCATTATGTCGTTAAATAGTAATGAACGTGGATGCTCTAGAGACATGACAATGAGTATGTTGCGAATTATGGCCAAGTATAGACATGGTTTTAAAATAGTTCATATAAATGCACAGAGCTTAAATAATAAAGGGGACGAATTTAAATTGGTTTTCGAGGGATCAAATGTTGATGTTATCTGCGTCTCGGAAACGTGGTTGTCTGATTCAACATATGATAATACCATATGCCCTAGCGGATATAAAGTATTCAGAGTTGATAGGGAAAGTCATGGTGGTGGCGTTGCCATATTTGTGAAGAGTAATATCAGTTGCAAAATATGTGAAAATTATTTTTCTGCAAATTGTGCGTCTGGGCAAAATGTAGAATCTGTTTTTGTTGAGGTGTCCTCTTATGGGAAGAAGATGCTTGTGGGTTGTGTATATCGTCCAAATAAGAGAATACCATTATCTAGTTTATATGCAGTTTTTGAGTATCATGTGTCCAAATATAATGATATAGTTATAGCGGGTGATTTCAACTCTAATTTAATGAATGATACGCGTCTTTCAGATGATATGTTATCATTCGGTCTTTTTCCCATTAACACGACAAATCCGACACATCACACATCCTCAACAAGTACACTGCTTGATCTCTTCTTTGCCTCAAACACCGCAAATATTATCTTGTACGATCAGATATCAGCTTCTTGTTTTTCTAAACATGACCTGATATTTTTAAATTATAACTTTCAGGCTGAATATGTTGAACGGTACGTTAATTATCGCGACTTCAAACACTTGGACTATGATGCCCTAAGGGAACACTCCTTGCGACTGGCTTGGACTGATATTTATTTAATTCCTTCTGTTGAGGATCAATCGCTTTTTTTGGAACGTAATATTCAATATCTCTATGATCTAACAGTGCCACTTAAGCGTCGTAAAGTTGTTCCGAACCAAAAACCATGGTTCTCGAATATTGTCAGAGATGCAATTAAGGCGAGGGATCTTGCTTACGCCAGGTGGAAGAGGTTTAAAACACCGGAGTTGAAGTATCAATTCTGTAAAGCCAGGAGAAAGGTTAATAAATCCATAAGATGTGCTAAGAGTGATTATTATTCTGTACGGTTCAGTTCTGCGATTGATTCTAAACAGACGTGGAATACTATACGTGAAATTGGCATTGGTAAGATAAACAACAGTGTGGACAGCAGTGTGAATGGCAATGATTTAAATAGAGTTTTTACAAACATACCGGTTGTCGAATCAGATCCGAGTTTTTTTTTCAATTCTTCATCGAGCTCTTCGAGTATCGTTGAACGTTTTAACTTTTCATGTGTATCCCAACAGGATGTAGTTTTGGTATGTGCTTCGATTAAATCGAATGCAGTAGGTGTGGATAGTATTCACCCGAAATTTATAAGAATACTCTTACCAGTGATTCTCCCCTTTGTAACACATTTATTTAATTGCATTATAATGTCATGTGTATTTCCATCAAATTGGAAACATGCAAAAATAGTACCGTTACGGAAAAGGAATGGTGAATATAGGCCGATTGCGATATTATGTTTTCTTTCAAAAGTAATGGAGAAACTTCTGTTTAGACAGATATATAATTATGTTAATTCCAACAATTTATTGTCTCCTATGCAATCAGGTTTTCGAGAGAGTCATGGATGTGTTACGGCACTTGCATATGTTAGTGAGAATTTACGGCAAGGGTTAGATAGAGGAGATATCAATTTCTTGGTACTCCTTGACCACTCCAAGGCATTTGACACGGTCAATCATGAAATTATGGCACTGAAATTAAAACTCTTCTTTCGTTTTTCTGGCCTGTCAGTTAAACTTGTCTCCTCATATCTATCGAACCGTATGCAATCGGTGTTGGTGAATAATGTTTGGTCGGATAGCTTACCTCTTACTAGAGGAGTGCCACAGGGTTCCATTCTAGGCCCGCTACTATTTTCACTCTATGTGAATGATCTGCCGAAACAACTTTCTAGCTGCGGTATACACTTATATGCAGATGATGTGCAGCTAACACTAAGTAGCTCTGTTCGAGATATTGACTCCAGCATATCCTCCTTAAACGATGATCTGGATAGAATTTACCTTTGGGCGAATGCAAATGGGCTTTACCTAAATCCATCTAAGTCGAAATGCATCGTTATATGTAAAAGAGGTTTGCAGCCCGTACTGTCACATGATATTGTATTGAACAACGAGAGAATTGTGATTGTTAAATCTGCTAAAAACCTCGGCATTGTATTTAATAATAGATTAACATGGACTGATCATGTGAATATGCTGGCAGGTCAATTGTTTATTAAGCTTCGAGCTCTGTGGTCAACACAATATTTTACTCCTTTGAGGATACGAATCTTGCTTGCTAGAATGTATCTTATACCCGCTTTAACTTATGGATGTGAGTTGTTTGGATGCTGTGACTCGGTCAGTAGGAACAAGCTTGAAGTTATGTTCAATAATATCGTTAGATATGTCTATCAACTCAGAAGATTTGATCATATATCACATGTCTCCAACAATCTTCTTGGAATCTCTTTTCAGGGACTAATAAAGGTTCGTACCCTTTTATTTTTGCATAAAATAATTGTGACAAGAACGCCCAAATATTTGTTTGAAAAAATATGTTTCTTCCAATCACCAAGGCACAAAAATATTATTTTGCCTCGTCATCACTGCCTCGTATCCGAATGGCAATTTTATATTAATGCCGCTCGTCTCTGGAATAGTCTTCCACTAAGTCAGCAAATGAATAGCAATGCTAACAATTTTAGGAAATTTCTATATAATTATTTCACCTAAACTATTTTATAATTTTTTATTTTTTTCTATTTTTGTTTTTTGTATCTTAAGAATACTATTGTAATATTGTACGTTCCTGTACTATAAATATAAGACACAATCTTGTTGTACAGGAAGTGGAGAGATCGAAATGAAATGAATAAATGAATCCAATGCCAATGGTAAATCTCAATTTTTACTACGCTAATATTATTAACGGGTGTGTTCTGTTACTAATATTTTTCTGTATGTAAATAGTACGAGCTGCCTGTCAGGCGATCATTAGACTTTTAGGCTTTTCGACTGTACACATACGACACACTTCCAACATCCACACGTGCTTCTGCTTACGTACGCATATCGGACCACATACAACGAATACAACCCCTCTACAAAATGAATGGTTATAACAAGCAGAGATGTATTATTTATTTGTATATTTATTTATAGTTTTATTCGTAAAAATAAGACTATTAACTAAAATATTATAAAAAAAATCGAAATATAAAATAATAAAATATAAATAAAAATAAATAGGATATACAAAAATAATTTAATAATATAATTCAATAATACAAATCACTGGTGTGGGTCTAAACGTGTCAGCGACTTTGGCCGCCACAGTACTTCCACGAATGTTGGCGTTCAAGTGCTGCTAATATAACGAAGTATAAATATATTTTTATATTTCTACCGCAAAAGTGATTAGTGTATTCAAGGTGATCAATTAGCACAACAATGTTGTCTGACAAATAATCTTTCGTTTCAACTGATGGCCTTTGCCCCGATCACTACTATGTATTAAGAAATCACTGAAAGAGGTTTTAGCGTTATGAAATGTCAAGATACTTTTTTTATTTATTTAATTATTTAGCCTGTAGATGTAATCCTTACAGACTATGACATGCAGTTTTTACTTGAAAACTACAATTAGTTGTTCGAATAAACAATTACATTACGCTTTACAACATCTTTTTTTTTTTTAAGAGAAGTAGCACTTCAGGCAACAATGCCTATTTAGCGAAGTACCGTGCTACATTCTTTAGGAAAGGGATAGAGAAGAGATGAATGAGGTGGTGAAAGTAGATGGATAGTCTAATGATAAATAATAATCAATAAATTGATAAAGACTATTAAAATCTTTACAAATTCTTCGAATAGGAGCTGCATTTAAATAATTATTTCCGAATCGAATTAAACATAAGAGAACATTAAAACAGATATTAGAAATTAGGTATTCGGCTGCAATTTTTCCATTCATTGAATTGTTTGCAAAAGATACATTAAACATTGTTCTACGGCTTTTCAGCGTTGGCAATCTGATTAATTTTAGTCTGCAACAATAAGATGGAAGATGAACTTCAGATTGTTATGTTAAACGTCATAAGTTAAAAGCTAGAAATTGTTTCTGAACCGATTTAACAATGGGTACCATGCACTTTATTTTACTGAACCGTATTCTCTCAAGTGACCAATGCACGGATCAGTGAACTCTTTAGCTTATATTTTAATGAGCGCAAGTATACCTCTAGCCTTATTAACGATCATGGAAATATGAGGATATGAAAGTGAATTTAGTGTTCATTAAAATACAACTAATGTTTTCCTAAAAAATTGTGAGCATAATACGGGTTTTTATCGAGAAACAAATACATTTAGATTTTAGTTAATTTTATTAAGTTTATATTACACCAACTTTGAAATCTATTCAAGTCAGACTGAAGCAATGATTGTTCCGATAGATTAACATAACTGAAGAAAACTTTGACACCATCTGCGTACATCAGAATCTTGGTGAATTGAATAATGTTTGGGGATCACTAATAAAAAGGAAAAATAAAATTAGGCCAAGAAGACTGTCTCGGGGTACTCAAGATAAAATTTGGATATATTTGATGTTGTTTTCAAATAGAATACTTTGTTTTCGATCAAACAGTTATGATGAAATCTACTTAAATTCGATGCTATACTAACTATCCAGTACTATATAAAATGCGACTTGATAATGATGTTCTCGCATCAAAAGCGTTGCCAGTCGTACCAAAGGACCACCAACAACGACGGTTTTCAGCGGAAGATATGACAATAGTATGATGAAATCCATTGAGGGTTATTCGTAGTGAAACCCAGTAAGCCCAATATATGTAAAAGAAGTTTATGTTTAAGTTTGTCGAACGCTTTACTAAAGTCCGTGTAAACAGCATTAGTTTGCTCATCTTTGACGAAAAAGATTATAATTTGAAATATCGGACTTGCTTTCATATTTAAAAAGTGGAATATGATTCTATCACAAATTACTACAAGTAAATTCCAATACAATTTAAATATAATTGGCATAAAATGCGCATACCCATATGTAAATTTTTTCAACGCCATGGCGCGCCACCTGGTTAAAAAAAACTTAAAAATTGATTCATGATGAGTGAGTGTCTTCCAAGAATGATTAAATAAAGATTACGCCATCCGAATAATTTACCGTTAGATGACGTAGTAGTCCCATCGCAAAGGTTACCAAGTATGTATCATTTGAGAAATTTATAATATCTTACAAAAAATGTATGTATTTTGTAATAATTGGCAACCCTGAGATTAATTTACTCAGAGAGTTGTAAAAAAAATTATTACATCGGTGTTTAGTAAACAACCAATTTCGTGTCATATTTTTAAAAAAAATATTAAAATAATTAAAATTCTATAAAAAGTGTTTAAATTTGGTTATTTAAAAGTTGTAAAACTAAGAAAAAAACAAAAAACGAAATAAAGTGAAGAGAGAAGAAAAAGAGCAAATATGAAATGTGCAGTGGGCAAATGCAAACAAAGTAACAGCAAAAAAACAAGTGAGAAATTATGTTAAAACCTAATATTTTGCATATTTTTAATAAAACGTTTGTGTTTTTCAAAAGCTGTGTCGTTTTACAATTTTCCGAAATATGAAGATCGAAGGAAGTTATGGGTATCATTTTGCAAAAGAGTGAAGCCTGTAAATGTGGATAAGGAAAAAATTTGTGCTTTACATTTCAAGCAAGAGGATTTTGAAAGAAACTTGAAATTTGAAATGGGTAAGTTAAAACAAAATTTATTGTTGCAGTACATTACTGAGGCGTTTTGAACAGGATTTAGCAAACGGCGTGCGAAAATATTAAAATCCCATGCAGTTCCTTCTTTAGACACTAGTGCTATTGAAAGTGACACGAAAACTGCTAATGAACCTGAAATTGCATTCTGTTGTTGAAGAAGTATGTGAAACTGAGAAGGAAAATGCTATTTCTAACACTTTTGAAGAAAAAGCGGTCCCAGAAAATGCTCCACGTCCGATTGATCTTGAGAAAGATAATGGCCTCCAAACTTACATTAAAACTTTGGAAATGCAAATGTATGTAAATTTTTTAACATTAAGCAAAAATTTATATGAATCATTTTTAGAGATGCACTTCGCAAGGAGAATTGCACGCTGAAAATGGCAAAAAGTCAGTGTGCTGTCACAATAAAAAATTTATTATGTCGTATTAAGAAATTAAGCTTTGCAAACGTTAATCTTGAGAACGCTTTGAGACGTTTGTTTACTGAAGGTCAAATAAAAAAACTAAAAAGGGGTGATAAAAGACAGAATTTTACGGAATCAGACATTGCCCAATGCTATTCACTACTTTGTATGATATTGAAATAGCAAATATGAATTCTGAAAAGAAAGTTCTTTTTGAAAATTATATTTTATTTGCAGCAATAGGTAAATATTGTTATATTAGAAACGAAAATCTATATGTGGAATTCTTATAAAGATTTTTTTGCTTACAAAAATAACAATTTGTCCCACTGTCATGTTTTTGCTCAAACATAATAGTTCTCAACAATGATTTTATAAGCCAATGAAAAGACAGCATGAGTGACGTCACAGTTCCACAATGTTTTTTTACCCATGCGGGAAGGCGTAATCTTTATTTAATCATTCTTGGTGTCTTCGACTTGTTCTTACACCGACATGATTTCATCGGTGTAGCAATTTAGGAGGCTGATAATTATATTCGATAGAGTAGCATGACTATTTATAAAGGTCTTAAACTCGATAGAACTTAAAATCTTTAAAAATAAATAATAAAAGTTAAAGTTTACTGGTGCCAAGGCGCAAATAGTTGCTGATTTAATAGCATAAACATTTAGCTTCACCTGGCTTTACAAATATTAATCGAGAGGTGTGAAATCTGCAAAACTTTGGGAGTCACTTGACTGGACTTTTTCTCGTAATTAATTTATCGTCAAATTTTGATTTCAATACATCGATGATTGTGAATGCCTGTTGAAAAAACTTCTCATCATTCCTTTCGATGAAAACCATTATTACTGGCTGTCTTTTTTTTATTTAAAGAAAAGAAGCACTTCAGGCAACAATGCCTATTTAGTCAAGTACCGCGCTACATTCTTTAGGAAAGGGATAGAGAAGAGATGAAACAGGTGGTGAAAGTAGAAAGATAGTCGGAAATTAACTGCACAGCGACCAGTGACTATGCCTTCATCGCTGAGCAGCCCCACCGCTAGTCAATTTTTATTTTTGTAGTGAAAAAAACCAAGGTCTTCGTTGGGAATCAAACCCACAACCCCCATACTGACAGGCTAATACACTACCTACTAGCACTATCGATGCGATATTATTATCAATCCGCGTTTTAGACAATATTGGAGTGTTAGTGCGTGATTTGATTTACATCTGCACCGACTATATAGTCATAATTAGATGGTGGTCAAACCAATTGAATGATTGGACATCACCCACGCCCTAGAAGGCCATCGAATACGTATATCCTCCGGTCACTTCTAGTAACAATTTCAAAAGCTCGAAGTAGGTCGCAGCCTTCACTCCTTGCTAAAGAGTTGGAGACTTTCCAACTCCTGGTCCAGAACGCATGAAGCTCTTTTTATCAAGAACACGACAGCATTCATACTCACTGAACCTGAACCATTCATTGTGTTAATTTGAATGATCCGACCCACAAACTCTCACGAGGGTCCGAAACCACAACCACCACGTTACTCCCATATAGGGGCCAACCTCAATAACCAGTCAGAGAACAGCTAATTGTCTCAAGAGACAAATAGTGAACTCTGGGGCAACTGATTCCCGTGGAAATATATGGATTGTCCAGGTGACTCCTACTAGCCTTTGAGGAGCTTGGGCTCCCTTTTACCCCGCAAGACACCAGTCTAAATGGAATAGTAGGTTCCAAAAAGACTATCATGTGCCCCCGGGGGGACTGGAGTGTTAGTATTAGATTGTGTTGGGTTTTGGTCATCCCTTCATTACGGTGGTATCTATTTTAGCAGAAAAATTGTCCCGTCACCTTGCATTTTATGCGGGACTAATTTAATATTGCGGTTTTTTATTATTGTTTGGTAAGTGTGTCCTGAGGGTGTTTTTCGTTTATTAGAGTGTATGATTAGTTTCAGTGGTGTGAAAATTGTCCCTGAAGTCGTGTTAACCTGTTCTTTTATAATGTCATTTTTAGAAGTTCTTGTTCTATAAATTTCTATGTTCTCAAGAATGTCTAGTCTTCTTCCTTTTTTTTTTTTTCTAGGATGTAGTAATGTCATACGCCCATCTATTTCCCTTGGCGCGTGGCCGTTATTGCCAAGGTGTAGTGCAAAGTTGGAGTCTTCCCTTTTTTGTTTGTGTTGTGTAAATCCTGTTTTTAGTGTTCGTTCAGTTTGCCCTATATAAGTATGTTTACAGGTGTAAGTAAGTGTTTATACTTTGCTGGAATTAAATTTGTCAGTTGTTTCTGTCGATGTCTTGAGATTATATTCTCAGAGTGTTGCTGTAAGGAAACCCTCTTTGTGAAAAAGGTTAGTTAATCTACATATATATTTCTAGTCCTGTGAAACTGAACAGGTATCATTGTGTTGTATCAACTCTCTTTTTGTCTTCTTTATTCCTGTTTTTAGAGTTGTATTGTCTAAGCGGTTTGTTGATGGTAGAGGGTTTGTAGACGTTGTTTTTAGTTATGGTGTAAATGGTGTCGAGTTCTTTGTTGCACTTGGAGTAAGTGAGATTATCTTAAGCCTTGTATTATATGTGTAAATACTGCTAGTTTATGTTGGGTAGAGTGGTTCGAGGTAATGTGGATGGTAGTGCCCGTCGTAGTTGGTTTTCTTTAAATGTCATAGGTTCGACAGTCAGCTTCTTGTGTTACTTTGATGTAAAACAATTGCTGTCTTCTTTTTCCATTGTGTATGTAATGTTATTGTGGATTGTGTTTAAATCTTTTAGAGTTTATTCAGCGATGTCTTAGGATGCGTAAGATATCATCTAACTGTCTATAGTAATGAAATATTTTGTGTTTTTTAATTAGTGTTTTGACGTGTAGCAATTCAAGATGTTGCACGAAAATTTCCATAAAGATTGCGGAAGTTGGGTTCCCATGCTGAAACCGTCATTGGTTACGGTGAGGTAATAATCTTATCATCGGTTTAACTTTTGGAAATACAAGTTCCATGATGCGATCAAGCGATACAGTTCTTTGGATGTAGTGAATTTTGTAGCATCAGCCTTAACCCTGAAGAAATGACAGACATGTAAATTGATAACTGAATTGTAAAAGTAAATTTTATATAATTTGGTGGCGTTCTTCATATGCTTAGCCAGTTATAATGATTTGACAAGGTATACAGATTATAAATGTCAAGAAGGATACGCAGTACTTCACTCGGGCCTAAAAAATACCCGTTACTATTTATTCTAATGTCACGTTTACAGTAGACACCTGGAGTACTATTTTAAATATCTTATTGATATTAATTTTTTTGTTTGAGTGTATATTTATCTGATTATTGTTGTTGTACCAATAAACATTTACCCGTTATGCTCGTACTAAAACTTGCGTTATTTGAAAGAATCTCATCCATTTTCCTTTACTTGATTTCAACAGCATGTTTTTTTGTTGGTTTTTTTATTTTGTTTTTTTAGCTTAAGCTGTCGTTTGGCTTGTTATTGTTATTATTATTGTGCTATTAAATTGAAATCTTTTTAGTTTGATATTGATCGATGCAAATTGATAGCACGTTTCAAGCTAACAAACTCTAAACGAAATAAAACGATGTAAAGAGGGAAAAAGTATATAAAAACAAATCAGTAAATGTACGTAGCAAAATGCATAAGTAAAACAAAAAATAAAACAACAAAAAACAAAAACACCTAAGAATAAACAAAAACTATTTATAACAACATCAATTTAATTTTATAAAACAAGAATGGAATATGAAAACAAATACTTTTGAATGAACTGAAATGCATTTGGATGCAATAAGAAAAAATATTAAGAAAATAAAGAAATGTAATTTAAGATTTGTTTAACAAGACACAATTGCATGATTTGTTTTCTTTGTTTTTTCTTCATATTTATATAATTGTATGATTGTAAGAAGAGACACGTGCTTTGCAAGAATATCGTTTTATAAAAGGATTATTAGTTTTCAAAAGTTGTGTGCTTAAATGATGATGTTTTAAAAGGTTTTAAATAAATAAGTTCAAGAGATTCTCTTTTTCCTTTTAATTTTATTAATTCCAAACAACTGTAAACCACAGTCGTTATAGTTCAATTGGAAATTGTTATTTTAAAAGTGTTATCGGCATATTGAGACTGTATCTATATCTAACTAAACGTGCAGACGAAGGGCCGATAGTAAGATAGTACAAGCTCTTAGATTACAAATCCTTAATTAAAAACTAATCTTTTTTATTGCAAAACTTTAAGCCGTAATTCTAGCAACTCAAGAAACTATTATTCCACGGAAAAATTAAAATAAAAGAATTTATACAAAAACGGGGAAAATATTTAATCATTAACACATATCCCTAGTTTTTCGCAGAGAATTGTACAATCAAATACATATGATAGGACAATAATAATTCTCTTCTCAAACATGAAATCGAAACTAAAGAGTTTTTCAACAAGAACTTTGTTATCTAAAACAAAATAAAACAACAAATTTTGATTAAACTGATTCAAATTTTTATTGTCTAACAGAGAGAAGTTTGGCAATTTTGAATGAAAATGATATCTGGCAAATGTCCACCAGGACCACCCTGACAGCTGTCGATTCTTTTATCAAAGTTTTTAATTACATTTTTTTAACAAAATGGCGGTCCTATTTCGTTAATCACATCACGGATTTTGAACTTTAAGGCTAAGGTCGATTCGATTGGCTTCGTATAGAAACTGTCCTTAACATAGCCCTGCAAAAAATAAATCAGTGGTGTTAAATCACATGATCGGGCTGAACACTTAACTGTAGATTGTCGTGAAATTATGCAATCGTGAATTTGTTTTTGCAATAAATTAATCGTTTCATTGGCTGTGTGTCATGTGAAACCACATGTCAGTGATATCCACATCGTCAATAATAGGCCAAAATTGAATTAGCATCTCGCGATAGCACCCCCATTGATATGTCTTGATGGAATCTCACCATTATTACATATATCGCCGGTGGTAAAACGGAATCCAGTCCCTAAAGGCTAGCAGGAGCCAACTGGGGAAGCCCCAGCTTTTTAGCTATTCTCTGACTAATTACTGAAGTTTGTCCTTCGGGAGTATCGTGGTGGTTGTGATTTCACGGCCATCATGAAATGATTATGGGGCCAGAATCATCTCACTTTTCACCAAGAGCACACGGTGAATAACCCGGATCCAGTGAGTATGCTTGTCATGTGTTCTGACTAATTATTGAGGTTGGCCCTACGGGAGTACGGTGGTGGTTGTAGTTTTGCAGGATCATTCATTTTTGACGTTAACACACGGTGCATGATTCAGATCCAGTGAGTATGCTTGTCTTGTGTTCTGGACCAGGAGTTAGATAGTCCTCAACTCTTCAGCAAGTAGTGGCGGCTTGCTCCAAGCTCTCGAAGTTTTAACTAGGAGCGACTAGAGGATAGAGATATCCGACGGCTTCCTAGAGCGAAGGTGACGCTCCATATTACCCGAGTCGTTTGGTCCACCATCAGGTTATGGCTTACACAGCTAGGCACTGATGTAAATTTTATCACGCATCTCGCGATACCGTAATCCATTAACGGTTTCCGCATTACTAGTCTCATCTTCGAAAAAAAAAACGCTCCAATCACGCCTTCAGACCACATAGCGCACTATAGACTGACACGTTGAACATGCAAAGGCTTCTCAGTAATCGCTCTAGGATTTTCAGAAGCCGAAAAGTGGCAATTTTGCTTTTTGACATACCCTGACAAGTGAAAATGAAAATGAACTTTTTAGAAAAACCAGCCGGTTGTTCCTGAATGAATTGAGTGAACCTACGGTTGTATAAATGGTCAGTCGGCTTCACCAGTTGAATTTTGTAAGGTTCAAGGTCAAATGCTTATGCAAAATTCGCCATGTGGTGGTTTTGGATAACCCCAATTGTTGAGAACGTCGAGGAATTGACAAATTTGCATTAGCTGTGGTTCACGGCTGTGATATTTTCAGTTAAACGATCCGGTCGAACACGTGTAGGGGTTCGCACATTTTATATAGAGCCTGTCGACTCACATATAACGACCAAATTTTTAATAGCTGACACAAAAGGACGATTATGCTGTCCGAAAATATCCCAAATTTTACGAAATGTAACTTTAACAGAACCACCATTTTTGTAGTGGGTTTTAAATATTTTAATGCAATTTTCGTGCGAAATTGAATGGATTGAAACAATTGCCAATGCTTTTACTACGAATACGTTAAAAAGCTAAATGTCAAAACTATCATGTTGTTGGTGTAGCCACAGTTGAAAAACAAACTTATTGTCGAAAAACCCGATATGTATTTTAATAATATATTACAATAAGGTAGAATGTTGAGTTAAAAATATTAATTAAATATAAAAGGGTCTGCAAACTAAAAATTAGATTCAATATACGACGTTGGCTTTTCTATTTACTTTAAATTTATATTAAATTAATAAATATCAAGAATGTATACTGCATTTAGAAGTTCTAATCCCATTGTTATTCTATTGCATGATATAGATGAAGAATTCACCATTAGGCCCCTTTTCTTTCGAAGTTGAACCAGAAGGCATCTATATATCTGAAGTTTTAATAGTAGTAGCAGTGTGGAGAATATAAATATTCCTAATAACTAGCTTGGCTATCATGTAAACTACTTTGATGAAGAAGTTTTTGAGTTTTTATTCGACCACGAAGGGGATAACATTTTGTTAACTGCAAACGAGTGATGGTTGGAAAGAGAAGGGGACGAGTTAATAAAAAATATAAATAGTTAATTATGTTATACTATGAAAAGCCTTAGATTTAAGCTTTATTAAATCAAGATAAATTTATATTTTTTATATTTATTTATACTAACACTTTAAAAAGGTGTCCCAAAATTGGTTCTCCAGAATACGTTTAATCAAGCACAACTGTGAGGACTCAAACGCTATTGAAAATTAATGTTTTCAATGGTTAATTGTAAATTGAATATTTAGCATTTTTTAAGTGGTGCTTAAATTATTATCATCACAATAATTAGAGAATAAGCAAATAAAGAATAATGTGATCTACATTACTGTGCGAATATGTTAAGATTATTGATTTTCTTCTTATTTTATCTTTATTTTTCATATACTCGCTTAATATATCGATTAATGACATTTTCTCACAATTACATCGTTCCAACAACTGTTTATAAATCAATTTACATATGTATGTATGTAAAAAAATGAAGGGTTTGTAAATAAGTATATTGTTGAACTTGTTAGACAAATATAATAATAAAAAATAAATATTTAATTGGAATAATAAAAAAAATATATATATTATCTTTAGCTTTCTCTATAAAGCACTTGACATTAAAGCTTCTTTGTTTCCTTGAAATTTTTCATCAACTCTTTTTACCCTCATTTTACCCTTCTTGCCCTTCATATTTTATTGTGTTATTTGTAATAAATAAGACTTAAAATAACCCAAGTATTTTCGTAAAAAAACAAAAACACAAAATATTTTGTTTGAACTGAAATAATATTTTTTGTATGGTCATTGCATTATTCTCATACTTAATTCGTTGTTCTATTTGTTTCTTCCTTTGTTTTCATATAATTTTTATTCTATTTGGGCAAAAAATGTCTTTTATTTTGCATTGTTTCTAAAGTTTTTTTGTTGTTGCCGTTTGTAAAACTTTATTTTTTTATATTTTTTATTAAAAGTGGTAAGTGAATTTTTGTTGCTCTTTTTTACGAATTAAATTTTTCTTGTTGTTGTTGTTTTTGTTTTCAATGATTGTTACGAAAGTAAAATATATGTATATTCCACTCAATTGTTTTAATAAAACTTTTTTTCCAGCAGCCCATATATACATATATGCAGGCTCCAGAAAGGAAGTTGTTCTATATATCGGGCATAGAGGCGAAACTTATTTTCAAAAGATCTTAAAAATATTTTCGTTATAACGGAATATTAGAAAAATATTAGGAAAATATAATAGTATACTAAACATGATAAGATATCTTATTACTAACTAAACAGCCTATAGAGTTCCCTAAAACTCTTTTGTAGTGCTTTAAAAATAATTTTCGCCTCTGAGTTGTTTGCGCAAAATTATAATACACACCCATACACACTCACCCATATCCACATAAGCAAAATACAAAAATTTTCTTTTGTTTATGCTGATATTGGGATTCTTTTCAAAACAATTTATCCACGTTTCGTTTTAATATTATTAACTCAAGTCAAACAAAACAGATGAGTTTTTATTTATTTTCCTTTTTTATTCTTTTCATTTTGTTCTTTCTTCGCTGATGCACTCTATTTGCTTGATATAAATTTGAAATGATTGTTTTTTGCTTTAAAAGCAAACAATTATTCAAAAACTTTCAAATTCTATTGTTTGTTTTGTTGTATCACGAATATATTTATTAGGGCAATAAAATTTTGTAAAAGTAAATTTAATTTAATTAAAAGCTCGTAGGACTCCTCAAAAATTATAAATTTATGCGAGTTTAAAGATTTTAAATTTTTGTAGTAAAATATTAACAACACATAAGAGAATAGAAAAAAATCCTATAGGCTCAACTATAATATGCATAAGCTGGCTTAAGCTAATATCAAAAATTAAACGAAAAGTTTGTCAAATGCTTAAGCAAATCATTAAAGACTTTTAAGTGGCTATATTGTACTTACATGAATATAGAAATTATTATGCAAAGTTGCACATTCGTTTTATTCGTACTTTTGCAAAAAAATAATTTCTTTCTAAACAAATGAAATTTAATACTATGCTTATATAAATTTATAATTTTTTTTCAAAGTTTTAAGAAAATTACGAAAGAAAAATTACACATATTTCGCTTTTTGTATTATTTGGGCCAAAAGTACTAAAAATATATAACTGTGTGGATCATTGAATTTGTAAGCAATAAAAAATTAAATTTCGTTGCAAATTGTGGGGTAAAAAATGGAAAAGAAATTAAATTGTTTAAAGCACCTTACGCTATTAAACTCCAAGGTTGAGTCTAGTTCTTCAACGTTATCACGAGAACCACAAATAAAGATTCACATTGTAAAAAAAAATATTCAATATAAATGCTAATATCAGCGGGGTGCGAGAGAGCTTTTCGAAATTATCATAGGCAGCAATAATCCCCATTCTACTGCCTGATGGAGCTTCCATTCTCTTAGTTTGCTTGTAGAAACGTTCCCGTAGCAACTTCCATCTGTGTTTGCACTCTGCGACTTTATATAATTCATACCAGTATGAAAATGACAAACGAAAACAAAATTCCTCAAGGTACTTATCGGTTTTACTGAATTTTTCTGTTACTTTTTTCCATGCTCGTTACTTTTTTATTATATAAGCATTTTTTTCTTTGTACATTTTCTATTAAATTCAGATAAAATATTTTTTCGCTTTCGTCCGCCATTGGAATTTGTTTACTAATGTATCTAAAATACAATGCAAAATCAGCTGTTTCCGTACGATATGTGCGATCAGTTTCGTACTTTGCTGAAGCAAATGACATTTGACAAAGCTTGACGAAAAGTTTTGTTAAGTATATTACAGTTTGTCACATGTGATTATTATGTATTTGCACAGTTGCTTATGTTGCCTTAAGCCGGCATATGCATAATACAGTTGGGCCTTAAAAGCCAGTAGCAACAAAAGAAAATAATACTGTAACGTTTAGTCCTTTTTATAAACGTTTTGTTATATTGAGTTCTGCAAATTAATAACACAACACTTTAGCATTTGAAAATTTAATTATACGATTTATTCTTTTTAAATACACACAAAATTAACTAGATGGCAACTTTACCACTATAACGCCTCAAAATGCTTTATTATTTCTTGGTCTTTACTCAACAATATTTCAACTCGCATTCAATTCATTTGCATTTTCAAGAATATTCTACTTTTACTTCATGCCATATTGTTGTCATTATCTTCCTTCAGTGTAGGCGCCTGTGTGCTTTGTTTTTGCTCTGTGTTAATTGTTTTTGTTTAGTAAGCATTCTGTTCTTGTCTTTTGTGTATAGGGTTTCTTAGAAAGCTACGTAGAATTCTGGTGTTGTCTTGTGTGTAAAGGACGTAGTTTTATATAGTTTGTAAAATACACAATAGGTTGTTTCGTCTACTTTTTTACTGGTAAGTATTTTCTTTTAAAACTTAAACAATATCATTATTTTTGGTTTTTGTTGCTTGTTGTAAATAAGAAATACCACCGACTCTACATTTTCAACGGTGAAATTGATAGAATAGAGACTTGATAAAGCGATACTATAACAGAAATTAATTTATTTTTATTTATATGTTACAAATGAGTTGGAAAATGTGTAGTTAAAAAATGACGATGCGCTAGGTTATTCGACCCATTAAGTATCTCTATTTATTTTGTTCGTGTACTTTCTTATTTTGAGAATAAGAATTCTTTTCTACGCCTTCGTTATTACATTTTTGTAATCAATGATTGACAGCAACCAGTTCTGTATTGAAGGAAAAACCTTAACGATGATTCAGTTAAACTCAGCTGACCTAATGGAAAATGTTTATGGTCACACAAAGACATTGTATGCGCCACAAGAAAGCTAAGTTGCTAAGTTCTACTTGGGCAAATCCCTATACTTAAAAAATCATTAGAGATTAAATATCTTAATTTGTTCCACATTAGAATTTTTTTTTGGAGACTTTTTGTGGAATTTAAAATTTTTAGAAAGTTCTATATCCTGTTTCTTACTTTTCGAAGTTTTTTCTAAAACTCAACTATTGTTTTATTTTTAAAAATCCAAGAATTTTCTACCTTTGGAAGGAGACAGAGAGGGATAGAGTTCTTTACTTTTACTAAATAGTTATTTAGAAAATTTCTTTTAATATAGAATTAAACGTCTACTAAAACATTTACATTTGCTGCTGCAGGTGAGGGAAATTTTATATTTTAACTTGTTACATCTTCTGCACAATAAAATATTTTTTTTGTAAAAAAAAAATTTCCCTTCATAGATAATTTTATTTAGGAACTTTTGAGAAATTTTTTTTTAATTTTGAAATTTGTAAACTGTTGTGTGTCATATTTTGACTTTTTTGAAAAAATTTCCCTAGACCTTGTATGGGAAATTTTAAAATATTTTTTTTTTAATTTTATGATTATTATTGTTCTGTAAAAGGAAATCTTCCATCTTCTAAACAATAATATTTTTTCAGCATTATAAAAAAATTTCCCTTTGTGGGAAATTTTATTTAGTAACTTTTAAATATTTTTGCTTTTAATTTGAAATTTAAAAACACATTGTTTATCGTATTTTTACTTTTTTAAAAAATGTCCTTAGCTTATTTTCTAAATATCCTCGAAGGGCCATTTTAAATTGAATTTCTTTCTATAATTAAATTTTATGATTTTCATTGTTATCTGAAACTAAATCTGCCATTTCCCAACAATATTTTTTAGGGAAATTTTATTTAGTAAATATTTAAATTTCTTTATAATTTTGAAATTTATAAAACGTTGTATGTCATATTCTTACTTCTTTTAAAAAAATGTCCTTAGTTTTTTATAAAATCCGACTTTAAAAAATTTCCATTTATGCAAAATTATATTTAGTATTTTTTAAAGTAGTTTTTCTTTAATTTTGAAATTTATAAACACGTTGTGTATGGCATACTTAATTTATTTTTAAAATATCCTTAGTTTTTTTTTTTAAATCCTTTAACGAAATTTTGAATTAACGTTTGTTTTTTTAATAAAATTTTATAATTAATAGAATTAATAATAAAATTTTATAATTAAATTTTCCTTCTTCTAAGCAACAATATTTCTTAGGCTATAAAACATTTACCTTTATGGGAAATTTTATTTAGTAACTATAAATTTTCTTTTTAATTTTGAAATTTATAAGAATATTTATAAGAATATGGCATACATTCTTACTTTTTTTAACAAAAAAAAGAAAGAAATTTCCATTTATGCAATATTATATTTTGTAATTTTTAAAATATTTTTTCTTTAATTTTGAAATTTATAAACACGTTGGGTCCCATAATTTTACTTTTTTTTTTAAATGTCCTAAGTTTTTAAAAATTCCCTTAAGGGAATGTTAAATTAAAGTTTTTTCTTAAAATGTTATGATTTTTATTGTTTTGCGAGATTAAATCTTTCATCTTCCAAACAAAACATTTATTTTGGCGTTAAAAAGAAAATTCCTTTTTTGGGAAATTTTTTCAGAATCTCTTATTACCGTTAATAATAATAAAAAAAAAAGTTGTGTGAAAAATTTTTAAACTTTTTTTTTTAACTTTCTTAGTTTATTGTTATTATTCTTTCCAGGGTTAATTAAAAAAATTTTGTAAATATTTAAAAATTAATTTTAATTGCAAATACAAGATTTCTTAAGTTATAAAATATATAAAATTTTTCCTACCATATTTTTAATTTCTTCAAAATTTGTTTGTGTCCCTTTTAAGGATATTTTTGGGTTTTTGGAATTTTATAATTTCCTAGTTTTTTAAAATTAAAAAACTTTTAATTTTATTGTAGATTTAAAATATTGTTACGGATGTGTCTTGCTTAAGTTTTAAAATAAAATAATTAAGCAATAAAGCGAACTACTGGTTACAAACTGCGCAGAAATTTTAAACACGCGAACAACAACAATTTGATATGCTGTTTACTAACTGCGTGGCATGCACAAACACAAATTTTTATTTACTAACTATACGCGCAAGACAACAACAAACATATATGCTGTTTACCATCTGCGTGGTTTTCTAAGAAAACTTATCTACACGAGACAACAACAAATATCTTCAAATAAATTTCAAGAAGAAACTTTAGCAGTATAAAAACAACAACAAAAACAAAAATACACACAGACATACAGGCGCCTATACATTGAATAAACAACATACAACAACAAACTGCGATACAAAGGGAGTAGAAGATTACGAAATTTTCTAGACTTTTAATTGACAAATATAAAGGGGCATCGTCTGAGTGGATATCAGTTAGTGTAAAATTAAATCTGGTGTAGTAAAGACGTCCATTTTAAGTAAATTGTGTAGTTAACATTAATAGACTTGTTATTAACTGAAAAACTCTAAAAACTGGCGTTATTTATTTTGCAATAAAGAACTCACAACAAAACGTTTATAGAAGGTATAAACATAACAATATGATGCTTAATTGGGGCAATTGCTCCTGACCATTTCTTGACAAATTTTTGGCGATATATTGTCATAGAAAGGACTTTTTTACTTAATATTAGCTATAAGGTTTAAGAGTCATGCCCAAGAAATAAGCGACAGGTCAACTGATTTAAAGTTCGCATCAAATTAGGTGCCCCTGTAGGCTAGGAGGTAGTGTACTAGCTTGTAAATATGGGGGTTGTGGGTTCGATTCCCAACGAAGACCTTGGTTTTTTTCACTACAAAAGATAAAAATTGACTGTCGGTGGAGCTGCTCAGCGATGAAGGCATAGTCACTGGTCGCTGTTGCTGTCTTTATACGGCAGTTAATTTCCGACTATCCTTCTGCTTTCACCACCTGTTTCATCTCTTCTCTATCCCTTTCCTAAAGAAGGTAGCACGGTACTTGACTAAATAGGCATTGTTGCCTGAAGTGCTACTTCTCTTTAAAAAAAAAAAAAAAAAAAAAAAAAAAATAGATGTGCCACCCTGATAAATGTTAATGTCTTCCTTAACATTTTCAACGAGATGTAATGAAATAATCATTAAAATAATTAGCTTTTCCTGTGTCGAAAAGTACTTTTCTTCCCTGGTAGTTGATCAAATTTAGCTTGTTAATTTTCATTCATATTAAAAAGTTTTCAATACTTTTTTGGATCTTTCCCAGCCTTTTTTGTCTGCTGTCGATAATAATTGGTCTTTAGAATTCCTGCTTGCTAAACCTTTTGAGCATATCGAGATTTTCCATTTTTCTATTTTTGTGCCTCTTTTTCAATATTTTTTTTTTCAAATAATATTAACTCCTGTATATTTGTATTTATCCAAGACATTAATATGGAAGCGTTTGTGGAAGTGTGCCTGGAAAGTAGTTATCATAGATTTTAAGGTAATCGCAAACCACACGAAATTTAAAACTGTAAATGTAAAGCAAACTATGTAAACTTAATCACTGTTAATGTTTACATGGCCTATAACTGTTATTATACGACAAAGACTTGCATGTATGACAGTTAAAAAAACCCGTTATTTTTATAAAAACAGTACGCTGTTAAACAACGTCTTATTAATAAAACAATTTAACAGTGCTAGAGACATAATAACATGGTTGGTAATAGAAAAAGGCTTTCTATTTATGCTAAAAACGATTTTAACTAAAAGAAAACAATAATTCTGGTATGTTACTAAATTGTTCCGTATTGCAATACTTCATAGAATATCATAAACATGGCAATAAAGTTAGTGCTAATTTGCAATTATAAATCGTTTTTAATATCGTAAATATAATGGAAACAGGTTCATTGGGGACAATAAAGTATCCAACTCTATTGATTCTCTAGAGCATTGACGCAATGCTGGTTGTATTTTACTGTTTTATTTGGGAACTTGTTCCTATCACTCGCAAGTTTTTACGTTTAATATGCTTTCCGTTGAGAGTTCATTCATTTGTGGTTGATGGGCCAATGCATCGCAATACGGTCGTATGTGGAATAAATTTCCTCCTGTCACTTTCAATGTAGGAAAATTCAATTTGAATATCCACAAACACTACTCCATCTTTCCGCCACCCCATAGCCTAATTTTCTAGTTCTAGCACAATGCATATTGGTCCATAAGCTTTGTTTTTTTCTAAATTATATATATGAATAACATTCATTCTCAGGAAATCGCATTATAAATAATTTTTATAAAATTTTAAATTTGAAAAAAATATATATTTAATTTTTTTTACATTTCTAATAAAGTTATTATAAAATATTTAAGTTTTGAAATTATTAGTTGACCTGCTATAATAAAGTGAACATGTTAAATGAACAAGAGAGTGGAAGTAGACAAATTTGGGGTTAAAAATGAACTTAAAACATACACTTTTTTTGACAACTTGAGTTTAATTGTTATCAATGTTAAGTGAAGATATGAGAATTGATAATATTGTATGATCTTAGGCAAATGTGCACCTATTACACTTCTACAGATGTCAGCTGTTTTTACAAAATTTGTAAGTGCATTTCGCAAAAAAGCTTGGCTTATTTCGTCAATGCAGCGTCGAATTTCATCATTCAGAGTATCAGTTGTTAATGAGTTGTTAACGTTTTTCAAATGATTTAAGAGAAAATAATTCAGTAGCGTTAAATTACAAGAATGAAGCGGCCAAATGACAGCGCCAATTAGAAAAACCATGGAACCGGGAAATTTCTCTTGCCATAACTGAATTCTTTAGGTAGCTATGTGTCTTGTGTCAATGTCTTTTTTAAACCAAAGGTCACTAATGTCAGTATTAGCCACTTGTGGTTACAAAAAATTGGTTATCATGCTTTGGTACATTTAACATTGTTTACATTTTTTTTATGTAAAATAATAAATTTTAGTAACAAAGAAATTTTAAGAAGGAATAAATTAAAGTTGAACAAATACTATAAATAAGATTAAAGATTATTTTAGTAACGAAATAAGCGAACGTGTTATTGGTGTCTCACATATTTAATGTGTATTTTTCAAGTGGCCTTATTACTTATTAATTTTGTTGCTTTACTTAACATGCACACAGATCGATGCGTTTCATGTTGCAATAAAAAAAATTTCAAATAATTGTGAGTTTGGCTATATAGCTACACCCTTTAGATCTGTTTAATGTTAAAATGGAAATAATATAATATTGCATAAAGCCTAATAGTTTTAAAAATTAATTTATGTAGTTAAATCTAGACCTAGAAATATGATGTTGATATATTGAGTGAATTATAAAGAAATCACTTAAATGCTCGAAATCTATAAATTTCTCATTGTTAATATGTATAATTATGTATAATTAAGCAACAAAAAATATTCAATAAAAAATATCTTCAAGCGCATATCTCTAAGATTACAAGTAAATATTTATTACATTGTATTATAATATTTGGATAGTTAATCAGGTTCGTAATAAAAGAGCCCACAGTTCTAAAGAAATGTCGCTTATGGCGGATGTTTTTATAGAGGTATAAAAAGTTATATAAAGTTATATATATAGTTATATACCTCTATAAAAACACTTTCGAAAACACAATTCTATGTGTTTGCAGATTTCTTTTCTGCCACCTGTTTTGATAAAAATTTTGATGAATCCAGCTCTTATCAACTAACAATTTTGATATAAACTGCCATTTGTACCACACGGATGTATGTAGTTAAGTCAAGCAAATATAACTATATGATATATGGTTCAACAACACCCGAGTATTTAACTCGGGTCGTGCATTTTGCAATTTTTGTACACTGCCAGAATAATTTTATCTGAGCATTCATTCATTAACACTGTTTTGATATAGTTTTTTTTAAACAGCTGGTATATTAAATTTCGATAAATAATAAAAAATTCCACTAGCTGAAAGAACGCTCTTTCTTATCTCTTAACTTATCTGTTGAAATGTGTCGTCATTTCAAACATGTTTTCATAATAATTTAATGAAATCTGACGGACTATTTAATTATTTTCTGCTTCTGTTGCAGTAAATTCCAAAAAATATTTAATTACTTTCATGCTAAAATACGACGTCTGTAAATTAAGTAATGTGACTAGCAACGTTACGATTGATGTGGCAACACTGGAGTTGCTGGCCTTGGAGAGGCATCAGATGAATATGTGATTTGTCTTCAGTGCGTGTTTAAAACAGTTTTTTCTGCTGTGTTCTAAAAACCGGGCTATATCAAGTCTATTTATTGATGAATCAACAGTTTTGAGCTATTTAAAAAAGCTTAAATTTTCATATAAATATGGTCCGGATGGTAGTCCGAGTTGCATTCTTAATAAATATGCCATGGCAACGACAAAACCTCTTACAATAATCATCAACATATTATTGTAATTTGGTGATTTTCCTAAAGTATGAAAGGATTCTGTCATTATATCATTACTTAAATATGTTTGTAGAAACAGTGTTGCCAAGTACACAGGTATTACTAAACTTAGCGACATACCTAAACTTTATAAGAAAATTGTTACTGATTACCTTTCATATCAAGTATGGTAAATATTGGTTCCTCCTAAGCATGATTTTAGAAGGGTTGTTCAACTGTTACTAATCTTTTCAAATTAACATCATTGATCAATCAGGGTTTTGTTCAACGTAAACAAGCTGATGTTATTTACACTGAATTTAGTAAGGCATTTGATAATGTTAACCACAAATTTCTGATAAGGAGTCCTGACCTTATGGCATTCACAAATAATTTACTTATGTGGATATATTCATATCTTTCAAACAGAATTCTAAAAGTTCGTTTTAACGTGCTTACTTCTAAAGAGATATTTCTTTCATCTGGTGAGCCGCAGGATAGCTATCTGGGTCCTTTATTATTTACCTTGTTTATTAAAGATCCACCCAATGCCGGCGTAAAGATATTTCGAACATATCACGCCACGCTGATCATATTCTCCTGCAAAAGGACTTAGATGAATTTAATTCCTGATATAATATTATAGAGTTGAGCCCCCCTGGGGGCACATTTATCAGTCTTTATGGATTACTTAACCATCTAGACTTGTGTCATTCGGAAGTAGCAGGGAGTCTACTGGAAGCTCCACGTTATTTCCACGGCAATCAGTAAGCCCCAGAGTTCCGCTAATTGTCTCTTTAGCCTTTAAGCTGTTTCGCTGACTGATTATTGAGGTTGGTTCTTCGGGAGTATCGTGGTGGCTGTGTGTTTCGCGGCTCCTCATGAATTTGATTAGGCCAGGATCATTTCACCTTTACTGAGAACAGCGGGTGAATGATCCAGATCCAGTGAGCATGATGTGATAAGATTTACATCTGCACCGGCAGTGAGCCATAATCAGATGATGGTCAAACCACTGTGAATGAAAACCAACGCCATTCACCCTCTAGAAGGCCTTCGAAAACGTATATCCTCCGGTCACTCCTAGTAGCAATTTCGAAAGCCGGAAGTAGGCCGCAGCCTTCACACCTTGCTAAAGAGTTGGAGACTATCCAACTCCTGGTCCAGAACGCATGAAGCTTAATATAATTAAGAACATGACAGCATTCATACTCACTGGATCTGAACCATTCATTGTGTTCATTGTGAATGATCCGACCCACAAACTCAAACGACGGTCTCGGAACACACAGCCACCACGATACTCCCGAAGGGCCTACCACAATAATCAGCCAGAGAACAGCTAAATGCCTAAAGAGACAAATAGCGGAACTCTGCGGGCCACTGATTCCCGTGGAAATATAGTGGATTGACCAGTTGACTCCTACTAGCCTTGAAGGGGACTGGGCTTCCTTTTACCCCGCAAGACACAAGTCTAGATGGCAGTTGTAGGATCATAAAGACTATCATGTGCCCCTGAGGGGAATCCAGTGAGCATGCTAGTCATGTGTTCTGGACCAGGAGTTGGATAGTTTCCAACTCTTCAGCAAGGAGTTGTGGTTTGCGACCCTGCTTCGAAACCGCTGTCGCTAGAATTAGTCTTTTGCTTCCTAGAGCGAGAATGACGTTGGTTTTCATTCCTAGTGGTTTGAACACCATCTAATTATAGCCAGGTGCAGATGTAAATCCTATCACGCATTATGGAGTTGAGCTTGAAAAAGGGCAAATACGTGTGTTTCTTTCGATGATGCCATACAAACGTGCAGTATATTTTAAGCGGCTACAAACTTGAGAAACTGAATGTAGTTGCAGGTCTTGGTATTTTTCTGAATGCAAAATTAATTCCTGGGTTTATAAAACGCTGGGTGCAAGAGTTTAGTGACTTAGAAAACAAAACATCTTTATACTTCTCTTGTCAGACCTATTCTGGAATATGGCTCAATAATTTAGGATCCAACGTATAAATCGGTACAAAAGCAGTTCTTGTTTTGTCTTCAAGGCTTACAATGTAATCTTTGATTGTACCATCCTACATTAGTAGACTTAGCTCTAGTAAAGCTGCCAACTTTAAAAAGCCAAAGAATAATGTTATATATCACTTAGCAATGTTCATTCACCATTCCATTTTGCCCTACGCGCTATTTTAGTCCTCTGGTAATTAAAGTATTCAGATAAAATTTTGACCAAATTATGAAATTTTATAAGCATATTGATTTTTCTTCTTCTTTTATATTTGAATAACTAAATTAAGGTTTTATGTACTATTATTATTTAATGTTTTAATGTCTGCGGGGTTTTAAATCCATCGACTAAATATAGATAAAATAAAGAAATTTACAATCATGAGGTATTTTTTTGACAAGCCTGATAAATTATCAAAATAAAATACTGGCGTATAATTGATGTCATTAAAAAAATTACAGATGTAAAGTCTCCTCTGTATGTCACAAGCGGTGTAAATGAGTATTTCTCTGCTCGCAATTTAGAATGGCCTTCAAAAATGTTGCTGCTTTTTTTAAAAGAAAAAGAAACTGAAATTAAAAAAATGTAAAACAATTTACCGCTCATTTAACTACACATGAACAATTACAACAAATACAAATTACATATGCACATAGAATAAGAAAAAAGAAGAAGACAAGTGGTTGAAAAATAAAAAAAAATAATTGCTAGACTACAAAACCAAATATAGAAGCAGAAGAAAAACAATTGTTAAAAACCTTTTGGTTTATTTTCATAAAAATGCGCCTCTAGGGAATTCATAAAAATACCCTAAGGTTATCAAGTTAGCATTTAATAACAACGGTGATTTGCAAAAAAGAAGAGATTTTATTTTTTATCAAAGCAAATTGTTTTAAAATAAACAAGCAAAAATAAAAATGTACAGGAAATTGCAATAACAGAAAAATAAATAAGGAAAAACGCAAGGTTGAGATTAAATATGGAAAACGAAATGTGAAACACAAAGTGTTTATTAAGAGAAAAGTCAGGAGATAAACAAACGTGTAATTTTAAGAGAATTGCATTAACGGAGTTTTTCGGTTTAAGAGTTTATGTTACGGCTATACTGTAAATTTTAAAAATTCAACAGAAGAATATTCTGTCAAAATCGTTAAAAACATCCTTTCAAATAGTTAAACATATTTAAAAAAAAAAAATTTTAAAACCTTAGAATACATAATTTTGAGATATTGTTACGGATACGTCTTGCTTAAGTTTTAAAAGAAAATAATTAAGTAATAAAATAAACAATTGGGTATGCTGTTTACACAAGAAAACAATAACTTTCTAAATACAAACTAAGAAAACTTATACACGCAAGACAACAACAACTATCTTAAAATAAATTTCAGGAAGAAACTATAACAGCATAAAAACAAAAAGGAAAATACATCCAGACCAACAAAAAAATGTGATACAAAGGAAGGAGAAAATTCTCAATTTTCCTAGACCTCTAGCGGACAAATATATAACGGCAGCATCTGAGTGGATAGTCAGCTAGTTAAAACATAAACTTCGTGAAATAAAGACTTGCATCTATAGTTAATTGTTCTGTAGTGCCAACTTTGTGTGTAGTTAAACTTGTAATTACTTTGAAAGCTCTAAAATCTTGTGTTGTTTAATTTGCAATTAAGATCTCAGTAACTACAGAACGTTTATAATAGGTATAAACTTATCAATATATTACGCGAATGATGGTATTAAGTCACACATGACTATATACAACCTACTTCATAAATTAGAGCTAACTCAGAAAGTTCATCAAGAGTGCTTGATTTTACAAATTTGGAACCTGTTGTCATTCCCCTTCGATAAAAACTGTCGTTATTGGCTCTTTGTTTGGTATGATCGGTGAACGCTTTCGATGCGATAACATCACTTTCAAGCTGCATTTTTAGATAGTACTAGAGAGTCAGTATAATGTCTGTTAGTCCCCCCCGGGGGAGGCACATTTATATGTCTTGACGGTCATTGCATGTGTCACCGGGGGTAAAAGGGAGCCCAGTCCTCTAATAGGTTAGCAGGAACCAACTTGATAACTCCACTGTATTTCCACAGGAATCATAAGCCCCAGAGTTTTGCTTTTTGGCTTTTTAGGAGTATCGTGTTGGTTGTGGTTTTGCAGCCCTCGTATGAGTTATGTAGGTCGGATTATTAACAATCAACACAATGAATGGTCTTGGTTCAGTAGCATGCTACGGTTGTGCTGTGAAATTTTATTAAGTTTGCATGTGTTCTGGACCGTGAGTCTCCAATTATTCTGCAAGGATTGAGGGGTTTGGCCTGCTCCGAGCTCTCGGAGTTGCGATCAAGAGTGACTGGAGGATAGAGATATCTGAAGGCTTCTAAAATCGTTCACAGTGGTTTCATCCACCGTCTAGTTTTGACTTACCCGGCTAGGTATTAACGTAAATTTTATCACACATTATGTCTGGTAGTATAAATAGTGCTGGTTTATGTTGTCATTTTATTGGGGTCGTATCTATTCATGCAGGTAAACTGTCCCGCTACCTGTCCTATGTATGCGGGCCTAATTTATTATTTCCATCTTTTATTATGTGCTAAGTAAGTGTGTCCGTCTAAAAGTGTTTACCGTGAGTTTGAGATCGTGTTTACTTATTCGTTTATAATGTCACTGTTAAAAGTTTTTGTTTTTAAAAATATCCAGTTTTTGTTCTTTTTTGCTTGGTTATACTAATTTCATATATATATATATATATATATGAATATATATATATATATATATATATATATATATATTTCCTATGGTGCGTGCCCGTGAGTGGCAAGGTGTAATACAATGTTGGGGTGTTCTATTTTTTACTTGTACAAGCGTATGTATTCTGTAAATCTTGTTTTTACTGTTTGTCCCGGTTGTCCCATATAAGTGTGTTAACAGGTACAACTAAGTCTTTATACTCCGCTGGAATTAAATTTTTCAGTTATTATTGTCGATGTCTTTAGATTATGTTTGAGAGTGTTGCTAGTTTTTAATGTTGTGAGTAAACCGTCTTTATGAAAAATTAGTTAATCTATATATTTCTGGTGCTGTGTAAGTAAACTTGTATCGTAATGCTGTATCAATTGTCTATTTGTCTCTTTTATTCCTGTTTTTAGTGTTGTATTGTCTAAACATTTAGTCGATAGTAGTGGCTTTGCAGCCGTTGTTTCTTGGCTATGGTGCAAATTTTGTCGTGTTCTTTGTTGTTCTTATCTGGAGTAGGTGGATTTATGTTAACTCTTTGTATCATATGTCTAAATGCTATTAGTTTATGCTGGGTAGGGTGGCTCGAGGTGATATGGATGGTGGTGTCCGTCGTCGTTGGTGTTCTATAAATCTCAAAGATTAGATAGTCAGTTCCTCGTGTTATTGTGATGTCAAGATAATGCTAGTTTCTGTCTTGTTATTTTTCCTTTGTGTATGTAATGTTAATGTGGGTTGTGTTTAAGGCTGTTAGAATTTGTTTGGCGTTGTATTGTTCAAGGATGGATATGATGTCATATAGGTATTTATAGTAATGAGTTATTTTGTGTTTTTCTCGTTTTGTATCCAGCACTTATCAAAGTGTAGAGAAGTGCTGTTCTATTAGCATGTACAACAATTCGTTGATGACTAGTCAACAGTCTTGTGATGCGATTCATTGTAACATGATTATATTTTCTGCGAATCCCAGAAATGTCCGGCTAAAACCATTTTAGCTCAGCTCTCTGGAGGCAGTGCCCAATCCATCTATCTTTTCGTTTACATAGATGTCACAATGTCCTTGCATTGGCCAAGTAAAATTAAGGAGACTATGTGTGATATTTGTGACAAGGGAGCTGCATATTCAGAAAAAAAAATGCAGTCTACTTAGCATTTCTAACAAAAAGAAGGTTGAATTTTAGTTTGTAACCTGGCTTCTTCAGTAACAAAAAGATATAGAGTTGTATACCGCGCTAATTGGAGAAATATTTACAATTAAAAACTTTAGGATAGAAGGAAAGAATACAAAGTTATCTAAGCTTAAATCCGAAGCCAGCCGAATCAAAATCAAATACTATTCTACGCTACGATTTAGTTGTGAGTACAAGTATGTCTACAAATGTATTACATTGTATATGTGAGTATACACAACCACACTAAAACGCTTCAAATTCAGTGTGGGAAAATAATTTACCAAAAAATTGTCAAATTATTTTTTCACATTTTAGCATAAGAATTTTTGGTAAGAATAATTCGAAGCTTTTTTTGTATGCGTGATAAGATTTACATCTGCACCTAGCCGTGTGTCTCAATATCAGATGGTAGATCATTACGACTGTGGATGAAATGTAGCGTCATCCTCGCCCTAGAAGGCCTTCAGATACTTATATCCTGCGGTCACTCCTAGTTGGAACTTCAAAAGCCCAGAGCAGGCCGCTGTTTTCACTCCTTGCAGAAGATTTGGAGACTATCCAACTCCTGGTCCAGAACGCAGGATAATATAATTAAGAACACGGCGGCATAAATACTAACTGGACCTGGAGCATTCATTGTGTTCATTGTGAATGATCCGATCCACAAACTTAAATGAGGGCCTCGAAACACACAGCCACCACGATACTCCCAAAGGGCCTACCTCAATAATCAGTCAGAGAACAGCTAAATGCCTAAAGAGACAAATAACGAACTCTGGGGCTTTACTGATTTCCGTGGAAATATAGTGGATATTCCAGTTGGCTCCCGCTAGCCTGTTAGGGAACTGGGCTCCCTTTTACACCCGCAAGACACAAGTCTAGATGGTTGTGTGATCCATAAAGTAAGAATTGGTATATAATGAAAAATATTTTTAGCAATAATCATTATTATACAAAGAAGCGAACTAGACTGCTGGCTTGCTGAACAATAAAGTCTTACAGCCGGAATACTGGCGAAATAGAAGCTATTGTTAAATTTTCTTACATGGCGATCCTGCCAGCTCCTTAGATTTTCTGGTGGAAAAAAGACGAGTCCACCGAAGAAAGATGCTGTCTAGCCAAAAGACAGAATGGGTGGAAAGCCCCAACCTCAATAAAATACAACCCTGAGTATCAAGAACAACAAAAACAAAAATATTTTTTTTTTATATATAGCAGTGCAATATAAATTACACGCTTAGAGTCGGTAAGCGTTAACCACTCGAGGCAAAAAATTTTTTTCTAATATCAAAAATTAAAACGGGGCAGAAGTAGAAGGGAAAATTAAAAGAAATGCCCATACTAAGGATATGGTTCATAAATCAACTGGTGGTAAAGCCCTTCGTGGGCAATTAGCCTCCACAGTTTACCCGAAATTGGTACATTGCATCGGTGATGTTGGAAACTCTTATCGTGACCCCAAAATTACCCTTGCAAAACGCTACAAGTTTTCAAATGAAGTGCGGTCCTGTAGAGTTCATGTCCCATATTAAAAGCTTACTTTATGTATTCAGCAGTAAAAGTCGCGTTTTATCTGAATTAATTATTAACACACAATTTTAAGCCCGGTTGCTGAACTTGACTAAATGAAAACGAAACTACCTGCCATTTTCAAATACCCATTATTTCAGAACTGGTCTTTTCCTGAATAAGCTTTCCATAGGAAAGCGAAATATCGAAAAAAATATATATTGTTAAATTAATTAAAAAAGACCGTTGAAAAGAATAACAGATATTTATTAAAAATATAAAAAGGTCGATTAAAAAAATAAAAAAAATTGAAAAATATCTTTATTTAAGTTACGGAAACATAAAGCTAAAAGTCTCTTTAAACATTTAAAAGAGATTTACCAAAAACATAAAATTTTTTAAACAGCTATGTGTTAAAATGTTATAACCAAATTAAGAGAATAATTTTAATGAGATTAAAAGAGAATAATTTTTCTGTTACATGTAATTTGTTCTAATAAAGTGGAGACATTCAAAATATTAACCGTCTTTAAAAGCTTTTGTTTGTTTATCCGAAAGTGCTTTATGTTGTGCTCTTGTGTTGAGTTTCTTTTTCTTTTTTAACCATTTTTTCTTTTTATTTTGCAAGCTGAGCACGAGGCTGAATGTTGAATTTTCCTATAATGTGTATTTGTATGTGTGTGCGTTTAGTATGTGTATAAAAATATACACGATGTCCTTTGGGTTAGTAAAATTTTTACCTAAAAATTTAGTTTTAGCTCATCCGTCGGAGTGTTATGTATATAAAATAATGACGGTGTATTCGTTGACGTTCGCAGCAGTGTTGCCATGTTGTTTATTTTAATAATAAAAGAAATTTAAAATTAATAAAATATTTTATAAAATCTATATAAACAAAGAACGTGAATTTTGAAGCAGCAAAAAGTGAGACTAATAAATTGTTTTTATATCCTTTAAATTAAGGATTTTTTTTTCGTTTTAACAAAAGAAAAGCCAGCAAAGAAACATTAAATTGATTAAAAGAAATAAGTTTTTTATGCCTTTCGTTTATACTCGTTAACGTGTAAAAATAATCGTGTGTGATTTGCTATTTTTGTTGGTTGGTTTTTAAAAGAGTTTGTGTGTGCGTGTGTCTGTGTATGGAGATGTAGTTTGTCCGTTAATCTATTTGCAAGTGTTTTTCATGTTATTTAATATAAACGTTTTCAGTTTGATGTACTGGACTTTTAGTTTATTGCTGACATAGTTATGTGCGCACAAATGTTAGAGTCCTTTAATCAAAGTGCTGTTGTAATTTTTCAGCTTTTGTTCGTTTTTGTTTTCTAACATCAACAAGCACTGCTTTATACACTTAACTTTGTTTACGTATGTCATATTGAAGGCGTTTAAAACCTTTGTTCTATTGTTGTTAACATCAAGGATTATTTAAGGATATTTAACTCATGAAAACAAACAAATATAACAACAGCCTGACTGGATTAATATATATATATAAACAAATACAACAGTCTACTGTCACTAATGTATTATTCAATTTTAATTATTTATTTATAAATCGTCAAAAGACAAAATCAAAGCAAAAGCTATTACACTTCATGACAATACAAAAAATGATATGAATATTAAAAATAAATTATAAAAATATGAAATTGTTATAGCAATTCTTTAAAAGCATTAAAGAAAAAATTTATTGAAAATAATGTGCTAAGCCGGATTATTAAAAATATTGAATATTATTGTAAATCTTCAGATGAATTCTTTATCAACTACTAAATTATATCTTCAAAAATACAGTGTTTTTTAGTAATAATAAAAAATAAATATAAAAAATAAAAATATTATTCTGTATATTAAAATAAGTTTATCATAAAATGAAAATAATATAGAAGTGCTAAAAAATTGCATTTTAAACTATTAACACCAAGGAATAAGCTGAATGTATGAAAAACTTACAAAGTGAGTATAACCACCAATTTGCCATTTAATTTTACATATTGAATTCATTTTAAGTATACGAAAAAACAACCAGTAAAATTGTATGAAAAGAATGGCTTAGATTCATATTTTGATTGATGATTAATTTATTAATAAAATTTAAGGACACTTACATCAATTTTTTGCTCGATAAATAGAGTTTTCAAACCTCATTAGTTTGGCCCAATTTCAGAAACTTGATTATTTTCAAGAAATTATTATTAAATATAGAAATATTTAAGTGACAATATATGACTTCAATATAAAACTTTTAATTTTATATTCATTCGTTTAATAAAAAAATCTAGAGAGTAAATAAATTTTCTTAAATTTTCTTACTTAACATCATCATAATGCAAGCAATTTTATTTCGTGCTTGATTCCTTTAAATAAATATTTCATGATATTTTCACAAAATATTTATTACAAAAATTTTTATTAAAAAATAAACATCTTATGATATTCTCATAAAATAAATGTTAAATATTATGTGAGAATATCATGAAATATTTATTTAAAGGAATCAAGCACGAAATAAAATTGCTTATATTAAAAATGATTCCAAATAATTATAAATTACTTATCATCATAATGCTTTAATCGGCTTTTTTGAAATTAATGAACTATTAATGATTTTATAATACTCGGACTAATATTGTCGATTTGAATCAATATTTTAAAACTTTTTATTTCCAACAATTTTCACAAACAAGTTTATTTAAGACATGAAGGTAATACGTTTTTAATTTACATTTATTTAACTGTTATATCATACGAGTATTCCATTAGCAAACGTATATCACATTTGTTCAAATACTCAATGACTTAAATTTTGGTTCACATGTTTAAATTCCACATGTTCTTCTTCTTAATTCTTATTCAAATCTTATTTTGATGTTGAGTTCATTGCCGAAAAATCCCTGTTCACAAAAATTTGAAGTATACTTTTAGGCACAAAAAAACTATCTTAATTTTTTATAAATTACTTTTTTATGAATAAAGGCGCGAATATCTCTCATTTCCTTTTATTTAATTAATTCTTTGGATTTAATAAATTAACAAATAAATTAAAAAAAGGACGCTCCTTTGATCCGCTTTTTATGGATAAGCGGTAACAAATTTTCTGATATTATTTTTGTACTCCCAAATTATTTAAAAAAAGGCTGGAGGTCTTTTAAATTTTTTTAAAAATTTGTTTCTACATAAATCCTTAGTGCGAATATATCGCACCATAAATACAAAAGAATGACAACTCAAAATACTAAAGTTTTTAAGAGAGACAAGAAAACTGTTTAGTTCATCGTGCAAAAGCAACACACTGAATACAAAAATAGAAATAACTATTTTTTTCCAGTTAAAGATTATAGTGATGTGAAAGAAATTTTTGCAGTAGTTAGAGATGTCCACTCTGAATTAATTTAAGTTAGTTTTGGAAAATTTTTACTTGTGGCCCTTTTGTATTTAATACAAAATTTGTATAAAATACCAAATTAATAATTGAAGCCTTGACCAACAATTTTTTTTTTTTTAAGAAAAGTAGCACTTCAGGCAACAATGCCTATTTAGTCAAGTACCGTGCTACATTCTTTAGGAAAGGGATAGAGAAGAGATGAAACAGGTGGTGAGGTGAAAGTAGAAGAATAGTCGGAAATTAACTGCAACAATTTTATTTGCTCGACGATAGCAAAGAATTATTCCGGATATCCAGTTGGCCAATTGTGAATGAAAATTAATAAAGAATTTTAAGAATATCTAAATAAGTATTTTAAAAGAAATAAAAAAATTTGTGAAACAGCTTCTATTTAAATACTAGTGGTATGCCAAACAAGAAATATGTTTGAAAATTGTACGGCACTTAATGTTTAAGTTGTTGAAAACACACAAAATCGTTATGTGACATTAGATTTAGCATAAATTAGAGCCGCGTTTTTATCTCATATTCTTCCGAAGGCACTTAAATCCTTTAAGTATATATTTCATACTTTAACAATGAAATATTATTAATTAGTGTTTAAAAACAAGCTTTTTGGGGATAATTATTTTATACTAGTTAATTATTATAATTATTTTATAATAATTATTTTATATAAGTAACGCGTACGAATAAATGAAAAATATTTTTGTTAATAAAATCCTTGAAATTGATGGTAAAATTAAATGCGATTGTCATTTCGTTAAATTTTTGTGACTTTGAGCTACTCTAGTTTAAATATTAAATTCGATTCATTGAAATATAAAGCAAAATATCGCTATAATTTTTAAACCCATCTATTGCTACTTTAAAGAATAACATTTTTAGAAAACTAAGAAACAGCCGCTCTAAAATTGTGCTTATGAACTTCTTCTTTTTTTTTAATGGAAAACTTCACTAATTGCTTATAAAATTAAATTGAATTATTTATAAAAGCTTTAAAAATTAAATTGAAAAAAATATTGCATTTAAACTAAATAAAAAGCACTTAAGGAAAAATGGAATAAAATAGTATTTTTATTTTATGGCCTTTACTAAATACTAAAATGCAAAAGGATAACTATTAGTTTTTATTTTCCGAAAAAAACTTTATTCAAGTGACTATTTTCTACTCATCATAGAAATAAAAAAAAAACAAAAAATTAAACGAAAGGAAAAATATAATTTATTTTTAATTTAATAATATAAGCTTGTTGTTGTTAATATAAACGGGTTGTCAACAAGAGTTTTGCTTTCTAAAATAAAAGAAAACAAAAAATTTAGATTACGTTAGATTAACAAAGAGAACAGTTCAGTTATGAATGGAAAATGATTGATATTTGGCAAATGTCCACCATGACCACCCTGACAGATGCCGATTCTTTCATCAAAGTTTTAAATAATTTTTTGGCAAAATGGCGCTCCTATTTAGTTAATTAGATGGGTTTTGAGTCTTAAGGTGGCAAACGATTCGATGGGCTTAATATAGATTCTGTTCTTAACATAAGACCCAGAAAAAATAATCTAGTTGTGTTAAATCATACGATGGCTGGTCACTTAACTGCTGATTGTCGTGAAATTATCGATCGACAAATTTGATTTGGAATAAATTAATCGTTTCTTTGGCTGTGTGACATGTGACACCGTCCTGTTGAAACCGCATGTCAGTGATGTCCACGTCGTTAGTAATGGGCCATAATTGAGTTGTTAGCATTTCGCGATAGCGTGATTCATTTACCGTTACCGCATTTACAGCCCCATCTTCGAAAAAAAACGGCCCAAAGACGCCTTCAGACCACATAACGCACCATACAGTGACACGTTGAGTATGCAAATCGCTCCAGGATTTTCAAAAACTCACACGCGGCAATTTTGCTTCTTGACATACTCTAACAAGTGGAAATGGGCTTCGTTTAAAAAAATTATTTTCTCGGTTGTTCCTCAATGAAATGGTCGAACAATTTCTGCACCAGTTGAACCTTATGCAAAATACGCCATGTGGTGGTTTTGGTTATTCCCAATTGTTGAGAACATTGAAGAATTGTCTGAATTAATCTGTTGAAGAATTAATTTGTTTCAACAGCTCATGGCTGTGATGTTTTCAGTGTTCGCACATTTTGTATTGAGCCTGTCGACTAAATTTTAACGACCAGGTCTCAGAAGGACGATTATGTTGTCCGTTAATATCACGAATTTTACGAAATATAACTTTAACAGAACCACCACCATTGGATTTAAATTATTTTAATGCGATTTTCATGAGAAATTAAATTCATTGAAACAATTGCTAATCCATCTACTACAAATAGGTCAAAAAATTAAGTGTCAAAACTGTTGGTGTTGCCACAATTAAAAACAAAAACTTTCTGTTGAAAACCCCAATATTAGCAATAACAATTTGTTACGAAAGTGATGGGATATTCATAAAAGTAATAGGGAGACTCTATAGACTATATAATACAGTAATATAAAAATCACGAGGGATGGAGTATCTCAGTGACCTGACTTTATTCGCAACAGAGAATATTTGGATTGTCATACAAAAAATTATATGCATGAATCAAAATGCAGGCAACTTTGTATTGTATTTAAGAAGCCGTGGAAGATAATTTCTGAAAAAAATATATGAAGAAGTGTTGGAGTCCATGCTGCTTATTCATTATTGCCAACAAAAGTCCTTTGACAAAATAATAATCTAGTAACCACATTCCCTTTACGTAGTATGCATTTCGAATATTGTTACCCGGTAGACCATATTTTGTAATTTATTTCATTAAAAGCTTATAAATATAATAGAAATCTTTACTGATGTTACAACAAAGTTGCTATTATTTTTGTTTTGGTTTTTGGAACAATTATATTCCTCAACAGAAATAAATTCAATATACCAAAATTAGCGTTGTATTTTAGATTTGTATTTTTTTAACGCAGCTCTATATATATTTTTTCTGACACAAATTTTAATTTTTGGACACCAAACCGAAAATTTCGTTATGGTAATAAATAACAACAACTACGGCACGTAGCGCCGTCCTGTTGAAACCAAATGTTGTCAATATTCTCTTCTTCAATTTTTGTGAACAAAAATTCGTTCAACATGGCCCAATAACGATCTCCATTGACTGTAACGGCCACGCCTTGCTCATTTTCGAAGAAAAATGGCCCAATTATGCCTCTGGACCAAAATCCGCACCAAACAGTGACTCGTTTTGTGTACGTCAGCTTTTCAATGTATGCGTGCGGGTTTTCTGTGCCCCAAATACGACAATTTTGCTTGTTTACATACCCACCCAAGATCAATGAGCTTCATCTGAAAAGATGATTTTTTTTGCAAAATCGGCATCTTCTGTAAGTCGATCGCGGACCACTAAGCGAGACCTTGTTCAAGCGTATATACAACCATATTCGTTGAGCGGAAGGATAAAACTAATTATCTGTCAAATCAATCATGAACTAAGCACTAGTTCAAAAAAAAAAAACGTTAGATTAATGCAATGCACTCACCTACGCAAGGTTTTTTACTATGTGTGGGCTACTACTGCATACTTTAATTTTATCTGCTTTTTAAAATTTAAAGTATCTGCCTATTATAATCAAGTTCTCAGTGGTTATAATCTATAAGTTTTATTTTATTCTTATTGGCTGTAATTGTAGGGAGCTCTGTGTTATTTTTTAAAAGTCTGCTTGCTACGCTTTAAAAGATAAGCCCATAAACATAAGTTTCTCATTTTGTATGGGGCGCCCTTTCACTTTTAAGTTTTTAGGTCAACATATATTCTTGTAACAGGCATAGCACTACCTACGTGCTTTGTTAATGTTCAACAGAGCAGGCCATATACATATAACTATGTTTTGAAAGCGATACTTATTGCGTAACAATTTTATTTATTAAATTTGTCCTTAAAGCAGAAATACTTCTACACATTTTCTGTAAATTTTAATTATCGAAATAACACGATTTACAAAATAATGCTATATGTATATGTCAAAATAATGCCACTATGGGGACGCCTATTGTCTTTTTATTTATTTTTAATTTTATCTATATTTAGTCTATGGATTTAAAATCCCTACAGACATAAAAATAGTAAATAATAGTTGTACATAAAACTTAAATTTAGTTATTCAAATATTAAAGTAGATAATATTTAACAGCCTTAACATTTACAGAAAAATGAATATGCTTATAAAATATATTGAATTCAGTACAAATTCTTAAAAACGGGTTAAAGTTAGCATAATTTGATCTGAATATTTTAATTATTAATACATTAAAATAGCGCGTAGGATAAAATAAAACGTTAAATTAAATTAAATAGTGCTAATCAAAAAATCTGAAAAGATATTTCTTTTTATTATATTAAATTAAAAAAAAAGGTGACATTTCACATTATTCTTCGGCTTTTTAGGGTTGACAGTTTTATTAGAGCAAGTCTACTAATATAGGATGATAGAATTATGGGGTTCTATTATAAGCTTCGAAGACAAAAGAACAGGAACTTTTTTCGCACCGATTTCATGCCATTACTATGGACTATATAATTGAATCTTTTATTTAAAATATTAATTTTAAGTAATAACACAATTACTGCGGAAAAAAGAATTGTTCATCCGTTAGGTTCTAGAAATCGTGACTTATGGGAGTCAAACAGATGGAGAGATATAAAACTATGTGACATACAAAACCCGTTCTAAAAATATATATTTGAGGTACACATATTATTTTTTAAATGAAGCATATCAAGTCTCATTAAAAATGATTGCAAGTATAACGTAATTAAAATGTGTATATATAAAAGTCTGGGCAAGATTTATTAAAATACATTTGATTTTTATTAATTTGTTTTAAGCTCAACTACAGCCCCTTTAATTTATTAAAATTTAATCAACTTAAGCCAAATGCAATAATTTTTTTAGCCACATTTTAAGTTCTTAGTTGTATTTAAATTATAATTTTAATAATGTGCAGCTATCATTAGTGACATTTTATTATTCGATCGAAATTATTATTATTTTTTTATTATTTTCCAATCAAGAATGTAGGTCATTGTGTTTTTATGCTTGAAAAAGATTAAATTCTGCTGCATGTTTAAAACTCCATTTGCATGTATTTGACTGTAAAAAAATGTATAATTTAATATAAAATAAATATTTTTACAACTTAAAATCATACATTGGCAAATATTTTAAAGTTTGGAAATATAAAATAATTATAATTCAAATTTTCCACACCAAAAATTGTTATACGAATGATATCCTTAAACAAAAACAAAGTGTGAATGAGTAAACTAAGTATTTATAATCTTGAGCTATACAAATCAACAACTGGAATAACAATTATTTTAACAATAGTAATAGTAACCCACAAAATAAAAACAACAATAATAGCAGCCACAAAATTAAACAGCAAAAAGTATAATTGAGCTGGTTTTTTGAAAGTGGTATAAGTCTATTTTTCCATATATTGAAATATTTAAAGGTTTGCGTTTAAATCAATTGAAAAATTTTGGCCAACTTTAATAAATGCGAGTGATGTGTTTTTCACTATACATATCTTAAAATTTTATTATGAAATAATAATTACTAAAATTATTTGAAAAAATAAACGATTTTTTAGCTCCACATGGACTTATACCACTTTCAAAAGTAACATATTACAAGAAATAAAAACAGGAGCAAATTTAAGTCCATATTTTTATAGACATAAAAGCCTTAACAAAATGGATTTTTATGTAAAAAGTAATAGTTAAAATGAAGACATTTAAATACACGAATAACCAAGTCTATTAAGAGTTTATTTCAGTTATATTAAAAATATAAAAATGAAAATTACTTCGTTAAGATCTTTAAGTTGAAAAAAAGATATTTTATACTTAGTTTAAAGTTTAGTATGGTTAATAAGTGGTGTATAAGGTAATAAACTTATCATGTCATTATATTTCTCTCTTGTTATGCTCCTTAAAGTTGTATAAAGTGGTAACATATTAATGTTGCTGAGATTTTTTGGTCTTCCCTTTTTTCCAAATAAAAAAATTGTTTCAAATGGAGCATTTTCTTCCATACTAATTTTATAAAAAATTTTGTGAGGTTCATTCCTTTTGAACCTTATCCAACATATTTTAAGTCAGTTTACAATATCTCCGTCGTAAAATTTCTTTCTGTTTGATATTGCCTCTTCTAGAGATTTGGTTGAGACAAAGTCTTCTCTTTTCATTTCATACAAAATGAAGCTGTTTTTTTTCAACAAGCCTTTATTGTATTATAATAGTCTCTTTTTTCTTTAATTCTATTTCAACAACTGCAAAGTCTCTGTCGTTTGGAAGAAATGAATGGCCCGATAGTAAATATTTGTGGTCAATAACATTTATGTTATTATCGTCTGATTGAACAATCCTTAACCACATCAGTGCGAGCTTAATATTGCGATTTTGTCCGGTACACATGTCACTGTATGCTATAATGTGGTCTTGGGTTGCAATATTCTGAATATGTTTTAGGCAGCAAGATGCTATTTCTTCTGCACCTCTGGAAGCTACAGTTTCCTCCCATGCATACATATTAATTCTGTTATCATGAAAATTATGAAAACCTTCATTAAGAATATACATATTTCGCTTATAGTATGCAACAGAAACTCTTATTTTGGGATATGGAAAGGCCTTTTGTAGATCAAAGGACAATGCGAAATATTTATCTGGATTCATTGATGCTAAGTTTTGATCTTCTTTTAAAGCTTTTCTAGCCAGTTCTGCATTTCTCAAATGTGTGTTATGTTCTTCTAAAAGGCTGCTTTTTTCATTAGGGTCTGAGGTAGCTTTAATTTTCAAATTTAAGTAATCGCATTTTTGACAAATATCTTTATGTGGGCGATAAAAACTTAAATTAAAATTATTCTTAAAAATTTTCCGATATATTTGCTCGCTGAGAAATGTATGGTTTTCTTCGCACTTTTCAACATACAAGCTGTACATTTTTTCTTAAGTTCAAATCAGAGCTCAGGAATTTTCTGTTTGGATTATTAGAACGCGTGTAATGACTTTCATAGTGTGGACAAGTTTTTATATGATCTTTTGCGACATCCACTAGTTTCTCATCACTCTTTCTGCAAGATCCTTTCATTTTTCTCTTTGCTTTGAGAGCCCTATATAGCCTGCCTATAGATATAGCAAATGTATCTATAAAGAACTTTTTACATACTTTAATGCTTTCCTTTTCAATATTTAAAAAGTATTTATAACTACAATCTCTGGCCTCGTCTTCTTTTTATTGGCGCACGCTGAGTGGATGCACAAAAGAATGTATTTTGTTTGCCCCCATTTCCCAAAAGACATTAAAAAGTGATATTCGATCACTCTATGTAATACGATTCTTGCACAATTTCTTACATTTGCAATCCCTATTTTTTAATTTCTTAGCATGAATAATATCTCCAGTTTGCGTATAATATTTTTCGCCTTTATTCCATTTACTTTTCCTAATCTTCTGCTCATTATTTTCATAATGTGACCGAAAATTAGTAACATCGTCTTTGTCAGTCGTTAAATCACTTAATTCAAAAATTCTAATTCTCTTCTTAGTTTGTAGAAATGTTGAATTAATACTACTCAAATTGCTTTTCTCATCCGATTCATAAATTCTTCTTCTTTTTCTAATATTCATGGGTCTTTTTTCTATAACAAATAAAATTCAATATTCCCGGCAAAGAAATCGTTACTCTTACTTACCAACATCACTTTCAGACAGATTGTCGTATTCTTTACAGGTATATGAACTCATTGTAATAAATAATATTATTTATTCAAACCTTTAATTATCTGTTTTAATAGCTGTTATATTTAAATAATGCTCACGCTGCAATCTATTAGTATAAGAACCAAACAGTAGGACTTAAGAAGGAGAACTAAACAAAAGTAGTTTTTACTTTCTGGTCATCATTTCATCATAAAAATAATACCGTTATTTTGTTGATAATGTTGCTCTTAATACACTAACACTAGCTAAGCAATATCTGCTAAATTGCAGTGTACATTGAAGTCGTAATCATCAATAATAATTGCAATAAGAAAGTTGTTTTAATTATAATTATTAGGAATGGACTTATTCCACTTTTAAAAGAAACATTTGTGCGATAGCATTGTATAGCAAAACTGTTTATGTTTATTTTATGTCAAAATAGAACTCTATTGAAATTGTGATTGTAAGTACGGAGAGAAGGTGTCTATAGCTCATTAAAATTACCATTAACTTAGTTTTATTAAAAATTGGACTTATACCACTTAAAAAAAAAATCAGTACGTCAGGGGCTAAATATAGTTTAGTTTACATAACCAGAAAGAAAGTTTAACTGAGGATAATTACAAGTTGATAGCCGCTATTAATAAACAGAATATTGTTTTCAAAGAATTCGTTTCTCAGAGATAATTTTCGTTGAAGTCAAGGTCAATGCCAACGTAAAATAAATTTTATAAACAATCAACTTAAATTAAATCTCTTAATATAAGAGTGAAATAATTCATATAAAAATATAAATTGCTTTAGTATTAGTTTACTCTGTTGTGGTTAAAAATGATCTTTTTTTTATTTTTTTTACTGGCTTCTGTTCCAAATGAAACCGTTTTTTGTTTAATTACAAAATCTCAAGGTATTAGTGCCATTAACGAGAAACGAGAATGTAAATTGAAAATTGTAAGAAATAACTTATCTTGATTGATATAAGGAAATCCATATGCAATTTAGTTTAATTATTCTATTGAAATAGATTATGTTTATGTGAGAAGTGGTGACATAAAAACCGCTGAAGATATAACTCACCAAATAATACATTTAATTTTGCACTTGTCTTAATAAACTTTTACCGTGTTTTCTTTATTAAATTTTTTAATTGAAAAATGTTCTCCTGGCTGTACACTAAAATAATTGGATAAATAACACATCAAGCAAATTAATTGGTAATAGATCTAGATTAATACGTTAATAAAGCTAGATATAAATATTTTACGAGTTTTTCATCAGATTTTATTATTCAAAAAACGAAATGTATAACTACGGGGAATGTATATCCATATACTGCTCATATATCTCATTAGCGTTTTTATCCAAATTTGCCTTGAGATAGAAGACTCTTGAGTTTTCTTTACAAAACTTGGATAAAATCCATTAATTATCTATATATGTAGTAGTATAGCTTTCCCTATAGTTATACATTTCAGATTTTGAATAATAAATATATTATGAGAATATGAGAAAGATGTTTAGAAATGTCTTGCACAATTAGTGTAGGTAAACTTAAGAACGTTTCCAAATAATTAATTTTTTTTATTTAAACAAAACGATAAAGAAATACATAAAAAAGTTTCGACTGTTTGCAAAGACAACTTTGTTTAATAGTATGATTAGGGAAACAAAAATATTTTAACTGTTACAATGTATGGTAGCGGTGAACAAATTATGATTTAAATTTTTTTTTTGTTTTCATGATTGCAATATTTTGTTATGAACAAAAGTTGAGCATGATCGGTTTGAACAAAATAAGATTGTATAATTATCTCAAAATAACAATATTGTTTTAGTAGAAACAATAAAAAGTGCTTCTTAAATTTAATAAATTTATCGGTGGATCATTTGCAGAAACTAAAAAATGAGAAAAATCTACATTGTCTTAAACAGAGTTAAAGGGCAATTTGTCTGTTTGAAATTTAAAACAAAATTCAAAGACGCCAATTTAAAATTCTTCAGAAAGTAAAAAAAAAACAAAAAAGGGTTAAAAGTTACAAACCTCAACACTGTCTAAAACGTTCAAGTGGGTCAATCCAATATCATTGGAGAAGGTTTAAATATGTAAATAAATTGTTTTATTCGATATCATATAAACAATTCTCCCACCTACGAAAAGTTTTGTTTTGTTTGAGACTGAAATTTAATAACATTTTTAATTGTCTCAGTTAAATATTTAGTTGAAATATAAGTACAAAATTTTCTAATTCAATATTTTTTAATTCATTATGTGTGCAATTTAAAATAATAAAAATAATTAATTTCTGGTTAAAATATATAATTCAATAAATTAAAAATTTAATAAAATTTCTATTCCAAAATAAATCATAATTTTGATACTTGCGAATACACTATTTCCAGTTAAAAAAACTTATCTCATTTATTTATAGATATAAACAATTTTATTATTTGGAATTATTTTAAGTTAATCTACGTTATCTACGGGGTAAAGCATATCCATTTGGCCATTTCACTACTGCACATATAGCTCATCAGTGGATTTTACCCTAAATCTTAGTCTTATGTCTCAACCCAAATTGATTAAATAAGTATTTGATTATATCAGAATATTATAAAATATTAATTTTAATCTGAGTTAATTTGTGCTAGATTCATTTAAAACATATTTTTTGATATTCTCATAAAATATTTATTAGTTTTATTCTCTCATTTTTTAATTATTATAAAAACTATAATTTTATTTTAAGTTTTATTACAAACCCAAATTTTCTTCAAAGAAAAGATTATAAACAAAAAAATAGACAGCAAAAGTTTAAGTCTCTTTATGTTTTTTAACCAAAACAATTTTTAACAGAAATTAACGTGGATTAAATTAAAACTGATCCCAAAAAAAAATTGTTTAATTTAGAATAATTAATTAATTAATTTTATTTCTATTTTTTAAGTATCAAAAAGATAAAATCATTTTTTAGCCGCAAAACAAATGTGCTTTAAAAATACTTGGAAAAAAGATCACACATACTTAAAATATCATAGGATTGCATGTTGTCATAACACAATAGAAAGCCGAAGAATTAGACTTTCAATTTCAAATATATACTCGCTATAAAGAAAGTTTCTTAATTTTTTGCGGTAAACGAGACTATTTGAAATTCTGAACTTAGAATATGCTTTGTTTCTAATATTTTTCAAATGGCATAATCTAGCATTATACCAAGGCAGTTTATTATTAATCCTAGGTTCGAACTCTGGTACATTGAGTCTTATGGCTATATCAAATTGGTTGCAGATAAATGAAAAAATTACACACGGATCATCAATTTTCTCTAATACAGTCCAATCACTGATTTAAAGTTATAGTTTAAACTTTCAATATTGGCTTTATTAAAATTGTATTCCAACACGTGATAAAAAATATTATTATCAAAAGAAAAAAACTCGAAGTCCAAGTCGAAGGCCAAGGCTTTATGATGAAATGAATTAATGGTAATAGGAGAACCGGCCAAATTGCAAGAAACTTTTAAAAAATCTTCTTTTATTCACCCCCATTTTAATACAACTCTTGCATAGAGCAAAAAATAATAAAATTAAACAAAGCTAATGTACCATAAGTATATAATTTTAAATTGTTTTCGCTCCAAATTATTTATTCTGTTAAAAGACAGGTGCATTAAAAGAAATATATGTCTTTTATACTGTGTAATATTGATAAAACAATCATAGTTGCATCGAAATCCCTTTAAACTTCAAACTATTTCATTTTGCGATTAAACATTTCGGACGATTATTTTCTTAAAAAAGTTCATCATGTAAGTGGGGTTAAACTTAGTAAAGCAGTATGGGAAATCAACCAGATATAGCTAGAAGTATTGTAAGTAGTAGATTTCGTTGTAGTAGATGTCGGTGTAATGTAAATGCTTTTTTAGTTTATTAATATTATTAAAATTTTAACCAAAAACTCTGCGTAGTTTAACCAGTTATTTCGTTGGGCTTTATAATGCCAATTAATGTCATCACAATGGGTTTTAAAACCTAATATATGTATGTATGTATGTAAAATCTATATGCCTGCCCATCTCAAAGACCTTACGATTCCGCTTAACTTTTTTCTAGTAGGACTGTAATAGAATATCATCTGATCTGAAACATCTACATTATTTTTATACGCTTGTAATCTAATATTACAGCAGTCTTTAATAACTTCCCTGCATGTGGATTTCTTTTCCAGTATCTTTTATATCGGAATAATGAAAAGTTGTAAGGAAAAGATTTTTTCCTGAAACTTCATCACTCGAATATCACAAAAATTTTTATCAACTTAACAGATTTCAAATTAAGCTATTGAACTGTAGTTATGTAGTATATTTAACAGTTATTATTTTTTTTTTTTTAAACATTGCCAGGTAATACTGCTATTCTAATTATTAGCAGCTAAAAATCCACCCTCATTAAATGAAGCAACTGTGGTTCCCAAATGATCTAGTTGTGGCATATTTTCAGATAGATAAATTGAAAAAAACATAGCCACTTATCTCATAGAGTTAAAATATATTTATGTCATATTGATAGGCTTTTTTAGTATTATATTGTGTAATTAGAAGCCATCCTCTGTCTGAAATCATCGCTTTGTCTGCCTTTAAAAAAAAAATAAAAAATATTTTTTGGAACCGAAGAAACCAATTCTTTGAACAAAACAGAGGCAAGTATTTTATTTTTACATCAGATGTATTGAATTGGTATATAAACTTATGACGAAACGCTCCTCTACCCGAGTTATAACACTTTGTTATCCTTTAAATGGAAGATCCAAACTTCGCACATCAGTACTTGAAAGAAAAAATATTTTACCTTTAAGCCTTTTGTTTTATTTTAGAAAATAACTTAACATATTTTTAAATACCATTAATTTTCATCAACAAAATAAAAATGTGCAAAATATTTATTTAAAAAACATTTAAATTCACTTTTTAAACTTTATAAATTCCAATCATTTTAGAATTTTATTTTGTAGCTTAAATACGTTTAATGCGTTTCATGCACTGCTTTCCTTTGTTTGAGCTTCACAAGAAAAAATTTTTCCCATCCTCACCGCCATGTAATCGTTTGTACACTTACAATTTTATATGTACTCATGCAGACTTACATAAATGAATACATAATAATAATGTTAGCTTTCATTTTAAGTGACATACTCCTGCAAATCTGTATGAACAAAAACTCAAGAATCTACAGTGGAGGCTAAAAAAAACTTTTCGTTGGTTAAAACTAAGGCACTAGAAAATAATGTGCAAGCAATGTAAATCAATGTAATCTCATAGTGGTTTACGGTGTTATACAGCATTGCTTCATATATTAAGAATTTAAAATTGTGACTGGAGAAATGTATAAGACTTAATTTTTTCAGTATTTTGAATTTCTGCTATTCACAGTTTGCAGTGGCTGATTGCACTTTTTCCATTAATTTAAAAATTGTACATGTTGCAGTTCAGAAGGAAAAACTGTTTTAATTTGCGTTTTATTTTTATGGGTGCATAGGGTAGGATTAAAACCAGTTCCTTTTCGGGTATAACCTTTAATTTTATATACTTGTTGTTTTATTAGAGACAGAAGTACACAGTCTGAATAACTTCAATTACCTATGTATTAAAGGTCAAAAGATAATGTAACATGTTTTAAATAAATTCTCTATTGAGACACCTTTCAGTCTCTATTGGAAAAACTTTTTATAGATTTTTAAGATTCTGCTTGTTAGGATGAGCCTGTATTCTTTAAATGGTTATTTTACGTGAAACCCCTTTAATATTAAATATTTCTAGGGTTTGGTGCTGTAGCGACTGTAGTAATACATTATTTGTATAACTTCTTAGTTCGGACTCAAAAGGACAATTACTTTTGAGACCGCTGTTAGGAATTTGGTCGTTAATTTTGAGTCAACAAGCTCAATACAAAATGTACAAACATTAATGCGTGTTCGACCGGGTCGTAAATTTCTCGATATTCTCAACAAATGGGGTTATCCAAGAACACTACATGGTGAATTTTACATAAGGTTTTGACAAGGTTTAGCTGGCGCATATATTAAAGCCGGCCGACGATTCACATCGCCGTAGATTCGCTCAATTCATTCAGGAACAACCAGCTTGTTTTTCTGAAAAAATCTTTTTTTCAAACGAAGCCCATTTGCCCTTGTCAGTGTATGTCAAAAAGCAGAATTGCCGTATTTAAGCTTCTAAAAGTTCCAACATGGCACTGTATAGTGCGCTTTGTGGTCTAGAAGGGTGATTAGGACTTTTTTTCGAAGATGAGGCTGGAAATGCGGTAACGGTCAATAGATCACGCTATCGCGAGAAGCTAACAACTCAATTTTGGCCTATATTAGATATCACTGAGATGTGGTTTCAACAGGAAGGTGGCACATGTCACACAGTCAATGAAACGATCGATTTATTGCAAACAAAATTTTCCAAACGTATTATTTCATGACAATCAGCAGTTATGTGGCCAGCTATATCGTGTGATTTAATACCACTGGATTATTTTTTACGGGGCCATGTTAAGGACAGAGTCTATATGGAGGCAATCGAATCGATTTCAGCCTTAAAACTTAAGATCCGTGATGTGATTAACGACATACGACCGCCATTTTGCCAAAAAGTAATTAAAAACTTTGATGAAAGGATCCATATCTATCAGCGTGATGGTGGTGAACATTTGCCAGATATTATTTTTCATTCATAATTGTCCGTTTTCTTTTCATAATACAAATTGAATTACCTTTTTCTAAATTTTTTATTGTATTTTGTTTTAGAAAACAAATTGTTTGTGGAAAATCCCTTTATAAGCGCACCCTTTAATTTATTTTTGTTTAAGATATAATTTTTTTTAACTGCATGTGTAAGCGAAGTATTTTGGCCACTACTGTATTAACGTATAATACTAACAAAGGACCACTTATGTTAAACTTGTTGTGGGTGCAAATTGTAAATTATGTGACGTGGGTTTTCTGTTCGGTTGGGTGTATTTGGTATTTTGTATTTGTTATTTGTTTTATTTTATTTAGTGTTGACATTTACTGTTAAAAGAATCTACTAATGTAACAAAAACAATAAAAGTCAAGTCAGCACTTACACCTACGTATGTAGAGAAATTCAAAAAGACCCCTGTTTCCCTTTTCTCACTATTTCTTACGATTTGAATGAAAGCAGCATTTCTACAAATTGCTAGCTTATGTGTGTAAGCATGTGTGCATATTTAGATATCGTCCTTTATATAAAACAGTTTTACTAGTTGATATTATAAACAAAGTTCCATTTTGTAATTCTACAATATAATTTATTGTTTCTATTTGTAGCTAAAAAACAAACACCGAACAAATAATCATTCAATTTAAAAACACTAATAAATGATATTAATAATCGAAGTAGAAGGATGGCACGACAAGCTTTAAGAATATAAAACAAATAAATAAATAAAGTAAAAGGAAAAGAAATATATTGAGATTATGATAAATAAAATAATTGCTGACTTAATAAATTTTATATTGATTATAAATGTTGTGTGAGCTTGTGAATAAAAGAAAAAAAAATAAAAAATTTTTTCCTGAAGAAGCTTTCCAAAGGAAAGCGAAATATTGAAAAGAAAAAATATATGAAAAAAGATCTAAAAAAAGAAAAAAGATATTTATTATTTTATATTTATGAAATTTTAATTTGTTTCGTCTTATTAAGAAATTGTTTGATTATCACATGAATAATTTTTATTTGTTTTATGTTCGCATTTTCAAATATAATTCTTTAGAATGGAGACAAACTGAAGTTTTAACATGGATTACAACATTTGTTATCGATAAATTTCTTTTATTATCGCTGAATCAAAAATAGTTAAGCAATTAAGTAAACTACTGGGTATTTTGTTTACTAGCTGCATGGCTTGCTAAGAAAACTTATGCACAACAACAAAATTTCTAGTTACAAACTGCGCAGAAATTTTATACACGCAAACAACAACAATTTGATATTATGTTTACTAACTGCGTAATTTTCTAAGAAAACTTATCTGCACAAGACCACAACAAATATTTTAAATTAAATCCCAAGAAGAAACTTTATCAGTATAAAAACAAAAACAAATATACATACAGACATACAGGCGCCTATACATTAAATGGACAACATACAACAACAAAATGTGATAAAAAAGTAGTAGAAGATTCTTAATTTTTCTAGACTTCTAGTGGAATTTAAAAACTCTAATATCTGATGTTATTTATTTTCCAAAAAAGAACTCACAACAAAACGTTTCTAAAGGTATAAAAGCATTAATATTTAACCAAGTGATATTATTTTTCCAATTTTAGACTTTAATTTGTCATCCCAAAACTTAACAAATAATTTATAAAAATGAAGTATAAAGTTTAACAAAAAATATTCTTCTTATAAAAATTATTTTTCGAAGAATTCTTAAATCACTTTTTGTATTCATCTTAAAATTATGAATTAATTCCCTAAAAAAGCGATAAAAAAGAAAAGCTCTAACAAATCTACTTAAAACTTAAAAAAACCCAACATAACTTACAAACTAATAACTTATAAAACACAAAAAATAAACAAAAATAGCGATACGAAAACAAAACACAATAAAATAAACTGTGTTCGCAGTATTAAAAGAACGTAGTCTATGATAAAATAAGAGGTCTTTTTGAAAGTCACCAAATCCATTGAACGCAGATACCGAGACATCTGAACAGTCCCCAAATTACTCGATGCAGAAAAATATTTCCTCACCAAGGAGTTCTCTAAGGAAAGTGTTTCCACCAGGAATTTCACAGCCATTTCCATCATATAGACATTCAACCGCCCAAAATCAATTGCGCTGTAGATTAATCTACATGTTGGCATACGAATATGTTCCTATCAATGATTTATTAACAGTAATCAAGTTTTCGAATATCTTAATGTATGTATGCCGATGATGTAACAATTTTTTTAACTTATATCCGGATCATATCTTCTTGCAACATAATTTAGATGCTGTTAGTCCCTGACGTGAAATCAATCTTTTGCAGCTCAATTGTAGTATGTATTTCTTTCAGAGAACACATTTTAGTGTTGACTACGTCTTGAACGATGAAATATTGAACAAGGTTGAAGCAATTTCTGAAGTTTCTGGTGGTCTTACTTAGTCGTAAACTGAATTTTGTACAACACTTTATATTTACAGTAAATAAAACTCCATCTGGGCTAAATAGTTTACCGACCCTTAAATAAGGAAGCAACTGCATACATCTTTAGTTAAAACTTTTGTGGAATATAGCTCTATAGTTTGGGACCCAACTAATAATGTCTATATTAATGCAGTCGAATCTGTGTGGAAACAATTTTTGCTCTTTAATTTCCCTTGCTTGTCTTGCTTTCGAATATGTAAAATTTACCATCATATAATCAAGCAAGTCAACTATCTTGCTTGAATTAAACTTCCTCCGCTTAAAAGTCGTAAAACAATGTTGAGTGTTAGTTTCGTCCTTAATCTTATTAAAGGAAATGTGTTCAGTCAATTTTTAATAAGTAATATCAGTTTTAATGCTCCATCTTTTCTTGCACTTAATTTTATCTCGCTCTCCATATGAGTTTACAGAGCTAACAATGCTAACCGGGATCTGTTATTAAAGATTTTTTTTGAATTTAATACATATTTCATATATGTACAGTGATTATTATCACAAGATAAATACTGTCCAGAAAAATATTGTTTTCTTCTGAAATAATTAATGTTTTGAAATTGTATGAAATATTGTGATACGAGGGCTGCTATTTATATTTGTGGCCTAAGGATAAAAACACAAGCATTTAAAGACAAAATCTATTTTATTGTTTTTCAAAATATTCCCCATGAAGATTTATACACTTTTGTATGCGTTATAACAAATTTTCAAAGCACTTTTTCCACTCCGATTTAGGTACTTCTAAAACATGGGTTTTGAATACAGAAACTGCTTCTTCAGGTGTAGGAAATCGTTGTCCACGTAGTTTCTTCTTGATGTTCGGAAACAAAAAGAAGTCATTAACATTAGGTGCCAAGTCAGGGCTGTACGGCGGATGACCCATCAATTCAATGTTTTGCCCTGTCAAAAACTCCACCGATTCAGCCGATGCGTCTTTTCTTTGACTTTTTCCGAAGTTTCTTAAAGACTTCTGGCAAACAAATAGTGGTGTACCATGCCGAATTAACCATCTTACGTTGCCCTAATGTCACAGACGCCACATGACCGGTAATGCCGAAGAAACAGGCATCGATTTGCTTTGATGTGCTTCTTCCACGAACAACTTTGGTGGGATTTCGCTCGTCTTGAAAGAACCATACGGTGGGTTGCTGTTTTGTTTCAGGATCATATGAGTATATCCATGATTCGTCACCTGTGCAGATATTATAAACTGCTTTTGATGCACCTTGAGTGAATTTCTGCAACATTTTCTTGCACCAATCAACACGAGCATCCTTTTGTGCGTTTGTCAGGTTATGCGGTATCCAACGTGAAAAAACCTTTTTCACATGCAAATGTTCATGCAAGATCTTATTGATGCTTGTCATACTTATCCCTACAGATGCCTCAATCTCGCGATATGTTACATGACGATCATGCTTTATCAGCTCATGCAGAGCTGCGATGTTTTTTGGCACAACAACCGTTGTTGGAAGACCTTCACGGGATTTGCCGTGGAGTGATTGTCGGCCACGATTGAATTCGTTATACCAGTTTTTAATGGTGCTGTAAGAAGGTGCTTCATTACCATATAAGGAATTAAGTTCATCTGTGCACTGTTGTCGTGTCAGGCCACGTCGAAAGTTATGAAAAATTATTGCACAAAAATCTTCACGAGTTAATTCCATTTTCTCCTAAGATCACTTTTTCAACCTGCTATCACTAACAACAATAAAATGACAAAGTGTTTTAGTTGAGGTTATGTTTAACAATGTGAAGGTTGCACTGGAAATATCATCTGGTGCCTAGCAACAGTCAGTGTTACCAGGCCAGAAATATAAACAGCAGCCCTCGTAGTCTGTAAGGTTATTGAATTTATAGACTAAAATAAATAAAAAAGGCCTTAGCTCAAGATAAGCAATCAAAGCCAACCTCTCCCATCTCCTAAGCCTCTTCATCTGGTGAAAAGAAATCTTAAAACAAGCCGGAAAGGAGTAGACAATGATTTACATTTGGTTGTAGGAATAATGTTGCCAACTACAGAGGTATTGCTTAACTTAGCGCTATAACTAACTTTCTAAGAAAACTGTTACTGATCACCTTTCCCATCAAGTATTATCTATATTCGTTCCTACTCAGCATGGTTTTATTAATCTTTTGGAAATAACAAGGCAAGTCAATCGGGGATTTGTTAAACAAACGCAAACTGAAGTTATTTACATAAATACTATTGCTATTTTCTGTCCTATCTGGCTGGTTTGAAGTCAAAGGCGAGCGCTTTCGATGCAAATCACAAACCACAATAGGGCTGAGAATGATGCATTCGCATCGAAAACGCTCGCCTTTGACTTTAAACCAGCCAGATAGGACAGGAAATAGCAATAGTATTTTATTTACTGGCGGAGGAAAAATAAACAACATTATTTACAGAGACTTTGGTAGGAGATTTGATAAGGTCAATTACAAAAAGAACTCAAAACTTTTTTACACGCTTACTTCAAAAGACATTTTTGTTCCACCTGGTATGCCGCAGGGTAGCCATCTGGGTCCTTTATTATTTTCCTTGTTCATTAATGATCTACGGAATGCTATTAAATGCTTAAACGTTATATTATATACAGATATTTCGAACATATAATCGTCACGCTAATCATATTCTACTGCAAAAGGACTTAAGTGCATTTAGTTTCTGTCATAATATTAATCTTATGGAGCTTAACCTTAAAAAGTGCAAATATATGTCTTGCTTCAAAGATGTCATACAATCGTGCAATATATTTTAAACGGCTACGAACTTGAGAAACTGAATGTAGTTATAGATTTTGGTATTTTTATTAAATTTGGATTTAGTGACCCATATATCAAATTTGTATACTTCTTTTGCTAGACCTAGTCCCGAATAAGGTTGAATAATGGAATCGGTGCAGTTCTTGTTATTTTGTCTTCGAGGCTTACAATGGAATCCCTTAATTCTACCATCCTACACTAGTATACAGCCCAACTCTAAAGAGCCTATTTAATCGCAGAAATAGATTTAAGTATAGAGTCCGCCATCTAACTTTTTTTTTTCAACTAGTGCTTATTTCGTGAATGGTAATACTTAGCTCATATTTGATTTGACAGATAATTAGTTTTATCCTTGTGCTGAACGAATATGGTTGTGTATACGCTTGAACAATGCTTCGCTCAGTGGGCCTGCGATCGACTTACAGAAGTTACCGATTTAAAAAAAAAGTATCTTTTCAAATGAAGCTCATTGATCTTCGCGGGTAGGTAAACAAGCAAAATTGCCGCATTTGGGGCACAGAAAACCCGCACGCATACATTGAAAAGCTGACGCACCCAAAACGAGTCACTGTTTGGTGTGGATTTTGGTCCAGATGCATAATTGGGCCAGAGGAGGATATTGGCAACATTTGGTTTCAACAGGACGGCGCTACGTGTCACACAGCCGAAGCTGTGTAGTTGTGTTTTTAAAATTAAAAAAAAGGTATTTGGCGGACCCTATGTATATTTGTTCAGTATTAAGATTTAATTTCTTATTGTTGGTTGATTTTCATTTTTTTTATGTTGTTCGCTTTTTCCTTTTAATATATAATTTATTTTGAATTCTTTAATGGGAATACTTTAGAGTTTAAAATTAAGTTTTATTTAATTTCAATACACACAAAATAAACACGACGGTAACTTTGTTGCCTTTACTCAGTGATGACTCAATTTGAAATAATTCATTTGGCCAACGAGTGATGCTTATGTATACAAGAGTATTCTACTTTAACATCACTCCATATTGTTGTTATTATTATTATCAATCAGTTTGGGCGCCTGCATGACTATGAGTTTTGTTTTGTTCTGTGTTAGTTGTTCTTGTATTGTTCTTGTTATTTATCTTATTTGATAGAATTTCTTATATGCAAGTGGTTTTTGTTGTCTTGTAAAATGCACAGTGGGTCGTTTCGTTTACTTTTATTTATTTTTTTTTTGATAACTATTAGGTTTTAAAACTTAAATCATCTTTGTAGCAATAATGACCAAATGTATGTAATAGTATTATTAAACAATAGTAGTGTCTAGGGAAAATAAAAAAAAATTTATTACAAAAGAAGAAATTAACTTGTTTGCTTAAAACTCTCAATAGTATTGAAGTAATGCTTTTCAATTTTCACTCATAACTTGTAATTTCTTAAAGCAGATAGGAAGTGCAGACAAAATATTTATCAAATACATAATTCTCTAATAAATCTGTCCATTTTGATTCTTGTTTGTTATATTTTGCATTGCTGTGTAATACTTTCCTTCCTCCAACAGGGCATTCATACACAATGATAAAAGCAATCAACCTTAACCGACTCGATTTTTTTTCCTTTTTCTTTTTTCCATAAACCATGTTTGGTTTTTCTCCATTTTTTTGTGCTTGATTCTTTTTTTTTTTTTGTTGCCATTTTCTTTCATACCAAACCACTTATGCCAATAGGTTCTGGAATTTGTGCGTGGGTGTGTGTGTGTGTATGACACCATTATTGCTAGAAGACTATTCAAAGAACTAAAGAAAACATCATCTCTTTAAGTGATGCTGGCTGCTCTATTGTATTAGTAGTATTTTATTTTGCATTGACTTTTTGTCAAAATGTATGTGTGTGTGTATATGTGTGGCTGAAATTTATTTACCATTTATTTTTAGGAATTCTCTTTATTTGAATCAATATTCAATCATTGTTAAACCTCCCTCTGTTTGACAAGCTTCATTCACAATATTTTTTCTTTCACGTATTAATATGTATAAAGACTTTTGTTTGTAGGTTTCTTCCTCAATCACTGTTAACTAACGTAATTTACTTCTCTTTTTTTTTCTTGATTTTTTTATTCCTCGTCCTTGCTGTAATTTGTTATCACGACCCCATTTAAACAAACTGTTGAATATTTTAGTAAAAGTAATGTTGAATGTTTGTATGTCTATTTGAATTTTACATTTTGTAGCAGTGGTGCTGTGGATTGTTAGTCGGTTGGTCGGTTGGTTTGTGGCTTGTTTTTAGACGGATTCTCAACTGTCCCTTTCCGCTTGTTGTGTATATTTTTTATTGTTTTTATATAGAAAAATTCTCCCTTCTTGCTTAATTTGTGGTTTATTAAATGTTTTCCTTTTTTTTTCATTTGAATATTTAAGTTTGTCTTCTTTTTGCTTTTGCCCATTTTATATTTTTATATGTCAAAATTGATTGGTGTTTGCAATACCCTTAACAACTGGCTGTACTGCAGTTGTTTTAAAATATAAATAAAACAAGAAAAAATTTTTGCAAATTTATTCCAGCTCTTTAATGAATTCTAAAGTCTTTAAAAATTAACAGAACAGAATTTTATTGATTTAAGATGTGACTTAAATTAAGCATCACCACAGTACGTGACTCCTTATTAAATATTCTTATAAATTGCCGAATTAAGCAAATTATTTTTAACTTAAAAAGCCAACATTTAACTAAACAAATAACGAATAATTTTTTATAAACTTGCAGCAAAATGTTAAGGTAGATTTAAGCTCTAAGTGCAAAAGGGTTATTTTAATAATAAAAAAAATCAACTGAAGTATAAAATGTAATGAAAAACTTGATTTCATAAGATTTAATGGACTGTAGCAATTACAGGAATTGTAAGACATTTTGTTGTTTGGAAAAATTATTATTTTATTGGAAAAAATTTTAGTACTTTGTTGAAAACAAAAGTGCACAACAAAATGATAGACAAAAAATATGTTGTAAATAAATCAGCAACTAAATTCATCTAAAAAAATGTTCGTTTAATTATAGTTTTGAGTTTAAGAATTTTACATTTAAAATAACGAATGCAGCAATTTTCAAATCCTCAAATTTGATTTCCTAAAATGAAAATACAGATTTTTAGAACCGGCTTCCATTTTTGGCTGCCATTTTTAGGATGCGGAAACAACAAGTAGGCTACAGCGAACTCCTACAAATATTTTTTAACTGATTTTCTCTCAATTTCAGGCCCTTAAATGTTTACCTTTTAGGGCCTGAAATTGGCCTGAAGTTAAAATGTTTCACTCTTCATCCATTCATATCTAAAAATCTAATATACACTTAATAATTGCTAATATTGAGTTTTAAATATTTTGTTATTTAGACCTTTTTGTGTTAAATGCTATAAACAGAATTACTGAATATTTTCTCAAATTTCTTTTTTATTTGAAAGTACAATCCTTCTGGTGAATAATATGAAATAATTTCATTCAAATGGCTGCCTCGGCTGGCTATGCAGTAGCCTACACGATCGATTCAATTTTTAAGCACATTATCGATTGTGTGCAGCTGTATTTCACCAATGGCTTCACGAATATTATCCTTTAAAGCGTCCATTGACTCTGGCTGGTCGGCGTAACATTTATCTATGACGGCATCCTACAAATAATAGTACAACGGTGTCAAATCGTAGCTCCGAGGAGGCCAAACGACATCAGCTCTGCGGCTAATAATGCGATCTTTAAAATTAACCGCAAAACATCGAGTGTAGCTTCGGCTGTGTGGCACGTAGCGCCATCTTGTAGAAACCAAATGTTGCCAATATTCTCCTCTTCAATTTTTGTAAACAAAAATTCGTTCAACATGGCCTGATACCGATCGCCATTGACTGTAACGGCCACTCCTTGCTAATTTTCGAAGAAAAATGGCCCAATTATGCCTTTGGACCAAAATCCGCACCAAACAGTAACTCGTTTTGGGTGCGTCGGCTTTTCAATTTATGCGTGCGGGTTTTCTGTGCCCCAAATGCGACAATTTTGCTTGTTTACATACCCGCCAAGATTAAAATGCGCTTCATCTGAAAAGATGATTCTTTTTTGCAAAATCGGCTTCTTCTGTAAGTCGATCGCAGGCCCAGTTAGCGAAGTGAAAACGCATTGAATGGTTACTTGGCTTTAACTCCTGAACCAATTGGACTTTGTATAGCATCATACCAAGGTCTTGATGCAAAATTCGTCTCAATGATATCTCTGAAATGGTCAATTGTTGAGAACGACGGTGAATTGATGTTGATGGCGCTTCACACACACTTTCTGCCACAGCAGCAATATTCTCGGGTGTACCCACTGTTTTTGGCTTTCCACGCTTTGACTTATCGATGAGTATGCCGGTTTCTTTCACTTTTTTTCACAAGATAACGAACATACGGAGTTGACGGTGCTTCTCTTCTTCTAAAATCCGTACGCAATTTTCGCACACATTCTGCCACATTACCATGATTTTCAAAGTATTATCGCAATATTTGCCAGTATTGTTCTAGCGTATACACAACCATATTCGTTCAGCGGAAGGATAAAACTAATTATCTGTCATATCAAACATGAGCTAAGTGTTACCGTTTACGAAATAAGCACTAGTTGAAAAAAAAACGTTGTTGTTGTTCTGCCAATATTTAGTGTTCACCATTAAATTGTGAAATTAATAAAAACCGAAAATACTATCTGAAAAATCTTAACGAATAAAATGTGTCATTATTGGGTAGGTCGTTGTTATAAATTACTTAATAATCTTAAATCAAATTTTGCATTTGTTAACTACTATTCGCTGAATATCTGCTGGCTTTACTAACTGGCTTTTGTTTTTAACTCACAATAACATTTTAAATAACTAAATGTACTATCGATAAGACTTAAACTCATCCTTTTTCTATTTTGTTTTATTCTTTTTTGTTTGATTATATTGAGTGTTTTTAAGAAAGTATAGTACTTTAAGCTGGCAATACTTTTTAATTGGCTGCGATTTTTTCGGCTATTTAGTTTGGCATTTCAATATAAATAAAGTGACTCCTAAATAACGTTTTTAAATTGTGCACAATGGTCTCAAAATAAGATTGCCGTTGATCCCAATTTGCAGAAGCGAAGTTTGTTTAGTAATGAAACTTATTTTTATTGGAATGAATACGTCAATAAATAAAATTTCCATATTTGGAGTGATGATAATCCTCAAGTGTATGTTGAGGCCTGGTAACATGAAGAAAAACTGACTGTTAGGTGTGTTTTATTGGTTGGTGGAACCAAAAACGATGCAGGCCAAAATGTTATACAGACAGTGGTGCCCGCTCTAGAGCCATGATTACGGAATTTTTCGATCATCAATTGAACAAACATGATGTACAGAAGCTATGGTTTCAACAAGATGGCACAACATGTCACACAGCTTAGGCTCAAAATAGAGAAGAAATCAGTTAACATACTAAAAAGATCGAAGACAACAATCAATAAATATTTTCGATATTAATTTTTAGTTTAACTATTTTAGTATCAAAATTATGGTTGATTGGTTATGTGCTATGCTATGTTAAATTATGTTATGTTATGTAAAAGAGCTAATATACTGTTATGGGCTAATTAACTACGATATGCTTTTTTATATTTTATATTTTAAAGGGTATAGAGCTTTGAAATGGAAACAAACAAAGATGATTTCTAAAATTGACATGATATTTATTTTATTTGAAACATAATCTGCTGGCATTGTTATTTAAATATGACTACTAGCTTATGACCGCTACAGTTAGCTCCAATCTGAAAGTCCAATTTTCGATAACTTCTTCTAACATTTGTGGCTTTGAATTGGCAATAATTTGGCGAATATTATTCTCCATTTACATATTAGAAATGAGGGTAATGTCGATGGCTTCAACACAGCTGCCTTCAGCAAAAAAGGAACTGCATGGCCAGTCGAGGCAGCCATTTGAATGAAATTATTTTCCATTACTAACCGGAAGGATTGTACTTTCAAATAAAAAAAGAAATTTGAGAAAATATTCAGTAGTTTTATTTATAGCATTTAAAAAAAAACAAAAAAGTTATTTGGCGAAATCTTTACTAAGCATAAATCCCTTCATTTAAAAAGGTACTGCCAATTTAATATTCAATAGCTGTATAAAAACACTCGATAAATTATCTTATTCCTGATTTCTTTTCCTCCGTAATTCTATCTAGTCTTATTTTATAATATATTGTGCTATTTCATGTTGTGCTAATTTATATTATGCTAATTTGATTTAAATTGTGATCACTTTTCACAATTAAAATATTTTTGTGCATATTCACCTGCGATTGCCTTCGCATAACTTTATTTATTAGACTAATATTTGGGCATAATAAAACAAACAAAAAATGTAAACAGGTATAAAAAGTATATTGTAGCAAAATCAAAATCGCATATCGACATTTATTAAATACATACTAAAATGCTAACCTACATAAAAATCTGCTGGCTAAAAAATAAAATGAGAAAAATAGCATAAAAACTAAATGTTAGTTTTAGAATATTTGAGATATGCTGCACTAAATAACTACACGGTTACAATATGTTATAAATTTCGTTTAGTATTGAAAATAAACGTTAAAATTGCTATATTTACACAGATTTGTGTGTTAAGAAAAAAACAAAAACTGAACACACATACTTACCCATTTATGGCATATACATACATATGTATGCCATTTTTTATTATAACCTGAATAACTGAAGCAATTTGAGTTCCTATTTCAGGCTATTAATACTGTTATGATAGTTTGGCCATTTATATTTATGATTATAATTGTGTGGAGATAAACAAATATAGACATATTTACATTGCAAAAAGTTGCTTTTGGTCAATTTGTTTGTATGTGTACAATAGTAGCAGGATATGACATGTTATTTTCAAATAAATTTGAAACATTTGTTAAGGCAATTTCAATGTTAGGATTTTTATACTTTTTTTCAGAAAGAGTTTCATCTGATGTCTGTTAAAATTTTTGTTATGATTTTTTAAATATGAAATTTTTTCTGTAAATTATTGCTACGTTGCCAACTTTGCAATATAATTTTCCGTTAAAATTTTTAGCAATTCAAAATTTTCAAAAATTATTAATACATTTTTGCTCAATAATATTGCACAAGGAACAGTTCACTTTGTGGGTTAAAATCGCCTAAAATATGACATTCAAAAATTGAGGATAAGTGAAATTGTTACTTATTATTTTGTACTAATTTACGTGAAACAATATATCGGGGTTTTCAACAGGAAGCTTGTTAATCAATTGTGGCAACATCAAAAGTATGATAGTTTTGACATTAAATACATTGGCAATTATTACAATGAATTCAATTTCGCACGAAAATCGCGTTTAAATAATTAAAGATACATTTCGTAAAATCCGTAATATTTTCAGACGAATATGTTCGTCTTCGGAGACCGCTATTAAAAATTTGGCCATAAATTTGAGTCGACAGGCATGATAAAAACGCGTAATCAACCGGATCGTCCAACTCAAAACATTGCAGTCGTGAGCCACAGTGTTGAACTAGATCCAAATTTGCAATTGCTCGACGTTCCCAACAATTAGGGTTCTCCAAAACCACCGCATGGCGAATTTTGCATAAGAATTTGACATTGAAGCCTTACAAGCTTCAACTGGTGCAAGAATTGAAGCCGACTGACCATTCCCCGAAGATTCGCTCAATTCAGGATAAACCTGCTGGTCTTTCTGAAAAAAAATCATTTTTTCAGACTAAGCCCATTTTTACCTGTCAGGGTAAGTCAAAATGTAAAATTTTTTTTCTTTTTTTTAAAAGAGAAGTAGCACTTCAGACAGCAATGCCTATTTAGTCAAGTACCGTGCTGCATTCTTTAGGAAAAGGGATAGAGAAGAGATGAAACAGGTGTTGAAAGTAGAAGAATAGTCGAAAATTAACTGCCGTATAAGACAGCACAGCGACCAGTTACTATGCCTTCATCGCTGAGCAGTCCCACCGACAGTCAATTTTTATTTTTGTAGTGAAAAAAGCGACGTCTTCGTTTTTAATCGAACCCACAACCCCTATTCTGACAAGCTAGTATATTACCTACTAGCCTACAAGGGCACCTGCAGGCTAGTGGGCTTCTGAAAATCCTATAACGATTATTGGTGCGCTATGTGGTCTGGAGGTGTAATTGGGCCGTTTTCTCTTTTGAAGCTGAAGATGGAAATGAGGTAACGATCAATGGATCACGTTATCGCGAGCTGCTAATAAGTCAATGTTTGCTTATTATTGACGACGTGGATATCACTGATATATGGTTTCAACAGGACGGTGCCACATTTCACACAGCCAATAAAACGATCAATTTATTGCAAACTAAATTTCCCATTAATAATTTTACGACAATCAGCAGTTAAATAGCCAGCTAGATCGTCTGATTTAACACCACTGAATTGCTTTGTCGTGGGGCTATGTTAAGGACAAAGTCTATACCGAGCCAATCGAATCGATTTCAGCCTTAAAACTTAAAACTCCTTGATGGGATTAACGAAATATGGCCGCCATTTTGAAAACTTTGACGAAAAAATTGACATCTCTTAGCGTGGTCGTGGTGGATATTTGCCAGATATCATTTTTCATTCATAATTCTTTCTTCGTAATACAATAAAAAATCTCTCAATCTCAATTTTTGTTTTATATTAGAAAACAAACTTCTTGCTGAATCAGCAAACTAACTCAAACGAAAATGGCTGTAAACATAATTTTGTTTGGAATGAAAACTTTTATTCCATCCATAAAAATTTGATTTAAACCAGATCAAAATCTTGATTCATTCAGACGTGCAAAAACGCAGTCAGATGAAGAGAGAAAGCATTGAGTATCTGGCGTAGAAATAAAAACACAGATACTGATGCGCTACGCAGAAGAGCGAGATCTTTGTGTGCCAACGTACTAAGGGGTGAAAAAATCTATGCGAAGAGCGCCTTCAGGCTAAGGTTCTTGCTACTCCTAGGAGTGGCAAGAACTTTTGTTTATTTGTTAAAAGAGTAAAGGATAATGCTAGTCCTTCAATTCCAACTCTTTTGATAAAGCTAACCTTTTGGCTGGTATTTTCCATATATTTCTTATTTGCCGGAAAGCAGATATTCTTTAGAGCTCGAGCGGTTAAAACAGTTTTGGCAGATCTCAACGTCAACAAGTCTCCTTGGCCGGATGATATTCCTGCACTGATCTTAACGCTAGCTCATCCATTAGCATCCAGTTTTAGTACGTTGTATCATGCCGGTGAATTTCCAAAGTGTTGGAAAAGGGTGAGGTTAATAACTCTGATAATTACCGCCCAATTGCAATTTTTTCTGCAATTTCCAAAGTGATGGAAAGTATAAATAATTTTCATCTTGCAAGGTATTTGAAGTCCAACGGCTTATTTAGCGACCGACAGTATGGTCTCCATAAGTGGAGCTCTATGAATGCTTTGCTAGCTTTGCTGTCGGAAAAGTGGTGCAACTCCATACATCATTTCGGAGAAAGTGAGGTGGTGGCTCTGGGCGTTTAATAGAGTGTGAAATGATGCACTTTTGTGAAAATTAGTTGCTTTTGGTGTCGGTGATAATTTCTCCAGATTTTTATAGATTTAGGAATCGCTCTATACGATGCGATTTTGTGCAACGAGTTCTAGATTAATTTAGGGGTGCCGCAAAGCTTCGTTCTTTCTCCTACTCTATTTTCTAGTTTTCTAAACGATCTTCATTGTCAAACTTTCAACCCTATTTACTCTTTCGCAGATGATAGCACCATTTGTCATTCGTATTCATTTGGTAATAGACCGCACCAATCTCAACCACGATCTCGTAATCGATCTCTCCGAATGGAATCATTTGAATAGAGTCGATTTTAATGCCCATAAGACACAATGTTGCATGCTTACGCATTAAAATGTGTTCGAAAATGGTTCTGAACCTTGAACTATGGGTGATATAGGTATCGGAAGCTCTTGATAATTTTGCAATGAAAATTCAGTGTGATTTTCGATGGACTAAAAACATTTTTCAGGTTTCTAAAGAAGCTTTCAAGTGCCTCGGTTTTCTAAAACGGTGTAAGAAATATTTCACTTCATCCGATCTTTGTACTTTGGAGTTGCTCGACCGCGTACAGAAGAGAGCCAAAAGGCTCATTGGGGACGGTAGGGTATCCAACTTTATTTATTTTCTAGAGCATCGACGCAATGTAGGTTGTATTGCACTGTTTTATCGTTACTTAATTTAGGGAAATTAGGGAACTTTTTTGCGAAAGTCTTACATTTTTGCGTTTGGCTCGATTTTCATGGAGATTGCATCCATTTGTGGTCGAGTGGTCAATGACTCGCATTAGGAATTACACAGAGAATTCATTTTTTAACAGAACAATTCGTATGTGGAATAACCTCTCTCCAGAGGTCTTTTCTGTCACTTTCAATGTAGGAAAATTCAAATCGAATGTCCACAAATACTACTTCCTTTTGCCTCATCACCATGGGTTGAGGTCATTCCGAACGAAAAATGGCGCCTAAACTGAATGACAATAACAACAGCAATATGGGGTGATATTAAAGTAGAGTATTCTTGTATATGCGATACCCGTTTAAAACCATTATATAAGCCTAGCTAGTGTAGGCGTGAAGTAGCCATCGTGTTTATTGTCTGTATTGAAAGTAAATAAATGATTTTATTTAGTTGAAAATCCTAAAATACTGTAAATATACTTTTTATTTTTATTTTATTTTAAAAGAGAAGTAGCACTTCAGGCAACTATGCCTATTTAATCAAGTACCGTGCTACATTCTTTAGGAAAAGTATACAGATGCGACAGGTGGTGAAAGCAGAAGGATAGTTACGGAAATTATCTGTCGTATAAGGCAGCTCAGTGACCAGTGACTAATCCTTCATCACTGAGCAGCCTCATCGACAGTAAATTTTTATTTGTGGTAAACAAAAAACCAAGGTCTTTGTTGGGAATCGAACCCACAACCCCCAGTCATGTAAGCTAGCACACTACCTACTAGCCTACAGGGGCACCTAAAATTATACTTTTGCATTCACCTGACCTCGAAATATTCTTTCACATGTTAACAAAATAAAGTTTAATAGTGGTTAAAAATATAACAAAACAAAAGAAAATATAACTTTAAATTCAATACACACATACACCAAAACATTTATATTTCTAAACTTTTCTTAAAATACAGAAAAAAATATTTGAAAACTTTTCCATGAGTTTTCTTGTGTGGGTGAACGTTGAGTTTATAATTCGCATTTTTGTTTTCCCCTAAATCTTTAAAACTAAAAAGTTTCAACTGATAAAGACAAAAGTTTAACTTGTTCGTTTAAAAATATGTCAAATGGCAAAAACATTAAAATTAAGTTTGGCAAAACGAAAACTGGACAAGTTTTTAAGTACAATTTAACAGAAGTTCAATAGCCGCAAAAATATTTTGTAAATTTAAGATTGATGATACCCAGTAGTCATACAGTTTTGCTCCTAGAGTCAGAAAGATAAGCAATGAAAATCTATTTTCGATGCATTGATTGATTGTGATTTTAAAACAATTTTTGAATCATAGATCTCTCTAAGCAATTAATATCAAAATTTCGAGCGTTTTTATTTAGAAAATGGGCTGAAGATATAGATAAAAACATCTGTCTTAAGACAGTATACAAATTGTACTCTAACTCCCTTATGTCATTGACTTTGTTTACATCTTGTCCGAAATTGAAACTGAATTTATACGGATTATATGTATCTGGCTTATTGACAGAAACTATAGTGTTATGTCTGTGATAAGTTTCACGTCAGCGCCTGGCCTTTTGGCATTAATCTTATGGTGGTCTTACCACGGTGTATGAAGAACACCCGCTAGCGCCCTTAGTCGCATACACGCCTTAGTAGCAAGTGCACGTTAGCAGGCCGTGCCCACATTCTTTGCTGATGAGTTGGAGACTATCTAACTGCTTATACCGTTGCATGTGCAAGTTAGGACATTAGATGTTAAGCCTACGTTAACATCTCTTCGGAAGTTTTTTAAAAGCAACAGCCATCACTCCGAGGTCGTAGCCCTTCACGCAACAAGTTCCCGTGGTACCATTGTTTACGTATAAAGTCACTGGTCGGCCTACAAGAGTCCAATGTCTCTTCTAGTTTGGGGCTCCTGGTAGTGTGGTGCTGCTTTTTACCCACGAAAGCAAATGTCAAGATGGGGAAGAAAGCCATCAAGACTGCGTGCTTCTGGGTAGGAATATAGTGTTATATGTTGCAAGAGATTAAGGCCAAATTAAGATTTTATTGGTCATTGGAGTTCTCCTCTTAAAGCTTGATCCGCCATTTAAATTATTTACAAAGCAAACAGAAGCTTTATCGACATTACTCTACATTTAGATTAACTTGATTAAAATAATGGTCATAAAAGTATATTTTATATAAAAACAAAAAGTCAGGGAGACTTAAAGTCCAATTGAATATATGTATGAGGAAATATTGTATAAAAAAATCATTACTGATAAGGGTACTCGAATTACATAGCAAGTAGATGAGCAACTACATGACGAGTAAAAAAGATAGTAATAGTATTATTTCCACTGTTACATTATTAACGAATGGGAGATCAGCTGGAACTAAAACTGTCTTGCTCTCTTTCTATGCGATTCAAATTTATCTGCTAGATGCACACATTCGGTCAACTGCATGCGTTGTGTCACATGCTAAATGTAGCATGTTTACTATACTAGGAAAACCTTCGGTGATCTTATGAATGTGGAAAGCAAGTCTAAGGAGCGGATCGATATCTTATTATGGTTTGAAGTTCAACAGCAATAAATCTTATATAGATTAAATAATTTACTGACAAGATTTATGTCAGCACCTAGCTACGTACGCCATAACCCGACGGTTAATCAAACCACTGTGGGTGATATGTAGCGTCACCCTCGCCCTAGGAAGCCGAAGCATATTTCTATCCAACAGGTCATTCCTAGTTGCAATTTCGAGAGCTCGGAGCAGGCCGTCACCCCCACTCCTTGCTTATGAGTCGGAGGCTATCCAACTCCTTGTCCAGAACATATGACAAGTATGTTCACTGAACCTGGATTATTCACCCTGTGCTAATGTCAAAAGTGAATGTTTCTGCGAAACCAGAACCACCACGATGCTCCCGAAGAGCCAACCTCAATAATCAGTCAGATTTGCTAAAGGCTAAAGCTAAAAGGCTAAAAACTTGAACTCTGGGGCTTACTGATTCCCTTGGAAATTACGTGGAGTTGTCCAGTTGGCTCCTACTAACCTTTAGGAGACTGGAGCCCCTTTTATCCCCAGTGACACATGTAATGACTGTGAGATTCCATCAGGACATATAGGTGTACCCCCAGGGGCATAAGGGGGCATAAAGCAGTAAGGCTTATGAGGCAGTTCCCACAATAAAATATAGGAGATGGCAGGAGGCAACTGCGTATTGCCGCTGGCGATATGGTAATTGATAAAACTAAAGACAAGCTTTCGGCTTTTTGCTTCCTGCCATTCTGAAAGCAGTGGGCATTTGCAGAGAGCTGGGCAAAACGAACATCAAGAAAGATGCTAACACATGCCACTATTTGGCATATTGTAATGAGCAAGTATACAGTAAAAAGCTGAAGCTGTTAGTTTTCATTTATATATATGTCTGTATGTATGTATGTATAGTAGAACCCGAAACCGTACAAATAATGGTGATGACGTTGAATATTACTGCCTGAAATTTTTACTCTATATAATTTTTATTATATCCGCATATACTAACTGAACTCAGTAATATTCTATTAATAATGAGCTTTATAACTTGTGGAGGAAGATTTTATGTATCACTCATTCAAGTAAATTTTAAGGCTCCATTCACCATTCAGTAATATCTTCTATTCAAAGTATTGTAATCATTTCTTAAATTTCAATAAAAGGAATATCAATTATAAAATATCAGCCTCTGCGTCAGTTTAAAAAAATACCTTTAGATTTCATATATATGACGTAAATATTTTTGCTGGGTTGCCATAATCGTTAATTTGTGTGGATATACAAACCTGTGGACATACATATTTATAACTTTGTTGAATACATTTGAATGAAGTAAGAACTATGTGTTCTATTGATTCATCGTTGAAGTTAAAACTTTTAACTTGAAAGACGCATGAAAAACTTTATTAAACACACACTTTCTGAAAAAGTTTTTAATGTTAATATATAAAAATAACATAAATATAAATGCTAAAGTAAGGAGAATATAATTTTTATAATTATATTGTTTGCCTCTATGGTTTAAAAATGCAAATATAACTTTGTTGTTTGTTTGCAAATGTTCTATTCACTTCTAAGAAAAGGAAGTATAGAATTTTTTCTAAGTCCCAAAAAGCAAACGGATGGATGGAGAAATTTTATATCTAAGAACTCTTCGAGAGCGGGGAGAGAATTTTTCATAAAAATAAATTTATTTTACTTATGTGTGCGAATTATCTCGAACAGAACAGAAAAGTCAACAGTAGCGAAATGGCGAGACGTTCATTCACCTACAATAACTAATATAGGCGAATTAAATCTTTTAATCGTCATTACATTTTGTATTAGTATCTGGCGACCTTTAACCGCAAGGCGAAGAAACTGTGGCTTTCAAATCATTTTTACGTCGCATTTCAATTGAGAGCACGTCATGTGCACACAGGCAATGGGCTGACTTCTCCAGGTGAATATTTGCCAAAGTAGGTTAAGGTATCAATATAGTATAGAGAGAATACTGAAGAAGGCAAATAGCCAAAACCGGTTTGATCACAAACCAAATTTGACGCGGGTTGACGTAAAAGCATACCCAATAACCAAGTATCAATATAGTTTGTAGGGAAGAACACGGTGCTACTCTTGAAGACTATAAAAACATTACTGGGAAAAATAGTTTCTATTCTGATTTCATATTCTTAGTTTCGTGACAAAAATACATCGCCATGACAACGTCCTGTGATATAAATTGTGCTTCGACATTATATGCGCTGTAGCCAAGCCTTGTCCAAGCCAAGACTACTGAGATTAATCAAAGTGCCCCAAATCAAAGTGTGGTATAGAAGCAACCGATAATTTTTAGTTTTAATAGTCGTTGCCATAGTCGAAATTGTGTTACATTTTTTCTATAAAATTCAGGAGTACCAGAAGGTTTTATTCTTTTCCCTACCCTATTTCGTATTTTATTTAATAATTTTTAATCCGCAGACATTAGTGGTGTAAGGTAGATTATGGATGATAACCTTAATCAAAATCATTTGACATTCTCGGAATGGCGTCATGCAAAGAGGATTTAAATCGACACCCACTGCTGTGAACTTTTGAGTAAGGATACGGCTTAAAGTGCTATCTCTTCTACAATTGTGGATGATGTTTTTAACAAGAAAATTCAATAAGAAGTTCGGTTGAGGAAGCATACTTTTCAGGTCGTTACAGAAGCATTCATGCCTTAGTTTTCAAACAAGGCACAAGAGATACTGCTCTACATCCGATCTGTTTATTATCTATGTCACCTTTATCAGATCAAAAATAGAATGCATTTATGTAGAGGCCGGTGCTGACTTAACCGCATATAGCAGAAAGCAAAGAATGCCATTAGAGATAGCAGAATATATAGCTCCCTTGACTCATTGGAGCATTGCTACAATATGGGATGGGACTCTTTACTTTGTTTTCTAAAACAAAATAAAACAAAAAATTTAGATTAAGATGATTCAAATTTTTGTTGAATTACGAAGAGAAAAAAATGTTCGGCAATTATGAATGAAAATTGATATCTAGCAAATATCTACTACGACCACGCTGACTGAAGTTGATTCCTTCATCAAAGTTTTTAATTCTTTTTGGTAAAATGGCGGTCCTATTTTGTTTATCAAATCAGCGATTTTGAGTTTAAAGGCTGTCTGTCGTTAATATAGCCATTTTGGTTACTACTAAGGGTACTACTTAACTGCTTGTTAGCAGTTAGCATAGCCACTACGATACTCCCAACAGGGCTTACCTTAATAATCAGCCAGAGAACAGCTAAATGCCTAAAGAAACAAATAGCGGAACTCTGAGGGACACTGATTCCCATGGAAACATAGTGGATTGTCCAGTTGACTCCTACTAGCCTTGAAGGGGACTGGGCTCCCGTTTACCCCGCTAGACACAAGTCTGGGTGGCAGTTGTAGGATCCATAAAGACTATCATATGCCCCCGGGGGAAATTTCTTGAGGACAGTACATTCTTCTTCAAGAGGCCATTCTCTTATGGTGGATTAGCTATTGAATCGTACTACGTTTGTAGCCAAACAGTTCATATGTGAAATAAAATAAACTTCTTGCAGAGGCCTTTTTTTGTTGTTTTCAACATGAAACAATTTTAATGTTTAAAAGCACTACACTTTCCATGTTTCTTCCAGCAACATTATATTCCTTTCTAAAACAATATATTGCATGAATATGAATCATCTTCTGAATGCCGGTGCCATTAAAATTTTTTTTTAAATCCCGTCTAGGACGGCTTGAGAGATAGGACAAGCAATACCAATAACAATAAAATCACTTTTACACGAAGATACCATTGTACCGTTGAGTACGGAATCCTAAATTAAAAATAATACAATATATTGCTCGTGTATGCCCTTCATATTTTCAAACAGTCGAAATAATAATGTTCTTAAAATATTAAGCTAAAAAGTTTAACTTTTTGTGTAAAACGTATTAATTCACTAAATTTAAAACAGCATTTTGATATTTTGAAGAAAATTGAATAAAAGAAATTTAACATAATTGTTGAATAAAGATGATGCTTAAATGATAAAAAGTTATTGCATTTATAAATTTATTTCTTATACTTAATTTTGTATAAATTATAATTTCGTTGTAGGAAAAACAAAAAAAAAATCCTTAAAGCAGGCTTTGGAGATTTATCCTTATATAATTAAATTTATGTTTTGATTTAATGTATCTTACACGTGTCTAATATTCTCATGTATTTCTTAGAATGCAGACTGTAATTTGCAGATATAAGATTTAAGTTGTACTTTTGTATCCAAGAATATGATACAGAGCAATGATGTAGAGAATAAAACTGTTTTAATTATACACATGAATACGGGAGTAGATTTAGAGATTTATTGTTGATAGATTTTTTTTCAAATGAAAATATTTATATTTGTAAAATTGTTTGGCATTGAAAATAATAAGAAGGATTTTATTCGAAAGCTCTAGCCTTAAATCCTTGAAATTATGCAATATGTTTGATAATTAAATATATGTTTTGTAATCCCTGTAATTGATGAATCTACAAGTTAATTTTATTTATTTCAAAAATAATGGTAAAAAAGAATATTTTTAATCTGACCACGATGTGTGGTATGCACACGGCATGGTCAAAGTGAAATAAGAAACCAAAACAAAACAACAAATTCCACTTTTGATATTTTAAAGTCATTTTGTTCTGAAAAAAATTTATTTGTAAAATTTATGTAATTTATTTTTTAGTAATTAATTTGAAAAATAATACATTTTTATTAAAGTAATTCATGAAGTTTTGGAAATAATTGAATTCAAATGGCCTTCCTCCTCGGTAACGTTGTGCGATATCTTATCAAAAAGTTATTCATTACTGCCTGGAGTGTTGCAGCGGGAATTGCCTCAATTAAAGTTCGAATGGATTGCTTTCAATCATCCAAATTTGTTAGGTTTCTTTTGAACACTTCTTCTTTGCAATAACCAAAAAAAAAATCAGGTGCAGAGAGGTTAGGAGACTTGGGAGGCCAACGGAATGTGGAGTTTCTTGAAATCGGTTTATTGGGGAATTTTTGCAGCAATTCTGTCATAACAGGCGTGGTTATGTGACAAGTTGCTCCATCTTGTTGAAAACAGAAAGAAAGAGAGTGGAAGAGAACAGAGTGGAAAGAGATTCTCTTTCGGCGTAATTCTGGAAAGAAAAATTCTTTCAACTTCTTTAAGTAAAAGTCTTCATTAACCGTATTCGAAAAAGTAAGACCCGACAATGAACTTTGACACCTGCACACCACACTGTGACACGAAGTGGATGTAATTGCATCTGATGGAGTACTGTGGGTTACGATTACTCCATATTCGGCAATTTTGCCGTTTAAACCAAAATTGGCCTCGTCAGACACAAAAATGCAGTTTAAGACGTTTTCATTCTCTGACGCCATTTGAATAATCTTCTCACAAAATTCCAAGCGAATCGGGAAGTGTCTTGCGTTCAGTTTGTTTGTTAATTAAATCTTATATAGAAATAAGTTTAAGTCTTGGTGCAAAATTGTCAACAGTGACTGTCTGCTGACACCCAATTGAGCAGATATCCAAATTCTTGTTTCATTGTCCCAATGCTCCATTTTAGTTAAATTTAACGATCAATCTATAAAATAAAATGAAAATGGAACAGGTTGGTTACACAGAAAATAAGTTATTACGTTTTTTTCTAGTAGCAGCTTTCATCAGCCACCCTGTATTTCTGGATAACCATTTTGCAGAGTTAAAGACACTGTTGATTGGGATTGAGTTTTGTGATATGATAGCTGAAGCCAAACCAAGTATTTGGTTCACAGATCTTTTATTCCTTAGTTTTTCGCCACATTTTTGAGAAATTTTGTTAAATTAAATTTTTTGTACATGGAGAGGGAGTGACGACCAGATATTCACACTACGTCAAATCCTAGAGAAAACGCACAAAAAGCAAATCGACACATACCATCTATTCGTCGATTATTAAGCCGCTTTTGATAGCCCGATTTGAACAAAGATGTATCAGGCTATGTCTGAATTTGGAATTCTGGCGAAATTGATAAGACTTTGCCGGATGACGCTAACTGATACAAGGTCATCAACGAAAATAGAAAATAGTCGTTTCGAATCGTTTACCACCTCACGAGGATTCAGACAGGGCGAGTTTTAATCGTGCCACCTATTTAACATTGCTTTGGAAAATCCCCTCGGGGGTACATTTATCGGTCTTTATAGAACTTCGACTATCTAGACTTGTGCAACTGGGAGTATAAGGGAGCCCAGTCCCCTGAAGTCAGCAGGGGTACAACTGGAAGCTCCACGTTATTTCCACGGGAATCAGTGAGCTCGCAGAGTTCTGCTATTTGTCTCTTTAGGCATTTAGCTATTCTCTGGCTGATTATTGAGGTTGGCCCTTTTGGGAGTATCGTGGTGGTTGTGGTTTCGCGGCCCCATAACAGGTTTGTTTTATATGGTGGCCAGGATCATTTCACTTTTAATAACACCTACCTGGTGGAATGATCCTAGATCCAGTGAGCATCCTAGTCATGTGTTCTGGACAGGAGTTGGATAGTCTCTAGCTCTTCAACAAAGAGTGGTGGTTTGCAGCCCTGCTGTGGAATCATTGAAATTGCTACTAGGAAGGACCTGTTGCTTTTCACTCACAGTGGTCTGACTACCATCTGATTAAGGCTTACTGCCAGCCGCAGATGTAAATCATATCACGAATTTCTTTGGAAAAGTCATACGCGTTGCGGTAGTTAATAGAAATGGCACTATTTTCAGCAAGAGTCACATGCTCTTTGCATATGCTGATGACATCGACACAATTAGTAGTACATTGCGAGATGTAATTGCTGTCTTTGCGGGTATTAGGAGGCAATCCTTAAAAATAGGCTTGGCAGTTAATGAAATCAAAATCAAGGTGATGGTTGGAACGAACAGGAAATCTATTAGATTAGGTGAAACTGTGAAGGTTGACAACTATAACTTTGATGTTGTGAAGGAATTTGTTTATCTTGGGTCATCCATAAATAAAAACAACAACATCAGCTTGGAAATAGGAAAAAAAATAATATTGGCAAACAGGTTCTACTTTGGGCTAAACAGGCAAATTAAAAGTAGAATTACGAAAATAACACCCTACAATACACTCATTCTTTTATATGAAGTAGAAGCATGGACACTTGCCCGAACGGATGAAGCTGTACTTGGCATATTAGAGACAAAAATTCTTCATAGAATATATGGACTGGTTTGTGTAAGTGGAGAGTATCGGCATCGTATGAACCATGAACTGTTTGAGCTGTACGCTGACCTTGATATTGTCAAGCGCATAAAACTTCAAAGACTGCGCTGGAGGAGAGGACGACCAAAACTCCGCTGGAAAGATCAGGTCCAACGACATCTCTCGGACCTAAATGTTAGAAACTGGAGAAGAAGCGCAGAAGACCGAAGTGCATTGAATGCTATCCTCTCTTCGGTGTAAGACTCACCAGGGTTGTATATGGCCATTTAAGAAGAAAAATTATTTTTATTTTAAAGTATAATTTTGTATAAAAAACTTTTTAAAGTAGTTTACAAATTTTATACATTTTTGATTACCATTTTTTCAATAACTAACTTTTTTTCAATAAAACTTTTTTATTACAATAATTGCAAAAAATCTGATTTTTATTTTTAAAATTATATTTTATAACTCTTGAGCTAGAAAATATTTGTAACAACAAGGAAAAGGAGGATAAAATTAATTTTTAAACTTTAAAAGCTGAAATAATAAAAGATAATGTTTATGTTTATTTTTTAGAACTTGGCGCCAACTATGTCAGCAGTATAATATCTATATCGCTACTCTAAACATGTGTAAACAGAATAGCCATTTAGAAACTACAGAATTATTTTCAATTCTTTTTTTTTTGTTTCTAAGCCCGCACTGTGCAATGTAATTTTTAAGACCAATTTTTACCTTTCATATTGTTACGGATGCGTCTTGCTTAAGTTTTAAAAGAAAATATTTAAGTAATAAAGTCAAGAACTGGGTATGCTGTTTACTAACTGCGGAGTTTTCTAAAAAAACTTATGTATACAAGACAACAACAACTATCTTAAAATAAATTGCAGGTAGAAACTTTATAAGTATAAAAACAAAAACAAAAAAACACGCAGACCTACATGCGCCTATACATTGAATGAATAACAAAATGTGATACAAAGGAGTAAAAGATTTCTAATTTAGAAAGTAGAAGATTTCTAATTTTTCTAAACCTCTAGTGGACAAATATAAAAGGCAGCGTCTGAGTGGATAGTTAGTTAGTTAGTTAGTTGAAAAATAAACCTCGTGAAGTAAAGACGTGCATTTTAAGTAAATTGTTCTGTAGTTTCAACTTTGTGTGTAGCTAAAGTAAATAAACTTGTAATTAATTTAAAAACCGCAACAAAACGTTTAAAAAGATATAAACGTAACAATATAATAATAAATCAAATTCACACCCATTTCTAAACACAAAATAAATAATTTAATATAAAAAAGAGTATACTATTTTATTCTCATCATCTTATTACTTATAACTAACTCCCTTTATATTATGCTGTTTATTAAATTTAACTTTGTTTTCTTACTTGTTTGCTTAACTAACTTTTCTATTTTCTTTTTATTATGTTTGTCTCGTTGGCATGTCTTATTCCCTGCTGGTTCATGATCATATTTACTTATGTAATTGGCAGTGTATCTTACATAATTTTATTTATCGAAATAAGTTTTTGCTATATTTTTATTTCTATGTCTGAAAACAGCTTAACTGTATAAAAAATAACTTGTGTAAATATCGGCCAAATAATACAGAAATCGTATTACAATTTACAAGAGTTTAAAAACGCTTTTCAAAAATTAAATGTTACATCCTGCCGAAGAAAAATAATTTATTATGACTAAACGTTTAAAATTTATTTGAAGAACAATTTATTTATTCCTAGTTTGATTTAGAGGTGTCCAGTTCATTTGAATTTAGAAAATCCCTAGATTCCAAAAGTAGGAGGTTTTTCGCCATCTCCACAATTTTTGTACAATTATTGCCATTATTGCTTTAAATATTAATCTACAATAAACACTTTCTTCAAGTGGCAGAATTTACATTTTCTGTTCATTTTTTTTAAATTAATTTTATTTAAAGAAAATTTATTTCTAAAAAATTAACAGAAAAAACTGAAAATAATATTTAAACTGAATTTATTTTGTTTTAATTGTTTTTATAGAGGGCCTTCCTGACTCTTCTGAATCTGAGGAAGCATTAGAGTATCTGAATGGTCTGATTAATTCGAGCATCATAAGCTCAGGTCGATTGGGTGGTGACAAGTGGGTTCTTAAGTTGAGAAGGGAATCGGACATTGAGAAATTGTACACAATCTGGTACATATTCAGATGCCGGGTTAACATAAGGAAGTTTAGAAGCACTGGTATTACACAGTTCTTTAATTGCCAGCGGTACGAATATGATTCTACGAACTGCCGAATGACTTATTGGTGCTTTAAATATGGGGATCTCATGGTTCGAGTAAATGCGAGGTGCCTTCTTGCGGAGACCTTCCTAACTGATTTTATAACTGGGCAGGTCTCGAGAAGGCTGGGTCTGCCTATGAGGTGCATGGTTTGGGGAGCAGAGGGGCATGCGGCTAACTCAAGAGAGTATCCCCATGGGCTTGAACTACTTCGTAGGATTGAGGCAAAGAAGATGCCCAGCGCAGGCTCGATTTCTAGAGTTCCTAGTCAGAGAAGGGTAAGAAAAGGGGTTTCGTATGCTGCAGCAGCTGGTGCTGCCCAGGTTTCTGAGATTCCTAATACTCAAACTTTAAGGCAGAAAAGGTGCAACAAGACAGAGGTATCGTTAGGGGCAGCCATTGACAAGGACTGTAAACGCTTTTTTGGCGGCGGACTTTTAAATTGTCTGAGCAAAATTGATCTACCATCTGATATTGGCCCACACGGCTAGGTGCAGATGTAAATCTTATCACGTATTGCTTGGTATGCTCCCCCTGGGGGCACATTGATATGTTTTGACAGAATTTCACCGTCATTATATGTGTCAACGGGGGTAAAAGAGAGCCTAGACGCCTTCACGTCTAGCACGAGCTAACTGGACAATTCCATTATATTTCCACGGGAGTCATTAAAGCCCCGGAGTTCAGCTATTTGTCTTTTTAGCCTTTTAGCTGTTCTCTGACTGATTATTGACGTTGGCTATTCGGGAGTATCGTGGTGGTTGTAGTTTCCAGGCCCTCGTTTGAGTTGTATCGGTCGGATTATTTAAAAATTAACACAATGAATGGTCCAGGTCCAGTGAGCATGATTGTGGTTGTGTTCTTAAATTTTATTAAGCTTCATGCGTTCTGGACCAGGAGTTAAATAGTCTTCAACTCTTCAGCAAGGAGTAAGGGCTGCGGCCTGCTCCGGGCTTTTGAAGTTGCAACTAGAAGTAACTGGAAGATATACGTATCTGAAGGCCTTCTAGGGCGAGGATGACGCTACATTTCGTCCTCAGTGGTATGATTCACCGTCTGGTTATGGCTTACACAGCTAGGTGCTGACGTAAATTTTATCACGCCTTGCTTGGTATACTTTTGACTCTTAGACATGGATAATTTAGATAAAATTATTTTTATTAACGTCAACTCAGTTATCTCGAGACACAAGAGGCACTATCTGAGTTTATTCCTGACGCGACACAAACCAGACATACTTCTTATGGCTGAGCACCGTTTAAGTTCTCACCATATATTTAACATGACTGGATATAGGACATTCAGAGGAAGAAGGGGAGGTAGGGCTGTCCTCGTTAAGGATGATTTGCATTGTGAGGAGATCGTAGTTTGCAGTGGATCTGAGAATATGGCGGTTTGCGTTCGAAGGCTGGCCAATGTCGATTTGATTGCCATTGCGGAATGCTTTGTTGAAATGCAGCCACTGGTACGTAATTGTAGTGTGGTCATTGGTGCTGACTTCAATGCAAAGCATCCCTACGGGGGATCGACTTAAGAGTGGGCGTGACCTTCGGAAATTTCTTCTCTCAAACCCTGATATTGAAATTCGGCAAACTGACGGACCGAACAGGATAAATAACGTTTCCTCTTCCTTCATTGAGTTTTCTCTTACTACAGTAAGTACGAACTACATCCATCAGGTATGACTATGACCATATGAATAAACGCAGACTGGGTTTAAATCTTGACACGTGTGGACTACCTTTGGACAAAAACGTGACTGAGACGGATATTGAAAAATGTGTTCGCACGATGGCAAGAGCCTTGCAAAATGCTTTGAAATGTTCCATACCGAAAGTCTTCACAGGAGGCAGAGAGTTGCCGAAGCTGCTTAGACACATTCTTAATTTCATCGACCAGAAGAAGCGACTAAGGCGGGTATCACATAGGTGTGAGGACTCTGGTACCTGAAATTAGCTTAAAAATTAAGGAAAAGTTTATTATCAGTAATTTGCTTTATTTCACAATAGAGTAATCAACTTTGTGAAGAAGAGAAGACGAAGATGGTTTTCGTGCCTCTAAATTTTATTTGTTTTTAGATTGATATTTTGTTAAAGTTTTAATTGATTAAAGTATTTAATTGGTTCAAATATTGAATTAAGATACGAGTACAATATTTTAAATTAATTATTTATATAGAAAATTATGAATTTATTTATCAATTAAATATATAATTGACTCAATTAAAAATTCAATTAAATTACAATCTGAGGGCAAATAAAATCTCTAGTAGGTGCTACAATTTATGTTCTATATAAAGAAATTTTACTTGGCTACGAAGTTTAAAACTAGTTGCATAATATATTTTGTTTATAAATTATTTACAAAAAAAATTGTTAATTTAAAAAAAATAATAATAAATTAAACAAAATATTACGAATATCTAATAAGAGTATTAAGAAATTTTCTTCATTATTTCTCACTCAAAATGTTTTGAAAGCGCTTATTGAATCTATTACAAAAGTTCAATGGAATATTAAAAATTTTTTTATTGTTTTTTTTTTCGACCTTTTTAGTATATAAAATGATTTGTTTTTGTTTTGGGCGGCCAAAGGTTAGTCTTTTCTATTTAAATAAATCTGTCGTTTTGTTATATTGCATATTATTTTATTATTTCGAAATAATAAAACACTTTTGGTGTTCTTCATCAGGAAATTAAAAAATGAAAAACAACATTAGATATAAAACATAAATAAAAATTCAAAAAATATTTAATTATTAATAAACAATTTTAATTTTTGGAATCATATTTTAGTTTAATCTATGTTAATTTGTGCTAGATTCTTTTAATAAATATTTTATGTTTTGCTTATGAAATATTTATTTCAAAAATATATTTGAAATGTATTACTGTGGGGAAAATTATAGCCATATTGTTAATTTTATACATTTTATAAATGATTTGTTGTTAATGAGTTCTTTATTGCAAAATAAAAACCAGCAGATTTTAAAGTTTTCAGACTAACTACATTTTTATTTACTTAAGTACTTTAACAAAGTAAAATTTGTACGTTGGCACTATAGAACAATTTATTAAAGCTGCAAGTCTTTACTTCACGAGGTTTATGTTTTAACTATCTATCTACTAACTATCCACTCAGATGCTGTCTTTTATATTTGTCCGCTAGAGGTGTAGAAAACTATTAAAAATTTTCTACTCACTTTGTATCACATTTTATTGTTTGTTATATTATTCATTCAATGTATAGGCGCCTATTGGTCTGTGTGCATTTTGGTTTCTATGCTGTTAAAGTTTTTTCCTGGAATTTATTTTAAGATAGTTGTTGTTGTCTTGCGTGTATAGGTTTTCTTAGCTTAAAACTAAAAAATTGTTGTTACCTGGTGTGTATAAGTTTTCTCAGAAAACTACGCAGTTAGTAATCAGCATACCCAGTTGTTTACTTTCTTAACTTATTATTTTCGTTTAAAAGGTAAGCAAGACGCATCCGTTAAAATATGGTAATTTCACTCATATAGTTCATTAGTGAATTTTATCCCAAATTTAACATAGAAAATTCAAGAGTCTTATATCTCAGGCCAAATTGATTCAATGAGAGTATTTATTGAAACAATACAGCAAAAAAGATAAAAGCGTGTTTTGAGTTTTGTGGCCTTTTTGCTGTGTTGTTCATAAAAATCAGAACCTATACAGTGTGAATATATAACCCGATTTTGGCGTTTACTTTTTTAGATTTTCCTAGTGCTAGCATATGGGTTTGTGTGACAGTTAGGGAATTATAGAATTTATTTTTTCTAGATTTATCTCAAGGAACAAGGGCGGTTTAAAAAATGCGTTTTTTTCTTCTTTAATTTGTAAATAAAGTTAAAAATTGTTCAATAGATTTTAATGATGTTTGTAACTATAGTTTCAATTCCCTGCTTTGTTAGAGTTGGAAAAAAGAAATGCTTTTTTAAATTAGAAAACATTTCGTCCTGACCAACTATACTTTTTACTACAAAAAAATTATTTGATTTTACATTCGATAGAATACATTTTTTCAATGTTTGCATTTAAATTCTTTTTCTTTTTCATTATTTTTTCCCTTTTTATCCTGTTGCTAATTTTTGTTTTCTTTTATTTTCTCTATTGCTTTCAATGGAATTTATAAATATAAATGATATGGGATTTTTTTCTTTTTGTTTGCGATACTTTATGTTGTTGGAAATATTTAAGTTTTTTGTTTTATCTTCTGCTTCTTTGCTATTTGTGGTAATATTTGCAAAATTGAAATTTATTATTCTCCTTTTTCTTTTAATATTAGTTTTTAAATGTTTCATTTTGATTGCTTTCAATTTTACGGTATAGTATTTCTTTATTTAAAGATGGATATTTTTTTTATCAGTTTGTATCATCTATCGGCTAAATTGCTGATGGATGGTTCGTTACAAAACTTATAAAAGCTACATATCTCTACAGCTAAATTTGTTATGCATTTAATTTCGTATGCGCCTTTCTATTAAATGAGCATCAAATGGTTATTTATTTACCTTTTCAGGAATAAAAACACAATATTATATACGGATATTTGTATATTGATATGCATGAGCCTTAAATTTGGCATGTTGATAACCCATATTCCTTGCGTAAATACCAACAATCCTTAGATTTTGTTTTTGTTATATATATATATATATATATATATATATATATATTTATTTTTTATTTGGCTTGTGGGCTATTTAATGAAAACAATTTTTTTTCCTTTTTCGCATTCTGGTTATTTATTTTAACGCCTATAAAACTAACACATTCTAACCGGAAACGAAATGGAGTCTTTATTTATTAAATTTCTTAATAAATAAGCAAATCACTTTCTTTATTAATTTATGTAAAAGATATTGCTTAATATCTACTGGTAGAATATAAAAATATTTGCAGAGGAAAGCTAATGAGCCGTATCAGAAATCAAGAAAATTTCTAAAGGGTATTTTGATGGAGTTATAGAGCTTTTAAATAGAATAAAACAAAGATGATTTTTTCTAAATTGATATTGTTACGGATGCGTCTTGCTTAAGTTAAAAAAAAATTAAGTAATAAAGTAAACAACTGGGTATGCTCTTTACTAACTTCCTGGCTTGCTAAGAAAACTTATACACGCAAGACAACAACAACTTTCTAGTTACAAACTGCGTAAAAATTTTATAAACGCAAAGTAACAACAATTAGGTATGGCGGTTACTAACTGCATAGTTTTCTAAGAAAATTTATGCACACAAGACAACAACAACTATCTTACAATAAATTCCAGGAAGAAACTTTATCAGCAAAAAAACAAAAACAAAAATACACACAAACCTTTAGGCGCCTGCACATTGAATGAATAACACAAAATTAACAAAATGTAATACAAAGGGAGTAGAAGATTCTTAATGTTTGTAGACTTCTAGTGGACAAATATAAAAGGCAGCATCTAAGTGGATAGTTAGTTAGTTGAAACATAAACCTCGTGAAGTAAAGACGTGCAGCTTATGTAAATTGTTGTCTAGTGACAACTTTGTGTTTAGTTAAAGTAAATAAACTTGTAATTAATTTAAAAACTCTAACTCTGCTGTTATTTATTTTGCAATAAAAAATTCACAAGAAAATGTTTTTAAAAGGTATAAACATAACAATGTGAAATTTACTTTATTCCTGAGATACCGTTCTCACACTATAATTTAAATATGTCTTCTGACGGATGGCTCGGACGTAGTCTATTCAAGAGGCTTCGACGATTTTTTTATTATGGTCGTATGTCGGTAATAACGCGGCGATCATTATCCTTCAAGTAGGCAATGATTACAGTTTTATATGCGGTTAACAAATGGTTGCTTTAATAAATCAGTTGATAAATCAGCTGTTGTGATATGTTGCTTCGCCACAGCTTCTGCACATCATGGTTGATGAATGAAAACGTTTATAATCTGGATCTATAGAGGTCATTATCGACTACAACGTTCTGACCAGCATCGTTTTTAATCAAGTACGGACTAATGATACAACCATTAAACACACATTAAAGGTTTTCTGGATGTAATATTCATACACTCTTCCACTGTGACATGTTGCGTCGTCTTGTCGAATGCTAAATTGATAAACGAAAAAGTCAGTAATTATAGCTCTATAGCGGATACTTTTTACCGTAACGTACGTCCTGACCAGCGTTCACAGCTATACCGGTGCTTTAATAGACAGCGTATTTTATTTCAAATAGTATAGTTGTGTTTTTAATAATTATTTATATAAAATGAATTGAAAATCATTAACTTTTTTGGCTTTAGAAAATTCTCATTGCTAGCAGGTATATTATTATTACCCCACTAATATTTTTTTACATATTTATAAAAATTCAAAATAATTTTTATGAGCACATTTTTTAATTATAAATTAACACCATAACACTAATGCAAAAGAAAACGGTTCCAGTTCTTTTTTACAAGTTATTTATTTTAGCATGCACACCATTTAACTGAACTCATACTCATTTGCTTAAAAGTGTTTGAAATGTTGTAAGCATATAAGCTTTCTGGACAATGTTTAACTAAAAACCTAGCAGAAAATAATCTAGAATATTGCCAACTTAAAGTTCAGAAGTAACACTTCATCTACAATTATACACATCGAAATATTTTTTCGCCTGCTATAGCTAGTGCGATCTTTCTCCTGTCTATGCCTGGAACAAAGTAACAAAATATCAGAGTAATAAAAAACTGTGTCCTCCAGAATAACACTCTTTTCGCCGTTTTCTTCTTGTAGATAGGATTCTGTATAAAATGATTCCATTTTTTTTAAATTAAGTTTTGTCATTCTTATTAAATCCAAATAATATTCCAATTCATTTCAAAGATAAGTCTTGGGATGTATTTTAGTATAAAAATGATTCCAATTGTTATAGGCATTTTTGGGATATCTGATTAAATAGGGCTTAGTAAATTTATTTTTAAAAGCTAAACTGACACAGGTTCACTCTCTTTGCTAAACGAAGCTGATATAAAAAAACTAATAAAAAAAAACAACCGAGGAAAAACCGTTACACTGTTTCCTAGCCAGTAATGTGGGGAAGTTTTTGTAATCGAGGATGATTTGCTAGTCTCGTTGACTGTAATAAAAGTTTACAATACTTTAAACAAATATTGTAAGTTGCTCTATTCTAGGGTTTCACATCCTCTACTTTAATTTTTTTGCTTCAATCATCAAGCCCGCATGGATGGCTTTCAGAAAGTGCACCAATTTGAAATGCGTAGAAGCTAGCTTCGCTATACACTACAAGGACTCTATGTACTTCACCTTCACTGTATTTTTTAGCTATAAGCACTCGATTTTTTTTTGCCAGGAAATAACAACAAATTTGGTCAGTCGCAACCTCATTACATCGCAGTCATTTGCGAATACCTTAAGTCAGTGTACAATTATAAAGAGTGAATCGGTAAAGTGGAGAGTGAAGTCCACTACATATCAATGCTATATAAAAGCTTCAGCAGAACGTGAGTGATATTTCGTGAGTAAAGGCATACTATGAAGTCGAACCTTAATCTTTCATATGTGTAATTTTAAAAAATTAAATTTGCCTTTTTTGTTCCGCTTCTTTCTAGCTGCCTGATATGTTATATGAATATGTTATTTCAAACACCGCTGTAAAATAAATTTTACAAAAATCAAAATGTCACTGTTTCTAAGACGAAATAATTCTTAACTAGAAAACGAGTTTTTTCAAATAACCGTTTTCGAAATGTCAACTAATAGTAGGAGAGATGTTCGGACTTAACTGCGAGCTGCCATACAGTTGAACACTTAGCGTGCGAACAGAGCGGCCGCTTGTTGTCGAGCCGAGACGACTGACGCTTATGCGTGAAACAAGTTTGAGTGTGCATAGTGGGAGCGAGAATCAGCGCTGATATTTCATCTATTATTTGTGTTTTGTGTATGTTTGTATGCATTTGGGCTTGTTCTTCATTCGTGTATGTGAAATTGAAGTAAAAAAAATATGGATTCGTCAGATGGAGAGTATTTAGCTTCGGCTATTGTTTTTAAGTATTTTATCAATAAAAAAATCATTTGATAAATAAATTGAATTTGGATAATTTCATCACTTATATAGGGATTTAAGAAAATATCCTGCAAAGTTTAAGAAATATACTCAAAATGAGTATTAAAAATTTCGACTATATTCTCGAAAAGATTGGTGATATATTAAATAAGAAGTGGAGTAATTTTATTAAAATACCAATATTTAATTTTTATTATATATTTGAATTATTATTTTTTTGCTTCATTTTTATTTAATTTTTTAGTTTTTATTTTTTATTAAAAAGCCTGGTAAAGATCCAGCAAATCCACTATCATATCGTCCTATCAGTTTTTAATCTTCGATAAGTAAAATCATTGAAAAGGTTATAAAATATAAAATAACAGATTTCACTGAAAACAACGGTCTAATTCCTCCACATAAGTTCGGCTTCCATAGAGAACACAACACAGCTCATCCACTGATTCGAATTAGAAACATTGTAAACGAAAACTTCAAAACCCAAAAATCAACTGGAATGGTATTGCTTGACGTCAAAGGTGCCTTTGATTCAGTGTAGCATAAAGGACTAATTTTCAAATTGTTGAACTTTAACTTCCCTGTACATCTAATTAAAATGATTCACAGCTTTCTTTCCGCTAGAACGTTCAAAGTTTACATTGGTGGTACTTGCTCTGAACTATTTTCAATCACAGCAGGGTGCCCCCAAGGCTCTTGCTTGTCGCCTATTTTATATAATTTGTACACAGGTGATTTTCCACAGTTGGACTACTGCACATTGTCTATTTTTGCTGATGACACCGCGATACTCAGCTCGGATATGCTGGTAGTTAACGTTATATCAAACCTTCATAGAGCATTAGATGAGTTGCAAAAATATTTTAACAAATGGCAAATCATGTTAATAATGATAAAACACAAGCTATATATTTTTCAAGAAAACGTAAACCATGCTTTTAACCACAGAGCAATATTAACTTTGGTGACAATTTAACTGAATGGAAAAGGGAAGCTAAATACTTAGGAGTAGTTCTCGATCCTAAAATGAAATTCTCAAACCACATTTCATAAACAGCAAATAAAGTTAAAAAACTAATTGCAATATTATATCCATTTATAAATAGAAATTCTATGCTTAGTATTGAGAACAAGAAATTAATATTAAAAGCAATTTTCCATGCTATTATATTTTATGCAGATCCTGTATGGTCCACAAGTGCAAAATGTCACATGCAAAAATTACAAGTCTCTCATGCCATGGTTTTTATCAACAAAGCGTCTCCATACACTTGCGGGAGTAGAATTTGTAAATGTCAGAATAGAAAGACTGACTCTAAACTTTATCTCCAGATATTTATGTTCTGAGTATACCCATATTAATGAGCTTGCATCATCATAGTAGTTAGTAAGTTATGTAGTTTAAGTAGTTTAAAAAAAAATCAAATAGGTTTTTGTAAGTTTTGCCTCCAAAAATTCTTTAATGTGTGTAATTGGAAGTTGTAACTATTTATAATTATTAAGCAGAGAAGGGGAAAACCTTGAACTCTTTACATTGTAAATTATACTTAAAATCAAATGTAATAATGTAATAAAAATTAAAAAAAAAAGTAAAAAAATTATTTTATTTTTAATTTTATTTATTTTTTTTAATTTTTTGATTGCATGTTTTATATATTTTTTCTCAACTTTTTGTTTTTAAATTTTTTTATAGCTTCCAAACAAGTTGAAATCATAACAACATAACATAAACGCTGATATTCACTTTAGAACTGTTTTCTCGCATTCAATCAGCTTTGCGCTCTGACCAGCTCGGTGCCCGCTATAACCTGTTCACGCTTATTTGTACTAATTCGTATAGTACCAGTTTTATTGCATTGGTTCTCGCAATAAGCGTCAGTCGGCTTGGCTCGGCAACAACTTGCCACACTGTTCGTACCCTTAGGCGGGCAAGTAAGCGAGATTGGATACTATTCTGTATGCTCTACTCGTGCTAAAAACCGTGGCGATTTTTAAACTTTATTTAAGCTTCAGAGCTACATTGTCATCACGACTGCATGCAGCGGTGCTATAAAATTTAGAGTTAAATAAAAATGTTCCCTTCAATAGCGTGCATGTCACCTTACTTAGTGCCGTTTTACACGCTTCAACTTTTGTTTTTTCCATTAGAAAGAAAGAGAAGAGGTATAAATCCTTCTCTTTCTTTCTAATGGAAAAACAAAAGTTGAGCAACAAAAGTTGAAGCGTGTAAAACGGCACTTATTGATTAACTTAACAGTTGTGCCATTTCCTTTCATTTTAGAGCTTGTATTTCTTTAAAATAATGAAGTTTATTATTGAACTCACGGCTAAAGGACCAATACTGTTGTTTACACACTCACTCGCAATATTATTGAACTTTGTGTATATGTATTAAGGCATTAATACATGAGCATATCTTAGATTTTTTCAAACAAGACCCATTATCTTTAGAGCATAAAAATAAAAATGCTGCGAGTAAAACTAAAAAAGAAAACAAATAGAAAAAAGAAAAAATAAAAAATAAATAAATGCAAGAGACAACAAATAGAGCAAAAGAGAAAATGGCAAAGATGTGCCATCAAAAACGACATAAGTTTGCTTTTGCTAAATCTTAGATAAATGTGTGTAATTGTATTTAAGTTCCTTTTTCTACGAGTGCGGGTTCTTGAGACAAATGATGTTTTGACAAAATATCTGTGTATCTGTATGTGAGTGTTTACATGAGACAGTTTCAATGTAAGTGCAAATAATATGAATTTATTGTATGTTTTCTATGTTTTTTTCTTTCTTTTGTTATTGCTGAAGCTAGAGAATGAAATTGTTAAAAAAGATAAGTGCTAAAAATTAAAGTGGAGGGAGTAATAAACCTAAATAGCAATAATAATGGCTAGAAATAGCCCAGAGTAAATGAGCGGAAAACAAAATAAAGTAAAATAAATTGAAAGTGGATAACAAATAGCCAGCACACTTTTACTCATAGATCAAAAAGTAAAAGGACATATCTTGATATATATATGTACACTAATTGCTTTGCTGCTATTACGAGTGTTAAGTGTAAAAAAGCACTTTGTTTGCGTTTTTATTGCACTTAACCTATTGTAAGGAAAATCTAATAAAATTTTTCTGAAGATCCACAAGTATATCAAATCAGTAGTAATTGGTTTCGCAAACTTATTAGAGTTATTTTTGAAAAAAGTGATGGGAAGAGTAGCTCCGATTATTTTTGAGACAATAAATAAAACTACATGTCAGAATCATATTCAGCAGATAGCAAATTGTTTTGATAAGCAAAATGATAAAATTTGACTCTCCCGTCAGTTCTAATGGAACGGCCTTGGGCCGATGTTCGTTTTTGCTTAATTAAATTAGGCTTCGTATTCTAATGATAATATTTTCACTGTCATCCCTAAGAAATATGCGTGGTAAGATAAAAACGTTAATTCATATATTTTACTAACTAAACTACACAGATGTGGGTTAATAAAGCTTTATCTTAATAAAGTGATAAAATGGTAAACTTCGGCTATTTTTAAAAATGTAAAACGAAACCACATCGATAAAATTTAAGGAAGCAATTAGGTTCTCCTGCCACCTCAAGTAGAATGGTCTTAGGCCGAGGTTTCTTATAAGACCATTTTGGACGCAGTTTAAAAAGCTTTTGAAGAGCATTGGATGGTTATGGTGATACGTTTTATACATAGTTTATGCTCATATAGTGATGTCTGCATTTTTATCGATAGTTTTCATATGAACGGCATGACAGGGACATTATTTTAATTACTGAATCTTCTAGTGGAGAAACGGTTATTTTATTAAGGCACCGCTGGAAATGAATCAGCGGATATAGTAGTAAAATTGTAGTCTGCTGTGAATATTAATAAATTAGAAACTGGAGTTGGATAGTGTGAGTAAAATTTCTATAATGTCTAGAAACCGATTGATTACTAGATTGGTAAATATACGGATACGTCCTAATAGCTTGCATTACAACACGCTAGAATATCTTGTTACATTCCGCAACAATTAAATTGACTACAACACACTTCTTATAAATACAATAATAGATGTTGAAGACGCTCTTCTAATACCCAAAAGTGCTCCTATCCCTAAAAAAGGCGCGTTTGCAACGATTTGCATCGTTGTCTTGATCTTTTCCAAGTAGAAAAGCTGTAAATAAACGATTCCTTGATTTTTCAAATATGGTTATTAATTAAGTATCCGGTGAGGGGTAACCTATTCAGGTTAAAAATTTTTCAATCAATCTTTACGGTCCTAACCGTAATAGTAAAAGTGGGACTTTTTGCATATAGAAACTGGAGTTGGATGGTGTTGTAGTGTACCACACAATGTGTACTATACTGTATCACATGTGTCGACTCAAATGCAATCGATCTATGACACAAATGAGTGTCACACTTTAAGGTGTCATATATATTTGAGTATTTTATTTATCATGCATTTGATTCGTCACATGAATCAATGAATCAATATTGCATGTTATTGAAACGAGACGAATATGTGTTAGCAATAAGTTATAATAAGTTAGAAGGGTTGAGTAGAAAATGTAAAGTAGATATAAAAAGGACTGTATGCCACAAATGAAATAAGATTTGAAATACAAACTCAAACTGGCAAAAATTGCCTTTGTTTCTCTCAATATCTTCAAATTGGGCTGTTCTTACGAACGCCTGCTCTTAAGCTGAAACCCTTCAGCTGCTTAAAATAAATAAGGGGTTTTAGGGAAGGATAATATAATTGCCCCCTCCTTGTCACTAACACACCACATGGCGATCCTGCCACATTACACCATAGTGTAAGCAAAGTTTTTTGATGTCTGGATAAATATATTGTTAGATCGGTAAATATGTATACGGATATAACAGCTAGCATTATAACAAGCCAAAATCTCTTATCCCATACCGCAATAAGTCTAGTATGGAGATGCTCTCCTATTCCTACAAAAAACCGCACGTTTACAAAAAATGTAGGTCGTTGTTTGGCTCTTTTTTGTGCACAAATGATACACAAGCGATTCCTTAAGTTTTATTTCCCAAAGATATTAATTAATAACTAGGTATCCAGTGAGGAAGTCCGTAGGTGCAAAATTAATTAATCAGAAATGAGCGTTTTAACTGTCGTGGTAACCGTAATGAATTTAGCTAGATAAATCTTCCTGCCTGATTAAGTGTAAACAAATTTTCCAGTTCTCCCAATGAAATATTTGTACCTAGAGAATAGCTTGGTCGAAACAAGTTTCGCCAATTTGTATGCTTATTAATTCCTACCCAATCTAATTTTTCCGGAATCTAGTAAAGTTTGTAATAATATTTTAAAACTAACACAGTTGTAAATGTAACTGATGACATAGTCCTTACAACCGATGAGTTACCCCAAACGATAGATATATATGGTCCATTAGATGCTTAGTGCACATAGTAATATTAGAAGTTTAAGCCGGAAAGATAGTGGATTGAAATTTTCAAATCTATAAACAGTTTTAGAAGGTGCTCAAGTAGGAAATTTTTAACTGGATAATTGCGTGAGTGATATGGCTATCATCACGCTGTGATTAAATATCGCAAAAGGAACTATTTGAATACTGTTAGTTGAAATCATTAATATGGTAAAGCATATTGTATTGTATGTAAAGGCTTATGATTAACAAGAATTAGGCTTAGGATCATGTGCAGATATGGGGTAAATGAGTCCTAAACAAATATTGACAAATCGTCATTGTCTTTGTGAAGAAGAAGTAGATTTGTAGTTACGTAGCCATAGTCTTATATATTGTTAAGGATGTGTCTTGCTTAAGTTTTAAAATAAAATAATTAAGCAATAAAGCGAACTACTGGGTATGGTGTTTACGAACTGCGTGACTTGCTAAGAAAACTTATGGTACAACAACAAAATTTCTTGTTACAAACTGCGTAGAAATTTTATAAACGCCAACAACAATTTGTTATGCTGTTTACTAAGTGCGTGGCATGTAAGACAAAAACAAATTTTTGTTTACTAACTGCGTAGAAATTTTATACGCAAAAGACAACAACAAAAATGTATGCTGATTACTATTTGCGTAGTTTTCTAAAAAACCATTTTCTACAAAAGGCAACAACAAATATTTTGAAAAAAATCCCAAGAAGAAACTTTATCAGCATAAAACCAAAAACAAAAATACAGACAGACATACATAAAATAAACAACATACAACAACAAAATGTGATACAAAGGGAGTAGAAGATTCTTAAATTTTCTAGCTTTAAATAGACAAATATAATAGGGCAGCGTCTTAGTGGATAGTAAATCAGTGTAAAATTTAACCTCATCAAGTAAGGACGTGCATTTTAAGTAAGTTGTTCTGAAGTGTCAATTTTGTGTAGTTAAAGTAAATAAAATTGTTATAAATTTAAAAATTCTAAAAACTGGTGTTATTTATTTTGCAATAAATAACTCACATAAAAACGTTTATAAAAGGTATAAACGTAACAATATTTTAAAGACTAGCGACAGCACGTGAATCAATGAAATTAGGCTAGTCATTTACTAACAAAGAAAAGTCGTTACAGATTGGAGATATTGTATATTTCAAGAACACTGGAAGCAAGTAAAAGATATGCACATCGATGGACTAACTATCTCAAGCTTGTTGAAGACTTCGTATAGTAATTAAACACCCAGATGTTATGTATTTAAAAAGGCATTTAAAAGGATTTTAAGTTTCAGCATAAATATTTTTAAATAATTTTTGGCAGACATCGTAATTTAAGCACAAGGTAAAAAAGATAGATAATGGCAAATGAGTTATCGGTTCATTTTTTTATTATTTTTTTTTTTCAAAAATCATAGTTTTTTCGGTTACTACAATTTCTTTAACGAGCACCCACCTCCAAGCCAAACTTTTGCCAAATATTGTGCAGATTATAAAAGATTAAAATACTAGTTAAGACGATGGATAACGGCAAACTCAAAGTTGTTCTGCACTAATTTTGGAAAGTTTTAAAAAAGAGATTCAATCTTCATCTATGTCCTTCGATAGCAGAATTACTTGTTTATTATACCATATTTGAGAAGGATTTCTGCTTTTAAGCCATTCATTATTATGATGATATTAAAAAGTTGATTGAATTTTAATTATGGAAAATATTTTGTACTTATCAAATTTTCATTTTGTCTACTTATTACGACAGATAACTTCGTGTATTTATTTCTCTTAGCAATAAAATGAATTTATAACTAAATTTTATTTTATTTAAAAAAATTAATAATTTTTACTCGGCTACAGTTCAGTTATATTTTAAAGTCTAAATTTATTTAGAACGAAACATTTTTTTTGTGTGAATTTTTAAAGATATCGAGAAAAATTAGACACTAGCAAAATGTGTCTTATACTAACTATTGGTTTAACCAGGAATACAATTTAATATTATAGTGTCATACTTATTTTTATAAGATAAGAATGAGTGCGCGGTAGTGCCTGTTAATATATTTTTTATAATAAAAAAAATCATAGTATTTTACTACATTTTGTTTCAAATTTCGTTTTTCTTTACTTCCTTATACATATTAAAAGGATTTTTCAACAAGAAGTTTGTTTTCTAAAACTAAATAAAAAAAAAATTATATTAAGATGATTCAAATTTTACTGTATTACGAAGAGTAAAGTTCTCCAAATATGAATAAAAATTGATATCTGGTAAATGTCCACCACGATCATGCTGACAGATGTCAACTCTTTCATCAAAGTTTTTAATCACTTTTTGGCAAAATGTCGGTCCTTTTTCGTTAACCACTTCACAAGTGTTGAGTTTGAAGGCAGAAATCGATTCGACTGGCTTCATGTAGACACTGTCCTTAAAAAATAAACCATGCAAAGGCTTCTCAATACTCGCTCTAGGGATATCAAAAGTCATAACGCGACAATTTTGCTTGTCGTCATACTCTGATAAGTCAAAATGCGCTTTGTCTGAAAAAAAGATTTTTTCAGAAAAACCAGCCGGTTGTTCCTGAATGAATTCAGCGAATCTACGGTGATGTGAGTGGTAGGTCGGATTCAAAATCAAATCATTACGCAATATTCGCCATGTGGTGGTTTTGGATAAATCCTATGTTGAGAACGTCACAGAATTGAAAAATTCGGGTCTGCTTCAACACTATGACTCACGGCTTTGCTGTTGTCAGTTAAACGAGCCGGTCTAATACGCGTTGGTGTTCACATATTTTATATTAAGCCTGTCGATTCAAATCTAATGACCAAATTCTTAATAACGGCCTTAGAAGGACGATTATGTTGTCCGAAAATATCACGAATTTTACGAAAATGTAAATATAACAGAAGCACCATTTTCATTTTCGTGCGAAATTGAATTCATTGTAACAACTGCCAATGCATCTACTACGAATACGTCGGAAAACTAAATATCAAAACTCTCATATTGTTGGTTGAGCTACAATTGAAAAACAAACTTCTCGATGAACAACTCGATATATATTTTAAAATCTGTGTGCACATAAATATGTCTGACTTGAACAAATAATACCTGGACGAATATTAAAAGATTTTTATTTTGTTAAATGAGAATAGCTCAGTCATTGTTTCATAATAAAATCTCCAATGTTACATTTGTTGTATCTTTCTAGTATAGTTTGCTACTGTTATGCGTAGTTAATATGTTGGGTATTGAAGTTTTTAAAAAAATTTGTTGTATTTTTTAAATACACATTGCATGTGCATGTTAAAACTAAACGGAAACAGGCAACGTTTCCGTTTTTCCATTTTACTACTTTTATTTATTTTATTTAAAGTTGGCTGGTTTGTTTGCTTTGTGACCTGCATTTAAAGAACCATAAATGCCGGAAGTGTAGACTATGACGTTTGTATACTTTTAATATAATAACATTAACAACTGTACTCACACAATAAGTCTGTTCTATACTTTTTTAACTTACAAAAACAAAAAAAAAAAAATATGTTATTTGTTGAGAGTGTGTTTGTTTTTGTTGAAAAATGCGGGACAAATAAAGAGTCTGTTTTTATTTATTTTTCTTTTCTTTTATATGCAACTTAATTATAATTAAATATAAATAATAAAATAAATATCTGCATTTATTAAGTCCGGAGTAACAATGAATAGTAGAAGGCAATAAGTTCAAGTGCAGTTAGAACAAATAATACATTAAACTATTGTAAAAAGAAAAAAGTAGGTTAATTTGTCACATGAATAAACATGAGGGAATAAATGTCTATTCTATGTTTGACCTAAAAAATTATTAGAAAATAAATTAAAAAACTTGGTGTCCGGGCTTCATCAACTCACTTATTTATTACAACTTAGCAATGTTAAATTCTAATAGGTTAAAAAGCTAATAAATAGAGAAATTAAAAAAAAATAATTTATCTTAAAGATGAAATTAAAAAAAAATAATTATATTATTCACTCTAGGTTTTAAATATTTTGGATGCTAAACTATACAATTTGTTTTGAGCTATGGATAAGATTCTTTACTATATAAAGCTGTGATTTTTTACCATGGCTTTTCTAAGATTCAATAAAATTTGCACCAAAAAACAAAACTAAATATTCGATAACTCAATTTAAATAGAATGTAAGCTAAAGAGTTGGTCTTTTTAAATCCAGTAAAAACCTTTAATTCAGCAATGAACAACAATCAAGTCATAAATTCTGAACTCTATCTTTAATTAGGTCTGGTTATTATTGAATTTAAGAATTCAATTTAACTTTAAATAAGTTGTGGAAACAATCTGAGTTTAGCTAGAAGCATGCACTCGATGTAGTTTTATTTTTCCACCAATTTATTAAAGTTAAGGACGAACGAAAAAAATATTTTAATTTCGTTTTTACAATCTTTAGAACTCGGACCTAAAATGGAGTTTACGAATATCCAACCTAATGGCAGTGTATTGCCAAACATTCTCGTTAATTTTCAGTTTGATTAATTTTTACAGTGGAAATTGTAAATTGTCATTTTCGATTATGTGAGTATAAATAGTATGGTTACGTTTATACCTTTTATAAATGTTTTGCTGTTACTGAGTTCTTTATTGCAAAAAACAACACCAGATCTTAGAGTTTTCAAATTAATTACAAGTTTATTTACTTTAACTACAGCCAAAGTTAGATTTGTATATTGGCACTATAAAACAATTTACTTAAAATGCAACTCTTTACTTCACGAGGCTTATGTTTTTACAAACTAACCACTCAGACGCTGTCTTTTATATTTGTCCGCTACAAGTCGACAAAAAATAAAGAATTTTCTACATCCTTTGTATCACATTTTGTTGTTGTTATGTTATTCATTCAACGTATAGGCGCCTGCTGGTCTGTGTGTTTTTTGTTTTTATGCTGTTAAAGTTTCTTTCTGGATATGTGCTTAGATTTTCCGACTGGGCTAGATTCACTCTTATTTGGGTACGGTTTTCTGTCGACCCTCGTCAAATTTGGTTTGTGAAAAAAACGGTTTCGGCCGTTTGCCATCTTCAGTGTTCTTTTCATACTCGTACTTTGAGAAAAGAACATTGAAGATGGCAAACGGCCGAAACCGGTTTGTTTACAAACCAAATTTGACGAGGGCCGACGGAAAACCGTACCCAAATAAGAGTTTCTTTCTGAAATTTATTTTGAGAAAGTTGTTGTTGTCTTGCGTGTATAAGTTTTATTAGAAATCTCAGGGTTCAGAATTTTTCATTTATGAACATTCAAAAATCAACATTCATGATATTTTTCATAAATGAGAAAAAATTTTACATTTATTTTTCACAAATAATGTTCTGGTTATTTTCATACATGAATGCGAACAACAAGAATTATTAGTCTTATTCATATGTGATAAATGATAAATTAGCTACTTCTTATTAATGTTATTTTTCATAAATGTACATGTTCATTTATGAACGTTGACATTTTATAAATTTTCTCATAAATGAACGTGAAAAAATTTTTTACCTACGATCGCAGTTTACCGTAAAATTTAGTAAAAACACATGGATACATATTAACTCAAAAAACAATATTGCAATATATTCTAAAAGATATAAAAAAAATTTTTTTTTCTGCATACGCCGACAATTGCGCATTATTAAATATGTTCGTTTATGTACGCGAATGCTTAACGCACATATTTTTACTACCATTTCATTTATGAAAAATTATCAAAATTGTAAATATTCAAAAATGAACGCTTGTGTGTTTCAAATTTTTTCACTTATGGATAGAAAGAAAAAAAAGTAAATCGTCGCATTCACAAATAATTTGTAGTCTCTCACACATGTATGAGAAGAAGCGGCTAAAAAATGACATGTACTTATTCATACATGTATGCACGGTGAGTGAATACTTCGCTACTCTGAGAAAACTACGCAGTTAGTAAACAGCATACCCAGTTATTTCTTTTACTTTATTACTTAATAATTTTCCTTTAAAACTTAAGCAAAACTAATCCGTAACAGTATGTTTAAAATCGGGCTGTTCAACACAAAGTTTGCTTTTCAATTGTGGCAGCACCAGCAACATGATAGTTTTGACATTTAGTTTTCTGACGTATTCGTAGCAATTGTTACAATGAATTCAATTACGCACGAAAATCGCTTTAAAATAATTAAAATCCATTATGAAAATGGAGGTTCTCTTAAAATTACATTTCGTTAAATTTGCGATATTTTCGGACGACATAATCTAAGACTGCTCTTAAGAATTTGTTCATTAAATTTGAGTGAACAGGCTCGATTAAAAATATGCGAACACCAGCGCGTAATTGACCGATTTATTCAACTAAAAGCATGACAGTCTTTATTAAAATAACGAAATATCTTTCTGATAGCATATGGACTCAACGTCCATAAGCCTGCTACAGTTTTGAGGTGAAGAATGAATCAAACCAATATCTGATATCCTGTTCTAAAGCAAAGCGTATTCTAGTAAGAGCGTTCTGCGTTGATTGAAACAAATAGTAGTTAGAAGTAAGGTCTTAGCTATAAGGTGGGTGAGCCAAAGCATCCCACTGTTTCGCAAATAATTTTTGTACAATTTGCAATATGTGAAAGAGCGTTCTCATGATGGAAGATTATGGTTGAATATTTTGGTCGTTTTTTGTTGATTGCTCTTTTTTTTTTTCTTGGGCCAGCACTCAGGGAATAACATCTACTTATGCAATGCATTGTGCCGGAACTATCAAATTATGTTATGGGAAGGGGAAAAGGAAAGGAATTTTCCCGGTCGATCAAACACATTCACCGGTCGATCAACCACAAATGAATGGTCTCTCATCGAAAAGTAAATGCAAAAACGTGCGAGCAACGGGAACAAGTCCTCTAATTTCATTGTAGTAATATATATAATAAAAGTGAAATACAACTCACATTGTATCGACACCCTAGAAAATCAATAGCGTTGCATAGTCTACTGTCTCCAATGATCCTCTTGGCCTTTTCTTGTACGCAGTCTAGCAACTCCAAAATAGACTTTTGGGCGGCGGTTCATACATGAGCGTTGTATTCCAGTTTTGGACAAATATAGGTGGTATAAATAATACAAAGATGGAATGGAGTGAAGTATTTTTCATACCGTTTTTGAAAATCGAGGCACTTGAAAGCTTCTTTAGCAACCTGAAAAATGTCGTTAGTCCAGCATACTGTATTTTTATGCCAAGAACATCAAGAGCTTTCAATTCCTTGATACTTATATCACCCATAATAAGAGTTGCAGCATCATTTCCGAACACGTATCTATGCGTAAGTATGCAGTATCTGTTGAATTCGTAGCATTCATATTTTAACTTTTGAAGCCCATGTTCTTTTCACACGAATCAACTGTCTCCCGTACAGATCTCTTGTAATCATCTGTGAAAAGCCTATATTACAAAACATCCTTCCGATCCCACCAAATATAAAGCATTATCTTGGTGTTATGGATATTCGACTTTGGTGTTGATTTGACTGGATGGCCGAGCTTTGCATATGTCTTTTCGTCCTTTGGCTTATTACAATGTACCTACTTTCTTTTATCACCAGTAGCAATACGATGTAAAAATTAACTCATTGTTCAAGCAACATTTCTGACATTGTTATATATGATATATGAAACGATTTTAATTTTTTATATTCTAAATATTTCAAGTATTTAGTTTTTTATTTATGAACAATTAATTACAATAACACAATTACAGCAATTAACAAAGGAATGGATAATTAGCAACTAAAGCCTTCGTTTCGTAAAATTAGATAAAGTTATTTTACAACTTGTAAAAAGTTTGACATTCGCTCAGTATATGGAAAATAGTAAGTTGCGTATTACAGGTAGAGCTAATAGAACGTTGGGATCGGTCTAGTAAATATTTATGTATTAACCTGCTTTGACCAATTCTCATTCTAACTATAGTGTTGGAAATCTTCCTAAGGCATGTTTTAGGGTAGTTTGGTCGTTTTCCACTTGGATTAAAATCTTTGTAGATATGCTGGTATTTGGACCTTCCAGCTTATTTGGGAGTTTAAAATTAGATTTTCAAAAGTTTTGACACAGTGTAAAGGTAGTGGTCTGTCCATTCCTGGTATTCTTACATGCGATGGAACCCACATAAGTTTGATTTTGTTAGAATTTTTTTTGCAAGTGTTTCTAATTTTGGAGATCGTTCATCTTTATCGGCACTATTTCTACAGGGTGTTCGCCTTCTATATATGTTTATAATTTGTGATTAAATGAAAGGGAATGGATGTTATATTGAAAGTATTTTATGTCGGCAATTATATATGGAATACAATATCAGATAAATGTCCGCCTGAGTTAGCCTCACAACTCCGATCCATTTTGAGCACATTTTTCCTTACA